>BSBN01000273.1:1261250-2522500 GCA_027924645.1 Cunninghamia lanceolata | reverse complement strand
CGTAAACCGTAAACCGTAAACCGTAAACTCTAAACCCTAAACCATAAACAATAAACCCTAAACCCTAAACCCTAAACCCTAAACCCTAAACCCTAAACCCTAAACAATAAACCATAAACCTATAAACCCGAAACCCTAAACCCTAAACTCTAAACAATCAACCACAAATCCCAAACCGTAAAAACTAAACCCTAAACACTAATCCCTAAACCGTAAACCGTAAACCCTAAACCCTAATCCCTAATCCCTAAACCCTAAACCCTAAACCATAAACCATCAACCCTAAACCCTAAACCTTAAACCTTAAACCGTAAACCAAAAACTATAAACCTGTTAGATCTAGGGCACACAACTGAGAGGGGGGGGTGAATTAGTTGTGCAAAAACCTTGCTTCTATTTCAAACACTTGATTCTTCTTTGTTAGTTAGTAGCATATCAATTAATCATTCATGGAAGCAGAAAGCATAAACATCGGAGCAGATAAACATCAACACATTAGACACCAAGATTTTGACGTGGAAAACCCGATTAAGGGAAAAACTACGGGGTGATTAACCCAAGGATTATTCTCTGTTAGAAGAATAAGAAAAATGAATGGCACATGCCAATTAGGGCTCACTGCCCGAGCACACTGCTCACAAGGAGGCACATTGCCTACAAAGAGACACACTGTCTACAAGATCATAAGGATCACAACCTTGAACTGGAGAATGACATCTTTACCATGTCTGGATCAGTTCCATTTAAGCCCGAGTCACACCTGCTCTGCTTTTCGCTCTTTCGCTATGCCACACTCATCCGCTTCACTACACACCTCGAAATGAACTCACAAACCTTTATTTATACAAGACATCGACTTAGGAACAATCATCTAAGTCGGCAATCAACCATAAGAATATTCGCAAGATGAATAACAGATCCGATCGGCCACCACAAGAACATTCGCAGGATGAACAACTCATCCGGTCGGCTAGTTTGAAAAATAACTTCATCCGGAAGAATATCTTCAATTCCGGGCTCTATCATCAATGCGGACCAACAACACGACCTCAACATGATTCAAGAACCTTCACAAGCTTACCTGAATGACCAGGTACATCCGTACTTCCTCTACTCACTGGAATCTCTTCTCTTCCTCATCTGGAAATTCAAGAACACAGTCTATTGCCACTATCAAACTACAAGAGGTGCTTCTGGACCTCCAAACTACATACCAATCGATATGACACATCACAAGGACATCCCAAACACTCTGTCCAATCCGTAGAATAGAACAATGCACTTCCGGATCTCACCGGACCTTTTTGTAACACTCTGTCACTCTGGAGCATCTCCCAGAACTGGTTCTACTTGATCGATGACAACTTCTTCACATCTTCATGCGGACCTCTAAATCTTAACTAGATCATCTCAAGTCTCATATCTACAAACCCTTTAATCCGCATCCTCTGAATCTCAACCTATTGAGTACTTTTGCCTTCTCATCACTGTTCTTCACTGTTCCAGATTGAGACTAATTTTCTCAATATCCTCAACACACAGCTCATTCAATCCTTCTCTTCAAAGCAATACGAGTATGTTGACATCAATGATAGCACTAGTTCACCTCATACTTGCAACAATCTCCCCCTTTGTCATTGATGGCAACATATGATGTGAAAAACCATCAAGACAAGAACTTCTCCTTTCTGTCACAGCTCCCCCTATCAACAGCAACTCTTCATATGTCTTCTCTTCTTTTACTGCTCCCCCTTTGATCATCAACCACTTGTTTTTCACATGTCTTCTCTTCCCCTTTGACATCAATGGCAAAGGGCTCATACTTGCAATTCGAACACATCAGAATCATACCATCTGCTCCCCCTTAGTAGCAGCTCCCCATCATCAATCCAGATCACAAGATATGATTGTGATATCCACCGGACTGATGCACATCAGTGCATCCTAGTTCATCACCGGAGGGGCCATGACCCCTAACTTCTCTCGGAGATACTCAAAAGAGTCCTTGGGAAGAGGTTTAGTAAAGATATCTGCAATCTGATCCTTGGAGGATACATACTCCAATCTGACTTCATCCTTGTTCACTTGTTCCCTCAGAAAGTGAAACTTGATAGATATGTGCTTGGTCTTAGAATGCAACACCGGATTCTTAGAAATATTTATTGCATTTGAATTATCACAGAAAATTGTGATAGGCTCCTCATATTCTACTTTAATGTCTTTTAGCATCTGCTTCATCCATAAGATTTGAGTGCAACTACCTGCTACTGCAATGTATTCTGCTTCAGTTGTAGACAGAGATATTGCATCTTGTTTCTTGCTCAGCCAAGAAACCAATCTCTTTCCCAGAAAGAATGCTCCACCACTGGTGCTCTTCCGGTCATCCACATCTCCTACCCAATCTGCATCTGAGTAAGCATGAAGAGAGAAATCATGATCTCTAGGATACCACAAACCATACTCCACTGTCCCTTTTAGATATCTAAAAATTCTCTTGATTGCCATAACTTGAGATTCTCTAGGATCAGCCTGAAATCTTGCCACAAGACCAACAGCCTGCATTATATCTGGTCTAGTCTGAGTGAGATACAACAATCCACCAATCATTGATCTATACTTTGTCTGATCTGCCTTAGGAGAGTCATCATCTTTGCTCAACTTACATCCAGTTGCCATAGGAGTGTTCATTGGCTTTGAATCTTCCATACCAAATTTCCTCAACAATTCTTTCACATATTTGGTCTGAGAAATGAAGATCCCTTTCTTTGTTTGAGTAATTTGCAGACCCAAGAAGAAATTCATTTCACCAAGTATAGACATTTCAAACTCACTTTTCATCTGATTTGCAAAAGTTTTGCACATACTATCTCTTCCTCCAAAAATGATATCATCCACAAACACTTCAATAATCAAAATGTTTTCGTGATCAATTTTGAAATATAAGTTACTATCAGCAGTACCTTTGTTGAATCCAATCTGCACAAGATGCTTATCCAGCCTTTCATACCATGCTCTTGGGGCTTGCTTCAATCCATACAATGCTTTCTTCAACTTGCAGACCATATCATCATTATCAAACAATTGAAATCCATCTGGTTGTTCAATGTAAACTTCTTCCAGATCACCATTTAGGAAGGCAGACTTGACATCCATCTGATATACCTTGAAGTCTTTGAAGGTAGCAAATCCAAGAAATAATCTGACTGCTTCAATTCTTGCCGCTAGAGCAAAGGTCTCTTCAAAATCAATTCCTTCTATTTGAGAGTAGCCTTTGTAGACCAATCTAGCTTTGTTTCTGATTACTTCACCAACTTCATTCAGTTTGTTCCGGAAGACCCATTTGGTTCCAATCATATTCTTGTCTCTAGGTCTGGGAACAAGATCCCAAGTATGATTTTTCTCAATTTGCATCAACTCTTCCTCTATTGCTTTGGTCCAGTTTTCATCATTGCAAGCTTCATTAACTGTCTTAGGTTCAATCTTTGAAATCAGATAGTATTCATTTGAATCTTGAGTAATTCTTCTCCTTGTTTGTACCCCTTTACTTTTGTCACCTATGATCTGATCTTCAGAGTGATTTAGAGTTACATACCTTGGAACTTTGGGAGTTTCTTGCACTACTAATTCTTGATCAGGCTCATTCGGACAAACTTCTTCTCCCTGATTTACCGGATCAGTCTGGATTTGAATTTCAGAGGAGGATGGAGCTCCTTGCACCAGAGGATCATTCTGATCATCTTCATCACATTCATAGAATCTTGAGGGCTTCCCAATTCCTTCATCAACCTTCACATTTGTACTTTCTATCATCTTTCTCAATCTCTTATTGTAACACCGGTATGCTTTGCTTTGAGTGCAGTAACCCAAGAAAATTACTTCATCACTTCTAGCATCAAACTTTCCTAAATCTTCATCTCTTTTGATGAAACACTTGCTACCAAGTACTCTGAAATATCTCACAGTGGGAGTTAAACCAAACCAAAGTTCATAAGGAGTCTTACCGGTATTGCTTCTGATTTGAACTCAATTAAGAGTATAGACTGCAGTGCTGATAGCTTCTCTCCAAAATATCTGAGGAACATTTATTTCCATCATCATTGTCCTGGCTGCTTCCTGGATGGTCCGGTTCTTTCTCTCAACTACTCCATTCTACTGTGGAGTCCTAGGAGCAGACAGCTGTTACTTTATACCATGCTTCTCAAAAAAATCTATTAATTCACTGGATGTGAATTCACCACCTCTATCAGACCTTAGACATTTCAGTTTCAATCTGGTTTGATCCTCTATCATAGCTTTGAAGATTTTGAACTTCTCAAGGGCTTCAAATTTCTCTTTTAGGAAGGTAACCCACATCATCTGGGAATGGTCATCAATTAGCAACATGAAATATCTATCACCTTGCTTACTCTTGATTCTTGTCAGACCACAGAGATCAGTATGAACTAATTCCAACAATCTGGTAGTGGACTGATCCTTGCTTTTGAAAGAGACTCTGCTCTGTTTACCTAGCTGACATTCTTTGCACAAACTATTTGTAGGTTTCACCAATTTAGGAAGATCTCTTACAGCTTGAGTATTGCTTATATTGATGATGTTATCAAAATTCACATGGCACATCCTTCTATGCCATAACCAACTCCGATCAACTTGAACAAACAGACAACTTTTATTAGAACCAACTAGATGGAAGATATTACCTTTTGTTTGGGTATCGGATGCAATTTCAGTTCTGGAGCTTGCAAAGATCCTGCATCTTCCATTCTTGAACTGGAGATCATAGCCTTTGTCCACCAACTAACCAACACTGAGAAGATTGTGCTTCAATCCTTCAACATACAGTACATTACCGGTTTTGCTCTTATTCAGATGACTTGAAGAACCAGATCAATCCTGATCTTTAAACATCTTGTGGATCTTTCAAAACTTAACCACAGTATGTTTGGATGCTACCCTTATGAACCCTTCAGTCCGCAACTCTTCTTGTACTAGTTCCGGCACCAATTGATTGGCTGGGGGAACAAGGTTTTCTTTGTGTCTCCCCCTGAGCCAGAGCTCACTTTTTAATTTCTGGAAGGAATATCAGCACTAGAATCTGGTGCGGATCCAATCTCTACATTCTCTATAATTTTCTTCACCCAAATCTTGTTCATCTCACTTTTAATTTCATCCGCATTCACCTTTTGTTTACCCTTATCTTGATTCTGATTATGATTTACCGGACCTCTTTTGTCCTGATTCTTGCTTCTACAGAATTTTGTAATATGACTGGATCTATTGTAGATTTGGCAAACAACATTTCTCTGCATATTTGATTGATATCCTCTTGATCTGCATTGATTAGCCATATGACCTATTCTATTGCATGCAAAACATCTACCATTAAATGATTTGTTCATTTGCATATTTTTGCATTCATAAGATTTGTGACCATACCATTTGCAGTTAAAACACTGTCCGGAGAAGGATGAATTAGTCTGATTCATTCTCTTTCTGCACTGATTAGCTTTGTGACCAAAGTGATTGCAGCTGTGGCAGTATCCATTGAAGGATGGATATCTTTGAGCATTGGGCTGTCTTACCGGAGGTCTTCTAGGCCTGTTCCTTGGATTTTCTGATCCAAAATTCTTTTGACCGGATCCGGAGCTTTCTCCTTTCTCATATCCCAAACCACACTTGTCATCTACCCCTTTTTGACTTCCAAGAAGAACTTCAAGTTGAGCAGAACTTATCTTGAATTTCTCTTTATATTCATTTGTTGTTTGAAGATCCCTTTTGAGAGAGACAATTTGATCCTCAAGTTTTTCTTCATTATCTTTAGCATCTTCAAGATCAGATTCAAGATGTCTAATAATTCTATCCATCTGGTGGCAATCTTCTAATTTCTCCTTAAGAGATTGTCTTAGATTATCTTCAATTTTTCTTTTCTCTTCAACTTCTTGGGTAAACTTCATAACTCCTGATTCCATTTCATGTCTTACCATAATGATTTCTTTTGATAACTTTTCACATAACTTGCTTTTCTTAGTCAGCTCTTCATTTGCATCATTTGCTTCACCTTGTCTTGCCAATTGCTGAAGTAACTCCTTTCTCTTTTTCATAGAGAGACTTAGTTTGTCTTTTAGTTCTCATGAAATCATCAGCCTGTTTGAGTCTTTCCTTTAATTCATTGACTTCAGAGTTTGACTATTCAAGATCCTCAAGGGCAGTCTTGAGTTGCTCCCTTAAACCATATGCATCCATTTGGATTCCCAGATCTTCCTCGAGCTGTTAGACTCTGTTAGGAGGAACTTAGCTCTGATGCCAATTGTTAAATCTAGGGCACACAACTGAGAGGGGGGTGAATCAGTTGTGCAAAAACCTTGCTTCTATTTCAAACACTTGATTCTTCTTTGTTAGTTAGTAGCATATCAATTAATCATTCATGAAAGTAGAAAGCATAAACACCGGAGCAGATAAACATCAACACATTAGACACCAAGATTTTGACGTGGAAAACCTGGTTAAGGGAAAAACCATAGGGTGATTAACCCAAGGATTATTCTCTGTTAGAAGAATAAGAAAAATGAATGGCACATGCCAATTAGGGCTCACTGCCCAAGCACACTGCTCACAAGGAGGCACACTGCCTACAAAGAGACACACTGTCTACAAGATCATAAGGATCACAACCTTGAATTGGAGAATGACATCTTTACCATGTCTAGATCAGTTCCATTTAAGCCCGAGTCACACCTACTCTGCTTTTCACTCTTTCGCTATGCCACACTCATTTGCTTCACTACACACCTCGAAATGAACTCACAAACCTTTATTTATACAAGACATCGACTTAGGAACAATCATCTAAGTCGGCAATCAACCATAATAACATTCACAAGATGAATAACACATCCAATCGGCCACCACAAGAACATTCGCAGGATGAACAACTTATCCGGTCGGCTAGTCTGAAAAACAACTTCATCCGGAAGAATATCTTCAATTCCGGGCTCTATCATCAATGCAGACCAACAACATGACCTCAACATGATTCAAGAACCTTCACAAGCTTACCTGAATGACCAGGTACATCGGTACTTCCTCTACTCACTGGAATCTCTTATCTTCCTCATCTGGAACTTCAAGAACACAGTCTATTGCCACTATCAAACTACAAGAGGTGCTTCTGGACCTCCAAACTACATACCAATCGATATGACACATCACAAGGACATCCCAAACACTCTGTCCAATCCGTAGAATAGAACAATGCACTTCCGGAACTCACCGGACCTTTTTGTAACACTCTGTCACTCTGGAGCATCTCCTGGAACGGGTTCTACTTGATCGATCACAACTTCTTCACATCTTCATGCGGACCTCTGAAATCTTAACTAGATCATCTCAAGACTCATATCTACAAACCCTTTAATCCGCATCCTCTGAATCTCAACCTATTGAGTACTTTTGCCTTCTTCTCATCACTGTTCTTCACTGTTCTAGATTGAGACTAATTTTCTCAATATCCTCAACACACAGCTCATTCAATCCTTCTTGTCAAAGCAATATGAGTATGTTGACATCAATGACAACACTAGTTCACCTCATACTTGCAACAAAACCCTCAACCCTAAACCCTAAACCATACACCATCAACCCTAAACTCTAAACCCTAAACCCTAAAACCCTAAACCATAATCCCTAAACCATAAGCCCTAAACCATAAGCCCTAAACAATAAACCTGAAACCATAAATGCCAAACCCTAAACCCTAAACCATGAACCATAAACCCTAAACCCTAAACCCTAAACCCTAAACCATAAGCCCTAAACAATAGGCCCTAAACAAGAAGCCCTAAACCAGAAGCCCTAAACCATAAACCCTAAACTATAATCCCTAAACTCTAAACCCTAATCCCTAAACCCTAAACCCTAAAACTCTAAAACCCTAAACCCTAAACCCTAAAACTCTAAAACCCTAAACCCTAAACCATTAACCATAAACGCTAAACCCTAAACCCTAAACCCTAAACATTAAACACTAAACCCTAAACCCTAAACACAAAAACTAAAAACCTAAACCCTAAACCCTAAACCCTAAACAATAATCCCTAAACCTTAAACCCTAAACCCTAAGACCTAAACCCTAAGCCCTAAACCATAAGCCCTAAACCCTAAACCCTAAACCCTAAATGCTAAACCCTAAACTATAAATCCTGAACCATAAACCCTAAACCGTAACCCTAAAATGTAAACTGTAAACCCTAAAACATAAACCCTATACCCCAAACCCTAAACCCTAAACCCCACACCTTAAACCATAAACACTAAACCCTAAACTCTAAACCCTAAATCCTAAACCCAAAACCCTAAACCCAAAACCCTAAATCTTAAATCCTAAACCCTAAACCCTAAACCCTAAACCATCAACCCTAAACCCTAAACCCTAAACCCTAAACCCTAAACTATTAACCTTAAACCCTAAACTGTAAACCCTAAACCCTAAACTCTAAATGCTAAACCCTAAACCCTAAACCCTAAACTCTAAACCCTAAACTCTAAACCCTAAACCCTAAACCATAATTCCTAAACCCTAAACCCTAAACCCTAAAACCTAACGCCTAAACCCTAAACCTTAAACCCTCAACCCTAAACTCTAAACCCTGAACCCAAAACCCTATACATTAAACCCTAAACCAAAAACATTTATTTTAAAATTTTACGCTTAGATGTGACTAGATGCTTTATTTCGTGGTAACGAAACATTGTGTGTGATCGGAAACATTTGTTTTAAGATTTTATGCTTGGTTTCATCTAGATGCTTTATTTCATGATAATGGATCATTCGGCATGATTAGAAACAATTGTCTTGAAATCTTACACTCAACTTCATCTAGATGCTTTATTTCATGATAATACATCATTGAGCATGATCGGAAGCATTTGGTTTAAGATTTGACGCTTAGTTTCATCTTGGTGCAGGAGCATCCAGAGGTGTAAGGGCAATCTTGCATCATCCAAAATTGATGTCTTTTGTTTTCACTTCTTTTCAAGATTTGTGTTTTTCGACACCCATTTGCTTGAATAACGATTTAGAAACTTCAAAGTTTCCAACGGGCTAAGAATACCACACTTACTATTTTTAGTAAGTCTTGTCAGAGAAGCGGTTGACCCCAAAATTTTCCCCAGATCTTCATAATAGTAAAATAAGCATTCTTGGTAGATCTCATCTCAAGATCGCGTCTGGATTTCAAAATATTGAAGTTTCGTGTTTGTGAAGATTCATCCCCTGATTGTATTTCATGATAATAGATCATTGACAGTGTTCGGAAACATTTGTCTTGAAATTTTACGATCGATTCAGTCCATATGCTTTATTTCGTGACAATTGATGATTGAGCATGATCGGAAACATTCGTTTGAAAATTTTACAATCATCTTTGTCTAGATGCTTTACTTCATGATAATGGACCATTCAACATGATCGAAAACATTTGTTTCAAAGTTTTACGCTTAGTTTCATCTAGATGCTTTATTTCACGATATTGGATAATTCAGTGTGATTAGAAACATTTGTTTTAAAATTTTACACTCAGTTTCATCTAGATGTTTTGTTCCATGATAACGAATCACTGCATGTGATCAGAAACATTTGTTTTAAAATTTTACACTTAGATGTGCCTAGATGCTTTATTTCGTAATAACGAAACATTGTGTGTGATCGGAAACATTTGTTTTAAGATTTTATGCTCAGTTTCATCTAGATGCTTTATTTCATGATAATGGGTCATTCGACATGATTGGAAACAATTGTCTTGAAATCTTACGCTCAGCTTCGTCTAGATGCTTTATTTCATGATAATAGATCATTGAGCATGATTGGAAGCATTTGTTTTAAGATTTGATGCTTAGTTTCATCTTGGTGTAGGAGCATCCAGAGGTGTATGGGCAATCTTGCATCCTCCAAAATTGATGTATTTTGTTTTCACTTCTTTTCAAGATTTGTATTTTTGGACACCCATTTGCTAGAATAATGATTTAGAACCTTCAAAGTTTCCTACGAGCTAAGAATACCATACTTACTATTTTTAGTAAGTCTTGTTGGAGAAGTGGTTGACCCCAAAATTTTTCCCAGAGCTTTGGAACGGTAAAAAAACATTCTTGGTAGATCTCATCTCAAGATCGCGTCTGGATTTCAAGATATTGAAGTTTCGAGTTTGTGAGGATTCATCCCCTGATTGCATTTCATGATAATGGATCATTGACTGTGATCAGAAACATTTATCTTGAAATTTTATGATCGGTTCCATCCATATGCTTTATTTCATGACAACTGATGATTGAGCGTGATCAGAAACATTTGTTTGAAAATTTTATGCTCAGCTTCGTCTAGATGCTTTATTTCATGATAATGGATCATTCAACATGATCGGAAACATTTGTTTCAAAATTTTACGCTCAGTTTCATCTAGATGCTTTATTTCATGATATTGAATCATTCAGTGTGATCAAAAACATTTGTTTTAAAATTGTACACTCAGTTTCCTCTAGATGCTTTGTTCCATGATAACGAATCACTGCGTGCGATCAGAAACATTTGTTTTAAAATTTTATGCTTAGATGTGCCTAGACACTTTATTTCGTGATAACGAAATATTGTGTGTGATCGGAAACATTTGTTTTAAGATTTTATGCTTGGTTTCATCTAGATGCTTTATTTCATGATAATGGATCATTCAGCATGATTGGAAATAATTATCTTGAAATCTTACACTCAGCTTCGTCTAGATGCTTTATTTCATAATAACAGATCATTGAGCATGATCAGACGCATTTGTTTTAAGATTTGACACTTAGTTTCATCTTGGTGCAGGAGCATTTGTATCACCCAAAATTGATGGCTAAGAATACCACACTCACTATTTTTATTGACTCTTATCGGAGAAGCGGTTGACCCCAAAATTTTCCCCAAAGCTTCAGAATAGTAAAATAAGCATTCTTGGTAGATTTCATATCAAGATCACGTATGGATTTCAAGATATTGAAGTTTTGAGTTTGTGAGGATTCATCCTCTGATTGTATTTCATGATAATGGATCATTGAGTGTGATCAGAAACATTTGTCTTGAAATTTTAAGATCGGTTCCATCTATATGCTTTATTTCGTGACAACTGATGATTGAGTGTTATCAGAAACATTTGTTTGAAGATTTTACGCTCAGCTTCGTCTAGATGCATTATTTCATGATAACGGATCATTCAACATGATTGGAAACATTTGTTTCAAAATTTTATGATTGGTTTTGTTAGTAATAATTTATGTTTGGGGTTTCAAGTCAGGTCTCTTCCCTAAAAATCCAAAAAGTTCTAATGTTTTGGCCCCTGCAATTATCAAAAATGCAAGAAATCAGTTGTGTGCAGGTTAAAATGGCAGTGGCGGGTCGAGAGATTCTATTGACCCTCTAAATAATAAGTTTCATGTGTTTCTGAATGCATATGGAGCCACTGTTTAAGGACCCTAATTGTTTCTAAGTGTGGCAGTGAGGGTCAAAAAATGTGCAAGTGCCGCGGGACCACCGTGTGTTGAGCCCCAGTTTAAATCTGTGCCTTTATTTTTTGCTTCCCGCGAAGCGTGCCACGTGTCAATGGCGGAAGCAACCCCTTTATAAAGTTCCAGCTTAAGCGCGGAAGGCGCCACGTGTCGGCTTCCGCTGAAGTTTCATTAAAGTTTCTAAAAGTTTCTGAGAGTGGCGTGGAAGGCACCACGTGGAGGCACCCGAGGGACACAGAAAAAGCAACCAAAGGCCCACGGACGGTGACAGGTGGCAGCCTCCACTTATGTTTCAGGAAAGTTTCAAAAAGTTTCTAAGTTGTTGCGGAAGCTGACAAGTGTCAGCTTCCGCGTAAGTTTCTATTTTGTTTCCTGCAATGCATTAATTGGTGTGGGCCACTGCTATGGGAGTCGAGTTACGCGGAATGCGCCACATATTCAATGTGGCACCAAGGCTACATTTGTTTTTGACCCTTTCCCGGCCACAGTTTTGAGTTTCTAAGTGACGTGGAAACTGACAAATGTCAGCTTCCGTAGGAGTTTCACAGAGGGTCCTAATGTTTGAAGAAAGGGCCGTGGAGCTTGATAGGTGTCAGCTTCCGCAGACTTGCCCCAGTTTCTCTTTTATGAAGACTGCCATGACGGTTTGTGGGCCCCAATTTCAAAGTGCCTCTAGTTTTAAATGTTGCGGGTTGCGATAGTTGTCACTCGCGGGGGCCACTCAGGTAACATGACACAGTTTTAATAGATGTTGCAAAGCCCGACACGTGGCTGCCTCCGCATAAGTTTCAAAGAATGGGTCTTAGTGTTTCAAGGGAGACCGCGGAGGTTACCACCTGTCCTGATAGCCGATGCTGCAGAAGCCGCCGCATGTCCTCTTTTTGAAAAGCAAATGAGAAGCAATGGGTCCTAGCAATATAAACTTCAGGTGCCTATGTGGCATGATCTGGTTGGTGGGCAACTTTTCAACATTTTTTGGGGCCGTAGGTTTCAGCGATGGGTTTTGATCGGCTGCCACGTTTTGAACCTGCAGCTTGGGTTTTCTCCTGAGTGTTTGCACTTGTTTTTGGGCGGGAAAACTCAAATGGTTTACTGCGGCTGCATTTCCAGAGGTTACAGGTAGATGAAGCTTTAATGGCGATCTTGCAAGGGTGCGATGGGTCGAGTTGACAAGTTCAACCACCGGTTTTATGAGGAATGTCCTTGGGTGGCGGTGTGGGGCTCGAGATCATTTCTTGTCCCTCCTCCTTGTCCCTCTGTAGCATTGTCTATTTTGAGCGCCATTTCCTCATGCGTGTATTTGGCAAAATTATTGAGTCAACCATGTAATTAATGCTGAGTACACAGTTTTGCTATAAAAAGCAGACTGTGTGACCCATTTCAAGGTTGTTGAAGGCCTGGGGCATTTTTGTGTAAATAATGAAGAACAGGGTATGAACTTGGTTGTTCCATCCCATTTTGGAGTTTATGTGTTGCAGCATGAGTGTATTTTGCACATATTTTCAGTTTCAGTGTTGATTTATATGAAAAATGCTTATTGCATGTGTTTATCTGCTTGTCTCCATTTGCTGCATGTCATCCTTCTTTTGAATCTGGTTGCTAAGGGTTTCATAGATTCTAGGGTATAGATATCTATACTACATGCTTGATCTGTAACTTCCATTCAAGGAGTGGATTAAACTGTTTTAGGTCAATGTATGGAGAAGGTTGTATGTCTGCAGGGATATTTGTAAGTAGAGGCAGTTAGATACCCTTTCTTGGGTGATGTTTGTAAGGCAAGCATCAAGTCCAACCCTTCGAAACTTGAGTGAAAGTTGCAAACCATCTGCTGTATACATCTAGTTGGCTCCTTGCCCAATGGATAGGCACCGGTCTATTTCTGGGTCAGTAGTTATGAGCCAAAAACCCTTGTCTTGCATCCAGGACATTATGTCCACCCATCTCATCACTTCCACCTATTAGTTGTAGGAGTAGGATTAGGAACCCCTTGCATACTCTCATACCCAACTAGACAAATATGTCCAAGAATGTTTCAAACCTTGTGATCTATCATGTAGATCTTGGTCCATACATGAGAGTATTCTGCCTGTTGTTGTCAAGTTAGATCTTTCTATCTTTGAGCTAGTCAAGGTTACATCTTTAGTTATAGGGATACCCCCTTGGTGCGGCAGAACCAGAAGTGAAGGGGAGGTAGCTCATGCAACCTCCTATATTAGTTGGTTGAATTTGCATGTGCATAGGAACTGGCAAACCCTGATGCTGATTCAGAAGAAAAACCAACAGGTTTCATCTAGATGCTTTATTTCATGATATTGGATCATTCAGTGTGATCTGAAACATTTGTTTTAAAATTTTACACTCAGTTTCATCTAGATGCTTTATTTCATGATAACGAATCACTGCGTGCGATTACAAACATTTGTTTTAAAATTTTACGCTTAGATGTTTTATTTCGTGATAATCGAACATTGTGTGTGATCGGAAACATTTGTTTTAAGAATTTATGCTCGATTTCATCTAGATGCTTTATTTCATGATAATGGATCATTCGGCATGATTAGAAACAATTATCTTTAAATCTTACGCTTAGCTTCATCTAGATGCTTTATTTCATGATAATAGATCATTGAGCATGATCGGAAGCATTTGTTTAAAGATTTGACGCTTGGTTTCATCTTGGTGCAAGAGCACCAGAGGTGTAAGGGCAATCTTGCATCACCCAAAATTGATGTCTTTTGTTTTCACTTCTTTTCAAAATTTGTGTTTTTGGACACGTATTTGCTTGAATAATGATTTAGAACCTTCCAAGTTTCCAACGGGCTAAGAATACCACACTCGCTATTTTTAGTGACTCTTATCGGAGAAGCGGTTGACCCCAAAATTTTGCCCAGAGCTTCAGAATAGTAAAATAAGCATTCTTGGTAGATTTCATCTCAAGATCGCGTTTGTATTTCTGGATATTGAAGTTTCGAGTTTGTGAGGATTCATCCTCTGATTGTATTTCATGATAATGGATCATTGATTGTGATTGGAAACATTTGTCTTGAAATTTTACGATCAGTTCCGTCCATATGCTTTATTTCATGACAATTGATGATTGAGCGTGATCGGAAACATTTGGTTGAAGATTTTACACTCAGCTTCGTCTAGATGCTTTATTTCATGATAACGGATCATTCAACGTGATCAGAAACATTTGTTTCAAAATGTTAAGCTTGGTTTCATCTAGATGCTTTATTTCATGATATTGGATCATTCAATGTGATATGAAACATTGGTTTTAAAATTTTACACTCAGTTTCATCTAGATGCTTTATTTCATGAAAACGAATCACCACGTGCGATCAGAGACATTTGTTTTAAAATTTTACGCTTAGATGCTTTATTTCATGATAACGGACATTGTGTGTGATTGGAAACATTTGTTTTAAGATTTTATGCTCGGTTTCATCTAGATGCTTTATTTCATGATAATGGATCATTCAACATGATTGGAAACAATTATCTTGAAATCTTGAGCTCAGCTTCGTCTAGATGCTTTATTTCATGATAATAGATCCTTGAGCATGATCAGAAGCATTTGTTTTAAGATTTGATGTTTAGTTTCATCTTGGTGCAGGAGGATCCAGAGGTTTAAGGGCAATCTTGCATCACCCAAAATTGATGTCTTTTGTTTTCATTTCTTTTCAAGATTTGTGTTTTTGGACACCCATTTGCTTGAATAACGATTCAAAATGTTCAAAAGTTTCCAACAGGCTAAGAATACCACACTCGCTATTTTGAGCGAGTCTTATCAGAGAAGCGGTTGACCCCAAAATTTTCCTCAGAGCTTTAGAATAGTAAAATAAGCATTCGTGATAGATTTCATCTCAAGATTGCATATGGATTTCAAGATATTAAAGTTTCGAGTTTGTGAGGATTTATCCTCTGATTGAATTTCATGATAATGGATCATTGAGTGTGATCGGAAACATTTGTCTTCAAATTTTACGATCGGTTCCATCCATATGCTTTATTTCAAGAGAACTGATGATTGAGCTTGATCGGAAACATTTGTTTGAAGATCTTCATCTAGATGCTTTATTTCATGATAATGGATCATTCAACGTGAGCGGAAACATTTGTTTCAAAATTTTACACTTGATTTCATCTAGATGCTTTATTTCATGATATTGGATCATTCAGTGTGATCTGAAACATTTGTTTTAAAATTTTACACTTAGTTTCATCTAGATGCTTTATTTCATGATAATGAATCACCGCGTGCGATCAGAAACATTTGTTTTAGAATTTTACGCTTAGACGCTTTATTTCATGATAACGAAACATTGTGTGTGATCGGAAACATTTGTTTTAAGATTTAATGCTCGATTTCATCTAGATGCTTTATTTCATGATAATGGATGATTCGACATGATTGGAAACAATTGTCTTCAAATCTTACGCTCAGGTTCGTCTAGATGCTTTATTTCTTGATAATAGATCATTGAGCATGATCGAAAGCATTTGTTTTAAGATTTGATGCTTAGTTTCATCTTGGTGCAGGAGGATCCAGAGGTGTAAGGGCAATCTTGTATCACCCAAAATTGATGTCTTTTGTTTTCACTTCTTTTCAAGATTTGTGTTTTTGGACACCCATTTGCTTGAATAACGTTTCAGAACCTTCAAAGTTTCCAATGGGCTAAGAATACCACACTCGCTATTTTTAGCGAGTCTTATCGGAGAAGCGGTTGACCCAAAATTTTCCCCAGAGCTTCAGAACAGTAAAATAAGCATTCTTGGTAGATTTCATCTCAAGATCGCATTTGAATTTCAAGATATTGAAGTTTTGAGTTTGTGAGGATTCATCCTCTGATTGTATTTCATGATAATGGATCATTGAGTGTGATTGGAAACATTTGTCTTGAAATTTTACAATCGATTCCGTCCATATGCTTTATTTCAAGACAAGTGATGATTGAGCGTGATCGGAAACATTAGTTTGAAGATCTTCATCTAGATGCTTTATTTCATGATAATGAATCATTCAACGTGATCGGAAACATTTGTTTCAAAATTTTACGCTTCGTTTCATCTAGATGCTTTATTTCATGATATAGGATCATTCAGTGTGATCTAAAATATTTGTTTTAAAATTTTACACTGAGTTTTGTCTAGATGCTTTATTTCATGATAACGAATCACTGCGTGCGATCAGAAATATTTGTTTTAAAATTTTACGCTTAGACGCTTTATTTCATGATAAGAGAACATTGTGTGGGATCAGAAACATTTATTTTAAGATTTTATGCTCAGTTTCATTTAGATGCTTTATTTCATGATAATGGATCATTCGGCATGATTGGAAATAATTGTCTTGAAATCTTACGCTCAGCTTCGTCTAGATGCTTTATTTCATGATAATAGATCATTGAGCATGATCAGAAGCACTTGTTTTAAGATTTGATGCTTAGTTTCATCTTGGTGTAGGAGGATCCAAAGGTGTAAGGGCAATCTTGCATCACCCAAAATTGATGTCTTTTGTTTTCACATATTTTTAGGATTTGTGTTTTTGGACACCCATTTTCTTGAATAATGATTCAGAACCTTCAAAGTTTCCAATGGGCTAAGAATACCACACTCGCTATTTCTAGTGAGTCTTATCGGAGAAGCGGTTGACCCCAAAATTTTGCCCAGAGCTTCAGAATAGTAAAATAAGCATTCTTGGTAGATTTCATCTCAAGATCGCATCTGGATTTCAAGATATTGAAGTTTAGAGTATGTCAGGATTCATCCTCTGATTGTATTTAATGATAATGGATCATTGAGTGTGATTAGAAACATTTGTCTTGAAATTTTACGATATGTTTCGTCCATATGCTTTATTTGAAGACAACTGATGATTGAGCGTGATCGAAAACATTCGTTTGAAGATCTTCATCTAGATGCTTTATTTCGTGATAACGGACCATTCAACGTGATCAGAAACATTTGTTTTAAAATTTTATGCTCAGTTTCATCTAGATGCTTTATTTCATGATATTGGATCATTCAGTGTGATCTGAAACATTTGTTTTAAAATTTTACACTCAGTTTGGTCTAGATGCTTTATTTCATGATAACAAATCACCACATGCGATTAGAAACATTTGTTTTAAAATTTTACGCTTAGATGCTTTATTTCGTGATAACGAAACATTGTGTGTGATCAGAAACATTTGTTTTAAGATTATATGCTCAGTTTCATGTAGATGCTTTATTTCATGATAATGGATCATTCGGCATGATTGGAAACAATTGTCTTGAAATCTTACGCTCAGCTTCGTCTAGATGCTTTATTTCATGATAATAGATCATTGAGCATGATCGGAAGCATTTGTTTTAAGATTTGACGCTTAGTTTCATCTTGGTGCAGGAGCATCCAGAGGTGTAAGGGTAATCTTGCATCACCCAAAATTGATGTCTTTTGTTTTCACTTCTTTTCAAGATTTTTGTTTTTGGACACCCATTTGCTTGAATAACGATTCAGAACCTTAAATGATTACAATGGGCTAAGAATACCACACGCTATTTTTAGCGAGTCTTATCGGAGAAGCGGTTGACACCAAAATTTTCCCCAGAGCTTCAGAGTAGTAAAATAAGCATTAATGGTAGATTTCAACTCAAGATCGTGTCTGGATTTCAAGATATTGAAGTTTCGAGTTTGTGAGGATTTATCCTCTGATTGTATTTCATGATAATGGATCATTGAGTGCGATCGGAAACATTTGTCTTGAAATTTTATGATCGGTTCCGTCCATATGCTTTATTTCATGACAACTGATGATTGAACATGATCAGAAACATTTGTTTGAAGATTTTACACTCAACTTCATCTAGATGCTTTATTTCATGATAACGGATCATTCAACTTGATCAGAAACATTTGTTTCAAAATTTTATGCTTGGTTTCATCTAGATGCTTTATTTCATGATATTGGATCATTCAATGTGATCTGAAACATTTGTTTTAAAATTTTACACTCAGTTTCATCTAGATGCTTTATTTCATGATAATGAATCACCGTGAGCGATCAGAAACATTTGTTTTAAAATTTTACCCTTAGATGCTTTATTTCGTGATAACAGAAGATTGTGTGTGATAGAAAACATTTGTTTTAAGATTTTATGCTCGGTTTCATCTAGATGCTTTATTTCATGATAATGGATCATTTGGCATGATTGGAAACAATTGTCTTGAAATCTTACCCTCAGCTTCGTGTAGATGCTTTATTTCATGATAATAGATCATTGAGCATGATCGGAAGCATTTGTTTTAAGATTTGATGGTTAGTTTCATCTTGGTACAGGAGCATCCAGAGGTGTAAGGGCAATCTTGCATCACCCAAAATTGATGTCTTCTGTTTTCACTTCTTTTCAAGATTTGTGTTTTTGGACACCCATTTGCTTGAATAATGATTTAGAACCTTCAAAGTTTCTAACGGGCTAAGAATACCACACTTGCTATTTTTAGCAAGTATTATTAGAGAGGCAGTAGATTTCATCTCAAGATCACGTCTGGATTTCAAGATATTGAGTGTGATCAGAAGCATCTGTCTTGAAATTTTATGATCGGTTCCATAAATATGCTTTATTTCATGACAACTGATGATTGAGCATGATCGGAAACATTCGTTTGAAGATTTTATGGTGCAGGGCACCTAAGAGCATTTTGATGCATTTTGAGAAGTTATGGTTTTTGTTCAATGTGTTTGGTAATAAGGCTTTTAGCCATTGTTGTTTGGTCCATTTTGTATGGTCAAGAGGTTTGGGGTGACTATATAAACCTCAAATCCTTCTTAGTCCATTTGGACCCTAGTTATGCCACTTAGGCCTAGTAGGTCTAATGTTGGTTTTTTGTTTGTTTTTGAGTCTAATTGGAAATTTTTGTGTTTTGGCATGTTTTAGAGGGAATGGTGGTTGGTTAGGTTCCATTGGACAAGTTGAACCAATCGACCTCTTTGTGTTATTGCAAAATGTCATAGTGACCAATGTTGTCAATGTTGTCAAATGACACATTTGGTCAGTTGCAACCCATTTTTGGAAGTTGAATCTATTTTGACAGTTGAAAACCAACTTGGGTCAAGTTATATTGCTGTTCTCTCAACCCAGAATGAAGGAGGAGATTTTGTATGCAATTTTGGGCACAAAAATCAAGAATTTGACTATTTTTTCTGAAGAAAACATGTTTCTGTACGGACTGTACGAACCAAACTCTTGGTCTAATGTACTTTTTATGAAACTAGAGTGAGTCTGGGTTTGAATGCAACTAGTTTGAGGTCTTGAAGTGGTTGGAGTCAAAAGTTATTGAATTTTCTTTCAAAACTAGTCTAGAAACCCTGTTTTCTAGGGCTGTCCCACAAATTTGGCCCTAGAATGCATTCCCACCAATGAAATTTCATGCCACTCGGTGAAATGTAGGCTAGAGGTGTATACTAATTGATTCCAAAAGTTTTTTTCTGGGAAAGGTAGTCTTCTATTTTTAAGGTGATGCCCTAGGTCAAATATCTCTATGTATTTGACTGAAATTATGCAATTTGGTGATGTAAATGACAAAAATCCGATAAGGTGAGTGAATGAATGGTGGTTTTGAGTTGTTTGGGTGTGGTAGAGGTAATCCAAACTCATGTCCCTGATCTATGACCCCAAATTAGACCACTTGCTTTGTAACCTAGCCCTAAAGTGATCAGTTAGGCCTAGAGACCTAGTGGGTGTTCTAAGTTGCTGGAGTAGAGTTGGACCTGGAGGTTTGGAAGTTTGTTAGGACCCCTTAAAGGGTATTCAAATCCATCATTCACTTACCTGGTAATTTGGGATTTTGTCAAGTTGTGTTGAGAAAACCTAGTTTGGAGGGCTAGTAGCCTTACTAGTCAAGGTATAGGTTGGAGAGTTTTGGGAAGTTGGGGATCAAACCAACTGTTGAAAAGGTGTTTGTAGACCTGCCTTGAGGTGTGAAAGAAGCCTTCGAGGTTGGACAATAGCCTAGACCACCAATCCTTCATATGCCCTTGTATGTGGCTTTGATTGAAGACTAGGTAAAGTGGGTAAGTGGGCAAAGAAGAGAGTAGACCTTTGTTACTTCCCTTGTGCCACTCTGCATCAGGTGGTATCAGAGCCATCAAAGAGATGGGAGATAGAGAAGAAGAGGAGGAAATTCCTTCAAAGGTGACAAATTCTGAATTGGCAAAGATAGTGAGAGAGCAAGCAGCCAAGAACAAAAGGATGGAGGCTGAGATAGAAAAGTTGAAGAAAGACAAGGACAAGAAGAAGAAGCCAGAAGTCATCTTAGATTCAGATGAAGAGGATCAAGATGAAGAAAAAGAAGTGCCAATGGAAGAGTCACAAGGAGGCATGTCAGAAAGATAATTCCTAGATGCAATTGGAAAGTTGAGTAGGAAGGACACTAAGGCAGACTTACCTATGTTTCCTGGTAAGATGAACCCAAAGGAGTGCCTTGATTGGATAGAGGCAATGGAGAACTATTTTGAATGTGAAGAAGTGGCAGAAAATTAGAAAGTGAGGATTGCCAAATCAAGAATGAAAGGGCCAGCCTTGAGTTGGTGGAACTTTATTCAAAATGAGAGGATAGAAGATGATAGGAACCCTATCTCTACATGGAGGAAGATGGTACTTGAAATCAAGAAGCAATTTGTCCCTAAGGATTATGAAGTCAACTTGCACAAGAAGTTGCACAACTTGAGATAGAAGGACATGGACGTGAGCACCTACACAGAGGAGTTTCACAAGGTGGCATTGAAAGCCAAGATGCCTAAGAATGAAAAACAGAAGCTTGCAAGGTATCTCAATGGCCTTAAGTTCTCCATTCAAGATGAATTAACCCTTTTTAACCCAGAGATAGTCCATAAGTGCTTTCAAATGGCACTGAGGATTGAGGATAAGTAGAGGAGAAAAGGTGATTCAAACAGCAGCAGTAGAGGTAGAGGAAATTTGAACTTTAGGGGCAGAGGTAGATTTCAAAACAGAGATAATTTCTCTAGACCCCAAGATAGCAGATCACAAGAAGGCAACCAAGGGCAGGTTGATAAAAATAGTGCTATTCAGGGCCAGTTTAGAGGGAGAGGTAATGGCAGAGGAAGAAGTGGGGCCAGAGGTCCCAAGGTGTTTACTGGAAGGTGTTTCTCTTGCAATCAGATTGGACATTAGTCCTTTAGATGCCCGGAGAAGATTGGAAACACTGCTGCAAATCAGAAAGATAGAAGAGTGCAACTCCTTCAAGAAGAGGACTATCAAAGCACCACATCATACCAAACAACCTCTTCCAAGTCTGCAGCACCTGAGAGTGGAGAGTGCATCATGTTTAACAGATCCCTCATCATGCCAGCCACCAAGGAGCAGCCCCAAAGGAACAACTTGTTCAGAACCACTTGCAAGGTGAAAGGAAAAGTTTGCAAGGTAATAGTTGATTCAGGTTTTTCTAAAAATTTGGCTTCTAATGAAATGGTGACTAAGTTAGGATTGGAAAGGATACCCCATCCTAACCCCTATAGAGTCTTTTGGCTAACCAAGGAACAACAAATTGTGGTGAAAGAGCAATGTTGGGTTGAATTCAAGATAGGTGAATATCATGATAGGATTCTTTGTGAGATAGTGGATATGGATGCATGCCACCTTCTTCTTGGAAGGCCTTGGCAACATCCAACATGATGGTAAGCAAAATGTGATTCATTTGTCCAAAAATGGTGAAAAGTTCACAATGACTCCTTTGATTGATGATTGCAAAGAGAAGATCATTTCTAGTTCAGTTATGTTGGTAGGTGAAAAAGAATTTTTGGCTAACCTCAAGGAAGAGAAAGTGCCATGTTTTGTAGTAGTCATCAAGCCCAAGGATGTAAATCCCAAGAAGGTCAAAGTGTAGCAACCTCTTAGGATGATTGGACCAAAGGAAGTAGAAGAACTATTGGAAAGGTTTCATGATGTGATAGCCGATGAGAGTAAGGATGCCCTTCCACCAAAGAGGGAGATTAGCCATTACATTGATCTCATCCCTGGATCCACCCTACCAAACCAAGCAGCCTACAAGTTGACCCTAGAGAAAAATGCTGAAGTGGCAAGACAAATCCAAGACTTGTTGGATAGAGGGATTATCAGGAGGAGTATTAGTCCATATGCAGTACCTGCAGTACTTGCACCCAAGAAGGAAGGTACATGGAGACTATGCACTGATTCTAGGGCCATCAACAAGATCACTATCAGGTATAGATTTCCAATGCCTAGAATAGAAGATTTAATGGATTGCTTGGGTAGGGCTAAGTATTTTACCAAGATGTATCTAAAAAGTGGTTATCACCAAATCAGGATCAGGGAAGGGGATGAGTGGAAAACTGCCTTCAAAACCAATGAAGGACTATTTGAATGGGTTGTCATGCCTTTTGGCTTGTCAAATGCACCAAGCACCTTCATGAGATTGATGAATGAGGTGCTAAAACCTTTCCTTAACAAGTTTATTGTTGTGTATTTGGATGATATATTGGTTTTTAGTGACAGCAAGGAAGATCACATAAGGCATATCCATCAAGTGCTCAGGAGGCTTCAAGAGGAGAAGTTGAGAAACAATCTTGACAAATGTGTCTTCCTACAAGAAGAGCTGATATTCTTGGGGTTTGTCATATCTAAGGGCAGCCTACAAATGGATCCAAGCAAGGTGGAAGCCATTCTTAATTGGCCCACACCTACAACAGCCTCTGAGGTAAGGAGTTTCCATGGTTTATGCAGCTTTTATAGAAAGTTCATTAGAGGGTTTAGTGCTATTTGTGCTCCACTTGTTGACACCATAAAAGGGGGCAAGAAATGTGTATTTGTGTGGACAAATGAGGCCAATCAAGCCTTTGAACTATTAAAGAAAAAAATATTAGAACAACCGGTCCTTGTTCTTCTTGATTTTGACAAGGTCTTTGTGGTAGAGTGTGATGCAAGTAAGAGGGCTGTTGGGGGAGTCCTAAGTCAAGATGGGAGGCCTGTAGCCTTCTTTAGTGAGAAGTTAAATAAGGCAAAATAGAACTGCTCTACCTATGATCTAGAATTATATGCCATGGTTCAATCATTAAGGAAGTGGAGACACTATTTATTGCCTAAGGAGTTTATAGCTTTTACTGATAACCATGCATTGAGCTTCTTGAATAGGTAGCAGAAGTTAAATCACAGACATGTCAAGTGGATGGAGTACATCCAAGCATATACTTTCTCAATAAAACACAAGAAAGGAGTGGCCAATAAGGTAGCCGATGCCTTAAGTAGGAGAAATCTTGTTATGCAGACTATTCAGTTGGAAAGTACAGGTATTCATGCCATCAAAGATCAGTATGCAGCAGATGAAGACTTCAAAGAACCATACCTATCTTGCAAGGCCATGACAGGAAGGTATAACACTGATTTTTCTGATTTTTTGATACAAGATGGATATCTTTTCAAGGGTAGCATGTTGTGTATCCCAAGAGGGTCTGTTAGAGAGAACATTATTAAGGAAAAGCACTGTGGCAGCATGTCAGGCCACTTTGGCATTGATAAGACCCTAGAATTGGTTAGGAGATACTATTTTTGGCCAAGGTTACCCACTGATGTAAGAAAGTTTGTTGAAACTTGTCAAATTTGCCAAAGAGCAAAGGGGCATACATCAAATGAAGGTTTATACACTCTACTACCTATTCCTTCAAAGCCTTGGGACTCCACAAGCATGGACTTTGTACTTGGTTTGCCTAGGACCAAGAATGGACATGATAGCATCTTTGTGGTTGTTGATAGGTTCTCAAAAATGGCTCACTTCATTCCATGTAAAACCACACATGATGCCTCACACATAGCAGGTCTCTTCTTCAAGGAAATAGTTAGATTACATGGTTTACCTTTGTCAATCATCTCAGACAGAGACCCCAAGTTCATAGGACACTTCTGGAGGACACTTTGGAAAAGACTAGGTACAAATTTGTCCTTATCATCTGCCTATCACCCTCAGTCTGATGGTCAAACAGAGGTGATTAATAGGTCACTTGGTAACCTCCTAAGATGCCTAACAAAGGAGCAAGGTGCTAGTTAGGATTCAGTTTTGGCATAGGCAGAGTTCTCATACAATGACACTGTCAACAGAAGCACCGGCCTGTCTCCTTTCCAAATTGTTTATGGCACTCACCCAAGGGGTATTTTGGAACTTAGGGAGGTTAGAGGACTGGAAAATGGTAGTGCCTTGGCTGAAGACTTCGTTCAAGTGATGAAAGATGTCCATGAACAAGTACAACAAAAATTGCAGTCCACTTCTCAGAAATATAAACAGTTTGCTGACAGAAAGAGAAGGGATCTGCAGTTCAAAGAAGGGGATTTGGTCATGGTCCATCTGAAAAAGGAGAGACTCCCTGTAGGTAAATACACTAAGCTACTCATGAAGAATATTGGGCCTTGTGAAGTGCTCAAGAAATGTGGAGAAAATGCATATAAAATCAGACTTCTGGATGGCATTGCTTTGTCACCAATTTTTAATGTTTTAGACCTTTATCCCTATAAAGGATCTAATCCTTAGACATCTATTGTAGAGCAACAAACTGATCAGACACTCCAAGAATTGATTCCTTCATCTCCTGCTTAGATTGAGTGCATTTTGGATCACAGGGTTGCTAAACAAATTAGGAGGCACACCTATTATGAATATTTGGTGAAGTGGCTCAATAAACCTTAGGAGGATGCCACTTGGATGAGAAGAGAAGCCATTGAAAAGGCAAGTTTCACATTTGACAACATCCCCAACTTAAGAGACTTGAGTTCTGTTTGACAGTGGGTGTATGGTGCAGGGCACCTAAGAGCATTTTGATGCATTTTGAGAAGTTATGGTTTTTGTTCAATGTGTTTGGTAATAAGGCTTTTAGCCATTGTTGTTTGGTCAATTTTGTATGGTCAAGAGGTTTGGGGTGACTATATAAACCTCAAATCCTTCTTAGTCCATTTGGACCCTAGTTATGCCACTTAGGCCTAGTAGGTCTAATGTTGGTTTTTTGTTTGTTTTTGAGTCTAATTGGAAATTTTTGTGTTTTGGCATGTTTTAGAGGGAATGGTGGTTGGTTAGGTTCCATTGGACAAGTTGAACCAATCAACCTCTTTGTGTTATTGCAAAATGTCATAGTGACCAATGTTGTCAATGTTGTCAAATGACACATTTGGTCGGTTGCAACCCATTTTTGGAAGTTGAATCTATTTTGACAGTTGAAAACCAACTTGGGTCAAGTTATATTGCTGTCCTCTCAACCCAGAACGAAGGAGGAGATTTTGTATGCAATTTTGGGCACAAAAATCAAGAATTTGACTATTTTTCTGAAGAAAACATGTTTTTGTACAGACTGTACGGACTAAACTCTTGGTCTAATGTACTTTTTCTGAAACTAGAGTGAGTCTGGGTTTGAATGCAACTAGTTTGAGGTCTTGAAGTGGTCGGAGTCAAAAGTTATTGAATTTTCTTTCAAAACTGGTCTAGAAACCCTGTTTTCTAGGGCTGTCCCACAAATTTGGCCCTAGAATGCATTCCCACCAATGAAATTTCATGCCACTTAGTGAAATATAGGATAGGGGTGTATACTACTTGATTCCAAAAGCTTTTTTCTAAGAAAGGCAGTCTTCTATTTTTAAGGTGATGCCCTAGGTCAAATATCTCTATGTGTTTAACTGAAATTATGCAATTTGGTGATGTAAATGACAAAACTCTGATAAGGTGAGTGAATGAATGGTGGTTTTGAGTTGTTTTGGTGTGGTAGAGGTAATCCAAACTCCTGTCCCTGATCTATGACCTCAAATTAGACCACTTTCTTTGTAACCTAGCCCTAAAGTGATCAATTAGGCCTAGAGACCTAGTGGGTGTTCTGAGTTGCTAGAGTAGAGTTGGACCTGGAGGTTTGGAAGTTTGTTAGGACCCCTTAAAGGGTATTCAAATCTATCATTCACTTACCTAGTCATTTGGGATTTTGTCAAGTTGTGTTGAGAAAACCTAGTTTGGAGGGCTAGTAGCCTTACTAGTCAAGGTATAGGTTGGAGAGTTTTGGGAAGTTGGGGATCAAACCAACTATTGAAAAGGTGTTTGCAGACCTGCCTTGAGGTGTGAAAGAAGCCTTGGAGGTTGGACAATAGCCTAGACCACCAATCCTTCATATGCCCTTGTATGTGGCTTTGATTGAAGACTAGGTAAAGTGGGTAAGTGGGCAAAGAAGAGAGTAAACCTTTATTACTTCCCTTGTGCCACTCTGCATCATTTTACGCTCAACTTCGTCTAGATGCTTTATTTTATGATAACAGATCATTCAACATGATCGGAAACAATTGTTTCAAAATTTTACGCTCGGTTTCATCTAGATGCTTTATTTCATGATATTGGATCAATCAATGTGATATGAAACGTTTGTTTTAAAATTTTACACTCAGTTTCATCTAGATGCTTTATTTCATGATAACGAATCACCGTGTGTGATCAGAAACATTTGTTTTAAAATTTTAAACATGATTGGAAACAATTGTCTTGAAATCTTACGCTTAGCTTCATCTAGATGCTTTATTTCATGATAATAGATCATTAAGCATGATCAGAAGCATTTGTTTTATGATTTGACGCTTAGTTTCATCTTGGTGCAGGAGTATCCAGAGGTGTAAGGGAATTCTTGCATAACCCAAAATTGATGTCTTTTGTTTTCACTTCTTTTCAAGATTTGTGTTTTTGGACACCCATTTTCTTGAATAACGATTCAGAATCTTCAAAGATTCCAACTGGCTAAGAATACCACACTCACTATTTTTAGTGAGCCTTATCAGAGAAGCAGTTGACCCCAAAATTTTCCCCAGAGCTTCAGAATAGTAAAATAAGCATTCATGGTAAATCTCATCTCAAGATTGCATCTAGATTTTAAGATATTGAAGTTTCAAGTTTCTGAGGATTCATCCTCTAATTGTATTTCATGATAATGGATCATTGAGTGTGATCGGAAACATTTGTCTTGAAATTTTATGATTGGTTCCATCCATATGCTTTATTTCATGACAACTGATGATTGAGAGTGATCGGAAACATTCGTTTGAAGATTTTATGCTTAGCTTCGTCTAGATGCTTAAGTTCATGATAACAGATCATTCAACGTGATCAGAAACATTTGTTTCAAAACTTTACGCTCGGTTTCATCTAGATGCTTTATTTCATGATATTGGATCATTCAGTGTGATTTGAAACATTTGTTTTAAAATTTTACACTCAGTTTTGTCTAGATGCTTTATTTCATGATAACGAATCACTGCGTGCAATCAGAAACATTTGTTTTAAAATTTTATGCTTAGATGCTTTATTTCGTGATAACGGAACATTGTGTGTGATCAGAAACATTTATTTTAAGATTTTATGCTCGGTTTCATCTAGATGCTTTACTTCATGATAAAGGATCATTCGGCATGATCAGAAACAATTATCTTGAAATCTTACGCTCAACTTTGTCTAGATGCTTTATTTCATGATAATAGACCATTGAGAATGATCATAAGTATTTGTTTTAAGATTTGCCACTTAGTTTCATCTTGGTGCAGGAGCATGTAAGGGCAATCTTGCATCACCCAAAATTGATGTCTTTTGTTTTCACTTCTTTTCAAGATTTGTGTTTTTGGACACCCATTTTCTTGAATAACGATTCAAAACCTTCAAAGTTTCCAATGGGCTAAGAATACCACACTTGCTATTTTTAGCGAGTCTTATCGGAGAAGCAGTTGACCCCAAAATTTTCCCTAGAGCTTCGGAATAGTAGAAAATAAGCATTCTTTGTAGATTTCATCTCAAGATCGCGTCTAGATTTCAAGATATTGAAGTTTCAAATTTGTGAGGATTCATCCTTTGATTGTATTTCGTGATAATTGATCATTGAGTGTGATCGGAAACATTTGTCTTGAAATTTTACGATCAGAATCGTCCATATGCTTTATTTCATGACAACTAATGATTTAGCGTGATCAGAAACATTCGTTGGAAGATTTTATGCTAATCTTCATCTAGATGCTCTATTTCATGATAACAGATCATTCAACGTGATCAGAAACATTTGTTTTAAAATTTTACGCTTAGTTTGATCTAGATGCTTTATTTCATGATGTTGGATCATTCAGTGTGATTTGAAACATTTGTTTTAAAATTTTACACTCAGTTTAGTCTAGATGCTTTATTTCATTATAACGAATCACCGCGTGCGATCAGAAACATTTGTTTTAAAATTTTATGCTTAGATGCTTTATTTCATGATAATAGAACATTGTGTGTGATCAGAAATATTTGTTTTAAGATTTTATGCTCGGTTTCATCTAGATGCTTTATTTCAGATAATGGATCATTCGGCATGATTGGAAACAATTGTCTTGAAATCTTACGCTCAGCTTCGTCTAGATGCTTTATTTCATGATAATAGATCATTGAGCATGATCGGAAGCATTTGTTTTAATATTTGATGCTTAGTTTCATCTTGGTGCAGGAGCATCCAGAGGTGTAAGGGCAATCTTGCATCACCCAAAATTGATGTCTTTTGTTTTCAGTTCTTTTCAAGATTTGTGTTTTTTGACACCCATTTGCTTGAATAACGATTTAGAACCTTCAAAGTTTCCAATAGGCTAAGGATACCACACTCGCTATTTTTAGCGAGTCTTATCGGAGAAGCGGTTGACCCCAAAATTTTCCACAGAGCTTCGGAATAGTAAAATAAGCATTCTTGGTAGATTTCATCTCAAGATCGTGTCCAGATTTCAAGATAATGAAGTTTTGAGTTTGTGAGGATTCATCCTCTAATTGTATTTCATGATAATGGAGCATTGAGTGTGATTGGAAATATTTGTATTGAAATTTTACGATCGGTTCCGTCCATATGCTTTATTTCATGAAAACAGATGATTGAGCGTGATCAAAAACATTTGTTTGAAGATTTTACACCCAGCTTCATCTAGGTGCTTTATTTCATGATAACGGATCATTCAACATGATCGGAAACATTTGTTTCATTATTTTGCGCTCGATTTCATCTAGATACTTTATTTCATAATATTGGATCATTCATTGTGATCTAAAACATTTGTTTTAAAATTTTACACTCAGTTTCGTCTAGATGCTTTACTTTAGGATAACGAATCACCACGTGCGATCATAAACATTTGTTTTAAAATTTTACATTTAGATGCTTTATTTCATGATAACAGAACATTGTGTGTGATCGTAAACATTTGTTTTAATATTTTATGCTTGGTTTCATCTAGATGCTTTATTTCATGATAATGGATCATTTGGCATGATTGGAAACAATTGTCTTGAAATCTTATGCTCATCTTCATTTGGATGCTTTATTTCATGATAATAGATCATTGAGCATGATCGGAAGCATTTGTTTTAAGATTTGACGCTTAGTTTCATCTTTGTTCAGGAGCATCCAGAGGTGTAAGGACAATCTTGCATCACCCAAAATTGATGTCTTTTGTTTTCACTTCTTTTCAAGATTTGTGTTTTTAGACACCCATTTGCTTGAATAATGATTCAGAACCTTCAAAGTTTCCAATGGGCTAAGAATACCACACGAGTCTTATCAGAGAAGCGGTTGACCCCAAAATTTTCCCCAGAGTTTCAGAATAGTAAAATAATCATTCTTGGTAGATTTCATCTCAAGACCGCATATGGATTTCAAGATATTGAATTTTTGAGTTTGTGAGGATTCATCCTCTGATTGTATTTCATGATAATAGATCATTGAGTGTGATCAGAAACATTTGTCTTGAAATTTTACAATCGATTCCATCCATATGCTTTATTTTATGACAACTGATGATTGAGCGTGATCAAAAACATTCGTTAGAAGATTTTAAACTCAGCTTTGTCTAGATGCTTTATTTCATGATAACGATCATTCAACGTGATCAGAAACATTTGTTTCAAAATTTTACGCTCAGTTTCATCTAGATGCTTTATTTCATGATATTGGATCATTCATTGTGATCTGAAACATTTGTTTTAAAATTTTACACTCAGTTTCTTCTAATGCTTTATTTCATGATAACGAATCACCGTGTGTGATCATAAACATTTATTTTAAAATTTTATGCTTCAATGCTTTATTTCGTGATAACGGGACATTGTGTGTGATCGGAAACATATGTTTTAAGATTTTATGTCTTGAAATCTTATGTTCAATTTTGTCTAGATGCTTTGTTTCATGATAATAGATCATTGAGCATGATCGGAAGCATTTGTTTTAAGATTTGACGCTTAGTTTCATCTTGGTGTAGGAGCATGTAGTGGCAATCTTGCATCACCCAAAATTGATGACTTTTATTTTCACTTCTTTTCAAGATTTGTGTTTTTGGACACCCATTTTCTTGAATAACGATTTAGAACCTTCAAAGTTTCCAACAGGCTAAGAATACACCACCAAGAAACATTGTGTGTGATCGGAAACATTTGTTTTAGGATTTTATGCTCGGTTTCATCTAGATGCTTTATTTCATGATAATGGATCATTCGGCATGATTGGGAACGATCGTCTCAAAATCTTACGCTCAGCTTCCTCTAAATGGTTTGTTTCATGATAATAGATCATTGAGCATGATCGAAAGCATTTGTTTTAAGATTTGACGCTTAGTTTTATCTTGGTGCAGGAGCATGTAAGGGCAATCTTGCATCACCCAAAATTGATGTCTTTTGTTTTCACTTCTTTTCAAGATTTGTGTTTTTGGACACCCATTTGCTTGAATAATGATTCAGAACCTTCATGTTTCCAATGGGCTAAGAATACACCATTTACTATTTTTAGCACGTCTTATCGGAGAAGCGGTTGACCCCAAAATTTTCCCCAGAACTTCGGAATAGTAAAATAAGCATTCTTGGTAGATTTCATCTCAAGATCACATCTGGATTTTAAGATATTAAAGTTTTGAGTTTGTGAGGAGTCATCCCCTGATTGTATTTCATGATAATGGATCGTTGAGTGTGCTCAGAAATATTTGTCTTGAAATTATACGATCAGTTTTGTCCATATGCTTTATTTCATGACAACTGATGATTGAGCATGCTCGGAAGCATTCATTTGAAAATTTTATCCTCAACTTTGTCTAGATGCTTTATTTCATGATAATGGATCATTCAGCAAAATAAAAAATATTTGTTTCAAAATTTTATGCTCGGTTTCATCTAGATGCTTTATTTCATGATATTGGATCATTCGGTGTGATCAGAAACATTTGTTTTAAAATTTTACACACAGTTTCTTCTAGATACTTTATTTCATGATAACAAATTACTGCGTGTGATCATAAACATTTGTTCTAAAATTTTACACTTAGATGTGCCTAGATGCTTCATTTTGTGATAACGAAACATTGTGTGTGATCGGAAACATTTGTTTTAGGATTTTATGCCTAGTTTCATCTAGATCCTTTATTTCATGATAATGTATCATTTGACATGATTGGGAATGATCATCTTGAAATCTTATGCTCAACATCATCTAGATGCTTTGTTTCATGATAATAGATCATTGAGCATGATCAGAAGCATTTATTTTAAGATTTGACGCTTAGTTTCATCTTGGTGTAGGAGCATTAACGGCAATCTTGCATCACCCAAAATTGATGTCTCTTTTTTTCACTTCTTTTCAAGATTTGTGTTTTTGGACACCCATTTGCTTGAATAACGATTCAGAACCTTCAAAGTTTCCAACGGGCTAAGAATACACCACTTACTATTTTTAGCAGGTCTTATTGGAGAAGCGGTTGACCGCAAAAATTTCCCCAGAGCTTCGAAATATTAAAATAAGCAATCTTGGTAGATTTCATCTCACGATCGTATTTGGATTTAAAGATATTGAAATTTTGATTTTGTGAGGATTCATCCCCTGATTGTATTTCATGATAATGGATCGTTGATAGTGATTGGAAACATTTGTCTTGAAATTTTACGATCAGTTTCATCCATATGTTTTATTTCATGACAACTGATGATTGAGCGTGATCGAAAACATTCGTTTGAAAATTTTATGCTCAGCTTCGTGTAGATGCTTTATTTCATGACAATGGATCATTCAACGCGATCTGAAACTTTTGTTTCAAAATTTTATGTTCGGTTTCATCTAGATGCTTTATTTCATGATATTGGATCGTTCAGTGTGATCAGAAACATTTGTTTTAAAATTTTACACTCAGTTTCGTCTAGATGCTTTATTTCATGATAAGGAATCACTGTGTGATAAGAAACATTTGTTCTAAAATTTTATGCTTAGATGTGCCTAGATGCTTCATTTCATGATAACGAAACATTATGTGCAATCAAAAACATTTGTTTTAGGATTTTATGCTCGGTTTCATCTAGATGCTCTATTTCAGGATAATGGATCATTTGGCATGATTGGGAGCGATCGTCTTGAAATCTTACGCTCAGCTTCGTCTAGATGCTTTATTTCATGATAATAGATCATTGAGCATGATCGGAAGCATTTGTTTTAAGATTTGATGCTTAGTTTCATCTTGGTGCAAGAGCATGTAAGGGCAATCTTGCATCACCCAAAATTGATGTCTTTTATTTTCACTTCTTTTCAAGACTTGTGTTTTTGGACACCTATTTTCTTGAATAACGAATCAAAACCTTCAAAGTTTCCAATGGGCTAAGAATACACCACTTACTATTTTTAGCAGGTCTTATCAGAGATGCAGTTGACCCCAAAATTTTCCCCAGAGCTTCGGAATATTAAAATAAGCATTATTGGTAGATTTCATCTCAAGATCGCATCTAGATTTCAAGATATTGGAGTTTCAACTTTGTGAGGATTCATCCTCTGATTGTATTTCATGATAATGGATCATTGAGTGTGATTAGAAATATTTGTCTTGAAAATTTATGATCAGTTTCATCCATATGCTTTATTTCACGTCAACTGATGATTTAGTGTGATTGGAAACATTCGTTTGAAAATTTTACGCTCAGCTTCGTCTAGATGCTTTATTTCATGATAATGGATCATTCAACACGATCCAAAACATTTGTTTCAAAATTTTACGCTCAGTTTCATCTAGAGGCTTTATTTCATGATATTGGATCATTCAGTGTGATCAGAAACATTTGTTCTAAAATTTTACACTTAGATGTGCCTAAATGCTTCATTTCGTGATAACGAAACATTATGTGCAATCGAAAACATTTATTTTAGGATTTTATGCTTAGTTTCATCTAGATGCTCTATTTCTGGATAATGGATTATTTGGCATGATTGGGAACAATCGTCTTGAAATCTTACACTCAGCTTCATCTAGACGCTTTGTTTCATGATAATAGACCATTAAGAATGATGGGAAGCATTTGTTTTAAGATTTGACACTTAGTTCAATCTTGGTGCAGGAGCATGTAAGGGAAATCTTGCATCACCCAAAATTGATAGATTTTGTTTTCACTTCTTTTCAAGATTTGTGTTTCTGGACACCGATTTGCTTGAATAACGATTCAGAACCTTCAAAGTTTCCAACGGGCTAAGAATACACCACTTACTCTTTTTAGAAAGTCTTATCGGAGAAGCGATTGACCCCAAAATTTTTCCCAGAGCTTCAGAATAGTAAAATAAGCATTCTTGGTAGATTTCATCTCAAGTTCATGTCTGGATTTCAAGATATTGGAGTTTCAAGTTTTTGAGATTTCATCCTCTGATTGTATTTCAAGATAATGGATCGTTGAGTGTGATCAAAAACATTTGTCTTGAAATTTTACGCTCAGCTTCGTCTAGATGCTTTATTTCATGATAATGGATCATTCAACGTGATTGGAAACATTTGTTTCAAAATTTTACACTCGGTTTCATCTAGATGCTTTATTTCATGATATTGGATCATTTTATGTGATCAGAAACATTTGTTTTAAAATTTTACACTTAGTTTTATCTAGATGGTTTATTTCATGATAATGAATCACTGCGTGTGATTAGAAAAATTTGTTCTCAAATTTTATGCTTAGATGTGCCTAGATGCTTCATTTCGTGATAATGAAACATTGTGTGCGATCGAAAACATTTGTTTTAGGATTTTATGCTCGGTTTCATCTAGATGCTCTATTTCAGGATAATGGATCATTTGGCATGATTGGGAACGATCATCTTGAAATCTTACGGTTATCTTCATCTAGATGCTTTGTTTCATGATAATAGATCATTAAGCATGATCGGAAGCATTTGTTTTAAGATTTGACGCTTAGTTTCATCTTGGTGTAGGAGCATGTAAGGGCAATCTTGCATCACCCAAAATTGATGTCTTTTATTTTCACTTCTTTTCAAGATTTGTGTTTTTGGACACCCATTTGCTTGAATAACGATTTAGAACCTTTAAAGTTTCTAACGGGTTAAGAATACACCACTTACTATTTTTAGCAGGTCTTATCAGAGAAGCGGTTGACCCCAAAATTTTTCACAGAGCTTTGGAATAGTAAAATAAGCATTCTTGGTAGATTTCATCTCAAGATCATGTATGGATTTCAAGATATTGGAGTTTCGAGTTTGTGAGGATTCATCCTTTAATTGTATTTCATGATAATGAATCATTGAGTATGATCAGAAACATTTGTCTTGAAATTTTATGATCAGTTTCGTCCATATGCTTTATTTCACGACAACTGATGATTGAGCGTGATCAGAAACATTCGTTTGAAAATTTTACACTCAGCTTCATCTAGATGCTTTATTTCATGATAATGGATCATTCAATGTGATTGGAAACATTTGTTTCAAAATTTTACGCTCGGTTTCATCTAGATGCTTTATTTCATGATATTGGAGCATTCAGTGTGATCAGAAACATTTGTTTTAAAAATTTTCACTCAGTTTCGTCTAGATGCTTTACTTCATGATAGAAAATCACTGTGTGTGATCAGAAACATTTGTTCCAAAATTTTATGCTTAGATGTACCTAGATGCTTCATTTCGTGATAACGAAACATTGTGTGCGATCGGAAATATTTGTTTTAGGATTTTATGCTCGGTTTCATCTAGATGCTCTATTTTAGGATAATAGATCATTCGACATGATTGTGAATGGTCATCTTGAAATCTTAAGCTCAGCTTCATCTAGATGCTTTGTTTCATGATAATAGATCATTGAGCATGATCGGAAGCATTTGTTTTAAGATTTGATTCTTAGTTTCATCTTGGTGCAGGAGCATGTAAGGGCAATCTTGCATCACCCAAAATTGATGTCTTTTGTTTTCACTTCATTTCAAGATTTGTGTTTTTGGACACCCATTTGCTTGAATAACGATTAGAAACCTTCAAAGTTTCCAACGGGCTAAGAATATACCACTTACTATTTTTAGCAGGTTTTATCGGAGAAGCGGTTGACCCCAAAATTTTCCCCTGAGCTTCGGAATAGTAAAATAAGCATTCTTGGTAGATTTCATCTCAAGATCACATCTAGATTTCAAGATATTAAAGTTTCAAGTTTGTGAGGATTCATCCTCTGATTGTATTTCATGATAATTGATCGTTGAGTGTGATCAGAATCATTTGTCTTGAAATTTTACGATTAGTTTCGTCCATATGCTTTATTTCATGACAACTGATGATTGAGCATGATTGGAAACATTCGTTTGAAAATTTTATGCTCAGCTTCGTCTAGATGCTTTATTTCATGATAATGGATCATTCAACGCGATCGGAAACATTTGTTTCAAAATTTTACGCTCGGTTTCATCTAGATACTTTATTTCATGATAACAAATCATTGCGTGTGATCAAAAACATTTGTTCTAAAATTTTACGCTTAGATGTGCCTAGATGCTTCATTTTGTGATAACGAAACATTGCGTGCGATCGGAAACATTTGTTTTAGGATTTTATGCTCAGTTTCATCTAGATGCTCTATTTCATGATAATCGATCATTCAGCATGATTGGAAACGATCATCTTGAAATCTTGCGCCTAGCTTCGTCTAGATGCTTTGTTTCATGATAATAGATCATTGAGCATGATCAGAAGCATTTGTTTTAAGATTTGATGCTTAGTTTCATCTTGTGTAGGAGCATGTAAGGGCAATCTTGCATCACGCAAAATTGATGTCTTTTATTTTCACTTCTTTTGAAGATTTGTTTTTCTGGACACCCATTTTCTTGAATAACGATTCAGAACCTTCAAAGTTTCCATCGGGCTAAGAATACACCACTTACTATTTTTAGCAGGTCTTATCAGAGAAGTGGTTGACCCCAAAATTTTTCCCAGAGCTTTATAATAGTAAAATAAGCATTCTTGGTAGATTTCATTTCAAGATCGCATCTGGATTACAAGACATTGAAGTTTTGAGTTTGTGAGGATTCATCCTCTTATTGTATTTCATGATAATGGATGGTTGAGTGTGATTTGAAACATTTATCTTGAAATTTTAGCAGGTCTTATCAGAGAAGTGGTTGACCCCAAAATTTTCCCCAAAGGTTCAGAATAGTAAAATAAGCATTCTTGGTAGATTTCATCTCAAGATCGCGTCTGGATTTCAAGATATTGAAGTTTTGAGTTTTTGAGGATTGATCATCTTATTGTATTTCATTATAATGGATTGTTGAGTGTGATCGAAAACATTTGTCTTGAAATTTTACAATTAGTTTCATCCATATGCTTTATTTCATGACAATTGATGATTGAACGTGATTCAAAACATTCCTTTGAAAATTTTACGCTCAGCTTCATCTAGATGCTTTATTTCATGATAATGGATCATTTAATGAGATCAGAAACATTTGTTTCAAAATTTTATGCTCGGTTTCATCTAGATGCTTTATTCCATGATATTGGATCATTCAGTGTGATTAGAAACATTTGTTTTAAAATTTTACACTCAGTTTCTTTTAGATGCTTTTTTCCATGATAACGAATCACTGTGTGTGATCAGAAACATTTGTTCTAAAATTTTATGCTTAGATGTACCTAGATGCTTCATTTCATGATAACAAAACATTGTGTGTGATCAGAAACATTTGTTTTAGGATTTTATGCTCGGTTTCATCTAGATGCTCTATTTCATGATAATTGATCATTCAGCATGATTGGGAATGATCATCTTAAAATCTTATGCTCAGCTTTGTCTAGATGCTTTGTCTCATGATAATAGATCATTGAGAATGATCGGAAGAATTTGTTTTAATATTTGACGCTTAGTTTCATCTTGGTGCAGGAGCATGTAAGGGCAATTTTGCATCACCCAAAATTGATGTCTTTTGTTTTCACTTCTTTTCAAGATTTATGTTTCTGGACACCTATTTTGCTTGAAAAATAATTCAGAACCTTCAAAGTTTCCAACGGGCTAAGAATACACCACTTACTATTTTTAGCAGGTCTTATCGGAGAAGCGGTTGACCCCAAAATTTTTCCCAAAGCTTCGAAATAGTAAAATAAGCATTCATGGTAGATTTCATTTCAAGATCGCGTCTGGATTACAAGATATTGAAGTTTCAAGTTTGTGAGGATTCATCCTCTGATTGTATTTCATGATAGTGGATCGTTGAGTGTGATTAGAAACATTTGTCTTGAAATTTTACGATCACTTTCGTCCATATGCTTTATTTCATCACAACTGATGATTGAGCGTGAACTGAAACATTCACTTGAAAATTTTACGCTCAGCTTCGTCTAGATGCTTTATTTCATGATAATGGATCATTCAACGCGATTGGAAACATTTGTTTCAAAATTTTACGCTCGGTTTCATCTAGATGCTTTATTTCATGATATTGGATCATTTAGTGTGATCAGAAACATTTGTTTTTAAATTTTACACTCAGTTTCGTCTAGATGCTTTATTTCATGATAACGAATTACTGCGTGTGATGAGAAACATTTGTTCTAAAATTTTACTCTTAGATGTGCCTAGATGCTTCATTTTGTGATAATGAAACATTGTGTGTGATTGGAAACATTTGTTTTAGGATTTTATACTCGGTTTCATCTAGATGCTCTATTTCATGATAATGGATCATTTGGCATGATTGGGAATGATTGTCTCAAAATCTTACGCTCAGCTTCGTCTAGATGCTTTGTTTCATGATAATAGATCATTGAGCATGATCGGGAGCATTTGTTTTAAGATTTGACGCTTAGTTTCATCTTGGTGCAGGAGCATGTAAGGACAATCTTGCATCACCCAAAATTGATGTCTTTTGTTTTCACTTCTTTTCAAGATTTGTGTTTTTAAACACCCATTTGCTTGAATAATGATTCAGAACCTTCAAAGTTTCCAACGGGCTAAGAATACACCACTTACTATCTTTAGTAGGTCTTATCGGAGAAGAGGTTGACCTCAAAATTTTCCCCAAAGCTTCAGAAAAGTAAAGTAAGTATTCTTGGTAGATTTCATCTCAAGATCGTGTTTGGATTTCAAGATATTAAAGTTTCAAGTTTGTGAGGATTCATCCTCTAATTGTATTTCATGATAATAGATTGTTGAGTGTGATCAGAATCATTTGTCTTGAAATTTTACGATCAGTTTCGTCCATATACTTTATTTCATGACAACTGATGATTGAGCATGATCGGAAACATTCGTTTGAAAATTTTACGCTCAGCTTCATCTAGATGCTTTATTTCATGATAATGGATCATTCAACGCGATCAGAAACATTTGTTTTAAAATTTTACGCTCAGTTTTATGTAGATGTTTTATTTCATGATATTGGATCATTTAGTGTGATCAGAAACATTTGTTTTAAAATTTTACACTCAGTTTCGTCTAGATGCTTTATTTTATGATAATGAATCACTGTATGTGATCAGAAACATTTGTTCTAAAATTTTATGCATAGATGTGCCTAGATGCTTCATTTTGTGATAACGAAACATTGTGTGTGATCAGAAACATTTGTTTTATGATTTTATGCTCGGTTTCACCTAGATACTCTATTCCATGATAATGGATCATTTGGCATGATTGGGAATGATACTCTTGAAATCTTATGCTCAGCTTCATCTATATGCTTTGTTTCATGATAATAGATCATTGAGCATGATCGGAATCATTTGTTTTAAGATTTGACGCTTAGTTTCGTATTGGTGCAGGAGCATGTAAGGGCAATCTTGCGTCACCCAGAATTGATGTCTTTTGTTTTCACTTCTTTTAAAGATTTGTGGTTTTGGATGCCCATTTGCTTGAATAATGATTCAGAACCTTCAAAGTTTCCAATGGGCTAAGAATACACGACTTACTAGTTTTAGCAGGTCTTATCATAGAAGCGGTTGACCCCAAAATTTTTGCCAGAGCTTCGAAATAGTAAAATAAGCATTCTTGGGAGATTTCATATCAAGATCCCATCTGAATTTCAAGATATTGGAGTTTTGAGTTTTTGATGTTTCATCCTCTGATTGTATTTCATGATAATGGATTGTTGAGTGTGATCAGAAACATTTGTCTTGAAATTTTGCGATCAGTTTCATCCATATGCTCTATTTCATGACAACTGATGATTGAGAGTGATCGGAAACATTCGTTTGAAAATTTTACGCTCAGCTTCATCTAGATGCTTTATTTCATGATAATGGATCATTCAACGTGATCAGAGACATTTGCTTCAAAATTTTACACTCAGTTTCATCTAGATGCTTTATTTCATGATATTGGATCATTCAGTGTGATCAGAAACATTCGTTTGAAAATTTTACGCTCAACTTCATTTAGATGCTTTATTTCATGATAATGGATCATTCAACGCGATTAGAAACATTTGTTTCAAAACTTTACGCTCGGTTTCATCTAGATGCTTTATTTCATGATATTAGATCTTTCAGTGTGATCAAAAACATTTGTTTCAAAATTTTACACTCAGTTTCGTCTAGATGCTTTATTTCATGATAACGAATCACTGCATGTGATTAGAAACATTTGTTCTAAAATTTTACTCTTAGATGTGTCTAGATGCTTTGTTTCATGATAATAGATCATTGAGCATGATTGGAAGAATTTGTTTTAAGATTTGATGCTTAGTTTCATCTTGGTGCGGAAGCATGTAAAGGCAATCTTGCATCACCCAAAATTGATGTCTTTTATTTTCAATTCTTTTCAAGATTTGTGTTTTTGGACACCCATTTGCTTGAATAACGATTCAGAACCTTCAAAGTTTCTAATGGGCTAAGAATACAAGTTTCAAGATTGTGTCTGGATTTCAAGATATTGAAGTTTCAATTTTGTGAGGATTCATCCTCTGATTGTATTTCATGATAACAGATTGTTGAGTGTGATCAAAAACATTTGTCTTGAAATTTTATGATCAGTTTCATCCATATGCTTTATTTCATGACAACTGATGATTGAGCGTGATCGGAAACATTTGTTTGAAAATTTTACTCTCAGCTTCGTCTAGATGCTTTATTTAATGACAATGGATCATTCAACGCGATTTGAAACTTTTGTTTCAAAATTTTATGCTCGGTTTCATCTAGATGCTTTATTTCATGATATTGGATCATTCAGTGTGATCAGAAACATTTGTTTTAAAATTTTACACTCAGTTTCGTCTAGATGCTTTATTTCATGATAACGAATCAGTGCGTGTGATTAGAAACATTTGTTCTAAAATTTTACGCTTAGATGTGCCTAGATGCTTCATTTCATGATAACAAAACATTGTGTGTGATTGAAAACATTTTTTTTTGGATTTTATGCTTGGTTTCATCTAGATGCTCAGCTTTGTCTGGAAATCTTACGCTCAGCTTCGTCTAGATGCTTTGTTTCATGGTAATAGATCATTGAGCATGATCGGAAGCATTTGTTTTTCGACACCCATTTGCTTGAATAATGATTCAGAACCTTCAAAGTTTCCAAAGGGCTAAGAATACACCACTTACTATTTTTAGTAGGTCTTATCAGAGAAGCGGTTGACCCCAAAATTTTCCCTAGAGCTTCCAAATAGTAAAATAAGCATTCTTGGTAGATTTCATCTAAAGATCACGTCTGCATTTCAAGATATTAAAGTTTCAAGTTTGTGAGGATTCATCCTCTGATTGTATTTCATGATAATGGATCGTTGAGTATGATTAGAAACGTTTGTCTTCAAATTTTATTATCAGTTTCATCCATATGCTTTATTTCATGACAACTGGTGATTGAGCATGATTGGAAACATTCGTTTGAAAATTTTATGCTCAGCTTCGTGTAGATGCTTTATTTCATGATAATGGATCATTCAACATGATCAAAAACATTTGTTTCAAAATTTTAAGCTCAGTTTCATCTAGATGCTTTATTTAATGATATTGGATCATTCAGTGTGATTAGAAACATTTGTTTTAAAATTTTACACTCAATTTCATCTAGATGCTTTATTTCATGATAACGAATCACTGCGTGTGATCAGAAACATTTGTTCTAAAATTTTACGCTTAGATGTACCTAGATGCTTCATTTCGTGATAACGAAACATTGTGTGTGATCAAAAACATTTGTTTAAGGATTTTATGCTCGGTTTTATCTAGATGGTCTATTTCATTATAAAGGATCATTCGGCATGATTGGAAATGATTGTCTTGAAATCTTATGCTCAGCTTCGTCTAGATGCTTTGTTTCATGATAATAGATCATTGAGCATGATCAGAAGCATTTGTTTTAAGATTTGATGCTTAGTTTCATCTTGGTGCCGAAGCATGTAAGGGCAATCTTGCATCACCCAAAATTGATGTCTTTTATTTTTATTTCTTTTCAAGATTTGTATTTTTGGACACCCATTTGCTTGAGTAAAGATTCAGAACCTTCAAAGTTTCAAACGGGCTAAGAATACACCACTTACTATTTTTAGCAGGTCTTATCAGAGAAGCGGTTGACCCCAAAATTTTTCCCAGAGCTTCGGAATAGTAAAATAAGTATTCTTGGTAGATTTCATCTCAAGATTGTGTGATCGGAAACATTTGTCTTGAAATTTTATGCCCAGTTTCATCCATATGCTTTATTTCATGACAACTGATGATTGAGCATGATTGAAAATATTTGTTTGAAAATTTTACACTCAGCTTCATCTAGATACTTTATTTCATGATAATGGACCATTCAACGCGATCGGAAACATTTGTTTCAAAATTTTATGCTTAGTTTCATCTAGATGCTTCATTTAATGATATTGGATCATTCAGTGTGATCAGAAACATTTGTTTTAAAATTTTACACTTAGTTTCGTCTAGATGCTTTATTTCATGATAACGAATCACTGCGTGTGATCAGAAATATTTGTTGTAAAATTTTACACTTAGATGTGGCTAAATGCTTAATTTCGTGATAACGAAACATTGTGTGATATCAGAAAAATTTGTTTTAGGATTTTATGCTCGATTTCATCTAGATGCTCTATTTCGTGATAATGGATCATTCGGCATGATTGGAAATGATCGTCTTGAAATCTTACGCTCAGCTTCCTCTAGATGCTTTGTTTCATGATAATAGATCATTAAGCATGATCAGAAGCATTTGTTTTCAGATTTGAAGCTTAGTTTCATCTTGGTGCAGGAGCATGTAAGGTCAATCTTGCATCACCCAAAATTGATGTCTTTTGTTTTCACTTCTTTTCAAGATTTGTGTTTTTGGACAACCATTTGCTTGAATAACAATTCAGAACCTTCAAAGTTTCCAACAGGCTAAGAATACACCGCTTACTATTTTTAGCAGGTCTTATCGGAGAAGCAGTTGACCCCAAAATTTTCCCCAGAGCTTCGGAATAGTGAAATAAGTATTCTTGGTAGATTTCATCTCAAGATTACGTTTGGATTTAAAGATTTGAAGTTTCGAGTTTGTGAGAATTCATCCTCTGATTGTATTTCATGATAGTCGATCATTGAGTGTGATCAGAAACATTTATCTTGAAATTTTAGGACCAGTTTTGTCCATATGCTTTATTTCATGACAACTGATGATTGAGCGTGATCAAAAACATTCTTTTGAAAATTTTACGCTCAGCTTTGTGTAGATGCTTTATTTCATGATAATGGAGCATTCAACGTGATTAGAAACATTTGTTTCAAAATTTTATGCTCGGTTTAATCTAGATGCTTTATTTCATTATATTGGATCATTCAGTGTGATTAGAAACATTTGTTTTAAAATTTTATAATCAGTTCCATCTAGATGCTTTTTTTCACAATAATGAATCACTGCGTGTGATCACAAACATTTGTTCTAAAATTTTATGCTTAGATGTCCCTAGATGCTTCATTTCGTGATAACGAAACATTGTGTATGATCGGAAACATTTGTTTTAGGATTTTATGCTTGGTTTGAACTAGATGCTTTATTTCATGATAATGGATCATTCGGCATGATTGGAAATGATCGTCTCAAAATCTTACGCTCAACTTCATCTTGATGCTTTGTTTCATGATAATAGATCATTGAGCATGATCGGAAGCATTTGTTTTAAGATTTGACACTTAGTTTCATCTTGGTGCAGGAGCATGTAAGGGCAATCTTGCATCACCCAAAATTGATGTCTTTTGTTTTCACTTCTTTTCAAGATTTATGTTTTTGGACACCTATTTGCTTGAATAACGATTCAGAACCTTCAAAGTTTCCAACAAGCTAATAATACACCACTTAATATTTTTAGCAGGTCTTATCGGAGAAGCGGTTGACCCCAAAATTTTCCCCAGAGCTTCGAAATAGTAAATAAGCATTCTTGATAGATTTCATCTCAAGATCGCGTCTGGATTTCAAGATATTGAAGTTTTGAGTTTGTGAGGATTCATCCTCTAATTATATTTCATGATAATGGATCGTTGAGTGTGATCGGAAACATTTGTCTTGAAATTTTACGATCAGTTTCATCCATATGCTTTATTTCATGACAACTGATGATTGAGCGTGATCAGAAACATTCGTTTGAAAATTTTACGCTCAGCTTCATCTAGATGCTTTATTTCATGATAATGGATCATTCAACGCGATCAGAAACATTTCTTTCAAAACTTTACGCTCGGTTTCTTCTAGATGCTTTATTTCATGATATTGGATCTTTCAGTGTGATTAGAAACATTTGTTTCAAAATTTTACACTCAGTTTCATCTAGATGCTTTATTTCATGATAACGAATCACTGCATGTGATCAAAAACATTTGTTCTCAAATTTTACACTTAGATGTGCCTAGATGCTTCATTTCGTGATAATGAAACATTGCGTGTGATCAGAAACATTTGTTTTAGGATTTTATGCTCGGTTTCATCTAGAGGCTATATTTCATGATAATGGATCATTCGACATGATTGGAAATGATTGTCTTAAAATCTTACACTCAACTTCATCTAGATGCTTTGTTTCATGATAATAGATCATTAAGCATGATCAAAAGCATCTGTTTTAAGATTTGACGCTTAGTTTCATCTTGGATTAGGAGCATGTAAGGGCAATATTGCATCACCCAAAATTGATGTCTTTTGTTTTCACCTTTTTTCAAGATTTGTGTTTTTGGACACCCATTTTGTTGAATAACGATTCAGAACCTTCAAAGTTTGCAACGGGCTAAGAATACACCACTTACTATTTTTAGCAGGTCTTATCGGAGAAGTGGTTGACCCCAAAATTTTTGCCAGAACTTCAGAATAGTAAAATAAGCATTCTTGGTAGATTTCATCTCAAGATCGCATTTGGATTTCAAGATATTCCTCTAATTGTATTTGATGATAATGGATCGTTGAGTGTGATCAGAAATATTTGTCTTAAAATTTTAAGATCAGTTTTGTTCATATGCTTTATTTCATGACAATTGATGATTGAGCATGATCAAAAACATTCATTTGAAAATTTTACGCTCAGCTTCATCTAGATGCTTTATTTCATGATAATGGATCATTCAATGCGATAGGAAACATTTGTTTCAAAATTTTACTCTCAGTTTCATCTAGATGCTTTATTTCATGATATTGGATCATTCAGTGTGATTAGAAACATTTGTTTTAAAATTTTACACTCAGTTTCATCTAGATGCTTTATTTCATGTTAACGAATCAGTGCGTGTGATCAGAAATATTTGTTCTAAAATTTTATGCTTAGATGTGCCTAGATACTTCATTTCATGATAACGAAACATTATGTGCGATCAGAAACATTTGTTTTAGGATTTTATGCTCGGTTTCATCTAGATGCTCTATTTCTTGATAATGTATCATTTGGCATGATTGGAAATGATCATCTTGAAATCTTACGCTCAGCTTCGTCTAGATGCTTTGTTCCATGATAATAGATAATTGAGCATGATCAGAAGTATTTGTTTTGAGATTTGATGCTTAGTTTCATCTTGGTGCAGGAGCATGTAAGGGCAATCTTGCATCACCCAAAATTGATGTCTTTTATTTTCACTTCTTTTCAAGATTTGTGTTTTTGGACACCCATTTTCTTGAATAATGATTCAGAACCTTCAAAGTTTAGAATGGGCTAATAATACACCAATTACTATTTTTAGCAGGGCTTATCGGATAAGCGGTTGACCCCAAAATTTTCCCCAGAGCTTCCAAATAGTAAAATAAGCATTCTTGGTAGATTTCATCTCAAGATCACATCTGCATTTCAAGATATTGAAGTTTCGAGTTTGTGAGGATTCATCCTTTGATTGTATTTCATGATAATGGATTATTGAGTGCAATCAGAAACGGTTGTCTTCAAATTTTATGATTAGTTTCATCCATATGCTTTATTTCATGACAACTGATGATTGAGCGTGTTCGGAAACATTCGTTTGAAAATTTTACACTCAGCTTCATCTAGATGCTTTATTTCATGATAATGGATCATTCAACGCGATCAGAAACATTTGTTTCAAAATTTTAAGCTCGGTTTCATCTAGATGCTTTATTTAATGATATTGGATCATTCAGTGTGATCAGAAACATTTGTTTTAAAATTTTACACTCAGTTTCATCTAGATACTTTATTTCATGATAACGAATCACTGCGTGTGATCAGAAACATTTGTTCTAAAATTTTACGCTTAGATGTGCCTAGATGCTTCATTTCGTGATAATGAAACATTGTGTGTGATCAAAAACATTTGTTTTAGGATTTTATGCTCGGTTTCGTCTAGATGGTCTATTTCATGATAAAGGATCATTCAGCATGATTGGAAATGATCGTCTTGAAATCTTACGCTTAGCTTCGTCTAGATACTTTGTTTCATGATAATAGATCATTGAGCATGATCGGAAGCATTTGTTTTAATATTTGACGCTTAGTTTCATCTTGGTGCCGGTGCATGTAAGGGCAATCTTGCATCACCTAAAATTGATGTCTTGTTTTTATTTCTTTTCAAGATTTGTGTTTTTGGACACCCATTTGCTTGAATAAAGATTCAGAACCTTCAAGTTTCAAACGGGCTAAGAATACACCACTTACTATTTTCCCCAGAGCTTCAGAATAGTAAAATAAGCATTCTTGGTAGATTTCATCTCAAGATCGTGTCTAGATTTCAAAATATTGAAGTTCTGAGTTTGCATGGATTCATCCCGTAATTGTATTTCATGATAATGGATTGTTGAGTGTTATCAGAAACATTTGTCTTAAAATTTTATGACCAGTTTCATCCATATGCTTTATTTCATGACAACTGATGATTGAGCGTGATCAAAAACATTCGTTTGAAAATTTTACACTCAGCTTCGTCTAGATGCTTTATTTCATGATAATGGACCATTCAACGCGATCAGAAACATTTGTTTCAAAATTTTATGCACAGTTTCGTCTAGATGCTTTATTTCATGATATTGGATCATTCAGTGTGATCAGAAACATTTGTTTTAAAATTTTACACTCAATTTCATCTAGATGCTTTATTTCATGATAACGAATCACTGCATGTGATTATAAACATTTGTTGTAAAGTTTTACACTTAGATGTGCCTAGATGCTTCATTTCGTGATAACGAAACATTGTGTGTGATCAGAAAAATTTGTTTTAAGATTTTATGCTCGATTTCATCTAGATGCTCTATTTCGTGATAATGGATCATTCGGCATGATTAGAAATGATCCTCTTGAAATATTATGCTCAGCTTCGTCTAGATGCTTTGTTCCATGATAATAGATCATTGAGCATGATCAGAAGCATTTGTTTTAAGATTTGACACTTAGTTTCATCTTAGTGCAGGAGCGTGTAAAGGCAATCTTGCATCACCCAAAATTGATGTCTTTTTTTTTCACTTCTTTTCAAGATTTGTGTTTTTGGACACCCATTTTCTTGAATAACAATTTAGAACCTTCAAAGTTTCCAACAGGCTAATATACACCAATTACTATTTTTAGCAGGTCTTATTGGAGAAGCGGTTGACCCCAAAATTTTCCCCAGAGCTTCCAAATAGTAAAATAAGTATTCTTGGTAGATTTCATCTCAAGATCACGTCTGCATTTCAAGATATTGAAGTTTCAAGTTTGTGAGGATTCATCCTCTGATTGTATTTTATGATAATGGATCGTTGAGTGTGATCGGAAACATTTGTCTTCAAATTTTATGATCAGTTTTGTTCATATGCTTTATTTCATGACAACTGATGATTGAGTGTGATCAGAAACATTCGTTTTAAAATTTTACGCTCAGCTTCATCTAGATGCTTTATTTCATGATAATGGATCATTCAACGCGATCGAAAACATTTGTTTCAAAATTTTACGCTCGGTTTCATCTATATGCTTTATTTCATGATATTGGATCATTCAGTGTGATCAGAAACATTTGTTTTAAAATTTTACACTCAGTTTCGTCTAGATGCTTTATTTCATGATAACGAATCACTGCGTGTGATCTAAAACATTTGTTCTAAAATATTAAGCTTAGATGTGCCTAGATGCTTCATTTCGTGATAACAAAACATTGTGTGTGATCGAAAACATTTGTTTTAGGATTTTATGCTCAGTTTCATCTAGATGCTCTATTTCATGATAATGGATCATTCAGAATGATTGGAAATGATCATCTTGAAATCTTATGCTCAGCTTTGTCTAGATACTATGTTTAATGATAATAGATCATTAAGCATGATCGAAAGCATTTGTTTTAAGATTTGACGCTTAGTTTCATCTTGGTGTAGGAGCATGTAAGGGCAATCTTGCATCACCCAAAATTGATGTCTTTTATTTTCACTTCTTTTCAAGATTTGTGTTTTTGGACACCCATTTGCTTGAATAACGATTCAGAACCTTCAAAGTTTCCAATGGGCTAAGAATACACCACTTACTATTTTTAGCAGGTCTTATCGGAGAAGCGGTTGACCCCAAAATTTTCTCCAGAGGTTCAGAATAGTAAAATAAGCATTCTTCATAGGTTTCATCTCAAGATCGTGTCTTTATTTAAAGATATTGAAGTTTCTAGTTTGTGAGGATTCATCTCCTGATTGTATTTCATGATAATGGATCATTGAGTGTGATCAGAAACATCTGTCTTGAAATTTTACCACCAGTTTTGTCCATATGCTTTATTTCATGACAACTGATGATTGAGAGTGATCGGAAACATTTGTTTGAAAATTTTATGCTCAGCTTTGTCTAGATGCTTTATTTCATGATAATGGATCATTCAACGTGATCAGAAACATTTGTTTCAAAATTTTATGCTCGGTTTCATCTAGATGCTTTATTTCATGATATTGGATCATTCAGTGTGATCAGAAACATTTGTTTTAAAATTTTACACTCAGTTTCATCTAGATGCTTTATTTCATGATAACGAATCACTACGTGTGATCAAAAACATTTGTTTTAAAGTTTTACGCTTAGATGTGCCTAGATGCTTCATTTCGTGATAACGAAACATTGTGTGTGATCGGAAACATTTGTTTTATGATTATATGCTCAGTTTCATCTAGATGCTTTTTTTCATGATAATGGATCATTCGGCATGATTGGAAATGATTGTCTTGAAATCTTATGCTCAGCTTCGTCTAGATGCTTTGTTTCATCATAATAGATCATTGAGCATGATCGGAAGCATTTGTTTTAAGATTTGATACTTAGTTTCATCTTGGTGCAAGAGCATGTAAGGGCAATCTTGCATCACCAAAATTGATGTCTTTTTTTTCCACTTCTTTTCAAGATTTGTGTTTTTGGACACCCATTTGCTTGAATAACGATTCAGAACCTTCAAAGTTTATAATGGGCTAAGAATACACCACTTACTATTTTTAGCAGGTCTTGTCGGAGAAGTGGTTGACCCCAAAATTTTCCTGAGAGCTTTGAAATAGTAAAATATGCATTCTTGGTAGATTTCATCTAAGGATCGCGTCTGGATTTCAAGATATTGAAGTTTTGAGTTTTTGAGGATTCATTCCCTGATTGTATTTCATGATAATGGATCGTTGAGTGTGACCAGAAACATTTGTCTTGAAACTTTACGACTAGTTTCGTCCATATGCTTTATTCCATGACAACTGATGATTAAGCGTGATCAGAAACATTCATTTAAAAATTTTATGCTCAGCTTCCTCTAGATGCTTTATTTCATGATAATGGATCATTCAGCGCAATCAGAAACATTTGTTTCAAAATTTTACGCTCGGTTTCATCTAGATGCTTTATGTCATGATATTGGATCATTTAGTGTGATCAGAAACATTTGTTTTAAAATTTTACACTCAGTTTCATTTAGATGCTTTATTTCATGATAATGAATCACTGCGTGTGATCAGAAACATTTGTTGTAAAATTTTACGCTTAGATGTGCCCTGATGCTTCATTTCATGATAACAAAAATTGTGTGTGATCAGAAACATTTATTTTAGGATTTTATGCTCAGTTTCATCTAGATGCTCTATTTCATGATAATGGATCATTCAGCATGATTGGAAACGATCATCTTGAAATCTTACGCTCAGCTTTGAGTAGACGCTTTGTTTCATGATAATAGATCATTGAGCATGATCGAAAGCATTTGTTTTAAGATTTGACACTTAGTTTCATCTTGGTGTAGGAGCATGTAAGGGCAATCTTGCATCACCCAAAATTGATGTTTTTGGACACGCATTTGCTTGAATGACGATTCAGAACCTTCAAAGTTTCCAACGGGCTAAGAATACACCACTTACTATTTTTAGCAGGTCTTATCGGAGAAGCGGTTGACCCCAAAATTTTCCCCAGAGCTTCGAAATATTAAAATAAGCATTCTTGGTAGATTTCATCTCAAGATCGTGTCTGGATTTCAAGATATTGAAGTTTCAAGTTTGTGACGATTCATCCCCTAATTGTATTTGACAATAATGGATGTTGAGTGTGATTAGAAATATTTGTCTTGAAATTTTACCACCAATTTCATCCATATGCTTTATTTAATGACAACTGATTTGACCGTGATCGAAAACATTCATTTGAAAATTTTACGCTCAGCTTCGTCTAAATGCTTTATTTCATGATAATGGATCATTCAATGCGATCGGAAACATTTGTTTCGAAATTTTACATTCAGTTTCATCTAGATGCTTTATTTCATGATATTGGATCATTCAATGTGATAAGAAACATTGGATTTAAAATTTTACACTCAGTTTCATCTAGATGCTTTATTTTGTGATAACGAATCACTGCATGTGATCAGAAACATTTGTTCTAAAATTTTACACTTAGATGTGCCTAGATGCTTCATTTCGTGATAACAAAACATTGTGTGTGATTGGAAACATTTGTTTTAGGATTTTATGCTCAGTTTCAACTAGATGCTTTATTTCATGATAATGGATCATTCAACATGATTAGAAACGATCATCTCGAAATCTTACACTCAGTTTCATCTAGATGCTTTGTTTCATGATAATAGATCATTGAGCATGATCAAAAGCATTTGTTTTAAGATTTGACGCTTAGTTTCATCTTGGTGTAGGAGCATGTAAGGGCAATCTTGTATCACCCAATATTGATGTCTTTTGTTTTCACTTCTTTTCAAGATCTGTGTTTTTGGACACCCATTTGCTTGAATAACGATTCAGAACATTCAAAATTTCCAACAGGCTAAGAATACACCACTTACTATTTTTAGCAGGTCTCATCATAGAAGCGGTTGACCCCAAAATTTTCCCTAGAGCTTTGGAATAGTAAAATAAGCATTCTTGGTAGATTTCATGTCTGGATTTCAAGATATTGGAGTTTGAAGTTTGTGAGGATTTATCCCCTGATTATATTTCATGATAATGGATCGTTGAGTGTGATCAAAAACATTTGTCTTGAAATTTTACGATCAGTTTCATCCATATCCTTTATTTCATGACAACTGATGATTGAGCGTGACCGGAAACATTCATTTGAAAATTTTATGCTCAGCTTCATCTAGATGCTTTATTTCATGATAATGGATCATTCAACGTGATCAGAAATATTTGTTTCAAAATTTTACACTTGGTTTCATCTAGATGCTTTATTTCATGATATTAGATCATTCAGTGTGATCAGAAACATTTGTTTTAAAATTTTACACTAGTTTTGTCTAGATGCTTTATTTCATGACATTCTGGGAGAATTAGGAGATTTTCCTTTGGAGATCATATAATCTTAAATGCTTTCCATCTTGGTAGGTCCTCTGCATTAGAGAAAAACCATTGATGGTGTCTGAGAAATAATAAATTCTTCATCTCTTTGGTGATCCATTTCTCTTTCCAAACCTTCCCCTTCAGATTTGAATGACCACAAAGTTTTTGAGGGAGAACTTTTCCTGTTTCCTGCAAGAGCTTGCCAGATGCTCCGCCATATGATAGGCATAACAATGAAGGGGCAAGCCCTCATAATCAAGTTCTTGATAGAACATTCCCATCGAGGAAGAAAGATAAATCTTCTTTGGAAGCAAAAGTTTTAGTTTGTGACAAATCCTTATCCAAGCATAAATAGCAGGGGTTTTGTCAAGCAATTGCCAATCCACTTCCACAAAGTCTCCTGAAGACTTCCTGATTGATTCCAAAACATCCACACCCCAAAACTGGAGAGGCAATCAATATAATCGAACCCATAAATCTGCATTTGATGACATAAACTCTCTTCAGGCTAGATTAAGAGTCTAACATTTCAACTCAAGTCTAAACCCATCAACACCTAAATAACTTGAATACAAAATCTCTATTTTCCTATCTTTAGAACTCAACCCTCAATGTCAAACCCTAATCCCTCAACCCTTAACTCTGATCCCTCGACCCTCAAACCTGTCCCTAAACCCTAAACCCTAAAGCCTCAACCCTCAACCCTCAACATCAAATCCTAATCCCTCAACCCTTCACTCTAATCCATCAACCCTAAACCCTATCCCTAAACCCTCAACACTATACCTTAAACCCTAATCTCTCAACCCTCAACCCTAATCCATCATCCCTCAACTCTAATCCCTCATCCCTAAACCCTAAATGCTATCCCTATTCCTAAACCCTCAATAGACTCGATACTATACCTTAAACCCTAATCCCTTATCCCTAAACCCTCCAACCCTATCCCTAATCCTTATACCCTCCACACTCTACTTTAACCCTAATCCCTCGACCCTCAACCCTATCCCTAAACCCTTGACCCTCGAACCTCAACCCTCAACATCAAACCTTAATCCCTCAACCCTATCCCTAAACCCTAAACCCTAAAGCCTCAACCCTCAACCCTCAATGTCAAATCCTAATCCCTCAACCCTTCACTCTAATCCATCAACCCTAAACCCTCAACACTATACCTTAAACCCTAATCCCTCAACCCTCAACCCTGAACCCTAATCCCTAAACCCTAATCCATCATCCCTCAACTCTAATCCCTCATCCCTAAACCTTAAATGCTATCCCTATTCCTAAACCCTCAACAGACTTGATACTATACCTTAAACCCTAATCCCTTATCCCTAAACCCTCCAACCCTATCCCTAATCCTTATACCCTCCACACTCTACTTTAACCCTAATCCCTCGACCCTCAACCCTATCCCTAAACCCTTGACCCTTGAACCTCAACCCTCAACCCTCAACGTCAAACCCTAATCCCTTAACCCTTAACTATGATCCCTCAAACCTCAACCCTATCCCTAAACCCTAAACCCTAAAGCCTCAACCCTCAACCCTCAACGTCAAATCCTAATCCCTCGACCCTTCACTCTAATCCCTCAACCCTAAACCCTATCCCTAAACCCTCAACATTATACCTTAAACCCTAATCCCTCAACCCTCAACCCTAAACCTTATCCCTAAACCCTAATCCCTAAACCCTCAACCCTAATCCGTCATCCCTCAACTCTAATCTCTCATCCCTAAACCCTAAATGCTATCCCTATTCCTAAACCCTAATCCCTTATCCTTAAACCCTCCAACCCTATCCCTAATCCTTATACCCTCCACACTCTACTTTAACCCTAATCCCTCGACCCTCAACCCTATCCCTAAACCCTTGACCCTCGAACCTCAACCCTCAACATCAAACCCTAATCCCTCAACCCTTAACTATGATCTCTCGACCCTCAACCCTATCCCTAAACCATAAACCCTAAAGCCTCAACCCTCAACCCTCAACGTCAAATCCTAATCCCTTGACCCTTCACTCTAATCCCTCAACCCTAAACCCTATCCGTAAACCCTCAACACTATACCTTAAACCCTAATCCCTCAACCCTCAACCCTAAACCTTATCCCTAAACCCTAATCCCTCAACCCTAATCCATCATCCCTCAACTTTAATCCCTCATCCCTAAACCCTAAATGCTATCCCTATTCCTAAACCCTCAATAGACTTGATACTATACCTTAAACCCTAATCCCTTATCCCTAAACCCTCCAACCCTATCCCTAATCCTTATACCCTCCACACTCTACTTTAACCCTAATCCCTCGACCCTCAACCCTATCCCTAAACCCTTGACCCTCGAACCTCAACCTTGAACCCTCAACATCAAACCCTAATCCCTCAACCCTTAACTATGATCCCTCGACCCTCAACCCTATCCATAAACCCTAAACCCTAAAGCCTCAACCCTTAACCCTCAACGTCACATCCTAATCCCTCGATCCTTCACTCTAATCCCTCAACCCTAAACCTTATCCCTAAACCCTAATCCCTCAACCCTCAACCCTAATCTGTCATCCCTCAACTCTAATCCCTCATCCCTAAACCCTAAATACTATCCCTATTCCTAAACCCTCAAAAGACTCGATACTATACATTAAACCCTAAACCCTTATCCCTAAACCCTCCAACCCTATCCCTAATCCTTATATCCTCCACACTCTACTTTAACCCTAATCCCTCGACCCTCAAACCTATCCCTAAACCCTTGACCCTCAAACCTCAACCCTCAACCCTCAACGTCAAACCCTAATCCCTCAACCCTTAACTATGATCCCTTGACCCTCGACCCTATCCCTAAACCCTAAACCCTAAAGCCTCAACCCTCAAGTCAAATCCTAATCCCTGGACCCTTCACTCTAATCCCTCAACCCTAAAGCCTCAACCCTCAAGTCAAATCCTAATCCCTGGACCCTTCACTCTAATCCCTCAACCCTAAACCCTATCCCTAAACCCTCAACACTATACCTTAAACCCTAATCCCTCAACCCTCAACCCTAAACCTTATCCCTAAACCCTAATCCCTCAACCCTCAACCCTAATCCGTCATCCCTCAACTCTAATCCCTCATCCCTAAACCCTAAATGCTATCCCTATTCCTAGACCCTCAACGGGCTCGATACTATACCTTAAACCCTAATCCCTTATCCCTAAACCCTCCAACCCTATCCCTAATCCTTATACCCTCAACACTCTACTTTAACCCTAATCCTGAAACCCCTAACCCTAAAACCTCAATGTACTCAACCCTCAATGTCAAACCCTAATCCCTCAACCCTTAACTCTGACCCCTCAACCCTTAACCCTTAAAACTTGAACCCTAAAACCTATCCCTACATGCTCGACACTCGACACTATATCTTAAACCCTAATCCCTTAACCCTCATCCCTAAAGCCTCAACCCTAAATCCTTAAACCTTAAACCCTAAACCCTATCCCTAATCCCTCTACCCTCGACACTATTATTTAACCCTAATCCCTTGACCATTAACCCTATCCCTCAACCTCAACCCTCAACCCTCAACCCTCAACCCTCAACCCTCAACTCTCAACATTAAACCCTAATTCATCAACCCTAAACACTAATCCCTCAAACATAAACCCTATCCCTAAACCATCAACCCTCAACACTATACCTTAAACCCTAATCCCTATCCCTCAACCCTTAACCCTTAAAACTTAAACCCTATCCCTACACCCTCAACACTTGACACTATACCTTAAGCCTTAAACCCTCATCCCTAAAGCCTCAACCCTCAATCCTTAAACCTTAAACCCTAAACCCTATCCCTAATCCCTCTACCCTCGACACTCTAACACTAACCTCGACATTAAATGCTAATCCATCAACCCTAAACCCTAATCCATCAACCCTAAACCCTATCCCTAAACCCTCAACCCTCAACACTATACCTTAAACCCTAATCCATCAACCCCAAAACCTAATCCCTCAACCCTCAAGCCTAAACACTATCAATAAACCCTAAACCCTAGACACTATACCTTAAACCCTAATCCCTCAACCCTTAACCCTTAACCCTAATCCCTTATCCCTAAACCCTAAACGCTATCCCTATTCCTAAACCCTCAACCCTCGACACTATACCTTAAACCCTAATCCCTTATCCCTAAATCCTAAACCCTATCCCTCAACCCTCAACCCTTAAAAATTAAACCCTAAAACCTATCCATAAACCCTCGATGCTCAACACTATATTTTAAACCCCAATCCCTTAATCCTCAGCCTTAAAGCCTCAATCCTCAATCGTTAAACCTTCAACCCTAAACCCTATCCCTAATCCCTCTACCCTCAACACTCTACTTTAACCCTAATCCCTTGACCATCAACCCTATCCCTAAACCCTCAACTCTCAGCATTAAACCCTAATCCGTCAACCCTAAACCCTAACCCATCAACCCTAAACCCTAATCCCTCAACCCTAAACCCTATCCCTAAACCCTCAACACTATACCTTAAACCATAATCCCTCAACCCTAAACCCTAATCCCTCAACCTTAAACCCTAAACCCTATCCCTAAACCCAACAAAACTGCTTTGCCTTATGTTAGGTAGTTAAACCCATCATTTTTGACATTCTTCTCTTAAAGATATTTGAGTTGCAAGAATATGTCAGAAAAATGGCTATGAACTTTTTTAATGTTAGTAATGTTATATGGCATGTTTTTCTGGCCCATCTGGAGATCATTATGCCAATAGGTGTACACACTATGAGAAAAGCTTTGTGTATGGTACATCCATAGTGAGTAATTAACAGTTGAAATCAGAAGGATGATCATTATGAGAAAAGATTTGCATTGGGGTACATCTATGTTTCTTGCTGTCCACCCCACACTTAGGGGAGGTATATTGTTATGAAACAGGCAAATAATCTCCTATTGTTTACTAGCTCTATCCACAAGAACTACTAAACTATACCTTAAACCCTAAACCCTATCCCTAATCCCTCTACCTTAACCCTAAACACTATCCCTAAAGCCTCAACCCTAAACCCTAATCCCTCGAGGTCCTAAACTCTAATCCCTTATCCCTAAACTCTAAATCCTATCCCTAAATGCTCAACCCTCAACCTTAAACCTTAATCACTCAATCCTTATCCACCCCTCTCCTCCCCTATCTGGCTCACTCCCATCTCTACCCTCCTCTGCCCTCGACACTATGCATACATACATATAGGCATACATAGATACATACATACATATACGCATACATAGATACATACATACATACATACATATAGGCATACATACATACATACATGATTAATAGCCTTGAACATAAAAATATTTAAGGGGAACATAACGCGAGCACGTTATAATGCGGTCGCGTTATTTCAAACATGACAAACAACACAAACTTTTGCGGAAAAGGAAAAATGCAAAGCAAAACATAACGTGAGCGCGTTATAACGCGCTCGCGTTATGTTTTGCTTTGGGAATCCCAAGCCTTGGGCTTGGGATTTGCTTTGGATTTCCAACCCAAAGGCTTGGAGTGCCTTTTGAATAGTCACAAACGTGTTTTTCCATATTCTTCAAGATTTCACATAATTTGTTCATGCTAACCCTCAGATTTTAACATTGTTAAGCCTTTCATCTTTAATTTCTTTTGTTTGTGTGTTTATTTTTGGGCAAAAACCACTGTTTGGTCTTTTTTTCATTGTAAATTAACTATTCATTGAAATTTCAAAAAAATTACATATTTAGAAACTAGACTCCATTCTACAAATATTAAAAGAAGAAAACAATGATTTTCAATTAGTTTTCAAAATTTATAGGGGTAGCACGGCCAAAATTCTATTTTTTAGGATGTGTCCACTTTGAAAATTAGTAAAAAATCAAATATTCATCAAAAAATTATCAGAAAAATTGGGCATAAACTACATGCTATTAGCTAATTTCTCACCAAATTGATTTTAAAAATACCAAAAAAAAGTTGACCTTTTGAGGGAGCCACAAAACATGCTATGTTATGTTTTTTTGATAGAAACAACACCAATTTCTGTGGCTCCCAATTTTGAACCCCTTAATCTATGTCATTTTAAAAAAAAATAGTAGTTTAGAAAGTAGACTCGGAGTACTACGAACATTGTTTTGGTTGCATATCCAAATTTTGAGTGTAACTATGCTCAATTTCTCATCCAAGACCAGTATTTCCTGATTTTAGAAAAAAAGTGGCCACTTAAGACCCCTTTTTGGCCCCTCATCTTCTTGCACTTACCCTCCATCCATATGTTTTTTTTCATGACAATTGATGATTGAGAGTGATTAGAAACATAAATTTGAAAATTTTACGCTCAGCTTCATGTAGATGCTTTATTTCATGATAATGGATCATTCAACATGATTAGAAACATTTGTTTCAAAATTTTACTTTCGGTTTCATCTAGATGCTTTATTTTATGATATTGGATCATTCAGTGTGATCAAAAACATTTGTTTTAAAATTTTACACTTAATTTCATCTAGATGCTTTTTTCCATTATAACGAATCATTGCGTGCGATCAGAAACATTTGTTTTAAAATTTTACGCTTAGAGATGCCTAGATGCTTTATTTTGTGATAAGGAAACATTGTGTGTGATCAGAAACATTTGTTTTAAGATTTTATGCTCAATTTCATCTAGATGTTTTATTTCATGATAATGGATCATTCGACATGATTGGAAACAATTGTCCTAAAATCTTACGCTCAGCTTCGTCTAGATGCTTTATTTTCATGATAATAGATCATTGAGCATGATCAGAAGCATTTGTTTTAAGATTTGACGCTTAGTTTCATGGAACAAAGAATCTAGATGAAATTGAGTGTAAAATTTTAAAATAAATGTTTCTAATCACACTGAATGATCCAATATCATGAAATAAAGCATCTAGATGAAACCGAGCGTAAAATTTTGAAACAAATGTTTCTGATCATGTTGAAAGATCCATTATCATGAAATAAAGCATCTACACGAAGCTGAGCGTAAAATTTTCAAACGAATGTTTCTGATCACGCTCAATCATCAATTGTCATGAAAAAAAGCATATGGATGGAACCGATCGTAAAATTTTAAGACAAGTGTTTCCAATCATAGTCAATGATCCATTGTCATGAAATACAATTAGGGGATGAATCCTCACAAACCTGAAACTTCAATATCTTGAAATCTAGACACAATCTTGAGATGAGATCTACCAAGAATGCTTATTTTACTATTCTGAAGCTTTGGGGGAAATTTTGGGGTCAACTGCTTCTCTGACAAGACTTACTAAAAATAGTAAGTGTGGTATTCTTAGCCCGTTGGAAACTTTGAAGGTTCTGAATCGTTATTGAAGCAAATGGGTGTCCAAAAACACAAATCTTGAAAAGAAGTGAAAACAAAAGACATCAATTTTGGGTGATGCAAGATTGCCCTTACACCTCTAAATGCTACTGCACCAAGATGAAACTAAGAGTCAAATCTTAAAAAAAATGCTTCCGATCATGCTCAGTGATCTATTATCATGAAAATAAAGCATCTAGACGAAGCTGAGCGTAAGATTTCAAGACAATTGTTTCCAATCATGCCGAATGATCCATTATCATGAAATAAAACATCTAGATGAAACCGAGCATAAAATCTTAAAAAAAATGTTTCCGATCACACACAATGTTTCATTATCATGAAATAAAGCATCTAGCCACATCTAAGCATAAAAATTTAAAACAAATATTTTTCGATCGCACGCAATGATTCGTTATCATGGAACAAAGTATCTAGATGAAACTAAGTGTAAAATTTTAAAACAAATGTTTCTGATCACACTAAATGATTCAACATCATGAAATAAAGCATCCAGATGAAACTGAAAGTAAAGTTTTGAAACAAATATTTTCGGTCACGTTGAATGATCCATTATCATGAAATAAAGCATATAGACGAAGCTGAGCGTAAAATTTTCAAACAAATGTTTCTGATCACGCTCAATCATCAGTTGTCATGAAATAAAGCATATGGACAGAACCGATCGTAAAATTTCAAGACAAATGTTTTCGATCACAGTTAATGATCCATTATCATGAAATACAATCAAGGGATGAATCCTCACAAACTTGAAACTTCAATATCTTGAAATCTAGACATGATCTTGAGATGAGATCTACCAAGAATGCTTATTTTACTATTCAGAAGCTCTGGGGAAAATTTTGGGGTCAACTGCTTCTCCAACAAGACTTACTAAAAATAGTACGTGTGGTATTTTTAGCCCGTTGAAAACTTTAAAGGTTGTGAATCGTTATCCAAGCAAATAGGTGTCCAAAAACACAAATCTTGAAAAGAAGTGCAAACAAAAGACATCAATTTTGGGTGATGCAAGATTTCCCTTACACCTCTGGATGCTCCTGCACCAAGATGAAACTAAGTGTCAAATCTTAAAACAAATGCTTCCGATCATGCTCAATGATCTATTATCATGAAAATAAAGCATCTAGATGAAGCTGAGCATAAGATTTTAGGACAATTGTTTCTAATCATGCCGAATGATCCATTATCATGAAATAAAGCATACAGATGAAACCAAGCATAAAATCTTAAAACAAATGTTTCTGATCACACACAATGTTTCGTGATCACGAAATAAAGCATCTAGGCACATTTAAGAGTAAAATTTTAAAACAAATATTTCTAATCACACGCAGTGATTCATTATCATCGAGCAAAGCATCTAGATGAAACTAAGTGTAAAATTTTAAAACAAATGTTTTTGATCACATTGAATCATCCAATATCATGAAATAAATCATCAAGATGAAACCGAGCATAAAATTTTGAAACAAATGTTTCCGATCATGTTGAATGATTCATTATCATGAAATAAAGTATCTACACGAAGCTGAGCGTAAAATTTTCAAACGAATGTTTCCGATCATGCTCAATCATCAGTTGTCATGAAATAAAACATATGGACGGAACCGATCGTAAAATTTCAAGACAAATGTTTCTGATCACAGTCAATGATCCATTATCATGAAATACAATCAGGGGATGAATCCTCACAAACTTGAAACTTCAATATCTTGAAATCCACACGTGATCTTGAGATGACATCTACCAAGAATGCTTATTTTACTATTGCAAAGCTCTGAGGAAAATTTTAGGGTGAACCGCTTCTCCGACAAGACTTACTAAAAATAGTAAGTGTGATATTCTTAGCCCGTTGGAAACTTTCAAGGTTCTGAATCGTTATTCAAGCAAATGGGTGTCCAAAAATACAAATTTTGAAAAGAAGTGAAAACAAAAGACATCAATTTTGGGTGATGCAAGATTGCCCTTACACCTCTGGATGCTCCTACACCAAGATGAAACTAAGCATCAAATCTTAAAATAAATGCTTCCGATCATGTTCAATGATCTATTATCATGAAAATAAAGTATCTCAACGAAGCTAAGCGTAAGATTTCAGGACAATTATTTCCTATCATGCCGAATGATCCAGTATCATGAAATAAAGCGTGTAGATGAAATTAAGCATAAAATATTAAAACAAATGTTTCTGATCACACAGAATGTTTCGTTATCACGAAATAAAGCATCTAGGCACATCTAAGTGTAAAATTTAAAACAAATGTTTCTGATCGCACACAGTGATTCGTTATCATGGAACAAAGCATCTAGATGAAACTAAGTGTAAAACTTTAAAACAAATGTTTCTGATCACACTGAATGATCCAATATCATGAAATAAAGTATTTAGATGAAACCGAGCATAAAATTTTGAAACAAATGTTTCCGATCACGTTGAATGATCCATTATCATGAAATAAAGCATCTACACGAAGCTGAGCATAAAATTTTCAAACAAATGTTTCCAATCATGCTCAATCATCAGTTGTCATGAAATAAAACATATGGATGGAACCGATTGTAAAAATTCAAGACAAATGTTTCCGATCACAGTCAATGATCCATTATCATGAAGTATAATCAGGGAATGAATCCTCACAAACTTGAAACTTCAATATCTTGAAATCCAGACACGATCTTAAGATGAGATCTATGAAGAATGCTTATTTTACTATTCCAAAGCTCTAGGGAAAGTTTTGGGGTCAACCACTTCTTCGACAACACTTACTAAAAATAGTAAGTGTGGTATTTTTAGCCCATTGGAAACTTTGAAGGTTCTGAATCGTTATTCAAGCAAATAGGTGTCCAAAAACACAAATCTTGGAAAGAAGTGAAAACAAAAGACATCAATTTTGGGTGATGCAAGATTGCCCTTACACCTCTGGATGCTCCTGCACCAAGATGAAACTAAGCGTCAAATCTTAAAACAAATGCTTCCGATCATGCACAATGATCTATTATCATGAAAATAAAGCATCTAGACGAAGCTGAGTGTAAGATTTAAGGATAATTATTTCCAATCATGTCAAATGATCCATTATCATGAAATAAAGCATCTAGATGAAATCGAGCATAAAATCTTAAAACAAATATTTCTGATCACACACAATGTTTCGTTATCACGAAATAAAGCATCTAGGCACATCTAAGCATAAAATTTTAAAACAAATGTTTCTGATCACACGCAGTGATTCATTATTATGGAACAAAGCATCTAGATGAAACTAAGTGTAAAATTTTAAAATAAATGCTTCTGATCACATTGAATGATCCAATATCATGAAATAAAGCATCTAGATAAAACCAAGCGTAAAATTTTGAAACAAATGTTTCTGATCACATTGAATGATCCATTATCATGCAATAAAGCATCTAGACAAATCTGAGCGTAAAATTCTTAAACGAATGTTTCTGATCATGCTCAATCATCAATTGTCATGAAATAAAGCATATGGATAGAACCGATCGTAAAATTTCATGACAATTGTTTTCGATCACAGTCAACGATCCATTATCATGAAATACGATCAGGGGAGGAATCCCTATAAACTTGAAACTTCAATATCTTGAAATCTAGACGCGATCTTGAGATGAAATGTAACAAGAATGCTTATTTTACTATTCCGAAGCTCTGGGGAAAATTTTGGACTCAACCGCTTCTTTGACAAGACTTACTAAAAATAGTAAGTGTGGTATTCTTAGCCCGTTGGAAACTTTGAAGGTTCTAAATCGTTATTCAAGCAAATGGGTGTCCAAAAACACAAATCTTGAAAAGAAGTGAAAATAAAAGACATCAATCTTGGGTGATGCAAGATTGCCCTTACACCTCTAGAAGCTCCTGCACCAAGATGAAACTAAGCATCAAATCTTAAAACAAATGCTTCCGATCATGCTCAATGATCTATTATCATGAAATAATGTATCTAGACAAAGCTGATCGTAAGATTTCAAGGCAATTGTTCCCAATCATGCCGAATGATCCATTATCATGAAACAAAGCATCTAGACGAAACCACACATAAAATCTTAAAACAAATGTTTCCGATCACACACAATGTTTTGTTATCACGAAATAAATCACCTAGGTGCATCTAAGCATAAAATTTTAAAACAAACATTTCTGATTGCACGCAGTGATTTGTCATTATGAAACAAAGCATCTAGATGAAACTGAGTGTAAAACTATAAAACAAATGTTTCTGATCAGACAATAAAGCATCTAGATGAAACCAAGCATAAAATTTTGAAATAAATGTTTCTGATCACATTGAATGATCCATTATCATGAAAGAAAGCATCTAGACCAAGCTGAGCGTAAAATTTTCAAACGAATGTTTCTGATCACGCTCAATCATCAGTTGTCATGAAATAAAGCATATGGATGAAAGCGATCATAAAATTTCAAGACAAATGTTTCTGATCACACTCAATGATCCATTATTCTGAAATGCAATCATAGGATGAATCCTCACAAACCTGAAAATTTAATATCTTGAAATCTAGAAGTGATCTTGAGATGACATCTACCGAGAATGCTTATTTGACTATTCTGAAGCTCTGGGGAAAATTTTGGGGTCAACCGCTTCTTTGACAAGACTTACTAAAAATAGTAAGTGTGGTATTCTTAGCCTGTTGGAAACTTTGAAGGTTCTGAATCCTTATTCATGAAAATGGGTGTCCAAAAACACAAATCTTGAAAAGAAGTGAAAACAAAAGACATCAATTTTGGGTGACGCAAGATTGCCCTTACATGCTCCTACACCAAGATGAAACTAAGAGTCAAATCTTAAAACAAATGCTTCCGATCATGCTTAATGATCTATTATCATGAAATAAAGTATCTAGATGAAGCTGATCATAAGATTTCAAGGCAATTGTTTCTAATCATGCTGAATGATCCATTATCATGAAAAAAAGCATCTAGATGAAACTGCGCATAAAATCTTAAAACAAATGTTTCTGATCACACACAATGTTTCGTTATCATGAAATAAAGCACTTAGGCGCATCTAAGCGTAAAATTTTAAAACAAATATTTTTGATCGCACGCAGTGATTCGTTATCATGAAACAAAGCATCTAGATGAAAATGAGTGTAAAACTGTAAAACAAATGTTTTTGATCACACAATAAAGCATCTAGATGATACCAAGCGTAAAATTTTGAAACAAATGTTTCTGATCACATTAAATGATCCATTATCATGAAATAAAGCATCTAGACGAAGTTGAGCATAAAATTTTCAAACGAATGTTTCTGATCACGTTCAATCATCAGTTGTCATGAAATAAAGCATATGGACAAAACTGATCGTAAAATTTCAAGACAAATGTTTCCGATCACACTCAATGATCCATTATCATGAAATAGAATCAGGGGATGAATTCTCAAAAACTCAAAACTTCAATATCTTGAAATCCAGATGTGATTTTGAGATGAGATCTACCAAGAATGCTTATTTGACAATTCCGAAGCTCTGGGGAAAATTTTGGGGTCAACCACTTCTTCGACAAGATTTATTAAAATAGTAAGTGTGGTATTCTTAGCCAGTTAGAAAATTTGAAGGTTCTGAATCGTTATTCACGCAAATGGGTGTAGAAAAACACAAATCTTGAAAAGAAGTGAAAACAAAAGACATCAATTTTGGGTGATGCAAGATTGCACTTACATGCTCCTGCACCAAGATGAAACTAAGCATCAAATCTTAAAACAAATGCTTCCGATCATACTCAATGATCTATTATCATGAAATAAAGTATCTAGATGAAGCTGATCATAAGATTTCAAGGCAATTGTTTCCAATCATGCCGAACGATCCATTATCATGAAACAAAGCATCTAGATGAAACCGCGCATAAAATCTTAAAACAAATATTTCTGATCACACACAATGTTTCATTATCACGAAATAAAGCACCTAGGCGCATCTAAGTGTAAAATTTAAAAACAAACATTTTTGATCGCACGCAATGATTTGTTATCATGAAACAAAGCATCTAGACGAAACTAATTGTAAAATTGTAAAACGAATGTTTCTGATCACACAATAAAGCATCTAGATGAAATCAAGCATAAAATTTTGAAACAAATGTTTCTAATCACGTTGAATGATCCATTATCACGAAATAAAGCATCTAGACGAAGCTCAGCATAAATTTTTCAAACGAATGTTTCCTATCACGCTCAATCATTAGTTGTCATGAAAAAAAACATATGGACGAAACCGATTGTAAAATTTTAAGACAAATGTTTCGGATCACACTCAATGATCCATTATCATGAAATAGAATTAGGGGATGAATCCTCACAAACTTGAAACTTCAATATCTTGAAATCTAGACGCGATTTTGAGATGAGATGTACCAAGAATGCTTATTTGACTATTCTGAAGCTTTAGGGAAAATTTTGGAGACAACCGCTTCTTCGACAAGATTTACTAAAAATAGTAAGTGTGGTATTCTTAGCCCATTGGAAACTTTGAAGGTTCTGAATCATTATTCATGCAAATGGGTGTCCAAAAACACAAATCTTGAAAAGAAGCGAAAGCAAAAGACATCAATTTTGGGTGACGCAAGATTACCCTTACATGCTCCTATACCAAGATGAAACTAAGCGTCAAATTTTAAAACAAATGCTTTCGATCATGCTCAATGATCTATTATCATGAAATAAAGCATCTAGACAAAGTTGAGCGTAAGATTTCAAGGCAGTTGTTTCTAGTCATGTAGAATGATCCATTATCATGAACTAAAGCATCTAGATGAAACTGCGCATAAAATCATAAAACGAATGTTTCTAATCACATACAATGTTTCGTTATCACAAAATAAAGCACCTAGGCGCATCTAAGCGTAAAATTTTAAAACAAATGTTTCTGATCGCACGCAGTGATTCATTATCATGAAACAAAGCATCTAGACGAAACTGAGTGTAAAATTGTAAAATGAATGTTTCTGATCACATCGAATGATGCAATATCATGAAATAAAGCATCTAGATTAAACCGAGCATAATATTTTGAAACAAATGTTTCCAATCACGGTGAATGATCCATTATCATGAAATAAAGCATCTAGACGAAGATGAGCATAAAATTTTCAAACAAATGTTTTTAATCTCGCTCAATCATCAGTTGTCATGAAATAAAGCATATGGATGAAACCGATCGTAAAATTTCAAGATAAGTGTTTCCTGTAACACTCAATGATCCATTATCATGAAATACAATCAGGGGATGAATCCTCACAAACTTGAAACTCCAATAGTTTGAAATCTAGACGCGATCTTGAGATGAGATCTATTGAGAATGCTTATTTGACTATTCCAAAGCTCTGGTGAAAATTTTAGGGTCAACCGCTTCTCCGACAAGACTTAATAAAAATAGTAAGTGCGGTATTCTTAGCCCGTTGGAAACTTTGAAGGTTCTGAATCGTTATTCACGCAAATGGGTGTCTAAAAACACAAATATTGAAAAGAAGCGAAAACAAAAGACATCAATTTTGGGTGACACAAGATTACCCTTACATGCTCCTGCACCAAGATGAAACTAAGCGTCAAATCTTAAAACAAATGCTTCCGATGATGCTCAATGATCTATTATCATGAAATAGAGCATCTAGACGAAGCTAAGCATAAGATTTCAAGGTAGTTGTTTCCAGTCATGCCAAATGATCCTGTGTATGAGGAAAAATTGATTAAATCTAAACTAAATAAAACCAAAGAACCCAATAACATAAAGGAAACTAATTTAAATAAAATCCATAAACAATCACTCAATGAAATAGAGACTTTTACCGAAATCTGTGTTGTTTCCTTTGGATGGAATGTGGATTGCTCAATGAAATTGCAAAGCCATGGCTGCAACAAGCAAGTATGTGCTCAAGAGATCAATGTCAAAAGATCGTTATAGTGCTCAATCGACGCGTTTTGTATGCTCGAAGCTCTGTTAAGTATGCCTGAGAATACGATCGAAGAGAGAGACTCAATGAAGGAGATGAGGGGGGTTTATATAGATTTTAAGGAAAATCGATCAACGGTCCTGATAATTCAGAAGAATCAATGGAGGAGAACAGTTGAGGAATGTGCAACGAATGAGAAGAAGACATGTGTCCTGCTTGCTTTTGCATGAGAGGAGTTATCAAGAATAGAAGAATGAGTTAACTGAAGAGATAAATCAATTAAAAGAATAAAGCAATCAGTTAAGTGATTTAAAACAAGAAGAAGGGATTTGCATGAGAATAAGAAGATATTTTGCTTTATTAAATATAGAAATATTTAATTGATGAGCAAGAAAGCTTGAGTTTTTTTAGAGATAACTCAAATTAGAAGAAAAAGCAATTTAAATAAATAATTGATTTATTTAAATTTAGAGAAGATATTTTGGAAGAAATAATTAAATAAATGGAATTATTTAATTTAGAAGATTTGAAAGCAAATTAAATAAATAAATTTATTTAATTGTTGTGCATGATTTTGGAAGAATAATTTTGATTTAATTAAATAATTTAGAATTATTTAATTTTGGAAGAATAAAGAGGAATTTGATTTAATTAATTAAATAATTGGGTTTTATTTAATTAAGGAAGATTTGAAATTTGGAAAGAAGATAATGATTTAATTAAATAATTAAAAATTATTTAATTGTGGAAGAATATAGAGGAATTTAATTTAATTAATTAAATAATTGGGTTTATTTAATTAATGTCGAAAGTATGTGATTTAGAAGAATTTGATGATTTTAATTAAATAATTAGATTATTTAATTAACGTTTGCAATGCAAGTGATTAGACAGATAACGGAATGCAAGTGATTCGAAGACTTGGTCATTTTAGGGTGTCTACATTTTGCCCCTCTTTGATGCAATGTAGCATGTAGCGTTGCGTCAAAGAAATTAATTGTTGAAGATGTTGTTGTGATGTTCACAACACGCCCCATTATGCTCCTTAGCAAAATGGGGACCCCTGCTGATGTTTGTTTTTTTGCTTCTGCTTGTGTTTTTTTCTGCTTTCTGGCGGTCTGGTAAAAATGAAGGTCAGGTGCATCATCATCCTGATATATGATAAGGTAGGTCATCATCATGAGGTCAGTTTGTTGAAGTTCATATTTTGTTTCTGTGACCTCATATTTAGAAAGAGCTTGAAATTCCATGCAGGTTTGCCTTTGACTTCACTTGAAGTTTGTCCATATGTGAAAGTTATGCACGGTCAAAGTTTTGGTCAAACCTGATATTCGCAGGAGGATCATTATATTTTTTTATATCCTAAGTCATGTTGACAGGATCATCATGATCTTGGTCTATCACCCGATAAAAATCATGCAGTCGCAATATCCGGACGTCAATCTTAGGTGGTAGTATCCTTTACCCGTCAAAAGGCCTTGTGCGCATTATGCAGCATCATGATTTTCTTAGGAGCGTCATATTTTATAACTCAGTTTTGCTGTATAAGTGACATCATCATCATATTTGAACGCCCCCCGATAATATCCTGAGGTTCGAGTATCATGATGACATCAACCTTAAGTCAAGGAAAGTTCCCCGTCGAGCAGTCTTTTGTATCGCGAGCATCATCATGATATTTCAACATTACCTAATCTTATCATATCATGCTGATCACCCTTAGAAAATTCATCATCGGCATATTTACATTGCGCATGTTATAATCCTATCGCAGGGTCATCATCATGATATTTGCTGAAGTTCGAATTATGATGATGACGACTTTATATCCTCCTGACCTCCTTCTGCATAATCATGATCATCATCCTGATTTTTCACAAGAAGGTCATATTCGCTGAAATTCGCTAAGTGATGGAGAAATCATCATGATAATTCGACAAAAAGGATCATCATCTTCATATCCTCCTGATATTTGGTTAGCGAAATATCATGATGATCACCCTATTTATTAAGAAGTGGGCGATATTGCATTTCTCAACAGCATGATCATATTTTACAATATCGCCCTAGCGCATATATCATGATGACCTCAACTTATCCTTGTGCTCCGAAAACAAAGTATGATGATGACGTCATCATCATATATTTTTTATCCTATCCTATTGTCAAGATCACCATGATCTTGTTTGTTCACCTGATATTTCGCAAAGTCCTCCTGCCGATGAAATACAACCTTTTGCAAATATCCTGATGATCATCATCATCACATTTTCCCTTCGGCAGGATTTTTCCCAAACATGATCCGGTTGGCGAAATATCACGATGACGTCATCCTTAGCATTTCAATGAGGCCCGAATATCATGATGACGTCACCATCATTTTCCTCTCCTCGGCAGCATGATCATATTCGCATCCTCCTATTCTTCTTCAACAATATGATGATGATGATGTTGTTCTTTTCCCCGATATGCAGAAGCGAAACATCATGATGACATTCATCTGGATCTTCAGGAGGGAATGCATCATATTTCCAGAATATCATAATGATGGGGTATATCGACTAACCTATTTTTTGACGCACCGATAGGGATATACATGCCGATGGGCAGGAAATGAGGCGGTGGACATTTTAAAGTGTTTTTTTTGGCGCCTCTGGCCTTTTTTTTCAGTCAGCGATAGTTGACCTGGTCAATTTTGAGCAGTCTGAGCGCATTTTGGACGCGTTTTGAGAGGATTCTGGATCCGATTTTCTCAATCTTGCGCTGTCACCTGGATTTGAACGCTTATTTTAATTTCATGCTGTTTTTATGATAAATGTGAAACTTATTGCTTGTCTTGTCTTGCAGGCTTGCAGTTGAGGAAGCAGCTGGAAAGTCAGCGCAGTGACCTCATGAAGGCAGAAGATCTGATCTCAGGAGCAAGAAGATAGAGATGAAATGCAAAAGGTCAAGGCCATTCAAGTAAAGAAGAAGGTTGCAGCTGAGGGTATTGTCACAAAAGACAAACAGAAGTTATTACCCAGCTGCCGGAACTTCTCAGAAGGGGCAATATTTCGCCCAGATTTGACAACTGCTCAGAGATATTTTTGAGAACTGGTTCACCTGTATTTATTGCTGTAACCAGGGGTTTGAACCAGGGGTTCAGTTAGTATTTTTTGCTGTAGTGAGGACAATCAGAATGTCTTTATATTGTGCCTCTCTACACTGCAATACTTTACAACAGGGACTACAACAGGGATTTTAGGAAAGCAATAGTGGCTACAACAGAATTTCTTTTTTAGGAACGTACAGCAAGTTAGAATAGTTTAGAAGTAGAAGAAGGAGGTCGCCTGTTTGTCTGCAGTAAGGTGTGCGTGGAATGTCTGGCTGCCTTACTGTATCTGTAAAGCTTGTAAGTTCTCTGTAGTATGATCAATGAAACTAAGAGTCATTCCTACATTGTAAATCATGTATGACTATTCATTTCTAATACAATAGAATCTGGAGTTCTGCATCTATCTTTTGAGTGTTCTCCTGCTCTTCTTTGTGTTTTGAAATATCTTCTTTGAGAGCTTGCAATTTTAAATGTATGTTTGTGAAAATGCTCAAAACTTACATTTAGGGTTTTTACTGTGGATTTGATCAAACTACTGTGGTATTTACATAGTGCATAACAAAAACACTTAGATCCTTCGGTAGATTAAGTCTAACTTTTCCCAACCCATCTGAAATATTTAGCTGAAAGCGTAGAAATCTAAAGGAAATTGTCTCAAATTTGAAGAAGCATGCATACAGAGCTATAAGTAGACAGTTTTCATCAACAGACAAGAAGAAAGCTGCAATAAAATCCAAGAAAACCATCTGAAACCTGCAGCACAGTATCACCTTTATGCAAATGAACAGAATGCTTGTTGAAATCTATGACCTCTTTGCATATTCTTAGGCCAGTAAACCACAGAACAAACCTAAACTATGTAAGGCCCCTTGAACATTACAGCTTCACATTGACCAATTGAACTTGACCAACCGAACCATTGTAGACTTGGGATTAGTTGAATCACCAAATGATTCCTTCTTGTCTTTCAAGTATAGTTTTAGTTCATGTCATGTGAATTTTAACCTATTGTTATGATTGCATCAAAACAATCATCAACAGTTTTTTGGCGCTAGAAGGAGGGCCTGCCTGAGTTAGGTTTCATTTCAAACTGGCTAACGACAGTAACAGAGTGACTAGGTCTAGGTCTAGTTCAGGAGATATATTTGTGCAACTACCTGATGCAAGGCGAAGTAAAAGCCCTTTAATTTGGAATCCAAAGATATCGCAAGCAGGAAGTTCATCTGGAACACCTCCTGGGTCACCTTTTAACATCCGTAGTATTGTAAGTCCTGACAGATCGCTGTTCAGATCTTTAAATCTTGGTTCAGGCACTCCTGGAGGTCTTAATCCTCCTCTAAATCCTAATCCACCAATCAATCCAGGTATTTCTGCAGGTTCAAGTCAAGCTCAAACACCTGCAATGGCTTATTTCGATGTCAATTCTCCCATATTCTTCAATGATTATCATGACATGCCAAAAAATCTGGAAAAGATATGTCCCAAATACTAGTTGCATCAAGACCCAGAAGATCATATTAGAATATTTAAGGAAGCATGTTTTAGGGCTATGTTAGAGCATGAGGATGTTGTGTGTAGGTTGTTTCCTTACACCTTTAATGAGCAGGCCTCTAGCTGGTACGTAAACTTACCCAATGGTTACATTTCTTCCTGGGCACTTATGGAAGAAGCATTTCTGTCAAGATTTAGAGGACCCATTGACCCTTGTGCTTTGTATCATAAACTGGCTGCTATAAAATGAGGTGAGGGAGAGCTAATTGATAATTTCAATGACAGATTTCAAAAGGCCTATTCTAGGCTAGTAGCTCCTTATACCATAGATGATGCTCCCTTGTTGGCTATGTACTATGCTGCTTTGGATCCTTTAACTGCCATGTTTGTCAAAAGGAAACCTGACATAGATTCAATATCCAAAGCCTATAAAGAGGCAGCCTCAGTGAACCAAGAAATGAGACATACAACTTACAGTCCATTTGGAGGAAATTTTGGGGTGCAGAATCAGGCACACCCATGGAATGGAGTCCCTGTGCAGCATGCTCCACTAATAAATCCGGTTCCTTCTTACACACCTGTGTATAATCCTACTCCAATCCAGGCTATAACTCCTTACACGGCTAGTACTTCCAATAACAGTCAAAATAATGGTCAGCCTTTCTTCCAACTTCCTAGGGATGTAACTGTGGCAAAAGCACAAGAGGATAGGGAAGACATCAAAGAGATTACTGCACATTTGAAAAGATTAACAACCGAAGTGACACAGCTAAGAAATGAGAATCTCTATGGCAGAAGCAACCAAAATTACAATCCACATCAAAATCACAACCAAGGCCAAAATCAGAATTACAATCTCAACCAAAATCAGCAATACAATCAGAACCAAAACTACAATCAGCATCAAGGCCCCAGTCAGGGGCAACCAATGCAAAATAGGGGGCCAGTGATAGATAATAGGACCTGGGGCAATAATAACAAAAATCAGAATCAACCTAGGCCACCCAAGACATGGAACACTGGGCCCAACAACGGTACTCTGGCTTCTCCTTTCGAGAATACAGATAATCATGGTGCAAAACAAATAACTAACATACAAATGGCCAATACAGCACCCAAAAATTGGTGCAGATTTCACAATACTAATGCCCATGCTGAGCATGACTGTCCACAGTTCCACTTGGCAGCTAGTATTTTCAACGTAGATGTATAGCCTCCTACCTCTGAATTTCTCATTCCTAAGGGTAATGAGGTAGTACCCTCAGAATATGACACAGCATTAGTCTTAGAAACGTTTACCTTTGCAACTGCAGAAGAGAAAGGGGATGAATTGCTAGAGGATGAACCATACTGTTGTGAAAGTCTTTATCCCGAATCAGCCTTTGTGTTAAATGCTTTTCAGTTTCCTTTTGAATCTGAAAACGAGATATTAAATGAAACAGAGGAGGTGCAGGCCTTTCAACAGACAAATAAAAGCCACACCTACAATTTGAGGAACAACCCTAGGCCGGGAGGACCTTTCACCACTTCCACTCCCTCGAATAACATCAATACACCCCCAGATCAGAATGCTAGCAACAATCCTGCCATACTTAAAGCTAGTCAGCACACAAATAACGGAACAGCAGTGCAAAAGGATCAAACAAGTAAGACGGAAGCAGTAGAGACAACAAGACTAATGAATTACTTATCAGAGGAAATAAAGAAAATGAAGGTCAGCATACCTCTAAATGAATTATTGAAGACCCCAGGGATCAGAAATGCTTTTTTAAAATCCCTGGATACATCCATGACAAACATGGTGTCTGCTGATATAACTGTTCCTAGTAGTGATTCACCACCTAAGGAGAAAGGTAAGAAAGTTGAGCAGCCTTCCAACACAAATGTAGTAATACATGCGGATAAGAGGGATACTCAACCTTTCTTGTTAACTGTTAGGTTGTGTGGGAAGAATATACACAATTGCATGGTAGATTCTGGTGCTTCAGCCAACGTAATGCCCTTAGGAATATGTAAAACTCTCGGGCTGACTCCCACCAAATCTGCCAAGGTTGTCACGCAATTAGATAAGACCGAGGTTAGCGTGATAGGAGAACTCATGAACATACAGGTGCAGTTAGCTTCAGACCCTAGGGTGAGCCAAATCATTGACGTCCAAGTAGTGGATATACCCGTAAATTACGGAATGTTGCTAAGTAGGGATTGGTCCAAGACATTAAACGGATATATGGCTACTGACTTTTCACACATGTGGTTACCATGGAGAGGCATCCCAAACCAGATCAGAATAGGGGCAGAGCCCAGAATGAAACATATGATAACAGAGTATAATCGAACTAATGAAATATTATATGCTGCTGTTGAACCAGGTGTCTATAGAGTTACCAACAATGGGATGCAGATTGAAGAGATTATGATGTTAAACATTAGAAAGAAGTGTGTCAACAATAGAACGACACTATTCATTGAGTCTGACGGAAATTCTTCAGATGAGGAAAACAATGCAATAGACAAATTTGGTCACGCCATTAGACAAGAGGTGGAAGAGTGCGTTACACACAATCTCCCAGTCCAATGTAAGTTATATAAAAATAGGTGTAGAGTCCATGATAGGCAACATTCTGAGGAGAATTGTGAAATAAGCAAAGACATCATTGAATATGAATACAAAAAGTGCATAGGGAGGATAGAGTCACAAGAGAAAAATGAGAATCCTGATCCAACACAGAGGTATGTCCAGGATAATATAAGTGCCTTGATTCCAGATTTAGGGAAAGAAATAGAGGACGAGGGTAGTTATCTTTCTGAGTTGCAAACCAAAAACACACATATGCAAGATAACCAAACGGAAAAACCCATGAATAAACAAGATAACACCCCACAGGCAATAAAAGAGACAAAGTATGCCAAGGTAAAAGATCAGAAAAGTAAAGATGGCATGTGGACATTAAAATGTGATGGGTCCAAATCAAAACAGGGCGCAGGTGCAGGTATTGAACTCATAAATCCTCAAGGTAAATCACATTTGGCAGCATATAGATTACAATTTTCCTGCACTAATAATATTGCTGAATATGAGGCCCTAATTTTAGGACTTGTCATGGCCATCAGGAAAGGGGTAAAAACCATCAGAGTATTTTTAGACTCTGAATTAGTAGTCAGACAAGTGAGGAAACTATATGCCTGCAATTATAAGAAGATGATCAGTTACAGACATAGAGTTTGGGGTTTAATGGATTCATTTGATGCTTTTAACATAGAGCACATTCCTAGAGAGCTAAACCACAGGCCAGATGCATTAGCAGTTGCTGCTAGTACATTAGAACCATTGACACTGTCAGGATTAAGACGATTTGCTGTTGAGCTAGTTAACGTGCCCAGTATACCAGACAACGTTACACACTTTCAGGTATTTGGAGGGGATCAGCAAATTATTGATTTTCTGACTTGTAATGAGGCATTTGAGGCCCAAATTATTGATGAACAAGAAAGGCCTGAAGTAACATGGGACGAAGAAGATATGATCAACTTAAAGAGCAACTTCTTGCCAAAAGGAGTAATTGAATTAGAACACATCTTTGACTTCGACGGAATAACAAGACAGAAAGACTTACCCAAAACAGAAGGGGGTAAGTGTGATTTACATAACTTAGGGACTGAGCTAAATCCACAAAATGTACTAATCGGGAAAGCTTGCTCTGAGAAAATCAGAAAGGAGGTTCTGGATGTTCTGAAAAAATATAAACATGTCATAGCATGGACTTATGAAGACTTGAAAACATTTGATGAGTCCATCATAACTCACGTCATACCTTTAAGAAAAGAAGTCAAACCATTTAGGCAGAAACAGAGGCCTGTAAATGCCATTCTAGAGCCTTTAATCTTTGAGGAAGTTAAAAAACTACTGTCCGCTGGGATAATTTTTCCAGTCAGACATTCTGTCTGGGTAGCTAACTTAGTGCCAGTAAGGAAGAAAAACGGAGACATTAGGTTGTGCGTAGACTTTAGAAATTTAAACAAGGCTTCTGAAAAGGATAATTATCCTTTGCCCCCAATAGATGAAGTACTGCAAGCAGTAAATGGCGCAAAGATGATGTCTTTTTTAGATGGTTTTTCAGGTTATAACCAGGTCTTAATTGACAGGGAGGATAGACTAAAAACCACCTTCACTTGCAAATGGGGAAATTATGCGTATAGAAGAATGCCTTTTGGTCTGATTAATGCAGGTGCCACTTTTCAGAGGGCCATGGACGTTGCTTTTCGTGGATTATCAGGCAAATGTATTGTTGTATATATGGATGATTTAACTGTGTATTCCAAGGATGCATCCACCCACGCTGAGGACCTCAGAAAAGTACTCCAACGATGTGAAAGGTATGGGATTTCCCTTAATCCTAAGAAATGTATATTTGGCGTAACTGAAGGTAAATTATTAGGCCATGTCATTTCTGAAAATGGAATTTCAATTGATCCGGATAGAATAGAATCCATAAAAAATTTGCAAATACCAAACAGTAGGAAAGAATTGAAATCATTTTTTGGTAAAATTAACTTTGTTCGGAAGTTTATAACAGGTTTTGCAGAGATTGTGCAGCCGTTGAATGCCATGTTAAAGAAAGATGCACAGATGGAATGGATGCCAGTAGCCAAAGCCGCATTTGAAGATATCAAGGAGGCAATTTCTAATGCCCCTGTATTGGCAAGTCCAGACTACACATGCCCGTTTTACATCTACTCCTTTGCATCTTCTCATTCTGTCGCTGCTGCCTTGACACAGAAAGGTGAAAATAATGAAGAGAGGCCCATAGCATTTATGAGTGCGCCTCTGAAGGATGCACAGCTGAGATATCTAGATATCGAAAGACAGGCATTCGCATTAGTAAAGGCTGTAAAAAAATTTAGACACTACATCCTGCGCAGCCAGATTAAAGCCATAGTACCAGACGTAGCAGTAAAGATGTTGCTGATGCAGAACGATCCTGGAGAAAAAAGAGCCAAATGGATCACCACGTTGCAAGAATTTGACATGGAGATCATTCCCGCAAAGCTGGTCAGAGGGCAGGCGTTGGTGCAGACAATAGCAAACATGGATCCAAATCTGATAAAACAGCAATATGTATTGAATTCCCAGGACGCATCAGGCTGGTACGATGATTTAAGCACCTTCTTGATAGCTGGAAAGTACCCAGGCAAGATGAAGGCTTCTCAGAGGAGAGCTTTGAAGATTAAGGCACAGCATTATATGGTGCAAGGAGGTCTTCTATTCAGGAAGAACCATGATGGAATTTATTTGAGATGCATAAACAGAACTGAAGCTGATAAAGTGTTGACAGAACTACATGACAAATAGGAAACCGGCCATGGTTCCCATTTAGCTACAGCACACAAAATACTGAGAGCGGGCTATTACTGGCCCACTATATTCAAAGATACTAAGAGTCACATCAGAAGCTGCCACACCTGTCAGACTGCAGCAGACAAAGGAAGAAATCTGGCCAATCCACTGCAGCCTGTGATCGAGTCCAGACCGTTTGCACAATGGGGCTTGGATTTTATCGGAGTCATCAATCCCCCATCTTCTGCAGGACACAAGTTTATATTGACGGTGACGGACTATTGTACAAGGTGGACTGAGGCCACCTGCTGCAGATTTTCCACAACTGAGGTAGTTATCAAGTTCCTTGAAGAAAACATTATCACCAGGTTTGGAATGCCCTATTCATTGGTATGTGATAACGGCCCTGCTTTCTCTTCTTTAAAATTTTCTAAATGGGCATTTGAATATGGGATCATTCTAAGGTTTTCTTCGAATTATTACCCTCAAGGTAATGGACTGGCTGAATCAACAAACAAAATCTTATTAGACATCATCAAGAGGTTAATTGCCAAAAGTCCTAGAGAGTGGAATACCCTATTAAGATATGCATTATGGGTAGACAGGACCAAGTTCAAAACAGCTTTAGGTAGCACACCTTATCACTTAGTTTATGGGACTGATCCCATACTTCCGGTTAATCTAAGAATACCAACCTGGAAGTTTGCCAATGAATATCTAGGCTTTGATAACCATAGGGAAGCCAGAATAGTGCAAATGTTGCAACTAGAGGAGAAAAGAGGTCAAGCCCTCGAGAAGTTTGCCAAACACCAAGCAATTGTTAAGAGGTGGTTTGACAAAAGGGCAAGAGTCAAAACATTTAGGATATCAGACTTAGTGTTGTGCTGGGACAAAGCACATGAAAAGAAAGGAAGCCATGGAAAATTTGATAAATTATGGCTGGGTCCATTACAAATTTTAGAAATAATAGGAGATAACACTTTTAGACTTAAGACCTTGACTGGAGAAGATGTGCCATTACCAGTTAATGGCCAGCATTTGAAACACTACTTCCAGGCTTGAAGGTCAGGATGAGGCAGTCCTTTCTTTCCTAATGTAAAGTGCTATAGATAATGTATAGTTCTTCTTTTGCTGTTTTCTTCTTAGGTTGGTTGTTTGTATAGCTTGTCTTCTTTTTGTTTCTTTCTATTTGTACAGTTTTTTCTTTTGCTGTGTTGTTTGTACAGCCTGTTTGTTTGGTTTGTTTGTTGTCTCCTTAGCAGGGATCTTTATTTTACTGTAGAGTATTAAGGAGCAAAACTAGCAACCATTCAAAAATAGTATATAATTTAGGATATTCAGGTTAACCATTTGCAATTTACACATAACCTGTCACTGTCATGAATGTAGAGAGTTGTTCATCTTCTGAAGTTTTGTATTCAATAAATGTGATTGAGAATTCGAAGCAGGTTTCTCACGATGACACACCTAAAATCCTTGGGTTTGTTGAACCTACCAGTGTAGATATTAGGTGAAAAATTAGAGGTCACCCTTGCTACCATTACAATTCTCAGCTTAATTTCAGCAAGTGTCCACTCCTTGCATCATCATGAAGTTACAAATTGCTATATCTTATGAAATCTTTCAAAATTAGAAAACAAAAAAAAAAATAAATAAATAAATAAAGCAGATTATACTGAAAATCCAGATTAAGCCATCTAAGTAACTCTACCGGGGCTATGGACGCTCGCTGGCAGTGGGGCTCTACTTAGGAGGATTGTAACGATAACCTTGCCGGGGCTATAGACGCTCGCTGGCAGCAAGGCTCTATCCGGTCGGCTATGAGGGAATATCCTCACCTACGTAGGCTAATGTCAGTCACTGGTTTGTTCAACCGATCTTCAAGATGAGGATAATTAATCACATGCATACAACTAAACTGAAAATGGAAATTCATGCATCTTTATTGAATACCTTGAGTCTCAAGCTGAATAGTAATTTGCAAGAAAGATAGTTGGAAGTTATGAGTTCATTTCATCTAGTTTCCTTGAACACTCTGAATTTAATTGTTTTGTTTTGGTTGCTAGTTGTTGTGATGTTCACAACACGCCCCATTATGCTCCTTAGCAAAATGGGGACCCCTGCTGATGTTTGTTTTTTTGCTTCTGCTTGTGTTTTTTCTGCTTTCTGGCGGTCTGGTAAAAATGAAGGTCAGGTGCATCATCATCATGATATATGATAAGGTAGGTCATCATCATGAGGTCAGTTTGTCGAAGTTCATATTTTGTTTCTGTGACCTCATATTTAGAAAGAGCTTGAAATTCCATGCAGGTTTGCCTTTTACTTCACTTGAAGTTTGTCCATATGTGAAAGTTATGCACGGTCAAAGTTTTGGTCAAACCTGATATTCGCAGGAGGATCATCATATTTTTTTATATCCTAAGTCATGTTGACAGGATCATCATGATCTTGGTCTATCACCCGATAAAAATCATGCAGTCGCAATATCCGGACGTTAATCTTAGGTGGTAGTATCCTTTACCCGTCAAAAGGCCTTGTGCGCATTATGCAGCACCATGATTTTCTTAGGAGCGTCATATTTTATAACTCGGTTTTGCTGTATAAGTGACATCATCATCATATTTGAATGCCCCCCGATAATATCCTAAGGTTCGAGTATCATGATGACATCAACCTTAAGTCAAGGAAAGTTCCCCGTCGAGCAGTCTTTTGTATCGCGAGCATCATCATGATATTTCAACATTACCTAATCTTATCATATCATGCTGATCACCCTTAGAAAATTCATCATCGGCATATTTACATTGCGCATGTTATAATCCTATCGCAGGGTCATCATCATGATATTTGCTGAAGTTCGAATTATGATGATGACGACTTTATATCCTCCTGACCTCCTTCTGCATAATCATGATTATCATCCTGATTTTTCACAAGAAGGTCATATTCGCTGAAATTCGCTAAGTGATGGAGACATCATCATGATAATTCGACAAAAAGGATCATCATCTTCATATCCTCCTGATATCCGGTTAGCGAAATATCATGATGATCACCCTATTTATTAAGAAGTGGGCAATATTACATGTCTCAACAGCATGATCATATTTTACAATATCGCCCTAATGCATATATCATGATGACCTCAACTTATCCTTGTGCTCCGAAAACAAAGTATGATGATGACGTCATCATCATATATTTTTTATCCTGTCCTATTGTCAAGATCACCATGATCTTGTTTGTTCACCTGATATTTCGCAAAGTCCTCCTGCCGATGAAATACAACCTTTTGCAAATATCCTGATGATCATCATCATAATCACATTTTCCCTTCGGCAGGATTTTTCCCAAACATGATCCGGTTGGTGAAATATCACGATGACGTCATCCTTAGCATTTCAATGAGGCCCGAATATCATGATGACGTCACCATCATTTTCCTCTCCTCGGCAGCATGATCATATTCGCATCCTCCTATTCTTCTTCAACAATATGATGATGATGATGTTGTTCTTTTCCCCGATATGCAGAAGCGAAACATCATGATGACATTCATCTGGATCTTCAGGAGGGAATGCATCATATTTCCAGAATATCATAATGATGGGGTATATCGACTAACCTATTTTTTGACGCACCGACAGGGATATACATGCCGATGGGCGGGAAATGAGGTGGTGGACATTTTAAAGTGTTTTTTTTTGGCGCCTCTGGCCTTTTTTTTCAGTCAGTGATAGTTGACCTGGTCAATTTTGAGCAGTCTGAGCGCATTTTGGACGCGTTTTGAGAGGATTCTGGATCCGATTTTCTCAATCTTGCGCTGTCACCTGGATTTGAACGCTTATTTTAATTTTATGCTATTTTTATGATAAATGTGAAACTTATTGCTTGTCTTGTCTTGCAGGCTTGCAGTTGAGGAAGCAGCTGGAAAGTTAGCGCAGTGACCTCATGGAGGCAGAAGATCTGATCTCAGGAGCAAGAAGATAGAGATGAAATGCAAAAGGTCAAGGCCATTCAAGTAAAGAAGAAGGTTGCAGCTGAGGGTATTGTCACAAAAGACAAACAGAAGTTATTACCCAGCTGCCGGAACTTCTCAGAAGGGGCAATATTTCGCCCAGATTTGACAACTGCTCAGAGATATTTTTGAGAACTGGTTCACCTGTATTTATTGCTGTAACCAGGGGTTTGAACCAGGGGTTCAGTTAGTATTTTTTGCTGTAGTGAGGACAATCAGAATGTCTTTATATTGTGCCTCTCTACACTGTAATACTTTACAACAGGGACTACAACAGGGATTTTAGGAAAGCAATAGTGGCTACAACAGAATTTCTTTTTTAGGAACGTACAGCAAGTTAGAATAGTTTAGAAGTAGAAGAAGGAGGTCGCCTGTTTGTCTGCAGTAAGGTGCGCGTGGAATGTCTGGCTGCCTTACTGTATCTATAAAGCTTGTAAGTTCTCTGTAGTATGATCAATGAAACTAAGAGTCATTCCTACATTGTAAATCATGTATGACTATTCGTTTCTAATACAATAGAATCTGGAGTTCTGCATCTATCTTCTGAGTGTTCTCCTGCTCTTCTTTGTGTTTTGAAATATCTTCTTTGAGATCTTGCAATTTTAAATGTATGTTTGTGAAAATGCTCAGAACTTACATTTAGGGTTTTTACTGTGGATTTGATCAAACTACTGTGGTATTTACATAGTGCATAACAGAAACACTTAGATCCTTCGGTAGATTAAGTGAGGTATAGAGTAGATCTTTCTAACTTTTCCCAACCCATCTGAAATATTTAGCTGAAAGCGTAGAAATCTAAAGGAAATTGTCTCAAATTTGAAGAAGCATGCATACAGAGCTATAAGTAGACAGTTTTCATAAACAGACAAGAAGAAAGCTGCAATAAAATCCAAGAAAACCATCTGAAACCTGCAGCACAGTATCACCTTTATGCAAATGAACAGAATGCTTGTTGAAATCTATGACCTCTTTGCATATTCTTAGGCCAGTAAACCACAGAACAAACCTAAACTACGTAAGGCCCCTTGAACATTACAGCTTCACATTGACCAACTGAACTTGACCAACCGAACCATTGTAGACTTGGGATTAGTTGAATCACCAAATGATTCCTTCTTGTCTTTCAAGTATAGTTTTAGTTCATGTCATGTGAATTTTAACCTATTGTTATGATTGCATCAAAACAATCATCAACAGATATGATACAATCTTTTGATGCCCTAGTGTAGGTAGTTGCCCCAGTGTATGCCCCCTCGAGTGGGAAGATAGGGAAGCGACAGAGGAAAGGTGTTGGCGCTCGACCAGAAGAGGACGCAACCAGGAAGCAGAAGAAGGGCTGGGAAAGAAAAACTAAGGGGGGGGACACTATAAATAGGTCCCATGGGGACCACAATCCTCATTTGCACCCTTGGATAATCTAAATTTAGAGAGAAGAGAAATCCAACCTAGGAGGAGTGAGTTGAGCAGCCAGCGAGGAGAGATGCCGATTCCAGCGCACAGTCATCGGGCGGAGTTGGTGCGGACCTACAGGTGGCTAGCAGGAGCTCCAGCAGCGGTAAGTGATTGAAAACCCCCTTTTCAGTTGTCGTTTAAGGTCGTGTAGGGCTAGGTTTAGGCAGGGTCAGTCATGTCAAGCAAAAGCGCTTTAGGAAGCCGCAGCACGTTTGGTATAGGATTGCAGCGCTTTTGGCGCGCTGTAGCGCGGCTGGTAGTCACCTGCAGCGCACCTGGTAAAATCGCGTCACCTTTGGTATTAGGTGCCCGCGCCGCAGCGCACTTGGGAAATCCCGCAGCGCACTTGGTTAGGCAGTGCAGCGCATTTGCCAAAGCAGGGGAGCGCAATTGGGGGGAAGGGGAAAAAATGCGTCGTGTCTGGTATGATAGAGTGGCGCGATGGATAGGACAGAATGGCGCAGTTGGAAAACAAGGCGCGTGTGGTTCAAAAATCACAGCGCGGGTGGATGAACAGTAGGGCACTGTTGGTGGAGAGGGACAACGCTTTTGTATAAAACAAAGCGCTTTTGGTTTGAATAGAAGAACAGTTAGGGTGCAAGTAGAAAAGTTAGGCTGCCAAAGAGGGAAGGGCAAGGTGGGGGTTTTTAGGGACTGATGGTAGATAGGTTTTGAGGGATTTGGAAAAGAAACTGACAAGTGATTTGTGATGGATGCAGAGGATTTTGCCACCACTGATGTCGCGGGAGCGACATCACGCGATAGCGCACGAGGTTGTCCAGCTTACATGGGAGGAGGATGCATTTCTGGAGCATGCGGGACTGTGGCACGTGGCACACTTGACACACATTAGGGCGAATCTCACCCTAGTGACAGCAGTCGTGGAGAGGCATCATAGCGAGACCTCGTCATTCCACTTTCCGACAGGGGAGGCGACAGTGACATTGGAGGATGTGTACCGCATCCTGAGGATCCAGATAGATGGGGAGATTGTTGACTTTGACCCGGCACGGGGCGAGGCAGGCTTGGAGGAGGTCTTCTGCACAGACAACCTATGGATAGAGGATGGGGAGATCCGATGGGCAGACGTCCCGAGACTCTGTGACAGGATCAGATGGATCGTTGCTTCACTGATTGGTGACTTCCTGTGCCTGGACCGGAGATCGAGAGGACTATCAGTTGGCTGGGGGACAGTTCTATCAGGGATGTTCACTCATGGCAGACAGTATGCGTGGGGACCCTGTGTTCTAGGCCAGCTATACCATGATATGCACCATTGTGTGTACAGGAGAGGCAGGAGCCTCTCAGCAGGTGTGACCTTGTTACAGGTATGGGCGTGGGAGCACATTCCCGTCATCCGACCCATGGCGCAGCACCATCGAGATAGGCGTGAGCCATATGCATTTTTGTATGACGGGCTGATGACACACCGGAGGATGGGGTCTGTGAGCTACTGGCGGCGACAGATAGATGAGATGGACATATTCATATGGAGGCCCTGGTTACTGTGCGAGGAGTGGCCTGATGAGCATGAGCAGCTCATGTACTATAGACAGGCTCGCTATCTGTTCGGTAGACGAACAGATATGATAGAGAGATACCTACCTGAGCGAGTTCTCAGGCAGTTCGGATTGCCGCAGGGGTTACCAGTGGGGGAGGCCACTCATGCCAGGACACGGAGGGAGGTAGGAGACTAGGATGCTGAGATCCCATTGGCAACAGCATTGACAGAGGTGTGGGGACTTATCCTCGTGAGATGGGATTGGGATTCTGGGCTAGCAGACCCAGGGACACTGCCAGAGTACGATCAATACTGGCAGACACACAGGCCTATGAGATTGACTACACCAGGTGTAGCAAGGGCAGTGGGAGAGGTGCTAGTGCTTGGGGGAGAGGCCAGGATGAGGCGGCAGGCCAGGGCAGCTAGGCAGCAGGTAGCGGGCCAGCAGGCAGGTGGAGAGGGCAGCGGCCAGCAGGCTGATGTGGAGATGGTAGAGGCAGTGGGCCCGGTCGTAGAGACCGACTTACAAAGAGCAGAGTGACTGCTGCAGGAGGAGATAGCCCGGAGGACTCGCTTAGAGCTCCGGATGGCTCGACTTAGGAGAGACAGGGATGCAGCGCGGGCCGATGCGAGGCAGGTAGAGGCCACAGCCCAGGCACAGACACAGGCAGCCACAGCAGCACATACAGCCCTAGCATAGGTGCAGGCGCAGCTACAGGCACAGGTGCAGGCATACAGACAGCTGCAGGCCCAGATACAGGCACAGGCACAGGCACAGGTGCAGCCACCAGCCGCACCAGTAGCAGACGCAGATGAGCTAGCGCAGGCTAGGAGAGAGAGAGACGCAGAGGTGCAGCTATGTTTGACAGCAGAGGCCACACTATTCAGAGTGAGGCGGGAGAGAGAGGAGGCACGCCGTGCGCTAGGTGCCGATCAGAGGACTTTGTATAGCGAGCTCATCTGAGTGCAGGGCGAGCTAGTATCAGTTGGCAGAGAGGCAGAGTATTACAGGGGCTTATACGTGGGTGTAGTGCCGGCAGCTCAGCAGGCACCGAGCTATAGAGACAGGAGCAGGGCGGGGGCATTAGGATCCCGGAGGACAGGGCAGTCAACGTCCTCAGTTAGAGGGCCACTTTTGCCGCCGGGGGGAGGAGGAGGACCATTAGGGGGACCTCCACCGAGCACAGGGGGAGGCTAGGGGCCACAGCAGGAGGGCAGCTCCACCCACTAGGGCACATTCATTTTCATTGTATCATATTGTATCATTTTGGACAGATGCCTGCGTGCATTCTGATGTATATTTTGATGTACTATATTGGTGTATATTTGGATGTATACACATTTTTGTATTTTATTGATGTAGACACAGAGACTTTGTATTATGATGGCCATTACATGATATATATATATATATATATGATGATCTGTTCGACTCACTACTGTTCATGCTTTTGTGTATGCATTCCTTGATGTCATGGATGTGATGATATGTATGTATGATTATGGATTCATGTGATGACATATGCTATTTATATGATGCTTATAGATGTATGATGATATAGATGTGATGACTAGTGATATCTGACATGTGGGTTTTGCAGATATGCACCAGAGAGGAGAACAGGAGGAGATGGAGATAGAGACTGTTGATCAATTACTGCAATGAAAGCGATATAAAGGATGTGGAAATGGATGAATGAGCTTGTTGCAATGGCTTCGCATTTGTATATAAAGAGCAATCCTTAGTTTGATATAGCACGTGGATAGTTCGCCACCGAGGTATAAAAGACCAAGGTGCAGTAATATCCGAGTGCGTGGACATTGACTCTGCAAGCAAATGGTTTGAACCTAGATCTGTTAGACATAATATAACCTTGTTGGAACATGCGAATAAGCCATAGTCTTGAACATAAAATAAACTTCAATACATGTCAATGCAAGAAAAGTATTAATATGTAAGATGCTAAGGCGTAACACACACAAGATAAATAGAATGCTAAGAAAGATACTAGAGATCATTCCTCAAACACGGCACACAGGAAGCAATGACTATGCCCCCAATCCGAACCACATCACAACATACCAAGATTATAGATAAATCAAGGTAGCCTTGAATAGGTAATGGAAAAGGAACAAAAGATAAACCATAACACAAATTGACTGACTTACAAAGTAAACATACAGCCAACATATTCTCTTGCCAAAGAGGTTGCTCAGGATAGATTGGATAGGAAAGATAACAGCCTTATCGTAGGAACTCTGTGTCCATTAAAGGGTGCTATCTACCTAAAAAGACAATATCTTACTGCAGGGAATGCCACATGTCGCAGGAGATGCGTGCGTTGGTCTCAACAATGGAACACTTCGCAGAAGACAAGCTTGTGGATCTAGGGCTTGGTTAAGCGGTACTTAGCTGATGTTGGCAATCGGTATGCAGGATAGTAGATGACTCTGGAAGGAAGTTGCTTTGCTTCAGGTTTGTTAAGAACTATTACTTTGAAAGGATGTGCTAGCTTGCTGCTTGAGTTAGTCAAGTCGAGGCGAATGGATTTTGACAAACGGAAGACTAGAAGGATGGAATGCTAATGGATTGGGATGGGTGGAGAATGATGGATCGTGTGTGCCTGAGTACTGGATACATCCTTCGTATTCCAGACTGCCTACATACCCTGTATCCACGGGATCAAGGCACACTTACGATAGAATGATGAACGTGATAAATATGTAGTTCTGGATAGAGTGATGAATGGGTCAAGGTGGAAGGGGGAGATCTTATGTACCTGAGTACTGGATACTTCCTTCATATTCCAGACTGCCTACATACCCATATCCATGGGATCAAGGTACCTTAAGATTGTGAAGAGATGATATGTAGTTCTAGTTGGTGTGATGATGTAGAAAAAGCGTTGAGAAGATAACAGCCTTATCGTAGGAGCGATGTGTCCGTTAAAGGGTGTTACCTGTGGAAATGAGACAAGATTGAAGTACGCGCTGTGAACCATGAACAAGGAACCAATCCTAGACCGAAGATAAGGAAAGAGTTGCCCCCATTCTGGTAGAGAAAACTGTAGGGGTGACTACCGAAGAAGACGCAGAAAGACATTGACCTAGGACAAGACAGTGTTAACTGTAGACACAGATCAAGACATGGGATGACGACGAGGGACATTGACAAATTTTTGAGCTATACTAGATAGGGAGATGGAAATGCAAACAAAGTCAATGGTTTTATTATGGATGGATGGATGAGGCGCGTTGCGAACTGGACAAGGAGTGGACAGGATTCGATAGACGATGGATGCTGACTCTACGCATAGCGCCTGTTTGCTAGGTTTTCACTATGGTACTTATCCCAGGCACCTGTTTGCCAGGTTTCACCAAAGGACATATTTTTTTTGGATTTTTTTTTTTTTTCGAATACTCTGAGGATCAGGAATAAAACTTCTTGAGATGGACACTGTTAAGTGACTCATCCAGAGGAATGCTGTCAGGTGTAGCTAAAGTATAAGCTCCTGATCCATATGCTGCTGTCACAATAAAGGGACCTAACCAGTTAGGCTCAAACTTGCCCTTCTTCTCTCGATCTGCTTGATTTCTCTGATTCTCCTTAAGTACAAGATCACCAACTTGAAACCGTCTTTCTTTGATCTTTTTGTTGTAATTACGCCGGAGGCGGTTTTGATAGACATGGAGATGATTAAGTGCGGCAAGGTGCCTCTCATCTAGTAGTTCAAGCTCAGCTAATCTAGAAGTGCGATACTCATCTCCGCCGATCAGGTCCTGCATGGATACTCTGAGGGATGGGATCTTGATCTCTATAGGTAGGATGGCTTCGGAGCCAAAGACTAAGGCATATGGTGTGGTACCAGTTGGTGTTCTGATACTAGTGCGGTAGGCCCATAGGGCGGGATTGAGTTGCAAGTGCCAATTACGACCAGCTTCATTGATCGTTTCTTTAGGATCTTGAGAATGGTTTTATTGGAAGCCTCAGCTTGGCTGTTACTCTGCGGATAGTAGGGAGTTGAAAAGTGATGTTGGATATTGTACTGTATGCATAAGGCACAGACATCCTGGTTCTTGAATGGTCTCCCATTATCAGTGACAATGGCTTGTGGAATACCATACCGGCATATGAGGTAGTTTAGAATAAACTTGGCTATTTGCTTACCGGTGATATAGGTCATAGGAATGGCTTCCACCCACTTCATAAAATATTCAGTGGTGGTAATGATAAACTTGTGGCCATTGGAGGAGGAAGGGTGGATTTGTCCTACGAGGTCGAGACCCCATTGAGAAAAAGGCCATGGAGTTGTCACAGGTTGTAACTCATGAGCTGGTGCGTGAATCAGATCTCCATGCTGCTGACATTGTAGACACTTCTTAGCAAACTGTGCAGCATCTTGCTCTATTGTAGGCCAGTAATAACCTGTTCTGAGTATCTTCTTAGCAAGATTAGGACCGGTAGAATGTGCGCCACAGACACCTTCATGTATGTCTCGTAAGGTAGCTTTGGCTTCTTCCGCGTTAAGACATCGTAAGAGGATACCATCGAGACTTCGACAATATAGTATATCACCCAGAATGATGTAACGAGAGGATCGACGGATAAAGGTTTTGCGTTGGGAGGATGATAGGTTAGGGGGAAAGGTTTGGTGTTTGAGGTATTCATAGATATCTTCATACCATGGGGAATTGGGACCAACAAGTTTACAGATGATTTCAGTAACAGGAACATCGACGGCTGGTATCAACAATTGCTCAATCAAGAATTCACACTTCTGTGTATTAGTAGGCATGTCAATCAGTGACCCTACAGAAGCCATAGAATCCGCAGCTTTGTTATGCTCTCTTGGAATTTGCTCAAATATGATGGTAGAAAAATGTGGTTTGTAGGCATCCACTAGTTGCTTGTAGGGGACCAACTTTTCATCCTTTGTTTGGTATTCATCCGTGACTTGGCGAATGACTAGCTGTGAGTCTCCATATACTTGTAATTCTGTAATGTCCCATTGAACTGCTGTATGGAGACCTATAAGGAGTGCTTCATACTCGGCTATATTGTTGGTGCAAGGGAATGCTAGCCGATATGACTTGGAAATGTAGTCATTCTGAGGTGTAACAAATAAGATGCCAGCTCCTGATCCATGCTGTGTGTAAGAACCGTCAAAGTACAACTTCCACATTATGGAGTTGGAAAGAGTGAAGAGATTCTCATCAGGAAAGTCTGCTACCATAGGATGTGTATCTTTCATAGGTGCTTCTGCTAGTTGATCCACGAGGGCTTGTCCTTTTATTGCCTTACGATTTGTGTACTCAATGTCAAACTCACTAAGGATCATAACCCATTTAGCTAGTCTGCCTGTGAGAGCTGCTTTTGCTAGTAGATACTTCAAGGGATCAATCTTGGCTATCAGATTTGTGTGTTGGTTCAGCATGTAATGCCGCAACTTTTGGGAGGCGAACACTACTGCTAAACAAGCCCTTTCCATTGGTGAATAATTGAGCTCGTATCCCACCAAGGTTCTACTAATGTAATAAATTGCATGCTCCTTTCCTGTGTCATCATTCTGTGCTAGCAGGGCCCCTAGGGCTGAATTTGTAGTGGAGATGTATAAGATCAAAGGTTTGTCCGCAACTGGTGGAACCAATACGGGCGGTGTAGCTAGATACTCTTTAAGTTGATCAAACGCTGCCTGACACTTGCTGTCCCATTGAAACGAGACATCCTTTCGGAGTAAGTGCTGAAAGGGTTGACATTTATCTGCTAGCTGTGATATGAAGTGCTGAATGGACTACAACCTTCCCTGAAGGCTCCTTAATGCTTTAAGATTCTTGGGTGGAGGCATCTCCACTATAGCCTTTACTTTCGCTGGATCTACTTCGATGCCTCTACGAGATACAATGTATCCCAACAGTTTCGCTGATGTTACACCAAATACACACTTCTTTGGATTGAGTCTTACTTGGTATTTTTCAAGCCTGTCGAAGATCTGTCCTAGGACCTATATGTGATCCACTCTAGAAGATTTAGCCAATATATCATCAACATAGTCTTCCATGATGTGATGAAACAGATCATGGAAGATCACTGTCATTGCTCTCTGATAGGTTGCTCCTGCATTCTTCAGACCAAACGGCATGACACACCAACAATAATTGCCCCAAGGACAAGTGAAGGTTGTTTTATGTTGATCTTCTTCAGCTATCCTTATCTGATTATAACCCGAGAATCCGTCCATGAGAGAAAGCATCTCGTGACCTGCTGTCAAGTCCACTATAATGTCAATGTTTGGTAGTGGAAAGTCATCTTTGGGACATGCCTTGTTGAGATCTCTAAAGTCATTACACATGTGGATGCGCCCATTAGGTTTAGACACAGGTACAATGTTTGAGACCCAATCTGAATAGTCAATTGGTCGTATAAACTTGGCGTCTAATAGCTTTTGTACTTCCACCTTCACCAAGAGAGATATCTGTGGGTGCATTTTTCTCAACTTCTGTTTGACTGGTTTCACTTTGGGATCAACTGTGAGATAATGAACTACCAGCTTAGGGTCTAGCCCTGGCATATCTGCATAGGTCCATGCAAAGTTGATGGTTCGTTGCAAGAAGAAGTTGTTAAGATTTCTGTGCTCTGTGTCAGATAAGGATGCTGCTAGGAATGTTGTCTTTGGATTCTGTTCTGTACCCAGGTTGATCTCTGTAGAGTCTTCCACTAGGAGAGCTGATTTCTCTTGGTACTTAGATGGTAAGGGAAGGTCAAATTCTCCATCCTCAGGTGCCACAGTTAGGTTTTCACCTTTGGATTCGTCCTTTATTTTTACTATTTTATGATCAGGAGGTGCCACAGTGTGGTTTTCACCTAGAGATCTTTCTTTATTTGCACTTTTGTGAATAGAGGATTTGGCATTCTCACCAAAATAAGCCGTGGGCTCTAGTTCCATTACAAAACCTGCCTTGTGATCGCCAAGAGGGATACCTTCCTGAAGTCCCATAAACTCAGCTAGAGCTTCATCATTCTGAAACACATCTATAACGGGGGCCCCTTGTTGGTCCCAATCGATAAGTTTAGGGTAGACAAGTGTGACATTCTGGGTGCTGGTGGTGGAAGTTAAGGATATGGAGGATAGTGTAAAAACGGAGGATTCTGCGAATAGATTGGTCATGTGGAGGGAAGAGTCATTGATGATATCCTCTGTAGACGTCGTATCAGCGGGAAAAGTGTCAGCTACCTCGTCGAGGATATACTCGATGTCCGAGGTGCGTGGTACCTTCTTACCAAATCCTAATCCTTTCTTGTCTAGCTTCTTTGTTACCACAATGGGCTCCATAGTGCCTTGATTCTATTTCCCAAGGCCACCCTTGTCTTTATAGCCCATGTTTTTCACTATCCTTAAGCCATTGCCATATTGCTTGACTGGTATCGTGACTGGTTCTTTCTCCTTGTAGAGCCAAGAAGAGATGTCCTTAATAGTTTCCTCTTCCAATAACCGTCCATGTTGGAATTGGGTTAGGAATGTTGGGGGAGGAATAGTAGCTTTTTTGGTAACTTTAGCAATGGGTGGTTTGCCATAAGATTTTGGAGATAAAGGCATCCGCCCTACACAACAAGATTCAGAGATATCATAAGTGCCAAAGCCTATATCTCGGACGTGTGCTGTGATTTTGGGGAGGGGTGTAGGCTCACTTGTAGAGGCTTGCGTGAGAGTTTCAGGGTCAACATAAAGAGGGGATTCAAGGGCTTTGTCATTTTTAGGCACTTGGTTGCAATTCTTATAGCTTCCTTGCAAGACACGGCAAAATTCAAAAGGATTAGGATCTCTTGGGATGGTAATCTCCGTACCATTGTATGGGAACTTTAGGGACTGATGGTACGTGGAGGGGACAGCTTTCATTGCATGGATCCATGGGTGACCAAGAATAATGTTGTAAGGCAGCTCAATATCAAGGACTTGACACCTGGTTTCAAGCATAATGGGGCCCAGCTGTATAGGCAAGTGAATAACACCTTCTGAACGGCATTCTGCATCATCATACCCCTTGATTGTAATACTATGATCAGTGTTGACGTGATCCTCAGAGTATCCCAATTGTTTGAGTAACTTTAAAGAACAGATGTTGAGACCAGCACCACCATCTATGAGGATGCGTTTGATTTTGCGCTTATGGATGAGAACTTCAATATGGAGGGCATCGTTGTGACAAGGATCATGGGAGGGGAGGTCTTTCTCAGAGAAGACCACATTGTAAGGCGAAGCAATATTACCCACTATAGCTTGGAAATCTGCGACTGCTATGTTGTTAGGAACGGACGACTCTTGGAGGGCTTTTTCTAGCACCACTCTATGTGCAGGTGATGACCGTAGAAGGTCCAAAATAGAGATCTGTGCTGGTGTTCTCCCTAGATGTTCAACAAGATTATAATCAGACTGAACCGGAAGCCTAGGTGTAGGTGCACGGATGGTGACATGACCTCGATGAGTAGTAACCGCACAATCCGTAGATTTGCCTTTGATTGTGAGGGTAGACACTCGACTCTCTTCAAAACAATCGACAATGGAATCGAAGGACGTGGAAGCATGATTGATACCTTTACCTCTATCCTGAGGAGGAGGTGGACCGTGATGAGGGAATGGTTCCTTATACATATCGAGATCCTTGTTCGTGTGTTGCGCTGGTGATTCATCCTCAAAAGTGATTTGATTACCATCGATGAGGTTTTGGATGAGGTGCTTAAGCTTCATGCAAGACGCAGTTCGATGCCCTTTGCTCCTATGGAACTCACAATACTCATTGTCTCTGTAACGTGCAGTTTTGTAGATAGGTTCTCCATATGGGGGAGCATCAGGTAAGGTGATGAGCCCTTTCTGCAAAGCTTGCTGTAAGACTGATTCGAAGGGCACTCCCAAGGGAGTGAAATGACGTCGCGGAGGGTAATCTTGTTGGGGCCGATCTTGTTGTTGTTGCTGTTGGTTGGGATAAGGCTGCCTTTCTTGCTGTTGTTGTTGAGGTGGAGCTTGACTTGGTTTGGAGAGTTGCAGCGGTGTTTACAACGTTTGGACATGCTTAGTATCGACCACCCCATCATTGACCACATTTTTGTTCTTGTTCCAATATTTGGGTTTATCGTTCGACTGTTGATGAGAATTGCTATCTTTCGTCTCCTTAAAGATTTTGACCACACCCTTAGCAATGAGGGCCTTCTCAATGTTGATACCCTTGTATGTGATTTCATCGAAGGTTGTAGCACTAAGGATTTGCAAATGGAAACCTAACTCTTGGTTGAGGTTCTGCACAAAGATGCTAACAAGCTGTTTCTCTGGAATCTTGAAAGGGAATTTACTAGCCATTTGTCTCCATCGTTGAAGGAAAGAAATGAAAGTTTCACCATTTTTCTGTTTATTGTTGCATAGGTCCGTCATGGAAATCTCATGCTCTGCGTTGTAAGAAAAATGGGTGGCAAACTTTTTTGCTAGCTCGTTGAAAGACTTGATACCCGTAGGTAAGTGTGAGAACCATTCTATTGCTTGACCTCCAAGACTGCGAGGAAAAAGACGCATAAGATATGTGTCGTTATGAGAGACCTCAAAGCAAGCAAGATAGAATTCCCTAAGATGGTCTTTTGGGTCACCTTTTCCTTTGTACTTATCGAACTTGGGAATAGTGAAATTTTGAGGAAAAGGGATCATTGGTAATGACCGATCAAAAGGATAAGGGCATACTTCCTCTAAAGAGAAGGTCTTTTTGGTGTGGCCAAACGTAAGATCAGATAGCTGTTGTTGCACCTCCGCAATCTTTAGTTCCATAGTCATGGGAGGGGTTGGTAACATCTCCTGTTGTCCAAAAAGCAGTTGGTGTTGTCCATATGGAAGATTATAGTGTAAGCCATTCGCATTGGTATTATAAGGGTCGTAAGATTGATTGGGATTGTATGGATTGTACGATTGGTTCAGATTGGGTTGGAATTGGAGGCCTTGAGTAGGCAGAGGTGGAGGTGGCGCTAGATAAGAATGTTGGCTTTGCGACGGTTGAAGAAAAGTATTGGGGGGAGGAAAGCTAAAGTGCGTTTGATTAGGTTGTGATGGTGGCACATAGCTTTGGGAAACCTGATGTTGGGAATGTTGAGAGTGGCTAGGCAATGTATGAAAGAAGTTGAGCGAGGATGAACGTTGTGGAGGAGGAACATAGTTAGAAGTGATTTGCGACGGTTGGGGTTGATTGAAGATGAGAGTAGAAGAATGTTGTGGTGGAGGAACATAGGTAGAGGTGATTTGTGACAGTTGGGGTTGCTTGAGGATGAGAGTAGAAGAATGTTGTGGTTGGGGCTGCGTGACTCTAAGTGGTTGAGAGACATGCAGGTGTGACGATATAGGAGGTGGCATTTGTTGAGACCCTTGTTGCATGGCTACATAAGTGTTCCCTAGATTGTAATTGGGTGGAAAACCTATGCATGATGGGGTAACCAAGATTCCACTTGCGCTTGGGGTGGACACTTTAGGAGCTGGTTGCACATTCGATCGAGCTAAGGTGGCTTGCTTAGCTAATTCTGCTTGACGTTGGAGAGTTTCTTGTTGGTTTTGATAGATCTCCATAGGAGTCAAAAGCGGTGATATGGGCCTCTCCTCTATTGGATTTTGGAAAAGGGGATTCCTATACTGCGAGCCTTGTGTAGGTAAGGGCGTAGTCACTGTGGACATGGTTTGCACCGCTTGTATGGTTTCTTGGGTGTTGGTGCTCTCCTTGAGAGTGGACACATCAAAATCTTGAGGTAACTTGGCGCCTTGCTTTGCAAGCAAGCGAAAGAAATGATCCTGGTTCTCACTAAGGATTTTATCAAAGGCAGCTATAGCTCTAGGATCTTGTATAAATTCATCAAGATCTTGCCCATCTTCTTGAGAGGATTGACCTATTTCAAAGTGTCGCTCTTCTTGAGATGGGGTTTGATCTACGATATAACCTTGTGGGACAAAATCCGGAGGCAAGCCTATGGTATACTGAGGCGCATTTATCAAAGGGGTTCTATCCTCATGAGGATTGCTTGGTTCATCTATGTGCGGCATGTTCGGAGAGCTGATTGGTTTTGCCGCGGGTGTACTAGGAGTCACCTTGGGAGTAATGTTGAGACGACCTAATTGTGGTGTGCGAGGGGGTGACTTGTGCTTCTTAGGGACAACTTGCCTAGATTTCATGGTTTGCTGTAGCCTAGTGGTGACCATGGGATATACCTGGACACAATGTAATGCTAGGAATCTGTGTGATGTTTTGAAGAAACGGACAAACTCTGATGCACAAAGTACTGGACCAAAAGCGCTATACTATTTGACCAGAGGCGCAGGACTGTGCTACCAAAAGCGTGCTACTGTGGGCCGGAGGCGACGGACTGAGCTACCAATAGCGAGTTACTTCTATGCCAAAGGCGAGCTACGATGACCAAAAGCGAGCTACTGTTATACCAAGGGCGCTGAAGTAGAGTTTTGCCAGAGGCGGGTTACTGCTGACCAAAGGCGATCTACTGTATTACCAAAGGTGAGCTGCTATAATACCAAGGGCGCTGAAGTAGTGTCTGATGTTTTTCAAAGTCAAGATTTTTTTGTTTCTGATTGGATTGGTTTGGCAAGAAAAAAACACAGCAAACAAGTGGTCAAAAAAAGGCACAAGGACTGACACAATAGATAGTGTATGTTCAAGGCTCCAAACAAGCCCAATGTTTCCACAGGTCTAATACAATTGCAATCAATAACAAGCACTTTTTATCCCTAGAGACAAGGTTTCATTGCAGTAGATCAGCTCACAGCTTAATACTCCATCGATAAAAATATCATTCCATAAAGGTGTCGGATATTTAGTATCTTTGCGAGAGACGATAGGTAGGGATATCTCACCCTCCCCTTGGAAAGCTCAAGTAGGTCACAAGAGCTTTATGTCCAAGGGAATACTATCTCTTCTCAAGGGAGCCAATGGTGAGTATCTTAAGGGTTTAAATCGATTTCCCTTGCATTGATGATTACCGCAATGTTCGGAGGTAGGTCAGGTAGTCTCTATCTAAATTGGTTCTTAGTGACTTTGAGGGACCAATGCCTTACGAGCAATGCGACAAGCTACTAAAAGCTTTAACCAATCCTACTAAGAGTTTCAAACACTTCGCTCAACGTGAAAATCGTTTCCACAAAGAGCTAGTACACCTCTTTTCAGTTTGGCACCACAAGGTAAGGCTGACGTCGGTTAGGACTTGGCTTTCGCCTTATCCCTTTTATATAGCGGTTCAAAGGAAAACTCCGCTTAGGGTCGTCCCTTTTCGATGAAGCGCAATCCAAAAGCAGGCCCTTCTAAAGGAAGAAAAAAAGTAAAAAGCAAGCATGTCAAACAAAGGTTCAATTGTCCCGTTATAAGAAAAATAAGGTGTAACTAAGCTATGCACACACACGATTGTAGTTGTAAATTGTCCCTTATGAAATGAAGTGTTTGGCATTCATGTCCATTGTCCTTTAGAAAATTGAGGTGTTTGTTCATACATGTCCATTGTCCCTTAAGAAAAGCAGTATATTCCTAAGACTTAGATTGCAAGAAAAGATTTGTTCAATTATCCTTTTAAGCATGCAATGTGTTTCTAAGACTTAGTGAGATAAATCAAAAGAGGTCTTCAATGCTCGTCCTGCATGAACATATTAAGAAAACACCTATTGGCTCTGTGTGAGTAATAAGAAGTTGCAACAAGTGAGTTAGTTCCACCAAAATTTCACAAGTTAGCAAAAAACAAATCAATTTTAACCAAAAGCACTGCATGATTTTACCAGAAGCGACGTACTATATTCCGAGAGCACTGTATTGCAGACTAGAAGCGCTGTATAATATTACCAGAGGCGCAGCAAAATAACCGGAAGCGCTTCACTGTGTTTTCAAAGCGCTGTGATGCAGACCAGAAGCGCACTATAATAATACCCGAAGCGTTGAATAATAACCGTAAGCGTGAAACTGTGTTACCAAAAGTGTGAGACGATATAACCAAAAGCGCCGCGCTGTCTCAAATCACAAAGAGGGGAACTTTTTCAAAATAATCAGATCTGAAGTAAAATTCCATGATTGGTTGACTGATCTGAGAAATGATAGCTGAGAGATATGTGTTCTGCAATCTTTAAAGAACTCAAAAAGCTGTAACAACACCAAGGATTAACACAAAAAGTCAAAGGTACTCCTAAATAAATCAGCTTAGGATGTCCAACAAGAAAAATAGGTTTGTCTGACAAATACAACAGCTTGTCATACAAAGCAATAAGATAGATGGTGTAAAAATCCTGTAAAACAGTGAACAAGGTCAGAACCCTAATCTAGCCAAAAGCGCTGTAGAATATTGCCGAAAGCGCTGTTCTGTCAGGCCAAAAGCGCTGCGCTGTGTTGCCGAGAGCGCCGCAGAACCTCCAAAAGCGCCCAACTGTGCCTCCAGAAGCGCTCAAAAGTCCTGCTAGAAGCGCTGTGTGGTGTTGTTTGCGCTGTGCTGTACTGTAACTTCAAAAAAAACAAATTTCTCAAAGAAACAAAGGAATTAGTGGGTCCCACCGAGCGTGCCAGAATGTGTATGAGGAAAAATTGATTAAATCTAAACTAAATAAAACCAAAGAACCCAATAACATAAAGAAAACTAATTTAAATAAAAGCCATAAACAATCACTCAATGAAATAGAGACTTTTACCGAAATCTGTGTTGTTTCCTTTGGATGGAATGTGGATTGCTCAATGAAATTGCAAAGCCATGGCTGCAACAAGCAAGTATGTGCTCAAGAGATCAATGTTAAAAGATCGTTATAGTGCTCAATCGACGCGTTTTGTATGCTCGAAGCTCTGTTAAGTATGCCTGAGAATATGATCGAAGAGAGAGACTCAATGAAGGAGATGAGGGGGGTTTATATAGATTTCAAGGAAAATCGATCAATGGTCCTGATAATTCAGAAGAATCAATGGAGGAGAACAGTTGAGGAATGTGCAACGAATGAGAAGAATACATGTGTTCTGCTTGCTTTTGCATGAGAGGAGTTATCAAGAATAGAAGAATGAGTTAACTGAAGAGATAAATCAATTAAAAGAATAAAGCAATCAGTTAAGTGATTTAAAACAAGAAGAAGGGATTTGCATGAGAATAAGAAGATATTTTGCTTTATTAAATATAGAAATATTTAATTGATAGCAAGAAAGCTTGAGTTTTTTTAGAGATAACTCAGATTAGAAGAAAAAACAATTTAAATAAATAATTGATTTATTTAAATTTAGAGAAGATATTTTGGAAGAAATAATTAAATAAATGGAATTATTTAATTTAGAAGATTTGAAAGCAAATTAAATAAATAAATTTATTTAATTGTTGTGCATGATTTTGGAAGAATAATTTTGATTTAATTAAATAATTTAGAATTATTTAATTTTGGAAGAATAAAGAGGAATTTGATTTAATTAATTAAATAATTGGGTTTTATTTAATTAAGGAAGATTTGAAATTTGGAAAGAAGATAATGATTTAATTAAATAATTAAAAATTATTTAATTGTGGAAGAATATAGAGGAATTTAATTTAATTAATTAAATAATTGGGTTTATTTAATTAATGTCGAAAGTATGTGATTTAGAAGAATTTGATGATTTTAATTAAATAATTAGATTATTTAATTAACGTTTGCAATGCAAGTGATTAGACAGATAACGAAATGCAAGTGATTCGAAGACTTGGTCATTTTAGGGTGTCTACAGATCCATTATCATGAAAAAAAGCATCTAGATGAAACCGCGCATAAAATCATAAAATAAATGTTTTCGATCACACACAATGTTTCATTATCACGAAATAAAGCACCTAGGCGCATCTAAGCGTAAAATTTTAAAATAAACATTTCTGATTGCACGCAGTGATTCGTTATCATGAAACAAAGCATCTATACGAAGCTGAGTGTAAAATTGTAACATGAATGTTTCTGATCACACCGAATGATGTAATATCATGAAATAAAGCATCTAGATGAAACCGAGCGTAAAATTTTGAAACAAATGTTTCCAATCACATTGAATGATCCATTATCATGAAATAAAACATCTAGATGAAGCTGAGCGAAAAATTTTCAAATGAATGTTTTCGATCACGCTCAATCATCAGTTGTCATGAAATAAAGCATATGGACGAAACCGATCGTAAAATTTCAAGACAAGTGTTTCCGATCACACTCAATGATCCATTATCATGAAATACAGTCAGGAGATGAATCCTCACAAACTCAAAACTTCAATATCTTGAAATCCAGACACGATCTTGAGATGAGATGTACCGAGAATGCTTATTTGACTATTCCGAAGCTCTTGGGAAAATTTTTGGGTCAACCGCTTCTCCGACAAGACTTACTAAAAATAGTAAGTGTGGTATTCTTTGCCCATTAGAAACTTTGAAGGTTCTGAATCATTATTCATGCAAATGGGTGTCCAAAAACACACATCCTGAAAAGAAGTGAAAACAAAAGACATCAATTTTGGGTGACGTAAGATTGCCCTTACATGCTCTTGCACCAAGATGAAACTAAGCGTCAAATCTTAAAACAAATGCTTTCGATCATGCTTAATGATCTATTATCATGAAATAAAGCATCTAGACAAGCTGAGCGTAAGATTTCAAGGCAGTTGTTTCCAGTCATGCCAAATTATCAATTATCATGAAACAAAGCATCTAGATGAAACCACACATAAAATCTTAAAATGAATGTTTCCGATCACACACAATGTTTCGTTATCATGAAATAAAGCACCTAAGCGCATGTAAGCGTAAAATTTTAAAACAAATGTTTCTGATCGCACGCAGTGATTCATTCTCATGAAACAAAGCATCTAGACAAAACTGAGTGTAAGATTGTAAAACGAATGTTTCTGATTACATGGAATGATGCAATATGATGAAATAAAGCATCAAACCGAGCGTAAAATTTTGAAACAAATGTTTCTGGTCACATCGAATGATCCATTATCATGAAATAAAGAATCTAGATGAAGTTGAGTTTAAAATTTTCAAACGAATGTTTTCGATCATGCTCAATCATCAGTTGTCATGAAATAAAGCATATGGACGAAACCAATCGTAAAATTTCAAGAAAAGTGTTTCCGATCACACTCAATGATCCATTATCATGAAATACAATCAGGGGATAAATCCTCACAAACTTGAAACTTCAATATCTTGAAATCTAGACCCGATCTAGAGATGAGATCTACCGAGAATGCTTATTTGACTATTCCGAAGCTCTGGGGAAAATTTTGGGGTCAACCGCTTCTATGACAGGACTTACTAAAAATAGTAAGTGTGGTATTCTTAGCCCATTGGAAACCTTGAAGGTTTTGAATCGTTATTCACGCAAATGGGTATCCAAAAACACAAATCATGAAAAGAAGCGAAAATAAAAGACATCAATTTTGGGTGATGCAAGATTGCCCTTACATGCTCCTGCACCAAGATGAAACTAAGCGTCAAATCTTAAAACAAATGCTTCCGATCATGCTCAATGATCTACTATCATGAAATAAAGCATCTAGACAAAGCTGAGCGTAAGATTTCAAGGCAATTGTTTCCAATCATGCCGAATGATCCATTATCATGAAACAAAGCATCTAGATGAAACCAGGCATAAAATCTTAAAACAAATGTTTCTAATCACACACAATGTTTTGTTATCACGAAATAAAGCACCTAGGCGCATCTAAGTGTAAAATTTTAAAACAAATGTTTCTGATCATACGCAGTGATTAGTTATCATGAAATAAAACATCTAGATGAAATTGAGTTTAAAATTGTAAAATGAATGTTTCTGATCACACCGAATGCTACAATATCATGAAATAAAGCATCTAGATGAAACCGAGCGTAAAATTTTCAAACAAATGTTTACGATGACGTTGAATGATCCATTATCATGAAATAAAGCATCTAGACAAAGTTGAGCGTAAAATTTTCAAACGAATGTTTCCGATCACGCTCAATCATCAGTTGTCATGAAATAAACCATATGGACGAAACCGATCATAAAATTTCAGGACAAGTGTTTCCGATCACACTAAATGATCCATTATCGTGAAATACAATTAGGGGATGAATCCTCACAAACTTTAAACTTCAATATCTTGAAATCCAAACGCGATGTTGAGATGAGATCTACCGAGAATGCTTATTTGACTATTCCGAAGCTCTGGGGAAAATTTTGGGGTCAACCGCTTCTCTGACAAGACTTACTAAAAATAGTAAATGTGGTATTCTTAGCCCGTTCGAAACCTTGAAGGTTCTGAATTGTTATTCACGCAAATGGGTGTCCAAAAACACAAATCTTGAAAAGAAGTGAAAACAAAAGACATCAATTTTGGGTGACGCAAGATTGCCCTTACATGCTCCTGCACCAAGATGAAACTAAGCGTCAAATCTTAAAACAAATGCTTCCGATCATGCTCAATGATCTACTATCATGAAATAAAACATCTAGATGAAGCTGAGCGTAAGATTTCAAGGCAGTTATTTCCAATCTTGCCGAATGATCCATTATCATGAAACAAAGCATCTAGATGAAACCGTGCATAAAATCTTTAAAAAAATAATTCTGATCACACACAATGTTTCATTATCATGAAATAAAGCACCTAGGCGTATCTAAGCGTAAAATTTTAAAACAAACATTTCTGATCGCACACAGTGATTCGTTATCATGAAACAAAGTATCTAGACGAAACTGAGTGTAAAATTGTAAAACGAATGTTTCTGATCACACCGAATGCTGCAATATCATGAAATAAAGCATCTAGATGAAATCGAGCGTAAAATTTTGAAACAAATGTTTTTGATCATGTTGAATGATCCATTATCATGAAATAAAGCATCTAGACGAAGTCGAGCATAAAATTTTTGAACGAATGTTTCCATCACGCTCAATCATCAGTTGTCATGAAATAAAGCATATGGACGAAACCGATCATAAAATTTCAAGACAAGTGTTTCTGATCGCACTCAATGATCCATTATCATGAAATACAATTAGGGGATGAATCCTCACAAACTTGAAACTTCAATATCTTGAAATCCATGCACGATCTTGAGATGAGATCTACCGAGAATGCTTATTTGACTTTCTGAAGCTCTGGGGAAAATTTTGGGGTCAACCGCTTCTCTGACAAAACTTACTAAAAATACTAAGTGCGGTATTCTTAGCCCGTTGGAAACTTTAAAGGTTCTGAATCATTATTCACGCAAATGGGTGTCCAAAAACACAAATCTTGCCAAGAATTGAAAACAAAAGACATCAATTTTGGGTGACGCAAGATTACCCTTACATGCTCCTACACCAAGATGAAACTAAGCGTCAAATCTTAAAACAAATACTTCCGATCATGCTCAATGATCTATTATCATGAAATAAAACATCTAGATGAAGCTGACCGTAAGGTTTCAAGGCAGTTTTTTCCAATCATGCCGAATGATCCATTATCATGAAACAAAGCATCTAGATGAAACCGTGCATAAAATCTTAAGACAAATGTTTTCGATCACACAAAATGTTTCATTATCATAAAATAAAGCACCTAGGCGCATCTAAGTGTAAAATTTTAAAACAAATATTTCTGATCGCACGCAGTGATTCTTTATCATGAAATAAAGCATCTAGATGAAACTGAGTGTAAAATTGTAAAATGAATGTTTCTGATCACACTGAATGATGCGATATCATGAAATAAAGCATCCAGATGAAACCGAGCGTAAAATTTTGAAACAAATGTTTTCGATCATGTTGAATGATCCATTATCATGAAATAAAGCATCTAGATGAAGCTGAGCATAAAATTTTCAAACAAATGTTTCCGATCATGCTCAATCATCAGTTGTCATGAAATAAAGCATATGGATGAAATCGATCATAAAATTTTAAGACAAGTGTTTTTGATCACACTCAATGATCCATTATCATGAAATACAATTAGGGGATGAATCCTCACAAAATTGAAACTTCAATATCTTGAATCCAGACGCGATCTTGAGATGAGATCTACCGAGAATGCTTATTTGACTATTCCGAAGCTCTGGGGAAATTTTTGGGGTCAACCTCTTCTCCGACAAGACTTACTAAAAATAGTAAGTGCGGTATACTTAGCCCTTTGGAAACTTTGAAGGTTTTGAATCGTTATTCACGCAAATGGGTGTCCAAAAACACAAATCTTGAAAAGAAGCAAAAATAAAAGACATCAATTTTGGGTGTCGCAAGATTGCCCTTACATGCTCCTGCACCAAGATGAAACTTAGTGTCAAATCTTAACACAAATGCTTTCGATCATGCTCAATGATCTGTTATCATGAAATAAAGCATCTAGAGGAAGCTGAGCGTAAGATTTCAAGGCGGAAGTTTCCAATCATACCGAATGAGCATAAGATTTCAAGGCAGTTGTTTCTGATCACACACAATATTTCATTATCACGAAATAAAGCACCTAGGTGCATCTAAGCGTAAAATTTTAAAACAAATGTTTCTAATCGCATGCAGTGATTCGTTATCATGAAACAAACCATCTAGACAAAACTGAGTGTAAAATTATAAAACGAATGTTTCTAATCACACCGAACGATGCAATATCATGAAATAAAGCATCTAGATTAAACCAAGTGTAAAATTTTGAAACAAATTTTTCTGATCACGTTGAATGATCCATTATCATGAAATAAAGCATCTAAACGAAGCTGAGCGTAAAATTTTCAAACGAATGTTTCCGATCACGCTCAATCATCAGTTGTCATGAAATAAAGGATATGGATGAAACCGATCGTAAAATTTCAAGACAAGTGTTTCCGCTCACACTCAATGATCCATGATCATGAAATACAATTAGGGGATGAATCCTCACAAACTTGAAACTTCAAAATCTTGAAATCTAGATGTGATCTTCAGATGAGATCTACCGAGAATGCTTATTTGACTATTCCGAAGCTCTGGGGAAAGTTTTGGGGTTAACCGCTTCTCTGACAAGACTTACAAAAAATAGTAAGTGTGGTATTCATAGCTCGTTGGAAACCTTGAAGGTTCTGAATCGTTATTCACGCAAATGGGTGTCTAAAAACACAGATCTTGAAAAGAAGCGAAAACAAAAGATATCAATTTTGGGTGACGCAAGATTGCCTTTACATGCTCCTGCACCAAGATGAAACTAAGCGTCAAATCTTAAAACAAATGCTTTCGATCATGCTCAATGATCTATTATCATGAAATAAAGAATCTAGATGAAGCTGAGCATAAGATTTTAAGGCAGTTATTTCCAATCGTGCCAAATGATCCATTATCGTGAAACAAAGCATCTAGATGAAACCGTGCATAAAATCTTAAAACAAATGTTTTCGATCACACACAGTGTTTCGTTATCGCGAAATAAAGTACCTAGGCACATCTAAGCGTAAAATTTTAAAACAAACATTTTTGATCCCACACAATGATTCATTATCATGAAATAAAGTCTCTAGATGAAACTGAGTGTAAAATTGTAAAACGAATGTTTCTGATCACACTGAATAATGCAATATCATGAAATAAAGCATCTAGATGAAACCAAGCGTAAAATTTTGAAACAGATGTTTCTGATCACGTTGAATGATCCATTATCATGAAATAAAGCATCTAGACGAAGCTGAGTGTAAAATTTTCAAACGAATGTTTCCGATCACGCTCAATCATCAGTTGTCATGAAATAAAGCATATGGACGAAACCGTTCATAAAATTTCAAGACAAATGTTTCTGATCACACTCAATGATCCATTATCATGAAATGCAATCAGGGGCAAACTTGAAACTTTAATATCTTGAAATCCAGACGCGATCTTGAGATGAGATCTACCGAGAATGCTTATTTGACTATTCCGAAGCTCTGGGGAAAATTTTGGGGTCAACCGCTTCTCCGACAAGACTTACTAAAAATAGTAAGTGCGCTATTCTTAGCCCTTTGGAAACTTTGAAGGTTTTGAAGCGTTATTCACGCAAATGGGTGTCCAAAAACACAAATCTTGAAAAGAAGCAAAAATAAAAGACATCAATTTTGGGTGTCCCAAGATTGCCCTTACATGCTCCTGCACCAAGATGAAACTTAGTGTCAAATCTTAAAACAAATGCTTTCGATCATGCTCAATGATCTGTTATCATGAAATAAAGCATCTAGAGGAAGCTGAGTGTAAGATTTCAAGGCAGAAGTTTCCAATCATACCGAATGAGCGTAAGATTTCAAGGCAGTTGTTTCAGATCGAACGCAATATTTCATTATCACGAAATAAAGCACCTAGGCGCATCTAAGTGTAAAATTTTAAAACAAACGTTTTTGATCACACGCAGTGATTTATTATCATGAAACAAACCATCTAGACAAATCTGAGTGTAAAATTGTAAAAAGAATGTTTCTAATCACACCGAATGATGCAATATCATGAAATAAAGCATCTAGATTAAACCGAGCGTAAAATTTTGAAACAAATTTTTCTGATCACGCTGAATGATCCATTATCATGAAATAAAGCATCTAAACGAAGCTGAACGTAAAATTTTCAAATGAATGTTTCCGATCACGCTCAATCATCAGTTGTCATGAAATAAAGGATATGGACGAAATCGATCGTAAAATTTCAAGACAAGTGTTTCCGATCACACTCAATGATCCATGATCATGAAATACAATCAAGGGATGAATCCTCACAAACTTAAAACTTCAAAATCTTGAAATCTAGATGCGATCTTCAGATGAGATCTACCGAGAATGCTTATTTGACTATTCCGAAGCTCTGGGGAAAGTTTTGGGGTTAACCATTTCTTTGACAAGACTTACAAAAAATAGTAAGTGTGGTATTCATAGCTCGTTGGAAACCTTGAAGGTTCTGAATTGTTATTCACGCAAATGGGTGTCCAAAAACACAAATCTTTAAAAGAAGCGAAAAAAAAAGATATCAATTTCGGGTGACGCAAGATTGCCTTTACATGCTCTTGCACCAAGATGAAACTAAGCGTCAAATCTTAAAACAAATGCTTCCGATCATGCTCAATGATCTATTATCATGAAATAAAGAATCTAGATGAAGTTGAGCATAAGATTTCAAGGCAGTTGTTTCCAATCATGCCAAATGATCCATTATCGTGAAACAAAGCATCTAGATGAAACCGCGCATAAAATCTTAAAACAAATGTTTCCGATCACACACAGTGTTTCGTTATCGCGAAATAAAGCACCCAGGCACATCTAAGCGTAAAATTTTAAAACAAACATTTCTGATCCCACACAGTGATTCATTTAATGAAACAAAGCCTCTAGATGAAACTGAGTGTAAAATTGTAAAACGAATGTTTCTGATCACACTGAATGATGTAATATCATGAAATAAAGCATCTAGATGAAACCGAGCGTAAAATTTTGAAACAGATGTTTCTGATCACGTTGAATGATCCATTATCATGAAATAAAGTATCTAGATGAAGCTGAGTGTAAAATTTTCAAACGAATGTTTCCGATCACGCTCAATCATCAGTTGTCATGAAATAAAGCATATGGACGAAACCGTTCATAAAATTTTAAGACAAATGTTTCCGATCACACTCAATGATCCATTATCATGAAATGCAATCAGGGGCAAACTCAAAACTTCAATATCTTGAAATCCAGATGCGATCTTGAGATGAGATCTACCGAGAATGCTTATTTGACTATTCCGAAGCTCTGGGGAAAATTTTGGGGTCAACCGCTTCTCCGACAAGACTTACTAAAAATAGTAAGTGCGCTATTCTTAGCCCTTTGGAAACTTTGAAGGTTTTGAATCGTTATTCACGCAAATGGGTGTCCAAAAACACAAATCTTGAAAAGAAGTGAAAATAAAAGACATCAATTTTGGGTGTCGCAAGTTTGCCCTTACATGCTCCTGCACCAAGATGAAACTTAGTGTCAAATCTTAAAACAAATGCTTTCAATCATGCTCAATGATCTGTTATCATGAAATAAAGCATCTAGAGGAAGCTGAGCGTAAGATTTCAAGGCAGAACATTCCAATCATACCAAATGAGCGTAAGATTTCAAGGCAGTTGTTTCCTATCACACACAATATTTCATTATCACGAAATAAAGCACCTAGGCGCATCTAAGCGTAAAATTTTAAAACAAACATTTCTGATCACACGCAGTGACTCGTTATCATGAAACAAACCATCTAGACAAAACTGAGTGTAAAATTGTAAAACGAATGTTTCTAATCACACCAAATGATGCAATATCATGAAATAAAGCATCTAGATTAAACCAAGCGTAAAATTTTGAAACAAATTTTTCTGATCACGTTGAATGATCCATTATCATGAAATAAAGCATCTAAACGAAGCTGAGCGTAAAATTTTCAAATGATTGTTTCCGATCACGCTCAATCATCAGTTGTCATGAAATAAAGGATATGGACGAAACTGATCGTAAAATTTCAAGACAAGTGTTTCCGATCACACTCAATGATCCATGATCATGAAATACAATCAAGGGATGAATCCTCACAAACTTGAAACTTCAAAATCTTGAAATCCAGATGCGATCTTCAGATGAGATCTACCGAGAATGCTTATTTGACTATTCCGAAGCTCTGGGGAAAGTTTTGGGGTTAACCGCTTCTCTGACAAGACTTACAAAAAATAGTAAGTGTGGTATTCATAGCTTGTTGGAAACCTTGAAGGTTCTGAATCGTTATTCACGCAAATGGGTGTCCAAAAACACAAATCTTGAAAACAAGCGAAAACAAAAGATATCAATTTTGGGTGACGCAAGATTGCCTTTACATGCTCCTGCACCAAGATGAAACTAAGCGTCAAATCTTAAAACAAATTCTTCCAATCATGCTCAATGATCTATTATCATGAAATAAAGAATCTAGACGAAGCTGAGCATAAGATTTCAAGGCAGTTGTTTCCAATCGTGCCAAATGATCCATTATTGTGAAACAAAGCATCTAGATGAAACCGCGCATTAAATCTTAAAACAAATGTTTCCGATCACACACAGTGTTTTGTTATTGCGAAATAAAGCACCCAGGCACATCTAAGTGTAAAATTTTAAAACAAACATTTCTGATCCCACACAGTGATTCGTTATCATGAAACAAAGCCTCTAGATGAAACTGAGTGTAAAATTGTAAAATGAATGTTTCTGATCACACTGAATGATGCAATATCATGAAATAAAGCATCTAGATGAAACCGAGTGTAAAATTTTGAAATAGATGTTTCTGATCACGTTAAATGATCCATTATCATGAAATAAAGCATCTAGACGAAGCTGAGTGTAAAATTTTCAAACGAATGTTTCCAATCACGCTCAATCATCAGTTGTCATGAAATAAAGCATATGGACAAAACCGTTCATAAAATTTCAAGACAAATGTTTCCGATCACACTCAATGATCCATTATCATGAAATGCAATCAGGGGCAAACTTGAAACTTCAATATCTTGAAATCTAGACGCAATCTTGAGATGAGATCTACCGAGAATGCTTATTTCACTATTCCGAAGCTCTGGGGAAAATCTTGGGGTCAACCGCTTCTCCGACAAGACTTACTAAAAATAGTAAGTGGGGTATTCTTATCCCGTTGGAAACTTTGAAGGTTCTGAATCGTTATACACGCAAATGGGTGTCCAAAAACACAAATCTTGAAAAGAAGTGAAAATAAAAGACATCGATTTTGGGTGACAAAAGATTGCCCTTACATGCTCCTGCACCAAGATGGAACTAAGCGTCAAATCTTAAAACAAATGCTTCCGATCATGCTCAATGATCTATTATCATGAAATAAAGCATCTAGACAAAGCTGAGCGTAAGATTTCAAGGCAATTGTTTCCAATCGTGCTGAATGATCCATTATCGTGAAACAAAGCATCTATATGAAAGCGCACATAAAATCTTAAAACAACTATTTCTGATCACACACAGTGTTTCGTTGTTGTGAAATAAAACATCCAGGCACATCTATGCGTAAAATTTTAAAACAAACATTTCTGATCGCACACAGTGATTCGTTATCAAGAAATAAAGCATCTAGATGAAACTAAGTGTAAAGTTGTAAAACGAATGTTTCTAATCACACCGAATGATGCAATATCGTGAAATAAAGCATCTAGATGAAACCGAGCATAAAATTTTGAAACAAATGTTTCTGATCATGTTGAATGATCCATTATCGTGAAATAAAGCATCTAGATGAAGCTGAGCGTAAAATTTTCAAACGAATGTTTCCGATCACGCTCAATCATCAGTTGTCATGAAATAAAGCATATGGATGAAACCGATCGTAAAATTTCAAGACAAATGTTTCTGATCACACTCAATGATCCATTATCATGAAATGCAATCAGGGGCAAACTCAAAACTTCAATATCTTGAAATCCAGATGTGATCTTGAGATGAGATCTACCGAGAATGCTTATTTGACTATTTCGAAGCTCTCGGGAAAATCTTGTGGTCAACCGCTTCTCCGACAAGACTTACTAAAAATAGTAAGTGGGGTATTCTTAGCCTGTTGGAAACTTTGAAGGTTCTAAATCGTTATTCACACAAATGGGTGTCCAAAAACACAAATCTTGAAAAGAAGTGAAAAGAAAAGACATCAATCTTGGGTGACTTTAGATTGCCCTTACATGCTCCTGCACCAAGATGGAACTAAGCGTCAAATCTTAAAACAAATGCTTCTAATCATGCTCAATGATCTATTATCATGAAATAAAGCATCTAGACGAAGCTGAGTGTAAGATTTCAAGGCAGTTGTTTCCAATCATGCCAAATGATCCATTATCATGAAACAAAGCATCTATATGAAACCGTGCATAAAATCTTAAAATAAATGTTTCTGATCACACAGTGTTTCGTTGTTGCAAAATAAAGCACCTAGGCACATCTAAGCGTAAAATTTTAAAACAAACGTTTCTGATCACACGCAGTGATTCATTATCACGAAACAAAGCATCTAGATGAAACTGAGTGTAAAATTGTAAAACGGATGTTTCTGATCACACTGAATGATGCAATATCATGAAATAAAGCATCTAGATGAAACCGAGCGTAAAATTTTGAAACAAATGTTTCTGATCACGTTGAATGATCCATTATTGTGAAATAAAGCATCTAGATGAAGCTGAGCGTAAAATTTTCAAATGAATTTTTCTGATCATGCTCAATCATTAGTTGTGATGAAATAAAGCATATTGACAAAACCGATCATAAAATTTCAAGACAAATGTTTCCGATCACACTCAATGATCCATTATCATGAAATGCAATCAGTGGCAAACTCGAAACTTCAATATCTTGAAATCAAGACGCAATCTTGAGATGAGATCTACCGAGAATGCTTATTTGACTATTCCGAAACTCTGGGGAAAATCTAGGGGTCAACCGCTTCTCTGACAAGACTTACTAAAAATAGTAAGTGGGGTATTCTTAGCCCGTTGGAAACTTTGAAGGTTCTGAATCGTTATTCACGCAAATGGGTGTCCAAAAACACAAATCTTGAAAATAAGTGAAAAAAAAAGACATCAATTTTGGGTGACACAAGATTGCCCTTACATGCTCCTGCACCAAGATGGAACTAAGCGTCAAATCTTAAAACAAATGCTTCCGATAATGATCAATGATCTATTATCATGAAATAAAGCATCTAGACGAAGTTGAGCGTAAGATTTCAAGGCAGTTGTTTACAATCATGCCGAATGATCCATTATCGTGAAACAAAGCATCTAGATGAAACTGCGCATAAAATCTTAAAACAAATGTTTCCGATCACACACAGTGTTTTGTTATCGCGAAATAAAGCACCCAGGCACATTTAAGCGTAAAATTTTAAAACAAACATTTCTGATCGCACGCAGTGATTCGTTATCATGAAACAAAGCATCTAGATGAAACTAAGTGTAATATTGTAAAACACATGTTTCTGATCACACTGAATGATGCAATATCCTGAAATAAAGCATCTAGATGAAACCGAGCGTAAAATTTTGAAACGAATGTTTTCGATCACATTGAATGATTCATTATCGTGAAATAAAGCATCTAGACGAAGTTGAGCGTAAAATTTTCAAACGAATGTTTCCGATCACGCTAAATCATCAGTTGTCATGAAATAAAGCATATGGATGAAACCGATCGTAAAATTTCAAGACAAATGTTTCCGATCACACTCAATGATCCATTATCATGAAATGCAATCAGGGGCAAACTCAAAACTTCAATATCTTAAAATCTAGACGCAATCTTGAGATGAGATCTACCGAGAATGCTTATTTGACTATTCCAAAGTTCTGGGGAAAATCTTGGGGTCAACCACTTCTCCGACAAGACTTACTAAAAATAGTAAGTGGGGTATTCTTAGCCCATTGGAAACTTTGAAGGTTCTGAATCGTTATTCACGCAAATGGGTGTCCAAAAACACAAATCTTGAAAGAAGTGAAAACAAAAGATATCGATTTTGGGTGATGCAAGATTGCCCTTACATGCTCCTGCACCAAGATGGAACTAAGCGTCAAATCTTAAAACAAATGCTTCCGATCATGCTTAATGATCTATTATCATGAAATAAAGCATCTAGACGAAGCTGAGCGTAAGATTTCAAGACAATTTTTTCCAATCGTGCTGAATGATCCATTATCGCGAAACAAAGCATCTATTTGAAAACGTGCATAAAATCTTAAAACAAATGTTTCTGATCACACACAGTGTTTCATTGTCGCGAAATAAAGCACCCTGGCACATCTAAGCGTAAAATTTTAAAACAAACATTTTTGATCGCACGCTGTGATTCGTTATCATGAAACAAAGCATCTAGACGAAACTAAGTGTAAAATTGTAAAACGAATGTTTCCGATCACACTGAATGATGCAATATCGTGAAATAAAGCATCTAGATGAAACCAAGCGTAAAATTTTGAAACAAATGTTTCTGATCACGTTGAATGATCCATTATCATGAAATAAAGCATCTAGACGAAGCTGAGCATAAAATTTTCAAATGAATGTTTCTGATCACGCTCAATCATCAGTTGTCAGGAAATAAATCATATGGACGAAACCGATCGTAAAATTTCAAGACAAACGTTTCTGATCACACTCAATGATCCATTATCATGAAATGCAATCAGGGGCAAACTCGAAACTTCAATATCTTGAAACCCAGATGCGATCTTGAGATGAGATCTTCTGAGAATGCTTATTTGAAGGTTCTGAATCGTTATTCACGCAAATGGTTGTCCAAAATAAAAAAATCTTGTAAAGAAGTGAAAACAAAAGACATCAATTTTGGGTGATGCAAGATTGCCCTTACATGCTCCTGCACCAAGATGGAACTAAGCGTCAAATCTTAAAACAAATACTTCCGATCATGCTCAATGATCTATTACCATGAAATAGAGCATCTAGACGAAGCTGAGCATAAGATTTCAAGGCAGTTGTTTCCAATCGTGCCAAATGATTAATTATCGTGAAACAAAGCATCTAGATGAAACCGCGAATAAAATCTTAAATCAAATGTTTCCAATCACACACAGTTTTTCGTTATCGTGAAATAAAGCACTTAGGCACATCTAAGCGTAAAATTTTAAAACAAACATTTCTGATCGCACGCAATGATTCGTTATCATGAAACAAAGCATCTAGATGAAACTGAGTGTAAAATTGTAAACAAATGTTTCCGACCACACTGAATGATGCAATATCATGAAATAAAGCATCTAGATGAAACCAAGCGTAAAATTATGAAACAAATGTTTCCGATCACGTTGAATGATCCATTATCGTGAAATAAAGCATCTAGACGAAGCTGACCATAAAATTTTCAAACAAATGTTTCCGATCACGCTTAATCATCAGTTGTCATGAAATAAAGCATATGGACGAAACCGATCGTAAAATTTCAAGACAAATGATTCCGATCACACTCAATGATCCATTATCATGAAATGCAATCAGGGGCAAACTCGAAACTTCAATATCTTGAAATCTAGACGGGATCTTGAGATGAGATCTACCGAGAATGCTTATTTGACTATTCCGAAGCTCTGGGGAAAATCTTGGGGTCAACCGCTTCTCCGACAAGACTTACTAAAAATAGTAAGTGGGGTATTCTTAGCCCGTTGGAAACTTTGAGGGTTCTGAATCATTATTCACGTAAATGGGTGTCCAAAAACATAAATCTTGAAAAGAAGTGAAAACAAAAGACATCAATTTTGGGTGACGCAAGATTGCCCTTACATGCTCCTGCACCAAGATGGAACTAAGTGTCAAATCTTGAAACTAATGCTTCTGATCATGCTCAATGATCTATTATCCTGAAATAAAGCATCTAGACGAATCTGAGCGTAAGATTTCAAGGTAGTTTTCTCCAATCGTGCCGAATGATCCATTATCGTGAAACAAAGCATCTAGATGAAACCGCTCATAAAATCTTAAAACAAATGTTTCTGACCACACACAGTGTTTTGTTGTCACGAAATAAAGCACCCAGGCACATCTAAGCGTAAAATTTTAAACCAAACGTTTCTGATCGTAAGCAGTGATTCATTATCATGAAACAAAGCATCTAGACAAAACTAAGTGTAAAATTATAAAACGAATGTTTCTGATCACACTGAATGATGCAATATCGTGAAATAAAGCATCTAGATGAAACCGAGCATAAAATTTTGAAACAAATGTTTCCGATCACGTTGAATGATCCATTATCATGAAATAAAGCATCTAGATGAAGCTGAGCGTAAAATTTTCAAACGAATGTTTCCGATCACACTCAATCATTAGTTGTCATGAAATAAGGTATATGGACGAAACTAATCGTAAAATTTCAAGACAAATGTTTCCGATCACACTCAATGCAATCAGGGGCAAACTTGAAACTTCAATATCTTGAAATCCAGACGTGATCTTGAGATGAGATCTATCGGGAATGCTTATTTGACTATTCCGAAGCTCTGGGGAAAATCTTGGGGTCAACCGCTTCTTCGACAAGACTTACTAAAAATAGTAAGTGGGGTATTCTTATCCTGTTGGAAACTTTTAAGGTTCTGAATCGTTATTCATGCAAATGGGTGTCCAAAAACACAAATCTTGAAAGGAAGTGAAAACAAAAGACATCGATTTTGGGTGACGCAAGATTGCCCTTACATGCTCCTGCACGAAGATGGAACTAAGCGTCAAATCTTAAAACAAATGCTTCTGATCATGCTCAATGATCTATTATCATGAAATAAAGCATCTAGACAAAGCTGAGCATAAGATTTCAAGGCAGTTGTTTCCAATCGTTCCGAATGATCCATTATCGTGAAACAAAGCATCTAGATGAAACCGCGCATAAAATCTTAAAAAATAATTCTGATCACACACAGTGTTTTGTTGTCGTGAAATAAAGCACCTAGGCACATCTAAGCGTAATATTTTAAAACAAACATTTCTGATCACACGTAGTGATTCGTTATCATGAAACAAAGCATCTAGATGAAACTGAGTGTAAAATTGTAAAACGAATGTTTCCGATCACACTGAATGATGCAATATCATGAAATAAAGTAGCTAGACGAAGCTGAGCGTAAAATTTTCAAATGAATGTTTTTGATCACGCTCAATCATTAGTTGTCATGAAATAAAGCATATGGATGAAACCGATCGTTAAATTTCAAGACAAATGTTTCCGTTCACACTCAATGCAATCAGGGGCAAACTCAAAACTTCAATATCTTGAAATCCAGACGCGATCTTGAGACGAGATATACCGGGAATGCTTATTTGACTATTCCGAAGCTCTGGGGAAAATCTTGGGTTCAACCGCTTCTCCGACAAGACTTACTAAAAATAGTAAGTGGGGTATTCTTAGCTCGTTGGAAACTTTGAAGGTTTTGAATCGTTATTCACTCAAATGGGTGTCCAAAAACACAAATCTTGAAAAGAAGTGAAAACAAAACACATCAATTTTGGGTGACGCAAGATTGCCCATACATGCTCCTGCACCAAGATGGAACTAAGCGTCATCAAATCTTAAAACAAATGCTTCCGATCATGCTCAATGATCTATTATCATGAAATAAAGCATCTAGACGAAGCTGAGCGTAAGATTTCAAGACAGTTGTTTCCAATCGTGCCGAATGATCCATTATCGTGAAACAAAGCATCTAGATGAAACCGCGCATAAAATCTTAAAACAAATGTTTCTGATCACACACAGTGTTTCGTTGTCGCACAATAAAGCACCCAGGCACATCTAAGCATAAAATTTTAAAATAAACATTTCTGATCACACACAGTGATTCGTTATCATGAAACAAGGCATCTAGACGAAACTGAGTGTAAAATTGTAAAACGAATGTTTCCGATCACACTGAATGATGAAATATCATGAAATAAAGCATCTAGATGAAACCGAGCATAAAATTTTGAAACAAATGTTTCTGATCACATTGAATGATCTATTATCATGAAATAAAGCATCTAGATGAAGCTGAGCATAAAATTTTCAAACGAATGTTTTCGATCATGCTCAATCATCAGTTGTCATGAAATAAAGCATATGGACGAAACCGATCGTAAAATTTCAAGGCAAATGTTTCTGATCACACTCAATGATCCATTATCATGAAATGGAATCAAGGGCAAACTTGAAACTTCAATATCTTGAAATCCAGACGCAATCTTGAGCTGAGATCTACCGGGAATACTTAGGTGATTATTCCAAAGCTCTGGGGAAAATCTTGGGGTCAACCGCTTCTCCGACAAGACTTACTAAAAATAGTAAGGGGTATTCTTAGCCTGTTGGAAACTTTGAAGGTTCTGAATAGTCATTCACGCAAATGGGTGTCCAAAAACACAAATCTTGAAAAGAAGTGAAAATAAAAGACATCAATTTTGGGTGACGCAAGATTGCCCTTACATGCTCCTGCACCAAGATAGAACTAAGCGTCAAATCTTAAAACAAATGCTTCCGATCATAATCAATGATATATTATCATGAAATAAAGCATCTAGACGAAGCTGAGTGTAAGATTTCAAGGCAATTGCTTCCAATCGTGCCATATGATCCATTATTGTGAAACAAAGCATCTAGATGAAACCACGCATGAAATCTTAAAACAAATGTTTCTGATCACACACAGTGTTTCGTTGTCTTGAAATAAAGCACCTAGGCATGTCTAAGCATAAAATTTTAAAACAAACATTTTTGATTGCACGCAATGATTTGTTATCATGAAACAAAGCATCTAGATGAAACTGAGTGTAAAATTGTAAAACGAATGTTTCCGATCACACTGAATGATGCAATATCATGAAATAAAGCATCTAGATGAAACCGAGCGTAAAATTTTGAGACAAATGTTTCCGATCACGTTGAATGATCCATTATCGTGAAATAAAGCATCTAGAGGAAGTTGAGATAAAATTTTCAAACGAATGTTTCCGATCACGCTCAATCATCAGTTGTCATGAAATAAAGCATATGGACGAAACCGATCGTAAAATTTCAAGACAAATGTTGCTGATCACACTCAATGATCCATTATCATGAAATGTAATCAGGGGCAAACTCGAAACTTCAATATCTTGAAATCTAGAGGCAATCTTGAGATGAGATCTACCGGGAATGTTTATTTGACTATTCTGAAGCTCTGGGGAAAATGTTGGGGTTAATCGCTTCTTCGACAAGACTTACTAAAAATAGTAAGTGGGGTGTTCTTAGCCCGTTGGAAACTTTGAAGGTTCTAAATTGTTATTCATGCAAATGGGTGTCCAAAAACACAAATCTTGAAAAGAAGTGAAAACAAAAGACATCAATTTTGGGTGACGCAGGATTGCCCTTACACGCACCTGCACTAAGATGGAACTAAGCGTCAAATCTTAAAACAAATGCTTCCGTTCATGCTCAATGATCTATTATCATGAAATAAAGCATCTAGACGAAGCTGAGCGTAAGATTTCAAGGCAGTTGATTCCAATCATGCCGAATGATCCATTATCGTGAAACAAAGCATCTAGATCAAACCGCGCATAAAATATTAAAACAAATTTTTTCGATCACACACAGTGTTTCGTTGTCGTGAAATAAAGCACCCAAGCACATCTAAGTGTAAAACTTTAAAACAAATGTTTCTGATTCCATGCAGTGATTCGTTATCATGAAACAAAGCATCTAGACGAAACTGAGTGTAAAATTGTAAAACGAATGTTTTTGATCAAACTGAATGATGCAATATCATGAAATAAAGCATCTGGATGAAATAGAGTGTAAAATTTTGAAACAAATGTTTCCGATCATGTTGAATGATCCATTATCGTGAAATAAAGCATCTAGACAAAGCTAAGTGTAAAATTTTCAAATGAATGTTTCCAATCACGCTCAATCATCAGTTGTCATGAAATAAAGCATATGGACGAAACCGATCGTAAAATTTGAAGACAAAGTTTCCGATCACACTCAATGATCCATTATCATGAAATGCAATCAAGGGCAAACTCAAAACTTCAATATCTTGAAATCCAGACGTGATCTTGATACTAGATCTACCGGGAATGCTTATTTGACTATTTCGAAGCTCTTGGGAAAATCTTGGGGTCAACCGCTTCTTTGACAAGACTTACTAAAAATAGTAAGTGGGGTATTCTTAGCCCGTTAGAAACTTTGAAGGTTCTGAATTGTTATTCACGCAAATGGGTGTCCAAAAACACAAATCTTGAAAAGAAGTGAAAATAAAAGACATCAATTTTGGGTGACGCAAGATTGCCCTTACACGCTCCTGCACCAAGATGGAGCTAAGCATCAAATCTTAAAACAAATGCTTCTGATCATGCTCAATGATCTATTATCATGAAATAAAGCATCTAGACAAAGCTGAGCGTAAGATTTCAAGGCAGTTGTTACTAATCATGCCGAATGATCCATTATCGTGAAACAAAGCATCTATATGAAATCGCGCATAAAATCTTAAAAAAATGTTTCCTGTCACACACAGTGTTTCGTTGTCGCGAAATAAAGCACCCAGGCACATCTAAGCGTAAAATTTTAAAACAAACATTTCTGATCGCACGCAGTGATTCGTTATCATGAAGCACAGCTTCTAGACGAAACTGAGTGTAAAATTGTAAAACGGATGTTTCTGATCACACTGAATGACGCAATATCATGAAATAAAGCATCTAGATTAAACTGAGCGTAAAATTTTGAAACAAAGGTTTTCGATCACGTTGAATGATCCATTATCGTGAAATAAAACATCCTGACGAAGCTGAGCATAAAATTTTCAAACGAATGTTTCTGATCACGCTTAATCATCAGTTGTCATGAAATAAAGCATATGGACGAAACCGATCGTAAATTTTCAAGACAAATGTTTCTGATCACACTTAATGATCCATTATCATGAAATACAATCATGGGCAAACTTGAAACTTCAATATCTTGAAATCCAGACGCGATCTTGAGATGATATCTACCGGGAATGCTTATTTGACTATTCCGAAGCTCTGGGGAAAATCTTGGGGTCAACAGCTTCTCCGACAAGACTTACTAAAAATAGTAAGTGGGGTATTCTTAGCCCGTTGGAAAGTTTGAAGGTTCTGAATCGTTATTCACGCAAATGGGTGTCCCAAAACACAAATCTTGAAAAGAAGTGAAAACAAAAGACATCGATTTTGGGTGACGCAGGATTGCCCTTACACGCTCCTGCAGCAAGATGGAACTAAGCGTCAAATCTTAAAACAAATGCTTCTGATCATGCTCAATGATCTATTATCATGAAATAAATCATCTAGACGAAGCTAAGCGTAAGATTTCAAGGCAGTTGTTTCCAATCGCGCCGAATGATCCATTATCGTGAAACAAAGCATCTAGATGAAACTATGCATAAAATCTTAAAACAAATGTTTTGGATCACACAGTGTTTCGTTGTCGCGAAATAAAGCACCCAGGCACATGTAAGCTTAAAATTTTAAAACAAACATTTCTGATGACACGCAGTGATTCGTTATCATGAAACAAAGCATCTAGATGAAACTGAGTGTAAAATTATAAGACGGATGTTTCCGATCACACTGAATGATGCAATATCATGAAATAAAGCATCTAGATGAAATCAAGCGTAAAATTTTGAAACAAATGTTTTCGATCACGTTGAATGATCCATTATCGTTAAATAAAGCATCTAGATGAAGCTGAGAGTAAAATTTTCAAACGAATGTTTCTGATCACCCTCAATCATCAGTTGTCATGAAATAAAGCATATGGACGAAACCGATCGTAAAATTTCAAGAGAAATGTTTCTGATCATACTCAATGATCCATTATGATGAAATGCAATTATGGGCAAACTCAAAACTTCAATATCTTGAAATCCAAATGTGATCTTGAGATGAGATCTACCGGGAATGCTTATTTGACTATTCCGAAGCTCTGGGGAAAATCTTGGGGTCAACTGCTTCTCTGACCACACTTACTAAAAATAGTAAGTGGGGTATTCTTAGCCCGTTAGAAACTTTGAAGGTTCTGAATCGTTATTCATGCAAATGGGTGTCCAAAAACACAAATCTTGAAAAGAAGTGAAAAAAAAAGACATCAATTTTGGGTGACGCAAGATTGCCCTTACACGCTCCTGCGACAAGATGGAACTAAGTGTCAAATCTTAAAACAAATGCTTCTGATCATGCTCAATGATCTATTATCATGAAATAAAGCATCTAGATGAAGCTGAGCATAAGATTTCAAGGCAGTTGTTTCCAATCGTGTCGAATGATCCATTATCGTGAAACAAAGCATCTAGATGAAACCGCGCATAAAATCTTAAAACAAATGTTTCCGATCACACATAGTGTTTCGTTGTCATGAAATAAAGCACCCAGGCACATCTAAAAAGTAAAATTTTAAAACAAACATTTCTGATTGCACGCAGTGATTCGTTATCATGAAACAAAGCATCTAGATGAAACTGAGTGTAAAATTGTAAAACGGATGTTTCCGATCACACTGAATGGTGCAATATCATGAAATAAAGCATCTAGATGAAACCGAGCGTAAAATTTTGAAGCAAATGTTTCCGATCACGTTGAATGATCCATTATCATGAAATTAAGCATCTAGAAGAAGCTGAGCATAAAATTTTCAAACGAATGTTTCCGATCGCGCTCAATCATCAGTTGTCATGAAATAAAGCATATGGACGAAACCGATCGTAAAATTTCAAGACAAATGTTTCCAATCACATTCAATGATCCATTATCATGAAATGCAATCAGGGGTAAACTTGAAACTTCAATATCTTGAAATCCAGATGCGATCTTGAGATGAGATCTACCGAGAATGCTTATTTGACTATTCCGAAGCTCTGGGGAAAATCTTGGGGTCAACCGCTTCTCCGACAAGACTTACTAAAAATAGTAAGTGGGGTATTCTTAGCCCATTGGAAACTTTGAAGGTTCTGAATCAATATTCACGCAAATGGGTGTCCAAAAACACAAATCTTGAAAAGAAGTGAAAACAAAAGACATCGATTTTGGGTGACGCAGGATTGCCCTTACACGCTCCTGCACCAAGATGGAACTAAGCGTCAAATCTTAAAACAAATGCTTCCGATCATGCTCAATGATTTATTATCATGAAATAAAGCATCTAGATGAAGCTGAGCGTAAGATTTCAAGGCAGTTGTTTCCAATCGTGCCAAATGAGCCATTATCGTGAAACAAAGCATCTAGATGAAACTGCGCATAAAATCTTAAAACAAATGTTTTCGATCACATAGTGTTTCGTTGTCGTGAAATAAAGCACCCAAGTACATCTAAGCATAAAATTTTAAAACAAATGTTTCTGATCGCACGCAGTGATTCGTTATCATGAAACAAAGCATCTAGATGAAACTGAGTGTAAAATTGTAAAACAGATGTTTTCGATCACACTGAAGGATGCAATATCATGAAATAAAGCATCTAGATGAAACCGAGCGTAAAATTTTGAAACAAATGTTTCTGATCATGTTGAATGATCCATTATCGTGAAATAAAGTATCTAGACGAAGCTGAGCGTAAAATTTTCAAACGAATGTTTCCGATCACGCTCAATCATTAGTTGTCATTAAATAAAGCATATGGACGAAACCGATCGTAAAATTTGAAGACAAATGTTTCCTATCACACTCAATGATCCATTATCATGAAATGCAATCAGGGCCAAACTTGAAACTTCAATATCTTGAAATCCATATGCGATCTTGAGATGAGATCTATCGGGAATGCTTATTTGACTATTCCGATGCTCTGGAGAAAATCTTGGGGTCAACCGCTTCTCTGACAAGACTTACTGAAAATAGTAAGTGGGGTATTCTTAGCCCGTTGGAAACTTTGAAGGTTCTGAATCGTTATTCACACAAATGGGTGTCCAAAAACACAAATCTTGAAAAGAAGTGAAAACAAAAGACATCAATTTTGGGTGACGCAGGATTGCCCTTACACGCTCCTGCAGCAAGATGGAACTAAGCATCAAATCTTAAAACAAATGCTTCCGATCATGCTCAATGATCTATTATAATGAAATAAAGCATCTAGACGAAGCTGAGCGTAAGATTTCAAGGCAGTTGATTCCAATTGTGCCAAATGATCCATTATCGTGAAACAAAGCATCTAGATGAAACCGCACATAAAATCTTAAAACAAATGTTTCTAATCACACACAGTGTTTCGTTGTCACGAAATAAAGCACCCAGGCACATCTAAGTGTAAAATTTTAAAACAAACATTTCTGAACACACGCAGTGATTCATTATCATGAAACAAAGCATCTAGATGAAACTAAGTGTAAAATTGTAAAACGAATGTTTCCGATCAAACTGAATGATGCAATATCATGAAATAAAGCATCTAGATGAAACTGAGCGTAAAATTTTGAAACAAATGTTTCTGATCATGTTGAATGATCCATTATCGTGAAATAAAGCATCTAGATGAAGCTAAGCGTAAAATTTTCAAATGAATGTTTCCGATCACGCTTAATCATCAGTTATCATGAAATAAAGCATATGGATGAAACCGATCGTAAAATTTGAAGACAAAGTTTTCGATCACACTCAATGATCCATTATCATGAAATGCAATTAGGGGCAAACTCGAAACTTCAATATCTTGAAATCCAAACGCGATCTTGATATGAGATCTACCGGGAATGCTTATTTGACTATTCCGAAGCTCTGGGGAAAATCTTGGGGTCAACCGCTTCTCCGACAAGACTTACTAAAAATAGTAAGTGGGGTATTCTTAGCCCGTTGGAATCTTTGAAGGTTTTGAATTGTTATTCACACAAATGGGAGTCCAAAAGCACAAATCTTGAAAAGAAGTGAAAATAAAAGACATCAATTTTGGGTGACGCAGTATTGCCCTTACACGCTCCTGCACCAAGATGGAACGAAGCGTCAAATCTTAAAACAAATGCTTCCGATCATGCTGAATGATCTATTATCATGAAATAAAGCATCTAGACGAAGTTGAGCATAAGATTTCAATGCATTTGTTTCCAATCGTTCTGAATGATCCATTATCGTGAAACAAAGCATCTAGATGAAACCGCGCATAAAATCTTAAAACAAAATTTTCCGATCACACAGTGTTTCGTTGTCGTGAAATAAAGCACCCAGGCACATCTAAGCGTAAAATTTTAAAACAAATATTTTTTATCGCATGCAATGATTCGTTATCATGAAACAAAGCATCTAGACGAAACTAAGTGTAAAACTGTAAAACGGATGTTTCCGATCACACTGAATGATGCAATATCATGAAATAAAGCATCTAGATGAAACCGAGTGTAAAATTTTGAAATGAATGTTTCTGATCACGTTGAATAATCCATTATCGTGAAATAAAGCGTCTAGACGAAGCTGAGCGTAAAATTTTCAAACGAATGTTTCCGATCACGCTCAATCATCAGTTGTCATGAAATAAAGCATATGGACGAAATCGATCATAAAATTTCAAGAGAAATATTTCCAATCACACTCTATGATCCATTATCATGAAATGCAATCAGGGGCAAACTCGAAACTTCAATATCTTGAAATCCAGACGCGATCTTGAGATGAGATCTACCGTGAATGCTTGATTGACTATTCCGAAGCTCTGGGGAAAATCTTGCGGTCAACCACTTCTCCGACAAGACTTACTAAAAATAGTAAGTGGGGTATTCTTAGCCCGTTGGAAACTTTGAAGGTTCTGAATCGTTATTCACGCAAATGGGTGTCCAAAAACATAAATCTTGAAAAGAAGTGAAAACAAAAGACATCGATTTTTGGTGATGCAGGATTGCCCTTACACGCTCCTGCACCAAGATGGAACTAAGCGTCAAATCTTAAAACAAATGCTTCTGATCATGCTCAATGATCTATTATCATGAAATAAAGCATCTAGACGAAGCTGAGCGTAAGATTTCAAGGCAGTTGTTTCCAATCGTGCCGAATGATCCATTATCGTGAAACAAAGCATCTAGATGAAACCGCGCATAAAATCTTAAAACAAATGTTTCCGATCACACACAGTGTTTCGTTGTCGCGAAATAAAGTACCCAGGCACATCTAAGCGTAAAATTTTAAAACAAACGTTTCTAATTGCACGCAGTGGTTTGTTATCATGAAACAAATCATCTAGACAAAACTGAGTGTAAAATTGTAAAACGGATGTTTCTGATCATACTGAATGATGAAATATCATTAAATAAAGGATCTAGATGAAACCGAGCGTAAAATTTTGAAACAAATGTTTCTGATCACGTTGAATGATCCATTATAGTGAAATAAAGCATCTAGACGAAGCTGAGCGTAAAATTTTCAAACGAATCTTTCCGACCACACTCAATCATTATTTGTCATGAAATAAAGCATATGGACGAAACTGATCATAAAATTTCAAGACAAATGTTTCTGATCACACTCAATGATCCATTATCATGAAATGCAATCAGGGACAAAATCAAAACCTCAATATCTTGAAATCCTGACGCGATCTTGAGATGACATCTACCGGGAATGCTTATTTGACTATTCCGAAGCTCTAGGGAAAATCTTGGGGTCAACCGTTTCTCCTACAAGACTTACTAAAAATAGTAAGTGGGGAATTCTTAGCCCGTTGGAAACTTTGAAGGTTTTGAATCGTTATTCATGCAAATGGGTGTCCAAAAACACATATCTTGAAAAGAAGTGAAAAAAAAAGACATCGATTTTGGGTGACGCAGCATTGCCCTTACACGCTCCTACACCAAGATGGAACTAAGCGTCAAATCTTAAAACAAATGCTTCTGATCATGCTAAATGATCTATTATCATGAAATAAAGCATCTAGACGAAGCTGAGCGTAAGATTTCAAGGCAGTTGTTTCCAATCTTGCTGAACGATCCTTTATCGTGAAATAAAACATCTAGATGAAACCGCGCATAAAATCTTAAAACAAATGTTTCCGATCACACATAGTGTTTCGTTGTAACGAAATAAAGCACCCAGGCACATCTAAGCGTAAAATTTTAAAACAAATGTTTCTGATCGCACGCAGTGATTTGTTATCATGAAACAAAGCATCTAGACGAAACTGAGTGTAAAATTGTAAAATGAATGTTTCTAATCACACTGAATGATTCAATATCATGAAATAAAGCATCTAGATGAAATCGAGCATAAAATTTTGAAACAAATGTTTCCGATCACGCTGAATGATCCATTATCATGAAATAAAGCATCTAGATGAAGCTGAGCGTAAAATTTTCAAACGAATGTTTCTGATCATGCTTAATCATTAGTTGTCATGAAATAAAGCATATGGACGAAACCGATCGTAAAATTTCAAGACAAATGTTTCCGATCACACTCAATGGAATCAGGGGCAAACTCAAAACTTCAATATCTTGAAATCCAGACGCGATCTTGAGATGAGATCTATAGGGAATGCTTATTTGACTATTTCGAAGCTCTGGGGAAAATATTGGGGTCAACCGCTTCTCCGACAAGACTTACTAAAAATAGTAAGTGGGGTATTCTTATCCCGTTGGAAACTTTGAAGGTTCTGAATCGTTATTCACGCAAATGGGTGTCCAAAAACACAAAGCTTGAAAAGAAGTGAAAAACAAAGACATCTATTTTGGGTGACGCAAGATTGCCCTTACATGCTTCGGCACCAAGATGGAACTAAGCGTCAAATCTTAAAACAAATGCTTCCGATCATGCTTAAAGATCTATTATCAGGAAATAAAGCATCTAGACGAAGCTGAGTGTAAGATTTCAAGGCAGTTGTTTCCAATCATGCTGAATGATCCATTATCTGAAACAAAGCATCTAGATGAAACCGCGCATAAAATCTTAAAAAAATAATTACGATCACACACAGTGTTTCGTTGTCGTGAAATAAAGCACCCAGGCACATCTAAGTGTAAAATTTTAAAACAAACATTTCTGATCGGACGCAGTGATTCGTTATCATGAAACAAAGCATCTAGACGAAACTGAGTGTAAAATTGTAAAACGAATGTTTCCGATCACACTGAATGATGCAATATAATGAAATAAAGCATCTAGATGAAATCGAGCGTAAAATTTTAAAAAAAATGTTTCTGATAAAGTTGAATGATCCATTATCGTGAAATAAAGCATCTAGACGAAGATTAGCGTAAAACTTTCAAATGAATGTTTCCGATGACGCTCAATCATCAGTTGTCATGAAATAAAACATATGGACGAAACCGATCATAAAATTTCAAGACAAATGTTTCTGATCACACTCAATGCAATCAGGGGCAAACTCAAAACTTCAATATCTTGAAATCTAGACGCAATCTTGAGATGAGATATATCGGGAATACTTATTTGACTATTCTGAATCTCTGGGGAAAATCTTGGGGTCAACCGCTTCTCCGACAAGACTTACTAAAAATAGTAAGTGGGGTATTCTTAGCCCGTTGGAAACTTTGAAGGTTCTGAATCGTTATTCACTCAAATGGGTGTCCAAAAACACAAATCTTGAAAAAAAGTGAAAACAAAAAAAATCAATTTTGGGTGACACAAGATTGCCCTTACATGCTCCTGTACCAAGATGGAACTAAGCGTCAAACCTTAAAACAAATGTTTCCGATCATGCTCAATGATCTATTATCATGAAATAAAGCATCTAGACAAAGCTGAGCGTAAGATTTCAAGACAGTTGTTTCCAATCGTGCCGAATGATCCATTATCGTGAAACAAAGCATCTAGATGAAACCGCACATAAAATCTTATAACAAATGTTTCCGATCACACACAGTGTTTCGTTGTCGCAAAATAAAGCACCCAGGCACATCTAAGCATAAAATTTTAAAATAAACATTTCTTATTGCATGCAGTGATTCGTTATCATGAAACAAAGCATCTAGACGAAACTGAGTGTAAAATTGTAAAACGAATGTTTTCGATCACATTGAATGATGCAATATCATGAAATAAAGCATCTAGATGAAATCAAGCGTAAAATTTTGAAACAAATATTTCCGATCATGTTGAATGATCCATTATCGTGAAATAAAGCATCTAGATGAAGCTGAGCGTAAAATTTTCAAACGAATGTTTCCGATCACGCTCAATCATTAGTTGTCATGAAATAAAGCATATGGACGAAACCGTTCATAAAATTTCAAGGCAAATGTTTCCGATCACGATCAATGATCCATTATCATGAAATCCAATCAGGGGCAAACTTGAAACTTCAATATCTTGAAATCCAGATGCGATCTTGAGCTAAGATCTACCGGGAATAGCTATTTGACTATTCCGAAGCTCTGGGGAAAATCTTGGGGTCAACCGCTTCTCCGACAAGACTTACTAAAAATAGTAAGTGGGGTATTCTTAGCCTGTTGGAAACTTTGAAGGTTTTGAATAGTTATTCATGCAAATGGGTGTCCAAAAACACAAATCTTGAAAAGAAATGAAAATAAAAGACATTAATTTTGGGTGACGCAAGATTGCCCTTACATGCTCCTGCACCAAGATGGAACTAAGCCTCAAATCTTAAAAGAAATGCTTCCGATCATGCTCAATGATCTATTACCATGAAATAAAGCATCTAGACGAAGCTGAGCGTAAGATTTCAAGGTAGTTGTTTCCAATTGTGCCGAATGATCCATTATTGTGAAACAAAGCATCTAGATGAAACTACGCATGAAATCTTAAAACAAATGTTTCTGATCACACACAGTGTTTCGTTGTCACGAAATAAAGCACCCAGGAATGTCTAAGCATTAAATTTTAAAACAAACATTTTTGATCGCATGCAGTGATTTGTTATCATGAAACAAAGCATCTAGACGAAACTGACTGTAAAATTGTAAAACGAATGTTTCTGATCACACTGAATGATGCAATATCATGAAATAAAGCATCTAGATGAAACCGAGCGTAAAATTTTGAAACAAATGTTTCTGATCACGTTGAATGATCCATTATCGTGAAATAAAGCAACTAGACGAAGCTGAGTGTAAAATTTTCAAACGAATGTTTCCGATCACGCTCATTCATTAGTTGTCATGAAATCAAGCATATTGATGAAATAGATCTTAAAATTTCAAGACAAATGTTTCCGATCACACTCAATGATCCATTATCATGAAATGCAATCAGGGGCAAACTCGAAACTTCAATATCTTCAAATCCAAACGCGATCTTGAGATGAGATCTACTAAGAATGCTTATTTGACTATTCCGAAGCTCTGGAGAAAATCTTGGGGTCAACCGCTTCTCTGACAAGACTTACTAAAAATAGTAAGTGGGCTATTCTTAGCCCGTTGGAAATTTTGAAGGTTCTGAATCATTATTCATGCAAATGGGTGTCCAAAAACACAAATCTTGAAAAGAAGTGAAAACAAATGACATCGATTTTGGGTGACACAAGATTGCCCTTACACGCTCCTGCACTAAGATGGAACTAAGCGTCAAATCTTAAAACAAATACTTCCAATCATGTTCAATGATCTATTATCATGAAATAAAGCATCTAGAGGAAGCTGAGAGTAAGATTTCAAGGTAGTTGTTTCCAATCATGCCGAATGATCCATTATCATGAAACAAAGCATCTAGATGAAACCGTGCATAAAATCTTAAAACAAATGTTTCTAATCACACAGTGTTTCGTTGCCATGAAATAAAGCACCCAGGCACATCTAAGCGTAAAATTTTAAAACAAATGTTTCTGATCGCACGTAGTGATTCGTTATCATGAAACAAAGCATCTAGATGAAACTGAGTGTAAAATTGTAAAACGGATGTTTCCGATCACACTGAATGATGCAATATCATGAAATAAAGCATCTAGATGAAACTGAGCGTAAAATTTTGAAACAAATGTTTTCGATCACGTTGAATGATCCATTATCATGAAATAAAGCATCTAGATGAAGCTGAGCGTAAAATTTTCAAACGAATGTTTCCGATCACGCTCAATCATCAGTTGTCATGAAATAAAGCATATGGACGAAACCGATCGTAAATTTTCAAATCAAATGTTTTCGATCACACTCAATGATCCATTATCATGAAATACAATCATGGGTAAACTTGAAACTTCAATATCTTGAAATCCAGACACAATCTTGAGATGAGATTTACCGGGTATGCTTATTTGACTATTCCAAAGCTCTGGGGAAAATCTTGGGGTCAACCGCTTCTCTGACAAGACTTACTAAAAATAGTAAGTGGGGTATTCTAAGCCCATTGGAAACTTTGAAGGTTCTGAATCATTATTCACGCAAATGGGTGTCCAAAAACACAAATCTTGAAAAGAAGTGAAAACAAAAGACATCGATTTTGGGTGACACAGGATTGCCCTTGCACGCTCTTGCACCAAGATGGAACTAAGCGTCAAATCTTAAAACAAATGCTTCCAATCATGCTCAATGATCTATTATCATGAAATAAAGCATCTAGACGAAGCTGAGCATAAGATTTCAAGGCAGTTATTTCCAATCGTGCCAAATGATCCATTATCGTGAAACAAAGCATCTAGATGAAACCGTGCATAAAATCTTAAAACAAATGTTTCTGATCACACACAATGTGTCGTTGTCGCGAAATAAAGCACCCAGGCACATGTAAGTGTAAAATTTTAAAACAAACGTTTCTGATCGCATGCAGTGATTTGTTATCATGAAACAAAGCATCTAGATGAAACTGTGTGTAAAATTGTAAAACGGATGTTTCTGATCACACTGAATGATGCAATATCATGAAATAAAGCATCTAGATGAAACCAAGCATAAAATTTTTAAATAAATGTTTCCGATCACGTTGAATGATACATTATCGTGAAATAAAACATCTAGATGAAGCTAAGCATAAAATTTTGAAACGAATGTTTCTGATCATGCTCAATCATCAGTTGTCATGAAATAAAGCATATTGATGAAACCGATCGTAAAATTTCAAGACAAATGTTTCCGATCACACTCAATGATCCATTATCATGAAATGCAATTAGGGGCAAACTCGAAACTTCAATATCTTGAACTCCAGACGCGATCTTGAGTTGAGATCTACCGAGAATGCTTATTTGACTATTCCGAAGCTCTGGAGAAAATCTTGGGGTCAATCGCTTCTCTGACAAGACTTACTAAAAATAGTAAGTGGGGTATTCTCAGCCCGTTGGAAACTTTGAAAGTTCTGAATCGTTATTCACGCAAATGGGTGTCTAAAAACATAAATCTTGAAAAGAAGTGAAAACAAAAGACATCGATTTTTGGTGACGCAAGATTGCCCTTACACGATCCTGCACCAAGATGGAACTAAGTGTCAAATCTTGAAACAAATGCTTCCGATCATGCTCAATGATCTATTACCATGAAATAAAGCATCTAGATGAAGCCGAGCATAAGATTTCAAGGCAGTTGTTTCCAATCATTCCGAATGATCCATTATCGTGAAATAAAGCATCTAGACGAAGCTGAGTGTAAAATTTCGAAACGAATGTTTCCGATCACGCTCAATCATCAGTTGTCATGAAATAAAGCATATGGATGAAACCGATCGTAAAATTTCAAGACAAATGTTTCTGGTCACACTCAATGATCCATTATAATGAAATCCAATCAGGGGCAAACTTGAAACTTCAATATCTTGAAATCCAGACGCGATCTTGAGATGAGATCTACCGGGAATGCTTATTTGACTATTCCGAAGCTCTGGGGAAAATCTTGGGGTCAACCGCTTCTCCGACAAGACTTACTAAAAATAGTAAATGGGGTATTCTTAGCCCATTAGAAATGTTGAAGGTTCTGTATCGTTATTCATGCAAATGGGTGTCCAAAAACACAAATCTTGAAAAGAAGTGAAAACAAAAGACATCAATTTTGGGTGACGCAGGATTGCCCTTACATGTTCCTGCACCAAGATTGAACTAAGCGTCAAATCTTAAAACAAATGCTTTCGATCATGCTCAATGATCTATTATCATGAAATAAAGCATCTAGATGAAGCTGAGGGTAAGATTTCAAGGTAGTTGTTTCCAATCATGCCGAATGATCCATTATCGTGAAACAAAGCATTTAGATGAAACCGCGCATAAAATCTTAAAACAAATGTTTCCGATCACACACAGTGTTTCGTTGTCGCGAAGTAAAGCACCCAGGCACATCTAAGTGTAAAATTTTAAAACAAATATTTCTGATCGTACGCAGTGATTCGTTATCATGAAACAAAGCATTTAGACGAAACTGAGTGTAAAGTTGTAAAACGAATGTTTTCGATCACACTGAATGATGTAATATCATGAAATAAAGTATCTAGATGAAACCGAGCGTACAATTTTGAAACAAATGTTTCTGATCACGTTGAATGATCCATTATTATGAAATAAAACATCTAGACGAAGCTGAGCATAAAATTTTCAAATGAATGTTTCCTATCATGCTCAATCATCAGTTCTCATGAAATAAAGCATATGGATGAAACCGATCGTAAAATTTCAAGACAAATGTTTCCGATCACACTCAATGATCCATTATCATGAAATGCAATCAGGGGCAAACTTGAAACTTCAATATCTTGAAATCCAGATGTGATCTTTAGATGAGATCTACCAGGAATGCTTATTTGAATATTCTGATGCTCTGGGGAAAATGTTGGGGTCAACCGCTTCTCTGACAAGACTTACTAAAAATAGTAAGTGGGGTATTCTTAGCTCGTTGGAAACTTTGAAGGTTTTGAATCATTATTCACGCAAATGGGTGTCCAGAAACACAAATCTTGAAAATAATTGAAAACAAAAGACATCAATTTTGGGTGACGCAGGATTGCCTTTACACGCTCCTACACCAAGATGGAACTAAGCGTCAAATCTTAAAACAAATGCTTCTGATCATGCTCAATGATCTATTATCATGAAATAAAGCATCTAGATGAAGCTAAGCATAAGATTTCAAGGCAGTTGATTCCAATCGTGCCGAATGATCCATTATCATGAAACAAAGCATCTAGATGAAACCGCACATAAAATCTTAAAACAAATGCTTCCGATCACACACAGTGTTTCGTTGTCGCGAAATAAAGCACCCAGGCACATCTAAGCGTAAAATTTTAAAACAAACATTTCTGATCGCACGTAGTGATTCGTTATCATGAAACAAAGCATCTAGACGAAACTGAGTGTAAAATTGTAAAACGAATGTTTCTGATCAAACTGAATGATGCAATATCATGAAACAAAAGCATCTAAATGAAACCGAGAGTAAAATTTTGAAACAAATGTTTCTGATCATGTTGAATGATCCATTATCATGAAATAAAGCATCTAGACAAAGCTAAGTGTAAAATTTTCAAATGAATGTTTCCGATCACGCTCAATCATCAATTGTCATGAAATAAAGCATATGGACGAAACCGATCGTAAAATTTGAAGACAAAGTTTCCGATCACACTCAATGATCCATTATCATAAAATGCAATCAGGAGCAAACTCAAAACTTCAATATCTTGAAATCCAGATGCGATCTTGATATGAGATCTACCGTGAATACTTATTTGACTATTCCGAAGCTCTGGGGAAAATCTTGGGGTCAACCGCTTCTCCGTCAAGACTTACTAAAAATAGTAAGTGGGGTATTCTTAGCCCGTTGGAAACTTTAAATGTTTTGAATTGTTATTCACACAAATGGGTGTTCAAAAACACAAATCTTGAAAAGAAGTGAAAACAAAAGACATTGATTTTTGGTGTCGAAAGATTGCCCTTACACGCTCCTGCACCAAGATGGAACTAAGCGTCAAATCTTGAAACAAATGCTTCTGGTCATGCTCAATGATCTATTATCATGAAATAAAGCTTCTAGATGAAGCTAAGCATAAGATTTCAATGTAGTTGTTTCCAATCGTGCCGAATGATCCATTATCGTGAAACAAAGCATCTAGATGAAACCGCGCATAAAATCTTAAAACAAATGTTTCTGATCACACACAGTGTTTCGTTGTCGCGAAATAAAGCACCCAGGCACATCTAAGCTTAAAATTTTAGAACAAACATTTCTGATCGTACGCAGTGATTCGTTATCATGAAACAAAGCATCTAGATGAAACTAAGTGTAAAATTGTAAAAGGGATGTTTCAGATCACACTGAATGATGCAATATCATGAAGTAAAGCATCTAGATTAAACCGAGCGTAAAATTTTGAAACAAATCTTTCTAATCACGTTGAATGATCCATTATCGTGAAATAAAGCATCTAGACGAAGCTGAGCATAAAATTTTCAAACGAATGTTTCTGATCACGCTCAATCATCAGTTGTCATGAAATAAAGCATATGGACGAAACTGATCATAAAATTTTAAGACAAATGTTTCCGATCACACTCTATGATCCATTATCATGAAATGCAATCATGGGCAAACTAGAAACTTCAATATCTTGAAATCTAGACGCGACCTTGAGATGAGATCTATCAGGAATGCTTATTTGACTATTCTGAAGCTCTGGGGAAAATCTTGGGGTCAACCGCTTCTCCGACAAGACTTAATAAAAATATTAAGTGGGGTATTCTTAGCCTATTGGAAACTTTAAAGGTTCTGAATCGTTATTCAAGCAAATGGGTGTCCAAAAACACAAATTTTGAAAGGAAGTGAAAACAAAAGACATCAATTTTGGGTGACGCAGGATTGTCCTTACACGCTCCTGCACCAAGATGGAACTAAGCGTCAAATCTTAAAACAAATGCTTCCGATCATGGTCAATGATCTATTATCATGAAATAAAGTATCTAGACGAAGCTGAGCGTAAGATTTCAAGACAGTTGTTTCCAATCGTGCCGAATGATCCATTATAGTGAAACAAAGCATCTAGATGAAACCTCACATAAAATCTTAAAACAAATGTTTCTAATCACACATAGTGTTTCGTTGTCACAAAATAAAGCACCCAGGCACATCTAAGCGTAAAATTTTAAAACAAACGTTTCTGATCACACGCAGTGATTTGTTATCATGAAACAAAGCATCTAGACGAAACTGAGCTTGAAATTGTAAAATGGATGTTTCTAATCATACTGAATGATGCAATATCATGAAATAAAGCGTCTAGATGAAATCGAGCGTAAAATTTTGAAACAAATGTTTCCGATCATGTTGAATGATCCATTATCCTGAAATGAAGCATCTAGACGAAGTTGAGCGTAAAATTTTCAAACGAATGTTTCCGATCACGCTCAATCATCAGTTGTCATCAAATAAAGCATATGGACGAAACCGATCGTAAAATTTCAAGACAAATGTTTCCGATCACACTCAATGATCCATTATCATGAAATGCAATCAGGAGCAAACTCAAAACTTCAATATCTTGAAATCCAGATGCGATCTTGAGATGAGATCTACCGGGAATGCTTATTTGACTATTCCGAAGCTCTGGGGAAAATCTTGGGGTCAACCGCTTCTCCGACAAGACCTACTAAAAATAGTAAGTGGGGTATTCTTAGCCCGTTGGAAACTTTGAAGGTTCTGAATCGTTATTCACGCAAATGGGTGTCCAAAAGCACAAATCTTGAAAAGAAGTGAAAACAAAAGACATCAATTTTGGGTGATGATGTATTGCCCTTACACGCTCCTGCACCAAGATGGAACTAAGCATCAAATCTTAAATCAAATGCTTCCGATCATGCTCAATGATCTATTATCATGAAATAAAGCATCTAGACGAAGCTGAGAGTAAGATTTCAAGACAGTTGTTTCCAATCGTGCCGAATGATCCATTATCATGAAACAAAGCATCTAGATGAAATCGCGCATAAAATTTTAAAACAAATGTTTCCGATCACACATAGTGTTCCGTTGTCTCGAAATAAAGCACCCAGGCACATCTAAGCGTAAAATTTTAAAACGAATGTTTCTGATCACATGCAATGATTCGTTATCATGAAACAAAGCATCTAGATGAAACTGAGTGTAAAATTGTAAAACAGATGTTTCTGATCACACTGAATGATGCAATATCATGAAATAAAGCATCTAGATGAAACTAAGCTTAAAATTTTGAAACAAATCTTTCCGATGACGTTGAATGATCTATTATCATGAAATAAAGCATCTAGACGAAGTTGAGCGTAAAATATTCAAACGAATGTTTCCGATCACGCTTAATCATTAGTTGTCATGAAATAAAGCATATGGATGAAACCGATTGTAAAATTTCTAGACAAATGTTTCCGATCACACTCAATGATCCATTATCATGAAATACAATTAGGGGCAAACTCGAAACTTCAATATCTTGAAATCTACGGGGAATGCTTATTTGACTATTCAGAAGCTCTGGGGAAAATCTTGGGGTCAACTGCATCTCCGACAAGACTTACTAAAAATAGTAAGTGGGGTATTCTTAGCCTGTTGGAAACTTTGAAGGTTCTGAATCGTTATTCATGCAAATGGGTGTCTAAAAACACAAATCTTGAAAAGAAGTGAAAACAAAAGACATCAATTTTGGGTGATGTAAGATTGCCCTTACACGCTCCTACACCAAGATGGAACTAAGCGTCTCAAATCTTAAAACAAATGCTTCTGATCATGCTCAATGATCTATTATCATGAAATAAAGCATCTAGACGAAGCTGAGTGTAAGATTTCAAGACAGTTGTTTCCAATCGTTCCGAATGATCCATTATCGTGAAACAAAGCATCTAGATGAAACCGCGCATAAAATCTTAAAACAAATGTTTCCGATCACACACAGTGTTTCATTGTTTCGAAATAAAGCACCCAGGCACATCTAAGCGTAAAATTTTAAAACAAACATTTCTAATTGCACGCAGTGATTCGTTATCATGAAACAAAGCATCTAGACGAAACTGAGTGTAAAATTGTAAAACGGATGTTTCCGATCACACTGAATGATGCAATATCATGAAATAATGCATCTAGATGAAACCGAGCGTAAAATTTTGAAACAAATGTTTCTGATCACGTTGAATGATCCATTATCGTGAAATAAAGCATCTAGATGAAGCTGAGTGTAATATTTTCAAACGAATGTTTCCGATCACGCTCAATCATCAGTTGTCATGAAATAAAGCATATGGATGAAACCGATCGTAAAATTTCAAGACAAATGTTTCCGATCACACTCAATGATCCATTATCATGAAATGCAATCAGGGGCAAACTTGAAAGTTCAATATCTTGAAATCCAGACGCGATCTTGAGATGAGATCTACCAGGAATGCTTATTTGACTATTCTGAAGCTCTGGGGAAAATCTTGGGGTCAATCGCTTCTCTGACAAGACTTACTAAAAATAGTAAGTGGGGTATTCTTAGCCCGTTGGAAACATTGAAGGTTTTGAATCGTTATTCACGTAAATGGGTGTCGAAAAACACAAATCTTGAAAAGAAGTGAAAACAAAAGACATCGATTTTGGGTGACGCAAGATTGCCCTTACACGCTCCTGCACCAAGATTGAACTAAGCATGAAATCTTAAAAAAAATGCTTTCTATCATCCTCAATGATCTATTATCATGAAATAAAGCATCTAGACGAAGCTGACGGTAGGATTTCAAGGCAGTTGTTTCCAATCGTGCCGAATGATCCATTATTGTGAAACAAAGCATCTAGATGAAACCGCGCATAAAATCTTAAATCAAGTGTTTCTGATCACACACAGTGTTTCATTGTCGCAAAATAAAGCACCCAGGCACATCTAAGCATAAAATTTTAAAACAAACATTATTGATTGCACGCAGTGATTCGTTATCATGAAACAAAGCATCTAGACGAAACTGAGTGTAAAATTGTAAAACGGATGTTTTCGATCACACTGAATGATGCAATATCATGAAATAAAGTATCTAGATGAAACCAAGCGTAAAATTTTGAAACAAATGTTTCTGATCATGTTGAATGATCCATTATCGTGAAATAAAGCATCTAGACGAAGCTGAGTGTAAAATTTTCAAACGAATGTTTCCGATCATGCTCAATCATCAGTTGGCATGAAATAAAGCATATGGACGAAACCGATCGTAAAATTTCAAGACAAATGTTTTCGATTACACTCAATGATCCATTATCATGAAATGCAATCAGGGGCAAACTTGAAACTTCAATATCTTGAAATCCAGACGCGATCTTGAGATGAGATCTACCGAGAATGCTTATTTGTCTATTTCAAAGCTCTGTGGAAAATCTTGGGGTCAATCGCTTCTCTGACAAGACTTATAAAAATAGTAACTGGGGTATTCTTAGCCCATAGGAAACTTTGAAGGTTCTGAATTGTTATTCATGCAAATGGGTGTCCAAAAACACAAATCTTGGAAAGAAGTGAGAACAAAAGACATCGATTTTGGGTGACACAAGATTGCCCTTACACGCTCCTGCACCAAGATGGAACTAAGCATCAAATCTTAAAACAAATGCTTTCGATCATGCTCAATGATCTATTATCATGAAATAAATCATCTAGACGAAGCTGAGTGTAAGATTTCAAGGCAGTTGTTTCCAATCGTGTCGAATGATCCATTATCGTGAAACAAAGCATCTAGATGAAACCGCGCATAAAATCTTAAAAGAAATGTTTCCGACCACACATAGTGTTTCATTGTCGAGAAATAAAGCACCCAGGCACATCTAAGTGTAAAATATTAAAACAAACGTTTCTAATCACACGTAGTGATTTGTTATCATGAAACAAAGCATCTAGACGATACTGAGTGTAAAATTGTAAAACGGATGTTTTCGATCACACTGAATGATGCAATATCATGAAATAAAGCATCTAGATGAAACTGAGCATAAAATTTTGAAACAAATGTTTCCGATCACGTTGAATGATCCATTATCCTGAAATAAAGCATCTAGACGAAGTTGAGCGTAAAATTTTCAAACGAATGTTTCCGATCACGCTCAATCATCAGTTGTCATGAAATAAAGCATATGGACGAAACCGATCGTAAAATTTCAAGACAAATGTTTCCGATCACACTCAATGATCCATTATCATGAAATGCAATTAGGGGCAAACTCAAAACTTCAATATCTTGAAATCTAGATGCGATCTTGAGATGAGATCTACCGGGAATGCTTATTTGACTATTCCAAAGCTCTGGGGAAAATCTTGGGGTCAACCATTTCTCTGACAAGGGTTACTAAAAATAGTAAGTGGGGTATTCTTAGCCCATTGGAAACTTTGAAGGTTCTGAATCATTATTCACGCAAATGGGTGTCCAAAAACACAAATCTTGAAAAGAAGTGAAAAAAAAAGACATCAATTTTGGGTGATGTAATATTACCCTTACACGCTCCTGCACCAAGATGGAACTAAGCGTGAAATCTTAAAACAAATTCTTCTGAGTGTAAGATTTCAAGGTAGTTGTTTCCAATCATGCTGAATGGTCCATTATCGTGAAACAAAGCATCTAAATGAAACCGTGCATAAAATCTTAAAACAAATGTTTCTGATCACACACAGTGTTTCGTTGTTGCGAAATAAAGCACCCAGGCACATCTAAGCGTAAAATTTTAAAACAAACGTTTCTGATCACACGCAGTGATTCGTTATCATGAAACAAAGCATCTAGATGAAACTAAGTGTAAAATTGTAAAATAGATGTTTCCTATCACACTAAATGATGCAATATCATGAAATAAGGCATCTAGCTGAAATCGAGCGTAAAATTTTGAAACAAATGTTTCCGATCATGTTGAGTGATCCATTATCTTGAAATAAAGCATCTAGACGAAGCTGAGTGTAAGGTTTTCAAACGAATGTTTACGAGCATGCTCAATCATCAGTTGTCATGAAATAAAGCATATGGATGAAACCGATCGTAAAATTTCAAGACAAATGTTTCCGATCACACTCAATGATCCATTATCATGAAATGCAATCAGGGGCAAACTCAAAACTTCAATGTCTTGAAATCCAGACGCGACCTTGAGATGAGATCTACCAGGAATGCTTATTTGACTATTCCGAAGCTCTGGGGAAAATCTTGGGGTCAACCGCTTCTCCGACAAGACTTACTAAAAATAGTAAGTGCGGTATTCTTAGCCCATTGGAAACGTTGAAGGTTCTGAATCGTTATTCACACAAATGGGTGTCCAAAAACACAAATCTTGAAAAGAAGTGAAAACAAAAGACATCAATTTTGGGTGACGCAGGATTGCCCTTACACGCTCCTGCACCAAGATTGAACTAAGCGTCAAATCTTAAAACAAATGCTTTCTATCATGCTCAATGATCTATTATCATGAAATAAAGCATCTAGACGAAGCTGAGGGTAAGATTTCAAGGCAGTTGTTTCCAATTGTGCCGAATGATCCATTATTGTGAAACAAAGCATCTAGATGAAACCGCGCATAAAATCTTAAATCAAGTGTTTCCGATCACACACAGTGTTTCGGTGTTGCGAAATAAAGTACCCAGGCACATCTAAGCGTAAAATTTTAAAACAAACGTTTCTGATCACACGCAGTGATTCATTATCATGAAAAAAAGCATCTAGATGAAACTGAGTGTAAAATTGTAAAATGGATGTTTCTGATCACACTGAATGATGCAAGATCATGAAATAAAGCATCTAGATGAAACCGAGCGTAAAATTTTGAAACAAATGTTTCTGATCACGTTGAATGATCCATTATCGTGAAATAAAGCATCTAGACGAAGTTGAGCATAAAATTTTCAAACGAATGTTTCTGATCACCCTCAATCATCAGTTGTCATGAAATAAAGCATATGGACGAAACTGATTGTAAAATTTCAAGACAAATGTTTCCGATCACACTCAATGATCCATTATCATGAAATGCAATTAGGGGCAAACTCGAAACTTCAATATCTTGAAATCCAGACGCGATCTTGAGATGAGATCTACCAGGAATGCTTATTTGAGTATTCCGAAGCTCTGGGGAAAATCTTGGGGTCAACCGCTTCTTCGACAAGACTTACTAAAAATAGTAAGTGGGGTATTCTTAGCCCGTTGGAAACTTTGAAGGTTCTGAATCATTATTCACGCAAATGGGTGCCCAAAAACACAAATCTTGAAAAGAAGCGAAAAAAAAAGACATCAATTTTGGGTGACGCAGGATTGCCCTTACACGCTCCTGCACCAAGATGGAACTAAGCGTCAAATCTTAAAACAAATGCTTCCGATCATGCTCAATGATCTATTATCATGAAATAAAGCATCTAGACGAAGCTAAGCGTAAGATTTCAAGACATTTGATTCCAATCATGCCGAATGATCCATTATCGTGAAACAAAGCATTTAGATGAAACCACGCATAAAATCTTAAAACAAATGTTTCCGATCACACACAGTGTTTCGTTGTTGCGAAATAAAGCACCTAGGCACATCTAAGCGTAAAATTTTAAAACGAACATTTCTGATCACACACAGTGATTCGTTATCATGAAACAACGCATCTAGACGAAACTGAGTGTAAAATTGTAAAACGGATGTTTCTGATCACACTGAATGATGCAATATCATGAAATAAAGCATCTAGATGAAACTGAGCGTAAAATTTTGAAACAAATGTTTCTGATCACGTTGAATGATCCATTATCGTGAAATAAAGCATCTAGATGAAGCTGAGTGTAAAATTTTCAAACGAATGTTTCCAATCACGCTCAATCATCAGTTGTCATGAAATAAAGCATATGGATGAAACCGATCGTAAAATTTCAAGACAAATGTTTCCGATCACACTCAATTATCCATTATCATGAAATGCAATCAGGGGCAAACTCGAAACTTCAATATCTTGAAATCCAGACGCGATCTTGAGATGAGATCTACAAGGAATGCTTATTTGACTATTCCAAAGCTCTGGGGAAAATCTTGGGGTCAACCGCTTCTCCGACAAGACTTACTAAAAATAGTAAGTGGGGTATTCTTAGCCCGTTGGAAACGTTGAAGGTTCTAAATCGTTATTCATGCAAATGGGTGTCTAAAAACACAAATCTTGAAAAGAAGTGAAAACAAAAGACATCGATTTTGGGTGACGCAGGATTGCCCTTACACGCTCCTGTACCAAGATTGAACTAAGCGTCAAATCTTAAAACAAATGCTTTGTATCATGCTCAATGATCTATTATCATGAAATAAAGCATCTAGACGAAGCTGAGGGTAAGATTTCAAGGTAGTTGTTTCGAATCATGCCGAATGATCCATTATTGTGAAACAAAGCATCTAGATGAAACCGCACATAAAATCTTAAATCAAGTGTTTCCGATCACACACAGTGTTTCAGTGTCGTGAAATAAAGCACCCAGGCACATCTAAGCGTAAAATTTTAAAACAAACATTTCTGATCACATGCAGTGATTCGTTATCATGAAACAAAGCATCGAGACGAAACTGAGTGTAAAATTGTAAAACGGATGTTTCCAATTACACTGAATGATGCAATATCATGAAATAAAGTATCTAGATGAAACCAAGCGTAAAATTTTGAAACAAATGTTTCTGATCACGTTGAATGATCCATTATCATGAAATAAAGCATCTAGACTAAGCTGAGTGTAAAATTTTCAAATGAATGTTTCCGATCACGCTCAATCATCAGTTGTCATGAAATAAAGCATATGGACGAAACCAATTGTAAAATTTCAAGACACATGTTTCCGATCACACTCAATGATCCATTATCATGAAATACAATTAGGGGCAAACTTGAAACTTCAATATGTTGAAATCCAGATGCGATCTAGAGATGAGATCTACAGAGAATGCTTATTTGACTATTCCGAAGCTCTAGGGAAAATCTTGGGGTTAATCACTTCTCGGACAAGACTTACTAAAAATATTAAGTGGGGTATTCTTAGCCCATTGGAAATTTTGAAGGTTCTAAATTGTTATTCATGCAAATGGGTGTCCAAAAACACAAATCTTGGAAAGAAATGAAAACAAAAGACATCGATTTTGGGTGACACAAGATTGCCCTTACACGCTCTTGCACCAAGATGGAACTAGGCGTCAAATCTTAAAACAAATGCTTCCGATCATGCTCAATGATCTATTATCATGAAATAAATCATCTAGACGAAGCTGAGTGTAAGATTTCAAGGCAGTTGTTTCCAATCATGTCGAATGATCCATTATCGTGAAACAAAGCATCTAGATGAAACCGCACATAAAATCTTAAAGCAAATGTTTCCGATCACACACAGTGTTTCCTTGTCGAGAAATAAAGCACCCAGGGACATCTAAGCGTGAAATTTTAAAACAAACGTTTCTAATCGCACGTAGTGATTCGTTATCATGAAACAAAGCATCTAGACGAAACTGAGTGTAAAATTGTAAAACGGATGTTTCCGATCACACTAAATGATGCAATATCATGAAATAAAGCATCTAGATGAAACCGAGCGTAAAATTTTGAAACAAATGTTTCCAATCACGTTGAATGATCCATTATCGTGAAATAAAGCATCTAGACGAAGCTGAGCGTAAAATTTTCAAACGAATGTTTCCGATCACGCTCAATCATCAGTTGTCATGAAACAAAGCATATGGAAAAAACCGATCATAAAATTTCAAGACAAATGTTTCCGATCACACTCAATGATCCATTATCATGAAATGCAATCAAGGGCAAACTCGAAACTTCAATATCTTGAAATCTAGACTCGATCTTGAGATGAGATCTACCGGGAATGCTTATTTGACTATTCCGAAGCTCTGGGGAAAATCTTGGGGTCAACCACTTCTCTGACAAGACTTACTAAAAATAGTAAGTGGGGTATTCTTAGCCCGTTGGAAACTTTGAAGGTTCTGAATCGTTATTCACGAAAATGGGTGTCCAAAAACACAAATCTTGAAAAGAAGTGAAAACAAAAGACATCGATTTTGGGTTACGTAAGATTGCCCTTACACGCTCCTGCACCAAGATTGAACTAAGCGTCAAATCTTAAAACAAATGCTTCCGATCATGCTCAATGATCTATTATCATGAAATAAAGCATCTAGACGAAGCTGAGCGTAAGATTTCAAGGCAGTTGTTTCTAATCATGCCGAATGATCCATTATCGTGAAACAAAGCATCTAGATGAAACCGTGCATAAAATCTTAAAACAAATGTTTCTGATCACACATAGTGTTTCGTTGTTGCGAAATAAAGCACCCAGGCACATCTAAGCGTAAAATTTTAAAACAAACGTTTCTGATCGCACGCAATGATTCGTTATCATGAAACAAAGCATCTAGACGAAACTGAGTGTCAAATTGTAAAACGGATGTTTCTGATGACACTGAATGATGCAATATCATGAAATAAAGCATCTAGATGAAACTGAGTGTAAAATTTTGAAGCAAATGTTTCTGATCACATTGAATGATCCATTATCGTGAAATAAAGCATCTAGATGAAGCTGAGTGTAAAATTTTCAAACGAATGTTTCCGAGCACGCTCAATCATCAATTGTCATGAAATAAAGCATATGGATGAAACCGGTCGTAAAATTTCAAGACAAATGTTTCCGATCACACTCAATGATCCATTATCATGAAATGCAATTAGGGGCAAACTTGAAACTTCAATATCTTGAAAACCAGACGCGATCTTGAGATGAGATCTACCGGGAATGCTTATTTGACTATTCCGAAGCTCTGGGGAAAAGCTTGGGGTCAACTGCTTCTCCGACAAGACTTACTAAAAATAGTAAGTGGGGTATTCTTAGCCCGTTGGAAACGTTGAAGGTTCTGAATCGTTATTCACGCAAATGGGTGTCCAAAAACACAAATCTTGAAAAGAAGTGAAAACAAAAGACATCAATTTTGGGTGACGCAGGATTGCCCTTACACGCTCCTGCACCAAGATTGAACTAAGCGTCAAATCTTAAAACAAATGCTTTCTATCATCCTCAATGATCTATTATCATGAAATAAAGCATCTAGACAAAGCTGAGGGTAAGATTTCAAGGTAGTAGTTTCCAATCGTACCGAATGATCCATTATTGTGAAACAAAGCATCTAGATGAAACCGCGCATAAAATCTTAAATCAAGTGTTTCTGATCACACACAGTGTTTTAGTGTTGCGAAATAAAGCACCCAGGCACATCTAAGCGTAAAATTTTAAAACAAACATTTCTGATCGTACGCAATGATTCATTATCATGAAACAAAGCATCTAGACGAAACTAAGTGTAAAATTGTAAAACAGATGTTTCCGATCACACTGAATGATGCAAGATCATGAAATAAAGCATCTAGATGAAACCGAGCGTAAAATTTTGAAACAAATGTTTCTGATCACGCTGAATGATCCATTATCATGAAATAAAGCATCTAGACAAAGCTGAGCATAAAATTTTCAAATGAATGTTTTCGATCACCCTCAATCATCAGCTGTCATGAAATAAAGCATATGGACGAAACCGATTGTAAAATTTCAAGACAAATGTTTCCGATCACACTCAATGATCCATTATCATGAAATGCAATTATGGGCAAACTCGAAACTTCAATATCTTGAAATCCAGACGCGATCTTGAGATGAGATCTACCGGGAATGCTTATTTGAGTATTCCGAAGGTCTGGGGAAAATCTTGGGGTCAACCGCTTCTTCGACAAGACTTACTAAAAATATTAAGTGGGGTATTCTTAGCCTGTTGGAAACTTTGAAGGTTCTGAATCGTTATTCACGTAAATGGGTGTCCAAAAACACAAATCTTGAAAAGAAGTGAAAAAAAAAGACATCAATTTTGGATGATGCAAGATTGCCCTTACATGCTCTTGCCCCAAGATGGAACTAAGCATCAAATCTTAAAACAAATGCTTCCGATCATGCTCAATGATCTATTATCATGAAATAAAGCATCTAGACGAAGCTGAGCGTAAGATTTCAAGGCAGTTGATTCCAATCGTGTCGAATGATCCATTATCGTAAAACAAAGCATCTAGATGAAACCGCGCATAAAATCTTAAAACAAATGTTTCCGATCACACACAGTGTTTCGTTGTGAAGAAATAAAGCACCCAGGCACATCTAAGCGTAAAATTTTAAAACAAACATTTCTAATCGCACTTAATGATTCATTATCATGAAACAAAGCATCTAGATGAAACTGAGTGTAAAACTGTAAAACGGATGTTTCCGATCACACTGAATGATGCAATATCATGAAATAAAGCATCTAGATGAAACCGGGCGTAAAATTTTGAAACAAATGTTTCCGATCACGTTGAATGATCCATTATCATGAAATAAAGCATCTAGATGAAGCTGAGTGTAAAATTTTCAAACGAATGTTTCCGATCATGCTCAATCATTAGTTGTCATGAAACAAAGCATATGGACAAAATCGATCGTAAAATTTCAAGACAAATGTTTCCGATCACACTCAATGATCCATTATCATTAAATGCAATCAGGGGCAAACTTGAAACTTCAACATCTTGAAATCTAGACGTGACCTTGAGATGAGATGTACCGAGAATGCTTATTTGACTCCTCCGAAGTTTTGGGGACAATCTTGGGGTCAACCGCTTCTCCGACAAGACTTACTAATAATAGTAAGTGGGGTATTCTTAGCCCATTGGAAATTTTGAAGGTTCTAAATCATTATTCACGCAAATGGGTGTCTAAAAACATAAATATTGAAAAGAAGTGAAAACAAAAGACATCGATTTTGGGTGACGCAAGATTGCCCTTACACGCTCCTGCACCAAGATGGAACTAAGCGTCAAATCTTAAAACAAATGCTTCTGATCATGCTCAATGATCTATTATCATGAAATAAAGCATCTAGACAAAGCTGAGTGTAAGATTTCAAGGCAGTTGTTTCCAATCGTGCCGAATGATCCGTTATCGCGAAACAAAGCATCTAGATGAAACCGCGCATAAAATCTTAAAACAAATGTTTCTGATCACACACAGTGTTTCGTTGTCATGAAATAAAGCACCCAGGCACATCTAATCGTAAAATTTTAAGACAAATGTTTCTAATCGCACGCAGTGATTTGTTATCATGAAACAAAGCATCTAGACGAAACTGAGTGTAAAATTGTAAAACGGATGTTTCCGATCACACTGAATGATGCAATATCATGAAATAAAGCATCTAGATGAAACCAAGCGTAAAATTTTGAAACAAATGTTTCCGATTATGTTGAATGATCCATTATCGTGAAATAAAGCATCTATACAAAGTTGAGCATAAAATTTTCAAATGAATGTTTCCGATCATGCTCAATCATCAGTTGTCATGAAATAAAGCATATGGATGAAACCGATCGTAAAATTTCCAGACAAATGTTTCTGATCACACTCAATGATCCATTATCATGAAATGCAATCAGGGGAAAACTTGAAACTTCAATATCTTGAAATCCAGATGCGATCTTGAGATGAGATCTACCGGGAATGCTTATTTGACTATTCCGAAGCTCTGGGGAAAATTTTGGGGTCAACCGCTTCTCCAACAAGACTTACTAAAAATAGTAAGTGGAGTATTCTTAGCCCGTTGGAAACTTTGAAGGTTCTAAATTGTTATTCACGCAAATGGGTGTCCAAAAACACAAATCTTGGAAAGAAGTGAAAAAAAAAGACATCGATTTTGGGTGACGCAGGATTGCCCTTACACGCTCCTGCACTAAGATGGAACTAAGCATCAAATCTTAAAACAAATGCTTCTGATCATGCTCGATGATCTATTATCATGAAATAGAGCATCTAGATGAAGCTGAGTGTAAGATTTCAAGGCAGTTGTTTCCAATCGTGCCGAATGATCCATTAGCGTGAAACAAAGCATCTAGATGAAACCGCGCATAAAATCTTAAAACAAATGTTTCCGATTACACATAGTGTTTCGTTGTTACGAAATAAAGCACCCAGGCACATCTAAGCATAAAATTTTAAAACAAACATTTCTGATTGCACGCAGTGATTTGTTATCATGAAAGAAAGCATCTAGACGAAACTGAGTGTAAAATTGTAAAACGGATGTTTTCGATCACACTGAATGATGCAATATCATGAAATAAAGTATCTAGATGAAACCGAGTGTAAAATTTTGAAACAAATGTTTCCGATCACATTGAATGATCCATTATTGTGAAATAAGGTATCTAGAGGAAGCTGAGCGTAAAATTTTCAAACGAATGCTTCTGGTCACGCTCAATTATCAGTTGTCATGAAATAAAGCATATGGACGAAACCAATCGTAAAATTTCAAGACAAATGTTTCCGATCACACTCAATGATCCATTATCATGAAATGCAATCAAGGGCAAACTCGAAACTTCAATATCTTGAAATCCAGACGTGATCTTGAGATAAGATCTACTAGGAATGCTTATTTGACTATTCCGAAGCTCTGGGGAAAATCTTGGGGTCAACCGCTTCTCCGACAAGACTTACTAAAAATAGTAAGTGGGGTATTCTTAGCCCGTTGGAAACTTTGAAGGTTTTGAATCGTTATTCACGCAAATGGGTGTCCAAAAACACAAATCTTGAAAAGAAGTGAAAACAAAAGACATTGATTTTGGGTGACGCAAGATTGCCCTTACACGCTCTTGCACCAAGATGGAACTAAGCGTCAAATCGTAAAACAAATGCTCCCGGTCATGCTCACTAATATATTATCATGAAATAAAGCATCTAGACGAAGCTGAGCGTAAGATTTCAAGGCAGTTGTTTCCAATCGTGCCAAATGATCCATTATCGTGAAACAAAGCATCTAGATGAAGCCACGTATAAAATTTTAAAACAAATGTTTCTGATCACACACAGTGTTTTGTTGTCGTGAAATAAAGCACCCAGGCACATCTAAGCATAAAATTTTAAAACAAACGTTTCTGATCACACACAGTGATTCGTTATCATGAAACAAAGCATCTAGACGAAACTAAGTGTAAAATTGTAAAACGGATGTTTCCGATCACACTGAATGATGCAATATCATGAAATAAAGTATCTAGATGAAACGGAGCATAAAATTTTGAAACAAATGTTTTCGATCACGTTGAATGATCCATTATCCTGAAATAAAGCATCTAGACGAAGCTGAGCATAAAATTTTCAAACGAATGTTTCCGATCACGCTCAATCATCAGTTGTCATGAAATAAAGCATATGGACGAAACCGATCGTAAAATTTCAAGACAAATGTTTCCGGTCGCACTCAATGATCCATTATCATGAAATGCAATCAGGGGCAAACTTGAAACTTCAATATTTTGAAATCCAGACGCGATCTTGAGATGAGATCTACTGGGAATGCTTATTTGACTATTCCGAAGCTTTGGGGAAAATCTTGGGGTCAACCGCTTCTCTGACAAGACTTACTAAAAATAGTAAGTGGGGTATTCTTAGCCCGTTGGAAACTTTGAAGGTTCTGAATCGTTATTCACGCAAATGGGTGTCCAAAATCACAAATCTTGAAAAGAAGTGAAAACAAAAGACATCAATTTTGGGTGACGCAAGATTGCCCTTACACGCTCCTGCACCAAGATGGAGCTAAGCGTCAAATCTTAAAACAAATGCTTCCGATCATGAAATAAAGCATCTAGATGAAGCTGAGCGTAAGATTTCAAGGCATTTGTTTCCAATCGTGAAACAAAGCATCTAGATGAAACCGCACATAAAATCTTAAAACAAATATTTCTGATCACACACAGTGTTTCGTTGTCGTGAAATAAAGCACCCAGGCACATCTAAGTGTAAAATTTTAAAACAAACGTTTATGATCGCACGCAGTGATTCGATATCATGAAACAAAGCATCTAGATGAAACTGAGTGTAAAATTGTAAAACAGATATTTTGTTGGCAAGAGACACTATATGGATTTATGATTTTTGTCATTGATGGCAACAAAGTTCATCCCACACATCCGCAGGACATGGTGTGTCTCTATTGGAAGTCAGAATGAAGATTGTTGAGGTCCAGTAAACAAGAACAGAGCTTGTGGCAAGGTCCAACAGACAGGTCCGGATCTCTCAGAGGAAGTATCTTGGTGAAGTACAGATTTGGGAAAGTCAAGAGGACTACCTTGAGTAATAGATTCCAAGGATTTAGCTCCAGTGATGGACAAGGAAAAAGATATGAATAGTTGAGTACCAGATTCCTGAGTGACAGTGTGAACAGAGGAAGAATTGACTGATAGAACATCAGACTAGTTTCCAGATGTGGTACTGATTGTGGTAAATATTATGAAGACATGAATTATGTTTGGCCAACATGATTAATGATTTCTACAAGTATATGCTTGATCTGCATTACTTGATGTGCAAGGATTCAGCCGACAGAACAGAGTTTGTGAGAAGATTGATTGTTCAGGGTGCCGACTAGGAAGATAATGAAATCACTTGTGCATATACATATATAGAATGGATTTAGTTGTGAGAAGGTGTGTGGTGATATGTGATATGCGAATAAAAGCAGAGCAGAGCAGAAATAGTAAGGAAGGTCCGGTATGTGAAAGGAAAGCAGCTTAAGAGAAAAGTAAAGATGAAGTGCAGCAGATCAGTGTACTGAGCATAACTAGAACTGAACTCCAGCATATGTGGATGCTACCAATAAGTTCAAGTATTGTATAACACTCTTTTTTAGACAGTGTGTCTCTTGTAGGCAGTGTGCCTTCTTTTGAGCAGTGTGCTCGGGTAGTGAGCCCTAATTGGCAAGTGCCATTTTATTTCCTTATTCTTCTAATAGAGAATAATCTTTGGGTTAATCACCCTGTGGTTTTCTCCCTTAATAGGGTTTCCACGTCAAAAATATTGTGTCATGTGTATCTCCATTTTCATGGTTATGTTTGCTTGTTTGAATTAATGCTGCATTGATTAATAAGAAAGTTCAGAAAGAAGAAATAATTAGGATAACTGATTCACCCCCCCTCTCAGTTATCAACAATTGGTATCAGAGCCAAGTTCCTCCTAATAGAGTCTAACAGCTCGAGGAAGATCTGGGAATCCAAATGGATGCATATGGTTTAAAGGAGCAACTCAAGACTGCCCTTGAGGATCTTGAACAGTCAAACTCTGAAGTCAATGAATTAAAGGAAAAACTCAAACAGGCTGATGATTTCATGAGAGAACTAAAAGACAAATTAAGTCTCTCTATGAAAAAGAGAAAGGAGCTGCTTCAATAATTGGCAAGATAAAGTGAAGCAAATAATACAAATGAAGAGCTGACTGAGAAAACCAAGTTATGTGAAAAGTTATCAAAAGAAGTCATTATGGTAAGACATGAAATGGAATCAAGAGTTATAAAGTTTACTCAAGAGATTGAAGAGAAAAGAAAAACTGAAGACAATCTAAGACAATCTCTCAAGGAGAAATCAGAAGATTGCCACCAGATGGATAGAATTATCAGACATCTTGAATCTGATCTTGAAGATGCTAAAGATAATGAAGGAAAACTTGAGGATCAAATTGTCTCTCTCAAAAGGGATCTTCAAACAACAAATGAATATAAAGAGAAATTCAAGATAAGTTCTGCTCAACTTAAAGTTCTTCTTAGAAGTCAAAAGAGGGCAGATGACAAGTGTGGTTTGGGCTATGAGAAAGGAGAAAGCTCTGGATCTGGACAGAAGAATTTTGAATCAGAAAATCCAAGAAACAGGCCTAGAAGACCTCCGGTAAGACAACCCAATGCTCAAAGATATCCATCCTTCAATGGATACTACCACAACTGCAATCACTTTGGTCACAAAGCTAATCAGTGCAGAAAGAGAGTGAATCAAACTAATTCATCCTTCTCCGGATAGTGTTTTAACTACAAAAGATATGGTCACAAGTCTTATGAATGCAGAAATATGCAAATGAACAAATCATTCAATGGTAGATGCTTTACATGCAATAGAATAGGTCATATGGCTAATCAATGCAGATCAAGTGGATATCAGTCAAATATGCAAAGAAATGTTGTTTACCAAATCTGTAATAGGTCCGGTCATAGTGCAAAAGTCTGTAGAAGCAAGAATTAGGACAAAAGAGGTCCGGTATATCATAATCAGAACCAAGACAAGGGTAAACAAAAGATGAATGTGGATGAAGTTAAAAGTGAGATGAGCAAGATTTGGGTGAAGAAAAGTACTGAGAATGTAGAGGTTGGATCCGCACCAGACTTTGGTGCTGATATTCCTTCCAGAAATTAAAGAGTGAGCTCTGGCTCATGGGGAGACACAAAGAAAACCTTGTTCCCCTAGCTAGTCAATTGGTGCTAGAACTGGCACAAGAAGAGTTGTGGATTGAAGGATTAATAAGGAATACATTCAAACAAACTGTGGTTAAGATTTGGCAGATCCGCAAGTTGTTTAAAGATCAGGATTGATCCGGTTCTTTAATTTATCTGAATAAGGCAAAAGCAGATTAATATAGGTCGAGCATTTATTGAAACCTGATATTAGGGTTTGCAGAGCAATATAAGGGTTCTCTCAATAATCACTTGTTCATTCTGCACTCAAGAAGAAATGAGAAGTGGAGCTCTGCAACAAAATTCTCCAAGTTCATCAAAGATCATTCGTTGAAGCCATTACTTCCAGAAATCTTTGTGAAACTGAAAGACGTAAAAGGTATTTTCCATTTTCAAATATCTCACTGCAAATCTCTTGATAATGGGTACTCCAAATATTGTAAAGATTCCTGATAGACCTCGCCCTACATTTAAGAAACATCCATACAAATCCTTGGAGGTAGATCCCCTAGGTGCATTTTCCAGTGTTCCGCATGGTGTTTTGCACACTGAAGATATTAGGGTTTATATACATGCAAATATTGAAGAGTTTGGGGAATTCAAACTAAGAGATATCTATCACAAACAACTGTTAGATGATTCATTTGAGCTCAAACCCCAATACAAGGGCCTCCAGAACAAACACTTTGCACAATACATACATTTCCCTTGTTTTACGGAGAATGAATGGGTTAGGTACATTCTGAGAAGAATACATGACAACTTCATGTGGTTGAATGGACCATTCAAGATCACTAAGGATGCCATCAAGGCAGTTACCAGATTACACTCATCCGGTGGGATTCCTATTCTAAAATCTATAAAGAACCAAACTGTGAATGAGGCTACTAGATCTAAGTTTGACAAAAGAGCAATGACAGTAGATGACATCACTGATCCGGATGTCAAGTTTGCCTCCATGATCATTAGATATAAGATATATCATTCTAGCAGAGAAAATTCTGTACCTGGAACTGCCATCTATACAACTTATGAAATGTTAAGAAAGGATGCAAACTATGATCTCTGTCAGCTTCTCCTGAACCAACTCTTAGAGAATCTATAGAAAATTAAGAAAGATAAAAAAAATTCATTCAAGTATGGCGGATTAATTTTGTGCTTATTCTTCTACTTTATGAATGGGCTTCCTGGATCTAATGGCTGGGTATGGGAGAGTGATAGGCCAGTGGCTATCCAAATTAGAGATTATCTGCATGGACTTGGTGATAACCAAGCACAAAATATAGCTCTGTGGGGATACTTTAAGAACTTTCAGAACATAATGCAAACAAGAGAAAGCATTCCCCAGTCCCTTGTTGAGAAATACAAAGACACAGTCTGCTTTATGGTAGAGACTGACCAGTGCCTAATGGAGGCAGTAGAACCAAGGACAGTTTAGATCATGCCCATGGGGTATGAAGTGGATGAACAGATTGTGGAGCTGCATGTTCAACACATGCTAAGTCAGCCTAAAGATCCAAAGGCAGAAAGGTTTGGAACCTTTGAGGAGCTGAGTGTAAAGATCCATGTGGAACTCAGAGAACCAAAGATGAAAAGGAAGGTGAGAAAATAAGTAGAACATATTGCACAAGGCCTTGGGATCTCAAAGGAGGCACTTGATGCCAACTGGGAAAAGAGACAAAAAGCTGATGAAGAGAAGAAAGAGGCAGAAAAAGGAAGCAAGAAAAGTGCTTCGATAAAAACTTCCACCCGGACCAGATCTTCAAATAGACCAGCACCTGTCCCTGCTAAAAGCTCAAAACTGGAAGTCCAAGCATCCAGCAAAGGAGAGAAAAGGTCAAAGACAAAAGCCACAAGGGTTTATACAAGTCAAAGAGATGAAGAGGAAACTGAATCTGATGAAGAAGTCAGGAAAATGAAGAAAAAGAAGAAAACATCCGGTCAACGCTCTACCGGACAGAAGGAAGAAGAAAAGGCAGAGGAATATGTTGAAAAACCCACTCTTCACATTGAGGACATAATCAAATCAGTCACAGTGGACGGAAATCTTTAGCCAATGGTTGAGTTTTATGATGATTATGGTGAAGCAGATCAGAAGATATTGCAAGATGCCACAATCAGGTATCTAAATATTTACAATGAAGCATTTATTGAAATTATATCTCTGATCCCTAAAAGCTTGGAGAAGGAACTAGAATCAAGAAAGAACACTACCCAAGCTAAAGACCTAGAAATCTGGGAACAAATAGCAATCCAGCTATATCCTTCAATCGACCCCAAGACAATGAATATGATATTCAAAGATTGTAAGGATGAGTTCAGAAGCAAAGCAAGGATGAATCAACTTATGCTTGGTGAAACTGACAAGGTAGCCAAGGACACAGAAGAGATCCTCTAGAAGGCCTTCAAAAGATTTAATCTTCCTATTATAGAGGATTTGGGTACTAATCCCTCAACCACAAATGTTGCAGAAGAAACTCCTGAGAAAATGATAGAAGAGGTGAGCCCTAAACAGACTAACATTTCTCCTCCGGTTTCCCCTACAATCTCCGGATCTAAAGGAGAAGAAAAATTACAGGAGAAAGAAGCAGAGGTGAAGGAAAAAGAAGATGACAGTGCTAAGGTTGTAGAAGGAGAGAAGACTTCAGCAGAGAAAACCACAACTTCTAGTTGTGAAGGAGAGAAAACTCCTAAGGACAGCTCCAAGACTGCAGAAGAGAAGAAACATCTGTCTCTAGCAAGAGACACTGCACAAATTGTCCAAGAATTCCTAAACAAAGAAACAATGGAGATTGATGAACTGGAGCTTCTACAAGGTCCATTCAATTTTGATTCTCTTTCTTCGGTACAAACTATGAAGACAGCTTCATTTGCTAATGCTAAGGCTAACGAAAAACTCCTAAAGTCTCATATGGAAGACTGTGAGTTAATAGAAGCTGCTTCCGGAGTGCTAGAAAAGATTATGCCATCGTTTCAAAATGATCCTACAGCCTCCTCTTCTGGTAATCTCAAAACCTTAGTTAGCAATGTTAGTACACATTTTGATTCTCTAGAAAAATCAGCTGAAGAAAAGGTCCGGAAGGAGTTTTTGGATAAAAGGTTCTCCAAGGTATAGGGTTTGATCATTAATGATAGGAGAAAAATGAACATTGGGATAAAGAGCTTAGAAAATGCTCTTAAGGATGGTGGTGAAATATACAAATTTTGTATCTCCTGGTCCAAGGTAACAGTGGAAATTGAGAAGAAAATAAAAGAGCAAGAGGACAAACTACTAAGCTTGTCTCAAAGTTTTGATCCTCTTTCATCCTCCATAATAAATCAAGAATGCCAGACTATTGCAATCACAAATGCAATAAAGAATTTTGAGAAGGAAAGAAAGAACATAATTAACCAGATGGGTGAACTTAGAAGGATTATTATCCCTAAGTTAGAGGCCATGCATGAGGCCATAAGTGAAGCTCAAATCACAGCCCAGACAAATGATCTGACAGATCTAAAAGGGGCAGATGCGTTTGCATTCCTGTTGAGTGGGCATATCTCAATTTTGGACAGGATGAAGCAGAGCTGAGCGACAGAAGTTGTACAGTTGAAAAACACTTTTGCAGACATACTTAAGTATATGTAAGTACAACTTGTATATATATACTTATGCGGCTAAATGTAGTTAAATTTTTGAAAATTTTGGTATGTGGACCCTACCCTTTGCTATTGATGTCAAAGGGGGAGTGAGGAGTAGTGAAAAATGAGGAATCCAACTAAGGGGGAGCTCCAGAAAATGTATATAAAGACAGAGCATCAACCAAGGGGGAGCATAGTGTAAACACTTAGTCATTTTTCACTAAGTGTTGCCATCAATGCCAAAGGGGAAGATTGTTGGCAAGAGACACTATATGGATTCATGATTGTTGTCATTGATGGCAACAAAGTTCATCCCACACATCCGCAGGACATGGTGTGTCTCTACCGGAAGTCAGAATGAAGATTGTTGAGGTCTGGTAAACAAGAATAGAGCTTGTGGCAAGGTCCGATAGACAGGTCCGGATCTCTCAGAGGAAGTATCTTGGTGAAATACGGATTTGGGAAAGTCAAGAGGACTACCTTAAGTAATAGATTCCAAGGATTTAGCCTCCGATGATGGACAAGGAAAAAGATATGAATATTGAGTACCAGATTCCTGAGTGATAGTGTGAACAGAGGAAGAACTAACTGATAGAACATCAAACTACTTTCCAGATGTGTTACTAATTGTGGTAAAGATTATGAAGACATGAATTATGTTTGGCCGACATGATTAATAATTTCTACAAGTATATGCTTGATCCGCATTACTTAATGTGCAAGGATTCAGCCGACAAAATAGAGTTTGTGAGAAGATTGACTGTTCTGGGTGCCGACTAGGAAGATAATGAAATCACTTGTGTGGATACATATATAGGATGGATTTAGTTTTGAGAAGGTGTGTGGTGATATGTGATATACGAATAAAAGTAGAGCAGAGCAGAAATAGTAAGGAGGGTCCGGTATGTGAAAGGAAAGTAGCTTAAGAGAAAAGTAAAGATGAAGTGCAACAGATCAGTGTACTGAGCATAATCGGAACTAAACTCCAGCATATGTGGATGGTACCAATCAGTTCAAGTATTGTATAGCACTCTTTTGTAGACAGTGTGTCTCTTGTAGGCAGTGTGCCTTCTCGTGAGCAGTGTGCTCGGGCAGTGAGCCCTAATTGGCAAGTGCCATTTTATTTCCTTATTCTTCTAACAGAGAATAATCTTTGGGTTAATCACCCCGTGGTTTTCTCCCTTAACAGGGTTTCCATGTCAAAAATATTGTTTCATGTGTATCTCCATTAATGCTGCATTGATTAATAAGAAAGTTTAGAAAGTAGAAATATTTAGGATAACTGATTCACCCCCCCTCTCAGTTATCAACATATTTCCGATCACACTGAATGATGCAATATCATGAAATAAAGCATCTAGATCAAACTGAGCGTAAAATTTTGAGACAAATGTTTTCGATCACGTTGAATGATCCATTATCGTGAAATAAAGCATCTAGATTAAGCTGAGCATAAAATTTTCAAACGAATGTTTCCGATCACGCTCAATCATCAGTTGTCATGAAATAAAGCATATGGATGAAACCGATCGTAAAATTTCAAGACAAATGTTTCCGATCACACTCAATGATCCATTATCATGAAATACAATCAGCGGCAAACTCAAAACTTCAATATCTTGAAATCAAAACGCGATCTTGAGATGAGATCTACCGGGAATGCTTATTTGACTCTTCCGAAGCTCTGGGGAAAATCTTGGGGTCAACCGCTTCTCCGACAAGACTTACTAAAAATAGTAAGTGGGGTATTCTTAGCCCATTGGAAACTTTGAAGGTTCTGAATCATTATTCATGCAAATGGGTGTCCAAAAACACAAATCTTGAAAAGAAGTGAAAATAAAAGACATCGATTTTGGGTGACGCAAGATTGCCCTTACACACTCCTACACCAAGATAGAACTAAGCGTCAAATCTTAAAACAAATGCTTCCGATCATGCTCAATGATTTATTATCATGAAATAAAGCATCTAGATGAAGCTGAGCGTAAGATTTCAAGGCAGTTGTTTCCAATTGTGCCAAATGATCCATTATCGTGAAACAAAGCATCTAGATGAAACTGCACATAAAATCTTAAAACAAATGTTTCCGGTCACACATAGTGTTTCGTTGTCACGAAATAAAGCATCCAAGCACATCTAAGCGTAAAATTTTAAAACAAATGTTTCTGATCACACGTAGTGATTTGTTATCATAAAACAAAGCATCTAGACGAAACTGAGTGTAAAATTGTAAAACAGATGTTTCTGATCACACTAAATGATGCAATATCATGAAATAAAGCATCTAGATGAAACCGAGCATAAAATTTTGAAACAAATGTTTCCGATCATGTTGAATGATCCATTATCATGAAATAAAGCATCTAGACGAAGCTGAGCATAAAATTTTCAAACGAATGTTTCCGATCATGCTCAATCATCAGTTGTCATGAAATAAAGCATATGGATGAAACCGATCGTAAAATTTCAAGACAAATATTTCTGATCACACTTAATGATCCATTATCATGAAATGCAATCAGGGGCAAACTTGAAAATTCAATATCTTGAAATCCAGACGTGATCTTGAGATGAGATCTATAGGGAATACTTATTTGACTATTCCGAAGCTCTGGGGAAAATCTTGGGGTCAACCGTTTCTCCGAAAAGACTTACTAAAAATTGTACGTGGGGTATTCTTAGCCCGTTGGAAACTTTGAAGGTTCTAAATTGTTATTCATGCAAATGGGTGTCCAAAAACACAAATCTTGAAAAGAAGTGAAAACAAAAGACATCAATTTTGAGTGACGCAAGATTGCCTTTACACGCTCTTGCACCAAGATGGAACTAAGCGTCAAATCTTAAAACAAATGCTCCCGATCATGCTCAATGATCTATTATCATGAAATAAAGCATCTAGACGAAGCTGAGCGTAAGATTTCAAGGCATTTGTTTCCAATCGTGTTGAATGATCCATTATCGTGAAACAAAGCATCTAGATGAAACCGGGCATAAAATCTTAAAACAATTGTTTCTGATCACACATAGTGTTTCGTTCTCGCGAAATAAAGCATCCAGGCACATCTCAGCGTAAAATTTTAAAACAAACATTTCTAATCACACGCAGTGATTCATTATAATGAAACAAAGCATCTAGATGAAACTGAGTGTAAAATTGTAAAATGGATGTTTCCGATCACACTGAATGATGCAATATCATGAAATAAAGCATCTAGATGAAACTAAGCATAAAATTTTGAAACAAATGTTTCTGATCATGTTGAATGATCCATTATCATGAAACAAAGCATCTAGACGAAGCTGAGCGTAAAATTTTCAAACGAATGTTTATGATCACGCTCAATCCTCAGTTGTCATGAAATAAAGCATATGGACGAAACCGATCGTAAAATTTCAAGACAAATGTTTCCTATCACACTCAATGATCCATTATCATGAAATGCAATCAGGGGCAAACTCAAAAATTCAATATCTTGAAATCCAGATGCGATCTTGAGATGAGATCTACCGGGAATGCTTATTTGACTATTCCGAAGCTCTGGGGAAAATCTTGGGGTCAACCGCTTCTCTGACAAGATTTACTAAAAATAGTAAGTGGGGTATTCTTAGCCCGTTGGAAACTTTGAAGCTTCTGAATCGTTATTCACGCAAATGGGTGTCCAAAAATAGAAATCTTGAAAAGAAGTGAAAAGAAAAGACATCGATTTTGAGTGACGCAAGATTGCCCTTACACTCTCCTGCACCAAGATTGAACTAAGCATCAAATCTCGAAACAAATTCTCCCGATCATGCTCAATGACCTATTATCATGAAATAAAGCATCTAGACAAAGCTGAGCGTAAGATTTCAAGGCAGTTGTTTCCAATCGTGCTGAATGATCCATTATTGTGAAACAAAGCATCTAGATGAAAACGCCCATAAAATCTTAAAACAAATGTTTCTGATCACACACACTGTTTCGTTGTCGTGAAATAAAGCACCCAGGCACATCTAAGCGTAAGGATCATTCGACATGATTGGAAACAACTACCTTGAAATCTTACGCTTAGCTTTGTTTAGATGCTTTATTTCACGATAATAGATGATTGAGCATGATCAGAAGCATTCATTTTAGGATTTGACGCTTAGTTTCATCTTGGTGCAGGAGCATGTAAGGGCAATCTTGCGTCACCCAAAATTGATGTCTTTTGTTTTCAATTCTTTCCAAGATTTGTGTTTTTGGACACCCATTTGCGCGAATAACGATCCAGGACCTTCAAAGTTTCCAACGGGCTAAGGATACCCCACTTACTATTTTTAGTAAGTCTTGTCGGAGAAGCGTTTGACCCCAAGATTTTCCCCAGAGCTTCAGAATAGTCAAATAAGCACTCTCGGTAGATCTCATCTCAAGATCACGTTTGGATTTCAAGATATTGAAGTTTCAAGTTTGTGAGTATTCATCGCCTGATTGCATTTCATGATAGTGGATCATTGAGTGCGATGGGAAAATTTGTCTTAAAATTTTACGATCGGCTTCGTCCATATGCTTTATTTCACAACAACTGATGATTGAGCGTGATTGGAAATGTTCGTTTGAAAGTTTTACACTCAGCTTCATCCAGATGCCTTATTTCATGATAATGGATCATTCGACGTGATTGGAAACATTTGTTTCAAAATTTTGTACTCGGTTTTATCTAGATGCTTTATTTCATGGTATTGAATCATTCAGTGCGATCAGAAACATTCGTTTTACAATTTTACACTCAGTTTCATCTAGATGGTTTGTTTCGTGATAAGGAATCGCTGCATGCGATCGGAAACATTTGTTTTAAAATTTTACGCTTAGATGTGCCTGGGTACTTTATTTCACGATAATGAAACGTTTTGTGTGATTGGAAACATTTGTTTTAAGATTTTATGCGCGGTTTCATCTAGATACTTTGTTTCACGATAATGGATCATTCGGCACGATTGGAAACAAATGCCTTGAAATCTTATGCTCAGCTTCGTCTAGATGCTTTATTTCACGATAATAGACGATTGAGCATGATCGGAAGCATTCGTTTTAGGATTTGACACTTAGTTTCATCTTGGTACAGGAGCATGTAAGGGCAATCTTGCGTTACCCAAAATTGATGTCTTTTGTTTTCACTTCTTTCCAAGATTTGTGTTTTTGGACACCCATTTGCGCGAATAACGATCCAGGATCTTCAAACTTTCCAATGGGCTAAGGATACCCCACTTACTATTTTTAGTAAGTCTTGCCGGAGAAGCAATTGACACCAAGATTTTCCCCAGAGCTTCGGAATAGTCAAGTAAGCACTCTCGGTAGATCTCATCTAGATTTCAAGATATTGAATTTTCAAGTTTGTGAGGATTCATCCTCTAATTGCATTTCATGATAGTGGATCATTGAGTGTGATCATAAACATTTGTCTTGAAATTTTAGAATCAGCTTCATCCATATGATTTATTTCACAACAACTGATGATTGAGCGTGATCAGAAATGTTCGTTTGAAAGTTTTACGCTAAGCTTCATCCAGATGCCTTATTTCATGATAATGGATCATTCGACGTGATCGGAAACATTTGTTTCAAAATTTTACGCTCAGTTTCATCTAGATGCGCTTTATTTCATGGTATTGCATCATTCAGTGCGATCAGAAATGTTTATTTTATAATTTTACACTCAGTTTTGTTTAGATGCTTTGTTTCATTATAACGAATCGCTGCGTGGGATCGGAAACGTTTGTTTCAAAATTTTGCGTTCGGTTTCATGTAGATGCTTTATTTCATGGTATTGCATCATTCAGTGTGATCGAAAAAGGTTGTTTTATAATTTTACACTCAGTTTTGTCTAGATGCTTTGTTTCATGATAACGAATTGTTGCGTGGGATCAGAAACGTTTGTTTTAAAATTTTACGCTTAGATGTGCCTGGGTGCTTTATTTCGCGATAACGAAACGTTGTGTGTGATTAGAAACATTTTTTTAAAGATTTTATGTGTGGTTTCATTGAGATGCTTTGTTTCACGATAATGGATCATTCGGCACAATTGGAAACAATTGCCTTGAAATCTTACGCTCAGCTTCGTCTAGATGCTTTATTTCACGATAATAGATGATTGAGCATGATCGGAAGCATTCGTTTTAGGATTTGACGCTTAGTTTCATCTTGGTGCAGAAGCATGTAAGGGCAATCTTGCGTTACCCAAAATTGATGTCTTTTGTTTTCACTTCTTTCCAAGATTTGTGTTTTTGGACACCCATTTATATGAATAACAATCCAGGACCTTCAAAGTTTCCAACGGGCTAAGGAAACCCCACTTACTATTTTTAGTAAGTCTTGTCGGAGAAGCGGTTCACCCCAAGATTTTTCCCAAAGCTTCGGAATAGTCAAATAAGCACTCTCGGTAGATCTCATCTCAAGATCGCGTCTAGATTTCAAGATATTCAAGTTTCAAGTTTGTGAGGATTCATCCCCTGATTGCATTTCATGAGAGTGGATCATTGAGTGCGATCGAAAACATTTGTCTTGAAATTTTACGATTGGCTTCATCCATATGCTTTATTTCATGACAACTGATGATTGAGCGTGATCAGAAATGTTCATTTGAAAGTTTTACGCTCAGCTTCGTCTAGATGCCTTATTTCATGATAATGGATCATTCGACGTGATTAGAAACATTTGTTTCAAAATTTTGTGCTCGGTTTCATCTAGATGCTTTATTTCATGGTATTGCATCATTCAGTGCGATCAGAAACATTAGTTTTACAATTTTACGCTCAGTTTCGTCTAGATGCTTTGTTTTGTGATAACGAATCATTGCGTGCGATCAGAAATGTTTGTTTTAAAATTTTATGCTTGGATATGCCTAGGTGCTTTATTTCGCGCGATAACGAAACGTTGTGTGTGATCGGAAACATTTGTTTTAAGATTTTATGTGCGGTTTCATCTAGATGCTTTGTTTCACGATAATGGATCATTTGACACGATTGGAAATAGCTGCCTTGAAATCTTACTCTTAGCTTCGTCTAGATGCTTTATTTCATGATAATAGATGATTGAGCATGATCGGAAGCATTCATTTTAGGATTTGACGCTTAGTTTCATCTTGGTGTAGGAGCATGTAAGGGCAATCTTGCGTCACCCAAAATTGATGTCTTTTATTTTCACTTCTTTCCAAGATTTGTGTTTTTGGATACCCATTTATGTGAATAACAATCCAGGACCTTCAAAGTTTCCAACGGGCTAAGGATACCCCACTTACTATATTTAGTAAGTCTTGCCAGAGAAGCGGTTGACCCCAAAGCTTCGGAATAGTCAAATATGCACTTTTGGTAGATCTCATCTCAAGATCGCATCTAGATTTCAAGATATTGAAGTTTCAAGTTTGTGAGGATTCATCCTCTGATTGCATTTCATGAGAGTGGATCATTGAGTGCAATCAGAAAAATTTGTCTTGAAATTTTACGATCGGCTTTGTCCATATGCTTTATTTCACGACAACTGATGATTGAGCGTGATCAAAAATGTTCGTTTGAAAGTTTTACACTTAGCTTCGTCTAGATGCCTTATTTCATGATAATGGAACATTCGACGTGATCAGAAACATTTGTTTCAAAATTTTGTGCTTGATTTCATCTAGATGCTTTGTTTCATGGTATTGCATCATTCAGTGCGATCGGAAACATTCATTTTACAATTTTACACTCAGTTTCATCTAGATGCTTTTTTTTGTGAGAACAAATCCCTGCGTATGATCATAAATGTTTGTTTTTAAATTTTACGCTTGGGAACTAGGTGCTTTATTTCGCGCGATAACGAAAAGCTGTGTGTGATCGGAAACATTTGTTTTAAAATTTTATGCGCGGTTTCATCTAGATGGGTTGTTTCGCGATAATGGATCATTCGGCACGATTGGAAACAACTGCCTTGAAATGTTACGCTCAGCTTCATCTAGATGCTTTATTTCATGATAATAGATGATTGAGCATGAGAAGCATTCGTTTTAGGATTTGACGCTTAGTTTCATCTTGGTGCAGGAGCATGTAAGGGCAATCTTGTATCACCAAATATTGATGTCTTTTGTTTTCACTTCTTTCCAAGATTTGTGTTTTTGGACACCCATTTGCGCGAATAACGATCCAGGACCTTCCAAGTTTCCAAAGGGCTTAGGATACCCCACTTACTATTTTTAGTAAGTCTTGCCAGAGAAGCAGTTGACCCCAAGATTTTCCCCAGAGCTTCAGAATAGTCAAATAAGCACTGTCGGTAGATCTCATCTCAAGATCGCGTATGGATTTCAAGATATTGAAGTTTCAAGTTTGTGAGGATTCATCCCCTGATTGCATTTCATGAGAGTGGATCATTGAGTGCGATCGGAAACATTTGTCTTAAAATTTTACGATCGGCTTCGTCCATATGCTTTATTTCAGGACAACTGATGATTAAGCGTGAACGGAAATGTTCGTTTGAAAGTTTTACTCTTAGCTTCATCCAGATGCCTTATTTCATGATAATGGATCATTCGACGTGATTGGAAACGTTTGTTTCAAAATTTTGCACTCAGTTTCATCTAGATGCTTTATTTCATGGTATTGCATCATTCAGTGTGATCAGAAACATTCATTTTACAATTTTACACTCAGTTTCGTCTAGATGCTTTGTTTCGTGATAACGAATCACTGCGTGCGATCAAAAACATTTGTTTTAAAATTTTATGCTTAGATGTGCCTGCGTGCTTTATTTCGCGCGATAACAAAACGTTGTGTGTGATCACAAACATTTATTTTAAGATTTTATGTGCGGTTTCATCTAGATGCTTTGTTTCATGATAATGGATCATTTGGCACGATTGGAAACAATTGCCTTGAAATCTTATGCTTAGCTTTGTGTAGATGCTTTATTTCACGATAATAGATGATTGAGCATGATCGGAAGCATTCCTTTTACGATTTGACGCTTAGTTTCATCTTGGTGTAGGAGCATGTAAGGGCAATCTTGCGTCACTCAAAATTGATGTCTTTTGTTTTCACTTCTTTCCAAGATTTTTGTTTTTGGACACACATTTGCGCGAATAACAATCCAGGACCTTCAAAGTTTCCAACGGGATAAGGATACCCCACTTACTATTTTTAGTAAGTCTTGCCAGAGAAGCGGTTGACCCCAAGATTTTCCACAGAGCTTCGGAATAGTCAAATAAGCACTCTCGGTAGATCTCATCTCAAGATCATGTATGGATTTCAAGATATTGAAGTTTTGAGTTTGTGAGGATTCATCCCCTGATTCCATTTCATGAGAGTGGATTATTGAGTGTGATCGGAAACATTTGTCTTGAAATTTTACGATCAACTTCGTCATATGCTTTATTTCATGACAACTGATGATTGAGTGTGATCGGAAATGTTCGTTTGAAAATTTTACGCTCAACTTCGTCCAGATGCCTTAGTTCATGATAATGGATCATTCGACATGATCGGAAACATTTGTTTCAAAATTTTTCACTCGGTTTCATCTAGATGCTTTATTTCATGGTATTGCATCATTCAGTGTGATCAGAAACATTCGTTTTACAATTTTACACTCAATTTCGTCTAGATACTTTGTTTCGTGATAATGAATCGCTGCGTGCGATCGGAAACGTTTGTTTTAAAATGTTACACTTAGATATGCCTGGGTGCTTTATTTCCCGCGATAACGAAACGTTGTGTGTGATCAGAAACATTTGTTTAAAGATTTTATGCGCAGTTTCATCTAGATGCTTTGTTTCACAATAATGGATCATTCGGCACGATTGGAAACAACTGCCTATAAATCTTACGCTTAGCTTCATCTAGATGCTTTATTTCACGATAATAGATGATTGAGCATGATCGGAAGCATTCGTTTTAGGATTTGACACTTAGTTTCATCTCAGTGCAGGAGCATGTAAGGGCAATCTTACGTCACCTAAAATTGATGTCTTTTGTTTTAACTTCTTTCCAAGATTTGTGTTTTTGGACACCTATTTGCATGAATAATGATCCAGGACCTTCAAAGTTTCCAACGGGCTAAGGATACCCCACTTACTACTTTTAGTAAGTCTTGCCGAAGAAGCGGTTGACCCCAAGATTTTCCCCAGAGCTTCGGAATTGTCAAATAAGCACTCTCTTTAGATATCATCTCAAGATCGCATCTGGATTTCAAGATATTGAATTTTTGAGTTTGTGAGGATTCATCCCCTGATTGCATTTCATGAGAGTGGATCATTGAGTGTGATTGGAAACGTTTGTCTTGAAATTTTATGATCGGCTTCGTCCATATGCTTTATTTCAGGACAACTGATGATTGAGCATGATTGGAAACGTTCGTTTGAAAGTTTTACTCTCAGCTTCGTCCAAATGCCTTATTTCATGATAATGGATCATTCGACGTGATCAGAAACATTTGTTTCAAAATTTTACGCTTAGTTTCATCTAGATGCTTTATTTCATGGTATTGCATCATTCAGTGCGATGTTTTACAATTTTACACTCAGTTTCGTCTAGATGCTTTGTTTCGTGATAACGAATCGCTGCATGCGATCGGAAACGTTTGTTTTAAAATTTTACACTTAGATGTGCCTGGGTGCTTTATTTCACGCGATAACAAAACGTTGTGTGTGATCGAAAACATTTGTTTTAAGATTTTATGCGCGGTTTCATCTAGATGCTTTGTTTCACGATAATGGATCATTCGACACGATTGGAAACAACTACCTTGAAATCTTACGCTCAGCTTCATCTAGATGCTTTATTTCATGATAATAGATGATTGAGCATGATCGGAAGCATTCATTTTAGGATTTGACGCTTAGTTTCATCTTGGTGCAGGAGCATGTAAGGGCAATCTTGCGTTACCCAAAATTGATGTCTTTAGTTTTCACTTCTTTCCAAGATTTGTGTTTTTGGACACCCATTTGCACGAATAACGATCCAGGACCTTTAAAGTTTCCAACGGGCTAAGGATACCCCACTTACTATTTTTAGTAAGTCTTGCCGGAGAAGCGGTTGACCCAAAAGCTTCGGAATAGTCAAATAAGCACTCTCGGTAGATGTCATCTCAAGATTGCATCTTGATTTCAAGATATTGAAGTTTCAAGTTTGTGAGGATTCATCCCCTAATTGCATTTCATGAGAGTGGATCATTGAGTGCGATCAAAAATATTTGTCTTGAAATTTGACGATCGGCTTCATCCATATGCTTTATTTCATGACAATTGATGATTGAGCGTGATCGGAAACGTTCATTTGAAAGTTTTACGCTCAGCTTCGTCCAGATGCCTTATTTCATGATAATGGATCATTCGACGTGATCAGAAACATTTGTTTCAAAATTTTGTGCTCGGTTTCATCTAGATGCTTTATTTCATGGTATTGCATCATTCAGTGCGATCAGAAACATTAGTTTTACAATTTTAAACTTAGTTTCGTCTAGATGCTTTGTTTTGTGATAACGAATCACTGCGTGCGATCGGAAATGTTTGTTTTAAAATTTTATGCTTGGATGTGCCTGGGTGCTTTATTTCGCATGATAACGAAATGTTGTGTGTGATCGGAAACATTTGTATTAAGATTTTATGTGTGGTTTCATCTAGATGCTTTGTTTCACGATAATGGATCATTTGACACAATTGGAAACAACTGCCTTGAAATCTTACACTCAGCTTCATCTAGATGCTTTAATTCATGATAATAGATGATTGAGCATGATCGGAAGCATTCATTTTCGGATTTGACGCTTAGTTTCATCTTGGTGCAGGAGCATGTAAGGGCAATCTTGCGTCACCTAAAATTGATGTCTTTTATTTTCACTTCTTTCCAAGATTTGTGTTTTAGGACACCCATTTGCGCGAATAACGATCTAGGACCTTCCAAGTTTCTAACGGGCTAAGGATACCCCACTTACTATTTTTAGTAAATCTTTTTGGAGAAGCGGTTGACCCCAATATTTTCCCCAGAGCTTCGGAATAGTCAAATAAGCACTCTCGGTAGATCTCATCTCAAGATCGCATCTGGATTTCAAGATATTGAAGTTTTGAGTTTGTGAGGATTCATCCCCTAATTGCATTTCATGAGAGTGGATAATTGAGTGCGATCAGAAATATTTGGCTTGAAATTTTATGATCAGCTTTGTCCATATGCTTTATTTCACGACAACTGATGATTGAGCGTGATCAGAAATGTTCATTTGAGAGTTCTATGCTCAGCTTCGTCCAGATGCCTTATTTCATGATAACGGATCATTCGATGTGATCATAAATATTTGTTTTAAAATTTTGCGCTCGGTTTCATCTAGATGCTTTATTCCATGGTATTGCATCATTCAGTGCGATTGGAAACATTCGTTTTACAATTTTACACTCAGTTTCGTCTAGATGCTTTGATTCGTGATCACGAATCGTTGCATACGATCAGAAACATTTTTTTAAAAATTTTACGCTTAGATGTGCCTGGGTGCTTTATTTCGCATGATAACGAAACGTTGTGTGTGATCAGAAACATTTGTTTTAAGATTTTATGCGCGGTTTCATCTAGATGCTTTGTTTCACGATAATGGATCATTCGGCACGATTGGAAACAACTGCCTTGAAATCTTACACTCAGCTTTGTCTAGATGCTTTATTTCATGATAATAGATGATTGAGCATGATCGGAAGCATTCGTTTTAGGATTTGACGCTTAGTTTCATCTTGGTGCAGGAGCATGTAAGGGCAATCTTACGTCACCCAAAATTGATGTCTTTTGTTTCAACTTCTTTCCAAGATTTGTGTTTTTGGACACCCATTTGCACGAATAACAATCCAGGACCTTCAAAGCTTCCAACGGGCTAAGGATACCCCACTTACTATTTTTAGTAAGTCTTTCCGGAGAAGTGGTTGACCCCAAGATTTTCCCCAGAGCTTCGAAATAGTCAAATAAGCACTCTCGGTAGATCTCATCTCAAGATCGCATCTGGATTTCAAAATATTGAAGTTTCAACTTTGTGAGGATTCATCCCCTGATTGCATTTCATGAGAGCGGATCATTGAGTGCGATCGGAAACATTTTTCTTGAAATTTTATGATCGGCTTTGTCCATATGCTTTATTTCATGACAACTAATAATTGAGCGTGATCGGAAATGTTCATTTGAAAGTTTTACGCTCAGCTTCGTCCAGATGCCTTATTTCATGATAATGGATCATTCGACGTGATCGGAAACATTTGTTTCAAAATTTTGTGCTTGGTTTCATCTAGATGCTTTATTTCATGGTATTGCATCATTCAGTGCAATCGAAAACATTTGTTTTACAATTTTACACTCAGTTTCGTCTAGATGCTTTGTTTCGTGATAACGAATCGCTGCGTGCGATCAGAAATGTTTGTTTTAAAATTTTACGCTTGGGAACTGGGTGGTTTATTTCACGTGATAACGAAACAATGTGTGTGATCGGAAACATTTGTTTTAACATTTTATGTGCAGTTTCGTCTAGATGCTTTGTTTCACGATAATGCATCATTCGGCACGATTGGAAACAACTGCCTTAAAATCTTACGCTCAGCTTCGTCTAGATGCTTTATTTCATGATAATAGATGATTGAGCATGAGAAGCATTCGTTTTAGGATTTGACGCTTAGTTTCATCTTGGTGCAGGAGCATGTAAGGGCAATCTTGCGTCACCCAAAATTGATGTCTTTTGTTTTCACTTCTTTCTAAGATTTGTGTTTTTGGACACCCATTTGTACAAATAATGATCCAGGACCTTTAAAGTTTCCAACGAGCTAAGGATACCCCACTTACTATTTTTAGTAAGTCTTCCTGGAGAAGCAGTTGACCCCAAGATTTTCCCTAGAGCTTCGGAATAGTCAAATAAGCACTCTCGGTAGATCTCATCTCAAGATTGCGTATGGATTTCAAGATATTGAAGTTTCAAGTTTGTGAGGATTCATCCCCTGATTGCATTTCATGAGAGTGGATCATTGAGTGTGATCGGAAACATTTGTCTTAAAATTTTATAATCGGCCTCGTCCATATGCTTTACTTCACGACGACTGATGATTGAGCGTGATCTTAAACATTTGTTTGAAAGTTTTACGCTCAGCTTCGTCCAGATGCCTTATTTCATGATAATGGATCATTCGACATGATCGGAAACATTTGTTTCAAAATTTTACGCTCAGTTTCATCTAGATGCTTTATTTCAAGTATTACATCATTCAGTGTGATCGGAAACATTCGTTTTACAATTTTACACTCAGTTTCATCTAGATGGTTTGTTTCGTGATAACGAATTGCTGCATGCGATCGGAAACATTTGTTTTAAAATTTTACGCTTAGATGTGCCTGGGTGCTTTATTTCGCGTCATAACGAAACGTTGTGTGTGATCGGAAACATTTGTTTTAAGATTTTATGCGCGGTTTCATCTTGATGCTTTGTTTCACGATAATGGATCATTCGGCATGATTGGAAATAACTACCTTGAAATCTTACGCTCAGCTTCGTCTAGATGCTTTATTTCACGATAATAGATGATTCAGCATGATCGGAAGCATTCGTTTTAGGATTTGACGCTTAGTTTCATCTTGGTGCAGGAGCATGTAAGGGCAATCTTGCGTCACCCAAAATTGATGTCTTTTGTTTTCACTTCTTTCCAAGATTTGTGTTTTTTGGACACCCATTTGCGTGAATAACGATCCAGGACCTTCCAAGTTTGCAACAGGCTAAGGATACCCCACTTACTATTTATAGTAAGTCTTGCTGGAGAAGAGGTTGACCCCAAGGTTTTCCCTAGAGCTTCGGAATAGTCAAATAAGCACTCTCGGTAGATATCATCTCAAGATCGCGTGTGGATTTCAAGATATTGAATTTTTGAGTTAGTGAGGATTCATCCCCTGATTGCATTTCATGAGAGTGGATCATTGAGTGCGATCAGAAATATTTGTCTTGAAATTTTACGATCGGCTTTGTCCATATGCTTTATTTCAGGACGACTGATGATTTAGCGTGATCAGAAACGTTCGTTTGAAAGTTTTACTCTCAGCTTCGTCTAGATGCCTTATTTCATGATAATGGATCATTCGACGTGATCGAAAACATTTGTTTCAAAATTTTTTGCTCGGTTTCATATAGATGCTTTATTTCATGGTATTGCATCATTCAGTGCGATCAGAAACATTTGTTTTACAATTTTACACTTAGTTTCGTCTAGATGCTTTGTTTCGTCTAGATGATTTATTTTGCGTCATAATGAAACATTGTGTGTGATCGGAAACATTTGTTTTAAGATTTTATGCGCGGTTTCATCTAGATGCTTTGTTTCACGATAATGGATCATTCCACACGATAGGAAACAACTGCCTTGAAATCTTATGCTCAGCTTCGTCTAGATGCTTTATTTCAGGATAATAGATGATTGAGCATGATCGGAAGCATTCGTTTTAGGATTTGACGCTTAGTTTCATCTTGGTGTAGGAGCATGTAAGGGCAATTTTGCGTCACCCAAAATTGATGTCTTTTGTTTTCACTTCTTTCCAAGGTTTGTGTTTGTGTTTTTAGTAAGTCTTGCCGAAGAAGCTGTTGACCCAAGATTTTCCCTAGAGCTTCGGAATAGTCAAATAAGCACTCTCGGTAGATCTCATCTCAAGATCACGTCTGGATTTCAAGTTATTGAAATTTTGAGTTTGTGAGGATGCATTCCTTGATTGCATTTCATGAGAGTGGATCATTGAGTGCGATCAGAAACATTTGTCTTGAAATTTTACGATTAGCTTCGTCCATATGCTTTGTTTCATGACAACTGATGATTGAGCGTGATCAGAAATGTTCGTTTGAAAGTTTTACGCTCAGCTTCGTCCAGATGCCTTATTTCATGATAATGGATCATTCGATGTGATCAGAAACATTTGTTTCAAAATTTTGCGCTCGATTTCATCTAGATGCTTTATTTCATGGTATTGCATCATTCAGTGCGATCGAAAACATTTGTTTTACAATTTTACACTCAGATTTGTCTAGATGCTTTGTTTCATGATAACGAATCACTGCATGCGATCGAAAAAGTTTGTTTTAAAATTTTATGCTTAGATGTGCTTGGGTGCTTTATTTCACACGATAACAAAATGTTGTGTGTGATCATAAACATTAGTTTTAAGATTTTATGCGCGGATTCATCTGGATGCTTTGTTTCATGATAATGGATCATTCGGCACGATTGGAAACAACTACTTTGAAATCTTACGCTTAGCTTCGTCTAGATTCTTTATTTCACGATAATAGATGACTGAGCATGATCGGAAGCATTCATTTTAGGATTTGACGCTTAGTTTCATCTTGTTACATGAGCATGTTAGGGCAATTTTGTGTCACCCAAAATTGATGCCTTTTGTTTTCACTTCTTTCCAAGATTTGTATTTTTGGATACCCATTTGCGCGAGTAACGATCCAGGACCTTCAAAGTTTCCAACGGGCTAATGATACCCCACTTACTATTTTTACTAAGTCTTGCCGGAGAAGCGGTTGATCCCAAGAGCTTTGGAATAGTAAAATAAGCACTCTCGGTAGATCTCATCTCAAGATCGCGTCTGGATTTCAAGATATTGAAGATTCGAGTTTGTGAGGATTCATCCCCTGATTGCATTTCATGAGAGTGGATCATTGAGTGTGATCAGAAACATTTGTCTTGAAATTTTACGATCAGCTTCGTCCATATGCTTTATTTCACGACAACTGATGATTGAGCGTGATCAGAAATGTTCGTTTGAAAGTTTTACGCTTAGCTTCGTCTAAATGCCTTATTTCATGATAATGGATCATTCGACATGATTAGAAACATTTGTTTCAAAATTTTGCACTCGATTTCATCTAGATGCTTTATTTCATGGTATTGCATCATTCAATGTGATTAGAAACATTCGTTTTACAATTTTACACTCAGCTTCGTCTAGATGCTTTGTTTCGTGATAACGAATCGCTGCATGCAATCAAAAATGTTTGTTTTAAAATTTTACGCTTTGAAGTGCCTGGGTGCTTTATTTCGCGTGATAATGAAATGTTGTGTGTGATTAGAAACATTTGTTTTAAGATTTTATGCGCGGTTTCATCTAGATGCTTTGTTTCACGATAATGGATCATTCGGCACGATTGGAAACAACAGCCTTGAAATCTTACGCTCAGCTTCGTCTAGATGCTTTATTTCATGATAATAGATTATTGAGCATGATCGGAAGCATTCGTTTTAGGATTTGACGCTTAGTTTCATCTTGGTGTAGGAACATGTAAGGGCAATCTTGCGTGACCCAAAATTGATGTCTTTTATTTTCACTTCTTTCTAAGATTTGTGTTTTTGGACACCCATTTGCGCGAATAACGATCCAGGATCTTCAAAGCTTCCAACGGGCTAAGGATATGCACTCTCGGTAGATCTCATCTCAAGATCGCGTCTGGATTTCAAGATATTGAAGTTTTGAGTTTATGAGGATTCATCCCCTGATTGCATTTCATGAGAGTGGATCATTGAGTGCGTTCAGAAACATTTGTCTTAAAATTTTACGATCGGCTTCGTCCATATGCTTTATTTCACGACAATTAATGATTGAGCGTGATCGGGAACGTTCATTTGAAAGTTTTACTCTTAGCTTCCTCCAGATGTCTTATTTCATGATAATGGATCATTCGAGGTGATTAGAAACATTTGTTTCACAATTTTGTGCTCAGTTTCATCTAGATGCTTTATTTCATGGTATTGCATCATTCAGTACGATTGGAAACATTCATTTTACAATTTTACACTCAGTTTCGTCTAGATGCTTTGTTTCATGATAACGAATCGATGCGTGCGATCGGAAACATTTGTTTTAAAATTTTATGCTTGGATGTGCCTGGGTGATTTATTTCACGCGATAACGAAACGTTGTGTGTGATCGGAAACATTTGTTTTAAGATTTTATGGGCAGTTTCATTTAGATGCTTTGTTTCATGATAATGGATCATTTGGCATGATTGGAAACAACTGCCTTGAAATCTTACGCCCAGCTTCGTCTAGATGCTTTATTTCACGATAATAGATGATTGAGCATTATCAGAAACATTTGTTTTAGGATTTGACGCTTAGTTTCATCTTGGTGCAGGAGCATGTAACGGCAATCTTGCGTCACCCAAAATTGATGTCTTTTGTTTTCACTTCTTTCCAAGATTTGTGTTTTTAGACACCCATTTGCGTGAATAACAATCCAAGACCTTCAAAGTTTCCAATGGGCTAAGGATACCCCACTTACTATTTATAGTAAGTCTTGCTGGAGAAGTGGTTGACCCCAAGATTTTCCCCAGAGCTTTAGAATAGTCAAATAAGCACTCTAGGTAGATCTCATCTCAAGATCGCGTCTGGATTTCAAGATATTGATGTTTCGAGTTTGTGAGGATTCATCCCCTGATTGCATTTCATGACAATGGATCATTGAGTGCGATCAGAAACATTTGTCTTGAAATTTTACGATCGGCTTCGTCCATATGCTTTATTTCATGACAACTAATGATTGAGCGTGATCGGAAATGTTTGTTTGAAAGTTTCATGCTCAGCTTTGTCCAAATGCCTTATTTCATGATAATGGATCATTCATCGTGATCGAAAACATTTGTTTCAAAATTTTGTGCTCAGTTTCATCTACATACTTTATTTCATGGTATTGCATTATTCAGTGTGATCGGAAACATTCGTTTTACAATGTTACACTTAGTTTCGTCTAGATGCTTTGTTTCATGATAACGAATCAATGCGTGCGATCAGAAACGTTTGTTTTAAAATTTTACGCTTGGATGTGCCTGGTTGATTTATTTCGCGCGATAATGAAACATTGTGTGTGATCAGAAACGTTTGTTTTAAGATTTTATGGGCAGTTTCATCTAGATGCTTTGTTTCACGATAATGGATCATTTGGCATGATTGGAAACAACTGCCTTGAAATCTTACGCTCAGCTTCGTCTAGATGCTTTATTTCATGATAATAGATGATTGAGCATGATCAGAAACATTCGTTTGAGGATTTGACGCTTAGTTTCATCTTGGTGCAGGAGCATGTAAGGGCAAACTTGCATCACCCAAAATTGATGTCTTTTGTTTTCACCTTTTTCCAAGATTTGTGTTTTTGGACACCCATTTGCGCAAATAATGATCCAGGACCTTCAAAGTTTCCAACGAGCTAAGGATACCCCACTTACTATTTATAGTAAGTCTTGCTGGAGAAGCAGTTGACCCCAAGATTTTCCCCAGAGCTTCAGAATAGTCAAATCAGTACTCTCAGTAGATCTCATCTCAAGATCGCGTCTAGATTTCAAGATATTGAAGTTTGGAGTTTTTGAGGATTCATCCCATGATTGCATTTCATGACAGTGGATCATTGAGTGCGATTGGAAACATTTGTCTTGAAATTTTACGATCGGCTTCGTCCATATGCTTTATTTCATGACAACTGATGATTGAGCGTGATCGGAAATGTTCATTTGAAAGTTTTACGCTCAGCTTCGTCCAAATGCCTTATTTCATGATAATGGATCATTCGTCGTGATCGGAAACATTTGTTTCAAAATTTTGTGCTTGGTTTCATCTACATGCTTTATTTCATGGTATTGCATTATTCAGTGCGATCGAAAACATTTGTTTTACAATTTTACACTTAGTTTCATCTAGATGCTTTATTTCATGATAACAAATCGCTGTGTGCAATTAGAAACATTTGTTTTAAAATTTTACACTTAGATGTGCCTGGGTGCTTTATTTTGCGCGATAACGAAACTATTGAAAATAACTGCCTTGAAATCTTACACTCTAGATGTTTTATTTCATGATAATGGATCATTCGGCACGATTGGAAACAACTGCCTTGAAATCTTACACTCTGCTTCGTCTGGATGCTTTATTTCATGATAATAGATGATTGAGCATGATCAAAAATGTTCATTTGAAAGTTTTAAGCTCAGCTTCGTCTAGATGCCTTATTTCATGATAATGGATCATTCGACGTGATCGGAAACATTTGTTTCAAAATTTTGCACTCGGTTTCATCTAGATGCTTTATTTCATGGTATTGCATCATTCAGTGCGATCAGAAATGTTCGTTTTACAATTTTACACTCAGTTTCATCTAGATGCTTTGTTTCATGATAACGAATCATTGCGTGTGATCGGAAACATTTGTTTTAAAATTTTATGCTTAGATGTGCCTGGGTGCTTTATTTCGTCTAGATGGTTTATTTCATGATGATAGATAATTGAGCATGATCAGAAGCATTCATTTTAGTATTTGACGCTTAGTTTCATCTTGGTGCAGGAGCATGTAAGGGCAATCTTGCGTCACCCAAAATTGATGTCTTTCGTTTTCACTTCTTTCCAAGATTTGCATTTTTGGACACCCATTTTTTGCGAATAACGATCCATGACCTTCAAAGTTTCCAACGGGCTAAGGATACCCCACTTACTATTTTTAGTAAGTCTTGCCGGAGAAGCGGTTGACCCCAAGATTTTCCCCAGAGCTTCAGAATAGTCAAATAAGCACTCTCGGTAGATCTCATCTCAAGATCGCGTTTGGTTTTCATGATATTGAAGTTTTGAGTTTGTGAGGATTCATCTCCTGATTGCATTTCATGATAGTGGATCACTGAGTGCGATCGGAAACATTTGTCTTGAAATTTTACGATCGGCTTCGTCCATATGCTTTATTTCACAACAATTGATGATTGAGCGTGATTGGAAATGTTCATTTGAAAGTTTACGCTCAGCTTCGTCCAGATGCCTTATTTCATGATAATGGATCATTCGACGTGATCAGAAACATTTGTTTCAAAATTTTGCGCTTGGTTTCATCTAGATGCTTTGTTTCGTGGTATTGCATCATTCAGTGTGATCGAAAATGTTCGTTTTACAATTTTACACTCAGTTTCATCTAGATGCTTTGTTTCATGATAACGAATCGCTGAGTGCGATTGGAAACGTTTGTTTTAAAATTTTACGCTTAGATGTGCCTAGGTGCTTCATTTTGCGATAACGAAACGTTGTGTGTGATCAGAAACATTTGTTTTAAGATTTTATGCGCGATTTCATCTAGATGCTTTGTTTCACGATAGGATCATTCGGCACGATTAGAAAGAACTGCTTTGAAATCTTACGCTCAGCTTCGTCTAGATGCTTTATTTCAGGATAATAGATGATTGAGCATGATAGGAAGCATTCGTTTTCGGATTTAACGCTTAGTTTCATCTTGGTGCAGGAGCATGTAAGGGCAATCTTCTGTCACCCAAAATTGATGTCTTTTGTTTTCACGTATTTCGAAGATTTGTGTTTTTGGACAACCATTTACGCAAATAACGATCCAGGACCTTCAAAGTTTCCAACAGGCTAAGGATACCCAACTTACCATTTTTAGTAAGTCTGGCCGAAGAAGTGGTTGACACCAAGATTTTCCCCAGAGCTCTGGAATAGTCAAATAAGCACTCTCGGTAGATCTCATCTCAAGATCACGTCTGGATTTCAAGATATTGAAGTTTTGAGTTTGCGAGGATTCATCACCTGATTGCCTTTCACGATAGTGGATCATTGAGTGCGATCAGAAACATTTGTCCATATGCTTTATTTCACAACAACTAATGATTGAGCATGGTCAGAAACGTTCATTTAAAAGTTTTATGCTCAGCTTCGTCCAGATGCCTTATTTCATGATAATGGATCATTCGATGTGATTGAAAACATTTGTTTCAAAATTTTACGCTCAGTTTCATCTAGATGCGCTTTATTTCATGGTATTGCATCATTTAGTGTGATCAAAAATGTTTGTTTTACAATTTTACACTCAGTTTCGTCTAGATGCTTTGTTTCGTGATAACGACTCGCTGTGAGCAATTAGAAATGTTTGTTTTAAAATTTTACGCTTAGATGTGCCTGGGTGCTTTATTTCGCGATAACGAAATGTTGTGTGTGATCAGAAACATTTGTTTTAATATGTTATGCGCGGTTTCATCTAGATGCTTTTTTTCACGATAATGGATCATTTGACATGATTGGAAACAACTGCCTTGAAATGTTATGCTCAGCTTCGTCTAGATGCTTTATTTCACGATAATAGACAATTGAGCATGATCGGGAGCATTCATTTTAGGATTTGACGCTTAGTTTCATCTTGGTGCAGGAGCATGTAAGGGCAATCTTGCGTCACCCAAAATTGATGTCCTTTGTTTTCACTTCTTTCCAAGATTTGTGTTTTTGGAAACCCATTTGAGCAAATAACGATCCAGGAACTTCAAAGTTTCCAACAGGCTAAGGATACCCCACTTACTATTTTTAGTAAGTCTTGCCGGAGAAGCGGTTGACACCAAGATTTTCCCCAGAGATCCGGAATAGTTAAATAAGCACTCTCGGTAGATCTCATCTCAAGATTGCGTCTGGATTTCAAGATATTGAAGTTTCAAGTTTGTGAGGATTCATCCCCTGATTGCATTTCATGATAGTGGATCATTGAGTGCGATTGGAAACATTTGTCTTGAAATTTTACAATCGGCTTCATCCATATGCTTTATTTCATGACAACTGATGATTGAGCGTAGTCGAAAATGTTCGTTTGAAAGTTTTACGCTCAGCTTCGTCTAGATGCCTTATTTCATGATAATGGATCATTCGACGTGATCGGAAACATTTGGTTCAAAATTTTATGCTCGGTTTCATCTAGATGCTTTATTTCATGGTATTGCATCATTCAGTGCAATCAGAAACATTCATTTTACAATTTTACACTCAGTTTCGTCTAGATGCTTTGTTTCGTGATAATGAATCACTGCGTGTGATCGGAAACGTTTGTTTTAAAATTTTATGCTTAGATGTGCCTGGGTACTCTATTTTGCGATAACGAAACATTGTGTGTGATCTGAAACATTTGTTTTAAGATTTTATGCGCGGTTTCATCTAGATGCTTTGTTTCACGATAATGGATCATTCGGCATGACTGGAAACAACTGCCTTGAAATCTTACGCTCAAATTCGTCTAGATGCTTTATTTCATGATAATAGATGATTGGGCATGATCGGAAGTATTCATTTTAGTATTTGACGGTTAGTTTCATCTTGGTGCAGGAGCATGTAAGGGCAATCTTGTGTGACCCAAAAATGATGTCTTTTGTTTTCACTTCTTTCCAAGATTTGTGTTTTTGGACACCCATTTGCGCGAATTATGATCCAGGACCTTCCAAGTTTCCAACGGGCTAAGGATACCCCACTTACTATTTTTAGTAAGTCTTGCCGGAGAAGCGGTTGACCCCAAGATTTTCCCCAGAGCTTCGAAATATTCAAATAAGCACTCTCGGTAGATCTCATTTCAAGATATTGAAGTTTCGAGTTTGTGAGGATTCATCCCCTGATTGCATTTCATGATAGTGGATCATTGAGTGCGATCGGAAACATTTGTCTTGAAATTTTATGATTGGCTCCGTCCATATGCTTTATTTTATGACAACTGATGATTGAGCGTGATAAAAAATGTTCATTTGAAAGTTTTAAGCTCAGCTTCATCCAGATGCCTTATTTCATGATAATGGATCATTTGACGTGATCAGAAACATTTGTTTCAAAATTTTGCGATCGATTTCATCTAGATGTTTTATTTCATGGTATTGCATCATTCAGTGCGATCGGAAACGTTCGTTTTACAATTTTACACTCAGTTTCGTCTAGATGCTTTGTTTCGTGATAACGAATCATTGCGTGTGATCGGAAACATTTGTTTTAAAATTTTATGCTTAGATGTGCCTGGGTGCTTTATGCTTAGATGTGCCTAGGTGCTTTATTTCGTCTAGATACTTTATTTCATGATAATAGATAATTGAGCATGATCGGAAGCATTCATTTTAGTATTTGACGCTTAGTTTCATCTTGGTGCAGGAGCATGTAAGGGCAATCTTGCGTCACCCAAAATTGATGTCTTTTATTTTCACATCTTTCCAAGATTTGTGTTTTTGGACACCCATTTGTACAAATAACGATCCAGGACCTTCAAAGTTTCCAACGGGCTAAGGATACCCCACTTACTATTTTTAGTAAGTCTTGCCGGAGAAGCGGTTGACCCCAAGATTTTCCCCAGAGCTTTGGAATAGTCAAATAAGCACTCTCGGTAGATCTCATCTCAAGATCGCGTTTGGTTTTCATGATATTGAAGTTTCGAGTTTGTGAGGATTCATCTCCTGATTGCATTTCATGATAGTGGATCACTGAGTGCGATCGGAAACATTTGTCTTGAAATTTTACGATCGGCTTCATCCATATGCTTTATTTCACAACAATTGATGATTGAGCGTGATCGAAAATGTTCATTTGAAAGTTTATGCTCAGCTTCGTCTAGATGCCTTATTTCATGATAATGGATCATTCGACATGATCAGAAACATTTGTTTCAAAATTTTGCGCTCGGTTTCATCTAGATGCTTTGTTTCGTGGTATTGCATCATTCAGTGTGATCAGAAATGTTCGTTTTACAATTTTACACTTAGTTTCATCTAGATGCTTTGTTTCATGATAACGAATCGCTGAGTGCGATTGGAAATGTTTGTTTTAAAATTTTACGCTTAGATGTGCCTAGGTGCTTTATTTCGCGATAACGAAACGTTGTGTGTGATCAGAAACATTTGTTTTAAGATTTTATGCGCGATTTCATCTAGATGCTTTGTTTCACGATAATGGATCATTCGGCACGATTGGAAACAACTGCCTTGAAATCTTACGCTCAGCTTCGTCTAGATGCTTTATTTCACGATAATAGATGATTGAGCATGATAGGAAGCATTTGTTTTCGGATTTAACGCTTAGTTTCATCTTGGTGCAGGAGCATGTAAGGGCAATCTTCTGTCACCCAAAATTGATGTCTTTTGTTTTCACTTATTTCCAAGATTTGTGTTTTTTGACACCCATTTGTGCAAATAACGATCCAGGACCTTCAAAATTTCCAACGGGCTAAGGATACCCAACTTACCATTTTTAGTAAGTCTGGCCGGAGAAGTGGTTGACACCAAGATTTTACCCAGAGCTCTGGAATAGTCAAATAAGCACTCTCGGTAGAACTCATCTCAAGATCGCGTCTGGATTTCAAGATATTGAAGTTTTGAGTTTGCGAGGATTCATCACCTGATTGCCTTTCACGATAGTGGATCATTGAGTGCGATCAGAAACATTTGTCCATATGCTTTATTAAACAACAACTAATGATTGAGCATGGTCAGAAACGTTCATTTAAAAGTTTTATGCTCAGCTTCGTCTAGATGCCTTATTTCATGATAATGGATCATTCGATGTGATAGGAAACATTTGTTTCAAAATTTTATGCTCGGTTTCATCTAGATGCGCTTTATTTCGTGGTATTGCATCATTTAGTGTGATCAGAAATGTTTGTTTTACAATTTTACACTTAGTTTCGTCTAGATACTTTATTTCGTGATAACGAATCGCTGCGAGCGATTAGAAACGTTTGTTTTAAAATTTTACGCTTAGATGTGCCTGGGTGCTTTATTTCACGATAACGAAACGTTGTGTGTGATAAAAACATTTGTTTTAATATGTTATCCGTAGTTTCGTCTAGATGCTTTTTTTCACGATAATGGATCATTCGGCATGATTGGAAACAACTGCCTTGAAATGTTATGCTCAGCTTCGTCTAGATGCTTTATTTCACGATAATAGACAATTGAGCATGATCAGAAGCATTCATTTTAGGATTTGACGCTTAGTTTCATCTTGGTGCAGGAGCATGTAAGGGCAATCTTGCGTCACCCAAAATTGATGTCCTTTGTTTTCACTTCTTTCCAAGATTTGTGTTTTTGGAAACCCATTTGCGCAAATAACGATCCAGGAACTTCAAAGTTTCCAACAGGCTAAGGATACCCCACTTAGTATTTTTAGTAAGTCTTGCCGGAGAAGCGGTTGACACCAAGATTTTCCCCAGAGCTCCGGAATAGTCAAATAAGCACTCTCGGTAGATCTCATCTCAAGATTGCGTCTGGATTTCAAGATATTGAAGTTTCGAGTTTGTGAGGATTCATCCCCTGATTGCATTTCACGATAGTGGATCATTGAGTGCAATTGGAAACATTTGTCTTGAAATTTTACAATCGGCTTCATCCATATGCTTTATTTCACGACAACTGATGATTGAGCGTGGTCGAAAACGTTCGTTTAAAAGTTTTACGCTTAGCTTCGTCCAGATGCCTTATTTCATGATAATGGATCATTCGACGTGATCAGAAACATTTGTTTCAAAATTTTATGCTCAGTTTCATCTAGATGCTTTATTTCATGGTATTGCATCATTCAGTGCGATCAGAAACATTCGTTTTACAATTTTACACTCAGTTTCGTCTAGATGCTTTGTTTCGTGATAATGAATCGCTGCGTGTGATCGGAAACGTTTGTTTTAAAATTTTATGCTTAGATGTGCCTGGGTGCTTTATTTTGCGATAACGAAACATTGTGTGTGATTTGAAACATTTGTTTTAAGATTTTATGTGCGGTTTCATCTAGATGCTTTGTTTCACGATAATGGATCATTCGGCATGACTGGAAACAACTGCCTTGAAATCTTACGCTCAGCTTTGTCTAGATGCTTTATTTCACGATAATAGATGATTGGGCATGATCGGAAGCATTCGTTTTAAGATTTGACGCTTAGTTTCATCTTGGTGCAGGAGCATGTAAGGGCAATCTTGTGTCACCCAAAATTGATGTCTTTTGTTTTTACTTATTTCCAAGATCTGTGTTTTTGGACACCCATTTGTGCAAATAATGATCCAGGACCTTCAAAGTTTCCAACGGGCTAAGGATACCCCACTTACTATTTTTAGTAAGTCTTGCCGGAGAAGCGGTTGACCACAAGATTTTACCCAGTGCTCTGGAATAGTCAAATAAGCACTCTTGGTGGGTCTCATCTCAAGATCACGTCTGGATTTCAAGATATTGAAGTTTTGATTTTTTCAGGATTCATCCCCTGATTGCATTTCACGATAGTGGATCATTGAGTGCGATCAGAAACATTTGTCTTGAAATTTTATGATCGGCTTCGTCCATATGGTTTATTTCATGACAACTGATGACTGGGCGTGGTCGGAAATGTTTGTTTGAAAGTTTTATGATCAGCTTTCTCCAGATGCCTTATTTCATGATAATGGATCATTCGACGTGATCGGAAGCATTTGTTTCAAAATTTTGTGCTCGATTTCTTCTAGATACTTTATTTCATGGTATTGCATCATTCGTTGCGATCGGAAATTTTCGTTTTACAATTTTACACTCAGTTTCGTCTAGATGCTTTGTTTCGTGATAACGAATCGCTGCATGCGATCGGAAACGTTTGTTTTAAAATTTTACGCTTTGATGTGCCTAGGTGCTTTATTTCGCGATAACGAAACATTGTGTGTGATCAGAAACATTTTTTTAAGATTTTATGCGCGGTTTCATCTAGATGCTTTGTTTCACGATAATGGATCATTCGGCACGATTGGAAACAACTGCATTGAAATCTTATGCTCAGTTTCGTCTAGATTCTTTATTTCACGATAATAGATGATTGAGCATGATCGGAAGCATTCATTTTAGGATTTGATGATTAGTTTCATCTTGGTGCAGGAGCATGTAAGGGCAATCTTGCGTCACCCAAAATTGATGTCTTTTGTTTTCACTTCTTTCCAAGATTTATGTTTTTGGACACCCATTTGCGTGAATAATGATCCAGGAACTTCAATGTTTCCAACAGGCTAAGGATACCCCACTTACTATTTTTAGTAAGTCTTGCTGGAGAAGCGGTTGACCCAAAGATTTTCCCCAGAGCTTCGGAATAGTCAAATAAGCACTCTCAGTAGATCTCATCTCAAGATCACGTCTGGATTTCAAGATATTGAAGTTTCGAGTTTGTGAGGATTCATCCCCTGATTGCATTTCACGATAGTGGATCATTGAGTGCGATCGGAAACATTTGTCTTGAAATTTTACGATTGGCTTTGTCCATATGCTTTATTTCATGACTACTGATGATTGAGCGTGCAATCAGAAACGTTTGTTTTAAAATTTTATGCTTAGATGTGCCTGGATGCTTTATTTCGTGATAACGAAACGTTGTGTGTGATCGGAAACATTTGTTTTAAGATTTTATGCGCGGTTTCATCTAGATGCTTTGTTTCATGATAATGGATCATTCAGCACGATTGGAAACAACTGCCTTCAAATCTTACGCTCAGCTTCTTCTAGATGCTCTATTTCACGATAATAGATGATTGAGCATAATCGGAAGCATTCGTTTTTAGATTTGACGCTTAGTTTCATCTTGGTGCAGGAGCATGTAAGGGCTATCTTGCGTCACCCAAAATTGATGTCTTTTGTTTTCACTTCTTTCCAAGACTTGTGTTTTTGGACACCCATTTGTGTGAATAACGATCCAGGACCTTCAAAGTTTCCAACAGGCTAAGAATACCCCACTTACTATTTTTAGTAAGTCTTGCTGGAGAAGCAGTTGACCCCAAGATTTTCCCCAGAGCTTTGAAATAGTCAAATAAGTACTCTCAGTAGATCTCATCTCAAGATCATTTCTGGATTTCAAGATAGTGAAGTTTCGAGTTTGTGATGATTCATCCCCTGATTGCATTTCACGATAGTGGATCATCGAGTGCGATCGGAAACATTTGTCTTGAAATTTTACGATTGGCTTCGTCCATATTGTTTATTTCACAACAACTGATGATTGAGCGTAGTCGGAAATGTGAGGTTGAAACTTTTACGCTCAGCTTCATCCAGATGCCTTATTTCATGATAATGGATTATTCGACGTGATCGGAAACATTTGTTTCAAAATTTTACGCTCGGTTTCATCTAGATGTGCTTTATTTCATGGTATTGCATCATTCAGTGCAATCGAAAACGTTTGTTTTACAATTTTACACTTAGTTTCATCTAAATGCTTTGTTTCATGATAACAAATCGCTGCATGCGATCAAAAATGTTTGTTTTAAAATTTTATGCTTAGATGTGCCTGGGTGCTTTATTTCATGATAACGAAATGCTATGTGTGATCGGAAACATTTGTTTTATGATTTTATGCGCGGTTTCATCTAGATGCTTTGTTTCATGATAATGGATCATTTGGCACGACTAGAAACAACTGCCTTGAAATCTTATGCTCAGCTTTGTCTAGATGCTTTATTTCATGATAATAGATGATTGGGCATGATCGGAAGCATTCGTTTTAAGATTTGACGCTTAGCTTCATCTTGGTGCAGGAGCATGTAAGGGCAATCTTGCGTCACCCAAAATTGATGTCTTTTCTTTTCACTTCTTTCCAAGATTTGTGCTTTTGGATACCCATTTCTGCAAATAACGATCTCGGACCTTCAAAGTTTCCAACGGGCTAAGGATACCCCACTTACTATTTTTAGTAAGTCTTGCCAGAGAAGTGGTTGACCCCAAGATTTTCCCCAGAGCTTCAGAATAGTCAAATAAGCACTCTTTTTAGATCTCATCTCAAGATCGCATCTGGATTTCAAGATATTGAAGTTTCAAGTTTTTGAGGATTCATCCCTTGATTGCATTTGACGATACTGGACCATTGAGTGCGATCGGAAACATTTGTCTTGAAATTTTATGATCAGCTTCGTCCATATGCTATATTTCACAACAAATGATGATTGAGCATGGTCAGAAACGTGAGTTTGAAAGTTTTACGCTCAGCGTTGTCCAGATGCCTTATTTCATGATAATGGATCATTCGACATGATCAGAAACATTTGTTTCAAAGTTTTATGCTCGGTTTCATCTAGATGTACTTTATTTCATGGTATTGCATCATTTAGTGCGATTGGAAACATTCATTTTATAATTTTACACTCAGTTTTGTCTAGATGCTTTGTTTCGTGATAACGAATCGCTACGTGCGATCAGAAATGTTTGTTTTAATATTTTACGCTTAGTGTGCCTGGGTGCTTTATTTTGCGAGAACAAAACGCTGTGTGTGACCGGAAACATTTGTTTTAAGATTTTATGTGCGGTTTCATCTAGATGCTTTGTTTCATGATAATGGATCATTCAGCATGACTGGAAACAACTGCCTTGAAATCTAACACTCAGCTTTGTCTAGATGCTTTATTTCACGATAATAGATGATTGGGCATGATTGGAAGCATTCGTTTTAAGATTTGACGCTTAGTTTCATCTTGGTGCAGGAGCATGTAAGGGCAATCTTGCGTCACCCAAAATTGATGTCTTTTGTTTTCACTTCTTTCCAAGATTTGTGTTTTTGGACACCCATTTGCGTGAGTAACGATCTAGGGCCAGGGCCTTCAAAGTTTCCAACGGGCTAAGGATTACCCACTTACTATTTTTAGTAAGTCTTGCCAGAGAAGCGGTTGACCCCAAGATTTTCCCCAGAGCTTCGGAATAGTCAAATATGTGCTCTCGGTAGATCTCATCTCAAGATTGCATCTGGATTTCAAGATATTGAAGTTTTGAGTTTGTGAGGATTCATCCCCTGATTGCATTTCACGATAGTGGATCATTGAGTGCGATCGGAAAAATTTGTCTTGAAATTTTACACTTAGATGTGCCTAGGTGCTTTATTTCGTGATAACGAAATGCTTTGTGTGATCAGAAACATTTGTTTTAAGATTTTATGCGCGGTTTCATCTAGATGCTTTGTTTCATGATAATGGATCATTCGGCACGACTGGAAACAACTGCCTGGAAATCTTACGCTCAGCATCGTCTAGATGCTTTATTTCATGATAATAGATGATTGGGCATGATCGGAAGCATTCGTTTTAAAATTTGACGCTTAGTTTCATCTTGCGTCACCCAAAATTGATGTCTTTTGTTTTCACTTCTTTCCAAGATTTGTGTTTTCGGACACCCATTTGCGCGAATACGATCAAGACCTTCAAAGTTTCCAACGGGCTAAGGATACCCCACTTACTATTTTTAGTAAGTCTTGCCGAAGAAGCGGTTGACCCCAAGATTTTCCCCAGAGCTTCGGAATAGTCAAATAAGCCCTCTCGGTAGATCTCATCTCAAGATCGCATCTGGATTTCAAGATATTGAGGTTCCAAGTTTGTTAGGATTCATCCCCTGATTGCATTTCACTATAGTGGATCATTGAGTGCGATTGGAAACATTTGTCTTGAAATTTTATGATCGGCTTCGTCTATATGCTTTATTTCATGACAACTGATTATTGAATGTGGTTGGAAGCATTCATTTGAAAGTTTTACTCTCAGCTTCGTCCAGATGCCTTATTTCATGATAATGGATGATTCGACGTGATCGGAAACATTTGTTTCAAAATTTTATGCTCGGTTTCATCTAGATGCTTTGTTTCATGGTATTGCATCATTTAGTGCGATCGAAAACATTTGTTTTACAATTTTACACTGAGTTTCATCTAGATGCTTTGTTTCGTGATAACGAATCTTTGCGTGCGATCGGAAATGTTTGTTTTAAAATTTTACGCTTAGATGTGCCTGGGTGCTTTATTTCACGATAACAAAATACTGTGTGTGATCGGAAACATTTGTTTTAAGATTTTATGTGCGATTTCATCTAGATGCTTTGTTTCATGATAATGGATCATTCGGCACGATTGGAAACAACTACCTTGAAATCTTACGCTCAGCTTCATCTAGATGCTCTATTTCACGATAATAGATGATTGAGCATGGAAAGCATTGTACCTGGAAATGTTCAGATCTGCTCCAGTATCAATAAGGAATGCTAGTGGGTATGCCATTATACCTGGAAAGTAGATTTTAAAATTATTCCAGGACATGAAGTGGTTGGCTTGGCACTCCTTTTGTAGGCTTTCATCTGGCAACTACTTGAACCTTCTTCAAAGGTGACTCTGGGTTCACCTTGTTCTTCTACAGTATGATGAATGAGAGGGTTGTAGGCTTTTCTTCACAATATAGTTGTTCTTCTGTGAAAGAGACTTGAGCCAGCAACTGTATGGATCCAGCGGAATTGAACTGGCTAACAAACATATCTTTTTAGGGGCTTTCTCCATTTCTTATGTGAGATAGAAATTTTCTTCATCATCAATTTCAGAAATTTCTGCCTGAGCTTGAGTAACAACCTTTTCAAGAAGGCTTTTCTATTTCTTCTTCAAATGCGCCTTGCCATACTTCTAGGAGAAGGAGCATTAATGATAGATCTTTGATCCAAAGGCCCAAGTGGTGGTGGCCGTTGAGCTGGAGGTCCAGGGGGCCAAGGTTCTCTTTGTTGTAATGGTCTATAACCATGTTGCTCAGGAATTTCTGTAGGAGAGACCGATAGACCATATTGGAGAATAGGAGATCTCTTAACTGGGAGCTTAGAAGGTCGAGCGTGTCCACTTTCGATGGATGGCTAAAGTAAGAAGTACTTTCTGGATTTAAGCTGGTCTAATTGAGCGGTTAGCTTTCTCCATGTTTCTTGTCCCATATCCATAGTATGGAGTCGAGACTCAATTTGGACAATATCTTCAATCATCTTGTCCAATTCAACACAGGTGTCCCTTTTGAGCATTCTGTAGTAGGAGACTTCCAAATCCTCATCAGAGGATTGAGCTTCTTGGGTCATTAGATTGACCTGGGCTTGTTCAGGAGTTGATACATATTCTTCAGACTCGAATTTTGTGCTTGATTCTAAACTAGAGAGGATAATATCCTCTGAGTCTGATGGATAAGCATTGATGAATTCAAATTCATCATTTTCAACACCTGCTTCTCTAGCTGCACAGACTTTACCTTTTCCTTTTTTCTTATTTCTATCCGAGCACTTATTTTCAAAGTGATCACCCTTGCAAATATAACAGGTGGGTTTCCATTTCTTGGAATTCTTTCTCTTCTTATCTCTTTTTCTGAAGTATCCTTTTTTCTTGGGATACTTGCTTTTGAATTTCTTCTTTTTCTTCTTGTAGGACTTTTCAGAACTGTCACAATTATAACAAGAAGTTTTTCCCTTTTCGGGGAACTGATTAGAAAGCATAATCTGGTAGCAAATAGTTGAATAAAGTAAAGGTTGTACCTTTTTTATTTCTTTCTTGGCTTTTCCTTCTTCACAGATCTTTTCATTAATATGTGTTAAGAATTGAACTAACTGTGGATATGTTACCTCTTTCATTTCTATATTTTCTGTTACTAGATTCTCAAGAACTTTCTTGTGATAGAATTCTCCTATCACAGTACCAAAACTCTTTAGAAAAGTAGTGAACATGAATTCATGATTCTGCTCATGGCCTGACAAATAGAAATTCTCGTATTGGACATCACAATATTGTTTAAAATATTTGAGGTCCTTACATTTACCTTTGATAAACTTGTTGTAGGCCAACTTTTCCCTAGTGTCTGTTTTACCAATAAACAGATGGGTCATCTGAGCACAGACTTGATCTGTTACCTCTATCTAATAGCATTTCTCTGTAAGCATCATCTAGCCTATCCCAGACATGTCGTGCAACAGCGGTCATTGCATTAAGAGCCTGCTTTATCACCTGTTTTTCATCAGCATCAGCATTAGTGGATATATAATTTGTGTTTTTGGACACCCATTTGCATGAATAATGATCCAGGACCTTCAAAGTTTCCAATGGGCTAAGGATACCCTGCTTACTATTTTTAGTAAGTCTTGCCGGAGAAGTGGTTGACCCTGAGATTTTCCCCAGAGCTTCGGAATAGTCAAATAAGCACTCTCGGTAGATCTCATCTCATGATCGCCTCTGGATTTCAAGATATTGAAGTTTTGAGTTTGTGAGGATTCATCCCCTGATTGCATTTCACGATAGTGGATCATTAAGTGCGATCGGAAACATTTGTCTTGAAATTTTACGATCGGCTTCGTCCATATGTTTTATTTCACGACAACTGATGATTGAGTGTGGTCAGAAACGTTTGTTTCAAAGTTTTATGCTCAGCTTCGTCCAGATGCCTTATTTCATGGTAATGGATCATTCGACGTGATCGGAAACAATTGTTTCAAAATTTTATGCTCGGTTTCATCTAGATGCTTTGGTTCATGGTATTGCATCATTCAGTACGATCCGAAACATTTGTTTTACAATTTTACACTGAGTTTCGTCTAGATGCTTTGTTTCATGATAACGAATCGCTGCGTGCAATCGGAAACGTTTGTTTTAAAATTTTATGCTTAGATGTGCCTGGGTGCTTTATTTCGCAATAACAAAACATTGTGTGTAATCAGAAACATTTGTTTTAATATTTTATGCCCAGTTTCATCTAGATGCTTTGTTTCACGATGATGGATCATTCGGCACGATCGGAAACATCTGCCTTGAAATCTTACACTCAACTTCGTCTAGATGCTCTATTTCATGATAATAGATGATTGAGCATGATCGGAAGCATTCATTTTAAGATTTGACGCTTAGTTTCATCTTGGTGCAGGAGCATGTAAGGGCAATCTTGCATCACCCAAAATTGATGTCTTTTATTTTCACCTCTTTCCAAGATTTGTGTTTTTGGACACCCATTTGCGTGAATAACGATCCAGGACCTTCAAAGTTTCCAACGGGCTAAGGATACCCCACTTACTATTTTTAGTAAGTCTTGCCAAAGAAGCGGTTGCCCCCTAGATTTTCCCCAGAGCTTCGGAATAGTCAAATAAGTACTCTCGGTAGATCTCATCTCAAGATCGCCTCTGGATTTTAAGATATTCAAGTTTCGAGTTTGCGAGGATTCATCCCCTGATTGCATTTCACGATAGTGGATCATTGAGTGCGATCAGAAATATTTTGTCGTGAAATTTTACAATCGGCTTCGTCCATATACTTTATTTCACGACAACTAATGATTGAGCATGGTCGGAAATGTTCATTTGAAAGTTTTACGCTCAGCTTCATCTAGATGCCTTATTTCATGATAATGGATCATTCGACGTGATCGGAAACATTTGTTTCAAAATTTTACGCTCGATTTCATCTAGATGCTTTGTTTCATGGTATAGCATCATTCAGTGCGATCGAAAACATTCATTTTACAAATTTACACTCAGTTTCATCTAGATGCTTTGTTTCGTGATAACGAATCGCTGCGTGTGATCAGAAACGTTTTTTTTTAAATTTTACGCTTAGATGTGCTTGGGTGCTTTATTTCGTGATAACGAAATGCTGTGTGATCGGAAACTTTTGTTTTAAGATTTTATGCATGGTTTCATCTAGATACTTTGTTTCATGATGATGGATCATTCGGCACGATTGGAAACAACTACCTTGAAATCTTATGCTCAGCTTCGTCTAGATGCTCTATTTCATGATAATAGATGATTGAGCATGATCGGAAGCATTCGTTTTAAGATTTGATGCTTAGTTTCATCTTGGTGCAGGAGCATGTAAGGGCAATCTTGCGTCACCCAAAATTGATGTCTTTTGTTTTCACATCTTTCCAAGATTTGCATTTTTGGGCACCCATTTGTGCGAATAACAATCCAGGACCTTCAACGTTTGCAACGGGCTAAGGATACCCCACTTACTATTTTTAGTAAGTCTTGCCGGAGAAACGGTTGACCCCAAGATTTTCCCCAAAGATTCGGAATAGTCAAACAAGCACTCTCGGTAGATCTCATCTCAAGATCACGTCTGGATTTCAAGATATTGAAGTTTCGAGTTTGTGAGGATTCATCCCCTGATTGCATTTCACGATAGTGGATCATTGAGTGCGATCGGAAACATTTCTCTGGAAATTTTACAATCGGCTTCATCCATATGTTTTATTTCATGACAACTGATGATTGAGCATGGTCAGAAATGTTCGTTTGAAAGTTTTATGCTCAGGTTCGTCCAGATGCCTTATTTCATGATAATGGATCATTCGACGTGATCGGAAACATTTGTTTCAAAATTTTATGCTCAGTTTCATCTAGATGCTTTGTTTCGTGGTATTGCATCATTCAGTGCAATCAGAAACATTCGTTTTAAAATTTTACACTCAGTTTCGTCTAGATGCTTTGTTTCATGATAACGAATCGCTGTGTGCGATCGAAAATGTTTATTTTAAAATTTTATGCTTAGATGTGCCTGGGTGCTTTATTTCATGATAATGAAACATTGTGAGTGATTGGAGACGTTTGTTTTAAGATTTTATGCGCAGTTTCATCTAGATGCTTTGTTTCACAATAATGGATCATTTGGCACGATTGGAAACAACTGCCTTGAAATCTTACGCTCAGCCTCGTCTAGATGCTCTATTTCACGATAATAGATGATTGAGCATGATCAGAAGCATTCGTTTTAAGATTTGATGCTTAGTTTCATCTTGGTGTAGGAGCATGTAAGGGCAATCTTGCGTCACCTAAAATTGATGTCTTTTATTTTCACTTCTTTCCAATATTTGTGTTTTTGGACACCCATTTGCGCGAATAACGGTCTAGGACCTTCAAAGCTTCCAACGGGCTAAGGATACCCCACTTACTATTTTTAGTAAGTCTTGCCGGAGAATCGGTTGACCCCAAGATTTTTCCCAGAGCTTCAGAATAGTCAAATAAGCACTCTCGGTAGATCTCATCTCAAGATCGCGTCGAGATTTCAAGATATTGAAGTTTTGAGTTTGTGAGGATTCATCCCCTGATTGCATTTCGCGATAGTGGATGATTGAGTGCGATCAGAAACATTTGTCTTGAAATTTTACGATCGGCTTGATCCATATGCTTTATTTCATGACAACTGATGATTGAGCGTGGTCGAAAATGTCCGTTTGAAAGTTTTACGCTCAGCTTCGTCCAGATGCCTTATTTCATGATAATGGATCATTCAACGCGATCGAAAACATTTGTTTTAAAACTTTATGCTCGGTTTCATCTAGATGGTTTGTTTCCTGGTATTGCATCATTCAGTGTGATCGGAAACATTTGTTTTAAAATTTTACACTTAGTTTCGTCTAGATGCTTTATTTCGTGATAACGAATCACTGCATGTGATCGAAAATGTTTGTTTTAAAATTTTATGCTTAGATGTGCCTGGGTGCTTTATTTCGTGATAACGAAACGTTGTGTGTGATCGGAAATATTTGTTTTAAGATTTTATGCGCGGTTTCATCTAGATGCTTTGTTTCACGATAATTGATCATTCGGCACGATTGGAAACAACTGCCTTGAAATCTTACGCTCAACTTCGTCTAGATGCTCTATTTCATGATAATAGATGATTGAGCATGATCGGAAGCATTCATTTTAAGATTTGACGCCTAGTTTCATCTTGGTGTAGGAGCATGTAAGGGCAATCTTGCATCACCCAAAATTGATGTCTTTTATTTTCACTTCTTTCCAAGATTTGTGTTTTTGGACACCCATTTGCACGAATAACGATCCAGGACCTTCAAAGTTTCCAACAAGCTAAGGATACCCCACTTACTATTTTTAGTAAGTCTTGCCAGAGAAACGGTTGACCCCAAGATTTTTCCCAGAGCTTCGGAATAGTCAAATAAGCACTCTTGGTAGATCTCATCTCACGATCACGTCTAGATTTCAAGATATTGAAGTTTCGAGTATGTGAGGATTCATCCCCTGATTGCATTTCATGATAGTGGATCATTGAGTGCGATCGGAAACATTTGTCTTGAAATTTTACGATCGGCTTCGTCCATATGCTTTATTTCACGACAACTGATGATTGAGCATGGTCGGAAACGTTTGTTTGAAAGTTTTACGCTCAGCTTCGTCTAGATGCCTTATTTCATAATAATGGATCATTCGACGCGATCGGAAACATTTGTTTCAAAATTTTATGCTCGGTTTCATCTAGATGCTTTGTTTCGTGGTATTGCATCATTCAGTGCGATCAGAAACATTCGTTTTACAATTTTACACTCAGTTTCGTCTAGATGCTTTGTTTCATGATAACGAATCGTTGCGTGCAATCAGAAACATTTGTTTTAAAATTTTACGCTTAGATGTGCCTGGGTGCTTTATTTCGCGATAACGAAACATTGTATGTGATCGGAAACATTTGTTTTAAGATTTTATGTGCGGTTTCATCTAGATGCTTTGTTTCACGATAATGGATCATTCGGCACGATTGGAAACAACTACCTTAAAATCTTACGCTCAGCTTCGTCTAGATGCTCTATTTCACGATAATAGATGATTGAGCATGATCGAAAGCATTCGTTTCAAGATTTGATGCCTAGTTTCATCTTGGTGCAGGAGCATGTAAGGGCAACCTTGCGTCACCCAAAATTGATGTCTTTTGTTTTCACTTCTTTCCAAGATTTGTATTTTTGGACACCCATTTGCGCGAATAACGATCCAGGACCTTCAAAGTTTCCAACGGGCTAAGGATACCCCACTTACTATTTTTAGTAAGTCTTGCCGGAGAAGCGGTTGACCCCAAGATTTTTCCCAGAGCTTCGGAATAGTCAAATAAGCACTCTCGGTAGATCTCATCTCAAGATCGAGTCTGGATTTCAAGATATTGAAGTTTCAAGTTTGTGAAGATTCATTCCCTGATTGCATTTCACGATAGTGGATCATTGAGTGCGATCAGAAACATTTGTATTGAAATTTTACGATCGGCTTCCCCAATATGCTTTATTTCATGACAACTGATGATTGAGCGTGGTCGGAAATGTTTGTTTGAAAGTTTTACGTTCAGCTTCATGCAGATGCCTTATTTCATGATAATGGATCATTCGACTTGATCGGAAACATTTGTTTCAAAATTTTACGCTCGGTTTCATCTAGATGCTTTGTTTCATGGTATTGCATCATTTAGTGTGATTAGAAACATTCATTTTACAATTTTACACTCAGTTTCGTCTAGATGCTTTGTTTCGTGATAACGAATCACTGCGTGCGATCAGAATCGTTTGTTTTAAAATTTTACGCTTAGATGTGCCTGGGTGCTTTATTTCGCGATAACGAAATGTTGTGTGTGATTGGAAACATTTGTTTTAAGATTTTATGCACTGTTTCATCTAGATGCTTTGTTTCACGATAATGGATCATTCAGCACGATTGGAAACAACTGCCTTGAAATCTTACGCTCAGCTTCATCTAGATGCTCTATTTCACGATAATAGATGATTGAGCATGATCGGAAGCATTCGTTTTAGGATTTGACGCTTAGTTTCATCTTGGTGCAGGAGCATGTAAGGGAAATCTTGCATCACCCAAAATTGATGTCTTTGTTTTCACTTCTTTCCAAGATTTGTGTTTTTGGACACCCATTTGCACAAATAACGATCCAGGACTTTCAAAGTTTCCAACGGGCTAAGGATACCCCACTTACTATTTTTAGTAAGTCTTGCCGGAGAAGCGGTTGACCCCAAGATTTTCCCCAGACTTTCGAAATAGTCAAATAAGCACTCTTGATAGATCTTATCTCAAGATCGCGTATGGATTTCAAGATATTGATGTTTTGACTTTGTGAGGATTCATCCCCTAATTGCATTTCACAATAGTGGATCATTGAGTGCGATCGGAAACATTTGTCTTGAAATTTTATGATCGGGTTCGTCCATATGCTTTATTTCCTGACAACTGATGATTGAGTGTGGTCGGAAATGTTCGTTTGAAAGTTTTACGCTCAGCTTAGACAGATGCCATATTTCATGACAATGGATCATTCGACGTGATCAGAAACATTTGTTTCAAAATTTTACGCTCGGTTTCATCTAGATGCTTTGTTTCATGGTATTGCATCATTCAGTGTGATCGGAAACATTCGTTTTAAAATTTTACACTTAGTTTTTTCTAGATGCTTTGTTTCGTGATAACGAATCGCTGCGTATGATAGGAAATGTTTGTTTTAAAAATTTACGCTTAGATGTGCCTGGGTGCTTTATTTCGCGATAACGAAACATTGCGTGTGATCAAAAGTATTTGTTTTAAGATTTTCTACACGGTTTCATCTAGATGCCTTGTTTCACGATAATGGATCATTCAGCACGATTGGAAACAACTACCTTGAAATCTTACGCTCGGCTTCGTCTAGATGCTCTATTTCACGATAATAGATGATTGAGCATGATCAGAAACATTCGTTTTAAGATTTGACGCTTAGTTTCATGTTGGTGCAGGAGCATGTAAGGGCAATCTTGCGTCACCCAAAATTGATGTCTTTTGTTTTCACTTCTTTCCAAGACTTGTGTTTTTGGACACCCATTTGCACGAATAACGATCCAGGACCTTCAAAGTTTCCAATGGGCTAAGGATACCCCACTTACTATTTTTAGTAAGTCTTGCTGGAGAAGCGGTTGACCCCAAGATTTTCCCCAGAGCTTTGGAATAGTCAAATAAGCACTCTCGGTAGATCTCATCTGAAGATCGCGTCTGGATTTAAAGATATTGAAGTTTCAAGTTTGTGAAGATTCATCCCCTGATTGCATTTCACGATAGTGGATCATTGAGTGCGATCGGAAACATTTGTCTTGAAATTTTACGATCGGCTTCCTCAATATGCTTTATTTCATGACAACTGATGATTGAGCGTGGTCAGAAACATTCATTTGAAAGTTTTACGTTCAACTTCGTCCAGATGCCTTATTTCATGATAATGGATCATTCAACGCGATCGGAAACATTTGTTTCACAATTTTGCACTTGGTTTCATCTAGATGCTTTACTTCATGGTATTGCATCATTCAGTGCGATCAGAAACATTTGTTTTACAATTTTACACTCAGTTTCCTCTAGATGCTTTGTTTCATGATAACGAATCGCTGCGTGCGATCAGAAATGTTTCTTTTAAAATTTTATGCTTAGATGTGCTTGGGTGCTTTATTTCGCATGATAATGAAATGTTGTGTGTGATCGGAAACATTTGTTTTAAGATTTTATGCGTGGTTTCATCTAGATAATAGATGATTGAGCATGATCGGAAGCATTCGTTTTAGGATTTGACGCTTAGTTTCATCTTGGTGTAGGAGCATGTAAGGGCAATCTTGCGTTACCCAAAATTGATGTCTTTTGTTTTCACTTCTTTCCAAGATATGTGTTTTTGGACACACATTTGCATGAATAACGATCCAGGACCTTCAAAGTTTCCAACGAGCTAAGGATACCCCACTTACTATTTTTAGTAAGTCTTGCCGGAGAAGCGGTTGACCCCAAGATTTTCCCCAGAGCTTCGAAATAAGCAAATAAGCACTCTCGGTAGATCTCATCTCAAGATCACGTCTAGATTTCAAGATATTGAAGTTTCAAGTTTGTGAGGATTCATCCCCTGATTGCATTTTATGATCGGAAATGTTCGTTTGAAAGTTTTACGCTCAGCTTCCTCCAGATGCCTTCTTTCATGATAATGGATCATTCGAGGTGATTGGAAACATTTGTTTCACAATTTTGCACTCAGTTTCATCTAGATGCTTTATTTCATGGTATTGCATCATTCAGTACGATCGGAAACATTTGTTTTACAATTTTACACTCAGTTTCATCTAGATGGTTTGTTTCATGATAATGAATTGCTGCGTGCGATTAGAAATGTTTGTTTTAAAATTTTACGCTTAGATGTGCCTGGGTGCTTTATTTCGCGTGATAATGAAACGTTGTGTGTGATCGGACACATTTGTTTTAAGATTTTATGCATAGTTTCATCTAGATGCTTTGTTTCACGATAATGGATCATTTGACATGATTGGAAACAACTGCGTTGAAATCTTACGCTTAGCTTTGTGTAGATGCTTTATTTCATGATAATAGATGATTGAGTATGATCGGAAGCATTCGTTTTAGGATTTGATGCTTAGTTTCATCTTGGTGCAGGAGCATGTAAGGGCAATCTTGCATCACCCAAAATTGATGTATTTTGTTTTCACTTCTTTCCAAGATTTGTGTTTTTGGACACCCATTTGCGCGAATAACGATCCAGGAGCTTCAAAGTTTCCAACGGGCTAAGGATACCCCAATTAATATTTATGGTAAGTCTTGCCGGAGAAGCGGTTGACCCCAAGATTTTCCCCAGAGCTTTGGAATAGTTAAATAAGCACTCTCGGTAGATCTCATCTCATGATCGCGTCTGGATTTCAAGATATTGATGTTTCGAATTTGTCTAAAAATTTTACGATCGGTTTCGTCCATATGCTTTATTTAATGACAACCGATGATTGAGCGTGGTCAGAAAATTTTGTTTGAATGTTTTACGCTCAGCATCATCGAGATGCCTTATTTCATGATAATGGATCATTCGATGTGATCGGAAACGTTCGTTTGAAAGTTTTGCACTCGATTTCATCTAGATGCTTTATTTTATGGTATTCCATCATTCAGTGCGATCGGAAACATTTGTTTTACAATTTTACACTCAGTTTCATCTAGAGGCTTTGTTTCATGATAACGAATCGCTACGTGCGATCGGAAGCATTTGTTTTAAAATTTTACACTTAGCTATGCCTGCGTGCTTTATTTCGCACGATAACGAAATGTTGTGTGTGATCGGAAACATTTGTTTTAAGATTTTATGCGTGGTTTCATCTAGATGCTTTGTTTCACTATAATGGATCATTCAGCACGATTGGAAACAACTACCTTGAAATCTTATGCTCAGCTTCGTGTGGATGCTTTATTTCATTATAATAGATGATTGAGCATGATCGGAAGCATTCGTTTTACTATTTGACGCTTAGTTTCATCTTGGTGTAGGAGCATGTAAGGGCAATCTTGCATCACCCAAAATTGATGTCTTTTGTTTTCACTTCCTTCCAAGATTTGTGTTTTTGGACACCCATTTGCACGAATAAGGATCCATGACCTTAAAAGTTTCCAACGGGCTAAGGATAACCCACTTACTATTTTTAGTAAGTCTTGCTGGAGAAGCGGTTGACCCCAAGATTTTCCATAGAGCTTCAGAATAGTCAAATAAGCACTCTTGGTAGACCTTATCTCAAGATCGCATCTGGATTTCAAGATATTGAAGTTTTGAGTTTGTGAGGATTAATCCCTTGATTGCATTTCATGATAGCGGATCATTGAGTGCGATCGGAAACATTTGTCTTGAAATTTTACAATCGGCTTCATCCATATGCTTTATTTCATGACAACTAGTGATTGAGCATGGTCGTAAACATTTGTTTAAATGTTTTATGCTCAGCTTCATCCAAATGCCTTATTTCATGATAATGGATCATTCGACGTGATCGGAAACATTTGTTTCAAAATTTTATGCTCGGTTTCATCTAGATGTGCTTTATTTCATGGTATTGCATCATTCAGTGTGATCGGAAACATTCGTTTTACAATTTTACACTAAGTTTTGTCTAGATGCTTTGTTTTGTGATAGCGAATCGCTGCATGTGATCAGAAATGTTTGTTTTAAAATTTTATGCTTAGATGTGCCTGGGTGCTTTATTTTGCGATAACGAAATGCTGTGTGTGATCGGAAACATTTGTTTTAAGATTTTATGCGCGGTTTCATCTAGATGCTTTGTTTCACGATAATGGATCATTCGGCACGACTGGAAACAACTGGCTTGAAATCTTACGCTCAGCTTCGTCTAGATGCTTTATTTCATGATAATAGATGATTGGGCATAATCGGAAGCATTCGTTTTAAGATTTGACGCTTAGTTTCATATTGGTGTAGGAGCATGTAAGGGCAATCTTGCGTCACCCAAAACTAATGTCTTTTGTTTTCACTTCTTTCCAAGATTTGTGTTATTGGACACCCATTTGCGCGAATAGCGATCCAGGACCTTCAAAGTTTCCAACGGGCTAAGGATACCCCACTTACTATTTTTAGTAAGTCTTGTCGGAGAAGCAGTTGACCCCAAGATTTTCCCCAGAGCTTCGGAATAGTCAAATAAGCACTCTTGGTAGATCTCATCTCAAGATCGCGTATGGATTCCAAGATATTGAAGTTTCGAGTTTGTGAGGATTCATCCCCTGATTGCATTTCATGATAGTGGATCATTGAGTGCGATCAGAAACATTTGTCTTGAAATTTTACAATCGACTTTGTCCATATGCTTTATTTCACGACAACTGATGATTGAGCGTGGTCAGAAATGTTTGTTTGAAAGTTTTATGCTTAGGTTTGTCCAGATGCCTTATTTCATGATAATGGATCATTCGACATGATCGGAAACATTTGTTTCAAAATTTTACGCTCGTTTTCATCTAGATGTGCTTTATTTCATGGTATTGAATCATTCAGTGCGATCGAAAACATTCCTTTTACAATTTTACACTCAGTTTCGTCTAGATCCTTTGTTTCGTGATAACGAATCGCTGCGTATGATCGGAAACATTTGTTTTAAAATTTTACGCTTAGATGTGCCTGGGTGCTTTATTTCGCAATAACAAAACGCTGTGTGTGATCGGAAATGTTTGTTTTAAGATTTTATGTGTGGTTTCATCTAGATGCTTTGTTTCATGATAATGGATCATTCGGCACGACTGGAAATAACTGCCTTGAAATCTTATGCTCAGCTTGGTCTAGATGCTTTATTTCATGATAATAGATGATTGGGCATGATCGGAAGCATTCGTTTGAAGATTTGACGCCTAGTTTCATCTTGGTGCAGGAGCATGTAAGGGCAATCTTGCGTCACCAAAAATTGATGTCTTTTGTTTTCACTTCTTTCCAAAATTTGTGTTTTCGAACACCCATTTGCGTGAAAAACAATCCAGGACCTTCAATGTTTCCAACAGGCTAAGGATACCCCACTTACTATTTTTATTAAGTCTTGCCGGAGAAGCGGTTGACCCCAAGATTTTTCCCAGAGCTTCGGAATAGTCAAATAAGCACTCTCGGTAGATCTCATCTCAAGATTGCATCTGGATTTCAAGATATTGAAGTTTCAAGATTGTGAGGATTCATTCCCTAATTGCATTTCACGATAGTGGATTATTGAGTGCGATCGGAAACATTTGTCTTGAAATTTTACGATCGGCTTTGTCCATATCCTTTATTTCATGACAACTGATGATTGAGCATGGTCGGAAATGATCATTTGAAAGTTTTACGATCAGCTTTGTCCAGATGCCTTATTTCATGATAATGGACCATTCGACGTGATCGGAAACATTTGTTTTAAAATTTTACGCTCAATTTCATCTACATGTGCTTTATTTTATGGTATTGCATCATTCAGTGCGATCGGAAACATTCGTTTTACAATTTTACACTCAGTTTTGTTTAGATGCTTTGTTTCGTGATAATGAATTGCTGCGTGCGATCAGAAATGTTTGTTTTAAAATTTTATGTTTAGATGTGCCTGGGTGCTTTGTTTCGCGATAACGAAACGTTGTGTGTGATCAGAAATGTTTGTTTTAGGATTTTATGCGCGGTTTCATCTAGATGCTTTGTCTCACAATAATGGATCATTCGGCATGACAGGAAACAACTGCCATGAAATCTTATGCTCAGCTTCATCTAGATGATTTATTTCATGATAATATATGATTGGGCATGATCGGAAGCATTCATTTTAAGATTTGACGCTTGGTTACATCTTGGTGCAGGAGCATGTAAGGGCAATCTTGCGTCACCCAAAATTGATGGCTTTTTTTTTCACTTCTTTCGAAGATTTGTGTTTTCGGACACCCATTTGCGTGAATAACAATCCAGGACCTTCAAAGTTTCCAACGGGCTAAGGATACCCCACTTACTATTTTTAGTAAGTCTTGCTGGAGAAGCAGTTGACCCCAAGATTTTCCCCAGAGCTTCGGAATAGTCAAATAAGCACTCTCGGTAGATCTCATCTCAAGATCATGTCTGGATTTCAAGATATTGAAGTTTCGAGTTTGTGAGGATTCATCCCCTGATTGCATTTCACGATAGTGGATCATTGAGTGCGATCAGAAACATTTGTCTTGAAATTTTACGATCGGCTTCATCCATATGATTTATTTCACGACAACTGATGATTGAGCAAAGTCGGAAACATTCATTTGAAAGTTTTACACTCAGCTTCATCCAGATGCCTTATTTCATGATAATGGATCATTCGACGTGATCAGAAACATTTGTTTCAAAATTTTACGGTCGGTTTCATCTAGATGTGCTTTTTTTCATGGTATTGAATCATTCAGTGCGATCGAAAACATTCATTTTACAATTTTACACTTAGTTTCGTCTAGATGCTTTGTTTCGTGATAATGAATCGCAGCGTACGATCAGAAACATTTGTTTCAAAATTTTACGCTTAGATGTGCCTGGGTGCTTTATTTCACGATAACAAAATGCTGTGTGTGATCAGAAACGTTTGTTTTAAGATTTTATGCGCGGTTTCATCTAGATGCTTTGTTTCACGATAATGGATCAGTCGGCACGATTGGACACAACTTCCTTGAAATCTTACGCTCAACTTCGTCTAGATGCTTTATTTCATGATAATAGATGATTGGGCATGATCGGAAGCATTTGTTTTAAGATTTGACACTTAGTTTCATCTTGGTGCAAGAGCATGTAAGGGCAATCTTGTGTCACCCAAAATTGATGTCTTTTATTTTCACTTCTTTCCAAGATTTTGGGTTTTTGGACACCCATTTGCGCGAATAACGATTCAGGACCTTCAAAGTTTCCAACGAGCTAAGGATACCCCACTTACTATTTTTAGTAAGTCTTGCCGGAGAAGCGGTTGACCGCAAGATTTTCCCGAGAGCTTTGGAATAGTCAAATAAGCACTCTCGGTAGATCTCATCTCAAGATCACGTCTAGATTTCAAGATATTGAAGTTTCAAGTTTGTGAGGATTCATCCCCTAATTGCATTTCATGATAGTGGATCATTGAGTGCGATCAAAAAAAATTGTCTTGAAATTTTATGATCGGCTTCGTCCATATCCTTTATTTTATGACAACTGATGATTGAGCATGGTCAAAAATGATCGTTTGAAAGTTTTCTGATCAACTTTGTCCGGATGCCTTATTTCATGATAATGGATCATTCGACGTGATTGGAAACATTGGTATCAAAATTTTACGCTTGATTTCATCTAGATGTGCTTTATTTCGTGGAGTTGCATCATTCAGTGCGATCGGAAACATTCATTTTACAATTTTACACTCAGTTTCGTCTAGATGCTTTGTTTCGTGATAATGAATCGCTTCGTGCGATCCGAAATGTTTGTTTTAAAATTTTATGCTTAGATGTGCCTGGGTGCTTTATTTCGCGATAACGAAACGCTGTGTGTGATCGGAAATGTTTGTTTTAAGATTTTATGCGCGGTTTCATCCAGATGCTTTGTTTCACGATAATGGATCATTCGCCACAGCTGGATAGAAATGCCATGAAATCTTATGCTTAGCTTGATCTAGATGATTTATTTCACAATAATAGATGATTGGGCATGATCGGAAGCATTCGTTTTAAGACTTGATGCTTGGTTTCATCTTGGTGCAGGAGCATGTAAGAGCAATCTTGTGTCACCCAAAATTGATGTCTTTTGTTTTCACTTATTTCCAAGATTTGTGTTTTCAAACACCCATTTGCGCGAATAATGATCTAGGAGGTTCAAAGTTTCCAATGGGCTAAGGATACCCCACTTACTATTTTTAGTAAGTCTTGCCGGAAAAGCGGTTGACCCCAAGATTTTCCCTAGAGCTTTGGAATAGTCAAATAAGCACTCTTGGTAGATCTCATCTGGATTTCAAGATATTGAAGTTTCAAGTTTGTGAGGATTCATCCCCTGATTGCATTTCACAATAGTGGATCATTGAGTGCGATCAGAAACATTTGTCTTGAAATTTTAGGATTGGCTTCGTCCATATGCTTTATTTCATGACAACTGATCATTGAGGATGGTCAGAAACATTCGTTTGAAAGTTTTATGCTCAGCTTCATCCAGATGCCTTATTTCATGATAATGGATCATTCGACGTGATCGAAAACATTTGTTTCAAAATTTTACACTCGGTTTCATCTAGATGTGCTTCATTTCATGGTATTGCATCATTCAGTGCAATCGAAAACATTCGTTTTACAATTTTCAACTCAGTTTCACCTAGATGGTTTTTTTCGTGATAATGAATCGCTGCACGCGATCAGAAATGTTTGTTTTAAAATTTTACGCTTAGATATGCATGGGTGTTGCTTTATTTCACGATAACGAAACGTTGTGTGTGATCGGAAACGTTTGTTTTAAGATTTTATGCGCGGTTTCATCTAGATGCTTTGTTTTACGATAATGGATCATTTGGCATGACTGGAAATAACTGCCTTGAAATCTTACGCTCAGCTTTGTCTAGATGCTTTATTTCACGATAATAGATGATTGCGCATGACCAAAAGCATTCGTTTTAAGATTTGACGCTTAGTTTCATCTTGGTGCAGGAGCATGTAAGGGCAATCTTGTGTCACCCAAAATTGATGTCTTTTGTTTTCACTTCTTTCCAAGATTTGTGTTTTCGGACACCCATTTACGCGAATAACGATCCAGGACCTTCAAAGTTTCCAACGGGCTAAGGATACCGCACTTACTATTTTTATTAAGTCTTGCCAGAGAAGCGGTTGACCGCAAGATTTTCCCGAGAGCTTCAGAATAGTCAAATAAGCACTCTCGGTAGATCTCATCTCAAGGTCACGTCTGGATTTCAAGATATTGAAGTTTCGAGTTTGTGAAGATTCATCCCGTGATTGCATTTCACGATAGTGGATCATTGAGTGCGATCAGAAACATTTGTCTTGAAATTTTACGATCGGCTTCATCCATATCCTTTATTTCACGACAACTAATGATTGAGCCTGGTCAGAAATGATCGTTTGAAAGTTTTCCGATCAACTTCATCCAGATGCCTGATTTCATGATAATGGATCATTCGACATGATCAGAAACATTTGTTTCAAAATTTTATGCTTGATTTCATTTAGATTTGCTTTATTTCGTGGTATTGGATCATTTAGTGCGATTGGAAACATTTGTTTTACAATTTTACACTCAGTTTTGTCTAGATGCTTGGTTTCGTGATAACGAATTGCTGCGTGCGATCGGAAATGTTTGTTTTAAAATTTTATGCGTAGATGTGCCTGGGTGCTTTATTTTGCAATAACAAAATGCTGTGTGTGATCAGAAACATTTGTTTTAAGATTTTATGCGCAGTTTCATCTAGATGCTTTGTTTCATGATAATGGATCATTCGGCACGATTGGAAACAACTGCCTTGAAATCTTACGCTGAGCTTCGTCAAGATGCTCTATTTCGTGATAATAGATGATTGAGCATGATCGGAAACATTCGTTTTAAGATTTGAGGCTTAGTTTCATCTTGGTGCAGGAGCATGTAAGGGCAATCTTGCGTCACCCAAAATTGATGTCTTTTGTTCTCACTTCTTTTCAAGATTTGTGTTTTTGGACACTCATTTGTGCGAATAACGATCCAGGACCTTCAAAGTTTCCAATGGGCTAAGGATACGCCACTTACTATTTTTAGTAAGTCTTGCCGGAGAAGCGGTTGACCCCAAGATTTTCCCCAGAGCTTCGAAATAGTCAAATAAGCACTCTCGGTAGATCTCATCTCAAGATCATTTCTGGATTTCAAGATATTGAAGTTTCGAGTTTGTGAGGATTCATTCCCTGATTGCATTTCACGATAGTGGATCATTGAGTGCGATCAAAAACATTTGTCTTGAAATTTTACAATCGGCTTCATCCATATACTGTATTTCATGACAACTGATGATTGAGCGTGTTCAGAAATGTTCGTTTGAAAGTTTTACGCTCAGCTTTGTCCAGATGCCTTATTTCGTGATAATGGATCATTGGACGTGATTGGAAACATTTGTTTCAAAATTTTACGCTCGATTTCATCTAGATGCTTTGTTTCGTGGTATTGCATCATTCAGTGCGATCATAAACATTCGTTTTACAATTTTACACTCAGTTTCATCTAGATGCTTTGTTTCATGATAACGAATCGCTGCATGCGATCGGAAACGTTTGTTTTAAAATTTTATGCTTAGATGTGCCTGGGTACTTTATTTCATGATAACGAAACGCTGTGTGTGATCAGAAACATTTGTTTTAAGTTTTATGCGTGATTTGATCTAGATGCTTTGTTTCATGATAATGGATCATTCGGCACGATTGGAAACAACTGCCTTGAAATCTTACGCTTAGCTTCGTCTAGATGCTCTATTTCACGATAATAGATGATTGAGCATGATCAGAAGCATTCATTTTAAGATTTGACGCTTAGTTTCATCTTGGTGTAGGAGCATGTAAGGGCAATCTTACGTCACCCAAAATTGATGTCTTTTGTTTTCACTTCTTTCCAAGATTTGTGTTTTTGGACACCCATTTGCACAAATAACGATCCAAGACCTTCAAAGTTTCCAACGGGCTAAGGATACCCTACTTACTATTTTTAGTAACTCTTGTCGGAGAAGCGGTTGACCCCAAGATTTTCCCCAGAGCTTTGGAATAGTCAAATATGCACTCTTGGTAGATCTCATCTCAAGATCGCATCTGGATTTCAAGATATTGAAGTTTCAAGTTTGTGAGGATTCATCCCCTGATTGCATTTCACAATAGTGGATCATTGAGTGCGATCGGAAACATTTGTCTTGAAATTTTACGATCAGCTTCATCCATATGCTTTATTTCATGACAACTGATGATTGAACATGGTCGGAAACATTTGTTTGAAAGTTTTACGCTAAGCTTCGTCTAGATGCCTTATTTCATGATAATGCATCATTCAACGTGATCGGAAACATTTGTTTCAAAATTTTATGCTTTGTTTCGTGGTATTGCATCATTTAGTGCGATCGGAAACATTCATTTTACAAGTTTACACTCAGTTTCGTCTAGATGCTTTGTTTTATGATAACGAATCGTTGCGTGCGATTGGAAATGTTTGTTTTAAAATTTTACACTTAGATGTGCTTGGGTGCTTTATTTCACGATAACAAAATGCTGTGTGTGATTGGAAACATTTGTTTTAAGATTTTATGTGCGGTTTCATCTAGATGCTTTGTTTCACGATAATGAATCATTCGGCACAATTGGAAACAACTACCTTGAAATCTTACACTCAGCTTCGTCTAGCTGCTCTATTTCACGATAATAGATGATTGAGCATGGAAAGCATTGTACCTAGCAATGTTCATATCTGCTCCAGTATCAATAAGGAATGCTAGTGGGTATGCCATTATACCTGGAAAGTGGATTGTCAAAATTATTCCAGGACATGAAGTGGTTGGCTTGGCACTCCTTTTGTAGGCTTTCATCTGGCGACTACTTGAACCTTCTTCAAAGGTGACTCTGGGTACAACTTGTTCTTCTACAGCATGATGAATGAGAGGGCTGTAGGGCTTTTCTTCACAATACAGTTGTTCTTCTGTGAAAGAGACTTATCAAACTTATCAAGTTCAGGGGCTTTCTCCATTTCTTCTGTGAGAGAAATTTTCTTCATCATCAATTTCAGAAATTTCTGCCTGAGCTTGAGTAACAACCTTTTCAAGAAAGGCTTTTCTATTTCTTCTCCAAATGCGCCTTGCCATACTTCTAGGAGAAGGAGCATTAATGATAGATCTTTTATCCAAAGGCCCAAGTGGTGGTGGCCATTGAGCTGGAGGTCCACGGGGCCAAGGTTCTCTTTGTTGTAATGGTTTATAACCATGTTGCTCAGGAATTTTTGTAGGAGAGGCCGATAGACCATATTGGAGAATAGGAGATCTTTTAACTGGGAGCTTAGAAGGTCGAGCATGTCCACTTTCAATGGATGGCTGAAGTAAGAAATACTTTCTGGATTTAAGCTGGTCTAATTGAGCGGTTAGCTTTCTCCATGTTTCTTGTCCCATATCCATAGTATGGAGTCGAGACTCAATTTGGACAATATCTTCAATCACCTTGTCTAATTCAACACAGGTGTCCCTTATGAGCATTCTATAGTAGAAGGAGACTTCTGAATCCTCATCAGAGGATTGAGCTTCTTGGGTCATTAGATTGACCTGGGCTTGTTGAGGAGCTGATACATATTCTTAAGACTCGGATTCTATACTTGATTCTGAACTAGAGAGGATAATATCCTGAGTCTGATGGATAAGCATTGATGAATTCAAATTCATCATTTTCAACACCTGCTTCTTTAGCTGCACAGACTTTACCTTTTCCTTTTTTCTTATTTCTATCCGGGCACTTATTTACAAAGTGATCACCCTTGCAAATATAATAGGTGGGTTTCCATTTCTTGGAATTCTTTCTCTTCTTATCTCTTTTTCTGAAGTATCCTTTTTTCTTGGGATACTTGCTTTTGAATTTCTTCTTTTTCTTCTTGTAGGACTTTTCAGAACTATCACAATTATAACAAGAAGTTTTTCCTTTTTCAGGGAACTAATTAGAAGGCATAATCTGGTAGCAAACAGATGAAGAAAGTAAAGGTTGTACCATTTTTATTTCTTTCTTGGCTTTTCCTTCTTCACAGATCTCTTCATTAATCTGTGTTAAGAATTGAACTAACTGTGGATATGTTAGCTCTTTCATTTCTATATTTTCTGTTACCAGATTCTCAAGAACTTTCTTGTGATAGAATTCTCCTATCACAGTACCAAAACTCTTCAGAAAAGTAGTGAAAATGAATTCATGATTCTGCTCATAGCCTGACAAATAGAAATTCTCATATTGGACATCACAATATTGTTTAAAATACTTGAGGTCCTTACATTTACCTTTGATAAACTTGTTGTAGGCCAACTTTTCCCTAGTGTCTGTTTTACCAACAAATAGACGGGTCAACTAAGCACAGACTTGATCTGTACCTCTATCTAACAGGATTTCTTTGTAAGCATCATCTAGCCTATCCCAAACATGTCGTGCAACAGCGGTCATTGCATTAAGAGCCTGCTTTATCACCTATTTTTCATCAGCATTAGCATTAGTGGATATATAATTTGTGTTTTTGGACACCCATTTGTGCGAATAACGATCCAGGACCTTCAAAGTTTCCAACGGGCTAAGGATACCCCACTTACTATTTTTAGTAAGTCTTGCCGAAGAAGCAGTTGACCCCGAGATTTTCCCCAGAGCTTCAGAATAGTCATATAAGCACTCTCAATAGATCTCATCTCAAGATCGCATCTAGATTTCAGGATATTGAAGTTTCAAGTTTGTGAGGATTCATCCCCTGATTACATTTCACAATAGTGGATCATTGAGTGCGATCGGAAACATTTGTCTTGAAATTTTACAATCGGCTTCCTCCATATGCTTTATTTCACAAAAACTAATGATTGAGCATGGTCGGAGACGTTCGTTTGAAAGTTTTATGCTCAGCTTCGTCTAGATGCCTTATTTCGTGATAATGGATCATTTGACGTGATCGGAAACATTTGTTTCAAAATTTTACACTCAATTTCATCTAGATGCTTTGTTTCGTGGTATTGCATCATTCAGTGTGATTGGAAACATTCGTTTTATAATTTTACACTCAGTTTCATCTAGATGCTTTGTTTCGTGATAATTAATCACTGTGTGCGATCAGAAACGTTTGTTTTAAAATTTTACGCTTAGATGCACCAGGGTTCTTTATTTCGCGATAACGAAATGCTGTGTGTGATCGGAAACATTTGTTTTAAAATGTTATGCGAGGTTTCATCTAGATGCTTTGTTTCACGATGATGGATCATTCTGCACGATTGGGAACAACTATCTTGAAATCTTACGCTCAGCTTCGTCTAGATGCTCTATTTCACGACAATAGATGATTGAGCATGATCGGAAGCATTTGTTTTAAGATTTGACACTTAGTTTCATCTTGGTGCAGGAGCATGTAAGGGCAATCTTGCGTCACCCAAAATTGATGTCTTTTGTTTTCACCTCTTTCCATGATTTTTGTTTTTGGACACCCATTTGCGCGATTAATGTTCTAGGACCTTCAAAGTTTCCAACGGGCTAAGGATACCCCTCTTACTATTTTTAGTAATTCTTGCCAGAGAAGCGGTTCACCCCAAGATTTTCCCCAGAGCTTCAGAATAGACAAATAAGCACTCTTGGTAGATCTCATCTCAAGATTGCCTCTGGATTTAAAGATATTGAAGTTTCAATTTTGTGAGGATTCATCCCCTGATTGCATTTCACGATAGTGGATCATTGAGTGTGATCGAAACCATTTTGTCTTGAAATTTTACGATCGGCTTCGTCCATATGCTTTATTTCACGACAGCGGATGATTGAATGTGGTCAGAAATGTTCGTTTGAAAGTTTTACGCTCAGCTTCGTCCAGATGCCTTATTTCATGATAATGGATCATTAGAGGTGATCGGAAACATTTGTTTCAAAATTTTACGCTCAGTTTCATCTAGATGGTTTGTTTCGTGGTATTGCATCATTCAGTGCGATCAGAAACATTCATTTTACAATTTTACACTCAGTTTCGTCTAGATGCTTTGTTTCGTGATAACGAATCACTATGTGCGATCGGAAATGTTTGTTTTAAAATTTTACGCTTAGATGTGCCTGAGTGCTTTATTTCACGATAATGAAACACTGTGTGTGATCAGAAACATTTGTTTTAAGATTTTATGTGCGGGTTCATCTAGATGCTTTGTTTCACGATGATGGATCATTCGGCATGATTGGAAACAACTGCCTTGAAATCTTACGCTCAGCTTCGTCTCGATGCTCAATTTCACGAAAATAAATGATTGAGCATGATTAGAAGCATTCGTTTTAAGATTTGACACTTAGATTCATCATGGTGCAGGAGCATGTAAGGGCAATCTTGCATCACCCAAAATTGATGTCTTTTGTTTTGACCTCTTTCCAAGATTTGTGTTTTTGGACACCCATTTGCATGAATAATGATCCAGGACCTTCAAAGTTTCCAACGGGCTAAGGATACCCCACTGACTATTTTTAGTAAGTCTTGCCAAAGGAGCGGTTGACCCCAAGCTTTTCCCCAGAGCTTTGGAATAGTCAAACAAGCACTCTCGGTAGATCTCATCTAAAGATCGCCTCTGGATTTCAAGATATTGAAGTTTCAAGTTTGTGAGGATTCATCCCCTGATTGCATTTCACGATAGTGGATCATTGAGTGCGATTGGAAACATTTTGTCTTGAAATTTTGCGATTGGCTTCGTCCATATGCTTTATTTCACGACAACTGATGATTGAGCGTGGTCAGAAACGTTCGTTTGAAAGTTTTACGCTCAGCTTTGTCCAGATGCCTTATTTCGTGATAATGGATCATTGGACGTGATTGGAAACATTTGTTTCAAAATTTTACTCTCGGTTTCATCTAGATGCTTTGTTTCGTGGTATTGCTTCATTCAGTGCGATCGGAAACATTCTTTTTAACATTTTACACTCAGTTTCGTCTAGATGCTTTGTTTCGTGATAGCGAATCGCTACGTGCGATCGGAAACGTTTGTTTTAAAATTTTACGCTTAGATGTGCCTGGGTGCTTGATTTCATGATAACGAAATGCTGTGTATGATCAGAAACATTTGTTTTAAGATTTTATGCGCGGTTTCATCTAGATGCTTTGTTTCACGATAATGGATCATTCAGCACGATTGGAAACAACTGCCTTGAAATCTTACGCTCAGCTTCGTCTAGATGCTCTATTTCACGATAATAGATGATTGAGCATGATTGGAAGCATTCGTTTTAAGATTTGATGCTTAGTTTCATCTTGGTGTAGGAGCATGTAAGGGCAATCTTACGTCACCCATAATTGATGTCTTTTGTTTTCACTTCTTTCCAAGATTTGTGTTTTTGGACACCCATTTGCGCGAATAACGATCCAGGACCTTCAAACTTTCCAACGGGCTAAGGATACCCCACTTACTATTTTTAGTAAGTCTTGCTGGAGAAGCAGTTGACCCCAAGATTTTCCCCAGAGCTTCAGAATAGTCAAATAAGCACTCTCGGTAGATCTCATCTCAAGATCGCGTCTGGATTTCAATATATTGAAGTTTCGAGTTTGTGAGGATTCATCCCCTGATTGCATTTCATGATAGTGGATCATTGAGTGCGATCAAACACATTTGTCTTGAAATTTTACGATCGACTTCGTCCATATGCTTTATTTCACGACAACTGATGATTGAGCGTGATCGGAAATGTTTGTTTGAAAGTTTTATGCTTAGGTTCATCCAGATGCCTTATTTCATGATAATGGATCATTCGACGTGATCGAAAACATTTGTTTCAAAATTTTATGCTCGGTTTCATCTAGATGTGCTTTATTTCATGGTATTGAATCATTCAGTGCGACCAAAAACATTCGTTTTACAATTTTACACTCAGTTTCGTCTAGATCCTTTGTTTCGTGATAACGAATCACTGCGTACGATCGGAAACATTTGTTTTAAAATTTTATGCTTAGATGTGCCTGGGTGCTTTATTTCACAATAACAAAACGCTGTGTGTGATCGGAAATGTTTGTTTTAAGATTTTATGTGTGGTTTCATCTAGATGCTTTGTTTCATGATAATGGATCATTCGGCACGACTGGAAATAACTCCCTTGAAATCTTATGCTCAGCTTGGTCTAGATGCTTTATTTCATGATAATAGATGATTGGGCATGATCGGAAGCATTCATTTTAAGATTTGACGCTTAGTTTCATCTTGGTGCAGGAGCATGTAAGGGCAATCTTGCATCACCCAAAATTGATGTCTTTTGATTTCACTTCTTTCCAAAATTTGTGTTTCCGGACACCCATTTGCATGAATAACGATCTAGGACCTTCAAAGTTTCCAACAGGCTAAGGATACCCCACTTACTATTTTTATTAAGTCTTGCCGGAGAAGCGGTTGACCCCAAGATTTTTCCCAGAGCTTCGGAATAGTCAAATAAGCACTCTCGGTAGATCTCATCTCAAGATCGCGTTTAGATTTCAAGATATTGATGTTTCAAGTTTTTGAGGATTCATTCGCTAATTGCATTTCACGATAGTGGATTATTGAGTGTGATCGGAAACATTTGTCTTGAAATTTTACGATCGGCTTTGTCCATATCCTTTATTTCACGACAACTGATGATTGAGCATGGTTGGAAATGATCATTTGAAAGTTTTACGATCAGCTTCGTCCAGATGCCTTATTTCATGATAATGGAGCATTCGACGTGATCCGAAACATTTGTTTCAAAATTTTACGCTCGATTTCATCTACATGTGCTTTATTTCATGGTATTGCATCATTCAGTGTGATCGGAAACATTCGTTTTACAATTTTACACTCAGTTTCGTTTAGATGCTTTGTTTCGTGATAATGAATCGCTGCGTGCGATCAGAAATGTTTGTTTTAAAATTTTATGCTTAGATGTGCCTAGGTGCTTTGTTTCGCGATAACGAAACGCTGTGTGTGATCGGAAATGTTTGTTTTAGGATTTTATGCGCGGTTTCATCTAGATGCTTTGTCTCACAATAATGGATCATTCGGCATGACAGGAAACAACTGCCATGAAATCTTATGCTCAGCTTCATCTAGATGATTTATTTCATGATAATATATGATTGGGCATGATCGGAAGCATTCATTTTAAGATTTGACGCTTGGTTTCATCTTGGTGTAGGAGCATGTAAGGGCAATCTTGCGTCACCCAAAGTTGATGTCTTTTTTTTTCACTTCTTTCCAATATTTGTCTTTTTAGACACCCATTTGCGCAAATAATGACCCAGGACCTTCAAAGTTTCCAACGGGCTAAGGATACCCCACTTACTATTTATAGTAAGTCTTGTCGGAGAAGCAGTTGACCCCAAGATTTTCCCCAGAGCTTTGGAATAGTCAAATAAGCACTCTCTGTAGATCTCATCTCAAGATCATATTTGGATTTCAAGATATTAAAGTTTCAAGTTTGTGAGGATTCATCCCCTGATTGTATTTCACGATAGTGGATCATTGATTGTGATCGGAAACATTTGTCTTGAAATTTTACGATCGGCTTCGTCCATATGCTTTATTTCATGAGAACTGATGATTGAATGTGTTAAGAAACATTCGTTTGAGAGTTTTACACTCAGCTTCATCCAGATGCCTTATTTCGTGATAATGGATCATTCGACGTGATCGAAAACATTTGTTTCAAAATTTTACGGTCGGTTTCATCTAGATTTGCTTTATTTCGTGGTATTGCATCATTCAGTGCGATCGAAAACATTCATTTTATAATTTTACACTCAGTTTCATCTAGATGCTTTGTTTCGTGATAATGAATTGCTGCGTGCGATTGAAAGTGTGTGTTTTAAAATTTTACGCTTAGATGTGCCTGGGTGCTTTATTTCGCGATAACGAAATGCTGTGTGATCGGAAACGTTTGTTTTAAGATTTTATGTGCGGTTTCATCTAGATGCTTTGTTTCACGATAATGGATCATTCGGCATGACTGGAAATAACTGCCTTGAAATCTTATGCTAAGCTTCGTCTAGATGCTTTATTTCACGATAATAGATGATTGGGCATGATCGGAAGCATTCGTTTTAAGATTTGACGCTTAGTTTCATCTTGGTGCAGAAGCATGTAAGGGCAATCTTGTGTCACCCAAAATTGATATCTTTTGTTTTCACTTCTTTCCAAGATTTGTGTTTTCGGACACCCATTTGCACGAATAACGATCCAGGACCTTCAAAGTTTCCAACGGGCTAAGGATACCCCACTTACTATCTTTATTAAGTCTTGCCGGAGAAGCGGTTGACCCAAAGATTTTCCCGAGAGCTTCGGAATAGTCAAATAAGCACTCTCGGTAGATCTCATCTCAAGATCGCATCTGGATTTCAAGATATTGAAGTTTCGAGTTTGTGAGGATTAATCCCCTAATTGCATTTCATGATAGTGGATCATTGAGTGCGATCGGAAACATTTGTCTTGAAATGATTGAGCATGGTCGGAAATGATCGTTTGAAACTTTTACGATTAGCTTCGTCCAGATGCCTTATTTCATGATAATGGATCATTCAACGTAATCGAAAACATTTGTTTCAAAATTTTACGCTCGATTTCATCTAGATGTGCTTTATTCAGTGGTATTGTATCATTCAGTGTGATCAAAAACATTCATTTTACAATTTTACACTCAGTTTCGTCTAGATGCTTTGTTTTGTGATAACGAATCGCTGCGTGCGATCGGAAATGTTTGTTTTAAAATTTTATGCTTAGATGTACCTGGGTGCTTTATTTCGCGATAACGAAACGTTGTGTGTGATCAGAAATGTTTGTTTTAAGATTTTATGCACGGTTTCATCTAGATGCTTTGTTTCACGATAATGGATCATTCGGCATGACTGGAAACAACTGCCATGAAATCTTACGCTCAGCTTCGTCTAGATGATTTATTTCACGATAATAGATGATTGGGCATGATCGGAAGCATTCATTTTAAGATTTGACGCTTGGTTTCATCTTGGTGCAGGAGCATGTAAGGGCAATCTTGCGTCACCCAAAATTGATGTCTTTTATTTTCACTTCTTTCCAAGATTTGTGTTTTCGAACACCCATTTGCGCGAATAACAATCCAGGACCTTCAAAGTTTCTAACGGGATAAGGATACCCCACTTACTATTTTTAGTAAGTCTTGCCGGAGAAGCGGTTGACCCCAAGATTTTCCCCAGAGCTTCGGAATAGTCAAATAAGCACTCTCGGTAGATCTCATCTCAAGATCGCATCTGGATTTCAAGATATTGAAGTTTCAAGTTTTTGAGGATTCATCCCCTGATTGCATTTCATGACAGTGGATAATTGAGTGCGATCAGAAACATTTGTCTTGAAATTTTACGATCGGCTTCATCCATATGCTTTATTTCACGACAACTGATGATTGAGCATGGTCGGAAATGTTCGTTCGAAAGTTTTACGCTCAGCTTCGTCCAGATACCTTATTTCATGATAATGGATCATTCGACGTGATCAGAAACATTTGTTTCAAAATTTTACGCTCAGTTTCATCTAGATGCTTTGTTTTGTGGTATTGCATCATTTAGTGCGATCGGAAACATTCATTTTACAATTTTACTCTCAGTTTCGTCTAGATGCTTTGTTTCGTGATAACGAATCACTGTGTGTGATCGAAAATGTTTGTTTTAAAATTTTATGTTTAGATGTGCCTGGGTGCTTTATTTCATGATAACAAAATGCTGTGTGTGATCGGAAACATTTGTTTTGAGATTTTATGCGCGATTTCATCTAGATGCTTTGTTTCACGATAATGGATCATTCAGCACGATTGGAAATAACTGCCTTGAAATCTTACGCTCAGCTTTGTCTAGATACTTTATTTCACGATAATAGATGATTGAGCATGATTGGAAGCGTTCGTTTTAGGATTTGACGCTTAGTTTCATCTTGGTGCAGGAGCATGTAAGGGCAATCTTGCGTCACCCAAAATTGATGTCTTTTGTTTTCACTTCTTTCCAAGATTTGTGTTTTTGGACACCCATTTGCGCGAATAACGATCCAGGACCTTCAATGTTTCCAACGGGCTAAGGATACCCCACTTACTATTTTTAGTAAGTCTTACCGGAGAAGCGGTTGACCCCAAGATTTTTCCCAGAGCTTCAGAATAGTCAAATAAGCACTGTCGGTAGATCTCATCTCAAGATCGCGTCTGGATTTCAAGATATTGAAGTTTCAAGTTTGTGAGGATTCATCCCCTGATTGCATTTCATGAGAGTGGATCATTGAGTGCGATCGGAAACATTTTTGTTAAAATTTTATGATCAGCTTCGTCCATATGCTTTATTTCACGACAACTGATGATTGAGCGTGATCGGAAACGTTCGTTTGAAAGTTTTACACTCAGCTTCGTCCAGATGCCTTATTTCATGATAATGGATCATTCGACGTGATCGAAAACATTTGTTTTAAAATTTTGTGCTCAGTTTCATCTACATGCTTTATTTCATGGTATTACTTCATTCAGTGTGATCGGAAACATTCATTTTAGAATTTTACACTTAGTTTCGTCTAGATGCTTTGTTTAGTGATAACGAATCGCTGCGTGTGATCAGAAAAGTTTCTTTTAAAATTTTACGCTTAGATGTGCCTGGGTGCTTTATTTCGCGCGATAATGAAACGTTGTGTGTGATCAGAAACATTTGTTTTAAGATTTTATGCGCAGTTTCATCTAGATGCTTTGTTTCATGATAATGGATCATTCGACACGATTGGAAACAACTGCCTTGAAATCTTATGCTTAGCTTCGTCTAGATGCTTTATTTCACAATAATAGATGATTGAGCATGATCAGAAGCATTTGTTTTAGGATTTGACGCTAAGTTTCATCTTGGTGCAGGAGCATGTAAGGGCAATCTTGCGTCACCCAAAATTGATGTCTTTTTTTTCACTTCTTTCCAAGATTTGTGTTTTTGGACACCCATTTGCGTGAATAACGATCCAGGACCTTCAAAGTTTCCAACGAGCTAAGGATACCCCACTTACTATTTTTAGTAAGTCTTGCTGGAGAAGCAGTTGACCCCAAGATTTTCCCCAGAGCTTCGGAAAAAGCAAATAAGCACTCTCGATAGATCTCATCTCAAGATCGCGTCTGGATTTCAAGATATTGAAGTTTAAAGTTTGTGAGGATTCATCCCCTGATTGCATTTCATGAGAGTGCATCATTGAGTGCAATCGGAAACATTTGTCTTGAAATTTTACGATCGGCTTCGTAAATTTTCTTTATTTCACGACAACTGATGATTGAGCATGATCAGAAACGTTTGTTTGAAAGTTTTATGCTCAGCTTCATCCAAATGCCTTATTTCATGATTATGGATCATTCGACGTGATCAGAAACATTTGTTTTAAAATTTTGCACTCGATTTCATCTAGATGCTTTGTTTCGTGGTATTGCATCATTCAATTCGATCAGAAACATTCATTTTACAATTTGACACTCAGTTTCGATTAGATGCTTTGTCTTGTGATAATGAATCGCTGCGTGCGATCAGAAATGTTTGTTTTAAAATTTTACACTTAGATGTGCCTAGGTGCTTTATTTCACGTGATAACGAAACGTTGTGTGTGATTGGAAATATTTGTTTTAAGATTTTATGCGCGGTTTCATCTAGATGCTTTGTTTCATGATAATGGATCATTCAGCACGATTAGAAACAACTGCCTTGAAATCTTATGCTCAGCTTCGTCTACATGCTTTATTTCACGATAATAGATGATTGAGAATGATCGGAAGCATTCATTTTAGGATTTGACACTTAGTTTCATATTGGTGCAGGAGCATGTAAGGGCAATCTTGCGTCACCCAAAAATTGATGTCTTTTGTTTTCACTTCTTTCCAAGATTTGTGTTTTTGGACACCCATTTGTGCGAATAACGATCCAGGACCTTCAAAGTTTCCAACGGGCTAAGGATACCCCACTTACTCTTTTGAGTAAGTCTTACCAGAGAAGCGGTTAACCCCAAGATTTTCCCCAGAGCTTTGGAATAGTCAAATAAGCATTCTCGGTAGATCTCATCTCAAGATCGCGTCTGGATTTCAAGATATTGAAGTTTCAAGTTTGTGAGGATTCATCCCCTGATTGCATTTCACCAGAGTGGATCATTGAGTGCGATCAGAAACATTTGTCTTGAAATTTTACGATTGGCTTCGTCCATATGCTTTATTTCATGACAACTGATGATTGAGCGTGATCAGAAATGTTCGTTTGAAAGTTTTACGCTCAGCTTCATCCAGATGCCTTATTTCATGATAATGGATCATACGATATGATCAGAAACATTTGTTTCAAAATTTTGCGATCGGTTTCATCTAGATGCTTTACTTCATGGTATTGCATCATTGAGTGTGATCAGAAATATTCGTTTTACAATTTTACACTCAGTTTCGTCTAGATGCTTTGTTTGGTGATAACGAATCACTGCGTTCGATCGGAAACGTTTGTTTTAAAATTTTATGCTTAGATGTGCATAGGTGCTTTATTCCGAGCGATAACAAAATGTTGTGTGTGATCAGAAACATTTGTTTTAAGATTTTATGTGCGGTTTCATCTAGATGCTTTGTTTCACGATAATGGATCATTCGGCACGATTGGAAACAACTGCCTTGAAATCTTATGCTCAGCTTTGTGTAGATGCTTTATTTCACGATAATAGATGATTGAGTATGATCGGTAGCATTCGTTTTAGGATTTGACGCTTAGTTTTATTTTGGTGCAGGAGCATGTAAGGGCAATCTTTGATTGATGTCTTTTGTTTTCACTTCTTTCCAAGATTTTTGTTTCTGGACACCCATTTGCACGAATAATGATCCAGGACCTTCAAAGTTTCCAACGGGCTAAGCATACCCCAATTACTATTTTTAGTAAGTCTTGCCGGAGAAGCGGTTGACCCCAAGATTTTCCCCAGAGCTTCGAAATAGTCAAATAAGCACTCTCGGTAGATCTCATCTCAAGATCATGTCTAGATTTCAAGATATTGAAGTTTCGAGTTCGTCTTGAAATTTTATGATCGGTTTCTTCCATATGCTTTATTTCACGACAACTAATGATTGAGTGTGGTTGGAAATGTTTGTTTGAAAGTTTTACGCTTAGCGTCATCCAGATGCCTTATTTCATGATAATGGATCATTCGATGTGATCGGAAACGTTCGTTTGAAAGTTTTGCGCTCGGTTTCATCTAGATGCTTTATTTTATGGTATTGCATCATTCAGTGCGATCGGAAACATTCATTTTACAATTTTACACTCAGTTTCCTCTAGATGCTTTGTTTCATGATAACGAATCACTGCATGCGATCAGAAATGTTTGTTTTAAAATTTTATGCTTAGATGTGCCTAGGTGCTTTATTTCGCGCGATAACGAAATGTTGTGTGTGATCGGAAACATTTATTTTAAGATTTTTTGCATGGTTTCATCTAGATGCTTTGTTTCACGATAATGGATCATTTGGCACGATTGGAAACAATTGCCTTGAAATCTTACTCTCATCTTCGTGTGGATGCCTTATTTCATGATAATAGATGATTGAGCATGATCAGAAGCATTCGTTTTAGGACTTGACGCTTAGTTTCATCTTGGTGCAGGAGCATGAAAGGGCAATCTTGCGTCACCCAAAATTGATGTCTTTTGTTTTCACTTTCTTTCCAAGATTTCTATTTTTGGACACCCATTTGCGCGAATAACAATCCAGGACCTTCAAAGTTTCCAACGGGCTAAGGATACCCCACTTACTATTTTTAGTAAGTCTTACCGGAGAAGCGGTTGACCTCAAGATTTTCCCCAGAGCTTTGGAATAGTCAAATAAGCACTCTCAGTAGATCTAATTTCAAGATCGCTTCTGGATTTCAAGATATTGAAGTTTCAAGTTTGTGAGGATTCATCCCCTAATTGCATTTCATGATAGTGGATCATTGAGTGCGATCGAAAACATTTGTCTTGAAATTTTACGATCGGCTCCGTCGATATGATTTATTTCATGACAACTGATGATTGAGGATGATCGAAAACGTTCGTTTCAAAGTTTTATGCTCAGCTTCGTCCAGATGCCTTATTTCATGATAATGGATCACTCAACATGATCGGAAACATTTATTTCAAAATTTTGTGCTCGGTTTCATCGACATGCTTTATTTCATGGTATTGCATCATTCAGTGCGATCAGAAATGTTCATTTTACAATTTTACACTCAGTTTTGTCTAGATGCTTTGTTTCGTGATAACAAATCATTGCGTGTGATCAGAAACGTTTGTTTTAAAATTTTACTCTTAGATGTGCCTGGGTGCTTTATTTCACGATAACGAAACGTTGTGTGTGATCGGAAATATTTGTTTTAAGATTTTATGTGCAGTTTCATCTAGATGCTTTGTTTCACGATAATGGATCATTCGGCACGATTGGAAACAACTGCCTTGAAATCTTACGCTCAGCTTTGTGTAGATGCTTTATTTCATGATAATAGATAATTGAGCATGATCGGAAGCATTCATTTTAGTATTTGTCGCTTAGTTTCATCTTGGTGCAGGAGCATGTAAGGGCAATCTTGCGTCACCCAAAATTGATGTCTTTTGTTTTCACTTCTTTCCAAGATTTGTGTTTTTGGACACCCATTTGCGTGAATAACGATCCATGACCTTCAAAGTTTCCAACAGGCTAAGGATACCCCACTTACTATTTTTAGTAAGTCTTGCTGGAGAAGCGATTGACCCCAAGATTTTCCCCAGAGCTTCAGAATAGTCAGATAAGCACTCTCGGTAGATCTCATCTCAAGATCGCGTCCGGATTTCAAGATATTGAAGTTTTGAGTTTGTGAGGATTCATCCCCTGATTGCATTTCATGATAGTGGATCATTGAGTGCGATCAGAAACATCTGTCTTGAAATTTTACGATCGGCTCCGTCCATATGCTTTATTTCACGACAACTGATGATTGAGCGTGATCAGAAATGTTCGTTTGAAAGTTTTACGCTCAGCTTCGTCTAGATGCCTTATTTCATGATAATCTATCATTCGACATGATCAGAAACATTTATTTCAAAATTTTACACTTGGTTTCATCTAGATGCTTTATTTCATGGTATTGCATCATTCAGTGCGATTAGAAATGTTTGTTTTACAATTTTACACTCAGTTTTTGTCTAGATGCTTTGTTTTGTGATAAAGAATCGCTGCGTGCGATTAGAAATGTTTGTTTTATAATTTTACGCTTAGATGTGCCTGGGTGCTTTATTTCGCGATAACGAAACGTTGTGTGTGATCGAAAACATTTGTTTTAAGATTTTATGCGCGGTTTCATCTAGATGCTTTGTTTCACGATAATGGATCATTTGGCACGATTGGAAACAACTACCTTGAAATCTTATGCTCAGCTTCGTCTAGATGCTTTATTTCATGATAATAGATGATTGAGCATGATCGGAAGCATTCATTTTAAGATTTGACGCTTAGTTTGATCTTGGTGTAGGAGCATGTAAGGGTAATTTTGCGTCACCCAAAATTGATGTCTTTTATTTTCACTTCTTGCCAAGATTTATGTTTTTGGACACCCATTTGCACGAATAACGATCCAGGACCTTCAAAGTTTCCAACGGGCTAAGGATACCCCACTTACTACTTTTAGTAACTCTTGCCGGAGAAGCGGTTGACCCCAAGATTTTACCTAGAGCTTCGGAATAGTCAAATAAGCACTCTCGGTAGATCTCATCTCAAGATTGCATCTGGATTTCAAGATATTGTAATTTTAGTTTGTGAGGATTCATGCCCTGATTGCATTTCACGATAGTGGATCAGTGAGTGCGATCGGAAACATTTGTCCTGAAATTTTACAATCGGCTTCGTCCATATGCTTTATTTCATGACAACTGATGATTGAGCGTGTGATCAGAAATGTTTGTTTTAAAATTTTACGCTTAGATGTGCCTGGATGCTTTATTTCGCGATAACGAAACGTTATGTGTGATCGTAAACATTTGTTTTAAGATTTTATGCGCGGTTTCATCTAGATGCTTTGTTTCACGATAATGGATCAGTCGGCATGATTGGAAACAACTTCCTTGAAATCTTACACTCATCTTCGTCTAGATGCTTTATTTCATGATAATAGATGATTGGGCAGGATCGGAAGCATTCGTTTTAAGATTTGACACTTAGTTTCATCTTGGTTAAGGAGCATGTAAGGGCAATCTTGTGTCACCCAAAATTTATGTCTTTTATTTTCACTTCTTTCTAAAATTTTGGGTTTTTGGACACCCATTTGTGCGAATAACGATTCAGGACCTTCAAAGTTTCCAACAGGCTAAGGATACCCCACTTACTATTTTTAGTAAGTCTTGCCGGAGAAGCAGTTGACCGCAAGATTTTCCCCAGAGCTTCGGAATAGTCAAATAAGCACTCTCAGTAGATCTCATCTCAAGATCGCGTCTGGATTTCAAGATATAGAAGTTTCAAGTTTGTGAGGATTCATCCCCTGATTGCTTTTCACGATAGTGGATCATTGAGTGCGATCGGAAACATTTGTCTTGAAATTTTACGATCGGCTTCATCCATATGCTTTATTTCACGACAACTGATGATTGAGCGTGGTCGGAAATGTTCGTTTGAAAGTTTTACGCTCAGCTTCTTCTAGATACCTTATTTCATGATAATTATTCATTCGACGTGATCAGAAACATTTGTTTCAAAATTTTATGCTTGGTTTCATCTAGATGCTTTGTTTCGTGGTATTGCATCATTCAGTGCGATCGAAAACATTCGTTTTACACTTTTACACTCAGTTTCGTCTAGATGCTTTTTTTATGATAACGAATTACTACGTGCGATTAGAAACATTTGTTTTAAAATTTTACGCTTAGATGTGCCTGGGTGCTTTATTTCATGATAACGAAACGTTGTGTGTGATGGAAAACATTTGTTTTAAGATTTTATGCACGGTTTCATCTAGATGCTTTGTTTCATGATAACGGATCATTCGGCACGATTGGAAACAACTGCCATGAAATCTTACGCTCAGCTTCGTCTAGATGCTCTATTTAACGATAATAGATGATTAAGCATGATCAGAAGCATTCATTTTAAGATTTGATGCTTAGTTTCATCTTGGTGCAGGAGCATGTAAGGGCAATCTTGCGTCACCCAAAATTGATGTCTTTTATTTTCACTTCTTTCCAAGATTTGTGTTTTTGGACACCCATTTGTACGAATAACGATCTAGGACCTACAAAGTTTCCAACGGGGTAAGGATACCCCACTTACTATTTTTAGTAAGTCTTGCAAGAGAAGCAGTTGACCCCAAGATTTTCCCCAGAGCTTCGGAATAGTCAAATAAGCACTCTCGGTAGATCTCATCTCAAGATCGCATCTGGATTTCAAGATATTGAAGTTTTGAGTTGTAAGGATTCATCCCATGATTGCATTTCACGATAGTGGATCATTGAGTGCGATCGAAAACATTTGTCTTAAAATTTTATGATCGGCTTCGTCCATATGCTTTATTTCACGACAACTGATGATTGAGCGTGGTTGGAAACGTTCATTTTAAAGTTTTACGCTCAGCTTCGTCTAGATGCCTTATTTCATGATAATGGATCATTCAACATGATCGAAAACATTTGTTTTAAAATTTTACACTCGATTTCATCTAGATGCTTTGTTTCGTAGTATTGCATCATTCAGTGCGATCAGAAACATTCATTTTACAATTTTATGCTCAGTTCCATCTAGATGCTTTGTTTCGTGATAACAAATCGCTGCGTGCAATCGAAAACGTTTGTTTTAAAATTTTACACTTAGATATGCCTAGGTACTTTATTTCATGATAACGAAATGCTGTGTGTGATCGGAAACATTTGTTTTAAGATTTTATGCGTAGTTTCATCCAGATGCTTTGTTCCACAATAATGGATCATTCGGCATGATTGGAAACAACTGCCTTGAAAGCTTACACTCAGCTTTGTCTAGATGCTCTATTTCACGATAGAAGATGATTGAGCATGATCGGAAGCATTCGTTTTAAGATTTGACGCTTAGTTTCATCTTGGTGTAGGAGCATGTAAGGGTAATCTTGCGTCACCCAAAATTGATGTCTTTTGTTTTCACTTCTTTCCAAGATTTGTGTTTTTAGACACCCATTTGCGCGAATAACGATCCAGGACCTTCAAAGTTTCCAACGGGCTAAGGATACCCCAATTACTATTTTTAGTAAGTCTTGCTGGAGAAGCGGTTGACCCCAAGATTTTCCCTAGAGCTTCGGAATAGTCAAATAAGCACTCTCGGTAGATCTCATCTCAAGATCACATCTGGATTTCAAGATATTGAAGTTTTGAGTTTGTGAGGATTCATCCCCTGATTGCATTTCATGATAGTGGATCATTGAGTGCTATAAGAAACATTTGTCTTGAAATTTTACGATTGGCTTCGTCCATATGCTTTATTTCCTGACAACTGATGATTGAGCGTGGTATCAAATGTTTGTTTGAAAGTTTTACACTCAGGTTCGTCCAGATGCCATATTTCATGATAATGGATCATTTGATTTGATCAGAAACATTTGTTTCAAAATTTTACGCTCGGTTTAATCTAGATGCTTTGTTTCGTGGTATTGCATCATTTAGTGTGATCAGAAACATTTGTTTTAAAATTTACTCAATTTTGTCTAGATGCTTTGTTTCATGATAACGAATCGCTGCGTGCGATCAGAAACGTTTGTTTTAAAGTTTTACGCTTAGATGTGCCTGGGCGCTTTATTTCATGATAACGAAACGATGTGTGTGATTGGAAACATTTGTTTTAAGATTTTATGTGCGGTTTCATCTAGATGCTGTATTTCACAATAATGGATCATTCAGCACGATTGGAAACAATTTCCTTGAAATCTTACGCTCAGCTTCATCTAGATGCTCTATTTCAAGATAATAGATGATTGAGCATGATCGGAAGCATTCATTTTAAGATTTGACGCTTAGTTTCATCTTGGTGCAGGAGCATGTAAGGGCAATCTTGCGTCACGCAAAATTGATGTCTTTTGTTTTCACCTCTTTCCAAGATTTGTGTTTTTGGACACCCATTTGCGCAAATAACAATCTAGGACCTTCAAAGTTTCCAATGGGCTAAGGATACCCCACTTACTATTTTTAGTAAGTCTCACCGGAGAAGCGGTTGACCCCAAGATTTTCCCCAGAGCTTCAGAATAGTCAAATAAGCACTCTCGGTAGATCTCATCTCAAGATCGTGTCTGGATTTCAAGATATTGAAGTTTCAAGTTTGTGAGGATTCATCCCCTGATTGCATTTCACGATAGAGGATCATTGAGTGCGATCGGAAACATTTTGTCTTGAAATTTTACGATCGGCTTCGTCCATATGCTTCATTTCATGACAACTGATGATTAAGCATGGTCGGAAATGTTCGTTTGAAATTTTTACACTTAGCTTCGTCCAGATGCCTTATTTCATGATAATGGATCATTCGACGTGATCGGAAACATTTGTTTCAAAATTTTATGCTCGGTTTCATCTAGATGCTTTGTTTCATGGTATTGCATCATTCAGTGTGATCAGAAACATTCGTTTTACAATTTTACACTCAGTTTCTTCTAGATGCTTTGTTTTGTGATAACGAATCGCTGCGTGCGATCAGACATGTTTGTTTTAAAATTTTACACTTAGATGTGCCTGGGTGCTTTATTTCGCGATAATGAAAGGCTATGTGCGATCAGAAACATTTGTTTTAAGATTTTATGTGCAGTTTGATCTAGATGCTTTGTTTCACGATGATGGATCATTCGACGCGATTGGAAACAACTGCCTTGAAATCTTACGCTCAATTTCATCTAGATGCTCTATTTCACGATAATAGATGATTGATCATGATCAGAAGCATTCATTTTAAGATTTGACGCTTAGTTTCGTCTTGGTGCAGGAGCATGTAAGGGCAATGTTGTGTCACCCAAAATTGATGACTTTTGTTTTCACCTCTTTCCAAGATTTGTGTTTTTGGACACCCATTTGTGCGAATAACGATCCAGGACCTTCACAGTTTCCAACGGGCTAGGGATACCCCACTTACTATTTTTAGTAAGTCTTACCGGAGAAGTGGTTGACCCCAAGATTTTCCCCAGAGCTTCAGAATAGTCAAATAAGCACTCTCGGTAGATCTCATCTCAAGATCACGTCTGGAATTCAAGATATTGAAGTTTCAAGTTTGTGAGGATTGATCCCCTGATTGCATTTCACGATAGTGGATCATTGAGTCCGATCAGAAACATTTGTCTTGAAATTTTATGATCGGCTTCGTGCATATGCTTTATTTCACAACAGCTGATGATTGAATGTGGTCGGAAACATTCGTTCGAAAGTTTTACGCTCAGCTTCGTGTAGATGCCTTATTTCATGATAATGGATGATTCGACATGATCAGAAACATTTTTTTCAAATTTTTATGCTCGGTTTCATCTAGATGCTTTGTTTCATGGTATTGCATCATTTAGTGCGATCAAAAACATTCATTTTACAATTTTACACTAAGTTTCATCTAGATGCTTTGTTTCATGATAACGAATCGTTGCGTGCGATCGGAAACATTTGTTTTAAAATTTTATGCTTAGATGTGCCTGGGTGCTTTATTTCATGATAACGAAATGCTGTGTGTGATCAGAAACATTTGTTTTAAGATTTTATGTGCGGTTTCATCTAGATGCTTTGTTTCACGATAATGGATCATTCGGCACGATTGGAAACAACTGCCTTGAAATCTTATGCTCAGCTTCGTCTAGATGCTTTATTTCACGATAATAGATGATTGAGCATGGAAAGCATTGTACCTGACAATGTTCAGATCTGCTCTAGTATCAATAAAGAATGCTAGTGGGTATGCCATTATACTTGGAAAGTGGATTGTCAAAATTATTCCAGGACATGAAGTGGTTGGCTTGGCACTCCTTTTGTAGGCTTTCATCTGGCGACTACTTGAACCTTCTTCAAAGGTGACTCTGGGTTCACCTTGTTCTTCTACAGCATGATGAATGAGAGGGTTGTAGGGCTTTTCTTCACAATACAGTTGTTCTTCTATGAAAGAGACTTGAGCTGGCAACTGTATGGATCTAGCGGAATTGAACTGGTTGACAAACTTATCTTTTTAGGGGCTTTCTCCATTTCTTCTGTGAGATAGAAATTTTCTTCATCATCAATTTAAGAAATTTCTGCTTGAGCTTGAGTAACAACCTTTTCAAGAAGCCTTTTCTATTTCTTCTCCAAATGCACCTTGCCATACTTCCAGGAGAAGGAGCATTAATGATAGATCTTTGATCCAAAGGCCCAAGTGGTGGTGGCCTTTGAGCTGGACGTCCAGGGGGCCAAGGTTCTCTTTGTTGTAATGGTTTATAACCATGTTGCTCAAGAATTTCTGTAGCAGAGATCGATATACCATATTGGAGAATAGGAGATCACTTAACTGGGAGCTTAGAAGGTCGAGCGTGTCCACTTTCGATGGATGGCTAAAGTAAGAAATACTTTCCGGATTTAAGCTGGTCTAATTGAGTAGTTAGCTTTCTCCATGTTTCTTGTCCCATATCCATAGTATGGAGTCGAGACTCAATTTGGACAATATCCTCAATCACCTTGTCCAATTCAGCACGGGTGTCCCTTCTGAGCATTCTGTAGTAGAAGGAGACTTCTGAATCCTCATCAGAGGATTGAGCTTCTTGGGTCATTAGATTGACCTGGGCTTGTTCAGGAGCTGATACATATTCTTCAGACTCAGATTCTGTACTTGATTGTGAAATAGAGAGGATAATATCCTCTGAGTCTAATGGATAAGCATTGATGAATTCAAATTCATCATTTTCAACACCTGCTTCTCTAGCTGCACAGACTTTATCTTTTCCTTTTTTCTTATTTCTATCCAAGCACTTATTCGCAAAGTGATCACCCTTGCAAATATAATAGGTGGGTTTCCATTTCTTGGAATTCTTTCTCTTCTTATCTCTTTTTCTGAAGTATCCTTTTTTCTTGGGATACTTGCTTTTGAATTTCTTCTTTTTCTTCTTGTAGGACTTTTCAGAACTGTCACAATTATAACAAGAATTTTTTCCATTTTCGGGGAACTGATTAGAAAGCATAATCTGGTAGCAAACAGATGAAGAAAGTAAAGGTTGTACCTTTTTTATTTCTTTCTTGGCTTTTCCTTCTTCACAGATCTCTTCATTAATCTGTGTTAAGAATTGAACTAACTGTGGATATGTTAGCTCTTTCATTTCTATATTTTCTGTTACCAGATTCTCAAGAACTTTCTTGTGATAGAATTTTCCTATCACAGTACCAAAACTGTTCAGAAAAGTAGTGAACATGAATTCATGATTCTGCTCACGGCCTGACAAATAGAAATTCTCATATTGGACATCACAATATTGTTTAAAATATTTGAGGTCCTTACATTTACCTTTGATAAACTTGTTGTAGGCCAAATTTTTCCCTAGTGTCTATTTTACCAACAAACAGATGGGTCATCTGAGCACAGACTTGATCTGTACCTCTATCTAATAGCATTTCTCTATAAGCATCATCTAGCCTATCCCAGACATGTCGTGCAACAGCGGTCATTGTATTAAGAGCCTACTTTATCATCTGTTTTTCATCAGCATCAGCATTAGTGGATATATAATCTGTGTTTTTGGACACCCATTTGCGCGAATAACGATTCAGGACCTTCAAAGCTTCCAACGGGCTAAGAATACCCCACTTACTCTTTTTAGTAAGTCTTGCCAGAGAAGCGGTTGACCCCGAGATTTTCCCCAGAGCTTCGGAATAGTCAAATAACCACTCTCGGTAGATCTCATCTCAAGATCACATCTGGATTTCAAGATATTGAAGTTTTGAGTTTGTGAGGATTCATCCCCTGATTGCATTTCACGATAGTGGATCATTGAGTGCGATCAGAAATATTTGTCTTGAAATTCTACGATCAGCTTTGTCCATATGCTTATTTCACGATGACTGATGATTGAGCGTGGTTAGAAATGTTCATTTGAAAGTTTTACGCTCAGCTTCGTCCAGATGCCTTATTTCATGAAAATGGATCATTCGACATGATCAGAAACAATTGTTTCAAAATTTTACACTCAGTTTCATCTAGATGCTTTGTTTCATGGTATTGCATCATTCAGTGTGATCTGAAACATTCGTTTTACAATTTTACACCCAGTTTTGTCTAGATGCTTTGTTTCGTGATAACGAATCGCTGCGTGCGATCGGAAATGTTTGTTTTAAAATTTTATGCTTAGATGTGCCTGGGTGCTTTATTTCGTGATAACGAAACGCTGTGTGTGATCAGAAACATTTGTTTTAAGATTTCATACTCGGTTTCATCTAGATGCTTTGTTTCATGATGATGGATCATTTGGCATGATTGGAAACAATTGCCTTGAAATCTTACGCTCAGCTTCATCTAGATGCTCTATTTCACGATAATAGATGATTGAGCATGATCAGAAGCATTCGTTTTAAGGTTTGACGCTTAGTTTCATCTTGGTGTAGGAGCATGTACAGGCAATCTTGCGTCACCCAAAATTAATGTCTTTTATTTTCACCTCTTTCCAAGATTTGTGTTTTTGGACACCCATTTGCACGAATAACGATCCACGACCTTCAAAGTTTCCAACGAGCTAAGGATACCCCACTTACTATTTTTAGTAAGTAATGCCAGAGAAGCGGTTGACCCCAGGACTTTCTCTAGAGCTTCGGAATAGTCAAATAATCAGTCTTGGTAGATCTCATCTCAAGATCGTGTCTGGATTTCAAGATATTGAAGTTTCGAGTTTGTGAGGATTCATCCCCTGATTGCATTTCACGATAGTGGATCATTGAGTGCAATCGGAAACATTTTGTCTTGAAATTTTACGATCGGCTTCGTCCATATGCTTTATTTCATGATAACTGATGATTGAGCATGGTTGGAAACGTTCATTTGAAATTTTTATGCTCAGCTTCGTCCAGATGCCTTATTTCATGAGAATGGATCATTCGACGTGATCGGAAACATTTGTTTCAAAATTTTACACTTAGTTTCATCTAGATGATTTGTTTCGTGGTATTGCATCATTCAGTGCGATTGGAAACATTCGTTTTACAATTTTACACTCAGTTTCGTCTAGATGCTTTGTTTCGTGATAACGAATCGGTGCGTGCTATCAGAAATGTTTGTTTTAAAATTTTACACTTAGATGTGCCTAGGTGCTTTATTTCGCGATAACGAAACGCTGTTTGTGATTGGAAACATTTGTTTTAAGATTTTATGTGCGGTTTCATCTAGATACTTTGTTTCATGATGATGGATCATTCGGCACGATTGGCAACAACTACCTTGAAATCTTATGCTCAGCTTCGTCTAGATGCTCTATTTCATGATAATAGATGATTGAGCATGATCGGAAGCATTCGTTTTAAGATTTGACGCTTAGTTTCATCTTGGTGGAGCATGTAAGAGCAATGTTGCGTCACCCAAAATTGATGTCTTTTGTTTTCACATCTTGCCAAGATTTGTGTTTTTGGACACCCATTTGCGCGAATAATGATCCAGGACCTTCAAAGTTTCCAACGGGCTAAGGATACCCCACTTACTATTTTTAGTAAGTCTTGCCGGAGAAGCGGTTGACCCCCAGATATTCCCCAGAACTTCGGAATAGTCAAACAAGCACTCTCGGTAGATCTCATATCAAGATCGCGTCTGGATTTCAAGATACTGAAGTTTTGAGTTTGTGAGGATTCATCCCCTGATTGCATTTCACGATAGTGGATCATTGAGTGCGATCGGAAACATTTTGTCTTGATATTATACGATCGGCTTCGTCCATATGCTTTATTTCATGACAACTAATGATTAAGCATGGTCGGAAACGTTCGTTTGAAAGTTTTACACTCAGCTTCGTCCAGATGCCTTATTTCATGATAATGGATCATTCAACATGATCGGAAACATTTGTTTCAAAGTTTTATGCTCAGCTTCATCTAGATGCTTTGTTTCGTGGTATTGCATCATTCAATGTGATTAGAAACATTCGTTTTACAATTTACTCAATTTCATCTAGATGCTTTGTTTCATGATAACGAATCGTTGCGTGCGATAGGAAACGTTTGTTTTAAAATTTTACGCTTAGATGTCCCTGGGCGCTTTATTTCACGATAATGAAACACTGTGTGTGATCGGAAACATTTGTTTTAAGATTTTATGTACGGTTTCATCTAGATGCTTTGTTTCACAATAATGGATCATTCAGCATGATTGGAAACAACTGCCTTGAAGTCTTATGCTCAGCTTCATATAGATGCTCTATTTCATGATAATAGATGATTGGGCATGATCGGAAGCATTCCTTTTAAGATTTGACGCTTAGTTTCATCTTGGTGCAGGAGCATGTAAGGGCAATCTTGCGTCACCCAAAATTGATGTCTTTTGTTTTCACTTCTTTCCAAGATTTTTGTTTTTGGACACCCATTTGCGCGAATAACGATTCAGGACCTTCAAAGTTTCCAACGAGCTAAGGATACCCCACTTACTAATTTTATTAAGTCTTGCCGGAGAAGCGGTTGACCCCAAGATTTTCCCTAGAGCTTCAGAATAGTCAAATAAGCACTCTTGGTAGATCTCATCTCAAGATCGCATCTGGATTTCAAGATATTGAAGTTTCGAGTTTGTGAGGATTCATCCCCTAATTGCATTTCACGATAGTGGATCATTGAGTGCGATCGTAAACATTTGTCTTGAAATTTTATGATCGGCTTTGTCCATATGCTTTATTTCATGACAACTAATGATTGAGCGTGGTTGGAAACATTCGTTTGAAAGTTTTACGCTCAGCTTCATCTAGATGCCTTATTTCATGATAATGGATCATTCGACGTGATCAAAAACATTTGTTTCAAAATTTTAGGCTCGGTTTCATCTAGATGCTTTGTTTCGTGGTATTGCATCATTCAGTGTGATCAGAAACATTCGTTTTACAATTTTACACTCAGTTTAGTCTAGATGCTTTGTTTCGTGATAATGAATTGCTGCTTTCGATCAGAAACGTTTGTTTTTAAATTTTACGCTTAGATGTGCCTGGGTGCTTTATTTTGCAATAACGAAATGCTGTGTGTGATCGGAAACATTTGTTTTAAGATTTTACACATGGTTTCATCTAGATGCTTTATTTCACGATAATGGATTATTGGGCACAATTGGAAACAACTGCCTTGAACTCTTACGCTCAGCTTCGTCTAGATGCTCTATTTCACGATAATAGATGATTGAGCATGATCGGAATCATTCATTTTAAGATTTGATGCTTAGTTTCATCTTGGTGCAGGAGCATGTAAGGGCAATCTTGTGTCACCCAAAATTGATGTCTTTTGTTTTCACTTCTTTCCAAGATTTGTGTTTTTGGACACCCATTTGCGCAAATAACCATCCAGGACCTTCAAAGTTTCCAACGGGCTAAGCATACCCCACTTACTATTTTTAGTAAGTCTTGCCGAAGAAGCAATTTACCCCAAGATTTTCCCCAGAGCTTCGGAATAGTCAAATAAGCACTCTCGGTAGATCTCATCTCAAGATCACATCTGGATTTCAAGATATTGAAGTTTCAAGTTTGTGAGGATTCATCCCCTGATTGCATTTCACGATAGTGGATCGTTGAGTGCGATTGGAAAGATTTTGTCTTGAAATTTTACGATCGGCTTCGTCCATATGCTTTATTTCACGACAACTGATGATTGAGCATGGTCGGAAATGTTCGTTTGAAAGTTTTACACTCAGATTCGTCTAGATGCCTTATTTCATGATAATGGATCATTCAACGTGATAAGAAACATTGGTTTCAAAATTTTACTCTCAGTTTCATCTAGATGCTTTGTTTTGTGGTATTGCATCATTCAGTGCGATCAGAAACATTTGTTTTAAAATTTTACACTCAGTTTCTTCTAGATGCTTTGTTTCATGATAACGAATCACTGCGTGTGATCGGAAACATTTATTTTAAAATTTTACGCTAAGATGTGCCTGGGTGCTTTATTTCGCGATAACATTTGTTTTAATATTTTATGCTCAGTTTCATCTAGATGCTTTGTTTGACGATAATTGATCATTCGGCATGATTGGAAACAAGTGCCTTGAAATCTTACGCTCAGCTTCATCTAGGTGCTCTATTTCACGATAATAGATGATTGAGCATGATCGGAAGCATTCATTTTAAGATTTGACGCTTAGTTTCATCTTGGTGCAGGAGCATGTAAGGGCAATCTTGCGTCACAAAAAATTGATGTCTTTTATTTTCACTTCTTTCCAAGATTTGTGTTTTTGGACACCCATTTGCGCAAATAATGATCCAAGACCTTCAAAGTTTCCAATGGGCTAAGGATACCCCACTTAGTATTTTTAGTAAGTCTCATCTCAAGATCGCATCCAGATTTCAAGATATTGAAGTTTCAAGTTTGTGAGTATTCATCCCGTGATTGCATTTGACGATAGTGGATCATTGAGTGCGATCGAAAACATTTGTCTTGAAATTTTACGATCGGCTTCATCCATATGCTTTATTTCACAACAACTGATGATTGAGCGTGATTGGAAACATTCGTTTGAAATTTTTATGCTTAGCTTCGTCCAGATGCCTTATTTCATGATAATGGATCATTCGACGTGATCGGAAACATTTGTTTCCAAATTTTGCACTCGGTTTCATCTAGATGCTTTATTTCATGGTATTGCATGATTCAGTGTGATCAGAAACATTCGTTTTACAATTTTACACTTAGTTTCATCTAGATGCTTTGTTTTATGATAACGAATTGTTGTGTGTGATCGGAAATGTTTGTTTTAAAATTTTACGCTTAGATGTGCCTAGGTGTTTTGTTTCGCGCGATAACGAAACATTGTGTGTGATCGGAAACATTTGTTTTAAGATTTTATGCACGGTTTCATCTAGATGCTTTTTTTCATGATAATGGATCATTCGGCACGATTGGAAACAACTGCCTTGAAATCTTACGCTCAGCTTCATCTAGATGCTTTATTTCACGATAATAGATGATTGAGCATGATCGGAAGCATTCATTTTAGGATTTGACGCTTAGTTTCATCTTGGTGCAGGAGCATGTAAGGGCAATCTTGTGTCACCCAAAATTGATGTCTCTTGGTTTCACTTCTTTCCAAGATTTGTGTTTTTGGACACCCATTTGCCCGAATAACGATCCAGGACCTTCAAAGTTTCCAACGGGCTAAGGATACCCCACTTACTATTTTTAGTAAGTCTTGCCAAAGAAGCGGTTGACCCCAAGATTTTCCCCAAAGCTTCGGAATAGTCAAATAAGCACTCTCGGTAGATCTCATCTCAAGATTGTGTCTGGATTTCAAGATATTGAAGTTTTGAGTTTGTGAGGATTCATCCCTTGATTGCATTTTGTGAGAGTGGATCATTGAGTGCGATCGGAAACATTTGTCTTGACATTTTACGATCGGCTTCGTCTATATGCTTTATTTCATGACAACTGATGATTGAGCATGATCGGAAATGTTCGTTTCAAAGTTTTACGCTCAGCTTCGTCCAGATGCCTTATTTCATGATAATGGATCATTCGACGTGATTGGAAACATTTGTTTCAAAATTTTGTGCTCGGTTTCATCTAGATGCTTTATTTAATGGTATTGCATCATTCAGTATGATTGAAAACATTCATTTTACAATTTTACACTCAGTTTCATCTAGATGCTTTGTTTCATGATAACAAACCACTGCGTGTGATCAGAAATGTTTGTTTTAAAATTTTATGCTTAGATGTGCCTGGGTGCTTTATTTCACGCGCTAACAAAACGTTGTGTGTGATCGGAAACATTTGTTTTAAGATTTTGATGCGCGGTTTCATCTAGATGCTTTGTTTCACAATAATGGATCATTCGGTACGATTGGAAACAACTGCCTTGAAATCTTATGCTCAGCTTCGTCTAGATGCTTTATTTCACGATTATAGATTATTGAGCTTGATCGGAAGCATTCGTTTTAGGATTTGACACTTAGTTTCATCTTGGTGCAGGAGCATGTAAGGGCAATCTTCTCTTACCCAAAATTGATGTCTTTTTTTTTCATTTCTTTCCAAGATTTGTGTTTTTGGACACCAATTTGCGCAAATAACGATCTAGGACCTTTAAAGTTTCTAACGGGCTAAGGATACCCCACTTACTATTTTTAGTAAGTCTTGTCAGAGAAGCAGTTGACCCCAAGATTTTCCCTAGAGCTTCGGAATAGTCAAATAAGCACTCTCGGTAGATCTCATCTCAAGATCGCGTCTGGATTTCAAGATATTGAAGTTTCAAGTTTGTGAGGATTCATCCCCTGATTGCATTTCATGAGAGTGGATCATTGAGTGTGATCGAAAACATTTGTCTTAAAATTTTACAATCCACTTCATCCATATGCTTTATTTCATGACAGCTGATGATTGAGCATGATCAGAAATGTTCGTTTGAAAGTTTTACGCTCAGCTTCGTCCAGATGCCTTATTTCATGATAATGGATCATTCGACATGATCAGAAACATTTGTTTTAAAATTTTGCACTCGGTTTCATCTAGATGCTTTATTTCATGGTATTGCATCATTCAGTGCGATCAGAAACATTTGTTTTACAATTTGACACTTAGTTTTGTCTAGATACTTTGTTTCATGATAACGAATTGCTGTGTGTGATCGAAAATGTTTGTTTTAAAATTTTATGCTTGGATGTGCCTAGGTGCTTTATTTCACACGATAACAAAACGTTGTGTGTGATCAGAAACATTTGTTTAAAGATTTTATGCGCGGTTTCATCTAGATGCTTTGTTTCATGATAATGGATCATTCGGTATGATTGGAAACAACTGCCTTGAAAACTTACACCCAGCTTCGTCTAGATGCTTTATTTCATGACAATAGATGATTGAGCATGATCGGAAGCATTCGTTTTAGGATTTGACGCCTAGTTTCATCTTTGTGCAGGAGCATGTAAGGGCAATCTTGCATAACCCAATCGGAAACATTGTGTGTGATCAGAAACATTTGTTTTAAGATTTTCTTTGCGGTTTCATCTAGATGCTTTGTTTCATGATAATGGATCAATCGGCACGATTGGAAACAACTGCCTTGAAATCTTAAGCTCGGCTTCGTTTAGATGCTCTATTTCACGATAATAGATGATTGAGCATGATCAGAAGCATTTGTTTTAATATTTGATGCTTAGTTTCATCTTGGTACAGGAGCATGTAAGGGCAATCTTGCGTCACCCAAAATTGATGTCTTTTATTTTCACTTCTTACCAAGATTTGTGTTTTTGGACACCCATTTGCGCGAATAACTATCCAGGACCCTCAAAGTTTCCAAAGGGCTAGGGATAGCCCACTTACTATTTTTAGTAAGACTTGCCGGAGAAGCGGTTGACCCCAAAATTTTCCCCAGAGCTTTGAAATAGTCAAATAAGTACTCTTGGTAGATCTCATCTCAAGATCGCGTCTGGATTTCAAGATATTGAAGTTTCGAGTTTGTGAGGATTCATCCCCTGATTGCATTTCATGAGAGTGGATCACTGAGTGCGATCGGAAACATTTGTCTTGAAATTTTACGATCAGCTTCGTCCATATGCTTTATTTGATGACAACTGATGATTGAGCATGATTGGAAACGTTCGTTTGAAAGTTTTACGCTCAGCTTCATCCAGATGCCTTATTTCATGATAATGGATCATTTGACGTGATCAAAAACATTTGTTTCAATATTTTGCACTCAATTTCATCTAGATGCTTTACAATTTTACACTCAGTGCCTGGGTGCTTTATTTCGCACGATAATGAAACGTTGTGTGATCGGAAACATTTGTTTTAAGATTTTATGCGCAGTTTCATCTAGATACTTTGTTTCATGATAATGGATCATTCGACATGATTGGAAACAACTGCCTTGAAATCTTATGCTTAGCTTCGTCAAGATGCTTTATTTCACGATAATAGATGATTGAGCATGATCGGAAGCATTCGTTTTAGGATTTGACGCTTAGTTTCATCTTGGTGTAGGAGCATGTAAGGGCAATCTTGCGTGACCCAAAATTGATGTCTTTTCTTTCCACTTCTTTCCAAGATTTGTGTTTTTGGACACCCATTTGCGTGAATAACGTTCCAGGACCTTCAAAGTTTACAACAGGCTAAGGATACCCCACTTACTATTTTTAGTAAGTCTTGCCGGAGAAGCGGTTGACCCCATGATTTTCCCTAGAGCTTCGGAATAGTCAAATAAGCACTCTCGATAGATCTCATCTCAAGATCATGTCTGGATTTCAAGATATTGAAATTTTGAGTTTGTGAGGATTCATCCCCTGATTGCATTTCATGAGAGTGGATCATTGAGTGCGATCGGAAATATTTGTCTTGAAATTTTATGATCAGCTTCGTCCATATGCTTTATTTCATGACAACTGATGATTGAGCATGATCGGAGATGTTCGTTTGAAAGTTTTATGCTTAGCTTCGTCCAGATGCCTTATTTAATGATAATGAATCATTCGACATGATCATAAACATTTGTTTCAAAATTTTGCGCTTGGTTTCATCATGATGCTTTATTTCATGGTATTGCATCATTCAGTGCGATCGGAAACATTCGTTTTGCAATTTTACACTCAGTTTCATCTAGATGCTTTTGTTTCGTGATAACAAATCGCTGCGTGCGATTGGAAACATTTCTTTTAAAATTTTACGCTTGGATGTGCCTGGGTGCTTTATTTCGTGCGATAACGAAACGTTGTGTGTGATCAGAAACATTCGTTTTAAGATTTTATGCACGGTTTCATCTAGATGCTTTGTTTCACAATAATGGATCATTCGGCACGATTGGAAACAACTACCTTGAAATCTTACACTCAGCTTCATTTAGATACTTTATTTCATGATAATAGATGATTGAGCATGATCAGAAGCATTCGTTTTAGGATTTGATGCTTAGTTTCATCTTGGTGCAGGAGCATATAAGGGCAATCTTGTGTCACCCAAAATTGATGTCTTTTTTTTTCACTTCTTTCAAAGATTTTTGTTTTTGAACACCCATTTGCGCGAATAACGATCCAAGACCTTCCAAGTTTCCAACGGGCTAAGGATACCCCACTTACTATTTTTAGTAAGTCTTGTCGAAAAAGTAGTTGACCCCAAGATTTTCCCCAGAGCTTCGAAATAGTCAAATAAGCACTCTCGTTAGATCTCATCTCAAGATCACATCTGGATTTCAAGATATTGAAGTTTCACGTTTGTGAGGATTCATCCCCTGATTGCATTTCATGAGAGTTGATCATTGAGTGCGATCGGAAACATTTGTCTTGAAATTTTACGATTGGCTTCGTCCATATGCTTTATTTCATGACAACTGATGATTGAGCATGACCGGAAATGATCGTTTGAATGTTTTTCGCTCAGCTTCGTCCAGATGCCTTATTTCATGATAATGGATCATTCGACGTGATTGGAAACATTTGTTTCAAAATTTTGCGCTCAGTTTCATCTAGATGCTTTATTTCATGGTATTGTATCATTCATTGTGATCGGAAACATTCATTTTACAATTTTACACTCAGTTTCCTCTAGATGCTTTGTTTCGTGATAACCAATCCATGCATGCAATCGGAAACGTTTGTTTTAAAATTTTATACTTAGATGTCCCTGGGTGCTTTATTTCACGCAATAACGAAACGTTGTGTGTGATCGGAAATATTTGTTTTAAGATTTTATGCACGGTTTCATCTAAATGCTTTATTTCATGATAATGGATCATTCGGCATGATTGGAAACAACTACCTTGAAATCCTACTCAGCTTCATCTAGATGCTTTATTTCATGATAATAGATGATTGAGCATGATCGGAAGCATTCATTTCATGATTTGATGCTTAGTTTTATCTTGGTGCAGGAGCATGTAAGGGCAATCTTACGTCACCCAAAATTGATGTCTTTTTTTTTCACTTCTTTCAAAGATTTGTGTTTTTGGACACCCATTTGCGCGAATAACGATCCAGGACCTTCAAAGTTTCCAACGGGCTAAGGATACCCCACTTACTATTTTTTGTAAGTCTTGTCAGAGAAGCGGTTGACCCCAAGATTTTCCCCAGAGCTTCGGAATACTCAAATAAGCACTCTCCGTAGATCTCATCTCAAGATCGCGTCTAGATTTCAAGATATTGAAGTTTCAAGTTTGTGAGGATTCATCCCCTGATTGCATTTCATGAGAGTGGATCATTGAGTGCGATCGGAAACATTTCTCTTGAAATTTTACGATTGGCTTCGTCCATATGGATTATTTCACGACAACTAATGATTGAGCATGACCGAAAACGTTCGTTTGAAAGTTTTACGCTTAGCTTCGTCCAGATGCCTTATTTCATGATAATGGATCATTTGACGTGATCGGAAACATTTGTTTCAAAATTTTGCGCTCGGTTTCATCTAGATGCTTTATTTCATTGTATTGCATCATTCAGTGCGATCGGAAACATTCATTTTACAATTTTACACTTAGTTTCCTCTAGATGCTTTGTTTCATGATAACGATTTGCTGTGTGCGATGGGAAACATTTGTTTTAAAATTTTACGCTTAGATGTGCCTGGGTGCTTTATTTCGTGCGATAACGAAATGTTGTGTGTGATCAGAAACATTTGTTTTAAGATTTTATGCGTGGTTTCATCTAGATGCTTTGTTTCACGATAATGGATCATTTGACACGATTGGAAACAACTACCTTGAAATCTTATGCTCAGCTTCATCTAGATGCTTTATTTCACGATAATAGATGATTGAGCATGATCGGAAGCATTTGTTTTAGGATTTGATGCTTAGTTTCATCTTGGTGCAGGAGCATGTAAGGGCAATCTTGCGTCACCCAAAATTGATGTCTTTTATTTTTACTTCTTTCCAAGATTTGTGTTTTTGGACACCCATTTGTGCGAATAACGATCTAGGACCTTCAAAGTTTCCAACGGGCTAAGGATACCCCACTTACTATTATTAGTAAGTCTTGCTGGAGAAGCGGTTGACCCCAAGATTTTCCCTAGAGCTTCGGAATAGTAAAAAAAGCACTCTCGGTAGATCTCATCTCAAGATCGCGTCTAGATTTAAAGATATTGAAGTTTCGAGTTTGTGAGGATTCATCCCTTGATTGCATTTCATGAGAGTGGATCATTTAGTGCGATCGGAAACATTTGTCTTGGAATTTTACGATCGGCTTCTTCCATATGCTTTATTTGATGACAACTAATGATTGAGCATGATCGGAAACAATTGTTTGAAAGTTTTATGCTTAGCTTCGTCCAGATGCTTTATTTCATGGTATTGCATCATTCACTGCGATTGGAAACATTCGTTTTACAATTTTACACTCAGTTTCGTCTAGATGCTTTGTTTCGTGATAACGAATCGCTGCGTGCGATCAGAAATATTTGTTTTCACTTCTTTTCAAGATTTGTGTTTTTGGACACCCATTTGCGTGAATAACGATCCAGTACCTTCAAAGTTTCCAACGGGCTAAGGATGCCTCACTTACTATTTTTAGGAAGTCTTGCCGGAAAAGTGGTTGACCCCAAGATTTTCCCCAGAGCTTCGGAATAGTCAAATAAGCACTCTCGGTTGATCTCATCTCAAGATTACGTCTGGATTTCAAGACATTGAAGTTTTGAGTTTGTGAGGATTCATCCCCTGATTGCATTTCACGATAGTGGATCGCTGAGTGCGATCGGAAACATTTGTCTTGAAATTTTACGATTGGCTTCGTCCATATGCTTTATTTCACGACAACTGATGATTAAGCGTGATCGGAAACATTCGTTTGAAAGTTTTATGCTCAGCTTCATCCACATGCTTTATTTCATGATAATGGATCATTCGACGTGATCGGAAACATTTTTTTAAGATTTTATGCGCGGTTTCATCTAGATGCTTTGTTTCACAATAATGGATCATTCGGCACGATTGGAAACAATTGCCTTAAAATCTTACGCTTAGCTTCGTTTATATGCTTTATTTCACGATAATAGATGATTGAGCATGATCAGAAGCATTCGTTTTCAGATTTGACGCTTAGTTTCATCTTGGTGCAGGAGCATGTAAGGGCAATCTTGCGTCACCCAAAATTGATGTCTTTTATTTTCACTTCTTTTTAAGATTTGTGTTTTTGGACACCCATTTGCACGAGTAACGATCCAAAACCTTCAAAGTTTCTAACAGACTAAGGATACCCCACTTACTATTTTTGGTAAGTCTTGCAGGAGAAGCGGTTGACCCCAAGATTTTCCCCAAAGCTTCGGAATAGTCAAATAAGCACTCTCGGTAGATTTCATCTCAAGATAGCGTCTGGATTTCAAGATATTGAAGTTTCAAGTTTCTGAGGATTCATCCCCTAATTGCATTTTATGATAGTGGATCATTCAGTGTGATTGGAAACATTTGTCTTGAAATTTTACGATCGGTTTCATCCATATGCTTTATTTCATGACAACTGATGATTGAGCATAATCAGAAACGTTCGTTTGAAAGTTTTACACTCAGCTTCATCCAGATGCTTTATTTCATGATAATTGATCATTCGACGTGATCGGAAACATTTTTTTCAAAATTTTTCCCTTGGTTTCATCTAGATGCTTTATTTAATGATATTGCATCATTCAGTGCGATCGGAAACATTCGTTTTACAATTTTACACTCAGTTTCCTCTAGATGCTTTGTTTCATGATAACGAATCGCTGCGTGCGATCGGAAACATTTGTTTTAAAATTTTATGCTTAGATGTGCCTGGAAGCTTTATTTTGCGATAATGAAACATTGTGTGTGATCGGAAACATTTGTTTTAAGATTTTATGCGTGGTTTCATCTAGAAACTTTGTTTCATGATAATGGATCTTTCGGCACGACTGGAAACAACTGCCTTGAAATCTTACGCTCAGCTTCATCTAGATGCTTTATTTCATGATAATAGATGATTGAGCATGATTGGAAGCATTCATTTTAGGATTTGACGCTTGGTTTCATCTTGGTGCAGGAGCATGTAAGGGCAATCTTGCATCACCCAAAATTGATGTCTTTTATTTTCACTTCTTTTCAAGATTTGCGTTTTTGGACACCCATTTGCGTGAATAACAATCCAGAACCTTCAAAGATTCCAACGGGCTAAGGATACCCCACTTACTATTTTTATTTAGTCTTGTCGGAGAAGCGGTTGACCCCAAGATTTTCCACAGAGCTTCGGAATAGTCAAATAAGCCCTCTCGGTAGATCTCATCAGAAGATCGCGTCTGGATTTTAAGATATTGATGTTTCAAGTTTGTGAGGATTCATTCCCTGATTGCATTTCATGATAGTGGATCATTGAGTGCGATCAGAAACATTTGTCTTGAAATTTTATGATCAGCTTCGTCCTTATGCTTTATTTCATGATAACTGATGATTTAGCATGATCAGAAACGTTCGTTTGAAAGTTTTACGCTCAGTTTCATCTAGATGCTTTATTTCATGATATTGCATCATTCAGTGCGATCAGAAACGTTTGTTTTACAATTTTACACTCAATTTCATCTAGATGCTTTGTTTGCTGATAATTAATCATTGCGTACGATCGGAAATGTTTGTTTTAAAATTTTACTCTTAGATGTGCCTGGGTACTTTATTTCGCTATAATGAAACATTGTGTCTGATCGGAAACAATTATTTTAAGATTTTATGCGTGGTATCATCTAGATGCTTTGTTTCACGATGATGGATCATTTGGCACGATTGGAAACAACTACCTTGAAATCTTATGCTCAGCTTCGTCTAGATGCTTTATTTCGTGATAATAGATGATTGAGCATGATCGGAAGCATTCGTTTTAGGATTTGACGCTTAGTTTCATCTTGGTGCAAGAGCATGTAAGGGCAATCTTGCGTCACCCAAAATTAATGTCTTTTATTTTTACTTCTTTTCAAGATTTGGTGTTTTTGAAAACCCATTTGTGCGAATACCGATCTAGGACCTTCAAAGTTTCCAACGGGCTAAGGCTACCCTAGTAAATATTTTTAGTAAGTCTTGCCGGAGAAGCGGTTGACCCCAAGAATTTCCCCAGAGCTTCAGAATAGTCAAATAAGAACTCTTTGTAGATCTCATCTCCAGATCACGTCTGGATATCTAGATATTGAAGTTTCAAGTTTGTGAGGATTCATCACCTGATTGCATTTCATGATAGGGGATCATTGAGTGCGATCGGAAACATTTGTCTTGAAATTTCACGATCGGTTTCGTCCATATGCTTTATTTCACGATAACTGATGATTGAGTGTGATCGGAAATGTTCGTTCGAAAGTTTTATGCTCAGCTTCATCCAGATGCCTTATTTCATGATAATGGATGATTCGACGTGATCAGAAACATTTGTTTGAAAATTTTTAGCTCAGTTTCATCTAGATGCTTTATTTCATGGTATTGCATCATTCAGTGTGATCAGAAACATTCATTTTACAATTTTACACTCAGTTTCATCTAGATGCTTTGTTTCGTGATAACGAATCACTGCGTGCGATCAGAAACGAAATGTTGTGTGTGATTGGAAACATTTGTTTTAAGATTTTATGTGCGGTTTCATCTAGATGCTTTTATTCACGATAATGGATCATTCGGTACGATTGGAAACAACTACCTTGAAATCTTACGCTCAGCTTCGTCTAGATGCTTTATTTCATGATAATAGACGACTGACCATGATCGGAAGTATTCGTTTTAGGATTTGACACTTAGTTTCATCTTGGTGCAGGAGCATGTAAGGGAAATCTTGCGTCACCCAAAATTGATGTCTCTTGTTTTCACTTCTTTCCAAGGTTTGTGTTTTAGTACACCCATTTGCGCGAATAATGATCCAAGACCTTCCAAGTTTCTAATGGGCTAAGGATACCCCACTTAAGATATTGAAGTTTCAAGTTTGTGAGGATTCATCCCCTGATTGCATTTCATGATAGTGGATCATTGAGTGCGATCAGAAACATTTGTCTTGAAATTTTATGATTGGCTTTGTCCATATGCTTTATTTCATGACAACTGATGATTGAATGTGATCGGAAAGGTTCATTTCAAAGTTTTACGCACAGCTTCGTCCAGATCCCTTATTTCATGGTATTGTATCATTCGACGTGATTGGAAACCTTTGTTACAAAATTTTACGCTCAGTTTCATCTAGATGCTTTATTTCATGGTATTGCATCATTCAGTATGATCGGAAACATTCATTTTACAATTTTACACTCAGTTTCATCTAGATGCTTTGTTTCGTGATAATGAATCGCTGCGTGCGATCAGAAATGTTTGTTTTAAAATTTTACGCTTAGTTGTGCTTGGGTGCTTTATTTCGCGCAATAACGAAACATTGTGTGTGATCGGAAACATTTGTTTAAAGATTTTATGCGCTGTTTCATCTAGATGCTTTGTTTCACGATAATGGATCATTCGGCACGATTGGAGACAACTACCTTGAAATCTTACGCTCAGCTTCGTCTAGATGCTTTATTTCATGATAATAGATGATTGAGCATGATTGGAAGCAGTCGTTTTAGGATTTGATGCTTAGTTTCATCTTGGTGCAGAAGCATGTAAGGGCAATTTTGCATCACCCAAAATTGATGTCTTTCATTTTCACTTCTTTGAAAAATTTGTGTTTTTGGACACCCATTTGCATGAATAACGGTCCAGGACCTTCAAAGTTTCCAATAGGCTAAGGATACCCCACTTACTATTTTTAGTAAGTCTTGCCGGAGAAGCGGTTGACCCCAAGATTTTCCCCAGAGCTTCAAAATAGTCAAATAAGCACTCTTGGTAGATCTCATCTCAAGATCGCGTCTGGATTTCAAGATATTGAAGTTTCAAGTTTGTGAGGATTCATCCCCTGATTGCATCTCATGAGAGTGGATCATTGAGTGCAATCGAAAACATTTGTCTTGAAATTTTACGATCAGCTTCATCCATATGCTTTATTTCACGACAATTGATGATTGAGCGTGATCGGAAACATTTATTTGAAGGTTTTACGCTCAGCTTCATCCAGATGCCTTATTTCATGATAATGGATCATTCGACGTGATTAGAAACATTTGTTTCAAAATTTTGCGCTCGGTTTCATCTAGATGCTCTATTTCATGGTATTGCATAATTCAGTGAGATCGGAAACATTCGTTTTCAAATTTTACTCTCAGTTTCATATAGAAGCTCTATTTCGTGATAACGAATCGCTGCATGCGATTGGAAACGTTTGTTTTAAAATTTTACGCTTGGATGTGCCTGGGTGCTTTATTTTGCGCGATAACGAAATGTTGTGTGTGATTGGAAACATTTGTTTTAAGATTTTATGCGCGGTTTCATCTAGATGCTTTGCTTCACGATAATTGATCATTCGGCACGATTGGAAACAACTGCCTTGAAATCTTACACTCAGCTTCGTCTAGATGCTTTATTTCACGATAATAGCTGATTGAGCATGATCGGAAGCATTCGTTTTAGGATTTGACGCTTAGTTTCATCTTGGTGCAAGAGTATGTAAGGGCAATCTTGTGTCACCCAAAATTGATGTCTTTTGTTTTCATTTCTTTCCAAGATTTGTGTTTTTGGACACCCATTTGCGCGAATAACGATCCAGGACCTTCAAAGTTTCCAACGGGCTAAGGATACCCCACTTACTATTTTTAGTAAGTCTTGCAAGAGAAGCGGTTGACCCCAAGATTTACCCCAGAGCTTCGAAATAGTCAAATAAGCACTCTCGGTAGATCTCATCTCAAGATCGCGTCTAGATTTCAAGATATTGAAGTTTCAAGTTTGTGAGGATTCATCCCCTGATTGCATTTCATGAGAGTGAATCATTGAGTGCGATCGGAAATATTTGTCTTGAAATTTTACGATTGACTTCATCCATATGCTTTATTTCACGACAACTGATAATTGAGTGTGATCAGAAATGTTTAATTGAAAGTTTTACGCTCAGCTTCGTCCAGATCCCTTATTTCAGGATAATGGATCATTCGATGTGATCAGAAACATTTTTTTTTAAATTTTGTGCTCGGTTTCATCTAGATGCTTTATTCCATGGTATTGCATCATTCAGTGCCATCAGAAACATTCATTTTACAATTTTACACTCAGTTTCATCTAGATGCTTTGTTTCATGATAACGAATCGCTGCGTGCGGTCGGAAACGTTTGTTTTAAAATTTTACGCTTAGATGTGCCTGGGTGCTTTAGTTCGCGCGATAATGAAATGTTGTGTGTGATCAGAAACATTTGTTTTAAGATTTTATGCGCGGTTTCATCTAGATGCTTTGTTTCACGATAATGGATCATTCAGCATGATTGGAAACAACTGCCTTGAAATCTTACGCTCAGCTTCGTCTAGATGCTTTATTTCACGATAATAGACAATTGAACATGATTGGAAGCATTCATTTTAGGATTTGACACTTAGTTTCATCTTGGTGCAGGAGCATGTAAGGGCAATCTTGCGTCACCCAAAATTAATGTCTCTTGTTTTCACTTCTTTCCAAGATTTGTGTTTTTGGACACCCATTTGCGCGAATAACGATCTAGTACCTTCCAAGTTTCCAACGGGCTAAGGATACTCCACTTACTATTTTTAGTAAGTATTGCCGGAGAAGCAGTTGACCGCAAGATTTTCCCCAGAGCTTCGAAATAGTCAAATAAGCACTCTCGGTAGATCTCATCTCAAGATCGCATCTGGATTTCAAGATATTGAAGTTTCAAGTTTCTGAGGATTCATCCCCTGATTGCATTTCATGAGAGTGGATCATTGAGTGCGATCGGAAACATTTGTCTTAAAATTTTACGATTGACTTCGTCGATATGCTTTATTTCATGACAACTGATGATTGAGCATGATTAGAAATGTTTAATTGAAAGTTTTACACTCAGCTTCGTCCAGATGCGTTATTTCATGATAATGGATCATTCGATGTGATCGGAAACATTTGTTTTAAAATTTTGTGCTCGGTTTCATCTAGATGCTTTATTCCATGGTATTGCATCATTCAGTGCAATCAGAAACATTTATTTTACAATTTTACACTCAGTTTCGTCTGGATGCTTTGTTTCGTGATAACGAATCACTGCGTGCGATCGAAAACGTTTGTTTTAAAATTTTACGCTTGGATGTGCCTGGGTACTTTATTTCGCACAATAACGAAACGTTGTGTGTGATCGGAAACATTTGTTTTAAGATTTTATGTGAGGTTCCATCTAGATGGTTTGTTTCACGATAATGGATCATTCGGCACGATTGGAAACAACTGCCTTGAAATCTTACGCTCAGCTTCGTCTAGATGCTTTATTTCACGAGAATAGATGATTGAGCATGATCGAAAGCATTCGTTTTAGGATTTGACGCTTAGTTTCATCTTGGTGCAGGAGTATGTAAGGGCAATCTTGTGTCACCCAAAATTGATGTCTTTTCTTTTCACTTCTTTCCAAGATTTATGTTTTTGGACACACATTTACGCGAATAAGGATCTAGGACCTTCAAAGTTTCCAACGGGCTAAGGATACCCCACTTACTATTTTTAGTAAGTCTTGCCGGAGAAGCAGTTGACCCCAAGATTTTCCCCAGAGCTTCGGGATATTCAAATAAGTGCTCTCGGTAGATCTCATCTCAAGATCGCGTCTGGATTTCAAGATATTGAAGTTTTGAGTTTGTGAGGATTCATCCTCTGATTGCATTTCATGATAGCGGATCATTAAGTGCGATCAGAAACATTTGTCTTGAAATTTAACGATGGGCTCTGTCCATATGCTTTATTTCACGACAACTGATGATTGAGCATGATCAGAAATGTTCTTTTGAAAGTTTTACGCTCAGCTTCATCTAGATGCCTTCTTTCATGATAATGGATCATTCGACGTGATCGGAAACACTTGTTTCAAAATTTTGCACTTGATTTCATCTAGATGCTTTATTTCATGGTATTGCATCATTTAGTGCGATCAAAAACATTCATTTTACAATTTTACAATCAGTTTTGTCTAGATGCTTTGTTTCGTGATAACGAATCGCTGCGTGCCATCGGAAACGTTTGTTTTAAAATTTTACTCTTAGATGTGCTTGGGTACTTTATTTTGGGAAAAAAAATGTTGTGTGTGATCGGAAACATTTGCTTTAGGATTTTATGTGCGGTTTCATCTAGATGCTTTGTTTCACGATGATGGATCATTCAGCACGGTTGGAAACAACTGCGTTGAAATCTTATGCTCAGCTTCGTCTAGATGCTTTATTTCACGATAATAGATGATTGAGCATGATCGAAAGCTTTCGTTTTAAGATTTGACGCTTAGTTTCATCTTGGTGCAGGAACATGTAAGGGCAATCTTGCGTCACCCAAAATTGATGTCTTTTGTTTTCACCTCTTTCCAAGATTTGTGTTTTTGGACACCCATTTGCACCAATAACGATCTAGGACCTTCAAAGTTTCCAACGGGCTAAGCTTACCCCACTTACTATTTTTAGTAAGTCTTGCCGGAGAAGTGGTTGACCCCAAGATTTTCCCCAGAGCTTCGGAATAGTCAAATAAGCACTCTCGGTAGATCTCATCTCAAGATCGCGTCTAGATTTCAAGATATTGAAGTTTCAAGTTTGTGAGGTTTCATCCCCTGATTGCATTTCACAATAGTCGATCATTGAGTGAGATCGGAAACATTTGTCTTGAAATTTTACGATCGGCTTCGTCCATATGCTTTATTTCACTACAACTGATGATTGAGCGTGGTCAAAAACATTCATTTGAAAGTTTTAGGCTCAGCTTCGTCCAGATTCCTTATTTCATGATAATGGATCATTCGACGTGATCAGAAACATTTGTTCTAATATTTTATGCGCGGTTTCATCTAGATGCTTTGTTTCATGATAATGGATCATTCGGCACGATTGGAAACAACTGCCTTGAAATCTTACGCTTAGCTTTGTCTAGATGCTCTATTTCACGATAATAAATGATTGAGCATGATCGAAAGCATTCATCTTAAGATTTGAAGGTTAGTTTCATCTTGGTGCAGGAGCATGTAAGGGCAATCTTGCGTCACCCAAAATTGATGTCTTTTGTTTTCACCTCTTTCCAAGATTTGTGTTTTTGGACACTCATTTGTGCGAATAACGATCCAGGACCTTCAAAGTTTCCAACGGGCTAAGGATACCCCACTTACTATTTTTAGTAAGTCATGCCGGAGAAGCGGTTGACCCGAAGATTTTCCCCAGAGCTTCGGAATAGTCAAATAAGCACTGTTAGTAGATCTCATCTCAAGATCGCTTCTAGATTTCAACATATTGAAGTTTTGAGTTTGTGAGTATTCATCCCCTGATTGCATTTCACGATAGTGGATCATTGAGTGCGATCGGAAATATTTGTCTTGAAATTTTACGATCGAATTCATCCATATGCTTTATTTCACGACAACTGATGATTGAGCGTGGTCAGAAACGTGAGTTTGAACGTTTTATGCTCAGCTTCGTCCAGATGCCTTATTTCATGATAATGGATCATTCGACGTGATCGGAAACATTTGTTTCAAAGTTTTACGCTTGGTTTCATCTAGATGTGCTTTATTTCATGGTATTGCATCATTCAGTGCGATCGAAAATGTTCATTTTACAATTTTACACTTTGTTTTGTGATAACAAATCACTGCGTGCGATTGGAAACATCTGTTTTAAAATTTTATGCTTAGATGTGCCTGGGTGCTTTATTTCGTGATAACGAAACATTCTGTGTGATCAGAAACATTTGTTTTAAGATTTTATAAGCAGTTTCATCTAGATGCTTTATTTCATGATAATGGATCATTCGACACGATTGGAAAAAACTGCCTTGAAATCTTACGATTAGCTTCGTCTAGATACTTTATTTCATGATAATAGATGATTGAGCATGATCGGAAGCATTCGTTTTAAGATTTGACGCTTGGTTTTATCTTGGTGGAGGAGCATGTAAGGGCAATCTTGCGTCACCCAAAATTGATGTCTTTTGTTTTCACTTATTTTCAAAATTTGTGTTTTTGGACACCCATTTGTGCAAGTAATGATCAAGGACCTTCAAAGTTTCCAACGGGCTAAGGATACCCCACTTACTATTTTTAGTAAGTCTTGCTGGAGAAGTGGTTGACCCCAAGATTTTCCCCAGAGCTTTGGAATAGTCAAATAAGCACTCTCAATAGATCTTATCTCAAGGTCACATCTGGATTTCAAGATATTGAAGTTTCCAGTTTGTGAGGATTCAACCCCTGATTGCATTTCACGATAGTGGATCATTGAGTGCGATTGGAAAGATTTGTTTGATATTTTACGATCGGCTCCATCCATATGTTTTATTTCATGACAACTGATGATTAAGCGTGGTTAGAAATTTTCATTTGAAAGTTTTACGCTCAGCTTCGTCCAGATGCTTTATTTCATGATAATGGATCATTCGACGTGCTCAGAAACATTTGTTTCAGAATTATACCCTCGGTTTCAACTAGATTTGCTTTATTTCATGGTATTGCATCATTCAGTGCGATCGGAAACATTTGTTTTATAATTTTACACTCAGTTTCGTCTAGATGCTTTATTTCATGATAACGAATCACTGCGTGCAATCAGAAACGTTTGTTTTAAAATTTTACACTTAGTTGTGCCTGGGTGCTTTATTTCGTGATAAGGAAACACTGTGTGTGATCGGAAACATTTATTTTAAGATTTTATGCGTAGTTTCATCTAGATGCTTTGTTTCACGATAATGGATCATTCGGCATGACTGGAAACCACTGCCTTGAAATCTTATGCTCAACTTCGTCTAGATGCTTTATTTCACGATAATAGATGATTGGGCATGATCGGAAGCATTCGTTTTAAGATTTGATGCTTAGTTTCATCTTGGTGTAAGAGCATGTAAGGGCAATCTTGCGTCACACAAAATTGATGTCTGTTGTTTTCACTTCTTTCCAAGATTTGTGTTTTTCGACACCCATTTGCACGAATAACAATCCAGGACCTTCAAAGTTTCCAACAGGCTAAGGATACCCCACTTACTATTTTTAGTAAGTCTTGCCGGAGAAGCGGTTGACCCTAAGACTTTCCCTAGAGCTTTGAAATAGTCAAATAAGCACTCTCGGTAGATCTCTTCTCAAGATCACATCTGGATTTCAAGATATTGAAGTTTCAAGTTTGTGAGGATTCGTCCCCTGATTGCATTTCACGATAGTGGATCATTGAGTGCGATCGGAAACATTTGTCTTGAAATTTTATGATAGGCTTCATCGATATGCTTTATTTCATGACAACTGATGATTAAGCGTGATCAGAAATGTTTGTTTTAAAGGTTTACGCTCAGCTTCGTCCAGATGCCTTATTTCATCATAATGGATCATTTGACGTGATCGGAAATATTTGTTTCAAAATTTTATGCTCCGTTTCATCTAGATGCTTTGTTTCGTGGCATTGCATCATCCAGTGTCATCAGAAACATTCATTTTACAATTTTGCACTCAGTTTCATCTATATGCTTTGTTTTATGATAATGAATCGCCATGTGTGATCGGAAACGTTTGTTTTAAAATTTTATGTATAGATGTGCCTAGGTGCTTTATTTCTTGATAACGAAACGCTGTGTGTGATCAGAAACATTTGTTTTAAGATTTTATGCGCAATTTCATCTAGATGCTTTGTTTCATGATAATGGATCATTCGGCACGACTGGAAACAACTGCCTTGAAATCTTATGCTCAGCTTCATTTAATGCTTTATTTCATGATAATAGATGATTGGGTATGATCGGAAGCATTCGTTTTAAGATTTGATGCTTAGTTTCATCTCAGTGCAAGAGCATGTAAGGGCAATGTTGCATCAACTAAAATTGATGTCTTTTGTTTTCACTTCTTTTGAAGATTTTTGTTTTTGGACACCCATTTGTGTGAATAACGATCTAGGACCTTCAAAGTTTCCAATGGGCTAAGGATACCCCACTGACTATTTTTAGTAAGTCTTGCCGGAGAAGTGGTTGACCCCAAGATTTTCCCCAGAGCTTCAGAATAGTCAAATAAGCACTCTCAGTAGATCTCGTCTCAAGATCGCTTCTAGATTTCAAGATATTGAATTTTTGAGTTTGTGAGGATTCATCCCCTAATTGCATTTCACGATAGTGGATCATTGAGTGCGATCGGAAACATTTGTCTTGAAATTTTACGATCGGCTTCTTCCATATGCTTTATTTCACGACAATTGATGATTAAGCATGGTCGGAAACGTTCGTTTGAATGTTTTACGCTGAGCTTCGTCCAGATGCCTTATTTCATGATAATGGATCATTCGACATGATCAGAAACATTTGTTTCAAAATTATACGCTCTATTTCATCTAGATGTGCTTTATTTCGTGGTATTGCATCATTCAGTGCGATCGGAAACATTCATTTTAAAATTTTACACTCAGTTTCATCTAGATACTTTGTTTCATGATAACGAATTGCTGCGTGTAATCAAAAACGTTTGTTTTAAAATTTTACGCTTAGATGTGCCTGGGTGCTGGTTTATTTCGTGATAACGAAACGCTGTGTGTGATAGGAAACATTTGTTTTAAGATTTTATGCGCGGTTTCATCTAGATGCTTTTTTTCATGATAATGGATCATTCGGCACGATTGGAAACAATTACCTAGAAATCTTACGCTTAGCTTTGTCTAGATGCTTTATTTCACGATAATAGATGAGTGGGCATGATTGGAAGCATTCGTTTTAAGATTTGACGCTTAGTTTCATCTTGGTGCAGGAGCATGTAAGGGCAATCTTGTGTCTCCCAAAATTGATGTCTTTTGTTATCACTTCTTTCCAAGATTTGTGTTTTTGGACACCCATTTGCGCGAATAACGATCCAGGACCTTCAAAGTTTCCAACGGGCTAAGGATACCCCAATTACTATTTTTAGTAAGTCTTACCGGAGAAGCGGTTGACCCCAAGATTTTCCCCAGAGCTTCGGTATAGTCAAATAAGCACTCTCGGTAGATCTCATCTCAAGATCGCGTCTGGATTTCAAGATATTGAAGTTTCGAGTTTGTGAGGATTCATCCCCTTATTGTATTTCACAATAGTGGATCATTGAGTGTGATCAGAAACATTTTTCTTGAAATTTTATAATCAGCTTCGTCGATATGCTTTATTTCACGACAAATGATGATTGAGCATGGTCAGAAACGTTCGTTTGAGAGTTTTACACTCAGCTTCGTCTAGATGCCTTATTTCATGATAATGGATCATTCGACATGATCAAAAACATTTGTTTCAAAATTTTACTCTCGGTTTCATCTAGATGTGCTTTATTTCATGGTATTGCATCATTCAGTGTGGTCAGAAACATTCATTTTACAATTTTACACTCAGTTTCGTCTAGATGCTTTGTTTCATGATAACGAATTGCCGCTTGCGATCAGAAACGTTTGTTTTAAAATTTTACGCTTAGATGTGCCTGGGTGCTTTATTTCATGATAATGAAATGCTGTGTGTGATTGGAAACATTTGTTTTAATATTTTATGCGCAGTTTCATCTAGATGCTTTGTTTCACGATAATGGATCATTCGGCACGATTAGAAAAAAGTACCTTGAAATCTTACGCTCAGCTTCGTCTAGATGTTTTATTTCATGATAATAGAGGATTGAGCATAATCAAAAGCATTTGTTTTAAGATTTGACGCTTAGTTTCATCTTGGTGTAGGAGCATGTAAGGGCAATCTTGCGTCACCCAAAATTGATGTCTTTTGTTTTCACTTCTTTCCAAGAGTTGTGTTTTTGGACACCCATTTGCGCGAATAATGATCCAGGACCTTCAAAGTTTCCAACGGGCTAAGGATATTCCACTTAATATTTTTAGTAAGTCTTGTCGGAGAAGCGGTTGACCCCAAGATTTTCCCCAGAGCTTCGGAATAGTCAAATAAGCACTCTCGGTAGATCTGATTTTAAGATCGTGTCTGGATTTCAAGATATTAAAGTTTCGAGTTTGTGAGGATTCATCCCCTGATTACATTTCGCGATAGTGGATCATTGAGTGCGATCGGAAAAATTTCTCTTGAAATTTTACGATCAGCTTTGTCCATATGCTTTACTTGATGACAACTGATGATTGAGCGTCGTCGGAAACATTCGTTTGAGAGTTTTATGCTCAGCTTTGTCCAGATGCCTTATTTCATGATAATGGATCATTCGACGTGATCAGAAATATTTGTTTCAAAATTTTACGCTTAGTTTCATCTAGATGTGCTTTATTTCGTGGTATTGCATCATTCAGTGTGATCAGAAACATTCATTTTACAATTTTACACTCAGTTTCATCTAGATGCTTTGTTTCGTGATAACGAATCACTGCATGCGATCGGAAACGTTTGTTTTAAAATTTTGTGCTTAGATGTGCCTGGGTGCTTTATTTCGCGATAACGAAATGCGGTGTGTGATCAGAAACATTTGTTTTAAGATTTTATGTGCGGTTTCATCTAGATGCTTTGTTTCACGACGTTGGATCATTCAGAACGATTGGAAACAACTGCCATGAAATCTTATGCTCAGTTTGGTCTAGATGCTCTATTTCACGATAATAGATGATTGAGCATGATCGGAAGCATTCGTTTTAAGATTTGACGCTTAGTTTCATCTTGGTGCAGGAGCATGTAAGGGCAATCTTGTGTCACCCAAAATTGATGTCTTTTGTTTTCACCCCTTTCCAAGATTTGTGTTTTTGGACACCCATTTGCACGAATAAAGATCCAAGACCCTCAAAGTTTCCAATGGGCTAAGGATACTCCACTTACTATTTTTAGAAAGTCTCGCCAGAGAAGCGGTTGACCCAAAATTTTCCCCAGAGCTTCGGAATAGTCAAATAAGCACTCTTGGTAGATCTCATCTCAAGATCACCTCTGGATTTCAAGATATTGATGTTTCAAGTTTGTGAGGATTCATCCCCTGATTGCATTTCACGATAGTGGATCATTGAGTGCGATCGGAAACATTTTGTCTTGAAATTTTACGATCGGCTTCGTCCATATGCTTTATTTCACAACAACTGATGATTGAGCATGCTCAAAAATGTTCATTTGAAAGTTTTACGCTCAGCTTTGTCCAGATGCCTTATTTCATGTTAATGGATCATTCGACGTGATCGGAAACATTTGTTTCAAAATTTTATGTTCGGTTTCATCTAGATGCTTTGTTTCATGGTATTGCATCATTCAGTGCGATCAGAAACATTTGTTTTACAATTTTACACTCAGTTTCATCTAGATGCTTTGTTTCGTGATAACGAATCGTTGCGTGCGATCGGAAACGTTTGTTTTAAAATTTTACGCTTAGATGTGCCTGGGTGCTTTATTTCATGATAATGAAACACTGTGTGTCATCGGAAACATTTGTTTTAAGATTTTTGCGCGGTTTCATCTATAGATGCTTTGTTTCACGATGATGGATCATTCGGCACGATTGGAAACAACTGCCTTGAAATCTTACGCTCAACTTCGTCTAGATGCTCTATTTCACGATAATAGATGATTGAGCATGATCGGAAGCATTAGTTTTAACATTTGATGCTTAGTTTGATCTTTGTGCAGGAGCATGTAAGGGCAATCTTGCATCACCCAAAATTGATGTCTTTTTTTTTCACATCTTTCCAAGATTTGTGTTTTTTTACACCCATTTGCGTGAATAACGATCCAGGACCTTCAAAGTTTCCAATGGTCTAAGGATACCCCACTTACTATTTTTAGTAAGTCTTGCCAGAGAAGCGGTTGACCCCAAGATTTTCCCCAGAGCTTCAGAATAGTCAAATAAGCACTCTTGGTAGATCTCATCTCAAGATCGCGTTTGGATTTCAAGATATTGAAGTTTCGAGTTTGTGAGGATTCATCCCCTAATTGCATTTCACAATAGTGGATCATTGAGTGCGATCGGAAACATTTGTCTTGAAATTTTACGAACGGCTTTGTCCATATGCTTTATTTCACGACGACTGATGATTGAGCTTGGTCAGAAACGTTTGTTTGAAAGTTTTATTCTCAGCTTCGTCTAGATGCCTTATTTCATGATAATGGATCATTTAACGTGATCAGAAACATTTGTTTCAAAATTTTATGCTCAGTTTCATCTAGATGCTTTGTTTCGTGGTATTGCATCATTCAGTGCGATCGGAAACATTCGTTTTACAATTTTACACTCAGTTTCGTCTAGATGCTTTGTTTTGTGTTAACGAATTGCTATGTGTGATCAGAAACATTTGTTTTAAGATTTTATGCACGAATTCATCTAGATGCTTTGTTTCACGATGATGGCTCATTCCGCACAATTGGAAACAACTACCTTGAAATCTTACCCTCAGGTTCGACTAGATGCTCTATTTCATGATAATAGATGATTGAACATGATCGGAAGCATTCATTTTAAGATTTGATGCTTAGTTTCATCTTGGTATAGGAGCATGTAAGGGCAATCTTGCATCACCCAAGATTGAAGTCTTTTGTTTTAACCTCTTTCCAAGAGGTGTGTTTTTGGAAACCCATTTGCGCGAATAACGATCCATGAGCTTCAAAGTTTCCAACGGGCTAAGGATACCCAACTTACTATTTTTAGTAAGTCTCACCGGAGAAGCGGTTGACCCCAAAATTTTCCCCAAAGCTTTAGAATAGTCAAATAAGCACTCTCGGTAGATCTCATCTCAAGATCGCGTCTGGATTTTAAGATATTGAAGTTTCAAGTTTGTGAGGATTCATCTCCTGATTGCATTTCACGATAGCGATCATTGAGTGCGATCGGAAACATTTTGTCTTGAAATTTTATGATCGACTTCGTGCATATGATTTATTTCACGACAACTAATGATTGAGCATGGTCAGAAATGTTCATTTCAAAGTTTTATGCTCAACTTTGTCTAGATGCTTCGTTGCATCTAGGTGCTTTGTTTCATGATAACGAATCGCTGCGTGGGATCAGAAACATTTGTTTTAAAATTTTACGCTTAGATGCACACACTCAGTTTCTTCTAGATGCTTTGTTTCGTGATAATGAATCGTTGCGTGTGATCAGAAATGTTTGTTTTAAAATTTTACGCTTAGATGTGCCTGGGTGCTTTATTTTGCGATAACGAAACGCTGTGTGTGATCGGAAACATTTATTTTAAGATTTTATGCTTAGTTTCATCTAGAAGCTTTGTTTCATGATTATGGATCATTCAGCATGATTGGAAACAACTGCCTTGAAATCTTACGCTCAGCTTCATCTAGATGCTCTATTTCACAATAATAGATGATTGAGCATGATCGGAAGCATTCATTTTAAGATTTGTCGCTTAGTTTCATCTTGGTGCAGGAGCATGTAAGGGCAATCTTCTGTCACCCAAAATTGATGTCTTTTGTTTTCACCTCTTTCCAAGATTTGTGTTTTTGGACACCCATTTGCGCGAATAACTATCCAGGACCTTCACAGTTTCCAACGGGCTAAGGATACCCCAGTTACTATTTTTAGTAAGTCTCGTCGGAGAAGCGGTTGACTCCAAGATTTTCCCCAGAGCTTCGGAATAGTCAAATAAGCACTCTTGGTAGATGTCATCTCAAGATCGCGTCTGGATTTTAAGATATTGAAGTTTCAAGTTTGTTAGGATTCATCCCCTGATTGCATTTCACGATAGTGGATCATTGAGTGCGATCGGAAAAATTTGTCTTGAAATTTTATTATTGGCTTCATCCATATGCTTTATTTCACGACAACTAATGATTGAACGTGATTGGAAACATTCGTTTGAAAGTTTTACTCTCAGCTTCGTCCAGATGCCTTATTTCATTATAATGGATGATTCGACGTGATCGGAAACATTTGTTTCAAAATTTTATGCTCGGTTTCATCTAGATGCTTTGTTTCGTGGTATTGCATCATTTAGTGTGATCGGAAACATTCTTTTACAATTTTACACTAAGTTTCATCTAGATGCTTTGTTTCGTGATAATGAATCTTTGCGTACAATCGGAAACGTTTGTTTTAAAATTTTACGCTTAGATGTGCCTGGGTGCTTTATTTCACGATAACGAAACACTGTGTGTGATTAGAAACATTTGTTTTAAGATTTTATGCATGGTTTCATCTAGATGCTTTGTTTCATGATAATGGATCATTCAGCATGATTAGAAACAACTACCTTGAAATCTTATGCTCAGCTTCATCTAGATGCTCTATTTCACAATAATAAATGATTGAGCATGGAAAGCATTGTACCTAGCAATGTTCAAATCTGCTCCAGTATCAATAAGGAATGCTAGTGGGTATGCCATTATACCTGGAAAGTGGATTGTCAAAATTATTCGAGGACATGAAGTCATTGGCTTGGCACTCCTTTTGTAGGCTTTCATCTGGCAAGTATTTGAACCTTCTTCAAAGGTGACTCTGGGTTCACCTTGTTCTTCTACAGCATGATGAATGAGAGGGTTGTAGGGCTTTTCTTCACAATACAGTTGTTCTTCTGTGAAAGAGACTTGAGCCGGCAACTGTATGGATCCAGCGGAATTGAACTGGCTGACAAACTTATCTTTTAAGGGGCTTTCTCCATTTCTTTGCTGAGATAGAAATTTTCTTCACCATCAATTTCAGAAATTTCTGCCTGAGCTTGAGTAACAACCTTTTCAAGAAGGCTTTTCTATTTCTTCTTCAAATGCACCTTGCCATACTTCCAGGAGAAGGAGCATTAATGATAGATCTTTGATCCAAAGGCCCAAGTGGTGGTGGCCGTTGAGCTGGAGGTCTAAGGGGCCAAGGTTCTCTTTGTTGTAATGGTTTATAACCATGTTGCTCAGGAATTTCTATAGGAGAGACCGATAGACCATATTGGAGAATAGGAGATCTCTTAACTGAGAGCTTAGAAGGTTGAGCGTGTCCACTTTCGATGGATGGCTGAAGTAAGAAATACTTTCTAGATTTAAGCTGGTCTAATTAAGTGGTTAGCTTTCTCTGTGTTTCTTGTCCCATATCCATAGTATGGAATCGAGACTCAATTTGGACAATATCTTCAATCACCTTGTCCAATTCAGCACGGGTGTCCCTTCTGAGCATTTTGGAGTAGAAGGAGACTTCCGAATCCTCATCAGAGGATTGACCTTCTTGGGTCATTAGATTGACCTGGGCTTGTTCAGGAGCTGATACATATTCTTCAGACTTGGATTCTGTACTTGATTCTGAGCTAGAGAGGATAATATCCTCTAAGTCTGATGGATAAGCATTGATGAATTCAAATTCATCATTTTCAACACCTGCTTCTCTAGCTGCACGGACTTTAACTTTTCCTTTTTTCTTATTTCTATCTGGGCACTTATTTGCAAAGTGATCACCCTTGCAAATATAACAGGTGGGTTTCCATTTCTTGGAATTCTTTCTCTTCTTATCTCTTTTTTTGAAGTATGCTTTTTTCTTGGGATACTTGCTTTTGAATTTCTTCTTTTTCTTCTTGTAGGACTTTTCAGAACTGCCACAATTATAACAAGAAGTTTTTCCCTTTTCAGGGAACTGATTAGAAAGCATAATTTGGTAGCAAACAGATGAAGAAAGTAAAGGTTGTACCTTTTTTATTTCTTTCTTGGCTTTTCCTTCTTCACAGATCTCTTCATTAATCTGTGTTAAGAATTGAACTAATTGTGGATATGTTAGCTCTTTCATTTCTATATTTTCTGTTACCAGTTTCTCAAGAACTTTCTTGTGATAGAATTCTCCTATCACAGTACCAAAACTCTTCAGAAAAGTAGTGAACATGAATTCATGATTCTGCTCATGGCCTGACAAATAGAAATTCTCATATTGGACATCACAATATTGTTTAAAATATTTGAGGTCCTTACATTTACCTTTGATAAACTTGTTGTAGGCCAACTTTTCCCTAGTGTCTGTTTTACCAACAAACAGACAGGTCATCTGAGCACAGACTTGATCTGTACCTCTATCTAATAGCATTTCTCTGTAAGCATCATCTAGCCTATCCCAAACATGTCGTACAACAATGGTCATTGCATTAAGAGAATGCTTTATCACTTGTTTTTCATCAGCATCAGCATTAGTGGATATATAATTTGTGTTTTTGGACACCCATTTGCACGAATAACGGTCCAGGACCTTCAAAGTTTCCAACGGGCTAAGGATACCCTGCTTCCTATTTTTAGTAAGTCTTGCCGGAGAAGCGGTTGACCCCGAGATTTTCCCCAGAGCTTCGGAATAGTCAAATAAGCACTCTCAGTAGATCTCATCTCAAGATCGCCTCTGGATTTCAAGATATTGAAGTTTCAAGTTTGTGAGGATTCATACCCTGATTGCATTTCATGATAGTGGATCATTGAGTGCGATCTGAAACATTTGTCTTGAAATTTTACGATCAGCTTCGTCCATATGCTTTATTTCATGACAATTGATGATTGAGTGTGGTCAGAAACATTCGTTTGAAATTTTTACACTCAGCTTCGTCCAGATACCTTATTTCATGGTAATGGATCATTTGATGTGATCAGAAACAATTGTTTCAAAATTTTACGCTCGGTTTCATCTAGATGCTTTATTTCGTGGTATTGCATCATTTAGTGCGATCAAAAACATTCGTTTTACAATTTTACACTCAGTTTCGTCTAGATGCTTTGTTTCGTGATAACGAATCGCTGCGTGCGATCAGAAATGTTTGTTTTAAAATTTTACGCTTAGATGCACACACTCAGTTTCTTCTAGATGCTTTGTTTCGTCATAACGAATCGTTGCGTGCGATCGGAAATGTTTGTTTTAAAATTTTACGCTTAGATGTGCTTGGGTGCTTTATTTTGCGATAACGAAATGCTGTGTGTGATCGGAAACATTTGTCTTAAGATTTTATGCTCGGTTTCATCTACATGCTTTGTTTCATGATGATGGATCATTCAGCACGATTGGAAACAACTGCCTTGAAATCTTACGCTTAGCTTCGTCTAGATGCTCTATTTCACGATAATAGATGATTGAGCATGATCGGAAGCATTTGTTTTAAGATTTGACGCTTAGTTTCATCTTGGTGCAGCAGCATGTAATGGGCTAAGGATACCCCACTTACTATTTTTAGTAAGTCTTACTGGAGAAGCAGTTGACCCTAAGATTTTCCCCAGAGCTTCGGAATAGTCAAATAAGTACTCTCGGTAGATCTCATCTCAAGATTGCGTGTAGATTTCAAGATATTGAAGTTTTGAGTTTGTGAGGATTTATCCCCTAATTGTGTTTCACGATAGTGGATTATTGAGTGCAATCGGAAACATTTGTCTTGAAATTTTACGATCGGCTTCGTCCATATGCTTTATTTCAGGACAACTGATGATTGAGTGTGGTCGGAAACATTCGTTTGAAAGTTCTACGCTCAGCTTAGACAGATGCCATATTTTATGATAATGGATCTCATTCGACTTGATCGGAAACATTTGTTTCAAAATTTTACGCTCTGTTTCATCTAGATGCTTTGTTTCGTGGTATTGCATCATTCAGTGCAATTCGAAACATTCGTTTTAAAATTTTACATGTAGTTTCATCTAGATGGTTTGTTTCGTGATAACGAATCGCTGCGTGTGGTCGGAAACATTTGTTTTAAAATTTTATGCTTAGATGTGCCTAGGTGCCTTATTTTGCGATAACGAAACCTTGTGTGTGATCAGAAACATTTGTTTTAAGATTTTATTCGTGGTTTCATCTAGATGCTTTGTTTCACGATAATGGATCAATCGGCACGATTGGAAATAACTGCCTTGAAATCTTACGCTCGGCTTCGTCTAGATGCTCTATTTCACGATAATAGATGATTGAGCATGATCGGAAGCATTCGTTTTAACATTTGCACGAATAAAGATCCAGGACCTTCAAAGTTTCCAATGGGCTAAGGATACCCCACTTACTATTTTTAGTAAGTCTTGCCGGAGGAGAGGTTGACCCCAAGATTTTACCCAGAGCTTCGGAATAGTCAAATAAGTACTCTCGTTAGATCTCATCTGAAGATCGCGTCTGGATTTGAAGATATTGAAGTTTCAAGTTTGTGACGATTCATCCCCTGATTGCATTTCACGATAGTGGATCATTGAGTGCGATCGGAAACATTTGACTTGAAATTTTACGATCGGCTTTGTCCATATGCTTTATTTCACAACAACTGATGATTGAGCGTGGTCGGAAACATTCGTTTGAAAGTTTTAAGCTTAGCTTCGTCCAGATGCCTTATTTCATGATAATGGATCATTCGACGCGATCGGAAACATTTGTTTCAAAATTTTACGCTCGGTTTCATCTAGATGCTTTGTTTCGTGGTATTGCATCGTTCAGTATGATCGAAAACATTCGTTTTACAATTTTACACTCAGTTTTGTCTAGATGCTTTGTTTCGTGATAACGAATCGCTGCGTACGATCAAAAACATTTGTTTTAAAATTTTACGCTTAGATGTGCTTGGGTGCTTTATTTTGCAATAACAAAACGTTGTGTGATTAGAAACATTTGTTTTAAGATTTTATGCGCGGTGTCATCTAGATGCTTTGTTTCATGATAATGGATCATTCGACACGATTGGAAACAACTGCGTTGAAATCTTACGCTCGGCTTCGTCTAGATGCTCTATTTCACGATAATAGATGATTGAGCATGATCGGAAGCATTCGTTTTAAGATTTGACGCTTAGTTTCATCTTGGTGCAGGAGCATCTAAGGGCAATTTTGTGTCACCCAAAATTGATGTCTTTTGTTTTCACTTCTTTCCAAGATTTGTGTTTTTGGACACCCATTTGCGCGAATAACGATCCAGGACCTTCAAAGTTTCCAACGGGCTAAGGATACCCCACTTACTATTTTTAGGAAGTCTTGCTGCAGAAGTGGTTGACACCATGATTTTCTCCAGAGCTTCAGAATAGTCAAATAAGCACTCTCGGTAGATCTCATCTCAAGATCGCGTCTGGATTTCAAGATATTGAAGTTTCGAGTTTGTGAGGATTCATCCCCTGATTGCATTTCACGATAGTGGATCATTAAGTGCGATCGAAAACATTTTGTCCTGAAATTTTACGATCGGCTTCGTGCATATGCTTTATTTCATGACAACTGATGATTGAGCGTGGTCGGAAATGTTCGTTTGAACGTTTTATGCTCAACTTCGTCCAGATGCCTTATTTCATGATAATGGATCATTCGACATGATCGGAAACATTTTTTTCAAAATTTTACGCTCGGTTTCATCTAGATGCTTTGTTTCGTGGTATTGCATCATTCAGTGCGATTAGAAACATTCATTTTACAATTTTACACTCAGTTTCGTCTAGATGCTTTATTTCGTGATAACGAATTGCTGTATGCGATCGGAAACATTTGTTTTAAAATTTTACGGTTAGATGTGCCTGGGTGCTTTATTTCGCGATAACGAAATATTGTGTGTGATCGGAAACATTTGTTTTAAGATTTTATGCGCGGTTTCATCTAGATGCTTTGTTTCACGATAATGGATCATTCGGGACGATTGGAAACAACTGCCTTGAAATCTTACGCTTGGCTTCCTCTAGATGCTCTATTTCACGATAATAGATGATTGAGCATGATCGAAAGCATTCGTTTTAAGATTTGACGCTTAGTTTCATCTTGGTGCAGGAGCATGTAAGGGCAATCTTGCATCACCCAAAATTGATGTCTTTTGTTTTCACTTCTTTCCAAGATTTGTGTTTTTGGACACCCATTTGCACGAATAACGATCCAGGACCTTCAAAGTTTCCAATGGGCTAAGGATACCCCGCTTACTATTTCTAGTAAGTCTTGCCGGAGAAGCGGTTGACCCCAAGATTTTGTCCACAGCTTTGGAATAGTCAAATAAGGACTCTCGGTAGATCTCATCTCAAGATCGCATCTGGATTTCAAGATATTGAAGTTTCAAGTTTGTGAGGATTCATCCCCTGATTGCATTTCACAATAGTGGATCATTAAGTGCGATCAGAAACATTTGTCTTGAAATTTTACGATCGGCTTCGTCCATATGCTTTATTTCATGACAACTGATGATTGAGCGTGGTTGGAAACATTCGTTTGAAAGTTTTACGCTCAGCTTCGTCCAGATGCGTTATTTCATGATAATGGATCATTCGACGCGATCGGAAACATTTGTTTCAAAATTTTACACTCGGTTTCATCTAGATGCTTTGTTTCGTGGTATTGCATCATTCAATGCGATCAAAAACATTCATTTTACAATGTTACACTCAGTTTCGTCTAGATGCTTTGTTTTGTGATAACGAATCGCTGCGTGCGATCGAAAATGTTTGTTTTAAAATTTTACGCTTAGATGTTCCTGGGTGCTTTATTTTGCGATAACGAAACGTTGTGTGTGATCAAAAACATTTGTTTTAAGATTTTATGCGTGGTTTCATCTAGATGTTTTGTTTCACGATAATGGATCATTCGACACGATTGGAAACAACTGCCTTGAAATCTTATGCAGGAGCATGTCGCTTAGTTTCATCTTGGTGCAGGAGCATGTAAGGGCGATCTTGCGACACCCAAAATTGATGTCTTTTGTTTTCACTTCTTTCGAAGATTTGTGTTTTTGGACACCCATTTGCGAGAATAACGATCCAGGACCTTCAAAGTTTCCAACGGGCTAAGGATACCCCACTTACTATTTTTAGTAAGTCTTGCCGGAGAAGCGGTTGACCCCAAGATTTTCCCCAGAGCTTCAGAATAGTCAAATAAGTACTCTCGGTAGATCTCATCTCAAGATCGCGTCTAGATTTCAAGATATTGAAGTTTCAAGTTTGTGAGGATTCATCCCCTGATTGTGTTTCACGATAGTGGATTATTGAGTGCGATCAGAAACATTTGTCTTGAAATTTTATGATCAGCTTCGTCCATATGCTTTATTTCATGACAATTGATGATTGAGTGTGGTCTGAAATGTTCATTTGAAAGTTCTACGCTCAGCTTAGACAGATGCCATATTTTATGATAATGGATCTCATTCAACTTGATCGGAAACATTTGTTTCAAAATTTTACACTTGGTTTCATCTAGATGCTTTGTTTAGTGGTATTGCATCATTCAGTGCGATCTGAAACATTCGTTTTACAATTTTACACTCAGTTTCGTCTAGATGCTTTGTTTCCTGATAACGAATCGCTACGTGCGATTAGAAACGTTTGTTTTAAAATTTTACATTTAGATGTGCCTGGGTGCTTTATTTCGTGATAACGAAACATTGTGTGTGATCGGAAATATTTTTTTTAAGATTTTATGCGCGGTTTCATCTAGATGCTTTGTTTCACGATAATGGATCATTCGGCACGATTGGAAACAACTGCCTTGAAATCTTACGCTCGGCTTTGTCTAGATGCTCTATTTCATGATAATTGATGATTGAGCATGATCGGAAGCATTCGTTTTAAGATTTGACGCTTAGTTTCATCTTGGTGCAGGAGCATGTAAGGGGAATCTTGCCTCACCCAAAATTGATGTGTTTTGTTTTCATTTCTTTCCAAGATTTGTGTTTTTGGACACCCATTTGCGTGAATAACGATCCAGGACCTTCAAAGTTTCCAATGGGCTAAGGATACCCCACTTACTTTACTATTTTTAGTAAGTCTTGCCGGAGAAGCGGTTGACCCCAAGATTTTCCCCAAAGCTTCGGAATAGTCAAATGAGAACTCTGGGTAGATCTCATCTCAAGATCGCGTTTGGATTTCAAGATATTGAAGTTTCAAGTTTGTGAGGATTCATCCCTTGATTGCGTTTCACGATAGTGGATCATTCAGTGCGATCGGAAACATTTGTCTTGAAATTTTACAATCGGCTTCGTCCATATGCTTTATTTCATGACAACTGATGATTGATTGTGGTCAGAAACATTCGTTTGAAAGTTTAACGCTCAGCTTAGACAGATGCCATATTTCATGATAATGGATCTCATTCGACATGATCGGAAACATTTGTTTCAAAATTTTACGCTCGGTTTCATCTAGATGCTTTGTTTCGTGGTATTGCATCATTTAGTGCGATCCGAAACATTTGTTTTACAATTTTACACTCAGTTTCGTCTAGATGCTTTATTTCGTGATAACGAATCACTGTGTGCGATCAAAAACGTTTGTTTTAGAATTTTATGCTTAGATGTGCCTGGGTGCTTTATTTCGCGATAACGAAAAATTGTGTGTGATTGGAAACATTTGTTTTAAGATTTTATGCACGGTTTCATCTAGATGATTTGTTTCACGATAATGGATCATTCGGCACGATTGGAAACAACTGCCTTGAAATCTTATGCTCGGCTTCGTCTAGATGCTCTATTTCACGATAATAGATGATTGAGCATGATCAGAAGCATTCGTTTTAAGATTTGACGCTTAGTTTCATCTTGGTGCAGGAGCATGTAATGGCAATCTTGCGTCACCCAAAATTGATGTCTTTTATTTTCATTTCTTTCGAAGATTTGTGTTTTTTGACACCCATTTGCACGAATAAACATCCAAGACCTTCAAAGTTTCCAATGGGCTAAGGATACGCCACTTACTATTTTTAGTAATTCTTGCCGGAGAAGCGGTTGACCCCAAGATTTTCCCCAAAGCTTCGGAATAGTCAAATAAGTACTCTCGATAGATCTCATCTGAAGATCACGTCTGGATTTCAAGATATTGAAGTTTCGAGTTTATGAGGATTCATCCCCTGATTGCATTTGACGATAGTGGATCATTGAGTGCGGTCGAAAACATTTGTCTTGAAATTTTACGATCGGCTTTGTCTATATGCTTTATTTCACAACAACTGATGATTGAGCGTGGTCGGAAACGTTCGTTTGAAAGTTTTACGCTCAGCTTCGTCCAGATGCCTTATTTCATGATAATGGATCATTCGATGCAATCGGAAACATTTGTTTCAACATTTTAAGCTCGGTTTCATCTAGATGCTTTGTTTCGTGGTATTGCATCATTCAGTATGATCGAAAACATTCATTTTACAATTTTACACTCAGTTTCGTCTAGATGCTTTGTTTCGTGATAACGAATCGCTGCATGTGGTCGGAAACGTTTGTTTTAAAATTTTATGCTTATATGTGCCTGGGTGCTTTATTTCGCGATGACGAAACGTTGTATGTGATCAGAAACATTTGTTTTAAGATTTTATGCACGGTTTCATCTAGATGCTTTGTTTCATGATAATGGATCATTCGGGATGATTGGAAACAACTGCCTTGAAATCTTACGCTCGACTTTGTCTAGATGCTTTATTTCACGATAATAGATGATTGACCATGATCGAAAGCATTCGTTTTAGGATTTGATGCTTAGTTTCATCTTGGTGCGAGAGCTTGTAAGGGCAATCTTGCGTCACCCAAAATTGATGTCTCCTGTTTTCACTTCTTTCCAACATTTCTATTTTTGGACACCCATTTTTGCGAATGACGATACAGGACCTTCGAAGTTTCCAACGGGCTAAGGATACCCCACTTACTATTTTTAGTAAGTCTTGCCAGAGAAGCAGTTGACCCCAAGATTTTCCCCAGAGCTTCGGAATAGTCAAATAAGCACTCTCGATAGATCTCTTCTCAAGATCACATCTGGGTTTCAAGATATTGAAGTTTCAAGTTTGTGAGGATTCATCCCCTGATTGCATTTTATGATAGTGGATCATTGAGTGCGATCAGAAACATTTGTCTTGAAATTTTATGATTGGCTTTGTCCATATGCTTTATTTCACGACGACTGATGATTGAGCATGATCGGAAATGTTCATTTGAAAGTTTTACGCTCAGCTTCGTCCAGATGCCTTATTTCATGATAATGGATCATTCGATGTGATCGAAAACATTTGATTCAAAATTTTGCGCTCGGTTTCATCTAGATGTTTTATTTCATGGTATTGCATCATTCAGTGCGATTGAAAATATTTGTTTTACAATTTTACACTCAGTTTCGTCTAGATGCTTTGTTTCATGATAACGAATCACTGTGTGCGATTAGAAATGTTTGTTTTAAAATTTTATGCTTAGATGTGCCTGGGTGCTTTATTTCGCAATAATTAAATGTTGTGTGTGATCGGAAACATTTGTTTTAAGATTTTATGCACGGTTTCATCTAGATGCTTTGTTCGGATCCTTTGGCATGATTTGAAACAACTGCCTTGAAATCTTACGCTCAGCTTCGACTAGATGCTTTATTTCACGATAATAGATGATTGAGCATTATCAGAAGCATTCGTTTTAGGATTTGACGCTTAGTTTCATCTTGGTGCAGGAGCATGTAAGGGCAATCTTGTGTCACCCAAAATTGATGTCTCTTGTTTTCACTTCTTTCCATGATTTGTGTTTTTAGACGTCCATTTACGCGAATAACAATCCAAGACCTTCCAAGTTTCTAATGGGATAAGGATACCCCACTTACTATTTTTAGTAAGTCTTGCCGGAGAAGCGGTTGACCCCAAGATTTTCCCCAGAGCTTCGGAATAGTCAAATAAGCACTCTCTGTAGATCTAATTTCAAGATCACGTCTGGATTTCAAGATATTGAAGTTTCAAGTTTGTGAGGATTCATCCCTTGATTGCATTTCATGATAGTGGATCATTGAGTGTGAGCGGAAACATTTGTCTAGAAATTTTACGATCGGCTTCGTCTATATGCTTTATTTCACGACAACTAATGATTGAGCGTGATTGGAAACGTTCGTTTGAAAGTTTTATGCTCAGCTTCATCCAGATGCCTTATTTCATAATAATGGATCATTCGACATGATCAGAAACATTTGTTTCAAAATTTTGCGCTCGGTTTCATCTAGATGCTTTATTTCATGGTATTGCATCATTCAGTGCGATCAAAAACATTTGTTTTACAATTTTACACTTAGTTTCGTCTAGATGCTTTGTTTAGTGATACCGAATCACTGCATGCGATCTGAAACATTTCTTTTAAAATTTTACGCTTAGATGTGCCTGGGTGCTTTATTTCGCGCGATAAAGAAACGTTGTGTGCAATCGAAAACATTGGTTTTAAGATTTTATGCGCGGTTTCATCTAGATGCTTTGTTTCACAATAATGGATCATTCGACATGATTGGAAACAACTGCCTTGAAATCTTATGCTCCACTTTGTCTAGATGCTTTATTTCACGATAATAGATGATTGAGCATGATCGGAAGCATTCATTTTAGGATTTGATGCTTAGTTTCATCTTGGTGCAGGAGCATGTAAGGGCAATCTTATGTCACCCAAAATTGATGTCTTTTATTTTCACTTCTTTCCAAGATTTGTGTTCTTGGACACCCATTTGCATGAATAACGATCCAGGACCTTCAAAGTTTCCAACGAGCTAAGGATACCCCACTTACTATTTTTAGTAGGTCTTGCCGGAGAAGCGGTTGACCCCAAGATTTTCCCCAGAGCTTCAGAATAAGAAAATAAGCACTCTCTGTAGATCTCATTTCAAGATGACGTCTGGATTTCAAGATATTGAAGTTTCAAGTTTGTGAGGATTCATCCCTTGATTGCATTTCATGATAGTGGATCATGATAGAAATTTTACGATCAGCTTCGTCCATATGCTTTATTTCACGACAACTGATGATTACGCGTGATTGGAAACATTCGTTTGAAAGTTTTACACTTAGCTTCGTCCAGATGCCTTATTTCATAATAATGGATCATTCGACATGATCAGAAACATTTGTTTCAAAATTTTGCGCTCGGTTTCATCTAGATGCTTTATTTCATGGTATTGCATCATTCAGTGAGATCAGAAACATTTGTTTTACAATTTTACACTCAGTTTCGTCTAGCCGCTTTGTTTAGTGATATCGAATCGCTGCGTGCGATCTGAAACATTTCTTTTGAAATTTTACGCTTAGATGTGCCTGGGTGCTTTATTTCGCGCGATAACGAAATGTTGTGTGTGATCGGAAACATTTGTTTTAAGATTTTATGCACAGTTTCATCTAGATGCTTTGTTTCACAATAATGGATCATTTGACATGATTAGAAACAACTGCCTTGAAATCTTATGCTCCACTTTGTCTAGATGCTTTATTTCACGATAATAGATGATTGAGCATGATCAGAAGCATTCATTGTAGGATTTGATGCTTAGTTTCATCTTGGTGCAGGAGCATGTAAGGGCAATCTTGCGTCACCCAAAATTGATGTCTTTTGTTTTCACTTCTTTCCAAGATTTGTGTTTTTGGACACCCATTTGCATGAATAACGATCCAGGACCTTCAAAGTTTCCAACGAGCTAAGGATACCCCACTTACTATTTTTAGTATGTCTTGCCGGAGAAGCGGTTGACCCCAAGATTTTACCCAGAGCTTAAGAATAAGAAAATAAGCACTCTCGGTAGATCTCATCTCAAGATCACATCTGGATTTCAAGATATTGAAGTTTCAAGTTTGTGAGGATTCATCCCCTGATTGCACTTCATGAGAGTGGATCATTAAGAGTAATCAGAAACATTTGTCTTGGAATTTTACGATCGGCTTCATAAATTTGCTTTATTTCACGACAACTAATGAATGAGCGTGATCGGAGATGTTCGTTTGAAAGTTTTACGCTTAGCTTCGTCCAAATGCTTTATTTCATGATAATGGATCATTCGACGTGATCAGAAACATTTGTTTCAAAATTTTGCACTCAGTTTCATCTAGATGCTTTGTTTCATGGTATTGCATCATTCAATGCAATCGGAAACATTCGTGTTACAATTTTACACCCAGTTTCGTCTAGATGCTTTGTTTCGTGATAACGAATCGCTGCGTGCGATCAGAAACAATTGTTTTAAAATTTTATGCTTAGATGTGCCTGGGTTCTTTATTTCGAGCGATAACGAAACGTTGTGTGTAATTGGAAACATTTGTTTTAAGATTTTATGCGCAGTTTCATCTAGATGCTTTGTTTCACAATAATGGATCATTCGGCATGGTTGGAAACAACTGCCTTGAAATCTTACGCTTAGCTTCATCTAGATTTTGGACACCCATTTGCACGAATAACGATCCAGGACCTTCAAAGTCTTGCCAGAGAAGCGGTTGACCCCAAGATTTTCCCCAAAGCTTCGGAATAGTCAAAAAAGCACTCTCGGTAGATCTCATCTCAAGATCGTGTCTGGATTTCAAGATATTGAAGTTTTGAGTTTGTGGGGATTCATCCCCTGATTGCATTTGACGAGAGTGGATCATTGAGTGTGATCGAAAACATTTATCTTGAAATTTTACAATCAGCTTCGTCCATATGCTTTATTTCACAGCAACTGATGATTGAGCGTGATAAGAAATGTTCGTTTGAAAGTTTTACACTCAGCTTCGTCCAGATGCCTTATTTCATGATAATGGATCATTCGATGTGATCGGAAACATTTGTTTCAAAATTTTGCACTCAGTTTCATCTAGATGCTTTATTTCATGGTATTGCATAATTCAGTGCGATCATAAACATTTGTTTTACAATTTTACACTCAGTTTCGTCTACATGCTTTGTTTCGTGATAACGAATTGCTGCGTGCGATCGGAAACATTTATTTTAAGATTTTAGGCACAGTTTCATCTAGATGCTTTGTTTCACGATAATGGATCATTCAGCTCGATTGGAAACAATTGCCTTCAAATCTTATGCTCAGAATAGTCTAGATGCTTTATTTCATGATAATAGATGATTGAGCATGATCGGAAGCATTCGTTTTAGGATTTGATGCTTAGTTTCATCTTGGTGCAGGACCATGTAAGGGCAATCTTGCGTCATCCAAAATTGATGTCTTTTGTTTTCACTTCTTTTCAAGATTTGTGTTTTTGGACACCCATTTGCACGAATAACGATCTAGGACCTTCAAAGTTTCCAACTGGCTAAGGATACCCCACTTACTATTTTTAGTACGTCTTGCCGGAGAAGCGGTTGACCCCAAGATTTTCCCCAGAGCTTCGGAATAGTCAAATAAGCACTCTTGGTAGATCTCATCTCAAGATTGCGTCTGGATTTCAAGATATTGAAGTTTCAAGTTTGTGAGGATTCATCCCCTGATTGCATTTCATGAGAGTGGATCATTGAGTGCGATCGGAAACATTTGTCTTGAAATTTTACGATCGGCTTCCTTCATATGCTTTATTTCACGACAACTGATGATTGAAAGTGATCGGAAACATTCGTTTGAAATTTTTATGCTCAGCGTCGTCCAGATGCCTTATTTCATGATAATGGATGATTTGACGTGATCAAAAACATTTGTTTCAAATTTTTGTGCTAGTTTTAATCTAGATGCTTTATTTCATGGTATTGCATCATTCAGTGCGATCGGAAACATTCGTTTTACAATTTTACACTCAGTTTCGTCTAGATGCTTTGTTTCATGATAATGAATCACTGCGTGTGATCAGAAACGTCTATTTTAAAATTTTACGCTTGGATGTGCCTAGGTGCTTTATTTTGCGTGATAACGAAACATTGTGTGTGATCGGAAACATTTGTTTTAAGATTTTATGCACGGTTTCATCTAGATGCTTTGTTTCACGATAATGGATCATTCGGCATGATTGGAAACAACTGCCTTGAAATCTTACGCTCAGCTTCTTCTAGATGCTTTATTTCATGATAATAGATGATTGATCATGATCGGAAGCATTCGTTTGAGGAATTGATGCTTAGTTTCATCATGGTGCAGAAGCATGTAAGGGCAATCTTGCATCACCCAAAATTGATGTCTTTTGTTTTCACTTCTTTCCAAGATTTGTGTTTTTGGACACCCATTTGCGCGAATAACGATCCAGGACCTTCAAAGTTTCCAATGGGCTAAGGATACCGCACTTACTATTTTCAGTATGTCTTGTCGGAGAAGCGGTTGACCCCAAGATTGTCCCCAGAGCTTCGGAATAGTCAAATAAGCACTCTTGGTAGATGTCATGTCAAGATCGCGTCTGGATTTCAAAATATTGAAGTTTCAACTTTGTGAGGATTCATACCCTGATTACATTTCATGAGAGTGGATAATTGAGTGCGATCGGTAACATTTGTCTTGAAATTTTACGATTGGCTTCATCCATATGCTTTATTTCATGACAACTGATGATTGAGCGTGATCAGAAATGTTCATTTGAAAGTTTTACACTCAGCTTCGTCTAGATGCCTTATTTCATGATAATGGATCATTCGATGTGATCGGAAACATTTTTTTCAAAATTTTACACTCGGTTTCATCTAAATGTTTTATTTCATGGTATTGCATCATTCAGTGCATCGGAAACATTCATTTTACAATTTTACACTTAGTTTCGTCTAGATGCTTTGTTTCATAATAACGAATTACTGCGTGCGATGGACAATGTTTGTTTTAAAATTTTATGCTTGGATGTGCCTTGGTACTTTATTTCGCGCGATAACGAAACGTTGTGTGTGATTGGAAACATTTGTTTTAAGATTTTACGCGCAGTTTCATCTAGATGCTTTGTTTCGAGATAATGGATCATTCGGCATGATTGGAAACAACTGCCTTGAAATCTTATGCTCAGCTTCGTCTAGATGCTTTATTTCATGATAATAGACGATTGAGCATGATCGGAAGCATTTGTTTTAGGATTTCACGCTTAGTTTCATCTTGGTGCAAGAGCATGCAAGGGTAATCTTGCATCACCAAAAATTGATACCGATCTAGGACCTTCCAAGTTTCCAACAGACAAAGGATACCACACTTACTATTTTTAGTAAGTCTTGCTGGAGAAGCGGTTGACGCCAAGATTTTCCCCAGAGCTTCGGAATAGTCAAATAAGCACTCTCGGTAGATCTCATCTCATGATCGCATCTGGATTTTAAGATATTGAAAATTCAAGTTTGTGAGGATTCATCCTCCCCTGATTGTATTTCATGATAGTGGATCATTGAGTGCGATCGAAACATTTGTCTTGAAATTTTATGATTGGCTTCATCCATATGCTTTATTTCATGACAAATGATGATTGACCGTTATCAGAAACGTTCGTTTGAAAGTTTTACGCTCACCTTCATCTAGATGTCTTATTTCAAGATAATGGATCATTTGACGTGATCGGAAACATTTGTTTTACAATTTTACACTCAGTTTCGTCTAGATGCTTTGTTTTGTGATAACTAATCACTGCGTGTGATTGGAAACATTTGTTTTAAGATTTTATGTGTGGTTTCATCTAAATGCTTTGTTTCACGATAATGGATCATTCGGCACGATTGAAAACAACTGCCTTGAAATCTTATGCTTAGCTTCGTCTAGATGCTTTATTTCACGATAATAGACGATTGAGCATGATCGGAAGCATTCGTTTTAGGATTTGACGCTTAGTTTCATCTTGGTGCAGGAGCATGTAAGGGCAATCTTGTGTCACCCAAAATTTATGCCTCTTGTTTTCACTTCTTTCCAAGATTTGTGTTTTTGGACCCCCATTTGCGTGAATAATGATCCAGGACCTTCCAAGTTTCCAACAGGCTAAGGATACCCCACTTACTATTTTTAGTAAGACTTGTCAGAGAAGCGGTTGACCCTAAGATTTTGCCCAAAGCTTTGAAATAGTCAAATAAGCACTCTCGGTAGATCTCATCTCAAGATCACGTCTGGATTTCAAGATATTGAAGTTTCAAGTTTGTGAGGATTCATCCCCTGATTGCATTTCACCATAGTGGATCATTGAGTGCGATCGGAAACATTTTGTCTTGAAATTTTATGATTGGCTTCATCCATATGTTTTATTTCATGACAACTGTTGATTGAGCGTGGTCAGAAATGTTCGTTTGAAAGTTTTACGCTCAGCTTCGACCAGATGCCTTATTTCATGATAATGGATCATTCAGTGTGATCGGAAACATTTGTTTCAAACTTTTACACTCGGTTTCATCTAGATGCTTTGTTTCGTGGTATTGCATCATTCAGTGTGATCGGAAACATTTGTTTTACAATTTTACACTCAGTTTCGTCTAGATGCTTTTTTCGTGTTAATGAATTGTTGCGTGCGATCGGAAACGTTTGTTTTAAAATTTTACGCTTAGATGTGCCTAGGTGCTTTATTTCGCGATAACGAAATGCTGTGTGTGATTAGAAACATTTGTTTTAAGATTTTATGCGTGAATTCATCGAGATGCTTTGTTTCACGATGATGGATCATTTCGCATGATTGGAAACAACTACCTTGAAATCTTATGTTCAGCTTGGTCTAGATGCTCTATTTCACAATAATAGATGATTGAGCATGATCAGAAGCATTCGTTTTAAGATTTGATACTTAGTTTCATCTTGGTGCAGGAGCATGTAAGGGCAATCTTGCGTCACCCAAAATTGATGTCTTTTTTTTTCACCTCCTTCCAAGATTTGTGTTTTTGGACACCCATTTGCACGAATAACGATCCAGGACCTTCAAAGTTTCCAACGGGCTAAGGATACCCCACTTACTATTTTTAGTAAGTCTTGCCGGAGAAGCGGTTGCCCCCAAGATTTTCTCCAGAGCTTCCGCATAGTCAAATAAGCACTGTTGGTAGATCTCATCTCAAGATCGCGTCTAGATTTCAAGATATTGAAGTTTCAAGTTTGTGAGGATTCATCCCCTGATTGCATTTCATGATAGTGGATCATTGAGTGCGATCTGAAACATTTTTTCTTGAAATTTTACGATCGGCTTCGTCCATATGCTTTATTTCATGACAACTGATGATTGAGCATGGTCGGAAATGTTCATTTGAAAGTTTTACACTCAGCTTCATCCAGATGCCTTATTTCATGCTAATGGATCATTTGACGTGATCCGAAACATTTGTTTCCAAGTCTTACGCTCGGTTTCATCTAGATGATTTGTTTCGTGGTATTGCATCATTCAGTGCGATCGGAAACATTCGTTTTACAATACTACACTCAATTTCCCCTAGATGCTTTGTTTCGTGATAACGAATCGCTGCGTGCGATCGGAAACGTTTGTTTTAAAATTTTACGCTTAGATGTGCCTGGGTGCTTTATTTCACGATAACGAAACAGTGTGTGTGGTTGGAAACATTTGTTTTAAGATTTTATGCTCGGTTTCATCTAGATTATTTGTTTCATGATGATCGATCATTCAGCACAATTGGAAAAAACTTCCTTGAAATCTTACACTCAGCTTCGTCTGGATGCTCTATTTTACGATAATAGACGATTGAGCATGATCGGAAGCATTCGTTTTAAGATTTGACGCTTAGTTTCATCTTGGCGCAGGAGCATGTAAGGGCAACCTTGCATCACCCAAAATTGATGTCTTTTGTTTTCACCTCTTTCCAAGATTTGTGTTTTTGGACACCCATTTGCACGAATAACGATCCACGACCTTCAAAGTTTCCAACCGGCTAAGGATACCACAATTACTATTTTTAGTAATTCTTGCTGGAGAAGCGGTTGACCCCAATATTTCCCCCAGTGCTTCAGAATAGTGAAATAAGCAATGTCGGTAGATCTCATCTCAAGATCGCGTCTGGATTTCAAGATATTGAAGTTTCAAGTTTGTGAGGATTCATCCCCTAACTGCATTTCATGATAGTGGATCATTAAGTGCGATCGAAAACATTTTGTCTTGAAATTTTACGATCGGCTTCGTCCATATGCTTTATTTCATGACAACTGATGATTTAGCGTGGTTAGAAATGTACGTTTGAAAGTTTTATGCTCAGCTTCGTCCAGATGCCTTATTTCATGATAATTGATCATTCGACGTGATCGGAAACATTTGTTTCAAAATTTTATGCTTGGTTTCATCTAGATGCTTTGTTTCATGGTATTGCATCATTCAATGCGATCGGAAACATTTGTTTTACAATTTTACACTCAGTTTCATCTAGATGCTTTGTTTCGTGATAACGAATCGCTGCGCATGATCAGAAATGTTTGTTTTAAAATTTTATGCTTAGATGTGCCTGGGTGCTTTATTTCGCGATAATGAAATGCTGTGTGTGATCGGAAACATTTGTTTTAAGATTTTATGCGTAGTTTCATCTAGATGCTTTATTTCACGATGATGGATCATTCGGCACGATTGGAAACAACTGCCTTGAAATCTTACGCTCAGCTTCATCTATATGCTCTATTTCACGATAATAGATGATTGAGCATGATTGGAAGCATTTGTTTTAAGATTTGACGCTTAGTTTCATCTTGGCGCAAGAGCATGTAAGGGCAATCTTGCGTCACCCAAAATTGATGTCTTTTGTTTTCTCCTCTTTCCAAGATTTGTGTTTTTGGACACCCATTTGCATGAATAACAATCCAGGAGCTTCAAAGTTTCCAATGGGCTAAGGATACCCCACTATTTTTAGTCAGTCTTTCCGGAGAAGCGGTTGACCCCAAGATTTTTCCCAGAGCTTCGGAATAGTCAAATAAGCACTCTCGGTAGATCTCATCTCAAGATCGCATCTGGATTTCAAGATATTGAAGTTTCGAGTTTGTGAGGATTCATCCCCTGATTGCATTTCACGATAGTGGATCCTTGATTGCGATCGGAAACATTTGTCTTGAAATTTTACGATCGGCTTCGTCCATATGCTTTATTTCACGAAAACTAATGATTGAGCATGGTTGGAAATGTTCGTTTGAAAGTTTTACGATCAGCTTCATCCAGATGCCTTATTTCATGATAATGGATCATTCGACGTGATCAGAAACATTTGTTTCAAAATTTTATGCTCGGTTTCATCTAGATGCTTTGTTTCGTGGTATTGCATCATTCAGCGCGATTGGAAACATTCGTTTTACAATTTTACACTCAGTTTCATCTAGATGCTTTGTTTCATCGTAACGAATCACTGCGTGTAATCAGAAACATTTGTTTTGAAATTTTACGCTTAGATGTGCCTGGGTGCTTTATTTCGCGATAACGAAACACTGTGTGTGATCGAAAACATTTGTTTTAAGATTTTATGCGCGGTTTCATCTAGATGCTTTTTTTCACGATGATGGATCATTCGGCATGATTGGAAACAACTGCCTTGAAATCTTATGCTCAGCTTCGTCTAGATGCTCTATTTCACGATAATAGATGATTGAGCATGGTCGGAAGCATTCGTTTTAAGATTTGCTGCTTAGTTTCATCTTGGTGCAGGAGCATGTAAGGGCAATCTTGTGTCACCCAAAATTGATGTCTTTTGTTTTCACCTCTTTCCAAGATTTGTGTTTTTGGACACCCATTTGCGCGAATAACTATCCAAGACCTTTAAAGTTTCTGACGGGCTAAGGATACCCCACTTACTATTTTTAGTAAGTCTTGCCGGAGAAGCGGTTGACCCCAAGATTTTCCGCAGAGTTTCAGAATAGTCAAATAAGCACTCTTGGTAGATCTCATCTGGATTTCAAGATATTGAAGTATCGAGTTTGTGAGGATTCATCCCCTGATTGCATTTCACGATAGTGGATCATTGAGTGCGATCAGAAACATTTTGTCTTGAAATTTTACGATCAGCTTCGTCCATATGATTTATTTCATGACAACTGATGATTAAGCATGGTTGGAAAAGTTTGTTTGAAATTTTAAGCTTAGCTTTGTCCAGATGCCTTATTTCATGATAATGGATCATTCGACGTGATCGGAAACATTTGTTTCAAAATTTTATGCTCGGTTTCATCTAGATGCTTTGTTTCATTGTATTGCATCATTTAGTGTGATCGAAAACATTTGTTTTACAATTTTACACTTAGTTTCTTCTAGATGCTTTGTTTCATCATAACAAATCACTGCGTGCAATCGGAAACGTTTGTTTTGAAATTTTACGATTAGATGTGCCTGGGTGCTTTATATCGCGATAACGAAATGCTGTGTGTGATCGGAAACATTTGTTTTAAGATTTTATGTGCGGTTTCATCTAGATGCTTTATTTCACGATGATGGATCATTTTGCACGATTGGAAACAACTGCCTTGAAATCTTACGCTAAGCTTCATCTAGATGCTCTATTTCACGATAATAGATGATTGAGCATGATCGGAAGCATTCATTTTAAGATTTCACGCTTAGTTTCATCTCGGCGCAAGAGCATGTAAGCGTAATCTTGCGTCACCCAAAATAGATGTCTTTTGTTTTCACCTCTTTCCAAGATTTATGTTTTTGGACACCCATTTGCGCGAATAACGATCCTAGACCTTCAAAGTTTCCAACGGGCTAAGGATACCCCACTTACTATTTTTAATAAGTCTTGCCAGAGAAGCGGTTGACCCCAAGATTTTCCCTAGAGCTTCGGAATAGTTAAATAAGCACTCTCGGTAGATCTCATCTCAAGATCGCATCTAGATTTCAAGATATTGAAGTTTTGAGTTTGTGAGGATTCATCCCTTGATTGCATTTCACGATAGTGGATCATTGATTGTGATCGGAAACATTTGTCTTGAAATTTTACGATCGGCTCTGTCCATATGCTTTATTTCACGACAATTGATGATTGAGCGTGATCAGAAACATTCATTTGAAAGTTTTATGCTCAGCTTCGTCTAGATGCCTTATTTCATGATAATGGATCATTCGACATGATCGGAAACATTAGTTTGATTGAGCATGATCGGAAGCATTCGTTTTGAGATTTGACACTTAGTTTCATCTTGGTGCAGGAGCATGTAAGGGCAATCTTGCGTCACCTAAAATTGACGTCTTTTGTTTTCACTTCTTTCCAAGATTTGTGTTTTTTGACACCCATTTGATCAGAAACGTTCATTTGAAAGTTTTACGCTCAGCTTCGTCCAGATGCCTTATTTCATGGTATTACATCATTCAGTGCGATCGGAAACATTCATTTTACAATTTTACACTCAGTTTCGTCTAGATGCTTTCTTTTGTGATAACAAATCGCTGCGTGCGATCGGAAACATTTGTTTGAAAATTTTACACTTAGATGTGCCCGGGTGCTTTATTTCACGCGATAACGAAACATTGTGTGTGATTGGAAACATTTGTTTTAAAATTTAATGCGCGGTTTCATCTAGATGGTTTGTTTCATGATAATGGATCATTCGGTACAATTGGAAACAACTACCTTGAAATCTTATGCTCAGCTTCGTCTAGATGCTTTATTTCACAATAATAGATGATTGAGCATGATCAGAAGCATTTGTTTTAGGATTTGATGCTTAGTTTCATCTTGGTGCAGGAGCATGTAAGGGCAATCTTGCATCACCCAAAATTGATGTTTTTTGTTTTCACTTCTTTCCAAGATTTTATTTTTTGGACACCCATTTGCGTGAATAACGATCCAGGACCTTCAAAGTTTCCAACGGAGTAAGCATTACCCACTTACTATTTTTAGTAAGTCTTTCCGGAGAAGCGGTTGACCCCAAGATTTTCCCCAGAGCTTCGGAATAGTCAAATAAGCACTCTCGGTATATCTCATCTCAAGATCACATATGGATTTCAAGATATTGAAGTTTTTAGTTTGTGAGGATTCATCCCCTGATTGCATTTCATGAGAGTGGATCATTGAGTGCGATCGGAAACATTTGTCTTGAAATTTTACGATCAGCTCTGTCCATATACTTTATTTCACGACAACTGATGATTGAGTCTAATCAGAAATGTTCGTTTGAAAGTTTTATGCTCAGCTTCATCCAGATGCCTTATTTCATGATAATGGATCATTCGACGTGATCAGAAACATTTGTTTCAAAATTTTGTGCTCAGTTTCATCTAGATGCTTTATTTCATGGTATTGCATCATTCAATGTGATCAGAAACATTCGTTTTACAATTTTACACTCAGTTTTGTCTAGATGCTTTGTTTCGTGATAACGAATCGCTACGTGCGATCGGAAACGTTTGTTTTAAAATTTTACGCTTAGATGTGGCTGGGTGCTTTATTTTGTGTGATAACAAAATGTTGTGTGTGATCAGAAACATTTGTTTTAAGATTTTATGCGCGGTTTCATCTAGATGCTTTGTTTCACAATAATGGATCATTCGGCACGATTGGAAACAACTGCCTTGAAATCTTACGCTCAGCTTCATCTAGATGCTTTATTTCATGATAATAGATGATTGAGCATGATCGGAAGCATTCGTTTTAGGATTTGACGCTTAGTTTCATCTTGGTGCTGGAGCATGTAAGGGCAATCTTGCGTCACCCAAAATTGATGTCTTTTGTTTTCACTTCTTTCCAAGATTTGTGTTTTTGGACACCCATTTTCACAAATAACGATCTAGGACCTTCAAAGTTTCCAACGGGCTAAGGATACCCCACTTACTATTTTTAGTAAGTTTTGCCGGAGAAGCAGTTGACCCGAAGATTTTCCCCAGAGCTTCGGAATAGTCAAATAAGCACTCTCGGTAGATCTCATCTCAAGATTACATCTGGATTTCAAGATATTGAAGTTTCAACTTTATGAGGATTCATCCCCTGATTGCATTTCATGACAGTTGATCATTGAGTGTGATCAGAAACAATTGTCTTGAAATTTTACGATCGGCTTCGTCCATATGCTTTATTTCACCACAACTGATGATTGAGCATGATCAGAAATGTTCGTTTGAAAATTTTACGCTCAGCTTCGTCCAAATGCCTTATTTCATGATAATGAATCATTCGACGTGATCAGAAATTTGTTTCAAAATTTTGCGCTCAGTTTCATCTATATGCTTTATTTCATGGTATTGCATCATTCAATGTGATCAGAAACATCTGTTTTATAATTTTACACTTAGTTTTGTCTAGATGCTTTGTTTCGTGATAACGAATCGCTACGTGCGATCGGAAACATTTGTTTTAAAATTTAAGATTTGACGCTTAGTTTCATCTTGGTGCATGAGCATGTAAGGGCAATCTTGCGTCACCCAAAATTAATGCCTTTTATTTTCATTTCTTTCCAAGATTTGTATTTTTGGACACCCATTTGTGCGAATAACGATCCAGGACATTCAAAGTTTCCAACGGGCTAAGGATACCCCACTTACTATTTTTAGTAATTCTTGCCGTTGAAGTGGTTGACCCCAAGATTTTCCCCAAAGCTTTAGAATAATCAAATAAGCACTCTCGGTAGATCTCATCTCAAGATCCCGTCTGGATTTCAAGATATTAAATTTTCGAGTTTGTGAGGATTCATCCCTTGATTGCATTTCACGATAGTGGATCATTGAGTGCGATCGGAAACATTTGTCTTGAAATTTTATGTTCAACCTCGTCCATATGCTTTATTTCATGACAACTGATGATTGACCATGTTAAAAAATGTTCGTTTGAAAGTTTTACACTCAGCTTCATCTAGATGCCTTATTTCATGATAATGGATCATTCAACGTGATCGGAAACATTTGTTTCAAAATTTTACGCTCGATTTCATCTAGATTTGCTTTATTTCATTGTATTGCATCATTCAGTGCGATCGGACACATTCATTTTATAATTTTACACTCAGTTTCATCTAGATGCTTTGTTTCATGATAACAAATCGCTGCGTATGATCGGAAACATTTGTTTTAAAATTTTACGCTTAGATGTGCCTGGGTGCTTTAATTTGCAATAACAAAACGCTGTGTGTGATCAGAAACATTTGTTTTAAGATTTTATGCACGGTTTCATCTAGATGCTTTGTTTCACGATAATGGATCATTCGGCACGACTAGAAACAACTGCCTTGAAATCTTACACTCAGCTTGGTCTAGATTCTTTATTTCACGATAATAGATGATTGGGCATGATCTTCTGACCACGCTCAATCATCACTTGTCATGAAATAAACCATATGGACAAAGCCGATTGTAAAATTTCAAGATAAATGTTTCTGATCGCACTCAATGATCCACTATCGTGAAATGCAATCAAGGGATGAATCCTCACAAACTTGAAACTTCAATATCTTGAAATCCAGACGCGATATTGAGATGAGATCTACCGAGAGTGCTTATCTGACTATTTCGAAGCTCTGGGGAAAATCTTGGGGTCAACCGCTTCTCCGGCAAGACTAAATAAAAATAGTAAGTGGGGTATCCTTAGCCTGTTGGAAACGCTCAAGGTCCTGGATCGTTATTCAAGCAAATGGGTGTCTTAAAACACAAATCTTGGAAAGAAGTGAAAACAAAAGACGTCAATTTTGGGTGACGCAAGATTGCCCTTACATGCCCCTACACCAAGATGAAACTAAGCATCAAATCTTAAAATGAATGAAAGTTTGAAAGTTTTATGCTCAGCTTCGTCCAGATGCCTTGTTTCATGATAATGGATCATTCGACATGATCGGAAACATTTGTTTAAAAATTTTACGCTCGATTTCATCTAGATGTGCTTTATTTCATGGTATTGCATCATTCAGTGCGATCAGAAACATTCGTTTTACAATTTTACACTCAGTTTTGTCTACATGCTTTGTTTCGTGATAACAAATCGTTGCGTGTGATCGGAAACATTGGTTTTAAAATTTTACGTTTAGATGTGCCTGGGTGCTTTATTTCGCGATAACGAAATGCTGTGTGTGATCAGAAACATTTGTTTTAAGATTTTATGCGCAGTTTCATCTAGATGCTTTGTTTCACGATGATGGATCATTCGGCACGATTGGAAACAACTGCCTTGAAATCTTACGCTCAGCTTCGTCTAGATGCTCTATTTCACGATAATAGATGATTGAGCATGATCGGAAGCATTCGTTTTAAGATTTGACGCTTAGTTTCATCTTGGTACAGGCGCATGTAAGGGCAATCTTGCGTCACCCAAAATTAATGTCTTTTGTTTTCACTTCTTTCCAAGATTTGTGTTTTTGGACACCCATTTGCGCGAATAACGATCCAGGACCTTCAAAGTTTCCAACGGGCTAAGGATACCCCACTTACTATTTTTAGTAAGTCTTGCCGGAGAAGCGGTTGACCCAAAGATTTTCCCCAGAGCTTCGTAATAGTCAAATAAGCACTCTCGGTAGATCTCATCTCAAGATAGATCTGGATTTCAGGGTATTGAAGTTTCAAGTTTGTGAGGATTCATCCCTTGATTGCATTTCACGATAGTGGATCATTGAGTGCGATCGGAAACATTTGTCTTGAAATTTTATGATCAGCTTTGTCCATATGCTTTATTTCACGACAACTGATGATTGAGCATGGTCAGAAACTTTTTTTTGAAAGTTTTACGCTCAGCTTCGTCTAGATGCCTTATTTCATGATAATGGATCATTTGACGTGATCGGAAACATCTGTTTCAAAATTTTACACTCGGTTTCATCTAGATGTGCTTTATTTCGTGGTATTGCATCATTGAGTGCAATCGAAAACATTCGTTTTACAATTTTCAACTCAGTTTGACCTAGATGGTTTTTTTCGTGATAACGAATTGCTGTGTGCGATCGGAAACATTTGTTTGAAAATTTTATGCTCAGATGTGCCTGGGTGTTGCTTTATTTCGCGATAATGAAATGCTGTGTGTGATCAGAAACGTTTGTTTTAAGATTTTATGGCCGGTTTCTTCTAGATGCTTTGTTTCACGATAATGGATCATTCGGCATGACTGGAAACAACTGCCTTGAAATCTTACACTCAGCATCGTCTAGATGCTCTATTTCACGATAATAGATGATTGAGCATGATCAGAAACATTCATTTTAATATTTGACGCTTAGTTTCATCTTGGTGCAGGAGCATGTAAGGGCAATCTTGTGTCACCCAAAATTGATGTCTTTTGTTCTCACTTCTTTCCAAGATTTGTGTTTTTGGACACCCATTTGCATGAGTAACGATCTAGGACCTTCAAAGTTTCTAACGGGCTATAGATACCCCACTTACTATTTTTAGTAAGTCTTGTCGGAGAAGCGGTTGACCCCAAGATTTTCCCCAGAGCTTTGGAATAGTCAAATAAGCACTCTTGGCAGATCTCATCTCAAGATCGCGTCTGGATTTCAAGATATTGAAGTTTCAAGTTTGTGAGGATTCATCTCCTGATTGCATTTCACGATAGTGGATCATTGAGTGCGATCACAAACTTTTGTCTTGAAATTTTACGATCAGCTTTGTCCATATGCTTTATTTCACGACAACTGATGATTGAGCATGGTCAGAGACATTCGTTTGAAATTTTTACACTCAACTTTGTCCAGGTGCATTATTTCGTGATAATCGATCATTCGATGTGATCGAAAATATTTGTTTCAAAATTTTACGCTCGGTTTCATCTAGATGTGCTTTATTTCATGGTATTGAATCATTCAGTGCGATCAGAAACATTCGTTTTACAATTTTACACTCAGTTTCATCTAGATGATTTGTTTCATGATAACAAATCGCTGCTTGCGATCAAAAATGTTTGTTTTAAAATTTTACGCTTAGATGTGCCTGGGTGCTTTATTTCGTGATAACGAAACGCTGTGTGTGATCGGAAACATTTGTTTTAAGATTTTATGTACGGTTTCATCTAAATGCTTCGTTTCACGATAATAGATCATTCGGCATGATTGGAAACAACTGCCTTGAAATCTTACGCTCAGCTTCGTCTAGATGCTCTATTTCATGATAATAGATGATTGAGCATGATCGGAAACATTCATTTTAAGATTTGACGCTTAGTTTTATCTTGGTGCAGGAGCATGTAAGGGAAATCTTGCGTCACCCAAAATTGATGTCTTTTGTTTTCACTTCTTTCCAAGATTTGTGTTTTTAGACACCCATTTGCTCAAATAATGATCCAGGACCTTCAAAGTTTCCAAGGGGTTAAGGATACCACACTTACTATTTTTAGTAAGTCTTGCCAGAGAAGCGGTTGACCCCAAGATTTTCCCCAGAGCTTCGGAATAGTCAAATAAGCACTCTCAGTATATCTCATCTCAAGATTGCGTCTGGATTTCAAGATATTGAAGTTTCAAGTTTGTAAAGATTCATCCCCTGATTGCATTTCATGATAGTGGATCATTGAGTGCGATCAGAAACATTTGTCTTGAAATTTTACGATCGGCTTCGTCCGTATGCTTTATTTTATGACAACTGATGATTGAGCGTGGTCAGAAATGTTCGTTTGAAAGTTTTACGCTCAGCTTCGTCCAGATGCCTTATTTCGTGATAATGGATCATTCGACGTGATTAGAAACATTTGTTTCAAAGTTTTATGCTGGGTTTCATCTAGATGCTTTATTTTGTGGTATTGCATCATTCAGTGCGATCGGAAACATTCGTTTTGCAATTTTACACTCTGTTTCATCTAGATGCTTTGTTTTGTGATAATGAATTGCTGTGTGCGATCAGAAATGTTTGTTTTAAAATTTTACGCTTAGATGTGCCTGGGTACTTTATTTTGCGATAACGAAACGCTGGGTGTGATCGGAAACATTAGTTTTAGGATTTTATCTGCGGTTTCATCTAGATGCTTTGTTTCACAATAACGGATCATTCAGAACGATTGGAAACAACTGCCTTGAAATCTTACGCTCAGCTTCGTGTAGATGCTCTATTTCACGATAATAGATGATTGAGCATGATCGGAAGCATTCGTTTTAAGATTTGACACTTAGTTTCATCTTGGTGCAGGAGCATGTAAAGGCAATCTTGCGTCACCCAAAATTGATGTCTTTTGTTTTCACTTCTTTCCAAGATTTTTGTTTTTGGACACCCATTTGCGTGAATAACGATCCAGGACCTTCAAAGTTTCCAATGGGCTAAGGATACCACACTTACTATTTTTAGTAAGTCTTGCTGAAGAAGTGGTTGACCCCAAGATTTTCCCCAGAGCTTCGGAATAGTCAAATAAGCACTCTCAGTAGATCTCATCTCAAGATCGTGTCTGGATTTCAAGATATTGAAGTTTCAAGTTTGTGAGGATTCATCCCCTGATTGCATTTCACGATAGTGGATCATTGAGTGCGATCGGAAACAATTGTCTTGAAATTTTACGATCGGCTTCGTCCATATGCTTTATTTCACGACAACTGATAATTGAGCGTGATCAGAAACATTCGTTTGAAAGTTTTACGCTCAGCTTCGTCTAGATGCCTTATTTCATGATAATGGATTATTCGACGTGATCGGAAACATTCGTTTGAAAGTTTTGTACTCAGTTTCATCTAGATGCTTTATTTAATGGTATTGCATCATTCAGTGCGATCGAAAACATTCATTTTACAATTTTACACTCAGTTTCATCTAGATGCTTTGTTTCGTGATAACGAATCATTGCGTGCAATCGGAAACGTTTGTTTTATAATTTTACACGTAGATGTGCCTGAGTGCTTTATTTCGTGATAACGAAATGCTGTGTGTGATCAGAAACATTTGTTTTAAGATTTTATTTGCGGTTTCATCTAGATGCTTTGTTTCACAATGATGAATCATTTGGCACGACTGGAAACAATTGACTTGAAATCTTACGCTCAGCTTCATCTAGATGCTCTATTTCATGATAATAGATGATTGAGCATGATCGGAAGCATTCGTTTTAAGATTTCGTGCTTAGTTTCATCTTGGCGTAGGAGCATGTAAGGGCAATCTTGCGTGACCCAAAACTAATGTCTTTTGTTTTCACCTCTTTCCAAGATTTGTGTTTTTGGACACCCATTTGCGCAAATAACATTCCTGGACCTTCAAAGTTTCCAACGGGCTAAGGATACCCCACTTTCTATTTTTAGTAAGTCTTGCCGGAGGAGCGGTTGACCCCAAGATTTTCCCCAGAGCTTCGGAATAGTCAAATAAGCACTCTCGGTAGATCTCATCTCAAGATCGCATCTGGATTTTAAGATATTGAAGTTTCAAGTTTGTGAGGATTCATGCCCTGATTGCATTTCACGATTGAGTGCGATCGGAAACATTTGTCTTGATATTTTATGATTGGCTTCGTCCATATGGTTTATTTCACGACAACTGATGATTTAGCGTGGTCAGAAATGTTTGTTTGAAAGTTTTACATTCAAATTCATCTAGATGCCTTATTTCATGATAATGGATCATTCGATGTGATCGGAAACATTTGTTTGAAAATTTTACACTTCATTTCATCTAGATGCTTTGTTTTGTGGTATTGCATCATCCAGTGCGATTGGAAACATTCGTTTTACAATTTTACACTCAGTTTCCTCTAGATGCTTTGTTTCGTGATAACGAATTGCTGCGTGTGATTGCAAACGTTTGTTTTAGAATTTTACGCTCAGATGTGCCTGGGTGCTTTATTTCATGATAACGAAATGCTGTGTGTGATCGGAAACATTTGTTTTAAGATTTTATGCGCGGTTTCATCTAGATGCTTTGTTTCACGATGATGGATCATTCAGCACGGTTGGAAACAACTATGTTGAAATCTTACACTCAGCTTCGTCTAGATGCTCTATTTCAAGATCGTGTCTGGATTTCAAGATATTGAAGTTTCAAGTTTGTGAGGATTCATCCCCTAATTGCATTTCACGATAGTGGATCATTGAGTGCGATCGGAAACATTTTGTCTTAAAATTTTATGATCAGCTTCGTCCATATGCTTTATTTCATGACAACTGATGATTGAGTGTGGTCAGAAACATTCGTTTGAAAGTTTTACGCTTAGCTTCATCCAGATGGCTTATTTCATGATAATGGATCATTCGACATGATCGGAAACATTTGTTTCAAAATTTTACGCTCGGTTTCATCTAGATGCTTTGTTTCGTGGTATTGCATCATTCAGTGCGATCGGAAACATTCGTTTTACAATTTTACAGTCAGTTTCGTCTAGATGCTTTGTTTCGTGATAACAAATCGCTGTGTGCGATTAGAAACGTTTGTTTTAAAATTTTACACTTAGATGTGCCTGGGTGCTTTATTTCGCGATAACGAAATGCTGTGTGTGATCAGAAACATTTGTTTTAAGATTTTATGCGTGGTTTCATCTAGATGCTTTTTTTCACGATGATGGATCATTTAGCACGATTGGAAACAACTGCCTTGAAATGTTACGCTCAGCTTCGTCTAGATGCTCTATTTCGCGATAATAGATGATTGAGCATGATCGGAAGCATTCGTTTTAAGATTGGTGCAAGAGCATGTAAGGGCAATCTTGCGTCACCCAAAATTGATGTCTTTTGTTTTCACTTCTTTCCAAGATTTGTGTTTTTGGACACCCATTTGCGCGAATAACGATCCAGGACCTTGAAAGTTTCCAACGGGCTAAGGATACCCAAATTACTATTTTTAGTAAGTCTTGTCGGAGAAGCGGTTGACCCCAAGATTTCCCCCAAAGCTTCAGAATAGTCAAATAAGCACTCTTGGTGGATCTTATCTCAAGATCGCGTTTAGATTTCAAGATATTGAAGTTTTGAGTTTTTGAGGATTCATCCCCTGATTGTATTTCACGATAGTGGATCATTGAGTGCGATCGGAAACATTTGTCTTGAAATTTTATGATCGGCTTCATCCATATGCTTTATTTCACAACAACTGATGATTGAGCGTGGTCAGAAACGGTCGTTTGAAATTTTTACGCTCAACTTCGTCCAGATGCCTTATTTCATGATAATGGATCATTCGACATGATCGGAAACATTTGTTTCAAAATTTTACACTCCGTTTCATCTAGATACTTTGTTTCATGGTATTGCATATTCAGTGCAATCAGAAACATTCATTTTACAATTTTGCACTTAGTTTCATCTAGATGCTTTGTTTCATGGTAACGAATCACGACGTGAAATCAAAAATGTTTGTTTTAAAATTTTACGCTTAGATGTGCCTAGGTGCTTTATTTTAAAATTTTACGCTTAGATGTGCCTGGGTGCTTTATTTTACATTCAGTTTTGTCTAGATGCTTTGTTTCATGATACCGAATCGATGCGTGCGATCGGAAACGTTTGTTTTAAAATTTTATGCTTAGATGTGCCTGGGTGCTTTATTTCACGATAACGAAATGCTGTGTGTGATCGGAAACATTTCTTTTAAGATTTTATGCCTGGTTTCATCTAGATGCTTTATTTCACAAAGACGGATCATTCTACACGATTGGAAATAAATGCCTTGAAATCTTAGGCTCAGCTTCGTCTAGATGCTCTATTTCACGATAATAGATGATTGAGCATGATCGGAAGCATTCATTTTAAGATTTCACGCTTAGTTTCATCTTGGTGCAGGAGCATGTAAGGGCAATCTTGCGTCACCCAAAATTGATGTCTTTTGTTTTCACATCTTTCCAAGATTTGTGTTTTTGGACACCGATTTGCATGAATAACGATCCAGGACCTTCAAAGTTTCCAATGGGCTAAGGATACCCCACTTACTATTTTTAGTAAGTCTTGCCGGAGAAGCGGTTGACCCCAAGATTCTCCCCAGAACTTCAGAATAGTCAAATAAGAACTCTTGGTAGATCTCATCTCAAGATCGCCTCTAGATTTCAAGATATTGAAGTTTTGAGTTTGTGAGGATTCATCCCCTGATTGCATTTCACGATAGTGGATCATTGAGTGCGATCGGAAACATTTGTCTTGAAATTTTACGATCGGCTTATTCCATATGGTTTCTTTCACGACAACTAATGATTGAGCATGGTCAGAAAGGTTTGTTTGAAAGTTTTATGCTCAGCTTCATCCAGATGCCTTATTTCATGATAATGGATCATTCGACGTGATCGGAAGCATTTGTTTCAAAATTTTATGCTCGGTTTCATCTAGATGCTTTATTTCGTGGTATTGCATCATTCAGTGCGATCGGAAACATTCGTTTTACAATTTTACACTCAGTTTCATCTAGATGCTTTATTTCGTGATAACGAATCACTGCGTGCGATCGGAAACATTTGTTTTAAAATTTTACGCTTAGATGTGCCTGGGTGCTTTATTTCGTGATAACGAAATGCTGTGTGTGATCAGAAACATTTGTTTTAAGATTTTATGCGTGGTTTCATCTAGATGCTTTGTTTCATGATGATGGATCATTCAACACGATTGGAAACAACTGCCTTGAAATCTTATGCTCAACTTCGTCTAGATGCTCTATTTAACGATAATAGATGATTGAGCATGATCGGAAGCATTTGTTTTAAGATTTGACACTTAGTTTCATCTTGGTGCAGGAGCATGTAAGGGCAATCTTGCGTCACCCAAAATTGATGTCTTTTGTTTTCACATCTTTCCAAGATTTGTGTTTTTGGACACCCATTTGCGTGAATAACGATCTAGGATCTTCAAAGTTTCCAACGGGCTAAGGATACCCCACTTACTATTTTTAGTAAGTCTTGCCGGAGAAGCGGTTGACCCTAAGATTTTCCCTAGAGCTTCAGAATAGTCAAATAAGCACTCTCGGTAGATCTCATCTCAAGATCACATCTGGATTTTAAGATATTAAAGTTTTGTGTTTCTGAGGATTCATCCCCTCATTGCATTTCACAATAGTTGATCATTGAGTGCGATCAAAAATATTTGTCTTGAAATTTTATGATCGGCTTATTCCATATGCTTTCTTTCACGACAACTAATGATTGAGCATGGTCGGAAACGTTCATTTGAAAGTTTTATGCTCAGCTTCATCCAGATGCCTTATTTCATCATAATGGATCATTCGATGTGATTGGAAACATTTGTTTCAAAATTTTATGCTCGGTTTCATGTAGATGCTTTGATTCATGGTATTGCATCATTCAGTGCGATCGGAAACATTCGTTTTACAATTTTACACTCAGTTTCATCTAGATGCTCTGTTTCATGATAACGAGTCACTGCGTGCAATCAGAAATGTTTGTTTTAAAATTTTACACTTAGATGTGTTTGGGTGCTTTATTTCGCGATAACGAAACGTTGTGTGTGATCGGAAACATTTGTTTTAAGATATTATGCGCGGTTTCATCTAGATGCTTTGTTTCACGATGATGGATCATTTGGCACGATTGGAAACAACTACCTTGAAATCTTACGCTCAGCTTCGTCTAGATGCTCTATTTCATGATAATAGACGATTGAGCATGATCGGAAGCATTCGTTTTAAGATTTGACACTTAGTTTCATCTTAGTGCAGGAGCATGTAAGGGCAATCTTGCGTCACCCAAAATTGATGTCTTTTGTTTTCACATCTTTCCAAGATTTGTGTTTTTTGACACCCATTTGCACGAATAACTATCCAGGACCTTCGAAGTTTCCAACAGGCTAAGGATACCCCACTTACTATTTTTAGTAAGTCTCGCCGGAGAAGCGGTTGACACCAAGAGTTTCCCCAGAGCTTCGAAATAGTCAAATAAGCACTCTCGGTAGATCTCATCTCAAGATCGCATCTGGATTTCAAGATATTGAAGTTTCAAGTTTGTGAGGATTCATCCCCTGATTGCATTTCATGATAGTGGATCATTGAGTGCGATCGGAAACATTTTGTCTTGAAATTTTACGATCGGCTTCGTCCATATGCTTTATTTCACGACAACTGATGATTGGGCGTAGTCAGAAATGTTCATTTGAAAGTTTTACGCTCAGCTTCATCCAGATGCCTTATTTCATGATAATGGATCATTCGATGTGATCGAAAACATTTGTTTGAAAATTTTACGCTTGGTTTCATCTAGATGCTTTGTTTCGTGGTATTGCATCATTCAGTACGATCGGAAACATTCATTTTACAATTTTACACTTAGTTTCGTCTAGATGCTTTGTTTCATGATAACGAATTGCTCCGTGCGATCGGAAACGTTTGTTTTAAAATTTTAAGCTTAGATGTGCCTGGGTGCTTATTTCGCGATAACGAAACGTTGTGTGTGATCGTAAAAATTTGTTTTAAGATTTCATGCGCGGTTTGATCTAGATGCTTTGTTTCACGATGATGGATCATTCAGCGTGATTGGAAACAACTGCCTTGAAATCTTACGCTCAGCTTCGTCTAGATGCTCTATTTCACGATAATAGATGATTAAGCATGATCGGAAGCATTCGTTTTAAGATTTGATGCTTAGTTTCATCTTGGTGTAGGAGCATGTAAGGGCAATCTTGCGTCACCAAAAATTGATGTCTTTTGTTTTCACCTCTTTCAAAGATTTGTGTTTTTGGACACCCATTTGCACGAATAACGATCCAGGACCTTCAAAGTTTCCAACGGCTAATGATACCATAGTTACTATTTTTAGTAAGTCTCGCCGAAGAAGCGGTTGACCCCAAGATTTTCCACAGAACTTTGAAATAGTCAAATAAGCAATCTCGGTAGATCTCATCTCAAGATCACCTCTGGATTTCAAGATATTGAAGTTTCGAGTTTGTGAGGATTCATCCCCTGATTGCATTTCATGATAGTGGATCATTGAGTGCGATCGGAAACATTTTGTCTTGAAATTTTACGATCGGCTTCGTCCATATGCTTTATTTCATGACAACTGATGATTGAGCATGGTCGAAAATGTTTGTTTGAAAGTTTTACACTCATCTTCGTCCAGATGCCTTATTTCATGATAATGGATCATTCGACGTGATTGGAAACATTTGTTTCAAAATTTTACGCTTAGTTTCATCTAAATGCTTTTTTTCGTGGTATTGCATCATGCAGTGCAATCGGAAACATTCGTTTTACAATTTTACACTCAGTTTCATCTAGATGCTTTGTTTCATGATAACGAATTGCTGCGTGTGATCAGAAATCTTTGTTTTAAAATTTTACACTTAGATGTGCCTGGGTGGTTTATTTCGCGCGATTATGAAACGTTGTGTGTGATCGGAAACATTTGTTTTAAGATTTTATGTGCGGTTTCATCTAGATGCTTTGTTTCACGATAATGGATCATTCTACATGATTGGAAACAACTAGCTTGAAAGCTTACGCTGAGCTTCGTCTAGATGCTTTAATTCATGATAATAGATGATTGAGCATGATCGGAAGCATTTGTTTTAGGATTTGAAGCTTAGTTTCATATTGGTGCAGGAGCATGTAAGGGCAATCTTGCGTCACCCAAAATTGATGTCTTTTGTTTTCACTTCTTTGCAAGATTTGTGTTTTTGGACACCCATTTGCACGAATAATGATCCAGGACCTTCAAAGTTTCCAACGGGCTAAGGGTACCCCACTTAGTATTTTTAGTAAGTCTTGCCGAAGAAGCGGTTGACCCCAAGATTTTCATGAGAGTGGATCATTGAGTGCGATCGGAAACATTTTGTCTTGAAATTTTACGATCGGCTTCGTCCATATGCTTTATTTCACGACAACTGATGATTGAGCGTAGTCAGAAATGTTCATTTGAAAGTTTTATGCTCAGCTTCGTCCAGATGCCTTATTTCATGATAATGGATCATTCGATGTGATCGAAAACATTTGTTTGAAAATTTTACGCTTGGTTTCATCTAGATGCTTTGTTTCGTGGTATTGCATCATTCAGTGCGATCGGAAACATTCATTTTACAATTTTACACTTAGTTTCGTCTAGATGCTTTGTTTCATGATAACAAATTGCTCCGTGCGATTGGAAACGTTTGTTTTAAAAATTTAAGCTTAGATGTGCCTGGGTGCTTATTTCGCGATAATGAAACGTTGTGTGTGGTCGGAAAAATTTGTTTTAAGATTTCATGCGCGGTTTGATCTAGATGCTTTGTTTCACGATGATGGATCATTCAGCACGATTGGAAACAACTGCCTTGAAATCTTATGCTCAGCTTCGTCTAGATGCTCTATTTCACGATAATAGATGATTAAGCATGATCGGAAGCATTCGTTTTAAGATTTGATGCTTAGTTTCATCTTGGTGTAGGAGCATGTAAGGGCAATATTGCATCACCCAAAATTGATGTCTTTTGTTTTCACCTCTTTCAAAGATTTGTGTTTTTGGACACCCATTTGCGCGAATAACGATCCAGGACCTTCAAAGTTTCCAACGGCTAATGATACCATAGTTACTATTTTTAGTAAGTCTCGCCGAAGAAGCGGTTGACCCCAAGATTTTCCACAGAGCTTTGAAATAGTCAAATAAGCAATCTCGGTAGATCTCATCTCAAGATCACCTCTGGATTTCAAGATATTGAAGTTTCGAGTTTGTGAGGATTCATCCCCTGATTGCATTTCATGATAGTGGATCATTGAGTGCAATCGGAAACATTTTGTCTTGAAATTTTACGATCGGCTTCATCCATATGCTTTATTTCATGACAACTGATGATTGAGCATGGTCGAAAATGTTTGTTTGAAATTTTTACACTCAGCTTCGTCCAGATGCCTTATTTCATGATAATGGATCATTCGACGTGATTGGAAACATTTGTTTCAAAATTTTACGCTCAGTTTCATCTAAATGCTTTTTTTCGTGGTATTGCATCATTCAGTGCGATCGGAAACATTCGTTTTACAATTTTACACTCAATTTCATCTAGATGCTTTGTTTTGTGATAACGAATTGCTGCGTGTGATCGGAAATCTTTGTTTTAAAATTTTACACTTAGATGTGCCTGGGTGGTTTATTTCGCGCGATTATGAAACGTTGTGTGTGATCGGAAACATTTGTTTTAAGATTTTATGCGTGGTTTCATCTAGATGCTTTGTTTCACGATAATGGATCATTCTGCATGATTGGAAAGAACTACCTTGAAAGCTTACGCTGAGCTTCGTCTAGATGCTTCAATTCACGATAATAGATGATTGAGCATGATCGGAAGCATTTGTTTTAGGATTTGAAGCTTAGTTTCATATTGGTGCAGGAGCATGTAAGGGCAATCTTGCGTCACCCAAAATTGATGTCTTTTGTTTTCACTTCTTTGCAAGATTTGTGTTTTTGGACACCCATTTGCACGAATAATGATCCAGGACCTTCAAAGTTTCCAACGGGCTAAGGGTACCCCACTTAGTATTTTTAGTAAGTCTTGCCGAAGAAGCGGTTGACTCCAAGATTTCATGAGAGTGGATCATTGAGTGCGATCGGAAACATTTGTCTTGAAATTTTATGATCGGCTTCGTCCATATGCTTTATTTCATGACAACTGATGATTGAGCGTGATCGGAAACATTTGTTTGAAAGTTTTACGATCAGCTTCATCCAGATGCCTTATTTCATGATAATGGATCATTCGATGCAATTGGAAACGTTTGTTTTAAAATTTAGGATTTGACGCTTAGTTTCATCTTGGTGTAGGAGCATGTAAGGACAATCTTGTGTCACCCAAAATTTATGTCTTTTGTTTTCACTTCTTTCCAAGATTTGTGTTTTTGGACACCCATTTGCGCGAATAACGATCCAGGACCTTCAAAGTTTCCAACGGGCTAAGGATACCCCACGTACTATTTTTAATAAGTCTTGCCAGAGAAGTGGTTGACTCCAAGATTTTCCCTAGAGCTTTGGAATAGTCAAATTAGCACTCTTGGTAGATCTCATCTGAAGATCGCGTCTGGATTTCAATATATTGAAGTTTTGAGTTTGTGAGGATTCATCCCCTGATTGCATTTGATGAGAGTGGATCATTGAGTGCGATCGGAAACATTTGTCTTGAAATTTTATGATCCGCTTCGTCCATATGCTTTATGTCATGACAACTGATGATTGAGCGTGATCGGAAATGTTTGTTTGAAAGTTATATGCTCAGCTTCGTCCAGATGCCTTATTTGATGATAATGGATCATTCGATGTGATCAGAAACATTTGTTTTAAAATTTTGCACTCGGTTTCATCTAAATGCTTTATTTCATGGTATTGCATCATTCAATGTGATTGGAAATATTCATTTTACAATTTTACACTCAGTTTCGTCTAGATGCTTTGTTTCGTGATGACGAATCGTTGCGTGCGATCAGAAACATTTGTTTTAAAATTTAGGATTTGACACTTAGTTTCATCTTGGTGTAGGGGCATGTAAGGGCAATCTTGTGTCAGCCAAAATTGATTTCTTTTGTTTTAACTTCGTTCCAAGATTTGTGTTTCTGGACACCCATTTGCACGAATAACGATCCAAGACCTTCAAAGTTTCCAACGGGCTAAGGATACCTCACTTACTATTTTTAGTAAGTCTTTCCGGGAAGCGGTTGACCCCAAGATTTTCCCCAGAGCTTTGGAATAGTCAAATAAGCACTCTCGATAGATCTCATCTCAAGAGCGCTTCTAGATTTCAAGATATTGAAGTTTTGAGTTTGTGAGGATTCATCCCCTGATTGCATTTCATGAGAGTGGATCATTGTATGCGATCGGAAACATTTTTCTTGAAATTTTACGATCGGCTTCGTCCATATGCTTTATTTCATGACAACTAATGATTGAGCATGATCGAAATGTTTGTTCGAAAGTTTTACGCTCAGCTTCGTCCAGATGCCTTATTTCATGATAATGGATCATTCGACGTGATCAGAAACATTTGTTTGAAAATTTTGCATTTGGTTTCATCTAGATGCTTTATTTCATGGTATTGCACCATTCAGTGCGATCGGAAATATTTGTTTTACAATTTTACACTCAGTTTCATCTAGATGCTTTTTTTCGTGATAACGAATTGCTGCGTGTGATCAGAAATGTTTGTTTTAAAAATTTACGCTTAGATGTGCCTAGGTGCTTTATTTTGCATGATAATGAAACGTTGTCTGTGATCGGAAACATTTGTTTTAAGATTTTATGTGTGGTTTCATCTAGATGCTTTGTTTCACGATAATGGATCATTTGGCACAATTAGAAACAACTGCCTTGATTTCTTATGCTCAGATTCATCTAGATGCTTTATTTCACGATAATAGATGATTGAGCATGATCGGAAGCATTCATTTTAGGATTTGACGCTTAGTTTCATCTTGGTCCACGAGCATGTAAGGGCAATCTTGCATCACCAAAAATTGATGTCTTTTGTTTTGACTTCTTTCCAAGATTTGTGTTTTTGGACACCCATTTGCGCGAATAACGATCCAAGACCTTCCATGTTTCCAACGGGCTAAGGATACCCCACTTACTATTTTTAGTAAGTCTTGCCAGAGAAGCAGTTGACCCCAAGATTTTCCCCAGAGCTTCGGAATAGTCAAATAAGCGCTCTCGGTAGATATCATCTCAAGATCGTGTTTGGATTTCAAGATATTGAATTTTGGAGTTTGTGAGGATTCATCCCCTGATTGCATTTCATGAGAGTGGATCATTGAGTGCGATCGGAAACATTTGTCTTGCAATTTTACGTTCGGCTTTGTCCATATGCTTTATTTCAAGACAACTGATGATTGAGCGTGATCGGAAACATTCGTTTGAAAGTTTTACTCTCAGCTTCGTCCAGATGCCTTATTTCATGATAATGGATCATTAGACATGATCGGAAACATTTGTTTCAAAATTTTGTGCTCGGTTTCATCTAGATGTAATTTATTTCATGGTATTGCATCATTCAGTGTGATCGGAAACATTCAGTTTACAATTTTACACTCAGTTTCATCTAGATGCTTTGTCTCGTGATAACGAATCACTGCGTGTGATCAGAAACATTTGTTTTAATATTTTACGCTTGGATGTACCTGGGTGCTTTATTTCGCGCGATAACGAAACGTTGTGTGTGATCAGAAATATTTGTTTTAAGATTTTATGTGTAGTTTCATTTAGATACTTTGTTTCATGATAATGGATCATTCGTCACGATTGGAAACAACTGCCTTGAAATCTTACGCTCAGCTTCATCTAGATGCTTTATTTCATGATAATAGATGATTGAGCATGATCGGAAGCATTTGTTTTAGGATTTGATGCTTAGTTTCATCTTGGTGCAGGAGCATGTAAGGGCAATCTTGCATCACCCAAAGTTCATGTCTTTTGTTTTCACTTCTTTCCAAGATTTGTGTTTTTGGACACCCATTTGTGCGAATAACAATCCAGGACCTTCAAAGTTTCCAACGAGCTAAGGATACCCCACTTACTATTTTTAGTAAGTCTTGTCGGAGAAGCGGTTGACCCCAAGATTTTCCCTAGAGCTTCGGAATAGTCAAATAAGCACTCTCGGTAGATCTCATTTCAAGATCGCGTATGGATTTCAAGATATTGAAGTTTCAAGTTTTTGAGGATTCATCCCCTGATTGCATTTCATGAGAGTGGATCATTGAGTGCGATCGGAAAGATTTGTCTTGAAATTTTACGATCGGCTTCATCCATATGCTTTATTTCACGACAACTGATGCTTTATTTCATTTGAAAGTTTTACGCTTAGCTTCGTCCAGATGCCTTATTTCATGATAATGGATCATTCGACGTGATCGGAAACATTTGTTTCAAAATTTTACGCTTGGTTTCATCTAGATGCTTTATTTCATGGTATTGCATCATTCAGTGTGATTGAAAAGATTCATTTACAATTTTACACTCAGTTTCGTCTAGATGCTTTGTTTCGTGATAACGAATCACTGCATGTGATCGGAAACGTTTGTTTTAAAATTTTACGCTTAGAAGTGCCTGGGTGCTTTAATTCGCGCGATAACGAAACGTTGTGTTTGATCAGAAACATTTGTTTTAAGATTGTATGGGCAGTTTCATCTAGATGCTTTGTTTCACAATAATGGATCATTCGGCACGATTGGAAACAACTGCCTTGAAATCTTACATTCAGCTTTGTCTAGATGCTTTATTTCACGATAATAGATGATTGAGCACGATCGGAAGCATTCGTTTTAAGATTTGACGCTTAGTTTCATCTTGGTGCAGGCGCATGTAAGGGCAATCTCGCGTCACCCAAAATTGATGTCTTTTGTTTTCATGTCTTTCCAAGATTTCTATTTTTTGACAACCATTTGCGTGAATAACGATCCTAGACCATCAAAGTTTCCAATGGGCTAACGATACCCCACTTACTATTTTTAGTAAGTCTTACCGGAGAAGTGGTTGACCCCAAGATTTTCCCCAGAGCTTTGGAATAGTCAAATAAGCACTCTCAATAGATCTCATCTCAAGATCACGTCTGGATTTCAAGATATTGAAGTTTCAAGTTTGTGAGGATTCATCCCCTGATTGCATTTCATGAGAGTGGATCATTGAGTGCGATCGGAAACATTTGTCTTGAAATTTTACAATCGGCTTTGTCCATATGCTTTATTTCACAACAACTGATGATTGAGCATGATCAAAAATGTTCGTTTGAAAGTTTTACGCTCAGCTTCCTCTAGATACCTTATTTCATGATAATGGATCGTTCAATGTGATCGGAAACATTTGTTTCAAAATTTTGCGCTCGATTTCATCTGGATGCTTTATTTCATGGTATTGCATCATTCAATGTGATCAGAAACATTCATTTTACAATTTTACACTCAGTTTCGTCTAGATGCTTTGTTTTGTGATAACGAATCGCTGCGTGCGATCGAAAACATTTGTTTTAAAATTTAGGATTTGACGCTTAGTTTCATCTTGGTGCATGAGCATGTAAGGGCAATCTTGCATCACCCAAAATTGATGCCTTTTGTTTTCACTTCTTTCCAAGATTTGTATTTTTGGACACCCATTTGTGCAAATAATGATCTAGGACCTTCAAAGTTTCCAACGGGCTAAGGATACCCCACTTACTATTTTTAGTAAGTCTTGCTAGAGAAGTGGTTGACCCCAAGATTTTCCCGAGACCTTCAGAATAGTCAAATAAGCACTCTCGGTAGATCTCATCTCAAGATCGCATCTGGATTTCAAGATATTGAAGTTTCAAGTTTGTAAGGATTCATCCCTTGATTGAGCGTGGTCAGAAACGTTCGTTTGAAAGTTTTATGCTCAGCTTCGTCCAGATGCCTTATTTCATGATAATGGATCATTCGACGTGATCAGAAACATTTGTATCAGAATTTTACGCTCGGTTTCATCTAGATGTGCTTTATTTCATGGTATTGCATCATTCAGTGCGATCGGAAACATTCATTTTACAATTTTACAGTCAGTTTCGTCTAGATGCTTTGTTTCGTGATAACGAATCGCTGCGTGTGATCAGAAACATTTGTTTTAAAATTTTACACTTAGATGTGCCTGGGTGCTTTATTTTGCGATAACGAAATGCTGTGTGTGATCAGAAACATTTTTTTTAAGATTTTATGCGCAGTTTCATCTAGATGCTTTGATTCATGATAATGGATCATTCGGCACGACTAGAAACAAGTGCCTTGAAATCATACACTCAGCTTCGTCTAGATGCTTTATTTCACGATAATAGATGATTGGGCATAATCGGAAGCATTCGTTTTAATATTTGACGCTTAGTTTCATCTTGGTGTAGTAGCATGTAAGGGCAATCTTGCGTCACCCAAAATTAATGTCTTTTATTTTCACTTCTTTCCAAGATTTGTATTTTTGGACACCCTTTTGTGCGAATAACGATCTAGGAGCTTCAAAGTTTCCAACGGGCTAAGGATACCCCACTTACTATTTTTAGTAAGTCTTGCCGGAGAAGTAGTTGACCCGAAGATTTTCCCCAGAGCTTTGGAATAGTCAAATAAGCACTCTTGGTAGATCTCATCTCAAGATCGCTTCTAGATTTCAAGATATTGAAGTTTCGAGTTTGTGAGGATTCATCCCCTGATTGCATTTCATGATAGTGGATCATTGAGTGCGATCGGAAACATTTGTCTTGAAATTTTAGGATCGGCTTCGTCCATATGCTTTATTTCACGACAACTGATGATTGAGCGTGGTCGGAAACGTTTGTTTGAAAGTTTTATGCTTAGCTTCATCTAGATGCCTTATTTCATGATAATGGATCATTCGACGTGATCAGAAACATTTGTTTCCATCTAAATGTGCTTTATTTCATGGTATTGCATCATTCAATGCGATCGGAAACATTCGTTTTACAATTTTACACTCAGTTTCATCTAGATGCTTGGTTTCATGGTAAAGAATCGCTACGTGCGATCGGAAACATTTGTTTTAAAATTTTACACTTAGATGTGCCTGGGTGCTTTATTTCGCGATAATGAAACATTGTGTGTGATCAGAAACGTTTGTTTTAAGTTTTTATGCGCGGTTTCATCTAGATGCTTTGTTTCACAATAATGGATCATTCGGCACGACTAGAAACAACTGCCTTGAAATCTTACGCTCAGCTTGGTCTAGATGCTTTATTTCACGATAATAGATGATTGGGCATGATCAGAAGCATTCGTTTTCAGATTTGACGCTTAGTTTCATCTTGGTGCAGGAGCATGTAAGGGCAATCTTGCGTCACCCAAAATTGATGTCTTTTATTTTTACTTCTTTCCAAGATTTGTGTTTTCGGACACCCATTTGCGCGAATAACGATCCAAGACCTTCAAAGTTTCCAACGGGCTCAGGATACCCCACTTACTATTTTTATTAAGTCTTGTCAGTGAAGCGGTTGACCCCAAGATTTTCCCCAGAGCTTCGGAATAGTCAAATAAGAACTCTCGGTAGATCTCATCTCAAGGTCGCGTTTGGATTTCAAGATATTGAAGTTTCGAGTTTGTGAGGATTCATCCCCTGATTGCATTTCACGATAGTGGATCATTGAGTGCGATCGGAAACATTTGTCTTGAAATTTTACGATTGGCTTCGTCCATATGCTTTATTTCATGACAACTGATGATTGAGCGCGGTCGGAAATGTTTGTTTGAAAGTTTTACGCTCAGCTTCGTTCAGATGCCTTATTTCGTGATAATGGGACATTCGACATGATCGGAAACATTTGTTTCAAAATTTTACGCTCGGTTTCATCTAGATGTAATTTATTTCATGGTATTGCATCATTCAGTGCGATCGGAAACATTTGTTTTACAATTTTACACTTAGTTTCGTCTAGATGCTTTGTTTCGTGATAACGAAATGTTGTGTGTGATCGGAAACATTTGTTTTAAGATTTTATCCGTGGTTTCATCTACATGCTTTGTTTCACGATAATGGATCATTCGGCACGATTAGAAACAACTGCCTTGAAATCTTACGCTCAGCTTCATCTAGATGCTATATTTCACAATAATAGATGATTGAGCATGATCAGAAGCATTGATTTTAAGATTTGATGCTTAGTTTCATCTTGGTGCAGGAGCAAGTAAGGGAAATCTTGCGTCACCCAAAATTAATGTCTTTTGTTTTCACTTCTTTCCAAGATTTGTGTTTTTGGACATCCATTTGCGCGAATAATGATCCAGGACCTTCAAAGTTCCCAACGGGCTAAGGATACCTGACTTACTATTTTTAGTAAGTCTTGCCGGAGAAGCAGTTGACCCCAAGATTTTCCCCAGAGCTTCGGAAGAGTCAAATAAGCACTCTCGGTAGATCTCATCTCAAGATCGCATCTGGATATCAAGATATTGAAGTTTCAAGTTTGTGAGGATTCATCCCCTGATTGAGTGTGATCAGAAACATTTGTCTTGAAATTTTAGGATCAGCTTCGTCCATATGCTTTATTTCACGACAACGGATGATTGAGCGTGGTCGGAAACGTTTGTTTGAAAGTTTTATGCTCAGCTTCGTCCAAATGCCTTATTTCATGGTATTGCATCATTCAGTGCAATCAAAAACATTCGTTTTAAAATTTTCAACTCAGTTTCACCTAGATGGTTTTTTTCGTGATAACGAATCATTGTGTGTGATCAGAAACGTTTGTTTTAAAATTTTACGCTCAGATGTGCCTGGGTGTTGCTTTATTTCGTGATAACGAAACGCTGTGTGTGATCAGAAACGTTTGTTTTAAGATTTTATGCACAGTTTCATCTAGATGCTTTGTTTCACGATAATGGATCATTCGGCATGACTGGAAACAACTGGCTTGAAATCTTACGCTTAGCTTGGTCTAGATGCTTTATTACACGATAATAGATGATTGGGCATGATCGGAAGCATTTGTTTTAAGATTTGACGCTTAGTTTCATCTTGGTACAGGAGCATGTAAGGGCAATCTTGCGTCACCCAAAATTGATGTCTTTTGTTTTCTCAACTTTCCAAGATTTGTGTTTTCAGACACCCATTTGCGCGAATAACGATCCAAGACCTTCAAAGTTTCCAAAGGGCTAAGGATAGCACACTTACTATTTGTAGTAAGTCTTGCCAGAGAAGCGGTTGACCCCAAGATTTTCCCCAGAGCTTCGGAATAGTCAAATAAGCACTCTTTGTAGATCTCATCTCAAGATCGCATCTAGATTTCAAGATATTGAAGTTTCAAATTTGTGATGATTCATCCTCTGATTGCATTTCATGATAGTGGATCATTGAGTGTGATCGGAAACATTTGTCTTGAAATTTCACGATCGGCTTCGTCCATATGCTTTATTTCATGACAACTGATGATTGAGCATGGTTGGAAACATTCGTTTGAAAGGTTTACGCTCAGCTTTGTCCAGATGCCTTATTTCATGATAATGGAACATTCAACGTGATCAGAAACATTTGTTTCAAAATTTTATGCTTGGTTTCATCTAGATGATTTGTTTCATGGTATTACATCATTTAGTGCGATCAGAAACATTCGTTTTACAATTTTACACTCAGTTTCATCTAGATGCTTTGTTTCGTGATAACGAATCGCTGCATGCAATCGGAAACATTTGTTTTAAAATTTAGGATTTGACTCTTAGTTTCATCTTGGTGCATGAGCATGTAAGGGCAATCTTGCGTCAGCCAAAATTGATGCCTTTTATTTTCACTTGTTTCCAAGATTTGTATTTTTCGACACCCATTTGTGTGAATAACGATCCAGGACCTTCAAAGTTTCCAACGGGCTAAGGATACCCCACTTACTATTTTTAGTAAGTCTTGCTAGAGAAGTGGTTGACCCCAAGATTTTCTTGAGACCTTCGGAATAGTCAAATAAGCACTCTCAGTAGATCTCATCTCAAGATCGCGTCTGGATTTCAAGATATTGAAGTTTCAAGTTTGTGAGGATTCATCCCTTGATTGAGCGTGGTCAGAAACGTTCGTTTGAAAGTTTTATGCTCAGCTTCGTCCAGATGCCTTATTTCATGATATTGGATCATTCGACGTGATCGGAAACATTTGTTTCAAAATTTTACGCTCGATTTCATCTAGATGTGCTTTATTTCATGGTATTGCATCATTCAGTGCGATCGAAAACATTCGTTTTACAATTTTACACTCAGTTTCGTCTAGATGCTTTGTTTCGTGATAACGAATCGCTGCGTACGATCGGAAACATTTGTTTTAAAATTTAACACTTAGATGTGCCTGGGTGCTTTATTTTGCGATAACGAAATGCTGTGTGTGATTAGAAACATTTTTTTTAAGATTTTATGTGCGGTTTCATCTAGATGCTTTGTTTCATGATAATGGATCATTCGGCATGACTGGAAACAGTTGCCTTGAAATCTTACGCTCAGCTTGGTCTAGATGCTTTATTTCACGATAATAGATTATTGGGCATGATCTTCCAACCACGCTCAATCATCAATTGTCGTGAAATAAACCATATGGACGAAGCTGATCGTAAAATTTCAAGACAAATGTTTCCTATCGCACTCAATGATCCACTATCGTGAAATACAATCAGGGGATGAATCCTCACAAACTTGAAACTTCAATATCTTGAAATCCAGACACGGTCTTGAGATGAGATCTACCGAGAGTGCTTATTTGACTATTTCGAAGCTCTGGGGAAAATCTTGGGGTCAACCGCTTCTCCAGCAAGACTTACGAAAAATAGTAAGTGGGGTATCCTTAGCCCTTTGGAAACTTTGAAGGACCTGGATCGTTATTCAAGCAAATGGGTGTCCGAAAACACAAATCTTGGAAAGAAGTGAAAACAAAAGACATCAATTTTGGGTGACGCAAGATTGCCCTTACATGCTCCTGCACCAAGATGAAACTAAGCGTCAAATCTTAAAATGAATGAAAGTTTTAAAGTTTTATGCTCAGCTTCATCCAGATGCCTTATTTCATGATAATGGATCATTCGACATGATCAGAAACATTTGTATCAAAATTTTATGCTCGGTTTCATCTAGATGTGCTTTATTTCATGGTATTGCATCATTCAGTGCGATCGGAAACATTCATTTTACAATTTTACACTCAGTTTCGTCTAGATGCTTTGTTTCGTGATAATGAAATGTTGTGTGTGATCGGAAACATTTGTTTTAAGATTTTATCCGTGGTTTCATCTACATGCTTTGTTTCACGATAATGGATCATTCGGCACGATTGGAAACAACTGCCTTGAAATCTTACGCTCAGCTTCATCTAGATGCTATATTTCACAATAATAGATGATTGAGCATGATCGGAAGCATTCGTTTTAAGATTGATGATTGAGCGTGGTCAGAATTGTTCATTTGAAAGTTTTACACTCAGCTTCGTCCATATGCCATATTTCATGATAATGGATCATTTGACATGATCATAAACATTTGTTTCAAAATTTTACACTCGGTTTTATCTAGATGTGCTTTGTTTCGTGGTATTGCATCATTCAGTGCGATCGGAAACATTCGTTTTACAATTTTACACTCTGTTTTGTCTAGATGCTTTGTTTCGTAATAATGAATCACTGCGTGCGATCGAAAATGTTTGTTTTAAAATTTTACGCTTAGATGTGCCTGGGTGCTTTATTTCGCGATAACGAAATGCTGTGTGTGATCGAAAACATTTGTTTTAAGATTTTATGAGCAGTTTCATCTAGATGCTTTATTTCACGATAATGGATCATTTGGCATGATTGGAAACAACTACCTTGAAATCTTACGCTCAGCTTCGTCTAGATGCTCTATTTCATGATAATAGATGATTGAGCATGATCGAAAACATTCATTTTAAGATTTGACGCTTAGTTTCATCTTGGTGCAGGAGCATGTAAGGGCAATCTTGCGTCACCCAAAATTGATGTCTTTTGTTTTCACTTCTTTCCAAGATTTGTGTTTTTGGACACCCATTTGCGTGAATAACGATCCAGGACCTTCAAAGTTTCCAACGGGCTAAGGATACCCCACTTACTATTTTTAGTAAGTCTTGCCGAAGAAGCAGTTGACCCCATGATTTTCCCCAGAGCTTCGGAATAGTCAAATAAGCACTCTCGGTAGATCTCATCTCAAGTTTGCATCTGGATTTCAAGATATTGAAGTTTCGAGTTTGTGAGGATTCATCCCCTGATTGCATTTCACGATAGTGGATCATTGAGTGCGATCAGAAACATTTGTCTTGAAATTTTACGATCGGCTTCGTCCATATACTTTATTTCACGACAACTAATGATTGAGCATGGTCAGAAATGTTAGTTTAAAAGTTTTACTCTCAGCTTCATCCAGATACCTTATTTCATGATAATTGATCATTTGACGTGATCGGAAACATTTTTTTCAAAATTTTACGCTTAGTTTCATCTAGATGCTTTGTTTAGTGGTATTGCATCATTCAGTGTGATTGGAAACATTCATTTTACAATTTTACACTCAGTTTCATCTAGATGCTTTGTTTCATGATAACGAATTGCTGCGTGCGATTGGAAATGTTTGTTTTAAAATTCTACGCTTAGATGTGCCTGGGTGCTTTATTTCACGGTAACGAAACGCTGTGTGTGATCAGAAACATTTGTTTTAAGATTTTATGCGCGGTTTCATCTAGATGCTTTGTTTCACGATAATGGATCATTCGGCACGATTCAAAACAACTACCTTGAAATCTTACGCTTAGCTTCATCTAGATGCTCTATTTCACAATAATAGATGATTGAGCATGATCGGAAGCACTCGTTTTAAGATTTGATGCTTAGTTTCATCTTGGTGCAGGAGCATGTAAGGGCAATCTTGCGTCACCCAAAATTGATGTCTTTTGTTTTCGCTTCTTTCTAAGATTTATGTTTCTGGACACCCATTTGCGTGAATAACGATCCAGGACCTTCAAACTTTCCAACGGGCTAAGGATACCCCACTTACTATTTTTACTAAGTCTTGCCAGAGAAGCAGTTGACCCGAAGATTTTCCCCAGAGCTTCAGAATAGTCAAATAAGCACTCTCGGTAGATCTCATCTCAAGATCACGTCTGGATTTCAAGATATTGAAGTTTTGAGTTTGTGAGGATTCATCCCCTAATTGCATTTCACGATAGTGGATAATTGAGTGCGATTGGAAACATTTGTCTTGAAATTTTATGATCGGCTTCATCCATATGCTTTATTTCACGACAACTGATGATTGAGCATGGTTGGAAACATTCGTTTGAAATTTTTACGCTCAAGTTCGTCCAGATACCTTATTTCATGATAATTGATCATTCGACCTGATCAGAAATTTTCTTTTAAAAATTTTATGCTCGGTTTCATCTAGATACTTTGTTTAGTGGTATTGCATCATTCAGTGTGATTGGAAACATTCATTTTACAATTTTACACTCAGTTTTGTCTAGATGCTTTGTTTCGTGATAACGAATCGCTGCGTGCGATCGGAAACGTTTGTTTTAAAATTTTACGCTTAGATGTGCTTGGGTGCTTTATTTTGTGATAACGAAATGCTGTGTGTGATAGGAAACATTTGTTTTAAGATTTTATGCGCGGTTTTATCTAGATGCTTTGTTCCACGATAATGGATCATTCGGCACGATTGGAAACAACTGCCTTGAAATCTTACGCTCAACTTCGTCTAGATGCTCTATTTCATGATAATAGATGATTGAGCATGATCGGAAACATTCATTTTAAGATTTGACGCTTAGTTTCATCTTGGTGCAGGAGCATTAAGGGCAATCTTGCGTCACCCAAAATTGATGTCTTTTGTTCTCACTTCTTTCCAAGATTTGTGTTTTTGAACACCCATTTGCGCGAATAACGATCCAGGACCTTCAAATTTTCCAACGGGCAAAGGATACCCCACTTACTATTTTTAGTAAGTCTTGCCGGAGAAGCAGTTGACCCCAAGATTTTCCCCAGAGCTTTGGAATAGTCAAATAAGCACTCTCGGTAGATCTCATCTTAAGATCATGTCTGGATTTCAAGATATTGAAGTTTCAAGTTTGTGAGGATTCATCCCCTGATTGCATTTCACGATAGTGGATCATTGAGTGCGATCGGAAACATTTTGTCTTAAAATTTTACGATCGGCTTCATCTAGATACCTTATTTGATGATAATGGATCAATCGACGTGATTGGAAACATTTGTTTCGTGGTATTGCATCATTCAGTGCAATCGGAAACATTTTTTTTTAAATTTTACACTCAGTTTTATCTAGATGCTTTGTTTCATGATAACGAATGCTACGTGCGATTGGAAATGTTTGTTTTAAAATTTTACGTTAGATGTGCCTGGGTGCTTTATTTCGTGATAACGAAACGCTGTGTGTGATCAGAAACATTTGTTTTAAGATTTTATGTGCGGTTTCATCTAGATGCTTTGTTTCACGATGATGGATCATTTGGCACGATTAGAAACAACAGCCTTGAAATCTTACGCTCAGCTTCGTCTAGATGCTCTATTTCATGATAATAGATGATTTGAGCATGATCGGAAGCATTTATTTTAGGATTTGATGGTTAGTTTCATCTTGGTGCAGGAGCATGTAAGGGCAATCTTGTGTCACCAAAAATTGATGTCTTTTATTTTGACCTCTTTCCAAAATTTGTGTTTTTGGACACCCATTTGCGCGAATAACGATCCAGGACCTTCAAAGTTTCCAACGGGCTAAGGATACCCCACTTACTATTTTTAGTAAGTCTTGTCAGAGAAGCGGTTGACCCCAAAATTTTCCCCAGAGCTTCAGAATAGTCAAATAAGCACTCTCAGTAGATCTCATCTCAAGATTGCGTCTAGATTTCAAGATATTGAAGTTTTGAATTTGTGAGGATTCATCCCCTGATTGCATTTCATGATAGTGGATCATTGAGTGCGATCGGAAACATTTTGTCTTGAAATTTTATGATCAGCTTCGTCCATATGCTTTATTTCATGACAACTGATAATTGAGCGTGGTCAGAAACGTTCGTTTGAAACTTTTACGCTCAGCTTCGTCCAGATGCCTTATTTCATGATAATGGATCCTTCAATGTGATCAGAAACATTTGTTTCAAAATTTTACGCTCGGTTTCATCTAGATGCTTTGTTTCGTGGTATTGCATCATTCAGTGCAATCGGAAACATTTGTTTTATAATTTTACACTCAGTTTCGTCTAGATGCTTTGTTTCGTGATAACGAATCGTTGCGTACGATTAGAAACGTTTGTTTTAAAATCTTACACTTAGATGTGATTGGGTGCTTTATTTCGTGATAACGAATTGCTGTGTGTGATCAGAAACATTTGTTTTAAGATTTTATGCGTGGTTTCATCTAGATGCTTTGTTTCATGATCATGGATCATTCAGCATGATTGGGAACAACTACCTTGAAATCTTACGCTCAGCTTCGTTTCGATGCTCTATTTTACGATAATAGATGATTGAGCATGATTGGAAGCATTCATTTTAAGATTTGACGCTTAGTTTCATCTTGGTGTAGGAGCATGTAAGGGAAATCTTGCATCACCCAAAATATCATGATGTCTTTTGTTTTCACCTCTTTCCAAGATTTGTGTTTTTGGACACCCATTTGCGTGAATAACGATCCAGGACCTTCGAAGTTTCGAATGGGCTAAGGATACCCCACTTACTATTTTTAGTAAGTCTTGCCGGAGAAGCGGTTGACCCCAAGATTTTTCCCAGAGCTTCAAAATAGTCAAATAAGCACTCTCGGTAGATCTCATCTCAAGATCGCGTCTGGATTTCAAGATATTGAAGTTTCAAGTTTGTGATGATTCATCCTCTGATTGCATTTCACGATAGTGGATCATTGAGTGCGATCAGAAACATTTGTCTTGAAATTTCACAATCGGCTTCGTCCATATGCTTTATTTCATGACAACTGATGATTGAGCATGGTCAGAAACATTCGTTTGAAAGGTTTATGCTCAGCTTCGTCCAGATGCCTTATTTCATGATATTGGATCATTCAATGTGATCGGAAACATTTGTTTCAAAGTTTTATGCTAGGTTTCATCTAGATGCTTTGTTTCATGGTATTGCATCATTTAGTGTGATCGGAAACATTCGTTTTACAATTTTACACTCAGTTTCGTCTAGATGCTTTGTTTCATGATAACGAATCGCTGCGTGCGATTGGAAACATTTGTTTTAAAATTTTACATTTAGATGTGCTTGGGTGCTTTATTTCATGATAACGAAACATTGTGTGTGATTAGAAACATTTGTTTGAAGATTTTATGCACGGTTTCATCTAGATGCTTTGTTTCACAATAATGGATCATTCGGCATGATTGGAAACAACTACCTTGAAATCTTACGCTCAGCTTCGTCTAGATGCTCTATTTCATGATAATAGGTGATTGAGCATGGAAATCATTGTACCCAGCAATGTTCAGATCTACTCCAGTATCAGTAAGTGAATGAGAGGGCTGTAGGGCTTTTCTTCACAATACAGTTGTTCTTATGTGAAAGAGACTTGAGCCAGCAACTGCATGGATCTAGGGGAATTGAACTGGCTGACAAACTTATCAAGTTCAGGGGCTTTCTCCATTTCTTCTATGAGATAGAAATTTTATTCATCATCAATTTCAAAAATTTTTGCCTGAGCTTGAGTAACAACCTTTTCAAGAAAGGCTTTTCTATTTCTTCTCCAAATGCGCCTTGCCATACTTCTAGGAGAAGGAGCATTAATGATAGATCTTTGATCCAAAGGCCCAAGTGGTGGTGGCCGTTGAGCTGGATGTCCAGAGGGCCAACTTTCTCTTTATTGTAATGGTTTATAACCATGTTGCTCAGGAATTTCTGTAGGAGAGACCGATAGACCATATTGGAGAATAGGAGATCTCTTAACTGGGAGCTTAGAAGGTCGAGCGTGTCCACTTTCAATGGATGGCTAAAGTAAGAAATACTTTCTGGATTTAAGCTGATCTAATTGAGCGGTTAGCTTTCTCCATGTTTCTTGTCCCATATCCATAGTATGGAGTCGAGACTCAATTTGGACAATATCTTCAATCACCTTGTCCAATTCAGCACGGGTGTCCCTTCTGAGCATTCTGCAGCAGAAGGAGACTTCCGAATCCTCATCAGAGGATTGAGCTTCTTGGGTCATTAGATTAACCTTGGCTTGTTCAGGAGCTGATACATATTCTTCAAACTCGGATTCTGTACTTGATTCTGAACTAGAGAGGATAATATCCTCTGAGTCTGATAGATAAGCATTGATGAATTCAAATTCATCATTTTCAACACCTGCTTCTCTAGCTGCATGGACTTTACCTTTTCCTTTTTTCTTATTTCTATCCGGGCACTTATTTACAAAGTGATCACCCTTGCAAATATAACAGGTGGGTTTCCATTTCTTGGAATTCTTTCTCTTCTTATCTCTTTTTCTGAAGTATCCTTTTTTCTTGGGATACTTGCTTTTGAATTTCTTCTTTTTCTTCTTGTAGGACTTTTCAGAACTGTCACAATTATAACAAGAAGTTTTTCCCTTTTTGGGGAACTGATTAGAAGGCATAATCTGGTAGCAAACAGATGAAGAAAGTAAAGGTTGTACCTTTTTTATTTCTTTCTTGGTTTTTCCTTCTTCACAGATCTCTTCATTAATCTGTGTTAAGAATTGAACTAACTGTGGATATGTTAGCTCTTTCATTTCTATATTTTCTGTTACCAGATTCTCAAGAACTTTCTTGTGATAGAATTCTCCTATCACAGTACCAAAACTCTTCAGAAAAGTAGTGAACATGAATTCATGATTCTGCTCACGGCCTAACAACTAGAAATTCTCATAGTGGACATCACAATATTGTTTAAAATATTTGAGGTCCTTACATTTACCTTTGATAAACTTGTTGTAGGCCAACTTTTCCCTAGTGTCTGTTTTACCAACAAACAGACGGGTCAACTAAGCACAGACTTGATCTGTACCTCTATCTAACAGCATTTCTCTGCAAGCATCATCTAGCCTATCCCAGACATGTCGTGCAACAACGGTCATTCATTAAGAGCCTGCTTTATCACCTATTTTTCATCAGCATCAGCATTAGTGGATATATAATTTGTGTTTCTGGACACCCATTTGTGTGAATAACTATCTAGGACCTTCAAAGTTTCCAATGGGCTAAGGATACCCCACTTACTATTTTTAGTAAGTCTTGTCGGAGAAGCGGTTGACCCTGAGATTTTCCCCAGAGCTTCAGAATAGTCAAATAAGCACTCTCGGTAGATCTCATCTCAAGATCGCGTCTGGATTTCAATATATTGAAGTTTCAAGTTTGTGAGGATTCATCCCCTGATTGCATTTCACGATAGTGGATCATTGAGTGCGATCAGAAACATTTGTCTTGAAATTTTACGATCGGCTTCGTCTATATGCTTTATTTCACGACAACTAATGATTGAGCATGGTTGGAAACGTTCGTTTGAAAGTTTTACGCTCAGCTTCGTCCAGATGCCTTATTTCATGATAATGGATCATTCGATGCGATCAGAAACATTTGTTTCAAAATTTTACGCTTGGTTTCCTCTAGATGCTTTGTTTCATGTTATTGCATCATTCAGTGTGATTGGAAACACTCATTTTACAATATTACACTCAATTTTGTCTAGATGCTTTGTTTCGTGATAACAAATCGCTGCGTGTGATCAGAAATGTTTGTTTTCAAATTTTACGCTTAGATGTGCCTGGGTGCTTTATTTCACGGTAAAGAAACATTGTGTGTGATCGGAAACATTTGTTTTAAGATTTTATGCACCGTTTCATCTAGATGCTTTGTTTCATGATAATGGATCATTCGGCACGATTGGAAACAACTGCCTTGAAATCTTATGCTCAGTTTTGTCTAGCTGCTCTATTTCACGATAATACATGATCAAGCATGATCGGAAGCATTCGTTTTAAGATTTGACACTTAGTTTCATCTTGGTGTAAGAGCATGGAAGGGCAATCTTGCGTCACCCAAAATTGATGTCTTTTGTTTTCACTTCTTTCCAAGATTTGTGTTTTTGGACACCCATTTGCGCGAATAATGATCCAGGACCTTCAAAGTTTCCAACGGGCTAAGGATACCCCACTTACTATTTTTAGTAAGTCTTGCTGGAGAAGCCGTTGACCCCAAGACTTTCTCCAGAGCTTCGGAATAGTCAAATAAGCACTCTCGGTAGATCTCATCTCAAGATCGCGTCTGGATTTCAAGATATTGAAGTTTTGAGTTCGTGAGGATTCATCCCCTGATTGCATTTCACGATAGTGGATCATTGAGTGCGATCGGAAACATTTGTTTTGAAATTTTACAATCGGCTTCCTCCATATGCTTTATTTCATGACAAGTGATGATTGAGCGTGGTCGGAAATGTTCGTTTGAATGTTTTACGCTCAGCTTCATCCAGATGCATTATTTCATGATAATGGATCATTTAACGCGATCAGAAACATTTGTTTCAAAATTTTACGCTCGGTTTCATCTGGATGCTTTGTTTCGTGGTATTGCATCATTCAGTGCTATCAGAAACATTGATTTTACAATTTTACACTCAATTTCATCTAGATGCTTTGTTTCATGATAACGAATCGCTACGTCGGATCAGAAACGTTTGATTTATAATTTTACACTTAGATGTGCCTGGGTGCTTTATTTCGCAATAATGAAACATTGTGTGTGATCGGAAACATTTGTTTTAAGATTTTATGCAGGGTTTCATCTAGATGCTTTGTTTCACGATAATAGATCATTCGGCATGATTGGAAACAACTGCCTTGAAATCTTACGCTCGGCTCCGTCAAGATGCTCTATTTCACGATAGTAGATGATTGAGCATGATTGGAAGCATTCGTTTTAAGATTTGATGCTTAGTTTCATCTTGGTGCAGGAGCATGTAAGGGCAATCTTGCGTCACCCAAAATTGATGTCTTTTGTTTTCACTTCTTTCCAAGATTTGTGTTTTTGGACACCCATTTGAGCGAATAACAATCCAGGACCTCAAAGTTTCCAATAGGCTAAGGATACCCCACTTACTATTTTTAGTAAGTCTTGCGGGAGAAGCTGTTGACCCCAAGATTTTCCCTAGAGTTTCAGAATAGTCAAATAAGCACTCTCGGTAGATCTCATCTCAAGATCGCGTCTGGATTTCAAGATATTGAAGTTTCAATTTTGTGAGAATTCATCCCCTGATTGCATTTCACGATGGTCGATCATTGTGTGCGATCAGAAACATTTGTCTTGAAATTTTACGATCGGCTTCGTGCATATGCTTTATTTCATGACAACTGATGATTGAGCATGGTCAGAAATGTTTGTTTGAGAGTTTTACGCTAAGCTTCGTCCAGATGCCTTATTTCATGATAATGGATCATTGGACGTGATCGGAAACATTTGTTTCAAAATTTTACACTCAGTTTCATCTAGATGTGCTTTATTTCATGGTATTGCATCATTCAGTGCGAGCAGAAACATTCATTTTACAATTTTACACTCAGTTTCACCTAGATGCTTTGTTTCCTGATAACGATTCGCTGTGTCTGATTGGAAACGTCTGTTTTATAATTTTACTCTTAGATGTGCCTGGGTGGTGCTTTATTTGGCGACAACGAAATGCTGTGTGTGATCGGAAACATTTGTTTTAAGATTTTATGCGCGTTTTCATCTAGATGCTTTGTTTCACGATAATGGATCATTCAGCACGATTGGAAACAACTGCCTTGAAATCTTATGCTCGGCTTCATCTAGATGCTTTATTTCACGATAATAGATGATTGGGCATGATTGGAAGCATTCGTTTTAAGATTTGTCTTTTAGTTTCATCTTGGTGTAGGAGCATATAAGGGCAATCTGGCGTCACCCAAAATTGATGTCTTTTGTTTTCACTTCTTTCCAAGATTTGTGTTTTTGGACACCCATTTGCGCGAATAACGATCCAGGACCTTCAAAGTTTCCAACGGGCTAAGGATACCCCACTTACTATTTTTAGTAAGTCTTGCCGGAGAAGCGGTTGACCCTAAAATTTTCCCCAAAGCTTCGGAATAGTCAAATAAGCACTCTCGGTAGATCTCATCTCAAGATCGTGTCTTGATTTCAAGGTATTAAAGTTTCAAGTTTGTGAGGATTCATCCCCTGATTGCATTTCATGATAGTGGATCATTAAGTGCGATCGGAAACATTTGTCTTGAAATTTTACGATTGGCTTCGTCCATATGCTTTATTTCACAACAACTGATGATTGAGCATGGTCGAAAACATTCGTTTGAGAGTTTTATGGTCAGCTTCGTCTAGATGCCTTATTTCATGATAATGGATCATTCGATGTGATCGGAAACATTTGTTTCAAAATTTTACACTCAGTTTCATCTAGATGTGCTTTATTTTGTGGTATTGCATCATTCAGTGCGATCAGAAACATTCGTTTTACAATTTTATACTTAGTTTCATCTAGATGCTTTGTTTCATGATAGCGAATCGCCACGTGCGATCGGAAACGTTTGTTTTAAAATTTTACACTTAGATATGCCTGGGTGCTACTTTATTTTGTGATAACGAAACGCTGTGTGTGATCGGAACCATTTGTTTTCAGATTTTATGCGCGGTTTCATCTAGATGCTTTGTTTGACGATAATGGATCATTCGGCATGACTAGAAACAACTGCCTTGAAATCTTACGCTTAGCTTCGTCTAGATGCTTTATTTCACGATAATAGATGATTGGGCATGATCGGAAGCATTCGTTTTAAGATTTGACGATTAGTTTTATCTTGGTGCAAAAGCATGTAACGGCAATCTTGCGTCACCCAAAATTGATGTCTTTTATTTTCATTTCTTTCCAAGATTTGTGTTTTTGGACAACCGTTTGCGTGAATAACGATCCAGGACCTTCAATGTTTCCAACGGGCTAAGGATACCCCACTTACTATTTTTAGTAAGTCTTGTAAGAGAAGCGGTTGACACCAAGATTTTCCCCAGTGCTTCGAAATAGTCAAATAAGCACTCTTGGTAGATCTCATCTCAAGATCGCGTCTGGATTTCAAGATATTGAATTTTTGAGTTTGTGAGGATTCATCCCTTGATTGCATTTCACGATAGTGGATCATTGACTGTGATCGGAAACATCTGTCTTGAAATTTTATGATATGCTTCGTCCCTATGCTTTATTTCATGACAACTGATGATTAAGTGTGGTCGGAAATGTTCATTTGATAGTTTTACTCTCAGCTTCCTCCAGATGCCTTATTTCATTAAAATGGATCATTCGACGTGATCAGAAACATTTGTTTCAAAATTTTACGCTTAGTTTCATCTAGATGTGCTTTATTTAGTGGTATTGCATCATTCAGTGCGATCGGAAACATTCATTTTGCAATTTTACACTCAGTTTCATCTAGATTTTTGTTTGGTGATAACGAATCGCTGCGTGCGATTGGTAACGTTTGTTTTAAAATTTTACGCCTAGATGTGCCTGGGTGCTGCTTTAATTCGCGATAACAAAATGCTGTGTGTGATCGAAAACATTTGTTTTAAGATTTTATGTGCAGTTTCATCTCGATGCTTTGTTTCATGATAATGGATCATTCGGCACGACTGGAAACAACTGCCTTGAAATCTTACGCTCAGCTTCATCTAGATGCTTTATTTCACGATAATAGATGATTGGGCATGATTGGAAGCATTCGTTTTAAGATTTGACGCTTAGTTTCATCTTGGTGTAGGAGCATGTAAGGGCAATCTTGCGTCACCCAAAATTGATGTCTTTTGTTTTCACTTCTTCCAAGATTTGTGTTTTTGGAAACCCATTTGCGCGAATAACGATCCAGGACCTTCAAAGTTTCCAACAGGCTAAGGATACCCCACTTACTATTTTTAGTAATTCTTGCCGGAGAAGCGGTTGACCCCAAGATTTTCCCCAGAGCTTCAGAATAGTCAAATAAGCACTCTCGGTAGATCTCATCTCAAGATCGCATCTGGATTTCAAGATATTGAAGTTTCCAGTTTGTGAGGATTCATTCCCTAATTGCATTTCACGATAGTAGATCATTGAGTGCGATTAGAAACATTTGTCTTGAAATTTTACGATCGGCTTCGTCCATATGCTTTATTTCACGACAACTGATGATTGAGCATGGTCAGAAATGTTCATTTGAGAGTTTTACACTCAGCTTCATCCAGATGCCTTATTTAATGATAATGGATCATTCGACATGATCGGAAACATTTGTTTCAAAATTTTACGCTTGGTTTCATCTAGATGTCCTTTATTTCGCGGTATTGCATCATTCGTTGCGATCAGAAACATTCATTTTACAATTTTACACTCAGTTTCATCTAGATGCTTTGTTTCATGATAATGAATCACCGCGTGTGAACAGAAATGTTTGTTTTAAAATTTTATGCTTAGATGTGCTTGGGTGCTAGTTTATTTCATGATAACGAAACGGTGTGTGTGATCGGAAACATTTGTTTTAAGATTTTATGTGCGGTTTCATCTAGATGCTTTGTTTCATGATAATGGATCATTCGGCACGATTGGAAACAACTGCCTTGAAATCTTATGCTCAGCTTCGTCTAGATGCATTATTTCATGATAATAGATGATTGGGCATGCTCGGAAGCATTAGTTTTAAGATTTGATGCTTAGTTTCATCTTGGTGCAGGAGCATGTAAGGACAATCTTGCGTCACCCAAAATTGATGTCTTTTATTTTCACTTCTTTCCAAGATTTGTGTTTTTGGACACCCATTTGCGCGAATAATGATCCAGGACCTTCAAAGTTTCCAACAGGCTAAGGATTACCCACTTACTATTTTTAGTAAGTTTTGCCAGAGAAGTGGTTGACCCCAAGATTTTCCCCAGAGCTTCGGAATAGTCAAATAAACACTCTCGGTAGATCTCGTCTAAAGATCGCATCTTGATTTCAAGGTATTGAAGTTTCGAGTTTGTGAGGATTCATCCCCTGATTGCATTTCATGATAGTGGATCATTGAGTGCGATCGGAAACATTTGTCTTGAAATTTTACGATCAGCTTCATCCATATGCTTTATTTCACGATAATTGATAATTGAGCGTGGTCAGAAACGTTCATTTGAGAGTTTTACGCTCAGCTTCGTCCAGATGCCTTATTTCATGATAATGGATCATTCGACGTGATCAGAAACATTTGTTTCAAAATTTTATGCTCGGTTTCATCTAGATGTCCTTTATTTCATGGTATTGCATCATTCAGTGTGATCCAAAACATTCGTTTTACAATTTTACACTCAGTTTCGTCTAGATGCTTTGTTTCGTGATAATGAATTGCCACGTGCGATCAGAAACATTTGTTTTAAAATTTTCTGCTTAGATGTGCCTGGGTGTTGCTTTCTTTCGTGATAACAAAATGCTGTGTGTGATCGGAAACATTTGTTTTAAGATTTTATGCGCGGTTTCATCTAGATTCTTTGTTTCATGATAATGGATCATTCGTCATGATTAGAAACAACTACCATGAAATTTTACGCTCAGCTTCGTCTAGATGCATTATTTCACGATAATAGATGACTGGGCATGCTCGGAAGCATTTGTTTTAAGATTTGACACTTAGTTTCATCTTGGTGCAAGAGCATGTAAGGGAAATCTTGCGTCACCCAAAATTGATGGCTTTTGTTTTCACCTCTTTCCAAGATTTGTGTTTTTTGACACCCATTTGCGTGAATAACGATCCAAGACCTTCAAAGTTTCTAACAGCTAAAGGATACCCCACTTAGTATTTTTAGTAAGTCTTGCCGGAGAAGCGGTTGACCCCAAGATTTTTCCCAGAGCTTCAAAATAGTCAAATAAGCACTCTCGGTAGATCTCATCTCAAGATCGCGTCTGGATTTCAAGGTATTGAAGTTTTGAGTTTGTGAGGATTCATCCCCTGATTGCATTTCACGATAGTGGATCATTGAGTGCGATTGAAAACATTTGTCTTGAGATCAGCTTCATCCATATGCTTTATTTCATGACAACTGATGATTGAGCGTGGTCGAAAACGTTTGTTTGAGAGTTTTATGCTCAGCTTCATCCAGATGCCTTATTTCATGATAATGGATCATTTGACGTGATCAAAAACATTTGTTTAAAAATTTTATGCTCAGTTTCATCTAGGTGTGCTTTATTTCGTGATATTGCATCATTCAGTGCGATCGGAAACATTCGTTTTACAATTTTCCACTCAGTTTCGTCTAGATGCATTGTTTTGTGATAATGAATCGCTGCGTGCAATCAGAAACGTTTGTTTTAAAATTTTACTCTTAGATGTGCCTGGGTTCTGCTTTATTTCATGATAACGAAACACTGTGTGTCATCGGAAACATTTGTTTCAAGATTTTATGCACGGTTTCATCTAGATGCTTTCTTCCACAATAATGGATCATTCGGCACGATTGGAAACAACTTCCTTGAAATCTTATGCTCAGCTTCGCTTAGATGCTCTATTTCACGACAATAGATGATTGAGCATGATCGGAAGCATTCGTTTTAAGATTTGACGCTTAGTTTCATCTTGGTGCAGAAGCATGTAAGGGCAATCTTGCGTCACCCAAAATTGATGTCTTTTGTTTTCACTTCTTTCCAAGATTTATGTTTTTGGACACCCATTTGCGCGGATAATGATCCAAGACCTTCAAAGTTTCCAACAGGCTAAGGATACCCCACTTACTATGTTTAGTAAGTCTTGCCAGAGAAGCGGTTGACCCCAAGATTTTCCCTAGAGCTTCGGAATAGTCAAATAAGCACTCTCAGTAGATCTCATCTCAAGATCGTGTCTGGATTTCAAGATATTGTAGTTTCGAGTTTGTGAGGATTCATCCCCTGATTGCATTTCACGATAGTGGATCATTGAGTGCAATCAGAAACATTTGTCCTGAAATTTTACAATTGGCTTCGTCCATATGCTTTATTTCATGACAACTGATGATTGAGCGTGCGATCAGAAATGTTTGTTTTAAAATTTTACGCTTAGATGTGCCTGGGTGCTTTCTTTTGCGATAACGAAACGTTGTGTGTGATCGGAAAGATATGTTTTAAGATTTTATGCGCGGTTTCATCTAGATGCTTTGTTTCACGATAATGGATCATTCGGCACGATTGGAAACAACTACCTTGAAATCTTACGCTCAGCTTTGTGTAGATGCTTTATTTCATGATAATAGATGATTGGGCATGATCAGAAGCATTCGTTTTAAGATTTGACGCTTAGTTTCATCTTGGTGCAGGAGCATGTAAGGGCAATCTTGCGTCACCCAAAATTGATGTCTTTTGTTTTCACTTCTTTCCAAGACTTTTATTTTTGGACACCCATTTGTGTGAATAACGATCCAGGACCTTCAAAGTTTCCAACGGGCTAAGGATACCCCACTTACTATTTTTAGTAAGTCTTGCCGGAGAAGCGGTTGACCCCAAGATTTTCCCCAGAGCTTCGAAATAGTCAAATAAGCACTCTCGGTAGATCTCATCTCAAGATTGCGTCTGGATTTCAAGATATTGAAGTTTTAATTTTGTGATGATTCATCCCCTGATTGCATTTCACGATAGTGGATCATCGAGTGCGATCGGAAACATTTGTCTTGAAATTTTATGATCGGCTTCGTCCATATGCTTTATTTCATGACAACTGATGATTGAGCATGGTCAGAAATGTGAGTTTGAAACTTTTACGTTCAGCTTCGTCCAGATGCCTTATTTCATGATAATGTATCATTCGACGTGATCGGAAACATTTGTTTCAAAATTTTACGCTCGGTTTCATCTAGATGTGCTTTATTTCATGGTATTGTATCATTCAGTGCATTCAGAAACATTCATTTTACAATTTTACACTCAGTTTCGTCTAGATGCTTTGTTTCGTGATAACGAATCGCTGTGTGCAATCGGAAATGTTTGTTTTAAAATTTTATGCTTAGATATGCTTGGGTGCTTTATTTCGTGATAATGAAATGCTGTGTGTGATCGAAAACATTTGTTTTAAGATTTTATGCGCGGTTTCATCTAGATGCTTTGTTTCACGATAATGGATCATTTGGCACGACTGGAAATAACTACCTTGAAATCTTACACTCAGCTTGGTCTAGATGCTTTATTTCACGATAATAGATGATTGGGCATGATTGGAAGCATTCGTTTTAAGATTTGATGCTTAGTTTCATCTTGGTGTAGGAGCATGTAAGGGCAATCTTGCGTCACCCAAAATTGATGTCTTTTATTTTCACTTGTTTCCAAGATTTGTGTTTTCAGACACCCATTTGCGTGAATAATGATCCAGGACCTTCAAAGTTTCCAATGGGCTAAGAATAATGAGCTTCAGAATAGTCAAATAAGCACTCTCAGTAGATCTCATCTGGATTTCAAGATATTGAAGTTGTGAGTTTGTGAGGATTCATCCTCTGATTGCATTTGACGATAGTGGATCATTGAGTGTGATCGGAAACATTTGTCTTGAAATTTTACGATCAGTTTCGTCCATATCCTTTATTTCACGACAACTGATGATTGAGCGTTGTCGGAAACGATCGTTTGAAAGTTTTTCGATTAGCTATGTCCAGATGCCTTATTTCATGATAATGGATCATTCGACATGATCGGAAACAGTTGTTTCAAAATTTTACGCTCAATTTCATCTAGATGTGCTTTATTTCGTGGTATTGCATCATTCAGTGCGATCGGAAACATTCATTTTACCATTTTACACTCAGTTTCGTCTAGATGCATTGTTTCGTGATAACGAATCACTGCGTGCTATCAGAAATATTTGTTTTAAAATTTTATGCTTAGATGTGCCTAGGTGCTTTACTTCACGATAACGAAAGGCTGTGTGTGATCGGAAATGTTTGTTTTAAGATTTTATGCGCGGTTCCATCTAGATGCTTTGTTTCACGATAATAGATCATTCGACACGACTGGAAACAACTGCCATGAAACCTTACGCTCAGCTTCGTCTAGATGATTTATTTCATGATAATAGATGATTGGGCATGATCGGAAGCATTCGTTTTAAGATTTGACGCTTGGTTTCATCTTGGTGCAGGAGCATGTAAGGGCAATCTTGCGTCACCCAAAATTGATGTCTTTTGTTTTCACTTCTTTCCAAGATTTGTGTTTTCGGACACCCATTTGCGCGAATAACAATCCAAGACATTCAAAGTTTCCAATGGGCTAAGAATAATGAGCTTCGGAATAGTCAAATAAGCACTCTCGGTAGATCTCATCTGGATTTCAAGATATTGAAGTTTCAAGTTTGTGAGGATTCATCCCCTGATTGCATTTCACGATAGTGGATTCATCCCCTGATTGCTTTTCACGAAATGCTGTGTGTGATCAAAAACATTTGTTTTAAGATATTATGCACGGTTTCATCTAGATGCTTTGTTTCACGATAACGGATCATTCGGTATCATTGGAAACAACTGCCTTGAAATATTACGCTCAGCTTCGTCTAGATGCTCTATTTCACGATAATAGATGATTGAGCATGATCGGAAGCATTCGTTTTAAGATTTGACGCTTAGTTTCATCTTGGTGCAGGAGCATGTAAGGGCAATCTTGCATCACCCAAAATTGATGTTTTCGGACACCCATTTGCGCGAATAACGATCCAAGACCTTCAAAGTTTCCAACGGGCTAAGGCTACCCCACTTACTATTTTTAGTAAGTCTTGTCGGAGAAGCGGTTGACCCCAAGATTTTCCCCAGAGCTTCGGAATAGTCAAATAAGCACTCTTGGTAGATCTCATCTCAAGATCGCATTTGAATTTTAAGATATTGAAGTTTCCAGTTTGTGAGGATTCATCCCTTGATTGCATTTCGCGATAGTGGATCATTGAGTGCGATCAGAAATATTTGTCTTGAAATTTTTTGATCAGCTTCGTCGATATGCTTTATTTCATGACAACTGATGATTGAGCATGGTCAGAAACGTTCGTTTGAAAGTTTTACGCTCAGCTTCGTCCAGATGCCTTATTTCACGATAATGGATCATTCGACGTGATCGGAAACAATTGTTTCAAAATTTTACACTTGGTTTCATCTAGATGCTTTGTTTCGTGGTATTGCATCATTCAGTGCAATCAGAAACATTCGTTTTACAATTTTACACTCAGTTTCGTCTAGATGCTTTGTTTCGTGACAACGAATCGCTGCGCGCGATCAGAAACATTTGTTATAAAATTTTACTCTTAGATGTGCCTGGGTGCTTTATTTCATGATAACGAAATGATGTGTGTGATCAGAAACATTTGTTTTAAGATTTTATGTGCGGTTTCATCTAGATGCTTTGTTTCATGATAATGGATCATTCGGCACGATTGGAAACAAATGCCTTGAAATCTTACGCTCAGCTTCGTCTAGATGCTCTATTTCATTTGCGTGAATAACGATCCAGGACCTTCAAACTTTCCAACGGGCTAAGGATACCCCAGTTACTATTTTTAGTAAGTCTTGCCGGAGAAGCGGTTGACCCCAATATTTTTCCCAGAGCTTCAGAATACTCAAATAAGCACTCTCGGTAGATCTCATCTCAAGATAGCGTCTGGATTTCAAGATATTGAAGTTTCGAGTTTGTGATGATTCATTCCTTGATTACATTTCACGATATTGGATCATCGAGTGCGATCGGAAACATTTGTCTTGAAATTTTACGATCGGCTTCGTCCATATGCTTTATTTCACGACAACTGATGATTGAGCATGGTCGAAAACATGAGCTTGAAACTTTTATGCTCAGCTTCATCCAGATGCCTGATTTCATGATAATGGATCTTTCGATGTGATCAGAAACGTTTGTTTCAAAATTTTACGCTCAGTTTCATCAAGATGTGCTTTATTTTGTGGTATTGCATCATTCAGTGTAATCGGAAACGTTCATTTTACAATTTTACACTCAGTTTCGTCTAGATGCTTTGTTTCGTGATAACGAATTGCTGTGTGCGATCATAAATGTTTGTTTTCAAATTTTATGCTTAGATGTGCCTAGGTGCTTTATTTCACGATAACAAAACACTGTGTGTGATCAGAAACATTTGTTTTAAGATTTTATGTGCGGTTTCATCTAGATGATAGAGCATGATTGGAAGCATTCGTTTTAGGATTTGACGCTTAGTTTCATCTTGGTGCAGGACCATGTAAGGGCACCTCTTTCTAAGATTTGTGTTTTTGGACACCCATTTGCACGGTTAACGATCTAGGACCTTCAAAGTTTGCCACGGGCTAAGGATACCCCACTTACTATTTTTAGTAAGTCTTGCTGGAGAAGCGGTTGACCCCAAGATTTTCCCCAGAGCTTCGAAATAGTCAAATAAGCACTCTCGGTTGATCTCATCTCAAGATCGTGTCTGGATTTTAAGATATTGAAGTTTCAAGTTTGTGAGGATTCATCCCATGATTGCATTTCAAGATAGTGGATCATTGAGTGCGATCAGAAACATTTGTCTTGAAATTTTACGATCATCTTCGTCCATATGCTTTATTTCATGACAACTAATGATTGAGCATGGTTGTAAACATTTGTTTGAATGTTTTACACTCATCTTCATCCAGATGCCTTATTTCATGATAATGGATCATTCGACGTGATCGGAAACATTTGTTTCAAAATTTTACGCTCGGTTTCATCTAGATGTGCTTTATTTCATGGTATTGCATCATTCAGTGCGATCGGAAATGTTCGTTTTACAATTTTACACTCAGTTTCATCTAGATGCTTTGTTTCGTGATAATGAATTGCTGCATGCGATCAAAAATGTTTGTTTTAAAATTTTATGCTTAGATGTGCCTGGGTGCTTTATTTCGTGATAATGAAACGCTGTGTGTGATCGAAAACATTTGTTTTAAGATTTTATGCGGGGTTTCATCTAGATGCTTTGTTTCACGATAATGGATCATTCAGCATGACTGGAAATAACTGCCTTGAAATCTTACGCTCAGCTTCGTCTAGATGCTTTATTTCACGATAATAGATGATTGGGCATGATCAGAAACAATCGTTTTAAGATTTGACACTTAGTTTCATCTTGGTGCAAGAGCATGTAAGGGCAATCTTGCGTCACAAAAAATTGATTTCTTTTGTTTTCACCTTTTTAAAAGATTTGTGTTTTTGGACACCCATTTGCATGAATAACGATCCAGGACCTTCAAAGTTTCCAACGGGCTAAGGATACCCCACTTACTATTTTTAGTAAGTCTTGCCAGAGAAGCGGTTGACCCCAAGATTTTCCCTAGAGCTTCAGAATAGTCAAATATGCACTCTCGGTAGATCTCATCTCAAGATCGCGTCTGGATTTCAAGATATTGAAGTTTTGAGTTTGTGAGGATTCATCCCCTGATTGCATTTGATGATAGTGGATCATTGAGTGCGATCGGAAACATTTGTCTTGAAATTTTACGATCGACTTCGTCCATATGCTTTATTTCATGACAATTGATGATTGAGCATGGTCGGAAATGTTCATTTGAAAGTTTTACGCTCAGCTTCGTCCAAATGCCTTATTTCATGATAATGGATCATTCGACGTGATCGGAAACATTGGTTTCAAAATTTTACGCTCGGTTTCATCTAGATGTGCTTTATTTCATGGTATTGCATCATTCAGTGCGATAAGAAATGTTTGTTTTACAATTTTACACTCAGTTTCGTCTAGATGCTTTGTTTCGTGATAACGAATCGCTTCGTACGTTCAGAAATGTTTGTTTTAAAATTTTATGGTTAGATGTGCCTAGGTGCTTTATTTTGTGATAACGAAATGCTATGTGTGATCGGAAACATTTATTTTAAGATTTTATGCACGGTTTCATCTAGATGCCTTGTTTCACAATAATGAATCATTTGGCATGATTGGAAACAACTGCCTTGAAATCTTACGCTCAGCTTCATCTAGATGTTTTATTTCACGATAATAGATAATTGGGCATGATCTTCCAACCACGCTCAATCATCAGTTGTCATGAAATAAACCATATGGACGAAGCCAATCGTAAAATTTCAAGACAAATGTTTCCGATCAAACTCAATGATCCACTATTGTGAAATGCAATCAGGGGATGAATCCTCACAATCTTGAAACTTCAATATCTTGAAATCCAGACGCGATCTTGAGAAGAGATCTATCGAGAGTGCTTATTTGACTATTCTGAAGCTCTCGGGAAAATCTTGGGGTCAACCTCATCTCTGGCAAGACTTACTAAAAATAGTAAGTGCGGTATCCTTAGCCTATTGGAAACTTTGAAGGTCCTGGATCGTTATTCGAGCAAATTTGTGAGGATTCATCCCTTAATTGCATTTCACGATAGTGGATCATTGAGTGCGATCAGAAACATTTGTCTTGAAATTTTGTGATCGGCTTCATGCATATGCTTTATTTCACGACAACTGATGATTAAGCATGGTCGGAAACATTCGTCTGAAAGTTTTACGCTTAGCTTCGTCCAGATGCCTTATTTCATGATAATGGATCATTCGACGTGATCGGAAACATTTGTTTCAAAATTTTACGCTCAGTTTCATCTAGATGCTTTGTTTCATGGTATTGCATCATACAGTGCGATCGGAAACATTCGTTTTACAATTTTACACTCAGTTTCGTATAGATGCTTTGTTTTGTGATAACGAATCGCTGCGTGCGATCAGAAACGTTTGTTTTAAAATTTTGCGTAGAGATGTGCCAGGGTGCTTTATTTCAGATAACGAAATGCTGTGTGTGATCAGAAACATTTGTTTTAAGATTTTATGCACGGTTTCATCTAGATGCTTTGTTTCATGATAATGGGTCATTCGGCATGATTGGAAACAACTGCCTTGAAATCTTACACTTAGCTTCGTCTAGATGCTCTATTTCACGATAATAGATGATTGAGCATGATCGGAAGCATTCATTTTAAGATTTGACACTTAGTTTCATCTTGGTGCAGGAGCATGTAAGGGCAATCTTGCGTCACCCAAAATTGATAGCTTTTGTTTTCACTTCTTTCCAAGATTTGTGTTTTTGGACACCCATTTGATCGAAAACATTCATTTGAAAGTTTTAGGCTCAGCTTCGTCCAGATGCCTTATTTCATGATAATGGATCATTCAACGTGATCGGAAACATTTGTTTCAAAATTTTGTGCTCGGTTTCATCTAGATGCTTTATTTCATGGTATTACATCATTCAATGCGATCAGAAACATTCGTTTTACAATTTTACACTTAGTTTTGTCTAGATGCTTTGTTTCATGATAACGAATCGCTGCGTGTGATCAGAAACATTTGTTTTAAAATTTTATGCTTGGATGTGCCTGGGTGCTTTATTTCGCGCGATAACGAAACGTTGTGTGTGATTGGAAACATTTGTTTTAAGATTTTATGCGCGGTTTCATCTAGATGCTTTGTTTCACGATAATGGATCATTCGGCATGATTGGAAACAGCTGCCTTGCAATCTTACGCTCAGCTTCGTCTAGATGTTTTATTTCACAATAATAGATGATTGAGCATGATCAGAAGCATTTGTTTTAGGATTTGACACTTAGTTTCATCTTGTTGTAGGAGCATGTAAGGGCAATCTTCTGTCATCCAAAATTGATGTCTTTTGTTTTCACTTCTTTCCAAGATTTGTGTTTTTGGACACTCATTTTTGCGAATAACGATCCAAGACCTTACTATTTTTAGTATGTCTTGCCGGAGAAGCGGTTGACCCCAAGATTTTCCACAGAGCTTCAGAATAGTCAAATAAGCACTCTCGGTAGATCTCATCTCAAGATCACGTATGGATTTCAAGATATTGATGTTTTTAATTTGTGAGGATTCTTCGCCTGATTGCATTTCATGAGAATGGATCATTGAGTGCGATCGGAAATATTTGTCTTGAAATTTTACAATCGGCTTCGTCCATATGCTTTATTTCATGACAACTGATGATTGAGCATGATCGGAAACATTTGTTTGAAAGTTTTACGCTCAACTTCGTCCAGATGCCTTATTTCATGATAATGGATCATTCGACGTGATCGAAAACTTTTGTTTCAAAATTTTGTACTCAGTTTCATCTAGATGCTTTATTTCATGGTATTGCATCATTCAGTGCGATCAGAAACATTCGTTTTACAATTTTACAGTTAGTTTTGTCTAGATGCTTTGTTTCGTGATAACGAATCACTACATGCGATCGGAAACGTTTGTTTTAAAATTTTACGCTTAGATGTGCCTGGGTGCTTTATTTTGCGCGATAATGAAATGTTGTGTGTGATCGGAAACATTTGTTTTAAGATTATATGTGCAGTTTTATCTAGATGCTTTATTTCATGATAATGGATCATTCGGCATGATTGGAAACAACTGCCTTCAAATCTTATGCTCAGCTTCATCTAGATGCTTTATTTCATAATAATAGATGATTGAGCATGATCGGAAGCATTTGTTTTAGGATTTGACACTTAGTTTCATCTTGGTGCAGGAGCATGTAAGGGCAATCTTGCGTCACCTAAAATTGATGTCTTTTGTTTTCACATCTTTCCAAGTTTTGTGTTTTTGGACACCCATTTGTGTGAATAACGATCCAGGACCTTCAAAGTTTCCAATGGGCTAAGGATACCCCACTTACTATTTATAGTAAGTCTTGCCGGAGAAGCGGTTGACCCCAAGATTTTCCCCAAAGCTTCGGAATAGTCAAATAAGCAATCTTGGTAGATCTCATCTCAAGTTCGCGTCTGGATTTCAAGATATTGAAGTTACGAGTTTGTGAGGATTCATCCCCTTATTGCATTTCGTGACAGTTGATCATTGAGTGCGATCAGAAACATTTGTCTTGAAATTTTACGATCGGCTTCGTCCATATGCTTTATTTCATGACAACTGATGATTGAGCATGATCGAAAATGTTCGTTTGAGAGTTTTATGCTCAGCTTCGTCCATATGCCTTATTTCATGATAATGGATCATTCGACGTGAACGGAAACATTTGTTTCAAAATTTTGCGCTCGGTTTCATCTACATGCTTTATTTCATGGTATTGCATCATTCAGTGCGAGTGAAAACATTCATTTTACAATTTTACACTCAGTTTCATCTAGATGCTTTGTTTTGTGATAACAAATCATTGCGTGCGTTCGGAAACATTTGTTTTAAAATTTTATGTTTAGATGTGCCTGGGTGATTTATTTCGCGCGATAACGAAACGTTGTGTGTGATCGGAAACATTTGTTTTAAGATTTTATGCGCGGTTGCATCTAGATGCTTTGTTTCATGATAATGGATCATTCGGCACGATTGGAAACAACTGCCTTGAAATCTTACGCTCAGCTTCGTCTAGATGCTTTATTTCACGATAATAGACGATTGAGCATGATTAGAAGCATTCGTTTTAGGATTGGATGCTTAGTTTCGTCTTGGTGCAGGAGCATGTAAGGGCAATCTTGCATCACCCAAAACTGATGTCTTTTGTTTTCACTTCTTTCCAAAATTTGTGTTTTTGGATACCCATTAGTGCGAATAACGATGCAGGACCTTCAAAGTTTCCAACAGGCTAAGGATAGCCCACTTACTATTTTTAGTAACTCTTGCCGAAGAAGCTGTTGACCCAAGATTTTCCCTAGAGCTTCGGAATAGTCAAATAAGCACTCTCAGTAGATCTCATCTCAAGATCGCGTTTGGATTTCAAGATATTGAAATTTTGAGTTTGTGAGGATTCATCCCCTGATTGCATTTCATGAGAGTGGATCGAAAACATTTGTCTTAAAATTTTACGATCGGCTTCATCCATATGCTTTATTTCACAACAAATGATGATTGAATGTGATCGAAAATGTTTGTTTGAAAGTTTTACGCTCAGATTCTTCCAGATGCCTTATTTCATGATAATGGATCATTCGATGTGATCGGAAACATTTGTTTCAAAATTTTGCACTCGGTTTCATCTAGATGCTTTATTTCATGGTATTGTATCATTCAATGTGATCGGAAACATTCATTTTACAATTTTACACTCAGTTTCATCTACATGCTTTGTTTTGTGATAACGAATTGCTACGTGCGATCGGAAACGTTTGTTTTAAAATTTAGGATTTGATGCTTAGTTTCATCTTGGTGTAGGAGCATGTAAGGGCAATCTTGTGTCACCCAAAATTGATTTCTTTTGTTTTCACTTCTTTCCAAGATTTGTGTTTTTGGACACCCATTTGCGCTAATAACGATCCAGGACCTTTGAAGTTTTCAACGAGCTAAGGATACCCCACTTACTATTTTTAGTAAGTCTTACCGGAGAAGCGGTTGACCCCAAGATTTTCCTTAGAGCTTTGGAATAGTCAAATAAGCACTCTCGGTAGATCTCATCTCAAGATCGCATCTAGATTTTAAGATATTGAAGTTTCAAGTTTGTGAGGATTCATCCCCTGATTGCATTTCATGAGAGTGGATCATTGAGTGCGATCGGAAACATTTTTCTTAAAATTTTATGATCAGCTTCATCCATATGCTTTATTTCACGACAACTGATGATTAAGCGTGATCGGAAATGTTCGTTTAAAATTTTTACACTCAGCTTCGTCCAGATGCTTTATTTCATGATAATGGATCATTCGACGTGATCGAAAACATTTGTTTCAAAATTTTGCGCTCGGTTTCATCTAGATGCTTTATTTCATGGTATTGCATCACTCAGTGTGATCGGAAATATTCATTTTACAATTTTACACTCAGTTTCATCTAGATGCTTTGTCTTGTGATGTGCCTGGGTGCTTTGTTTTGTGTGATAACGAAACGTTGCGTGTGATCGGAAACATTTTTTTAGGATTTTATGTGCGGTTTCATCTAGATGCTTTGTTTCACGATAATGGATCATTCGGCACAATTGGAAACAACTGCCTTGAAATCTTACACTCAGCTTCGTCTAGATGCTTTATTTCATGATAATAGATGATTGAGCATGATCGGAAGCATTGGTTTTAGGATTTGATGCTTAGTTTCATCTTGGTGCAGGAGCATGTAACGGCAATCTTGCATCACCCAAAATTGATGTCTTTTGTTTTCACTTCTTTCCAAGATTTATATTTTTGGACACCCATTTGTGCGAATAACGATCCAGGACCTTCAAAGTTTCCAACAGGCTAAGGATACCCCACTTACTATTTTTAGTAAGTCTTGTCAGAGAAGCGGTTGACCCTAAGATTTTCCCCAGAGTTTGGAATAGTCAAATAAGCACTCTCGGTAGATCTCATCTCAAGATCGCGTATGGGTTTCAAGATATTGAAGTTTCTAGTTTGTGAGGATTCATCCCCTGATGGCATTTCATGAGAGTGGATCATTGAGTGCGATCCGAAACATTTGTCTTGAAATTTTACGATCGATTTCGTCCATATGCTTTATTTCATGACAACTGATGATTGAGCGTGGTCAGAAACGTCCATTTGAAAGTTTTATGCTCAGCTTCGTCCAGATGCCTTATTTCATGATAATGGATCATTTGACATGATCGGAAACATTTGTTTCAAAATTTTATGCTTGGTTTCATCTAGATGTGCTTTATTTCATGGTATTGCATCGTTCAGTGCGATCAGGAACATTCATTTTACAATTTTACACTCAGTTTCGTCTAGATGCTTTGTTTCATGATAACGAATCACTGCGTACGATCAGAAACGTTTGTTTTAAAATTTTATGCTTAGATGTGCCTGGGTGCTTTATTTTAAGATAACGAAACACTGTGTGATCGAAAACATTTGTTTTAAGATTTTATGCGTGATTTCATTTAGATGCTTTGTTTCACAATAATGGATCATTCGGCACGACTGGAAACAACTGCCTTGATATCTTACGCTCAGCTTGGTCTAGATGCTTTATTTCACGATAATAGATGATTGGGCATGATCTTCCGACCACACTCAATCATCAGTTGTCATGAAATAAACCATATGGACGAAGCCAATCGTAAAATTTCAAGACAAATGTTTTTGATCGCACTCAATGATCCACAATCGTGAAACGCAATCAGGGGATGAATCCTAACAAACTTGAAACTTCAATATCTTGAAATCTAGACATGATCTTGAGATGAGATCTATCGAGAGTGCTTATTTGACTATTTCGAAGCTCTGGGTAAAATCTTAGGGTCAACCGCTTCTCTGGAAAGACTTACTAAAAATAGTAAGTGGGGTATCCTTAGCCCGTTGGAAACTTTGAAGGTCCTGGATCGTTATTCGAGCAAATGGGTGTCTAAAAACACAAATCTTGGAAAGAAGTGAAAACAAAAGACATCAATTTTGGGTGACACAAGATTGCCCTTACATGCTCCTACACCAAGATGAAACTAAGCGTCAAATCTTAAAATGAATGAAAGTTTTAAAGTTTTACGCTCAGCTTCGTCTAGATGCCTTATTTCATGATAATGGATCCTTCGACGTGATCAGAAACATTTGTTTCAAAATTTTACGCTTGGTTTCATCTAGATGTGCTTTATTTCATTGTATTGCATCATTCAATGCGATCAGAAACATTCGTTTTACAATTTTACACTCAGTTTCATCTAGATGCTTTGTTTTGTGATAACGAATTGCCGCATGCGATCGGAAATGTTTGTTTTAAAATTTTATGCTTAGATGTGCCTGGGTGCTACTTTATTTCGCGATAACGAAATGTTGTGTGTGATCAGAAACATTTGTTTTAAAATTTTACGCTTAGATGTGCCTGGGTGCTTTATTTCGCGATAATGAAATGCTGTGTGTGATCAGAAACATTTGTTTTAAGATTTTATGTGCAGTTTCATCTAGATGCTTTGTTTCACGATAATGGATCATTCGGCACGACTGGAAACAACTGCGTTGAAATCTTATGCTCAGCTTCGTCTAGATGCTTTATTTCACGATAATAGATGATTGGGCATGATCGGAAGCATTCGTTTTAAGATTTGACGCTTAGTTTCATCTTGGTGTAGGAGCATGTAAGGGCAATCTTGCGTCACCCAAAATTAATGTCTTTTGTTTTCACTTCTTTCCAAGATTTGTGTTTTTGGACACCCATTTGCGTGAATAACAATCCAGGACCTTCAAAGTTTCCAACGGGCTAAGGATACCCCACTTACTATTTTTAGTAAGTCTTGCCAGAGAAGCAGTTGACCCCAAGATTTTCCTCAGAGCTTCGGAACAATCAAATAAGCACTCTCGGTAGATCTCATCTCAAGATTGCATCTAGATTTCAAGATATTGAAGTCTCGAGTTTGTGAGGATTCATCCCCTAATTGCATTTCACAATAGTGGATCATTGAGTGCAATTGGAAACATTTGTCTTGAAATTTTACGATCGGCTTCGTCCATATGCTTTATTTCACAACAACTGATGATTTAGTGTGGTCGGAAACGTTCGTTTGAAAGTTTTACGCTCAGCTTCGTCCAGATGCCTTATTTCATGATAATGGATCATTTGACGTGATCGGAAACATTTGTTTCAAAATTTTACGCTTGGTTTCATCTAGATGTGCTTTATTTCATGGTATTACATCATTCAGTGTGATCAAAAACATTCGTTTTATAATTCTACACTCAGTTTTGTCTAGATGCTTTTTTTCGTGATAACGAATCACTGTGTGCGATCAGTAATGTTTGTTTTAAAATTTTATGTTTAGATGTGTCTGGGTGCTTTATTTCGCGATAACGAAACGCTGTATGTGATCGGAAACGTTTGTTTTAAGATTTTATCCACAGTTTCATCTAAATTCTTTGTTTCATGATAATGGATCATTCGGCACGATTGGAAACAATTGCCTTGAAATCTTACACTCAGCTTCATCTAGATGCTCTATTTCACGATAATAGATGATTGAGCATGATCGGAAGCATTCGTTTTAAGATTTGACGCTTAGTTTCATCTTGGTGCAGGAGCATGTAAGGGCAATCTTTCGTCACCCAAAATTAATGTCTTTTGTTTTCACTTCTTTCCAAGATTTGTGTTTTTGGACACTCATTTGTGCGAATAACGATCCAAGACCTTCAAAGTTTCCAACGGGCTAAGGATACCCCACTTACTATTTTTAGTAAGTCTTGCCGGAGAAGCGGTTCACCCCAAGATTTTCCTCAAAGCTTTGGAATAGTCAAATAAGCACTCTCGGTAGATCTCATCTCAAGATCGCATCTGGATTTCAAGATATTGAAGTTTCAAGTTTGTGAGGATTCATCCCCTGATTGCATTTCACGATAGTGGATCATTGAGTGCAATCGGAAACATTTGTCTTGAAATTTTACGATCGGCTTTGTCCATATGCTTTATTTGACGACAACTAATGATTGAGCGTGGTCGGAAACATTTGTTTGAAAGTTTTACGCTCAGCTTTGTCCAAATGCCTTATTTCATGATAATGGATCATTTGACGTGATCGGAAACATTTGTTTCAAAATTTTATGCTCGGTTTCATCTAGATGTGCTTTGTTTCGTGGTATTACATCATTCAGTGTGATTGGAAACATTTGTTTTACAATTTTTTGCTCAGTTTCGTCTAGATGCTTTGTTTCGTGATAACGAATCGCTCCTTGCGATCGAAAATGTTTGTTTTAAAATTTTACGCTTAGATGTGCTTGGGTGCTTTATTTCACGATAATGAAACGCTGTGTGTGATGGGAAACATTTGTTTTAAGATTTTATCCGCGGTTTCATCTAGGTACTTTGTTTCACGATAATGGATCATTCGGCATGATTGGAAACAACTGCCTTGAAATCTTACGCTCAGCTTCATCTAGATGGTCTATTTCATGATAATAGATGATTGAGCGTGATCGGAAACATTCATTTTAAGATTTGACGCTTAGTTGCATCTTGGTGCAGGAGCATGTAAGGGCAATCTTGCGTCACCCAAAATTGATGTCCTTTGTTCTCACTTCTTTCCATGATTTGTGTTCTTGGACACCCATTTGCGCGAATAACGATCCAAGACCTTCAAAGTTTCCAATGGGCTAAGGATACCCCACTTACTATTTTTAGTAAGTCTTGCCGGAGAAGCGGTTGACCCCAAGATTTTCCCCAGAGCTTCAGAATAGTCAAATAAGCACTCTCGGTAGATCTCATCTCAAGATCGCGTCTTGGTTTCAAGGTATTGAATTTTTGAGTTTGTGAGGATTCATCCCCTGATTACATTTCATGATAGTGGATCATTGAGTGCGATCAGAAACATTTGTCTTGAAATTTTACGATCGGCTTCATCCATATGCTTTATTTCACGACAACTGATGATTGAGCATGGTCGGAAACATTCGTTTGAGAGTTTTATGGTCAGCTTCATTCAGATGCCTCATTTCATGATAATGGATCATTCGACGTGATCGGAAACATTTGTTTCAAAATTTTACACTCAGTTTCATCTAGATGTGCTTTATTTCATGGTATTGCATCATTCAGTGCGATTGGAAACATTCATTTTACAATTTTACACTCAGTTTCATCTAGATGCTTTGTTTCGTGATAACGAATCGCCACGTGCGATCAGAAACATTTGTTTTAAAATTTTATGCTTAGATGTGCCTGGGTGCTGCTTTATTTCGCGATAACAAAACACTGTGTGCGATCGGAAACATTTGTTTTAAGATTTTATGTGTGGTTTCATATAGATGCTTTGTTTCATGATAATGGATCATTCGGCATGATTGGAAACAACTGCCTTGAAATCTTATGCCCAGCTTCGTCTAGATGCATTATTTCATGATAATAGATGATTGGGCATGATCGGAAGCATTTGTTTTAAGATTTGACACTTAGTTTCATCTTGGTGTAGGCGCATGTAAGGGCAATCTTGCGTCACCCAAAATTGATGTCTTTTGTTTTCACTTCTTTCCAAGATTTGTGTTTTTGGACACCCATTTGCGCGAATAACGATCTAGAACCTTCAAAGTTTCCAACGGGCTAAGGATACCCCACTTACTATTTTTAGTAAGTCTTGCTGAAGAAGCGGTTGACCCCAAGATTTTCCCCAGAGCTTCGGAATAGTCAAATAAGCACTCTTGGTAGATCTCATCTCATGATCACGTCTGGATTTTGAGGTATTGAAGTTTTGAGTTTGTGAGGATTCATCCCCTGATTGCATTTCACGATAGTGGATCATTGAGTGCGATCGGAAACATTTGTCTTGAAATTTTACGATTGGCTTCATCCATATGCTTTATTTCACGACAACTGATGATTGAGCATGGTAGGAAATGTTCGTTTGAAAGTTTTATACTCAGCTTCATCCAGATGCCTTATTTCATGATAATGGATCATTCGACGTGATCGGAAACATTGGTTTCAAAATTTTACGCTCTGTTTCATCTAGATGCTTTGTTTCGTGGTATTGCATCATTCAGTGCGATCGGAACATTCGTTTTACAATTTTACACTCAGTTTCACCTAGATGCTTTGTTTCATGATAAAGAATCGCTGTGTGCGATCGGAAACGTTTGTTTCAAAATTTTACACTTAGATGTTCCTGGGTGCTTTATTTCGAGATAACGAAATGCTGTGTGTGATCGGAAACATTTGTTTTAAGATTTTATGCCCGGTTTCATCTAGATGTTTGTTCCACGATAATGGATCATTCGGCATGATTGGAAACAATTGCCTTGAAATCTTATGCTCAGCTTCGTCTAGATCCTCTATTTCACGATAATAGATGATTAAGCATGATCGGAAGCATTCGTTTTAAGATTTGATGATTAGTTTCATCTTGGTGCAAGAGCATGTAAGGGCAATCTTGTGTCACCCAAAATTGATGTCTTTTGTTTTCACTTCTTTCCAAGATTTGTGTTTTTGGACACCCATTTGTGTGAATAATTATCCAAGACCTTCAAAGTTTCCAACGGGCTAAGGATACCCCACTTACTATTTTTAGTAAGTCTTGTCGAAGAAGCGGTTGACCCCAAGATTTTCCCCAAAGCTCCGGAATAGTCAAATAAGCACTCTCGGTAGTTCTCATCTCAAGATCACGTCTGGATTTCAAGATATTGAAGTTTCAAGTTTGTGAGGATTCATCCCCTGATTGCATTTCACGATAGTGGATCATTGAGTGCGATCGGAAAGATTTGTCTTGAAATTTTATGATCGACTTCGTGCATATGCTTTATTTCATGACAACTAATGATTGAGCATGGTCGTAAACGTTTGTTTGAAAGTTTTATGCTCAGCTTCGTCCAGATGCCTTATTTCAAAATTCAAAATCAGAAACATTTGTTTCAAAATTTTATGCTCGGTTTCATCTAGATGCTTTGTTTCGTGGTATTGCATCATTCAGTGCGATTAGAAAGATTTGTTTTACAATTTTACACTCAGTTTCGTCTAGATGCTTTGTTTCGTGATAACGAATCGCTGCATGCGATCGAAAATGTTTGCCTTAAAATTTTACGCTTAGATGTGCCTGGGTGCTTTATTTCAAGATTTTATGCACGGTTTCATCTAGATGCTTTCTTCCACAATAATGGATCATTCGGCACGATTGGAAACAACTTCCTTGAAATCTTATGCTCAGCTTCGCTTAGATGCTCTATTTCATGACAATAGATGATTGAGCATGATCAGAAGCATTCGTTTTAAGATTTGACGCTTAGTTTCATCTTGGTGCAGGAGCATGTAAGGGCAATCTTGCGTCGCCCAAAATTGATGTCTTTTGTTTTCACCTCTTTCCAAGATTTGTGTTTTTGGACATCCATTTGCGCGAATAACGATCCAGGACCTTCAAAGTTTCTAATGGGCTAAGGATACCCCACTTACTATTTTTAGTAATTCTTGCCGGAGAAGCGGTTGACCCCAAGATTTTCCCCACAGCTTTGGAATAGTCAAATAAGCAGTCTATGTAGATCTCATCTCAAGATCGCGTCTAGATTTCAAGATATTGAAGTTTTGATTTTGTTAGGATTCATCCCCTAATTGCATTTCATGAGAGTGGATCATTGAGTGCGATCAGAAACATTTGTCTTGAAGTTTTACGACCAGCTTCATCCATATGCTTTATTTCATGACAACTAATGATTGAGCGTGATCGAAAACATTCATTTGAAAGTTTTACGCTCAACTTCGTCCAGATGCCTTATTTTATGATTATGGATCATTCGACAGGATCGGAAACATTTGTTTCAAAATTTTGCGCTCGGCTTCATCTAGATGCTTTATTTCATGGTATTGCATCATTCAGTGTGATTAGAAACATTCGTTTAACAATTTTAAAATCAGTTTCCTCTAGATGCTTTGTTTCGTGATAACAAATCGCTGCATGCAATCGGAAACGTGTGTTTTAAAATTTTACACTTAGATGTGCGTGGGTGCTTTATTTCACGCGATAACGAAATGTTGTGTGTGATCGGAAACATTTGTTTTAAGATTTTATGCATGGTTTAATCTAGATGCTTTGTTTGACGATAATGGATCATTCAGCACGATTGGAAACAACTACCTTGAAATCTTACGCTCAGCATCGTCTAGAGGCTTTATTTCACGATAATATATGATTGAGCATGATCGGAAGCATTCATTTTAGGATTTGGCGCTTAGTTTCATCTTGGTGCAGGAGCATGTAAGGGTAATCTTGCATCACCAAAAATTGATGTCTTTTGTTTTCACTTCTTTCCAAGATTTGTGTTTTTGGACACCCATTTGCGCGAATAACGATCCAGGACCTTTAATGTTTCCAACGGGCTAAGGATACCCCACTTACTTTTTTTAGTAAGTCTTGTTGGAGAAGCGGTTGACCCCAAGATTTTCCCCAGAGCTTCGGAATAGTCAAATAAGCACTCTCAGTAGATGTCATCTCAAGATTGTGTATGGATTTCAAGATATTGAAGTTTTGAGTTTGTGAGGATTCATCCCCTGATTGCATTTCATGAGAGTGGATCATTGAGTGCGATCAAAAACATTTGTCTTGAAATTTTACGATCAGCTTCGTCCATATGCTTTATTTCATGACAACTGATGATTGAGCGTGATCAAAAACGTTCGTTTGAAATTTTTACGCTCAGCTTCGTCCAGATGCCTTATTTCATGATAATGGATCATTCAACATGATCGGAAACATTTGTTTCAAAATTTTGTGCTTGGTTTCATCTAGATGGTTTATTTCATGGTATTGCATCATTCAGTGCCATCGGAAACATTCATTTTACATTTTTAGACTCAGTTTGGTCTAGATGCTTTGTTTTGTGATAACGGATTGCTGCGTGCGATCAGAAACGTTTGTTTTAAAATTTTATGCTTAGATGTGCTTGGGTGCTTTATTTCGCACGATAACGAAACGTTGTGTGTGATCGGAAACATTTGTTTTAAGATTTAATGCATGGTTTCATCTAGATGCTTTGTTTCACGATGATGGATCATTCGACACGATTGGAAACAACTGCCTTGAAATCTTACGCTCAGCTTCGTCTAGATACTCTATTTCATGATAATAGATGATTGAGCATGATCGGAAGCACTCGTTTTAATATTTTACGCTTAGTTTCATCTTGGTGCAGGAGCATGTAAGGGCAATCTTGCTTAACCCAAAATTGATGTCATTTGTTTTCACTTCTTTCCAAGATTTGTGTTTTTGGACACCCATTTTTGCGAATAATGATCCAGGACCTTCAAAGTTTCCAACGGGCTAAGGATACCCCACTTACTATTTTTAGTAAGTCTTGCTGGAGAAGCAGTTGACCCCAAGATTTTCCCCAGAGCTTCAATATAGTCAAATAAGCACTCTCGGTAGATCTCATCTCAAGATCACTTCTGGATTTCAAGATATTGAAGTTTTGAGTTTGTGAGGATTCGTCCCCTGATTGCATTTCATGATAGTGGATCATTGCGTGCGATCGGACACATTTGTCTTGAAATTTTATGCTCAGCTTCATCTAGATGCTTTATTTCACGATAATAGATGATTGAGTATGATCAGAAGCATTTGTTTTTAGATTTGACGCTTAGTTTCATCTTGGTACAGGAGCATGTAAGGGCAATCTTGCGTCACCCAATATTGATGTCTTTTGTTTTCACTTCTTTTCAAGACTTGTGTTTTTGGTCACCCATTTGCGCGAATAACGATCCAGAACCTTCAAAGTTTCCAACGGACTAAGGATACCTCACTTACTATTTTTAGTAAGTCTTGCCAGAAAAGTGGTTGACCCCAAGATATTCCACAGAGCTTCGGAATAGTCAAATAAGCACTCTCGGTTGATCTCATCTCAAGATCACGTCTGGATTTCAAGACATTGAAGTTTCAAGTTTTTGAGGATTCATCCCCTAATTGCATTTCATGATAGTGGATCATTCAATACGATTAAAAACATTTGTCTTGAAATTTTACGATCGGTTTCATCCATATGCTTTATTTCACGACAACTGATGATTGAGCGTAATCGGAAACGTTCGTTTGAAAGTTTTACGCTGAGCTTCATCCACATGCTTTATTTCATGATAATGGATCATTCGACGTAATCAGAAATATTTGTTTCAAAATTTTGTGCTTGGTTTCATCTAGATGCCTTATTTAATGATATTGCATCATTCAGTGCGATCAGAAACATTCGTTTTACAATTTTACACTCAATTTCATCTAGATGCTTTGTTTCATCATAACGAATCGCTACATGTGATCGGAAACGTTTGTTTTAAAATTTTACTCTTAGATGTGCCTAGGTGCTTTATTTTGCGATAATGAAACATTGTGTGTGATCAGAAACATTTGTTTTAAGATTTTATGCACGGTTTCATCTAGATGCTTTGTTTCACGATAATGGATCTTTCGGCACGATTGGAAACAACTGCCTTGAAATCTTACACTTAGCTTCGTCTAGATGCTTTATTTCATGATAATAGATGATTGAGCATGATTGGAAGCATTCGTTTTAGGATTTGACGCTTTGTTTCATCTTGGTGCAGGAGCATGTAAGGGCAATCTTGTGTCACCCAAAATTGATGTCTTTTATTTTCACTTCTTTTCAAGATTTACATTTTTGGACACCCATTTGCGCGAATAATGATCCAGAACCTTCAAAGTTTCCAACGGACTAAGGATACCCCACTTACTATTTTTAGTAAGTCTTGTCAGAGAAGCGGTTGACCCCAAGATTTTCCCAGAGCTTCGGAATAGTCAAATAAGCCCTCTCGGTAGATCTCATAAGAAGATCGCGTCTGGATTTCAAGATATTGAAGTTTTGAGTTTGTGAGGATTCATCCCCTAATTGCATTTCATGATAGTGGATCATTGAGTGTGATCGGAAACATTTGTCTTGAAATTTTACGATTGACTTCGTCCATATGCTTTATTTGATGACAACTGATGATTGAGCATGATCGGAAATGTTCGTTTGAAAGTTTTACGCTCAGTTTCATCTAGATGCTTTATTTCATGATATTGCATCATTCAATGCGATCAGAAACATTGGTTTTACAATTTTACACTCAATTTCATCTAGATGCTTTGTTTGCTGATAATGAATCATTGCGTGCGATCAGAAAAGTTTGTGTTAAAATTTTACTCTTAGATGTGCGTGGGTGCTTTATTTCGCTATAACGAAACATTGTGTCTGGTCGGAAACAATTGTTTTAAGATTTTATGCGCGGTTTCATCTAGATGCTTTGTCTCACAATAATGGATCATTCGGCACAATTGGAAACAATTGCCTTGAAATCTTACGGTCAGCTTCATCTAGATGCTTTATTTCGTGATAATAGATGATTGAGCATGATCGGAAGCATTCGTTTTAGCATTTGACGCTTAGTTTCATCTTGGTGCAGGAGCATGTAAGGGCAATCTTGCGTCACCCAATATTGATGTCTTTTAGTTTTACTTCTTTTCAAGATTTGGTCTTTTTAGACACCCATTTGCATGAATACCAATCCAAGACCTTCAAAATTTCCAATGTGCTAAGGATATCCCACTTACTATTTTTAGTAAGTCTTGTCAGAGAAGCGGTTGACCCCAAGATTTTCCCCAGAGCTTCAGAATAGTCAAATAAGCAGTCTCTGTAGATCTCATCTCAAGATCGCGTATGGATTTCAAGATTGTTTAGTGCGATCGGAAACATTTGTCTTGAAATTTTATGATCGGCTTCGTCCATATGCTTTATTTCATGACAACTGATGATTGAGAGTGATCGGAAATGTTTGTTTGAAAGTTTTATGCTCAGCTTCGTCCAGATGCTTTATTTCATGATAATGGATCATTCAACGTGATCGAAAACATTTGTTTCAAAATTTTGCGCTTGGTTTCATCTAGATGCTTTATTTCATGATATTGCATCATTCAGTGCGATCGAAAACATTTGTTTTACAATTTTACACTCAGTTTCATCTAGATGCTTTGTTTTGTGATAATGAATCACTGCGTGGAATCTAGAACCTTCAAAGTTTCCAATGGGCTAAGGATACCCCACTTACTATTTTCAGTAAGTCTTGCCGGAGAAGCGGTTGACCCCAAGATTTTCCCTAGAGCTTCAGAATATTCAAATAAGCACTCTCGGTATATCTCATCTCAAGATCATGTCTGGGTTTCAAGATATTGAAGTTCAAGTTTGTGAGGATTCATCCCCTGATTGCATTTCATGATAGGGGATCATTGAGTGCGATCGGAAACATTTGTCTTGAAATTTTACGATCGGCTTCGTCCATATGGTTTATTTCACAACAATTGATGATTGAGCATGATCAGAAATGTTCGTTTGAAAGTTTTATGCTCAGCTTTGTCCAGATGCCTTATTTCATGATAATGGATGATTCGACGTGATCGGAAATATTTGTTTCAAAATTTTTAGCTCAGTTTCATCTAGATGCTTTATTTCATGGTATTGCATCATTCATTGTGATCAGAAACATTCATTTTACAATTCTACAGTCAGTTTGGTCTAGATGCTTTCTTTCATGATAATGAATCACTGCATGCGATCGGAAACATTTTTTTTAAAATTTTACGCTTAGATGTGCCTGGGTGCTTTATTTCACGATAACGAAATGTTGTGTGTGATCAGAAACATTCGTTTTAATATTTTATGCGCGGTTTCATCTAGATGCTTTGTTTCATGATAATGGATCATTCGGCACGATTGGAAACAACTGCCATGAAATCTTACGCCCAGCTTCGTCTAGATGCTTTATTTCACAATAATAGATGATTGACCATGATCGAAAGCATTCGTTTTAGGATTTGATACTTAGTTTCATATTGGTGCAAGAGCATGTAAGGGCAATCTTGCGTCACCCAAAATTGATGTCTCTTTTTTTCACTTCTTTCTAAGATTTATGTTTTTGGACACCCATTTGCGCGAATAATGATCCAGGATGTTCCATGTTTCCAATGGGCTAAGGATACCCCACTTACTATTTTTTAGTAAGTCTTGCCGGAGAAGAGGTTGACCCCAAGATTTTCTCCAGAGCTTCGGAATAGTCAAATAAGCACTCTCGGTAGATCTCATCTCAAGATCGCATCTGGATTTCAAGATATTGAAGTTTTGAGTTTGTGAGGATTCATCCCCTGATTGCATTTCATGATAGTGGATCATTGAGTGCGATCGGAAACATTTGTCTTGAAATTTTATGATCGGCTTCGTCCATATGCTTTATTTCACAACAACTGATGATTGAGCGTGATCAGAAACATTCGTTTGAAAGTTTTATGCTCAACTTCATCCAGATGCCTTATTTCATGATAATGGATCATTCAACATGATCGGAAACATTTGTTTCAAAATTTTGCGCTCAGTTTCATCTAGATGCCTTATTTCATGGTATTGCATCATTCAGTGCGATTGGAAACATTTGTTTTACAATTTTACACTCAGTTTCATCTAGATGCTTTCTTTCATGATAACAAATTACTGCATGCAATCAGAAATGTTTGTTTTAAAATTTTACACTTAGATGTGCCTGTCTGCTTTATTTTGCGATAACGAAACGTTGTGTGTGATCGGAAACATTTGTTTTAAGATTTTATGCGCGGTTTCATCTAGATGCATTGTTTCACGATAATGGATCATTCGGCACGATTGGAAATAACAGCCTTGAAATCTTACGCTTAGCTTCGTCTAGATGCTTTATTTCACGATAATAGATGATTGAGCATGATCAGAAGCATTCGTTTTAGGATTTGATGCTTAGTTTCATCTTGGTGCAGGAGCATGTAAGGGCAATCTTGTGTCACCCAAAATTGATGTCTCTTGTTTTCACTTCTTTCCAAGATTTGTGTCTTTAGACATCCATTTGCGCTAATAATGATCCAGGACCTTTGAAGTTTTGAATGGGCTAAGGATACCCCACTTACTATTTTTTGTAAGTCTTGTCGGAGAAGCGGTTGACCACAAGATTTTCCCCAGAGCTTCAGAATAGTCAAATAAGCACTCTCGATAGATCTCATCTCAAGATCGCATCTAGATTTCAAGATATTTAAGTTTTGAGTTTGTGAGGATTCATCCCCTGATTGTATTTCATGATAGTGGATCATTGAGTGCGATCGGAAACATTTGTCTTGAAATTTTATGATTGGCTTTGTCCATATGATTTATTTCACGACAACTGATGATTGAGTGTGATCAGAAACATTCATTTGAAAGTTTTACGCTCAGCTTCATCAAGATGCCTTATTTCATGATAATGGATCATTCGACGTGATCGAAAACATTTGTTTCAAAATTTTGCGCTCGGTTTGATCTAGATGCTTTATTTTATGGTATTGCATCATTTAGTGCGATCAGAAATATTTGTTTTACAATTTTACACTCAGTTTCTTCTAGATGCTTTGTTTCGTGATAATGTACTGGGTGCTTTACTTCACGATAACGAAACGTTGTGTGTGATCAGAATCATTTTTTTAAAGATTTTATGCGCAGTTTCATCTAGATGCTTTGTTTCACAATAATGGATCATTTGACACGATTGGAAACAACTGCGTTGAAATCTTACGCTCAGCTTCATCTAGATGCTTTATTTCACGATAATAGACGATTGAGCATGATCAAAAGCATTCGTTTTAGGATTTGACACTTAGTTTCATCTTGGTGTAGGAGCATGTAAGGGCAATCTTGCCTCACCCAAAATTGATGTCTCTTGTTTTCACTTCTTTCCAAGATTTGTGTTTTCGGACACCCATTTGCGTGAATAACGATCCAGGACCTTCCAAATTTCCAACAGGCTAAGGATACCCCACTTACTATTTTTAGTAAGTCTTGCCGGAGAAGCGGTTGACCCCAAGATTTTCCCTAGAGCTTCGGAATAGTCAAATAAGCACTCTCGGTAGATCTCATCTCAAGTTCACGTCTAGATTTCAAGATATTGAAGTTTTGAGTTTGTGAGGATTCATCCCCTGATTGCATTTCATGATAGTGGATCATTGACTGCGATCGGAAACATTTGTCTTGAAATTTTAAGATCGGCTTTGTCCATATGTTTTGTTTGACGACAACTAATGATTGAGCGTGATCAGAAATGTTCGTTTGAAAGTTTTACGATCAGCTTTGTCCAGATGCCTTATTTCATGATAATGGATCATTCGACATGATCGGAAACATTTGTTTCAAAATTTTGCGCTCAGATTCATCTAGATGCTTTATTTCATGGTATTGCATCATTCAGTGCGATAAAAAACATTTGTTTTACAATTTTACACTCAGTTTCGTCTAGATGCTTTGTTTCATGATAATGAATCGCTGTGTGCGATCGGAAACGTTTGTTTTAAAATTTTACACTTAGATGTGCCTGGGTGCTTTATTTCGCGATAACGAAACATTGTGTGTGATCGAAAACATTTGTTTTAAGATTTTATGCATGGTTTCATCAAGATGCTTTGTTTCATGATAATGGATCATTTGGCACGATTGGAAACAACTACCTTGAAATCTTACGCTCAGCTTCATCTACATGCTTTATTTCATGATAATAGACGATTGAGCATGATCGGAACCATTCATTTTAGGATTTGACGCTTAGTTTCATCTTGGTGCAGAAGCATGTAAGGGCAATCTTGCGTCACCCAAAATTGATGTCTCTTGTTTTCACTTCTTTCCAAGATTTGTGTTTTTGGACACCCATTTGCACGAATAATGATCCAGGACCTTCGAAGTTTTCAACGGGCTAAGGATACCCCACTTACTATTTTTAGTAAGTCTTGCCGGAGAAGCGGTTGACCCCAAGATTTTCCCCAGAGCTTCGGAATAGTCAAATAAGCACTCTCGGTAGATCTCATCTCAAGATCACGTCTGGATTTCAAGATATTGAAGTTTTGAGATTTTGAGGATTCATCCCCTGATTGCATTACAAGATAGTCGATCATTGAGTGCGATCGGAAACATTTGTCTTGAAATTTTACAATCGGCTTCATCCATATGCTTTATTTCAAGACAACTGATGATTGAGCGTGATCGGAAACATTCATTTGAAAGTTTTATGCTTAGCTTCGTCCAGATGCCTTATTTCATGATAATGGATCATTCGACGTGATCAGAAACATTTGTTTCAAAATTTGGCGCCCAGTTTCATCTTGATGCTTTATTTCATTGTATTGCATCATTTAGTGCGATCGGAAACATTCGTTTTACAATTTTACACTTAGTTTCGTCTAGATGCTTTATTTCGTGATAATGAATCGCTACATGCGATCGGAAATGTTTGTTTTAAAATTTTATGCTTAGATGTGCCTGGGTGCTTTATTTCGTGATAACGAAATGTTGTGTGTTATCGGAAACATTTGTTTTAAGATTATATGCGCAGTTTCTTCTAGATGCTTTGTTTAATGATATTGGATCATTCAGCATGATTGGCAACAACTACCTTGAAATATTACGCTCAGCTTCATCTAGATGCTTTATTTCACGATAATAGACGATTGAGCATGATCAGAAGCATTTGTTTTAGGATTTGACGCTTAATTTCATCTTGGTGCAGGAGCATGTAAGGGCAATCTTGCGTCACCCAAAATTGATGTCTCTTGTTTTTACTTCTTTCGAAGATTTGTGCTTTTGGACACCCATTTGCGCGAATAACGATCTAGGACCTTCGAAGTTTCCAACAGGCTTAGGATAACCCACTTACAATTTTTAGTAAGTCTTGCCAGGGAAGCGGTTGACCCCAAGATTTTCCCCAGAGCTTCAGAATAGTCAAATAAGCAATCTCGGTAGATCTCATCTCAGGATCGCATCTGGATTTCAAGATATTAAAGATTTGAGTTTGTGAGGATTCATCCCCTGATTGCATTTCATGATAGTGGATCATTGAGTGCGATCAGAAACATTTGTCTTGAAATTTTACGATTGGCTTCGTTCATATGCTTTATTTCACAATGACTGATGATTGAGTGTGATCAGAAATGTTCGTTTGATAGTTTTACTCTTAGCTTCGTCCAGATGCCTTATTTCATGATAATGGATCATTCGACGTGATCGGAAACATTTGTTTCAAAATTTTGCGCTCAGATTCATCTAGATGCTTTATTTCATGGTATTGCATCATTCAGTGTGATCAGAAACATTCATTTTACAATTTTACACTCAGTTTCGTCTAGATGCTTTGTTTCGTGATAACGAATCAAAGCATGCGATCGAAAATGTTTGTTTTAAAATTTTACGCTTAGATGTGCCTGGGTGCTTTATTTCGTGATAACGAAATGTTGTGTGTGATCGGAAACATTTGTTTTAAGATTTTATGCACGGTTTCATCTAGATGGTTTGTTTCACGATAATGGATCATTCGACACGATTGGAAACAACTACCTTGAAATCTTACGCTCAGCTTCGTCTAGATGCTTTATTTCATGATAATAGACGATTGAGCATAAGCGGAAACATTCGTTTTAGGATTTGACACTTAGTTTCATCTTGGTGCAAGAGCATGTAAGGGCAATCTTGTGTCACCCAAAATTGATGTCTCTTTTTTTCACTTCTTTCCAAGATTTGTGTTTTTGGACACCCATTTGCGCTAATAACGATCCAGGACCTTTGAAGTTTTCAACGAGCTAAGGATACCCCACTTACTATTTTTAGTAAGTCTTACCGGAGAAGCAGTTGACCCCAAGATTTTCCCCAGAGCTTCAGAATAGTCAAATAAGCACTCTCAGTAGATCTCATCTCAAGATCGCGTCTGGATTTCAAGATATTGAAGTTTCGAGTTTGTGAGGATTCATCCGCTGATTGCATTTCATGATAGTGGATCATTGAGTGCAATTGGAAACATTTGTCTTGAAATTTTACGATCGTCTTCATCCATATGCTTTATTTCATGACAACAGATGATTGAGCGTGATTGGAAACGTTTGTTTGAAAGTTTTACGCTCAGCTTTGTCCAGATGCCTTATTTCATGATAATGGATCATTCGACGTGATCGGAAACATTTGTTTCAAAATTTTACACTCAGTTTCATCTAGATGCTTTGTTTCATGGTATTGCATCATTTAGTGCAATCAGAAACATTTGTTTTACAATTTTACACTCAGTTTCGTCTAGATACTTTGTTTCGTGGTAACGAATCACTGCGTGCAATCAGAAATGTTTGTTTTAAAATTTTACGCTTAGATGTGCCTGGGTGCTTTATTTCACCATAACGAAACACTGTGTGATCGGAAACATTTGTTTGAAGATTTTATGCATGGTTTCATCTAGATGCTTTTTTTCACGATGATGGATCATTCGGCACGATTGGAAGCAACTGCCTTGAAATCTTATGCTCAGCTTCGTCTAGATGCTCTATTTCACGATAATAGATGATTGAGCATGATCAGAAGCATTCATTTTAAGATTTGACGCTTAGTTTCATCTTGGTGCAGGAGCATGTAAGGGCAATCTTGCGTCACCCAAAATAGATGTCTCTTGTTTTCATTTCTTTCCAAGATTTGTGTTTTTGGACACCCATTTGCGCGAATAACGATCCAAGACCTTCAAAGTTTCCAACAGGCTAAGGATACCCCACTTACTATTTTTAGTAAGTCTTGCTGGAGAAGCGGTTGACCCCAAGATTTTCCCCAAAGCTTCAGAATAGTCAAATAAGCACTCTCGGTAGATCTCATCTCAAGATCACATCTAGATTTCAAGATATTGAAGTTTCAAGTTTGTGATGATTCATCCCCTGATTGCATTTCATTAGAGTGGATCATTGAGTGCGATCAAAAACATTTGTCTTGAAATTTTATGATTAGTTTCGTCCATATGCTTTATTTCATGACAACTGATGATTGAGCGTGATCAGAAATGTTCATTTGAAAGTTTTACGCTCAGCTTCGTCCAGATGCCTTATTTCATGATAATGGATCATTCGACATGATCAGAAGCATTTGTTTCAAAATTTTGCGCTCGATTTCATCTAGATGCTTCATTTCATGATATTGCATCATTTAGTGCGATCGAAAACATTCATTTTACAATTTTACACTCAGTTTCATCTATATGCTTTGTTTCATGATAACGAATCGCTGCGTGCGATCGAAAACGTTTGTTTTAATATTTTACGCTTAGATGTGCCTGGGTGCTTTATTTCACGCGATAACGAAACGTTGTGTGTGATCAGAAACATTTGTTTTAAGATTTAATACGTGATTTCATCTAGATGCTTTGTTTCATGATAATGGATCATTCGGGATGATTGGAAACAACTGCCTTGAAATCTTACGCTCAGCTTCGTCTAGATGCTTTATTTCACGATAATAGATGATTGAGCATGATCGGAAGCATTCATTTTAGGATTTGACGCTTAGTTTCATCTTGGTGCAGGAGCATGTAAGGGCAATCTTGCATCACCTAAAATTGATGTCTCTTGTTTTCACTTCTTTCCAAGATTTGTGTTTTTGGACACCCATTTGTGCGAATAACGATCCAGGACCTTCCAAATTTCTAACGGGTTAAGGATACCCCACTTACTATTTTTAGTAAGTCTTGCCAGAGAAGCGGTTGACCCCAAGATATTCCACAGAGCTTCGGAATAGTCAAATAAGCACTCTTGGTTGATCTCATCTCAAGATCACGTCTGGATTTCAAGACATTAAAGTTTCAAGTTTCTGAGGATTCATCCCCTGATTGCATTTCATGATAGTGGATCATTGACTGCGATCGGAAACATTTGTCTTGAAATTTTATGATCGGCTTCATCCATATGCTTTATTTCATGACAACTGATGATTGAGTGTGATCGGAAACATTCGTTTGAAAGTTTTACGCTCAGCTTCGTCTAGATGCCTTATTTCATGATAATGGATCATTCGACGTGATTGGAAACATTTGTTTCAAAATTTTACACTCGGTTTCATCTAGATGCTTTGTTTCATGGTATTGCATCATTTAGTGCGATCAAAAACATTCGTTTTACAATTTTACACTCAGTTTCGTCTAGATGCTTTGTTTCGTGGTAACGAATCACTGCATGCAATTAGAAATGTTTGTTTTAAAATTTTACGCTTAGATGTGCCTGGGTGCTTTATTTCGCCATAACGAAACACTGTGTGATCAGAAACATTTGTTTGAAGATTTTATGCATGGTTTCATCTAGATTTTTTTTTTCACGATGATGGATCATTCGGCACGATTGGAAACAACTGCCTTGAAATCTTACACTCAGCTTCGTCTGGATGCTTTATTTCACGATAATAGATGATTGAGCATGATCAGAAGCATTCATTTTATGATTTGACGCTTAGTTTCATCTTGGTGCAGGAGCATGTAAGGGCAATCTTGCGTCACCCAAAATTGATGTCTCTTGTTTTCATTTCTTTCCAAGATTTGTGATTTTAGACACCCATTTGCACGAATAACGATCCGAGACCTTCAAAGTTTCCAACAAGCTAAGGATACCCCACTTACTAGTTTTAGGAAGTCTTGCCGGAGAAGTAGTTGACCCCAAGATTTTCCCCAGAGCTTCAGAATAGTCAAATAAGCACTCTCGGTAGATCTCATCTCAAGATCGCATCTGGATTTCAAGATATTGAAGTTTCAAGTTTGTGATGATTCATCCCCTGATTGCATTTCATTAGAGTGGATCATTGAGTGTGATTGGAAACATTTGTCTTGAAATTTTATGATCGGCTTTGTCCATATGCTTTATTTCACGACAACTGATGATTGAGCATGATCGGAAACGTTTGTTTGAAAGTTTTACGCTCAGCTTCATCCAGATGCCTTATTTCATGATAATGGATCATCGACGTGATCGGAAACATTTGTTTCAAATTTTGTGCTCGATTTCATCTAGATGCTTTATTTCATGGTATTGCATCATTCAGTGCGCTCAGAAACATTAATTTTACAATTTTACACTCAGTTTCATCTAGATGCTTTGTTTAATGATAACGAATCGCTGCGTGCGATCGGAAACGTTTGTTTTAAAATTTTACACTTAGATGTGCCTGGGTGCTTTATTTCGCGATAATGAAATGCTGTGTCTGATCAGAAACATTTGTTTTAAGATTTTATGCGCGGTTTCATCTAGATGCTTTCTTTCACGATGATGGATCATTTGTCACGATTGGAAACAACTACCTTGAAATCATACGCTCAGGTTCGTCTGGACAATCTATTTCACAATAATAGATGATTGAGCATGATCAGAAGCATTCATTTTAAGATTTGACGCTTGGTTTCATTTTGGTCCAGGAGCATGTAAGGGCAATCTTGCGTCACCCAAAATTGATGTCTTTTGTTTTCACCTATTTCCAATATTTGTGTTTTTGGACACCCATTTGCGCAAATAACATTCCAGGACCTTCAAAGTTTCCAACGAGCCAAGGGTACCACACTTACTATTTTTAGTAAGTCTCGCTGGAGAAGCGGTTGACCCCAAGATTTTCCCCAGAGCTTCGAAATAGTCAAATAAGCACTCTCGGTAGATCTCATCTCAAGATTGCGTCTGGATTTCAAGATATTGAAGTTTTGAGTTTGTGAGGATTCATCCCCTGATTGCATTTCACGATAGTGGATCATTGAGTGCAATCAGAAACATTTTGTCTTGAAATTTTACGATCGGCTTCATCCATATGCTTTATTTCACGACAACTGATGATTGAGCGTGGTCAGAAATGTTCATTTGAAAGTTTTACGCTCAGCTTCGTCCAGATGCCTTATTTCATGATAATGGATCATTCGATGTGATCGGAAACATTTGTTTCAAAATTTTATGCTCGGTTTCATCTAGATGCTTTGTTTCGTGGAATTCCATCATTCAGTGCGATCGGAAACATTCATTTTACAATTTTACACTCAGTTTCGTCTAGATGCTTTGTTTCGTGATAACGAATCGCTACGTGCGATTAGAAACGTTTGTTTTAAAATTTTACGCTTAGATGTGCCTGGGTGCTTTATTTCGCGATAATGAAACGCTGTGTGTGATCGGAAACATTTGCTTTAAGATTTTATGTGCAGTTTCATCTAGATGCTTTGTTTCACGATGATGGATCATTCGGCACGATTGCAAACAACTACCTTGAAATCTTATGCTCAGCTTGTTCTAGATGCTCTATTTCATGATAATAGATGATTGAGCATGATCAGAAGCATTCATTTTAAGATTTGACGCTTAGTTTCATCTTGGTACAGGAGCATGTAAGGGCAATCTTGCGTCACCCAAAATTGATGTCTTTTGTTTTCACCTCTTTTAAAGATTTGTGTTTTTGGACACCAATTTGCGCGAATAACGATCCAGGAACTTGAAAGTTTCCGACGGGCTAAGGATACCCCACTTACTATTTTTAGTAAGTCTCACCGGAGAAGCAGTTGACCTCAAGATTTTCCCCAGAGCTTCGAAAAAGTCAAATAAGCACTCTCGTTAGATCTCCTCTCAAGATTGCATTTGGATTTCAAGATATTGAGGTTTCGAGTTTGTGAGGATTCATCCCCTGATTGCATTTCACAATAGTGGATCATTGAGTGCGATCGAAAACATTTGTCTTGAAATTTTACGATCGGCTTCGTCCATATGCTTTATTTCATGACAACTGATGATTGAGCGTGGTCGGAAATGTTCGTTTGAAAGTTTTACGCTCAGCTTCGTCCAGATGCCTTATTTCATGATAATGGATCATTCCACGTGATCGGAAACATTTGTTTCAAAATTTTACGCTCGGTTTCATCTAGATGCTTTGTTTCGTGGTATTGCATCATTCAGTGCGATCAGAAACATTTGTTTTACAATTTTACACTCAATTTCGTCTAGATGCTTTCTTTCGTGTTAATGAATCGCTGTGTGCGATCGGAAACGTTTGTTTTAAAATTTTACGCTTAGATGTGCCTGGGTGCTTTATTTTGTGATAACGAAATGCTGTGTGTGATCAGAAACATTTGTTTTAAGATTTTATGCTCGAATTCATCTAGATGCTTTGTTTCACGATGATGGATCATTCCGCATGATTGGAAACAACTACCTTGAAATCTTACACTCAACTTCTTCTAGATGCTCTATTTCACGATTATAGATGATTGAGCATGATCGGAAGCATTCGTTTTAAGATTTGACACTTAGTTTCATCTTGGGAGCATGTAAGGGCAATCTTGCGGCACCCAAAATTGATGTCTTTTATTTTCACTTCTTTCCAAGATTTGTGTTTTTGGACACCCATTTTATCAGAAACGTTGATTTGAAAGTTTTACGCTCACTTCGTCCAGATGCCTTATTTCATGATAATGGATCATTCAACGTGATTGGAAACATTTGTTTCAAAATTTTGCACTCGGTTTCATCTAGATGCTTTATTTCATGGTATTACATCATTCAGTGCGATTTGAAACATTCGTTTTACAATTTTACACTCAGTTTTGTCTAGATGCTTTGTTTCATAATAACGGATCACTGCGTGCGATCGAAAACATTTGTTTTAAAATTTCATGCTTGGATGTGCCTGGGTGCTTTATTTCATGCGATAACGAAATGTTGTGTGTGATCGGAAACATTTGCTTTAAGATTTTATGCGCGGTTTCATCTAGATGCTTTGTTTGACGATAATGGATCATTCGGCACGATTGGAAACAACTGCCTTGAAATCTTACGCTCAGCTTCGTCTAGATGCTTTATTCCATGATAATAGATGATTGAGCACGATTGGAAGCATTCATTTCAGGATTTGACGCTTAGTTTCATCTTGGTGCAGGAGCATGTAAGGGCAATCTTGCGTCACCAAAAATTAATGTCTTTTGTTTTCACTTCTTTCCAAGATTTGTGTTTTTGGACACCCATTTGTGTGAGTAATGATCCAGGACCTTCCAAGTTTCCAACGGGCTAGGGATACCCCACTTACTATTTTTAGTAAGTCTTGCCAGAGAAGTGGTTGACCCCAAGATTTTCCCCAGAGCTTCGGCATAGTCAAATAAGCACTCTCGGTAGATAACATCTCAAGATCGTGTCTGGATTTCAAGATATTGGATTTTGGAGTTTGTGAAGATTCATCCCCTAATTCCATTTCATGAGAGTGGATCATTGAGTGTGATCAGAAACATTTGTCTTGATATTTTACGTTTGGCTTCGTCTATATGCTTTATTTCAGGATAACTAATGATTGAGCATGATCAGAAACATTCGTTTGAAAGTTTTACTCTCAGCTTCGTCCAGATGCCTTATTTCATGGTAATGGATCATTAGACGTGATCGGAAACAATTGTTTCAAAATTTTGTGCTTGGTTTCATCTAGATGCTTTATTTCATGGTATTAAATCATTCAGTGTGATCAGAAACATTCATTTTATAATTTTACACTCAATTTCGTCTAGATGCTTTGTTTCGTGATAACAAATCGCTGCGTGCGATCAGAAACATTTGTTTTAATATTTTACGCTTGGATGTACCTGGGTGCTTTATTTTGCATGATAACAAAATGTTGTGTGTGATCAGAAACATTTGTTTTAAGATTTTATGCGCTGTTTCATCTAGATGCTTTGTTTCACGATAATGGATCATTCGGGACGATTGGAAACAACTACCTTGAAATCTTATGCTCAGCTTCGTCTAGATGCCTTATTTCATGATAATAGATGATTTGTGTTTTTGGACACCCATTTGTGCGAATAACGATCTAGGACCTTCAAAGTTTCCAACGGGCTAAGGATACCCCACTTACTATTTTTAGTAAGTCTTGCCGGAGAAGCGGTTGACCCCAAGATTTTCCCCAGAGCTTCGAAATAGTCAAATAAGCACTCTCGGTAGATCTCATCTCAAGATCGCGTATCGATTTCAAGATATTGAAGTTTCAAGTTTGTGAGGATTGATCCCCTGATTGCATTTCATGAGAGTGGATCATTGAGTGCGATCAGAAACATTTGTCTTGAAATTTTACAATCGGCTTCATCCATATGCTTTATTTCACGACAACTGATGATTGAGCGTGATCAGAAACATTCGTTTGAAAGTTTTACGCTTAGGTTCGTCCAGATGCCTTATTTCATGATAATGGATCATTCGACGTGATCAGAAACAATTGTTTCAAAATTTTGCGCTTTGTTTCATCTAGATGCTTTATTTGATGGTATTGCATCATTCAGTGCAATCGGAAACATTCATTTTACAATTTTACACTCAGTTTCGTCTAGATGCTTTGTTTTGTGATAACGAATCACTGCATGCGATTAGAAACATTTGTTTTAAATTTTTACGCTTAGAAGTGCCTGGGTGCTTTATTTCACACGATAACGAAACGTTGTGTGTGATCGAAAACAATTGTTTTAAGATTTTATGGACAGTTTCATCTAGATGCCTTGTTTCACAATAATGGATCATTCGGCACGATTGGAAACAACTGCCTTGAAATCTTTCACTCAACTTCGTCTAGATGCTTTATTTCACGATAATAGATGATTGAGCATGATCGGAAGCATTGGTTTTAGGATTTGACGCTTAGTTTCATCTTGGTGCAGGAGCATGTAAGGGCAATCTTGTGTCACCCAAAATTGATGTCTTTTGTTTTCACTTCTTTCCAAGGTTTGTGTTTTTGGACACCCATTTGCGCGAATAACGATCCAGGACCTTCAAAGTTTCCAACGGGCTAAGGATAGCCCACTTACTATTTTTAGTAACTCTTGTCGGAGAAGCGGTTGACCCCAAGATTTTCCCTAGAGCTTCGGAATAGTCAAATAAGCACTCTCGGTAGATCTCATCTCAAGATCGCGTCTGGATTTCAAGATATTGAAATTTCAAGTTTGTGAGGATTCATGCCCTGATTGCATTTCATGAGACTGGATCATTGAGTGCGGTCAGAAACATTTGTCTTGAAATTTTACGATCGGCTTCGTCCATATGCTTTATTTCACGACAACTGATGATTGAGCGTGATCGGAAATGTTCGTTTGAAAGTTTTACGCTCAGCTTCTTCCAGATGCCTTATTTCATGATAATGGATCGTTCGATGTGATCGAAAACATTTGTTTCAAAATTTTGCACTTGATTTCATCTAGATGCTTTATTTCATGGTATTGCATCATTTAGTGCGATTGGAAACATTCATTTTACAATTTTACACTCAGTTTCGTCTAGATGCTTTATTTCGTGATAACAAATCAATGCGTGTGATCAGAAACATTTGTTTTAAAATTTAGTATTTGACGCTTAGTTTCATCTTGGTGCATGAGCATGTAAGGGCAATCTTGCCTCACACAAAATTGATGCCTTTTATTTTCACTTCTTTCCAAGATTTGTATTTTTGGACACCCATTTGTGCGAATAACAATCCGGGACCTTCAAAGTTTCCAACGGGCTAAGGATACCCCACTTATTATTTTTAGTAAGTCTTGTCGGAGAAGTGCTTGACCCCAAGATTTTCCCCAGAGCTTCGGAATAGTCAAATAAGCACTCTCGGTAGATCTCATCTCAAGATCGCGTCTGGATTTCAAGATATTGAAGTTTCGAGTTTGTGAGGATTCATCCCTTGATTGCATTTCACAATAGTGGATCATTGAGTGCGATCGAAAACATTTGTCTTGAAATTTTACAATCGACTTCATCCATATGCTTTATTTCATGACAACTGATGATTGAGCATGGTCAGAAACATTCGTTTGAAAGTTTTACGTGCAGCTTCGTCCAGATGCCTTATTTCATGATAATGGATCATTCGACATGATCAGAAACATTTGTTTCAAAATTTTACGCTCAGTTTCATCTAGATGTGATTTATTTCATGGTATTGCATCATTCAGTGCGATCAGAAACATTCGTTTTACAATTTTACACTTAGTTTCATCTAGATGCTTTGTTTCGTGATAACGAATCGCTGCGTACGATCGGAAACATTTGTTTTAAAATTTTACGCTTAGATGTGCCTGGGTGCTTTATTTTGCGATAACGAAACACTGTGTGATCGAAAACGTTTGTTTTAAGATTTTATGCGTGGTTTCATCTAGATGCTTTGTTTCATGATAATGGATCATTCAGCATGACTGGAAACAACTGCCTTGAAATCTTACACTCAGCTTGGTCTAGATACTTTATTTCGCGATAATAGATGATTAGGCATGATCTTCCGACCACGCTCAGTCATCAGTTGTCGTGAAATAAACTATATGGACGAAGCCGATCGTAAAATTTCAAGACAAATGTTTTCGATTGCACTCAATTATCCACTATCATGAAGTGCAATCAGGGGATGAATCCTCACAAACTTGAAAGTTCAATATCTTGAAATCTATACACGATCTTGAGATGAGATCTACCGAGAGTGCTTATTTGACTATTTTGAAGCTCTGGGGAAAATCTTGGGGTCAACCGCTTCTCCGGCAAGACTAACTAAAAATAGTAAGTGGGGTATCCTTAGCCCGTCGGAAAGTTTCAAGGTCCTGGATCATTATTCGCGCATATGGGTGTTCAAAAACACAAATCTTGGAAAGAAGTGAGAACAAAAGACATCAATTTTGGGTGATGCAAGATTGCCCTTAGATGCTCCTGCACCAAGATGAAACTAAGCAAAAAATCTTAAAATGAATGTTTCTGATCATGCTCAATCATCTATTATCATGAAATAGAGCATCTAGATGAAGTTGAGCGTAAGATTTCAAGGCAGTTGTTTCCAATCGTGTTGAATGATCCATTATCATGGAACAAAGCATCTAGATGAAACTGCACATAAAATCTTAAAACAAATGTTTCTGATCACACACAGCATTTCCGACGGGCCAAGGATACCCCACTTACTATTTTTAGTTAGTCTTGCCGGAGAAGCGGTTGACCCCAAGATTTTCCCCAGAGCTTCGGAATAGTCAAATAAGATCTGTTGGTAGATCTCATCTCAGATCGCATTTCGATTTCAAGATATTGAAGTTTCAAGTTTGTGAGGATTCATCCCCTAATTGCATTTCACGATAGTGGATCATTGAGTGCGATCGGAAACATTTTGTCTTGAAATTTTATGATCGGCTTCGTCCATATGCTTTATTTCACAACAACTGATGATTGAGCGTGGTCAGAAATGTTCGTTTGAAAGTTTTACACTCAATTTCATCTAGATGCTTTGTTTCGTGATAACAAATCGCTGCGTGCGATCAGAAACGTTTGTTTTAAAATTTTATGCTTAGATGTGCCTGGGTGCTTTATTTTGTGATAACGAAATGCTGTGTGTGATCAGAAACATTTGTTTTAAGATTTTACGTGCGGTTTCATCTAGATGCTTTGTTTCACAATGATGAATCATTTGGCACGATTGGAAACAACTGCCTTGAAATCTTAGGCTCAGCTTCGTCTAGATGCTCTATTTCATGATAATAGATGATTGAGCATGATCGGAAGCATTCATTTTAAGATTTGATGCTTAGTTTCATCTTGGTGCAGGAGCATGTAAGGGCAATCTTGCGTCACCCAAAAAGATCGTTCGACGTGATCAGAAACATTTGTTTCAAAATTTTATGCTCCGTTTCATCTAGATGCTTTGTTTCATGGTATTGCATCAATTAGTGCAATCAGAAATATTCATTTTATAATTTTACACTCAGTTTCGTCTAGATGCTTTGTTTCGTGATAACAAATCACTGCATGCGATCGAAAAAGTTTGTTTTAAAATTTTACGCTTAGATGTGCCTGGGTGCTTTATTTCGCGATAACAAAACTCTGTGTGTGATCAGAAACATTTGTTCTAGGATTTTATGTGCGGTTTCATCTAGATGCTTTGTTTCATGATGATGGATCATTCCGCACGATTGGAAACATCTACCTTGAAATCTTACGCTCAGCTTCGTCTAGATGCTCCATTTCATGATAATAGATGATTGAGCATGATCGGAAGCATTCGTTTTAAGAGTTGACGCTTAGTTTCATCTTGGTGCAGGAGCATGTAAGGGCAATCTTGTGTCACCTAAAATTGATGTCTTTTGTTTTCACCTCTTTCCAAGATTTGTGTTTTTGGACACCCATTTGCGCGAATAACAATCCAAGACCTTCAAAGTTTCCAACGGGCTAAGGATAACCCACTTACTAGTTTTAGTTAGTCTCACCGGAGAAGCGGTTGACCACAAAATTTTCTGCAAAGCTTCGGAATAGTCAAATAAGCACTCTCAGTAGATCTCATCGCAAGATCGCGTCTGGATTTCAAGATATTGAAGTTTCAAGTTTGTGAGGATTCATCCCCTGATTGTATTTCACTATAGTGGATCATTGAGTGCGATCGGAAACATTTTCTCTTGAAATTTTACTATCGGCTTCGTCCATATGCTTTATTTCATGACAATTAATGAGTGAGTGTGGTCGGAAACATTCATTTGGATGTTTTACGCTCAACTTCGTCTAGATGCCTTATTTCATGATAATGGATCATTTGACATGATCGAAAACATTTGTTTCAAAATTTTATGCTCTGTTTCATCTAGATGCTTTGTTCCGTGGTATTGCATCATTCAGTGCGATCGGAAACATTCGTTTTACAATTTTACACTTAGTTTCGTCTAGATGCTTTGTTTCGTGATAACGAATTGCTGCACGCGATCAGAAACATTTGTTTTAAAATTTTATGCTTAGAAGTGCTTGGGTGCTGCTTTATTTCGTGATAACGAAACACTGTGTGTGATCGGAAACATTTGTTTTAACATTTTATGCGCGGTTTCATCTAGATGCTTTATTTCACGATAATGGATCATTCGGCACGATTGGAAACAATTACCTTGAAATCTTACGCTCAGCTTCGTTTAGAGGCTTTATTTCACGATAATAGATGATTGGGCGTGATCGGAAGCATTCGTTTTAAGATTTGACGCTTAGTTTCATCTTGGTGCAGGAGCATGTAAGGGCAATCTTGCATCACCTAAAAGGATCATTCAACGTGATCGGAAACATTTGTTTCAAAATTTTACGCTCAGTTTCATCTAGATGCTTTGTTTCATGGTATTGCATCATTTAGTGCAATCAGAAATATTCGTTTTATAATTTTACACTCAGTTTCGTGATAAGGAATCGCTGCGTGCGATCGAAAAAGTTTGTTTTAAAATTTTACGCTTAGATGTGCCTGGGGTGCTTTATTTTGCGATAACAAAACGCTGTGTGTGATCAGAAACATTTGTTCTAGGATTTTATGCATGGTTTCATCTAGATGCTTTGTTTCATGATGATGGATCATTCCGCACGATTGGAAACAACTGCCTTGAAATCTTACGCTCAACTTCGTCTAGATACTCTATTTCACGATAATAGATGATTGAGCATGATCAAAAGCATTCATTTTAAGATTTGACGCTTAGTTTCATCTTAGTGCAGGAGCATGTAAGGGCAATCTTGCGTTACCCAAAATTGATGTCTTTTGTTTTCACCTCTTTCCAATATTTGTGGTTTTGGACACCCATTTGCACGAATAACGATACAGGACCTTCAAAGTTTCCAACGAGCTAAGGATACCCCACTTACTATTTTTAGTAAGTCTTACCGAAGAAGCTATTGACCCCAAGATTTCCCCCAGAGCTTTGGAATAGTCAAATAAGCACTCTCGGTAGATCTCATCTCAAGATCACGTCTGGATTTCAAAATATTGAAGTTTTGAGTTTGTGAGGATTCATCCCTTGATTGCATTTCACGATAGTGGATCATTGAGTGTGATTGGAAACATTTTGTCTTGAAATTTTACGATCGGCTTCGTCCATATGCTTTAGCTCACAGCAACTAATGATTGAGCGTGGTCGGAAATGTTTGTTTGAAAGTTTTATGCTCAGCTTCGTCCAGATGCCTTATTTCATGATAATGGATCATTCGAAGTGATCAGAAACATTTGTTTCAAAATTTTACACTCGGTTCCATCTAGATGCTTTGTTTCGTGGTATTGCATCATTCAGTGCGATCAGAAACATTCATTTTACAATTTTACACTCAGTTTTGTCTAGATGCTTTATTTCATGATAACGAATCGCTGCATGCAATTGGAAACGTTTGTTTTAAAATTTTACACTTAGATGTGCCTGGGTGCTTTATTTTGTGATAACGAAACACTGTGTGTGAATGGAAACATTTGTTTTAAGATTTTATGCGCAGTTTCATCTAGATGCCTTGTTTCACAATGATGGATCATTTGGCACGATTGGAAACAACTGCCTTGAAATCTTACGCTCAGCTTGGTCTAGATGCTCTATTTCATGATAATAGATGATTGAGCATGATCAGAAGCATTCGTTTTAAGATTTGATGCTTAGTTTCATCTTGGTGCAGGAGCATGTAAGGGCAATCTTGCGTCACCCATAATTGATGTGTTTTTTTTTCACCTCTTTCCAAGATTTGTGTTTTTGGACACCCATTTGCGTGAGTAACGATCCAGGACCTTCAAAGTTTCCAACGGGCTAAGGATACCCCACTTACTATTTTTAGTAGGTCTTGCTGGAGAAGTAGTTGACCCCAAGATTTTCCCCAGAGCTTCAGAATAGTCAAATAACCACTCTCAGTAGATCTCATCTCAAAATCACATCTGGATTTCAAGATATTGAAGTTTCAAGTTTGTGAGGATTCATTCCCTGATTGCATTTCACGATAGTGGATCATTGAGTGCGATCAGAAACATTTGTCTTGAAATTTTATGATCGGCTTCGTCCATATGCTTTATTTCACGACAACTGATGATTGAGCGTGGTCGGAAACGCTCGTTTGAAAGTTTTACGCTCAGCTTCGTCCAGATGTCTTATTTCATGATAATGGATCATTCGACATGATTGGAAACATTTGTTTCAAAATTTTATGCTCGGTTTCATCTAGATGCTTTGTTTCGTGGTATTGCATCATTCAATGCGATCAGAAACATTCATTTTACAATTTTACACTCAGTTTCGTCTAGATGCTTTGTTTCGTGATAACGAATCGCTGCGTGCGATCAAAAACGTTTGTTTTAAAATTTTACGCTTAGATGTGCCTGGTGCTTTATTTCGCGATAACGAAATGCTGTGTGTGATCGGAAACATTTCTTTTAAGATTTTATGCACAGTTTCATGTAGATGCTTTGTTTCACGATGATGGATCATTTCACACGATTGGAAACAATTATCTTGAAATCTTATGCTCAGCTTCGTCTAGATGCTCTATTTCATAATAATAGATGATTGAGCATGATCGGAAGCATTCGTTTTAAGATTTGATGCTTAGTTTCATTGTGGTGCAGGAGTATGTAAAGGCAATCTTGCATCACCCAAAATTGATGTCTTTGTTTTTCACCTCTTTCCAAGATTTGTGTTTTTGGACACCCATTTGTACGAATAACGATCCAGGACCTTCAAAGTTTCCAACGGGCTAAGGATACCCCACTTACTATTTTTAGTAAGTCTTGCTGGAGAAGCGGTTGACCCCAAGATTTTCCCCAGAGCTTCGGAATAGTCAAATAAGCACTCTCGGTAGATCTCATCTCAAGATCGCGTCTGGATTTCAAGATATTGAAGTTTCAAGTTTGTGAGGATTCATCCTCAGATTGCATTTCACGATAGTGGATCATTGAGTGCGATCAGAAACATTTGTCTTGAAATTTTATGATCAGCTTCGTCCATATGCTTTATTTCATGACAATTAATGATTGAGCGTGGTCGGAAATGTTCGTTTGAAAGTTTTATGCTCAGCTTCGTCCAGATGACTTATTTCATGATAATGGATCATTCGACATGATCAGAAACATTTGTTTCAAAATTTTCCGCTCGGTTTCATCTAGATGCTTTGTTTTGTGGTATTGCATCATTCACTGTGATCAGAAACATTTGTTTTACAATTTTACACTCAGTTTCATCTAGATGCTTTGTTTCGTGATAACGAATCGCTGCGTGTGATTGGAAATGTTTGTTTTAAAATTTTACACTTAGATGTCTCTGGGTGGTTTATTTCGCGATTACGAAATGCTGTGTGTGATCGGAAACATTTGTTTTAAGATTTTATGCGTGGTTTCATCTAGATGCTTTGTTTCACGATCATGGATCATTAAGCATGATTGGAAACAACTGCCTTGAAATCTTACGCTCAACTTCGTCTAGATGCTCTATTTTACGATATTAGATGATTGAGCATGATCGGAAGCATTCGTTTTAAGATTTGACGCTTAGTTTCATCTTGGTGCAGTAGCATGTAAGGGCAATCTTGCGTCACCCAAAATTGATGTCTTTTATTTTCACTTCTTTCTAAGATTTGTGTTTTTGGACACCCATTTGCATGAATAACGATCTAGGACCTTCAAAGTTTCCAACAGGCTAAGGGTACCCCACTTACTATTTTTAGTAAGTCTTGCTAGAGAAGCGGTTGACCCCAAGATTTTCCCTAGAGCTTTGGAATAGTCAAATAAGCACTCTCGGTAGATCTCATATCAAGATCACATTTGGATTTCAAGATATTGAAGTTTCAAGTTTTTGAGGATTCATCCCCTGATTGCATTTGACGATAGTGGATCATTGAGTGCGATCGGAAACATTTCTCTTGAAATTTTACAATGGGCTTCTTCCATATGCTTTATTTCACGACAATTGATGATTGAGCATGGTTGGAAACATTCGTTTGAAAGTTTTACGCTCCGCTTCGTCCAGATGCCTTATTTCATGATAATGGATCATTCGACATGATTGGAAACATTTGTTTCAAAATTTTACGCTTGGTTTCATCTAGATGTGCTTTATTTCATGGTATTGCATCATTCAGTGTGATCAGAAACATTCATTTTACAATTTTACACTCAGTTTCGTCTATATGGTTTGTTTTGTGATAACGAATCGCCGCGTGCGATCAGAAACGTTTGTTTTAAAATTTTACGCTTAGATGTGCCTGGGTGCTGCTTTATTTCATGATAACGAAACGCTGTGTGTGATCGAAAAAATTTGTTTTAACATTTTATGCACGGTTTCATCTAGATGCTTTGTTTCACGATAATGTATCATTCGGCACGATTGGAAACAACTACCTTGAAATCTTACGCTCAGCTTCGTCTAGATGCTTTATTTCACGATAATAGATGATTGGGCATGATCGGAAGCATTCGTTTTAAGATTTGATGCTTAGTTTCATCTTGGTGCAGGAGCATGTAAGGGCAATCTTGCGTCACCCAAAAGGATCATTCGATATGATCAGAAACATTTGTTTCAAAATTTTATGCTCGGTTTCATCTAGATGCTTTATTTCATGGTATTGCATCATTTAGTGCAATCAGAAATATTCATTTTATAATTTTACACTCAGTTTCGTCTAGATGCTTTGTTTCGTGATAACGAATCACTGTGTGCGATCAGAAAAGTTTGTTTTAAAATTTTACGCTTAGATGTGCCTGGGTGCTTTATTTCGCGATAACAAAATGCTGTGTGTGATCAGAAACATTTGTTCTAGGATTTTATGCGCGGTTTCATCTAGATGCTTTGTTTCACGATGATGGATCATTCAGCATGATTAGAAACAACTACCTTGAAATCTTACGCTCAGCTTCGTCTAGATGCTCTATTTCACGATAATAGATGATTGAGCATGATCGGAAGCACTCGTTTTAATATTTGATGCTTAGTTTCATCTTGGTGCAGGAGCATGTAAGGGCAATCTTGCTTAACCCAAAATTGATGTCTTTTATTTTCACTTCTTTCCAGGATTTGTGTTTTTGGACACCCATTTGCACGAATAACGATCCAGGACCTTCAAAGTTTCCAACGGGCTAAGGATACCACACTTACTATTTTTAGTAAGTCTTGCTGGAGAAGTGGTTGACCCCAAGATTTTCCCCAGAGCTTCGGAATAGTCAAATAAGCACTCTTGGTAGATCTCATCTCAAGATCGCGTCTGGATTTCAAGATATTGAAGTTTCAAGTTTGTGAGGATTCATCCCCTGATTGCATTTCATGATAGTGGATCATTGGGTGTGATCGGACACATTTGTGTTTAAATTTTATGATCGGCTTCGTCCATATGCTTTATTTCATGACAACTGATGATTAAGTGTGATCAGAAATGTTCATTTGAAAGTTTTACGCTTAGCTTCGTCCAGATGCTTTATTTCATGATAATGGATCATTCGACGTGATCGGAAACATTTGTTTCAAAATTTTGTGCTCGGTTTCATCTAGATGGTTTATTTCATGCTATTGCATCATTCAGTGCGTTCGTAAACATTGGTTTTACAATTTTACACTCAGTTTAATCTAGATGCTTTGTTTCATGATAACGAATCGCTGTGTGCGATCAGAAACATTTGTTTTAAAATTTTACGCTTAGATGTGCCTGGGTGCTTTATTTCGCGATAACGAAACATTGTGTGTGATCGGAAACATTTGTTTTAAGATTTTATGCGTGGTTTCATCTAGATGCTTTGTTTCACAATAATGGATCATTCGGCACGATTGGAAACAACTACCTTGAAATCTTACACTCAGCTTCGTCTATATGCTTTATTTCACGATAATAGATGATTGAGCATGGTCAGAAGCATTCGTTTTTGGATTTGACGCTTAGTTTCATCTTGGTGCAGGAGCATGTAAGGGCAATCTTGCGTCACACAAAATTGATGTCTTTTGTTTTCACTTCTTTTTAAGATTTGTGTTTTTGGACACCCATTTGCACGAATAACGATCCAGAACCTTCAAAGTTTCCAACGAGCTAAGGATACCCCACTTAATATTTTTAGTAAGTCTTGCCGGAGAAGTGGTTGACCCTAAGATTTTCTCTAAAGCTTCGGAATAGTCAAATAAGCACTCTTGGTAGATCTCATCTCAAGATCACGTCTAGATTTCAAGATATTGAAGTTTCGAGTTTCTGAGGATTCATCCCCTAATTACATTTCATGATAGTGGATCATTGAGTGCGATCGGAAACATTTGTCTTGAAATTTTACGATCGACTTCATCCATATGCTTTATTTCACGACAACTGATGATTGAGCGTGATCGGAAATGTTCGTTTGAAAGTTTTATGCTCAGCTTCGTCCAGATGCTTTATTTCATGATAATGGATCATTCAACGTGATCGGAAACATTTGTTTCAAAATTTTGCGCTTGGTTTCATCTAGATGCTTTATTTCACGACAACTGATGATTGAGGGTAATTGGAAACGTTCGTTTGAAAGTTTTACGCTCAGCTTAATCCAGATGCTTTATTTCATGATAATGGATCATTCGACGTGATCAGAAACATTTGTTTCAAAATTTTGTGCTTGGTTTCATCTAGATGCTTTATTTAATGATATTGCATTATTCAGTGCGATCGGAAACATTCGTTTTACAATTTTACACTCAATTTCGTCTAGATGCTTTGTTTCATGATAATGAATCGCTACGTGCGATCGGAAATGTTTGTTTTAAAATTTTACTCTTACATGTGCCTGGGTGCTTTATTTTGCAATAATGAAACATTGTGTGTGATCAGAAACATTTGTTTTAAGATTTTATGCATGGTTTCATCTAGATGCTTTGTTTCACGATAATGGATCTTTCGGCACGATTGGAAACAACTGCCTTGAAATCTTACACTCAGCTTTGTCTAGATGCTTTATTTCATGATAATAGATGATTGAACATGATTGGAAGCATTCGTTTTAGGATTTGATGCTTAGTTCCATCTTGGTGCAGGAGCATGTAAGGGCAATCTTGTGTCACCCAAAATTGATGTCTTTTATTTTCATTTCTTTTCAAGATTTGCGTTTTTGGACACCCATTTGCACGAATAACAATCAAGAACCTTCAAAGTTTCCAACGGGCTAAGGATACCCCACATACTATTTTTAGTAAGTCTTGTCAGAGAAGCGGTTGACCCCAAGATTTTACCCAGAGCTTCGGAATAGTCAAATAAGCCCTCTCGGTAGATCTCATCTCAAGATCACATCTGGATTTCAATATATTGAAGTTTCAAGTTTGTGAGGGTTCATCCCCTGATTGCATTTCATGATAGTGGATCATTGAGTGCGATCGGAAACATTTGTCTTGAAATTTTACGATTGACTTTGTCCATATGCTTTATTTCACGACAACTGATGATTGAGTGTGATCGGAAATGTTTGTTTGAAAGTTTTACGCTCAGCTTCGTCCAAATGCTTTATTTCATGATAATGGATCATTCAACGTGATCAGAAACATTTGTTTCAAAATTTTGCGCTTGGTTTCATATAGATGCTTTATTTCATGATATTGCATCATTTAGTGCGATCAGAAACATTTGTTTTACAATTTTACACTCAGTTTCATCTAGATGCTTTGTTTCATGATAACGAATCACTACGTGTGATCCAAAACCTTGAAAGTTTCCAACGGGCTAAGGATACCCCACTTACTATTTTTAGTATGTCTTGCCGGAGAAGTGGTTGACCCTAGGATTTCCCCCAGAGCTTCAGAATATTCAAATAAGCACTCTTGGTAGATCTCATCTCAAGATCATGTCTGGGTTTCAATATATTGAAGTTTGAAGTTTGTGAGGATTCATCCCTTGATTGCATTTCATGATAGGGGATCATTGAGTGCGATCGGAAACATTTGTCTTGAAATTTTATGATTTGCTTCATCCATATGGTTTATTTCAAGACAACTGATGATTGAGTGTGATCGGAAATGTTCGTTTGAAAGTTTTATGCTCAGCTTCGTCCAGATGCCTTATTTCATGATAATGGATGATTCGAAGTGATCAAAAACATTTGTTTAAAAATTTTTAGGTCAGTTTCATCTAGATGCTTAATTTCATGGTATTTCATCATTCAGTGTGATCGGAAACATTCGTTTTACAATTTAACAGTCAGTTTGGTCTAGATGCTTTCTTTCGTGATAACAAATCACTGCGTGCGATCGAAAACATTTGTTTTAAAATTTTACGGTTAGATGGCCTGGGTGCTTTATTTCACGATAACGAAATGTTGTGTGTGATCAAAAACATTTGTTTTAAGATTTTATGCGCGGTTTCATCTAGATGCTTTGTTTCACGATAATGGATCATTCGGCACGATTGGAAACAACAGCCTTGAAATCTTATGCTCAGCTTCGTCTAGATGCTTTATTTCACGATAATAGACGATTGACCATGATCAGAAGCATTCGTTTTAGGATTTGATACTTAGTTTCATCTTGGTGCAGGAGAATGTAAGGGCAATCTTGTGTCACCCAAAATTGATGTCTCTTTTTTTCACTTCTTTCAAAGATTTGTGTTTTTGGACACCCATTTGCGCGAATAACGATCCAGGACGTTCCATGTTTCCAACGGGCTAAGGATACCCCACTTACTTTTTTAGTAAGTATTGCCGGAGAAGCGGTTGACCCCAAGATTTTCCCCAGAGCTTCGGAATAATCAAATAAGCACTCTCGGTAGATCTCATCTCAAGATCGCATCTGGATTTTAAGATATTGAAGTTTCAAATTTGTGAGGATTCATCCCCTGATTGCATTTCATGATAGTGGATCATTGAGTGCGATCAGAAACATTTGTCTTGAAATTTTACGATCGGCTTCGTCCATATGCTTTATTTCAGAACAACTGATGATTGAGCGTGATCGGAAACATTCGTTTGAAAGTTTTACGCTCAACTTCGTCCAGATGCCTTATTGCATGATAATGGATGATTCAACATGATCAGAAACATTTGTTTCAAAATTTTGCACTCAGTTTCATCTAGATGCCTTATTTCATGGTATTGCATCATTCAGTGTGATTGGAAACATTCATTTTACAATTTTACACTCAGTTTCGTCTAGATGCTTTGTTTCGTGATAACGAATCACTACGTGCGATCAGAAATGTTTGTTTTAAAATTTTACGCTTAGATGTGACTGACTGCTTTATTTCGCGATAACGAAACGTTGTGTGTGATCGGAAACATTTGTTTTAAGATTTTATGCGCGGTTTCATCTAGATGCTTTGTTTCACGATAATGGATCATTCGGCACGATTGGAAATAATTGCCTTGACATCTTACGCTTAGCTTCATCTAGATGCTTTATTTCATGATAATAGATGATTGAGCATGATCGGAAGCATTCGTTTTAGGATTTGACGCTTAGTTTCATCTTGGTGTAGGAGCATGTAAGGGCAATCTTGTGTCACCCAAAATTGATGTCTCTTGTTTTCACTTCTTTCCAAGAGTTGTGTCTTTGGACACCCATTTGCGGGAATAATGATCCAGGGCCTTTGAAGTTTCCAATGGGCTAAGGATACCCCACTTACTATTTTTGGTAAGTCTTGTCGGAGAAATGGTTGACCCCAAGATTTTCCCCAGAGCTTCAGAATAGTCAAATAAGCACTCTCGGTAGATTCATCTCAAGATCACGTCTAGATTTCAAGATTGCATTTCATCATAGTGGATCATTGAGTGCGATTGGAAACATTTGTCTTGAAATTTTATGATTGGCTTCGTCCATATGCTTTATTTCACGACAACTGATGATTGAGCGTGATCGGAAATGTTCGTTTGAAAGTTTTACGCTCAGCTTGATCAAGATGCCTTATTTCATGATAATGGATCATTCGACGTGATCAAAAATATTTGTTTCAAAATTTCGTGCTCAGTTTCATCTAGATGCTTTATTTCATGGTATTGCATCATTTAGTGCGATCGAAAACATTCATTTTACGATTTTACACTCAATTTCATCTAGATGCTTTGTTTCGTGATAACGACCTGGGTGCTTTACCTCGCGATAACGAAATGTTGTGTGTGATCGGAATCATTTTTTTAAAGATTTTATGCGCGGTTTCATCTAGATGCTTTGTTTCACGATAATGGATCATTCAGCATGATTGGAAACAACTGCCTTGAAATCTTACGCTCAGCTTCATCTAGATGCTTTATTTCATGATAATAGACGATTGAGCATGATCAAAAGCATTCGTTTTAGGATTTGACGCTTAGTTTCATCTTGGTGCAGGAGCATGTAAGGGCAATCTTGCGTCACCCAAAATTGATGTCTCTTATTTTCACTTCTTTCCAAGATTTGTGTTTTTGGACACCCATTTGCGCGAATAACGATCCAGGACCTTCCAAATTTCCAACAGGTTAAGGATACCCCACTTACTATTTTTAGTAAGTCTTGCCAGAGAAGCGGTTGACCCCAAGATTTCCCCAGAGCTTCGGAATAGTCAAATAAGCACTCTTGCTAGATCTCATCTCAAGATCAGGACTGGATTTCAAGATATTGATGTTTCGAGTTTGTGAGGATTCATCCCCTGATTGCATTTCATGATAGTGGATCATTGACTGCGATCAGAAACATTTGTCTTGAAATTTTAAGATTGGCTTTGTCCATATGTTTTATTTCACGACAACTAATGATTGAGCGTGATCAGAAATGTTTGTTTGAAAGTTTTATGCTCAGCTTCATCCAGATGCCTTATTTCATGATAATGGATCATTCGACATGATCAGAAACATTCATTTCAAAATTTTTAGCTCGGTTTCATCTAGATGCTTTATTTCATGGTATTGCATCATTCAGTGCGATCAAAAACATTCGTTTTACAATTTTACACTCAGTTTCGTCTAGATGCTTTGTTTTGTGATAACAAATCGCTGTGTGCGATCGGAAACATTTGTTTTAAAATTTTACACTTAGATGTGACTGGGTTCTTTATTTCGCGATAATGAAATGTTGTGTGTGATCGGAAACATTTGTTTTAAGATTTTATGCACAGTTTCATCTAGATGCTTTGTTTCACTATAATGGATCATTCAGCATGATTGGAAACAACTGCCTTGAAATCTTACGCTCAGCTTCGTTTACATGCTTTATTTCACGATAATAGACGATTGAGCATGATCGGAAGCATTCATTTTAGGATTTGACGCTTAGTTTCATCTTGGTGCAGAAGCATGTAAGGGCAATCTTGCGTCACCCAAAATTGATGTCTCTTGTTTTCACTTCTTTCAAAGATTTGTGTTTTTGGACACCCATTTGCACAAATAATGATCCAGGACCTTCGAGGTTTTCAACAGGCTAAGGATACCCCACTTACTATTTTTAGTAAGTCTTGCCGGAGAAGTGGTTGACCCCAAGATTTTCCCCAGAGCTTTGGAATAGTCAAATAAGCACTCTTGGTAGATCTCATCTCAAGATCGCGTCTGGATTTCAAGATATTGAAGTTTTGAGTTTGTGAGGATTCATCCCCTGATTGCATTTCATGATAGTGGATCATTGAGTGCGATCGGAAATATTTCTCTTAAAATTTTACAATCAGCTTCGTCCATATGCTTCATCCATATTGCATCATTCAGTACGATCGGAAACATTCGTTTTACAATTTTACACTCAGTTTGGTCTAGATGCTTTGTTTCATGATAATGAATCGCTACGTGCGATTGGAAACATTTGTTTTAAAATTTTACGCTTAGATGTGCCTGGGTGCTTTATTTCGCGATAACAAAACGTTGTGTGTGATCGGAAACATTTGTTTTAAGATTTTATGCGCAGTTTCATCTAGATGCTTTGTGTCACGATAATGGATCATTCGGCATGATTGGAAACAACTGCCTTGAAATCTTACGAGCTTCGTCTAGATGCTTTATTTCATCATAATAGACGATTGAGCATGATCAGAAGCATTCGTTTTAGGATTTGACACTTAGTTTCATCTTGGTGCAAAAGCATGTAAGGGTAATCTTGCGTCACCCAAAATTGATGTGTCTTGTTTTCACTTCTTTCAATGATTTGTGTTTTTGGATACCCATTTGTGTGAATAACGATCTAGGATCTTCCAAGTTTCCAACGGGCTAAGAATATCCCACTTACTATTTTTAGTAAGTCTTGCCGAAGAAGCGGTTGACCCCAAGATTTTCCCCATAGCTTCGGATTATTCAAATAAGCACTCTTAGTAGATCTCATCTCAAGATCGCGTCTGGATTTCAAGATATTGAAGTTTCAAGTTTGTGAGGATTCTTCCCCTGATTGCATTTCATGATAGTGGATCATTGACTGCGATCGGAAACATTTGTCTTGAAATTTTACGATCGGCTTCGTGCATATGCTTTATTTCAAGACAACTGATGATTGAGCGTGATCGGAAATGTTCGTTTGAAAGTTTTACGCTTAGCTTCGTCCAGATGCCTTATTTCATGATAATGGATCATTCGACGTGATTAGAAACATTTGTTTCAAAATTTGGCACCCGATTTTATCTTGATGCTTTATTTCATGGTATTGCATCATTCAGTGTGATCGAAAACATTTGTTTTACAATTTTACACTCAGTTTCGTCTAGATGCTTTGTTTCGTGATAACGAATTGCTGCGTGCGATCAGAAACGTTTGTTTGAAAATATTTACACTTAGATGTGCCTGGGTGCTTTATTTCGCGATAACGAAATGTTGTGTGTGATCGGAAACATTTGTTTTAAGATTATATGCACAATTTCATCTAGATCCTTTGTTTCATGATAATGGATCATCCGGCACGATTGGAAACAACTACCTTGAAATATTACGCTCAGCTTCGTCTAGATGCTTTATTTCATGATAATAGACAATTGAGCATGATCAGAAGCATTCGTTTTAGGATTTGACTCTTAATTTTATTTTGGTGTAGGTGCATGTAAGGGCAATCTTGTTTCACCCAAAATTGATGTCTCTTGTTTTCACTTCTTTCCAAGATTTGTGTTTTTGGACACCCATTTGCGTGAATAACGATCTAGGACCTTCGAAGTTTCCAACGGGCTAAGGATAACCCACTTACTATTTTTAGTAAGTCTTGCCAGGGAAGCGGTTGACCCCAAGATTTTCCCCAGAGCTTCGGAATAGTCAAATAAGCACTCTCGGTAGATCTCATCTCAAGATCGCGTCTGGATTTCAAGATATTAAAGTTTTGAGTTTGTGAGGATTCATCCCCTGATTGCATTTCATGATAGTGGATCATTGAGTGTGATCGGAAACATTTGTCTTGAAATTTTACGATCGGCTTCGTCCAGATGCCTTATTTCATGATAATGGATCATTCGACGTGATCAGAAACATTTGTTTCAAAATTTTGCGCTCAGATTCATCTTGATGCTTTATTTCATGGTATTGCATCATTCAGTGCGATCGGAAACATTCGTTTTACAATTTTACACTCAATTTCTTCTAGATTCTTTGTTTCGTGATAATGAATCAAAGCGTGTGATTGAAAATGTTTGTTTTAAAATTTTATGCTTAGATGTGCCTGGGTGCTTTATTTCGCGATAACGAAACGTTGTGTGTGATCGGAAACATTAGTTTTAAGATTTTACGCGCGGTTTCATCTAGATGCTTTGTTTCGAGATAATGGATCATTCGGCATGATTGGAAACAACTGCCTTGAAATCTTACGCTCAGCTTCATCTAGATGCTTTATTTCACAATAATAGATGATTGAGCATGATCGAAAGCATTCGTTTTAGGATCTGATGCTTAGTTTCATCTTGGTGTAGAAGCATGTAAGGGCAATTTTGCGTCACCCAAAATTGATGTCTCTTGTTTTCACTTCTTTCAAAGATTTGTGTTTTTGGACACCCATTTGCGCAAATAACGATCCAGGACCTTCGAAGTTTCCAACGGGCAGAGGATACCCCATTTACTATTTTTAGTAAGTCTTGCCGGAGAAGCGGTTGACCCCAAGATTTTCCCCAGAGCTTCGGAATAGTCAAATAAGCACTCTCGATAGATCTCATCTCACGATCGCATCTAGATTTCAAGATATTGAAGTTTCAAGTTTGTGAGGATTCATCCTCCCTTGATTGCATTTCATGATAGTGGATCATTGAGTGCGATCGGAAATATTTGTCTCAAAATTTTATAACCGGCTTCGTCCATATGCTTTATTTCATGACAACTGATGATTGAGCATGGTCGGAAATGTTCGTTTGAAAGTTTTACACTCAGCTTCATCTAGATGCCTCATTTTGTGATAATAGATCATTCGACGTGATCGAAAACATTTGTTTCAAAATTTTACGCTCAGTTTCGTCTAGATGTTCTTTATTTCATGGTATTGCATCATTCAGTGTGATCAGAAACATTCGTTTTACAATTTTACACTCAGTTTCATCTAGATGCTTTGTTTCGTGATAACGAATCGCTGCATGCGATCGAAAATGTTTGTTTTAAAATTTTACGCTTAGATGTGCCTGGGTGCTTTATTTCGCGATAACGAAACGCTGTGTGATTGGAAACATTTGTTTTAAGATTTTATGCACGGTTTCATCTAGATGCTTTGTTTCACGATAATGGATTATTCAACATGATTGGAAACAACTGCCTTGAAATCTTATGCTCAGCTTCATCTAGATGCTCTATTTCACGATAATAGATGATTGAGCATGATCAGAAACATTCATTTTAAGATTTGACGCTTAGTTTCATCTTGGTGCAAGAGCATGTAAGGGCAATCTTGCGTCACCCAAAACTGATGTCTTTTGTTTTCACTTCTTTCCAAGATTTGTGTTTTTCAACAACCATTTGCTCAAATAACGATCCAGGACCTTCAAAGTTTCCAAGGGGCTAAGGATACCACACTTACTATTTTTAGTAAGTCTTCCCGAAGAAGCGGTTGACCCCAAGATTTTCCCCAAAGCTTCGGAATAGTCAAATAAGCACTCTCAGTAGATCTCATCTCAAGATCGCGTCTGGATTTCAAGATATTGAAGTTTCAAGTTTGTGAGGATTCATCCCCTGATTGCATTTCACGATAGTGGATCATTGAGTGCGATCAGAAACATTTGTCTTGAAATTTTATGATCGGCTTCGTCCATATGCTTTATTTCATGACAACTGATGATTGAGCGTGGTCAGAAATGTTCGTTTGAAATTTTTATGCTCAGCTTCGTCTAGATGCCTTATTTCATGATAATGGATCATTCGACGTGATTAGAAACATTTGTTTCAAAATTTTACGCTTGATTTCATCTAGATGCTTTGTTTCGTGGTATTGCATCATTCAGTGCGATCGGAAACATTCGTTTTACAATTTTACACTCAGTTTTATCTAGATGCTTTGTTTCGTGATAACGAATCGCTGCGTGTGATCATAAACGTTTGTTTTAAAATTTTACACTTAGATGTGCCTGAGTGCTTTATTTCGCGATAACGAAACGCTGTGTGTGATCAGAAACATTTGTTTTAAGATTTTATGCGTGGTTTCATCTAGATGCTTTATTTCACGATAATGGATCATTCAGCACGATTGGAAACAACTACCTTGAAATCTTACACTCAACTTCTTCTAGATGCTCTATTTCACGATAATAGATGATTGAGCATGATCAGAAGCATTTGTTTTAAGATTTGACGCTTAGTTTCATCTTGGTGCAGAAGCATGTAAGGGCAATCTTGCGTCACCCAAAATTTATGTCTTTTGTTTTCACTTCTTTCCAAGATTTTTGTTTTTGGACACCCATTTGTGTGAGTAATGATCCAGGACCTTCAAAGTTTCCAACGGGCTAAGGATACCCCACTTACTATTTTTAGTAAGTCTTGTTGGAGAAGCAGTTGACCCCAAGATTTTCCCCAGAGCTTCGGAATAGTCAAATAAGCACTGTCGGTAGATCTCATCTCAAGAACGCGTCTGGATTTCAAGATATTGAAGTTTCGAGTTTGTGAGGATTCATCCCCTAATTGCATTTCACGATAGTGGATCAATGAGTGCGATCAGAAACATTTGTCTTGAAATTTTACGATCGGCTTCGTCCATATGCTTTATTTCACGACAACTGATGATTGAGCGTGGTCAGAAACATTCGTTTGAAAGTTTTACGCTCAGCGTCATCCAGATGCTTTATTTCATGATAATGGATCATTCGACATGATTGGAAACATTTATTTCAAAATTTTACGGTCGGTTTCATCTAGATGTGCTTTATTTCGTGGTATTGCATCATTCAGTGTGATCAAAAACATTCAATTTACAATTTTACACTTAGTTTCATCTAGACGCTTTGTTTCGTGATAACGAATTGCCACGTGCGATCGGAAACGTTTGTTTTAAAATTTTATGCTTAGATGTGCCTGGTTGCTACTTTATTTCGTGATAACGAAGCGCTGTGTGTGATCGAAAACATTTGTTTTAAGATTTTATGCACGGTTTCATCTAGATGCTTTGTTTCATGATAATGGATCATTTGGCACGATTGGAAACAACTACCTTGAAATCTTATGCTCAGCTTCGTCTAGATGCTTTATTTCACGATAATAGATGATTGGGCATGATCAGAAACATTTGTTTTAAGATTTGACGCTTAGTTTTATCTTGGTGCAGGAGCATGTAAAGGCAATCTTGCGTCACCCAAAATTCATGTCTTTTGTTTTCATTTCTTTCCAAGATTTGTGTTTTTGGACACCCATTTGCGCGAATAATGATCCAGGGCCTTCAAAGTTTCCAACGGGCTAAGGATTACCCACTTACTATTTTTAGTAAGTCTTGCTGGAGAAGCGGTTGACCCCAAGATTTTCCCCAGAGCTTCGGAATAGTCAAATAAGCACTCTCGGTAGATCTCATCTCAAGATAGCATCTGGATTTCAAGATATTGAAGTTTTGAGTTTGTGAGCATTCATCCCCTGATTACATTTCACGCTTGTGGATCATTGAGTGCGATCGGAAACATTTTTCTTGAAATTTTATGATCGGCTTCATCCATATGCTTTATTTCACGACAACTAATGATTGAGCGTGGTCGGAAACATTCGTTTGAGAGTTTTACACTCAGCTTCGTCCAGATGCCTTATTTCATGATAATGGATTATTTGACGTGATTGGAAACATTTCTTTCAAAATTTTACGCTTGGTTTCATCTAGATGTGCTTTATTTCATGATATTGCATCATTCAGTGCAATCGGAAATATTCTTTTTACAATTTTACACTCAGTTTCGTCTAGATGCTTTGTTTCGTGATAACAAATTGCTACGTGCAATCGGAAACATTTGTTTTAAAATTTTACTCTTAGATGTGCCTGGGTACTGCTTTATTTCACGATAACAAAATGCTGTGTGTGATTGGAAACATTTGTTTTAAAATTTTATGCATGGTTTCATCTAGATGCTTTGTTTCACGATAATGGATCATTCGGCATGATTGGAAACAACTGCCTTGAAATCTTATGCTCAGCGGTTGACCCCAAGATTTTCCCCAGAGTTTTGGAATAGTCAAATAAGCACTCTCGGTAGATCTAATCTCAAGATCGCATATGGATTTCAAGATATTGAAGTTTCAAGTTTGTGAGGATTCATCCCCTGATTGCATTTCACGATAGTGGATCATTGAGTGCGATCGGAAACTTTTGTCTTGAAATTTTACGATCGGCTTTGTCCATATGCTTTATTTCACGACAACTGATGATTGAGCGTGGTCAGAAACATTTGTTTGAAAGTTTTGCACTCAGCTTCGTCCAGATACCTTATTTCATGATAATTGATCATTCGACGTGATCGGAAACAGTTTTTTCAAAATTTTACGCTCGGTTTCATCTAGATGCTTTGTTTCATGGTATTGCATCATTCAGTGTGATCAGAAACATTCATTTTACAATTTTACACTCAGTTTCATCTAGATGCTTTGTTTCATGATAACGAATCACTGCATGCGATTGGAAACGTTTGTTTTAAAATTTTATGCGCGGTTTCATCTAGATGCTTTGTTCCACGATAATGGATCATTCGGCACGATTGGAAACAACTGCCTTGAAATCTTACACTCAACTTTGTCTAGATGCTCTATTTCATGATAATATATGATTGAACATGATCGGAAACATTCGTTTTAAGATTTGATGCTTAGTTTCATCTTGGTGCAGGAGCATGTAAGGGCAATCTTGCATCACCCAAAATTGATGTCTTTTGTTTTCACTTCTTTCCAAGATTTATGTTTTTGAACACCCATTTACGCGAATGATGTTCTAGGACCTTCAAATTTTCCAACAGGCTAAGGATACCCCACTTACTATTTTTAGTAAGTCTTGCTAGCGAAGCGGTTGACCCCAAGATTTTCCCTAGAGCTTCGGAATAATCAAATAAGCACTTTCGGTAGTTCTCATCTCAAGATCGCATCTGGATTTCAAGATATTGAAGTTTTGAGTTTGTGAGGATTCATCCCCTGATTGCATTTCACGATAGTGGATCATTGAGTGCGATCAGAAAAATTTTGTCTTTAAATTTTACGATTGGCTTCGTCCATATGCTTTATTTCACGACAACTGATGATTGAGCATGGTCAGAAACGTTTGTTTGAAAGTTTTATGCTCAGCTTTGTCCAGATGCCTTATTTCATGATAATGGATCATTCGACGTGATCGGAAACATTTGTTTCAAAATTTTACGCTCGGTTTCATCTAGATGCTTTGTTTCGTGGTATTGCATCATTCAGTGCGATCAGAATAATTTTTGTTGTACAATTTTACACTCAGTTTTGTCTAGATGCTTTGTTTCGTGATAACGAATCGCTACGTGCGATCGGAAACGTTTGTTTTAAAATTTTACGCTTAGATGTGCTTGGGTGCTTTATTTCGTGATAACGAAACCTTGTGTGTGATCGGAAACATTTGTTTTAAGATTTTATGTGCGGTTTCATCTAGATGCTTTGTGTCACGATGATGGATCATTTGGCACGATTGGAAATAACTGCCTTGAAATCTTATGCTCAGCTTCGTCTAGATGCTCTATTTCACGATAATAGATGATTGAGCATGATCAGAAGCATTCGTTTTAAGATTTGACGCTTAGTTTCATCTTGGTGCAGGAGCATGTAAGGGCAATCTTGTGTTTTTGGACACCCATTTGCGCAAATAACAATCCTGGACCTTCAAAGTTTCCAATGGGCTAAGGATACTCCACTTACTATTTTTAGTAAGTCTTGCCGGAGAAGCGGTTGACCCCAAGATTTTCCCCAGAGTTTTGGAATAGTCAAATAAGCACTCTCGATAGATCTAATCTCAAGATCGCATCTAGATTTCAAGATATTGAAGTTTCGAGTTTGTGAGGATTCATCCCCTGATTGCATTTCACGATAGTGGATCATTGATTGCGATCGGAAACATTTGTCTTGAAATTTTACGATCGGCTTCGTCCATTTTCTTTATTTCACGACAACTGATGATTGAGCATGGTCGGAAACATTTGTTTGAAAGTTTTACGCTTACCTTTGTCCAGATGCCTTATTTCATGATAATGGATCATTAGACGTGATCCGAAACATTTGTTTCAAAATTTTACGCTCGGTTTCATCTAGATGCTTTGTTTCATGGTATTGCATCATTCAGTGCAATCGAAAACATTTGTTTTACAATTTTACACTCAGTTTCGTCTAGATACTTTATTTTGTGGTCACGAATCACTGCGTGCAATTAGAAATGTTTGTTTTAAAATTTTACGCTTATATATACCTGGGTGCCTTATTTCGCGATAACGAAATGTTGTGTGTGATCAGAAACATTTGTTTTAAGATTTCATATGTGGTTTCATCTAGATGCTTTTTTTCACGATAATGGATCATTCGGCACGATTGGAAGCAACTGCCTTGGAATCTTATGCTCAGCTTCGTCTAGATGCTCTATTTCACGATAATAGATGATTGAGCATGATCAGAAGCATTCGTTTCAAGATTTGACGCTTAGTTTCATCTTGGTGCAGGAGCATGTAAGGGCAATCTTGCATCACCCAAAATTGATGTCTTTTCTTTTCACCTCTTTCCAAGATTTATGTTTTTAGACACCCATTTGCGCGAATAACGATCCAGGACCTTCAAAGTTTCCAACGGGCTAACGATACCCCACTTACTATTTTTAGTAAGTCTTGCCGTAGAAGCGATTGACCCCAAGATTTTCCCCAGAGCTTCGGAATAGTCAAATAAGCACTCTCGGTAGATCTCATCTCAAGATCACGTATGGATTTCAAGATATTGAAGTTTCAAGTTTGTGAGGATTCATCTTCTGATTGCATTTCATGATAGTGGATCATTGAGTGCGATCGGAAACATTTGTCTTGAAATTTTACGATCGGCTTCGTCCATATGCTTTATTTCACGACAACTGATGATTGAGCATGGTCGGAAATGTTTGTTTGAAATTTTTACACTCAGCTTTGAATGTTTGTTTGGTTTCATCTAGATGCTTTGTTTCGTGGTATTGCATCATTCAGTGTGATCGGAAACATTTGTTTTACAAATTTACACTCAGTTTCGTCTAGATGCTTTGTTTTGTGATAACGAATCACTACGTGTGATCGGAAATGTTTGTTTTAAAATTTTATGCTTAGATGTGCCTGGGTGCTTTATTTCACGATAACGAAATGTTGTGTGTGATCGGAAACATTTGTTTTAAGATTTTATGCACGGTTTCATGTAGATGCATTGTTCCACGATAATGGATCATTCGGCACGATTGGAAACAATTGCCTTGAAATCTTACACTCAGCTTTTTCTAGATGCTCTATTTCATGATAATAGATGATTGAGCATGATCAGAAGCATTTGTTTTAAGATTTGACGCTTAGTTTCATCTTGGTGGAGCAGCATGTAAGGGCTATCTTGTGTCACCCAAAATTGATGTCTTTTGTTTTCACCTCTTTCCAAGATTTGTGTTTTTGGACACCCATTTGCGCGAATAACGATCCGGGACCTTCAAAATTTCCAACGGGCTAAGGATAACCCACTTACTATTTTTAGTAAGTCTTGCCGGAGAAGCGGTTGACCCCAAGATTTTCCCCAGAGCTTCAGAATAGTCAAATAAGCACTCTCGGTAGATCTCATCTCAAGATCGCGTTTGGATTTCAAGATATTGAAGTTTCAAGTTTGTGAGGATTCATCCCCTGATTGCATTTCACGATTGAGTGTGATCGGAAACATTTGTCTTGATATTTTACGATCGACTTCGTCCATATGCTTTATTTCACGACAACTGATGATTAAGTGTTGTCAGAAATGTTTGTTTGAAATTTTTACGCTCAGCTTCATCCAGATGCCTTATTTCATGATAATGGATCATTGGACATGATCGGAAACATTTGTTTCAAAATTTTACACTCCGTTTCATCTAGATGCTTTGTTTCGTGGTAATGAATCGCTGCGTGCAATTGGAAACATTTGTCTTAAAATTTTACGCTTAGATGTGCCTGGGTACTTTATTTCGCGATAACGAAACGCTGTGTGTGATCAGAACCATGTGTTTTAAGGTTTTATGTGCGATTTCATCTAGATGCTTTTTTTCATGATGATGGATCATTCGGCACGATTGGAAACAATTGCCTTGAAATCTTATGCTCAGCTTCGTCTAGATGCACTATTTCACGATAATAGATGATTGAGCATGATCGGAAGCAGTCATTTTAAGATTTGATGCTTAGTTTCATCTTGGTGCAGGAGCATGTAAGGGCAATCTTGCGTCACCCAAAATTGATGTCTTTTGTTTTCACCTCTTTCCAAGATTTGTGTTTTTGGACATCCATCTGCATGAATAACGATCCAGGACCTTCAAAGTTTCCAACGAGCTAAGGACACCCCACTTACTATTTTTAGTATGTCTTGCCGGAGAAGCGGTTGACCCCAAGATTTTCCCCAGAGCTTCGAAATAGTCAAATAAGCACTCTTGGTAGATCTCATCTCAAGATCACGTCTGGATTTCAAGATATTGAAGTTTCAAGTTTGTGAGGATTCATCCCCTGATTGCATTTCACGATAGTGGATCATTGAGTGTGATCAGAAACATTTTGTCTTCAAATTTTATGATCGGCTTCGTCCATATGCTTTATTTCACGACAACTAATGATTAAGCGTGGTCAGAAATGTTCATTTGAAAGTTTTACGCCCAGCTTCGTCCAGATGCCTTATGTCATGATAATGGATCATTCGACGTGATCAGAAACATTTGTTTCAAAATTTTATGCTCAGTTTCATCTAGATGCTTTATTTCATGGTATTACATCATTCAGTACGATCGAAAACATTCGTTTTACAATTTTACACTCAGTTTTGTCTACATGCTTTGTTTCGTGATAACGAATTACTGCATGCAATCGCAAACATTTGTTTTAAAATTTTACGCTTAGATGTGCCTGGGTGCTTTATTTCGCGATAACGAAATGCTGTGTGTGATCGGAAACATTTGTTTTAAGATTTTATGCGCGGTTTCATCTAGATGCTTTGTTTCATGATGATTTATCATTCGGCACGATTGGAAACAACTACGTTGAAATCTTACGCTCAGCTTCGTCTAGATGCTCTATTTCACGATAATAGATGATTGAGCATGATCGGAAGCATTCGTTTTAAGATTTGACACTTAGTTTCATCTTGGTGCAGAAGCATGTACGGGCAATCTTGCGTTACCCAAAATTGATGTCTTTTATTTTCACCTCTTTCCAAGATTTGTGTTTTTGGACACCCATTTGTGCGAATAACGATCGAGGACCTTCAAAGTTTCCAATAGGCTAAGGATACCCCACTTACTATTTTTAGTAAGTCTTGCCGAAGAAGCGGTTGACACCAAGATTTTCCCCAGACCTTTGGAATAGTCAAATAAGCACTCTCAGTAGATCTCATCTCAAGATCACATTTGGATTTAAAGATATTGAAGTTTCAAGTTTGTGAGGAGTCATCCCCTGATTGCATTTCATGATAGTCGATCGCAAATTTTATAAACGGCTTTGTCCATATGCTTTATTTCACGACAACTGATGATTGAGCATTGTCGGAAATGTTTGTTTGAAAGTTTTACGCTTAGCTTCGTCCAGATGCCTTATTTCACGATAATGGATCATTTGACGTGATCGAAAACATTTGTTTCAAAATTTGAGGCTTGGTTTGATCTAGATGCTTTGTTTCGTGGTATTGCATCATTCAGTGTGATTGGAAACATTCATTTTACAATTTTATAGTCAGTTTCATCTAGTTGCTTTGTTTAGTGATAATGAATCACTACGTGCGATTGAAAACGTTTATTTTAAAATTTTATGCTTAGATGTGATTGGGTGCTTTATTTCGCGATAACGAAACGTTGTGTGTGATCAGAAACATTTGTTTTAAGATTTTATGCGCGGTTTCATCTAGATGCTTTGTCTCACAATGATGGATCATTCGGCATGATTGGAAACAACTCCCTTGAAATCTTACACTCAGCTTCATCTAGATTCTCTATTTCACGATAATAGATGATTGAGCATCATCAGAAGCATTCGTTTTAAGATTTGACGTTTAGTTTCATCTTGGTGCAGGAGCATGTAAGGGCAATCTTGCATCACCCAAAATTGATGTCTTTTGTTTTCACCTCTTTCCAAGATTTGTGTTTTTGGACACCCATTTGCGCGAATAATGATGCAGGACCTTCAAAGTTTCCAATGGGCTAAGGATACCCCACTTACTATTTTTAGTAAGTCTTGCTGGAGAAGCGGTTGACCCAAAGATTTCCCCCAGAGCTTCAAAATAGTCAAATAAGCACTTTCAGTAGATCTCATCTCATGATCACGTCTGGATTTCAAGATATTGAAGTTTCAAGTTTGTGAGGATTCATCCCCTGATTGCATTTCACGATAATGGATCATTAAGTGCGATCAGAAACATTTGTCTTGAAATTTTACAATCGGCTTAGTCCATATGCTTTATTTCATGGCAACTGATGTTTCTGATCGGCTTAGTCCATTCGTCCAGATGCCTTATTTGACGATAATGGATCATTCGATGTGATCGGAAACATTTGTTTCAAAATTTTATACTCGGTTTCATTTACATGCATTGTTTCATGGTATTGCATCATTCAGTACGATCGGAAACATTCATTTCACAATTTTACACTCAGTTTCGTCTAGTTGCTTTGTTTCGTGATAACGAATCGCTGCGTGCGATCGGAAACATTTGTTTTAAAATTTTACACTTAGATGTGACTAGGTGCTTTATTTCTCGATAACGAAATGCTGTGTGTGATCGAAAACATTTGTTTTAAGATTTTATGTGCAGTTTCATCTAGATGCTTTGTTTCACGATGATGGATCATTCGGAACGATTGGAAACAACTACCTTGAAATCTTACACTCAGCTTCGTCTAGATGCTCTATTTCACGATAATAGATGATTGAGCATGATCGAAAGCATTCGTTTTAAGATTTGACGCTTAGTTTCATCTTGGTGCAGGAGCATGTAAGGGCAATCTTGCGTCACCCAAAATTGATGTCTTTTGTTTTCACCTCTTTCCAAGATTTTTTTTTTGGACACACATTTGTGCAAATAACGATGTAGGACCTTCAAAGTTTCCAACTGGCTAAGGATACCCCACTTACTATTTTTAGTAAGTCTCACCGGAGAAGCGGTTGACCCCAAGATTTTCCCCAGAGCTTCGGAATAGTCAAATAAGCACTCTCGGTAGATCTCATCTCAAGATCGCGTCTCGATTTGAAGATATTGAAGTTTCGAGTTTGTGAGGATTCATCCCCTGATTGCATTTCACCATAGTGGATCATTGAGTGCGATCGGAAACATTTTGTCTTGAAATTTTATGATCGGCTTCGTCCATATGCTTTATTTCACGACAGCTGATGATTGAGCATGGTCGGAAATGTTTGTTTGAAAGTTTTACGCTCAGATTCATCTAGATGCCTTATTTCATGATAATGGATCATTCTACGTGATCAGAAGCATTTGTTTCAGAATTTTATGCTCGGTTTCATCTAGATGCTTTGTTTCACAATGATGGATCATTCGGCACGATTGTAAACAACTGCCTTGAAATCTTATGCTCAGCTTCGTCTAGATGCTCTATTTCACGATAATAGATGATTGAGCATGATCGGAAGCATTCGTTTTAAGATTTGACGCTTAGTTTCATCTTGGTGCAGGAGCATTAAGGGCAATCTTGCGTCACCTAAAATTGATGTGTTTTGTTTTCACATCTTTCCAAGATTTGTGTTTTTGGACACCCATTTGCACGAATAATGATCCAGGACCTTCAAAGTTTCCAACGGGCTAAGGATACCCCAATTACTATTTTTATTAAGTCTTGCTGGAGAAGCGGTTGACCCCAAGATTTTCCCCAGAGCTTCAGAATAGTCAAATAAGCACTCTAGTTAGATCTCATCTCAAGATCGCGTCTGGATTTTCAAGATATTGAAGTTTTGAGTTTGCGAGGATTCATCCCCTGATTGCATTTCACGATAGTGGATCATTGAGTGCAATCGGAAACATTTGTCTTGAAATTTTACGATCAGCTTATTCCATATGCTTTCTTTCACGACAACTAATGATTGAGCGTGGTCAGAAATGTTCGTTTGAAAGTTTTACGCTCAGCTTCGTCCAGATGCCTTATTTGATGATAATGGATCATTCGACGTGATCAGAAGCATTTTTTTCAAAATTTTACACTTGGTTTCATCTAAATACTTTGTTTTGTGGTATTGCATCATTCAGTGCGATCGGAAACATTAGTTTTAAAATTTTACACTTAGTTTCATCTAGATGCTTTGTTTAGTGATAATGAATCGCTGCGTGTGATCAGAAATGTTTTTTTTTTAATTTTATGCTTAAATGTGATTGGGTGCTTTATTTCGCGATAATGAAATGCTGTGTGTGATCGGAAACATTTGTTTTAAGATTTTATGCGCGGTTTCATCTAGATGCTTTGTTTCACAATGATGGATCATTCGGCACGATTAGAAACAACTGCCTTGAAATCTTATGCTCAGCTTCGTCTAGATGCTCTATTGCACGATAATAGGTGATTGAGCATGATTGGAAGCATTCGTTTTAAGATTTGACGCTTAGTTTCATCTTGGTGCAGGAGCATGTAAGGGCAATCTTGCGTCACCCAAAATTGATGTCTTTTATTTTCACATCTTTCCAAGATTTGTGTTTTTGGACACCCATTTGTACAAATAACGATCCAGGACCTTCAAAGTTTCCAACGGGCTAAGGATACCCCAATTACTATTTTTAGTAAGTGTTGCCGGAGAAGCGGTTGACCCCAAGATTTTCCCTAGAGCTTCAGAATAGTCAAACAAGCACTCTCGGTAGATCTCATCTCAAGATCGCGTCTTGATTTCAAGGTATTGATGTTTCGATTTTGTGAGGATTCATCCCCTAATTGCATTTTATTATAGTGGATCATTGAGTGCGATCAGAAATATTTGTCTTGAAATTTTACGATCGGCTTCATCCATATGCTTTATTTCACAACTGATGATAGAGTGTGGTCAGAAACATTTGTTTGAGAGTTTTACGGTCAGCTTCATCCAGATGCCTTATTTCATGATAATGGATCATTCGACGTGATCGGAAACATTTGTTTCAAAATTTTACACTCAGTTTCATCTAGATGTGCTTTATTTCGTGGTATTGCATCAACAGTGCGATCGGAAACATTCGTTTTACAATTTTACACTCAGTTTCGTGTAGATGCTTTGTTTCGTGATAACAAATCACCACATGCAATCAGAAACGTTTGTTTTAAAATTTTACGCTTAGATGTGCCTAGGTGCTACTTTATTTCGTGATAACGAAATGCTGTGTGTGATCAGAAACGTTTGTTTTCAGATTTTATGCGCGGTTTCATCTAGATGCTTTGTTTCACGATAATCGATCATTCGGCATGATTGGAAACAACTGCCTTGAAATCCTACGCTCAGCTTCGTCTAGATGCTTTATTTCACGATAATAGATGATTGGGCATGATCGGAAGCATTCGTTTTAAGATTTGACGCATAGTTTCATTTTGGTGCAGGAGCATGTAAGAGAATTCCTGTGTCACCCAAAATTGATGTCTTTTGTTTTCGCTTCTTTCCAAGATTTGTGTTTTTGGAAACCCATTTGCGTGAATAACGATCTAGGACCTTCAAAGTTTCCAACGGGCTAAGGATACCCCACTTACTATTTTTAGTAAGTCTTACCAGAGAAGCGGTTGACCCCAAGATTTTCCCCAGAGCTTCGGAATAGTCAAATAAGCAATCTCGGTAGATCTCATCTCAAGATCACGTCTGGATTTTAAGATATTGAAGTTTCAAGTTGTTGAGGATTCAACTGCTGATTGCATTTCATGATAGTGGATCATTGAGTGTGATCGGAAACATTTGTCTTGAAATTTTATGATCAGCTTCGTCCATATGCTTTATTTCATGACAATTGATGATTGAGCGTGGTCAGAAACGTTCGTTTGAGAGTTTTACGCTCAGCTTCGTCCAGATGCCTTATTTCATGATAATGGATCATTCGACGTGATCGGAAACATTTGTTTCAAAATTTTGCACTCAGTTTCATCTAGATGCTTTATTTCATGGTATTGCATCATTCAGTGCAATCGGAAACATTCGTTTTACAATTTTACACTCATTTTCGTCTAGATGCTTTGTTTCGTGATAATGAATCGCTGCATGCGATCGCAAACGATTGTTTTAAAATTTTACGCTTAGATGTGCCTGGGTGCTTTATTTCACGCGATAACGAAATGTTGTGTGTGATCAAAAACATTTGTTTTAAGATTTTATGCACGGTTTCATCTAGATGCTTTGTTTCACGATAATGGATCATTCGACATGATTGGAAACAACTGCCTTGAAATCTTACACTCATCTTTGTCTAGATGCTTTATTTCACGATAATAGACGATTGAGCATGATCGGAAGCATTCGTTTTAGGATTTGATGCTTAGTTTCATCTTGGTGCAGGAGCATGTAAGGGCAATCTTGGGACACCCAAAATTGATGTCTTTTATTTTCACTTCTTTCCAAGATTTGTGTTTTTGGACACCCATTTGGGCGAATAACGATCCAGGACCTTCAAAGTTTCCAACGGGCTAAGGATACCCCACTTACTATTTTTAGTAAGTCTTGTCGGAGAAGCGGTTGACCCCAAGATTTTCCCCAGAGCTTCGGAATAGTCAAATAAGTACTCTCGGTAGATCTCATCTCAAGATCGTGTCTGGATTTCAAGATATTGAAGTTTTGAGTTTGTGAGGATTCATCCCCTGATTGCATTTCATGAGAGTGGATCATTGAGTGCGATCGGAAACATTTGTCTTGAAATTTTACAATCGGCTTCGTCCATATGCTTTATTTCATGACAACTGATGATTGAGCATGATTGGAAGTGTTCGTTTGAAAGTTTTATGCTCAGCTTCATCCAAATGCCTTATTTCATGATAATGGATAATTCGACGTGATCGGAAACATTTGTTTCAAAATTTTGTGCTCGGTTTGATTTAGATACTTTATTTAATGGTATTGCATCATTCAGTGCGATCGGAAACATTCATTTTACAATTTTACACTCAGTTTCATCTAGATGCTTTGTTTCGTGATAACAAATCGCAGCGTGCAATCAGAAACGTTTGTTTTAAAATTTTATGCTTAGATATACCTGGGTGCTTTATTTCGCGTGATAACGAAACGTTGTGTGTGATCAGAAACATTTGTTTTAAGATTTTATGCGTGGTTTCATCTAGATGCTTTGTTTCACGATGATTGATCATTCGGCACGATTGGAAACAACCACCTTGAAATCTTACACTTAGCTTCTTCTAGATGCTCTATTTCATGATAATAGATGATTGAGCATGATCAGAAGCATTTGTTTTAAGATTTGACGCTTAGTTTCATCTTGGTGTAGGAGCCTGTAAGGGCAATCTTGCTTCACCCAAAATTGATGTCTTTTATTTTCACTTCTTTCCAAGATTTGTGTTTTTGGACACCCATTTGCACGAATAACGATCCAGAACTTTCAAAGTTTCCAACGGGCTAAGGATACCCCACTTACTATTTTTAGTAAGTCTTGCAGGAGAAGCGGTTGACCCCAAGATTTTCCCCAGAGCTTCGGAATAGTCAAATAAGCACTCTCGATAGATCTCATCTCAGGATCGTGTCTGGATTTCAAGATATTGAAGTTTCAAGTTTGTGAGGATTCATCCCCTGATTGCATTTCATGAGAGTGGATCATTGAGTGCGATCGGACACATTTGTCTTGAAATTTTATGATCGGCTTCGTCCATATGCTTTATTTCACGACAACTAATTATTGAGCGTGATCGGAAATGTTTGTTTGAAAGTTTTACGCTCAGCTTCATCTAGATGCCTTATTTCATGATAATGGATCATTCGACCTGATCAGAAACGTTCGTTTGAATGTTTTGTGCTTAGTTTCATCTAGATAACAAATCGCTGTGTGCGATCGGAAACATTTGTTTTAAAATTTTACGCTTAGATGTGCCTGGGTGCTTTATTTCACGTGATAACGAAACATTGTGTGTGATCAGAAATATTTGTTTTAAGATTTTATGCGCGATTTCATCTAGATGCTTTGGTTCACGATAATGGATCATTCGGTACGATTGGAAACAACTGCCTTGAAATCTTGTGCTCAGCTTCATGTAGATGCTTTGTTTCACGATAACAGATGATTGAGCATGATCAAAAGCATTCGTTTTAGGATTTGACGCTTAGTTTCATCTTTTATTTTCACTTCTTTCCAAGATTTGTGTTTTCGGACACCCATTTGTGCGAATAACGATCCAGGACCTTCAAAGTTTCCAATGGGCTAAGGATACCCCACTTACTATTTTTAGTAATTCTTGCCGGAGAAGCGGTTGACCCCAAGATTTTACCCAGAGCTTCAGAATAGTCAAATAACCACTCTCGGTAGATCTCATCTCAAGTTCGCGTCTGGATTTCAAGATATTGAAGTTTCAAGTGTGTGAGGATTCATCCCCTTCTTGCATTTCATGATAGTGGATCATTGAGTGCAATCAGACACATTTGTCTTGAAATTTTACGCTCAGCTTCATCTAGATGCTTTATTTCACGATAATAGATGATTGAGCATGATCAGAAGCATTTGTTTTTAGATTTGACGCTTAGTTTAATCTTGGTGCAGGAGCATGTAAGGGCAATCTTGCGTCACCCAATATTGATGTCTTTTGTTTTCACTTCTTTTCAAGATTTGTGTTTTTGGACACCCATTTGCGTGAATAACGATCTAGAACCTTCAAAGTTTCCAACGGGCTAAGGATACCTCACTTACTATTTTTAGTAAGTCTTGCCGGAAAAGTGGTTGACCCCAAGATTTTCCCCAAAGCTTCGGAATAGTCAAATAAGCACTCTCAGTTGATCTCTTCTCAAGATTACGTCTGGATTTCAAAACATTGAAGTTTCAAGTTTGTGAGGATTCATCCCCTGATTGCATTTCATGATAGTGGATCGCTGAGTGCGATCGAAAACATTTGTCTTGAAATTTTACGATTGGCTTCGTCCATATGCTTTATTTCACGACAACTAATGATTAAGCATGATCGGAAACATTTGTTTGAAAGTTTTACGCTCAGTTTCGTCCACATGCTTTATTTCATGATAATGGATCATTCGACGTGATCGGAAACATTTGTTTTAAGATTTTATGCGCGGTTTCATCTAGATGCTTTGTTTCACAGTAATGGATCATTCGGCACGATTGGAAACAACTGCCTTAAAATCTTACGCTCATCTTTGTCTATATGCTTTATTTCACGATAATAGATGATTGAGCATGATCAGAAGCATTCGTTTTCAGATTTGACACTTAGTTTCATCTTGGTGCAGGAGCATGTAAGGGCAATCTTGTGTCACCCAAATTTAATGTCTTTTATTTTCACTTTTTATTTAAGATTTATGTTTTTGGACACCCATTTGCACGAGTAACAATCCAGAACCTTCAAAGTTTCCAACGGGCTAAGGATACCCCACTTACTATTTTTAGTAAGTCTTGCCGGAGAAGCAGTTGACCCCAAGATTTTCCCCAAAGCTTTGGAATAGTCAAATAAGCACTCTCGATAGATCTCATCTCAAGATAGCGTCTGGGTTTCAAAATATTGAAGTTTTGAGTTTCTGAGGATTCATCCCCTAATTGCATTTCATGATAGTGGATCATTCAGTGCGATCGGAAACATTTGTCTTGAAATTTTACGATCGGTTTCATCCATATGCTTTATTTCACGACAACTGATGATTGAGTGTAATCGGAAACATTCGTTTGAAAGTTTTATGCTCAGCTTCATCCAGATGCTTTATTTGAAGATAATGGATCATTCTACGTGATCGGAAACATTTGTTTCAAATTTTTGCCCTTGGTTTCATCTAGATGCTTCATTTAATGATATTGCATGGTTCAGTGCGATCAGAAACATTCGTTTTACAATTTTACACTCAGTTTCGTGTAGATGCTTTGTTTCATGATAACGAATCGCTGCGTGCGATCAGAAACGTTTGTTTTAAAATTTTACACTTAGATGTGCCTGGGTGCTTTATTTTACGATAATGAAACATTGTGTGTGATCGGAAATGTTTGTTTTAAGATTTTATGCATAGTTTCATCTAGATGCTTTGTTTCATGATAATGGATCTTTCGGCACGATTGGAAACAACTGCCTTGAAATCTTACGCTCAGCTTCGTCTAGATGCTTTATTTCATGATAATAGATGATTGAGCATGATCGGAAGCATTCGTTTTAGGATTTGACGCTTTGTTTCATCTTGGTGTAGGAGCATGTAAGGGCAATCTTGCGTCACCTAAAATTGATGTCTTTTCTTTTCACTTCTTTTCAAGATTTGCATTTTTGGACACCCATTTGCGCGAATAACGATCCAAAACCTTCAAAGTTTCCAACGGGCTAAGGATACCCCACTTACTATTTTTAGTAAGTCTTGTCAGAGAAGCGGTTGACCCCAAGATTTTCCACAGAGCTTCAGAATAGTCAAATAAGCCCTCTCGGTAGATCTCATCAGAAGATCGCGTCTGGATTTCAAGATTTTGAAGTTTGAAGTTTGTGAGGATTCATCCCCTGATTACATTTCATGATAGTGGATCATTGAGTGCGATTGGAAACATTTGTCTTGAAATTTTACGATCGGCTTCATCCATATGCTTTATTTCATGACAAGTGATGATTGAGCGTGATAAAAAATGTTTGTTTGAAAGTTTTACGCTCGGTTTCATCTAGATGCTTTATTTCATGATATTGCATCATTCAGTGCGATCGAAAACATTTGTTTTACAATTTTACACTCAATTTCATCTAGATGCTTTGTTTCCTGATAATTAATCGTTGTGTGCGATCGGAAATGTTTGTTTTAAAATTTTACTCTTAGATGTGCCTGGGTGCTTTATTTTGCTATAACAAAACATTGTGTCTGATCAGAAATAATTGTTTTAAGATTTTATGCGCGGTTTCATCTAGATGCTTTGTTTCACGATAATGGATCATTCGGCACGATTGGAAACAACTGCCTTGAAATCTTCCGCTCAGCTTCGTCTAGATGCTTTATTTCATGATAATAGATGATTGAGCATGATCGGAAGCATTCATTTTAGCATTTGACACTTAGTTTCATCTTGGTGCAGGACCATGTAAGGTCAATCTTGCGTCACCCAAAATTGACGTCTTTTATTTTTACTTATTTTCAGGATTTGGTGTTTTTGGACACCCATTTGCGCGAATACCGATCCAGGACCTTTGAAATTTCCAATGGGCTAAGGATACCCCACTTACTATTTTTAGTAAGTCTTGTCAAAGAAGCGGTTGACCCCAAGATTTTCCCTAGAGCTTCGGAATAGTCAAATAAACACTCTCTGTAGATCTCATCTCAAGATCGCATCTGGATTTCAAGATATTGAAGTTTCGAGTTTGTGAGGATTCATCCCCTGATTGAATTTCATGATAGTGGATCATTGAGTGCGATCGGAAACATTTGTCTTGAAATTTTACGATCGGCTTCATCCATATGCTTTATTTCACAACAACTGATGATTGAGCATGATCAGAAATGTTTGTTTGAATGTTTTATGCTTAGCTTCGTCTAGATGCCTTATTTCATGATAATGGATCATTCAATGTGATCGAAAACATTTGTTTCAAAATTTTGCGCTCGGTTTCGTCTAGATGCTTTATTTCATGGTACTGCATCATTCAGTGTGATTGGAAACATTTGCTTTACAATTTTACACTCAGTTTCGTCTAGATGCTTTGTTTCATGATAATGACCTGGGTGCTTTACTTCGCGATAATGAAATGTTGTGTGTGATCGGAAACACTTGTTTTAAGATTTTATGTGCAGTTTCATCTAGATGCTTTGTTTCACGATAATGGATCATTTGGCATGATTGGAAACAACTGCCTTGAAATCTTACATTCAGCTTCATCTAGATGCTTTATTTCACGATAATAGACGATTGAGCATGATCAAAAGCATTCGTTTTAGGATTTGACGCTTAGTTTCATCTTGGTACAGGAGCATGTAAGGGCAATCTTGCGTCACCCAAAATTGATGTCTCTTGTTTTCACTTCTTTCCAAGATTTGTGTTTTTGGACACCCATTTGCACGAATAACGATCCAGGACCTTCCAAATTTCCAACGGGCTAAGGATACCCCACTTACTATTTTTAGTAAGTCTTGCCGGAGAAGCGTTTGACCCCAAGATTTTCCCCAGAGCTTCGGAATAGTCAAATAAGCACTCTCGGTAGATCTCATCTCAAGATCGCGTCTGGATTTCAAGATATTGAAGTTTCAAGTTTGTGAGGATTCATCCCCTAATTGCATTTCATGAGATTGGATTATTGAGTGCGATCGGAAACATTTGTCTTAACATTTTACGATTGGCTTCATCCATATGCTTTATTTCACGACAACTAATGATTGAGCGTGATTGGAAATGTTCGTTTGAAAGTTTTACGCTCAGCTTCGTCCAGATGCCTTATTTCATGGTAATGGATCATTTGACATTATCGGAAACATTTGTTTCAAAATTTTGCACTTGGATTCATCTAGATGCTTTATTTCATGGTATTTCATCATTCAGTGTGGACAAAAACATTCGTTTTACAATTTTACACTCAGTTTCATCTAGATGCTTTGTTTCATGATAACGAATCGCTACGTGCGATCGGAAATGTTTGTTTTAAAATTTTACACTTAGATGTGCCTGGGTGCTTTATTTCGCGATAACGAAACATTGTGTGTGATCAGAAACATTTGTTTTAAGATTTTATGCGCTGTTTCATCTAGATGCTTTGTTTCACGATAATGGATCATTCGGCACGATTGGAAACAACTTCCTTGAAATCTTATGCTCAGCTTCGTCTAGATGCTTTATTCCACGATAATAGATGATTGAGCATGATCGGAAGGATTCATTTTAGGATTTGACACTTAGTTTCATCTTGGTGCAGGAGCATGTAAGGGTAATCTTGCATCACCCAAAATTGATGTCTCTTGTCTTTCACTTCTTTCCAAGATTTATTATTTTGCACACCCATTTGTGCGAATAACAATCCAGGACCTTCAAAGTTTCCAACGGGCTAAGGATACCCCAGTTACTATTTTTAGTAAGTCTTTCCGGAGAAGCATTTGACCCCAAGATTTTCCCCAGAGCTTCAGAATAGTCAAATAAGCACTCTCGGTAGATCTCATCTCAAGATTGTGTCTGGATTTCAAGATATTGAGGTTTCGAGTTTGTGAGGACTCATCCCCTGATTGCATTTCATGAGAGTGGATCATTGAGTGCGATCAGAAACATTTTTCTTGAAATTTTACGATCGGCTTCGTCCATATGCTTTCTTTCACGACAACTGATGATTGAACGTGATCGAAAATGTTGGTTTGAAAGTTTTACGCTCAGCTTCGTCCAGATGCCTTATTTCATGATAATGGATCATTCGGCATGATCAAAAACATTTGTTTCAAAATTTTAAGCTCGGTTTCATCTAGATGTGCTTTATTTCATGGTATTGCATCATTCAATGTGATCGGAAATGTTCATTTTACAATTTTATACTCAGTTTCGTCTAGATGCTTTATTTCGTGATAACGAATCACTGCGTGTGATCGAAAACATTTGTTTTAAAATTTTACGCTTGGATGTGCCTGGGTGCTTTATTTCGCGCGATAACGAAACGTTGTGTGTGATCAGAAACATTTGTTTTAAGATTTTATGCGCAGTTTAATCTAGATGCTTTGTTTCACGATAATGCATCATTCGGCACGATTGGAAACAACTACCTTGAAATCTTACACTCAGCTTCGTCTAGATGCTTTATTTCACGATAATAGATGATTGAGCATGATCGGAAGCATTCATTTTAAGATTTGACGCTTAGTTTCTTCTTGGTGGAGGAGCATGTAAGGGCAATCTTGCGTCACGCAAAATTGATGTCTTTTGTTTTCACTTCTTTCCAAGATTTGTGTTTTTAGACACCCATTTGCGTGAATAACGATCCAGGACCTTGAAAGTTTCCAACGGGTTAAGGATACCACACTTACTATTTTTAGTAAGTCTTGCCAGAGAAGCGGTTGACCCCAAGATTTTCCCCAGAGCTTCGAAATAGTCAAATAAGCACTCTCGGTAGATCTCATCTCAATATCGTGTCTAGATTTCAGGATACTGAAGTTTCAAGTTTGTGAGGATTCGTCCCCTGATTGCATTTCATGATAGTGGATCATTGAGTGCGATCGGAAAAATTTGTCTTGAAATTTTACGATCGGCTTCGTCCATATGCTTTATTTCACAACAACTGATCATTGAGCATGGTCGGAAATGTTCGTTTGAAAGTTTTATGCTCAGCTTCATCTAGATGCCTTATTTTATGATAATGGATCATTCGACGTGATCGGAAACATTTGTTTCAAAATTTTACGCTTGGTTTCATCTAGATGTGCTTTATTTCATGGTATTGCATCATTCAGTGTGATCAAACATGTTCATTTTACAATTTTACACTCAGTTTTGTCTAGATGCTTTGTTTCGTGATAACGAATCGCTGCATGCGATCGGAAATGTTTGTTTTAAAATTTTACGGTTAGATGTGCCTGGGTGCTTTATTTTGCGATAACGAAACGTTGTGTGTGATCGGAAACATTGTTTTAAGATTTTAGGTGTGGATTCATCTAGATCCTTTGTTTCACGATAATGGATCATTCTACACGATTGGACACAACTGCGTTGAAATCTTACGCTTAGCTTCGTCTCGATGCTTTATTTCACGATAATAGATGATTGAGCATGATCGAAAGCATTCGTTTTAAGATTTGACACTTAGTCTCATCTTAGTGCAAGAGCATGAAAGGGCAATCTTGTGTCACCCAAAATTGATGTATTTTGTTTTCACTTCTTTCCAAGATTTGTGTTTTTGGACACCCATTTGTGTGAATAACGATCCAGGACCTTCAAAGTTTCCAACGGGCTAAGGATACCCCACTTACTATTTTTAGTATGTCTTGCCGGAGAAGCGGTTGACCCCAAGATTTTCCCCAGAGCTTCGGAATAGTCAAATAAGCACTCTCAGTAGATCTCATCTCAAGATCGCATCTAGATTTCAAGATATTGATGTTTCAAGTTTGTGAGGATTCATCCCCTGATTGCATTTCACGATAGTGGATCATTGAATGCGATCGGAAACATTTGTCTTGAAATTTTTCAATCGGCTTCGTCCATATGCTTTATTTCACAACAACTAATGATTGAACGTAGTCAGAAACATTCATTTGAGAGTTTTACTCTCAGCTTTGTCCAGATGCCTTATTTCATGATAATGGATCATTCGACATGATCGGAAACATTTTTTTCAAAATTTTACACTCGGTTTCATCTAGATGTGCTTTATTTCATGGTATTGCATCATTCAGTGCGATCAGAAACATTCCTTTTACAATTTTACACTTAGTTTTTTCTAGATACTTTGTTTTGTGATAAAGAATTGCTGCGTGCGGTCGGAAACATTTGCTTTAAAATTTTACGCTTAGATATGCCTGGGTGCTTTATTTCACAATAACAAAATGTTGTGTGTGATCAGAAACATTTGTTTTAAGATTTTATGCGCGGTTTCATCTAGATGCTTTGTTTCACGATAATGGATCATTCGGCACGATTGGAAACAACTACCTAGAAATCTTACAATCAGCTTCGTCTAGATGCTTTATTTCATGATAATAGATGATTGAGCATGATCTTAAGCATTCGTTTTAAGATTTGACACTTAGTTTCATCTTGGTGCAGGAGTATGTAAGGGCAATCTTGCGTCACCCAAAATTGATGTCTTTTATTTTCACTTCTTTCTAAGATTTGTATTTTTGGACACCCATTTGCACGAATAATGATCACGGACCTTCAAAGTTTCCAACGCTGTAAGGATACCCCACTTACTATTTTTATTAAGTCTTCCCGGAGAAGCGGTTGACCCCAAGATCTTCCCCAGAGCTTTGGAATAGTCAAATAAGCACTCTCGGTAGATCTCATCTCAAGATCACGTCTGGATTTCAAGATATTGAAGTTTCAAGTTTGTGAGGATTCAGCACCTGATTGCATTTCATGATAGTGGATCATTGAGTGCGATCGAGAACATTTGTCCTAAAATTTTACGATCGGCTTCGTCCATATGCTTTATTTCACAACAACTAATGATTGAGCGTGGTCAGAAATGTGAGTTTGAGAGTTTTATGCTCAGCTTCATCCAGATGCCTTATTTCATGATAATGGATCATTCGATGTGATTAGAAACATTTGTTTCAAAATTTTACGCTCGGTTTCATCTATATGTGCTTTATTTCATGGTATTGCATCATTCAGTGCAATCAGAAACATTCATTTTACAATTTTACACTTAGTTTTGTCTAGATGCTTTGTTTCGTGATAACAAATCACTGCGTGCGATTAGAAACGTTTGTTTTAAAATTGTACGCTTAGATGTGCCTAGGTGCTTTATTTCGCGATAACGAAATGTTGTGTGTGATCGGAAACATTTGTTTTAAGATTTTATTCGCAGTTTCATCTAGATGCTTTGTTTCACGATAATGGATCATTAAGCACGACTGGAAACAACTGCCTTGAAATCTTATGCTTAGCTTCGTCTAGATGCTTTATTTCACAATAATAGATGATTGGGAATCATCGGAAGCATTCGTTTTAAAATTTGACGCTTAGTTTCATCTTGGTGCAGGAGCATGTAAGGGCAATCTTGCGTCACCCAAAATTGATGTCTTTTGTTTTCACCTCTTTCCAAGATTTTTTTTTGGACACACATTTGTGCAAATAACGATGTAGGACCTTCAAAGTTTCCAACTGGCTAAGGATACCCCACTTACTATTTTTAGTAAGTCTTTCTGGAGAAGCGGTTGACCCCAAGATTTTCCCCAGAGCTTCGGAATAGTCAAATAAGCACTCTCGGTAGATCTCATCTTAAGATCGTGTCTGGATTTCAAGATATTGAAGTTTTGAGTTTGTGAGGATTCATCCCCTGATTGAATTTCATGAGAGTGGATCATTGAGTGCGATTGGAAATATTTTTCTTGAAATTTTATGATCAGCTTTGTCCATATGCTTTATTTCACGACAACTGATGATTGAGCGTGGTCGGAAATGTTCGTTTGAAAGTTTTACGCTCAGCTTCATCCAGATGCCTTATTTCATGATAATGGATCATTCGATGTGATCAGAAACATTTGTTTCAAAATTTTACTCTCGGTTTCATCTAGATGTACTTTATTTCATGGTATTGCATCATTCAGTGGGATCGGAAACATTTGTTTTACAATTTTACACTCAGTTTCATCTATATGCTTTGTTTCGTGATAACGAATCGCTGCATATGATCGGAAACGTTTGTTTTAAAATTTTACGCTTAGATGTGCCTGGGTACTTTATTTCATGATAATGAAACACTGTGTGATCGGAAACATTTGTTTTAAGATTTTATGCGCGAATTCATCTAGATGCTTTGTTTCACGATGATGGATCATTCCACATGATTGGAAACAACTACCTTGAAATCTTACGCTCAGCTTCATCTAGATGCTCTATTTCACGATAATAGATGATTGAGCATGATTGGAAGCATTCGTTTTAAAATTTGACGCTTAGTTTCATCTTGGTGCACGAGCATGTAAGGGAAATCTTGCGTCACCCAAAATTGATGTCTTTTGTTTTCACTTCTTTCCAAGATTTGTGTTTTTGGACACCCATTTGCGCGAATAACGATCCAAGACCTTCAAAGTTTCCAACTGGCTAAGGATACCCAACTTACTATTTTTAGTAAGCCTCGCCGGAGAAGCGGTTGACCCCAAGATTTTCCCCAGAGCTTCGGAATAGTCAAATAAGCACTCTCGGTAGATCTCATCTCAAGATCATGTCTGGATTTCAAGATATTGAAGTTTAAAGTTTGTGAGGATTCATCCCCTGATTGCATTTCACGATAGTGGATCATTGAGTGTGATCGGAAACATTTTGTCTTGAAATTTTATGATTGGCTTCGTCCATATGCTTTATTTCATGACAAATGATGATTGAGCATGGTCGGAAATATTCATTTGAAAGTTTTACGTTCAGCTTCGCCCAGATGCCTTATTTCATGATAATGGATCATTCGACGTGATCGGAAACATTTGTTTCAAAATTTTATGCTCGGTTGCATCTAGATGCTTTGTTTCGTGGTATTGCATCATTCAGTGTGATCAGAAACATTCATTTTACAATTTTACACTTAGTTTCGTCTAGATACTTTGTTTCATGTTAACGAATTGTTGCGTGCAATCAGAAACGTTTGTTTTAAAATTTTAGGCTTAGATGTGCCTTGGTGCTTTATTTTGCGAAAACAAAACGCTGTGTGTGATCGGAAACATTTGTTTTAAGATTTTATGCGCAGTTTCATCTAGATGCTTTGTTTCATAATGATGGATCATTCGGCACGATTGGAAACAACTGCCTTTAAATCTTACGCTCAACTTCGTCTAGATGCTGTGTTTCACGATAATAGATGATTGAGCATGATCGAAAGCATTCGTTTTAAGATTTGACACTTAGTTTCATCTTGGTGTAGGAGCATGTAAGGGCAATCTTTCATCACCCAAAATTGATGTCTTTTGTTTTCACCTCTTTCCAAGATTTGTGTTTTTGGACACCCATTTGTTTGAATAACGATCTAGGACCTTCAAAGTTTCCAACAGGCTAAGGCTACCCCACTTACTATTTTTAGTATGTCTTGCCGGAGAAGCGGTTGACCCCAAGATTTTCCCCAGAGCTTTGGAATAGTCAAATAAGCACTCTCGCTAGATCTCATCTCAAGATCATGTTTGGATTTCAGGATATTAAAGTTTTGAGTTTGTGAGGATTCATCCCTTGATTGCATTTCACGATAGTGGATCATTGAGTGCAATCAGAAACATTTTGTCTTGAAATTTTATGATCGGCTTCATCCATATGCTTTATTTCACGACAACTAATGATTGAGCGTGGTCAGAAACATTCATTTGAAAGTTTTACGCTCAGCTTCGTCCAGATGCCTTATTTCATGATAATGGATCATTCGATGTGATCGGAAACATTTTTTTCAAAATTTTATGGTCGGTTTCATCTAGATGCTTTATTTCGTGGTATTGCATCATTCAGTGCGATCGGAAACATTCATTTTACAATTTTACACTCAGTTTCATCTAGATGCTTTGTTTCGTGATAACGAATCACTGCGTGTGATGGGAAATGTTTGTTTTAAAATTTTACGCTTAGATGTGCCTGGGTGCTTTATTTCGCGGTAACAAAATGCTGTGTGTGATCGGAAACATTTGTTTTAAGATTTTATGCGCGGTTTCATCTAGATGCTTTGTTTCACGACGATGGATCATTCAGAACGATTGGAAACAACTGCCATGAAATCTTATGCTTGGCTTAGTCTAGATGCTCTATTTCACAATAATAGATGATTGAGCATGATCGGAAGCATTCGTTTTAAGATTTGACGCTTAGTTTCATCTTGGTGCAGGAGCATGTAAGGGCAATCTTACGTCACCAAAAATTGATGTCTTTTGTTTTCACCTCTTTCCAAGATTTGTGTTTTTGGACACCCATTTGCACGAATAACGATCCAGGGCCTTCAAAGTTTCCAACGGGCTAAGGATACCCCACTTATTATTTTTAATAAGTCTTGCCGGAGAAGCGGTTGACCCCAAGATTTTCCCTAGTGCTCCGGAATAGTCAAATAAGCACTCTCGGTAAATCTCATGTCAAGATCACGTCTAGATTTCAAGATATTGAAGTTTCAAGTTTGTGAGGATTCATCCCCTGATTGCATTTCACGATAGTGGATCATTCAGTGCGATCAGAAAAATTTGTCCTAAAATTTTACTGTGTATGAGGAAAAATCGATTAAATCTAAACTAATAAAATCAAAGAACCCAATAACATAAAGAAAATGAATTTAAATAAAAGCCATGACAAATAATCAATGAAATAAAGACTTTTACCCAAATCTGTATTGTTTCCTTTGGATTGAATGTGGATTGCTCAATGAAGTTGCGAAGCCATAGCTGCAACAAGCAAGTAGTGTGCTCAAGAGATCAATGTCAAAAGATCGTAAAGTTGCTCAATCGACGCGTTTTTGTATGCTCAAAGCTCTGTTAAGTATGCCTGAGAATACGATCGAAGAGAGAGGCTAATAAAGGAGATGAGGGGGGTTTATATAGATTTCAAGGAAGGTCGATCAACGGTCCAGATAATTCAAAAGAATCAGTGGAGGAGAACAGTTGAGGAACGTGCAACGAATGAGAAGAAGACATGTGTCTTGCTTTCTTTTGCATGAGAGGAGTTATGAAGAATAGAAGAATAAGTTAAAAGCAATTAACAGAATGTAATGATTAGTTAAGTGATTTAAAACAAGAAGAAGGGATTTACATGGGAATCAGAGGATATTTTCCTTTATTAAATATATAAAGCTTGAGTTATTTTGGAGATAACTCAAATTTAGAAGAAAAAGCAATTTAAATAAATAATTGATTTATTTAAATTTAGAGAAGATATTATGGAAGAAATAATTAAATAATTGGAATTATTTAATTTAGAAGATTTGAAGGCAAATTAAATAAATAAATTTATTTAATTGTTGTGCATGATTTTGGAAGAATAAATTTTGATTTAATTAAATAATTTAAGAATTAGTTAATTGTAGATAAGAGGAAATTTGTTGAATTAATTAAATAATTGGATTTATCTAATTAATGTGGTTTTGATTTTTGGAAAGAGGATAATGATCTAATTAAATAATTTAAAATTATTTAATTGTGGAAGAATAATAGAGGAATTTGATTTAATTAATTAAATAAAAAGAATTTATTTAATTAATGTCGAAAGTATGTGATTTAGAAGAATTTGGTGAAATTAATTAAATAATTAGATTATTTAATTAATGTGTGAAATGCAGGTGATTACGAAGAAATGACGAGATGCAAGCAGTGTGACGACTTGGTCATTTTAGGGTGTCTACATTTTACCCCTCTTTGATGCGATGCAATTTACAATGTTGCGTCAAAGAAACCGATTGTTGAAGACATGATATAATTTTTAATGCCCCAGTGTATGTAGTTGCCCTAGCGTAGCTGGCGTAGGGTGCCCCCTCGAGAGGAAAGACAGGGAAGTGACAGAAGAACGGGGTTGACGCTCGACTAGAAGAGTACGCGACCAGAAAGGAGGAAAAGCAAAAAAAAGGGGTGGGAAGAAAAACTAAGGGTGGGACACTATAAATAGGTCCCATCGGGACCACAATCCTCATTTGCACCCTAGGAGATTCTAAATTTAGAGAGGAGAGCTTCCAATCCTAGTTGGAGTGAGTTGAGCAGCTAGCGAGGAGAGATGCTGATTCTAGTGCACAAACATCAGGCGGAGTTGGTGCGGACCTACAGGAGGCCAGCAGGAGCTCCGGCAGCGGTAAGTGGTTGAAAAACCCCTTGGCATTTGTCGTTTAGGGCAATTTTAGGGCTAGATTTAGGGGGGTCAACTAGGTCAGCCAAAAGCACTTTAGGAAGTCACAGCACGTATGGTAGCCGTGTGCAGTGCCTTTGGCGCACCGCAGCGCGGGTGGTAGTCGCTTACAGCACGGTTGGTAAAATTGCATCGCTTTTGGTTAATTTGCTCACGCCGCAGCCCATTTGGCAAAATCCCACAGCGCACTTGGTATAGAGGTACAGCGCACTTGGCAGGGTAGGTTAGCACGATTGGTGGGTAGGAGGGAAAATCGCGTCACTTCTGGTAGAAAAAAAAGCAGCGCTTCTAGATGAACAGTATACATCCTCAGGATGTGGTATACATCCTCCAGTGTCACTGTCGCCTCCCCCATCGGAAAGTGGAACGACGAAGTCTCGCTATGGTATCGCTCCACCACTGCAGTCACTAGGGCGAGATTCGCCCTAATGTGTGTCAAATGCGCCACATGCCAGAATGTGTATGAGGAAAAATTGATTAAATCTAAACTAATAAAATCAAAGAACCCAATAACATAAAGAAAATGAATTTAAATAAAATCCATGACAAATAATCAATGAAATAAAAACTTTTACCCAAATCTATATTGTTTCCTTTGGATTGAATGTGGATTGCTCAATGAAGTTGCGAAGCCATAGCTGCAACAAGCAAGTAGTGTGCTCAAGAGATCAATGTCAAAAGATTGTAAAGTTGCTCAATCGATGCGTTTTTGTATGCTCAAAGCTCTGTTAAGTATGCCTGAGAATACGATCGAAGAGAGAGGCTAATGAAGGAGATGAGGGGGGTTTATATAGATTTCAAGGAAGGTCAATCAACGGTCCAGATAATTCAGAAGAATCAGTGGAGGAGAACAGTTGAGGAACGTGCAACAAATGAGAAGAAGACATGTGTCTTGCTTTTTTTTGCATGAGAGGAGTTATCAAGAATAGAAGAATAAGTTAAAAGCAATTAACAGAATATAATGATCAGTTAAGTGATTTAAAATAAGAAGAAGGGATTTGCGTGAGAATCAGAAGATACTTTGCTTTATTAAATATATAAAGCTTGAGTTATTTTGGAGATAACTCAAATTTAGAAGAAAAAACAATTTAAATAAATAATTGATTTATTTAAATTTAGAGAAGATATTATGGAAGAAATAATTAAATAATTGGAATTATTTAATTTAGAAGATTTGAAGGCAAATTAAATAAATAAATTTATTTAATTGTTGTGCATGATTTTGGAAGAACAAATTCTGATTTAAGTAAATAATTTAAGAATTATTTAATTGTAGATAAGAGGAAATTTGTTGAATTAATTAAATAATTGGATTTATTTAATTAATGTGGTTTTGATTTTTGGAAAGAGGATAATGATCTAATTAAATAATTTAAAATTATTTAATTGTGGAAGAATAATAGAGGAATTTGATTTAATTAATTAAATAAAGAGAATTTATTTAATTAATGTCGAAAGTATGTGATTTAGAAGAATTTGGTGAAACTAATTAAATAATTAGATTATTTAATTAATGTGTGAAATGCAGGTGATTAGAAAGAAATGACGAGATGCGAGCAGTGTGACAACTTGGTCATTTTAGGGTGTCTACATTTGATATTGGCTTCATCCATATGCTTTATTTCATGACAACTGATGATTGAGCGTGCGATCAGAAATGTTTGTTTTAAAATTTTACGCTTAGATGTGCATGGGTACTTTATTTCGTAATAACAAAACGTTGTGTGTGATCAGAAACATTTGTTCTAAGATTTTATGCGTGGTTTCATCTAGATGCTTTGTTTCACGATAATGGATCATTCGGCACGACTGGAAACAACTGCCATGAAATCTTACGCTCAGCTTCGTCTAGATGATTTATTTCACAATAATAGATGATTGGGCATGATCGGAAGCATTCATTTTAAGATTTGATGCTTGGTTTCATCTTGGTGCAGGAGCATGTAAGGGCAATCTTGCGTCACCCAAAATTAATGTCTTTTGTTTTCACTTCTTTCCAAGATTTGTGTTTTCAGACACCCATTTTCTCGAATAATGATCCAGGACCTTCGAAGTTTCCAACGGGCTAAGGATACCCCACTTACTATTTTTAGTAAGTCTTGCCAGAGAAGCGATTGACCCCAAGATTTTCCCCAGAGCTTCGAAATAGTCAAATAAGCACTCTCGGTAGATCTCATCTCAAGATCGCATCTGGATTTCAGGATATTGAAGTTTCAAGTTTGTGCGGATTCATCCCCTGATTACATTTCGTGATAGTGGATCATTGAGTGTGATCATAAACATTTGTCTTGAAATTTTACAATCAGCTTCATCCATATGCTTTATTTCATGACAACTGATGATTGAGCGTGGTCGAAAACATTCATTTGAAAGTTTTACGCTAAGCTTCGTCCAGATGCCTTATTTCATGATAATGCATCATTCAACGTGATCGGAAACATTTGTTTCAAAATTTTATGCTCGGTTTCGTCTAGATGCTTTGTTTCATGGTATTGCATCATTTAGTGCGATCAAAAACATTTATTTTACAATTTTACACTCAGTTTCATCTAGATGCTTTGTTTCGTGATAATGAATTGCTGCGTGGGATCAGAAACGTTTGTTTTAAAATTTTGCGCTTAGATGTGCTTGGGTGCTTTATTTCACGATAACGAAACGCTGTGTGTGATCGAAAACATTTGTTTTAAGATTTTATGTGCCGTTTCATCTAGATGCTTTGTTTCACGATAATGGATCATTCGGCATGATTGGCAACAACTGCCTTGAAATCTTACGCTCAGCTTCGTCTAGATGCTCTATTTCACGATAATAGATGATTGAGCATGGAAAACATTGTACCTGGCAATGTTCAGATCTGCTGCAGTATCAATAAGGAATGCTAGTGGGTATGCCATTATACCTAGAAAGTGGATTGTCCAAATTATTCCAGGACATGAAGTGGTTGGCTTGGCACTCCTTTTGTAGGCTTTCATCTGGCGACTACTTGAACCTTCTTCAAAGGTGACTCTGGGTTCACCTTGTTCTTCTACAGCATGATGAATGAGAGGGCTGTAGGGCTTTTTTTCACAATACAGTTGTTCTTCTATGAAAGAGACTTGAGCCGGCAACTGTATGGATCCATCGGAATTGAACTGGCTGACAAACTTATCAAGTTCAGGGGCTTTCTCCATTTCTTCTGTGAGATAGAAATTTTCTTCATCATCAATTTCAGAAATTTCTGCCTGAGCTTGAGTAACAACCTTTTCAAGAAAGGCTTTTCTATTTCTTCTCCAAATGCGCCTTGCCATACTTCCAGGAGAAGGAACATTAATGATAGATCTTTGATCCAAAGGCCCAAGTGGTGGTGGCCGTTGAGCTGGAGGTCCAGGGGGCCAAGGTTCTCTTTGTTGTAATGGTTTATAACCATGTTGCTCAGGAATTTCTATAGGAGAGACCGATAGACCATATTTGAGAATAGGAGATCTCTTAACTGGGAGCTTAGAAGGTCGAGTGTGTCCACTTTCAATGGATGGCTGAAATAAGAAATACTTTCTAGATTTAAGCTGGTCTAATTGAGCGGTTAGCTTTCTCCATGTTTCTTGTCCTATATCCATAGTATGGAGTCAAGACTCAATTTGGAAAATATCTTCAATCACCTTGTCCAATTCAGCACGGGTGTCCCTTCTGAGCATTCTGCAGTAGAAGGAGACTTCCGAATCCTCATCAGAGGATTGAGCTTCTTGGGTCATTAGATTGACTTGGGCTTGTTCAAGAGATGATACATATTCTTCAAACTCAGATTCTGTACTTGATTCTGAACTAGGGAGGATAATATCCTGAGTCTGATGGATAAGCATTGATGAATTCAAATTCATCATTTTCAACACCTGCTTCTCTAGTTGCACGGACTTTACCTTTTCCTTTTTTCTTATTTCTATCCGGTCACTTATTTACAAAGTGATCACCCTTGCAAATATAATAGGTGGGTTTCCATTTCTTGGAATTCTTTCTCTTCTTATCTCTTTTTCTGAAGTATCCTTTTTTCTTGGGATACTTACTTTTGAATTTCTTCTTTTTCTTCATGTAGGACTTTTCAGAACTATCACAATTATAACAAGAAGTTTTTCCCTTTTCAGGGAACTGATTAGAAGGCATAATCTGGTAGCAAACAGATGAAGAAAGTAAAGCTTGTACCTTTTTTATTTCTTTCTTGGCTTTTCCTTCTTCACAGATCTCTTCATTAATTTGTGTTAAGAATTGAACTAACTGTGGATATGTTAGCTCTTTCATTTCTATATTTTCTGTTACCAGATTCTCAAGAACTTTCTTGTGATAGAATTCTCCTATCACAGTACCAAAACTCTCTAGAAAAGTAGTGAAAATGAATTCATGATTCTGCTCACGGTCTGACAAATAGAAATTCTCATATTGGACATCACAATATTGTTTAAAATATTTGAGGTCCTTACATTTACCTTTGATAAACTTGTTGTAGGCCAGCTTTTCCCTAGTGTCTGTTTTACCAACAAATAGACTGGTCAACTAAGCACAGACTTGATCTGTACCTCTTTCTAACAACATTTCTCTGTAAGCATCATTTAGCCTATCCTAGACATGTCGTGCAATAGCAGTCATTGCATTAAGTGCCTACTTTATCACCTATTTTTCATCAGCATCAGTATTAGTGGATATATAATTTGTGTTTTTGGACACCCATTTGCGCAAATAACGATCCAGAACCTTCAAAGTTTCCAACGAGCTAAGGATACCCCACTTACTATTTTTAGTAAGACTTGCCGGAGAAGCAGTTGACCCCGAGATTTTCCCCAGAGCTTCAGAATAGTCAAATAAGCACTCTCAGTAGATCTCATCTCAAGATCGCATCTGGATTTCAAGATATTGAAGTTTTGAGTTTGTGAGAATTCATCCCCTGATTGTATTTCGTGAGAGTGGGTCATTGAGTGCGATCAGAAACATTTGTCTTGACATTTTATGATTAGCTTCGTCCATATGCTTTATTTCACGACAACTGATGATTGAGCATGATCGGAAACGTTCGTTTAAAATTTTTATGCTTAGCTTCGTCCAAATGCCTTATTTCATGATAATGGATCATTCGACCTGATCAAAAACATTTGTTTCAAAATTTTGTGCTTGGTTTCATCTAGATGCTTTATTTCATGGTATTGCATCATTCAGTGTGATCAGAAACATTTGTTTTACAATTTTACACTCAGTTTCATCTAGATGCTTTGTTTTGTGATAACGAATCACCGCGTGCGATCAGAAATGTTTGTTTAAAAATTTTACGCTTAGATGTGCCTGTGTGCTTTATTTTGCAATAACGAAACATTGTGTGTGATCAGAAACATTTGTTTTAAGATTTTATGCACGGTTTCATCTAGATGCTTTGTTTCACAATAATTGATCATTCGGCACGATTGGAAACAACTGCATTGAAATCTTACGCTCAGCTTCGTCTAGATGCTTTATTTCACGATAATAGATGATTGGGCATGATCGGAAGCATTCGTTTTAAGATTTGACGCTTAGTTTCATCTTGGTGCAGGAGCATGTAAGGACAATCTTGCGTCACCCAAAATTGATGTCTTTTGTTTTCACTTCTCTACAAGACTTGTGTTTTGGACACGCATTTGCATGAATAACGATCCAGGACCTTCAAAGTTTCCAACGAGCTAAGGATACCCCACTTACTATTTTTAGTAAGACTTGCCGGAGAAGGGGTTGACCCCAAGATTTTCCCCAGAGCTTCAGAATAGTCAAATGCGCACTCTCGGTAGATCTCATCTCAAGATCGCATATGGATTTCAAGATATCGAAGTTTCAAGTTTGTGATGATTCATTCCCTGATTGCATTTCATGATAGTGGATCATCAAGTGCGATCGGAAACATTTGTCTTGAAATTTTATGATTGGCTTCATCCATATGCATCATTCAGTGTGATCAGAAATGTTTGTTTTACAATTTTACACTCAGTTTCATCTAGATGCTTTGTTTCGTGATAACAAATCGCTACGTCTGATCAAATACGTTTGTTTTAAAATTTTACGCTTAGATGTGCCTGGGTGCTTTATTTCGCGATAACGAAACGCTGTGTGTGATCGGAAACATTTGTTTTAAGATTTTATGTGCGGTTTCATCTAGATGCTTTGTTTCACGATAATGGATCATTCGGCATGACTGGAAACAACTGCCTTGAAATCTTACGCTCAGCTTCGTCTAGATGCTTTATTTCACGATAATAGATGATTGGGCATGATCGGAAGCATTCGTTTTAAGATTTGACGCTTAGTTTCATCTTGGTGCAGGAGCATGTAAGGGCAATCTTGCATCACCCAAAATTGATGTCTTTTGTTTTCAATTCCTTCCAAGATTTGTGTTTTTAAACACCCATTTGCGCAAATAACGATCCAGGACCTTCAAAGTTTCCAACGGGCTAAGGATACCCCACTTACTATTTTTAGTAAGTCTTGCCGGAGAAGCGGTTGACCCCAAGATTTTCCCCAGAGCATCAAAATAGTCAAATAAGCACTCTTAGTAGATCTCATCTCAAGATCATGTCTGGACTTCAAGATATTAAAGTTTCAAGTTTGTGAGGATTCATCCCCTGATTGCATTTCATGAGAGTGGATCATTGAGTGTGATCAGAAACATTTGTCTTGATATTTTATGATCGGCTTCATCCATATGCTTTATTTCACGACAATTGATGATTGAGCATGGTCGGATATGTTCATTTGAAAGTTTTACGCTCAGCTTCGTCCAGATGCCTTAATTCATGATAATGGATCATTCGACGTGATCGAAAACATTTGTTTCAAAATTTTGCGCTCAGTTTCAGTGCCATTAGAAACATTCGTTTTATAATTTTACACTCAGTTTCATCTAGATGCTTTGTTTCATTATAACGAATCGTTGCGTGCGATTGGAAATGTTTGTTTTAAAATTTTACACTTAGATGTGCTTGGGTGCTTTATTTCGCGATAACAAAACATTGTGTGTGATCAGAAACATTTGTTTTAAGATTTTATGCGTGGTTTCATCTAGATGCTTTGTTTCATGATAATGGATCATTCAGCATGATTGGAAACAACTGCCTTGAAATCTTACACTCAGCTTTGTCTCGATGCTCTATTTCATGATAATAGATGATTGAGCATGATTGGAAGCATTAGTTTTAAGATTTGACGCTTAGTTTCATCTTGGTGCAGAAGCATGTAAGGGCAATCTTGCGTCACCAGAAATTGATGTCTTTTATTTTTACTTCTTTCCAAGATTTGTGTTTTTGGACACCCATTTGCATGAATAACGATCCAGGACCTTAAAAGTTTCCAACGGGCTAAGGATACCCCACTTACTATTTTTAGTAAGTCTTGCCGGAGAAGCGGTTGACCCCTAAATTTTTCCCAGAGCTTCGGAATCATCAAATAAGCACACTAGGTAGATCTCATCTCAAGATTGCGTCTGGATTTCAAGATATTAAAGTTTCAAGTTTGTGAGAATTCATCCCCTGATTGCATTTCATGATGGTGGATCATTGAGTGCGATCAGAAACATTTGTCTTGAAATGTTACGATCGGCTTCATCCATATGCTTTGTTTCACGACAACTGATGATTGAGCGTGGTCGGAAACGTTCGTTTGAAAGTTTTACGCTCAGCTTCGTCTAGATGCCTTATTTCATGATAATGGATCATTCGACGCGATCAGAAACATTTGTTTCAAAATTTTATGCTTGGTTTGATCTAGATGCTTTGTTTCATGGTATTGCATCATTCAGTGCGATCGGAAACATTCGTTTTACAATTTTACACTCAGTTTTGTCTAGATGCTTTGTTTCGTGATAACGAATCGCTGCATGCGATTAGAAACATTTGTTTTAAAATTTTACACTTAGATGTGCCTGGGTGCTTTATTTCACGATAACAAATCATTGTGTGTCATCGGAAACATTTGTTTTAAGATTTTATGTGTAGTTTCATCTAGATGCTTTGTTTCATGATAATGGATCATTCGGCACGATTGGAATCAATTGCCTTGAAATCTTACGCTTGGCTTCATCTAGATGCTCTATTTAACGATAATAGATGATTGACCATGATCGGAAGCATTCATTTTAAGATTTGATACTTAGTTTCATCTTGGTGCAAGAGCATGTAAGGGCAATCTTGCGTCACCCAAAATTGATGTCTTTTATTTTCACTTCTTTCCAGGATTTGTGTTTTTGGACACCCATTTGCACGAATAACGATCCAGGACCTTCAAAGTTTCCAACGGGCTAAGGATACCCCACTTACTATTTTTAGTAAGTCTTGCCGAAGAAGCGGTTGACCCCAAGATTTTCCCCAGAGCTTTAGAATAGTCAAATAAGCACTCTCGGTAGATGTCATCTCAAGATCCCGTCTGGATTTCAAGATATTGAAGTTTCAAGTTTGTTAGGATTCATCCCCTGATTGCATTTCACAATAGTGGATCATTGAGTGCAATCAGAAACATTTGTCTTTAAATTTTACGATCGGCTTCCTCCATATGCTTTATTTCACGACAGCTGATGATTGAGCGTGGTAGGAAATGTTTGTTTGAAATTTTTACGCTCAACTTTGTCTAGATGCCTTATTTCATGATAATGGATCATTCGACGCGATCGGAAACATTTGTTTCAAAATTTACGCTCGGTTTCATCTAGACGCTTTGTTTCATGGTATTGCATCATTCAGTGCGATCAGAAACATTTGTTTTACAATTTTACACTCAATTTCATCTAGATGATTTGTTTCGTGATAACAAATCACTTGGGTGCTTTATTTCGCGCTATAATGAAACGTTGTGTGTGATCAGAAAAATTTGTTTTAAGATTTTATGCGCGGTTTCATCTAGATGCTTTGTTTCATGATAATGGATCATTTGGCATGATTGGAAACAACTGCCTTGAAATGTTACACTCAGCTTCGTCTAGATGCTTTATTTCACGATAATAGATGATTGAGCATGATCGGAAGCATTCATTTTAGGATTTGATGCTTAGTTTCATCTTGGTGCAGAAGCATGTAAGGGCAATCTTGCGTCACCCAAAATTGATGTCTTTTATTTTCACTTGTTTCCAAGATTTGTGTTTTTGGACACCCATTTACGCGAATAACGATCTACGACCTTCAAAGTTTCCGACGGGCTAAGGATACCCTACTTACTATTTTTAGTAAGTCTTGCCGGAGAAGCAGTTGACCCCAAGATTTTCCCCAGAGCTTTGGAATAGTCAAATAAGCACTCTCGGTAGATCTCATCTCAAGATTGTGTCTGGATTTCAAGATATTGAAGTTTCAAGTTTGTGAGGATTCATCCCCTGATTGCATTTCACGAGAGTGGATCATTGAGTGCGATCAGAAACATTTGTCTTGAAATTTTACAATCGACTTTGTCGATATCCTTTATTTCACGACAACTAATGATTGAGCGTGATCGGAAACGTTCGTTTGAAAGTTTTATGCTCAGCTTTGTCCAGATGCCTTATTTCATGATAATGGATCATTCGATGTGATCGAAAACATTTGTTTCAAAATTTTGTGCTCGGTTTCATCTAGATGCTTTATTTCATTGTATTGCATCATTCAGTGTGATCGGAAACATTCGTTTTACAATTTTACACTCAGTTACATATAGATGCTTTGTTTCGTGATAACAAATCGTTGCGTGCGATCGGAAATGTTTGTTTTAAAATTTTATGCTTAGATGTGGCTGGGTGCTATATTTCGCGTGATAATGAAACGTTGTGTGTGATCAGAAACATTTGTTTTAAGATTTAATGCGGGGTTTCATCTAGATGCTTTGTTTCATGATAATGGATCATTTGCCACGATTGGAAACAACTGCCTTGAAATCTTACGCTCAGCTTCGTCTAGATGCTTTATTTCACGATAATAGATGATTGAGCATGATCGGAAGCATTCATTTTAGGATTTGACGCTTAGTTTAATCTTGGTGCAGGAGCATGTAAGTGCAATCTTGCGTCACCCAAAATTGAACGCTTTTGTTTCCATTTCTTTCCAAGATTTATGTTTTGGACACCCATTTGCGCGAATAACGATCCAGGGCCTTCAAAGTTTCCAACAGGCTAAGGATACCCGACTTACTATTTTTAGTAAGTCTTTTCGGAGAAGCGTTTGACCCCAAGATTTTCCCCAGAGCATTGGAATAGTCAAATAAGCACTCTCAGTAGATCTCATCTCAAGATCACGTATGGATTTCAAGATATTGAAGTTTTGAGTTTGTGAGGATTCATCCCCTGATTGCATTTCACGATAGTGGATCATTGAGTGTGATCAGAAACATTTGTTTTTAAATTTTACGATCGGCTTCCTCCATATGCTTTATTTCACGACAACTGATGATTGAGCGTGGTCAGAAACGTTCATTTGAAAGTTTTACGCTCAGCTTCGTCCAGATGCCATATTTCATGATAATGGATCATTTGACGCGATCGGAAACATTTGTTTCAAAATTTTACGCTCGGTTTCATCTAGATGCTTTTTTTCATGGTATTGCATCATTAATTGTGATCAGAAACATTCATTTTACAATTTTACAATCAGTTTCGTCTAGATGCTTTGTTTTGTGATAACGAATCGATGCGTGCGATCGAAAATGTTTGTTTTAAAATTTTATTCTTAGATGTGCCTGGGTACTTTATTTCATGATAACGAAACATTGTGTGTGATCGTAAACATTTGTTTTAAGATTTTATGCACGGTTTCATCTAAATACTTTGTTTCACGATAATGAATCATTCGGCATGATTGGAAACAACTGCCTTGAAATCTTACGCTCAGCTTCGTCTAGATGCTTTATTTCACGATAATAGATGATTGACCATGATCGGAAGCATTTGTTTTAGGATTTGACGCTTAGTTTCATCTTGGTGCAGGCAATCTTGCGTCACCCAAAATTGATATCTCTTGTTTTCACTTCTTTCCAAGATTTATGTTTTTGGACACCCGTTTGTGCGAATAACGATCCAGGACCTTTGAAGTTTTCAACGAGCTAAGGATACCCCACTTACTATTTTTAGTAAGTCCTGCCAGAGAAGTGGTTGACCCCAAGATTTTCCCCAGAGTTTCGAAATAGTCAAATAAGCACTCTCGATAGATCTCATCTCAAGATTGCATTTGGATTTCAAGATATTGAAGTTTTGAGTGTGTGAGGATTCATCCCCTAATTGCATTTCATGATAGTGGATCATTGAGTGTGATCGCTAACATTGGTCTTGAAATTTTACAATCAGCTTCGTCCATATGCTTTATTTCACGACAACTGATGATTGACCATTATTAGAAACATTCGTTTGAAAGTTTTATGCTCAGCTTCATCCAGATGTCTTATTTCATGATAATGGATCATTTGACGTGATCAGAAACATTTGTTTCAAAATTTTGTGCTCAGTTTCATCTAAATGCTTTATTTCATGGTATTGCATCATTCAGTGTGATCATAAACATTCATTTTACAATTTTACACTCAGTTTCGTCTAGATGCTTTGTTTCGTGATAACGAATCGCTGCGTGCGATCAGAAACATTTGTTTTAAGATTTTATGCACGGTTTCATCTATATGATTTGTTTCATGATAATGGATCATTTGGCATGATTGAAAACAACTGCCTTGAAATCCTATGCTCAGCTTCGTCTAGATGCTTTATTTCACGATAATAGACGATTGAGCATGATCGGAAGCATTCATTTTAGGATTTGACACTTAGTTTCATCTTGGTGCAGGAGCATGTAAGGGCAATCATGCGTCACCAAAAATTGATGTCTCTTGTTTTCACTTCTTCCCATGATTTGTGTTTTTGGACGCCCATTTACGTGAACAACGATCTAGGCCTTCTAAGTTTCCAATGGGCTAAGGATACCCCACTTACTATTTTGAGTAAGTCTTGCCGGAGAAGCGGTTGACCCCAAGATTTTCCCCAAAGCTTCGGAATAGTCAAATAAGTACTCTTGGTAGATCTCATCTCAAGATCGCGTCTGGATTTCAAGATATTGAAGTTCTGAGTTTTTGAGGATTCATCCCTTGATTGCATTTCATGATAGTGGATCATTGAGTGCGATCAGAAACATTTGTCTTGAAATTTTACGATCGGCTTCGTCCATATGCTTTATTTCATGACAACTGATGATTGAGCGTGATAAGAAACGTTCATTTTGAAAGTTTTATGCTCAGCTTCGTCCAGATGCCTTATTTCATGATAATGGATCATTCGACGTGATCGAAAACATTTGTTTCAAAATTTGGCGCTCGGTTTCATCTAGATGCTTTATTTCATGGTATTGCATCATTCAGTGCGATCAGAAACATTCATTTTACAATTTTACACTCAGTTTGATCTAGATGCTTTATTTCGTGATAACGAATCGCTGCGTGCAATCAGAAATGTTTGTTTTAAAATTTTACACTTAGATGTGCCTAGGTGCTTTATTTCAGGATAATGAAACGTTGTGTGTGATTAGAAACATTTGTTTTAAGATTTTATGCATGGTTTCATCTAGATGCTTTGTTTCACTATAATGGATCATTCGGCACGATTCGAAACAACTGCCTTGAAATATTATGCTCAGCTTCATTTAGATGCTTTATTTCACGATAATACACGATTGAGCATGACCAAAAGCATTCGTTTTACGATTTGACGCTTAGTTTCATCTTGGTGCAGGAGCATGTAAGGGCAATCTTGCATCACCCAAAATTGATGTCTCTTGTTTTCACTTCTTTCCAAGATTTATGTTTTTGGACACCCATTTGCGCGAATAACGATCTAGGACCTTCGAAGTTTCTAATGGGCTAGGTATACCCCACTTACTATTTTTAGTAAGTATTGCCAGAGAAACGGTTGACGCCAAGATTTTCCCCAGAGCTTCGGAATAGTCAAATAAGCACTCTCGGTAGATCTCATCTCAAGATCACGTCTGGATTTCAAGATATTGAAGTTTCAAGTTTGTGAGGATTCATCCCCAGATTGCATTTCATGATAGTGGATCATTGAGTGCGATCGGAAACATTTGTCTTGAAATTTTACGATCAGCTTCGTCCATATACTTTATTTCATGACAACTGATGATTGAGTGTGATCGGAAACGTTCATTTGAAAGTTTTACACTTAGCTTCATCCAGATGCCTTATTTCATGATAGTGGATCATTCGACATGATCTGAAATATTTATTTCAAAATTTTGTGCTCGGATTCATCTAGATGCTTTATTTCATGGTATTGCATCATTCAGTGCGATCGGAAACATTCATTTTACAATTTTACACTCAGTTTCGTCTAGATGATTTGTTTCTTGATAACGAATCGCTGTGTGCGATCGGAAACGTTTGTTTTAAAATTTTACGCTTAGATGTGCCTGGGTACTTTATTTTGCGATAATGAAACGTTGTGTGTGATCAGAAACATTTGTTTTAAGATTTTACGAGCGGTTTCATCTAGATGCTTTGTTTCACGATAATGGATCATTCGGCACGATTGGAAACAACTGCCTTGAAATCTTACGCTCAGCTTCGTCTAGATGCTTTATTTCACGATAATAGATGATTGAGCATGGTTGGAAGCATTCATTTTAGGATTTGACGCTTAGTTTCATCTTGGTGCAGGAGCATTTAAGGGCAATCTTGCGTCACCCAAAATTGATGTCTCTTGTTTTCACTTCTTTCCAAGATTTGTATTTTTGGACACCCATTTGCGCGAATAACGATCCAAGACCTTCCACGTTTCCAATGGGCTAAGGATACCCCACTTACTATTTTTAGTAAGTATTGCCAGAGGAGCAGTTGACCCCAAGATTTTCCACAGAGCTTCGGAATAGTCAAATAAGCACTCTCGGTAGATCTCATCTCAAGATCGCATCTAGATTTCAAGATATTGAAGTTTCAAGTTTGTGAGGATTCATCCCCTAATTGCATTTCATTAGAGTGGATCATTGAGTGCGATCGGAAACATTTGTCTTGAAATTTTACGATCGGCTTTGTCCAGGTGCTTTATTTCATGGTATTGCATCATTCAGTGCGATCAGAAACATTTATTTTACAATTTTACACTTAGTTTCATCTAGATGCTTTGTTTCGTCATAACGAATCGCTGTGTGCGATCGGAAATGTTTGTTTAAAAATTTTACGCTTAGATGTGCCTGGGTGCTTTATTTCGCGCGATAACGAAATGTTGTGTGTGATCGGAAACATTTGTTTTAAGATTTTAAGCACGTTTTCATCTAGATACTTTGTTTCACGATAATGGATCATTCGGCACAATTGGAAACAACTGCCTTGAAATCTTACGCTTAGCTTCATCTAGATGCTTTATTTCACGATAATAGATGATTAAGCATGATCGGAAGCATTCATTTTAGGATTTGACGCTTAGTTTCATCTTGGTGCAGAAGCATGTAAGGGTGATGCAGAGTGGAACGCAACGGAGGCAACCTAACAGGAAGGAGCTGCCAACAAAACAAACAGCATGATAAACTTCTCTATCGGCTGAACCTCATCATCATATTTCCTGACAACACCAACTGCATCATCATATTTCAACAGCATCATCATATTTCTGATGATCGTAAATATCCTCCTGTCGACTACTATTTACCTCCTTCGACTGTCGCCTATCATCATCATCATGATAATCAACGGGCGCAAACATCCTCCGGTTGCACTGTTCATCGGGTGCCAAATACAAGCGGCATCATCATGATATTCAATATCACCTTCGTTAGCAGGATATCCAAATATCCGGTTGTCCAAATATCCTGATGACGTTCCACTTCAACAACTTGCCTTCGATGCTTCACTGCCCGACGATACAAGCAACAGCATCATGATATTAAACATCCGGTTCTTCGAAACCTCCTGATGATGCTAATATAACTTCCTGCCTACGCCGATACCTTTCCACTTAGCGACAACAGGATAAACCCGCATAGAGGGATTTCTTAATATCCTGATGACGATGACGTCATATCCTGATGACGATGACGTCACACATCATCCTGATGAACTCTTCAACACTTAGCCAAAAATTCAACTTCCACACCCACATCCGTTAGCGATATGCGGATGATGACCTTCCCCGAGAGATGATCCTAACTGCGATATATACACTGAGTATATATCCAACTCAAAACATCATGATGCACCTGCAACATGCAAAATTCAACAACTTCATGACCCGATCCTGATGGCGATGGATTCGCAGCTGATGTTGCGGCTCGTTCCGACTGGAAACGCACATGCAGACTCCTGTGTATCCTTCCACTGCATGAAAACACTCACAACCGCATAATTTCACAAAGATCATGTGACGACCGGGCCGGATCACCTCCAAACCAAAATCTAACAGTTTATCTTCTAGACCTAGCACATGAGGATGCTAGGCTGATTTACAGCATGCTCCTAACAGATCTCCTGAACAACGCAATGCATAAATAGAAAACACAAATGCAATCTAAGCTATGATACAGGACCATTCCACCGATTTGCAGGATCAACCGGTGGAAGGGTTGAAAGTGGTCATTAACTTGCAAAACGGAAAGGAAATCAACACAGATGCAAACAGATAATGCAAAAGACGAGATCTTATTCAATTGAAATTCAGTGTCCTGAATACAGCTTCACAATGTCTGAACTGCTCTCCTGAATATCAACTCAACACCAGTACATCAATATCAAAACTATATCAAAACTATATCTAAACCCTACAGACCGAAGGTATATATAACAAATCCTTCGAGTACTACTAACATCACTTCCCAGCGGCTGGGAGCTTCCAAGCGGCTGGGAGAGAGGACAGCTCAGATAATCTTATCCCGGTCTCTAACTGCCTCTAACTGCCTACACATACTCCTATGTTGAACTATTACATAGCATCGGTCCAGTGGACCTTATTACATGATAAAGTCAAACATACTAAAAATAGATTATCCCGTCAGCATGATGATAACTATCCTATATCCTGATCATGTATGTCATCATGCGGACCTATATCCTGATCATGTGCGGGTGCTCCTGCACCAAAGGGCAATCTTGCGTCACCAAAAATTGATGTCTTTTGTTTTCTCTACTTTCCAAGATTTGTTATTTCAGACACCCATTTGCACGAATAACGATCCAGGACCATCAAAGTTTTAAACGGGCTAAGGATACCCCAATTACTATTTTTAGTAATTCTTGCTGGAGAAGCAGTTGACCCCAAGATTTTCCCTAGAGCTTTGGAATAGTCAAATAAGCACTCTCGGTAGATCTCATCTCAAGATCACGTCAGGATTTCAAGATATTGAAGTTTCAAGTTTGCGAGGATTCATCTCCTGATTGCATTTCATGATAGTGGATCATTCAGTTCGATCAGAAACATTTGTCTTGAAATTTTACGATCAGCTTCGTCCATATGCTTTATTTCACGACAACTGATGATTGAGCGTGGTCGGAAACGTTTGTTTGAAAGTTTTACGGTCAGCTTCGTCCAGATGCCTTATTTCATGATAATGGATCATTCAACGTGATCGGAAACATTTGTTTCAAAATTTTACACTCGGTTTCATCTAGATGCTTTGTTTCGTGGTATTGCATCATTCAGTTTGATCGAAAGCATTCATTTTACAATTTTACACTCAGTTTCATCTAGATGCTTTGTTTCGTGGTAACGAATCACTGCGTACAATCAGAAATGTTTGTTTTTAAATTTTACGCTTAGATGTGCCTGGGGGCTTTATTTTAAAATTTTACGCTTAGATGTGCCTGGGTGCTTTATTTTACATTCAGTTTTGTCTAGATGCTTTGTTTCGTGATAACGAATCGCTGCGTGCGATCAGAAATATTTGTTTCAAAATTTTACACTCGGTTTCATCTAGATGCTTTGTTTCGTGGTATTGCATCATTCAGTGCGATCGGAAACATTCGTTTTACAATTTTACACTCAGTTTCATCTAGATGCTTTGTTTCGTGATAACGAATCGCTGTGTGCGATCGAAAATGTTTGTTTTTATATTTTACTCTTAGATGTTCCTGGGTGCTTTATCTCGCAATAACGAAACGCTGTGTGTGATCAGAAACATTTGTTTTAAGATTTTATGCGCGGTTTGATCTAGATGCTTTGTTTCACGATGATGGATCAGTCGACACGATTGGAAACAACTGCCTTGAAATCTTATGCTCAGCTTCGTCTAGATGCTCTATTTCATGATAATAGATGATTGAGCATGATCGGAAGCATTCGTTTTAAGATTCGACGCTTAGTTTCATCTTGGTGCAGAAGCATGTAAGGGCAATCTTGCGTCACCCAAAATTGATGTATTTTATTTTCACATCTTTCCAAGATTTGTGTTTTTGGACACCCATTTGCGCGAATAACAATCTAGGACCTTCAAAGTTTCAAATGGGCTAAGGATACCCCACTTACTATTTTTAGTAAGTCCCGCCGGAGAAGCGGTTGACCCCAAGATTTTCCCCAGAGCTTCAGAATAGTTAAATAAGCACTCTCAATAGATCTCATCTCAAGATCGCGTCTGGATTTCAAGATATTGAAGTTTCAAGTTTGTGAGGATTCATCCCCTGATTACATTTCACAATAGTGGATCATTGAGTGCGATCGGAAACATTTTGTCTTGAAATTTTACGATCGGCTTTGTCCATAAGCTTTATTTCATGACAACTGATGATTGAGCGTGGTTGGAAACATTTGTTTGAAATTTTTACACTCAGCTTCGTCCAGATGCCTTATTTCATGATAATGGATCATTCAACGTGATCAGATATATTTGTTTCAAAATTTTACGCTCGGTTTCATCTAGATACTTTTTTTCGTGGTATTGCATCATTCAGTGCGATCAGAAACATGTGTTTTACAATTTTACACTCAGTTTCTTCTAGATGCTTTGTTTCATGATAATGAATCACTGCGTGCGATCGGAAAAGTTTGTTTTAAAATTTTACGCTTAGATGTGCCTGGGTGCTTTATTTCATGATAACAAAATGCTGTGTGTGATCGGAAACATTTGTTTTAAGATTTTATGCATGGTTTCTTCTAGATTCTTTGTTTCACGATGATGGATCATTCGGCACGATTGGAAACAATTGCATTGAAATCTTACACTCAACTTCGTCTAGATGCTCTATTTCACGATAATAGATGATTGAGCATGATCGGAAGCATTCGTTTTAAGATTTGACGCTAAGTTTCATCTTGGTGCAGGAGCATGTAAGGGCAATCTTGCGTCACCCAAAATTGATGTCTTTTGTTTTCACCTCTTTCCAAGATTTCTGTTTTTGGACACCCATTTGCGCGAATAACGATCCAAGACCTTCAAAGTTTCCAACGGGCTAAGGATACCCCACTTACTATTTTTAGTAAGTCTTGCCGGAGAAGTGGTTGACCCCAAGATTTTCCCTAGAGCTTTGGAATAGTCAAATAAGCACTCTTGGTAGATCTCATCTCAAGATCGCCTCTGGATTTCAAGATATTGAAGTTTTCAGTTTGTGAGGATTCATCCCCTGATTGCATTTCACGATAGTGGATCATTGAGTGCGATCGGAAACATTTGTCTTGAAATTTTATGATCGGCTTATTCCATATCCTTTCTTTCACGACAACTAATGATTGAGCGTGGTCAGAAATGTTCGTTTGAAAGTTTTATGCTCAGCTTCGTCCAGATGCCTTATTTCATGATAATGGATCATTCGACGTGATCGGAAACATTTGTTTCAAACTTTTACGCTCGGTTTCATCTAGATGCTTTGTTTCGTCGTATTGCATCATTCAGTGCGATCGGAAACATTCGTTTTACAATTTTACACTCAGTTTCGTCTAGATGCTTTGTTTTGTGATAACGAATCGCTGCATGCGATCGAAAATGTTTGTTTTAAAATTTTACGCTTAGATGTACCTTGGTACTTTATTTCGCGATAACGAAACGCTGTGTGTGATTTGAAACATTTGTTTTAAGATTTTATCCGCGGTTTCATCTAGATGCTTTGTTGCACAATAATGGATCATTCAGCACGATTGGAAACAACTGCCTTGAAATCTTATGCTCAGCTTTGTCTAGATGCTATATTCCACGATAATAGATGATTGAGCATGATCGGAAGCATTCCTTTTAAGATTTGACGCTTAGTTTCATCTTGGTGCAGGAGCATGTAAGGGCAATCTTGCATCACCCAAAATTGATGTCTTTTGTTTTCACTTCTATCCAAGATTTGTGTTTTTGGACACACATTTGCGCGAATAATGATCCAGGACCTTCAAAGTTTCCAACGGGCTAAGGATATTCCACTTACTATTTTTCGTAAGTCTTGCCGGAGAAGCGGTTGACCCCAAGATTTTCCCCAGAGCTTCGGAATAGTCAAATAAGCACTCTTGGTAGATCTCATCTCAAGATCGTGTCTGGATTCAAGATATTAAAGTTTCAAGGTTGTGAAGATTCATCCCCTGATTGCATTTCACGATACTGGATCATTGAGTGTGATCGGAAACATTTGTCTTGAAATTTTACGATTGGCTTCATCCATATGCTTTATTTCATGACAATTGATGATTGGGCATGGTCAGAAATGTTTGTTTCAAAGTTTTACACTCAGCTTTGTCTAGATGCTTTGTTTCGTGATAACGAATCGTTGCGTGCAATTGGAAACGTTTGTTTTAAAATTTTATGCTTAGATGTGCCTAGGTGCTTTATTTCACGATAACGAAATGCTGTGTGTGATCGGAAACATTTGTTTTAAGATTTTATGCGCGGTTTCATCTAGATGCTTTGTTCGACGATAATGGATCATTCGGCACGATTGGAAACAAATGCCTTGAAATCTTATGCTCAGCTTCGTCTAGATGCTCTATTTCACGATAATAGATGATTGAGCATGATTGGAAGCATTCGTTTTAAGATTTGACGCTTAGTTTCATCTTGGTGCAGGAGCATGTAAGGGCAATCTTGCGTCACCCAAAATTGATGTCTTTTGTTTTCACTTCTTTCCAAGATTTGTGTTTTTGGACACCCATTTGTGCAAATAACGATCCAGGACCTTCAAAGTTTCCAACAGGCTAAGGCTACCACACTTACTATTTTTAGTACGTCTTGCCGGAGAAGCGGTTGACCCCAAGATTTTCCCCAGAGCTTCGAAATAGTCAAATAATCACTCTTAGTAGATCTCATCTCAAGATCGCGTCTCGATTTTAAGATATTGAAGTTTCCAGTTTGTGAGGATTCTTCCCCTGATTGCATTTCACGATAGTGGATCATTGAGTGCGATCGGAAACATTTGTCTTGAAATTTTACGATTGGCTTCGTCCATATGCTTTATTTCATGACAACTGATGATTGAGCGTGGTCGGAAATGTTCGTTTGAAATTTTTATGCTCAACTTCATCTAGATGCCTTATTTCATGATAATGGATCATTCGACGTGATCAGAAACATTTGTTTCAAAATTTTACGCTCGGTTTCATCTAGATGCTTTGTTTCGTGGTATTGCATCATTCAGTGTGATCGGAAACATTTGTTTTGCACTTTTACACTCAGTTTCATCTAGATGCTTTGTTTCGTGATAACGAATCACTACGTGCGATTGGAAACATTTGTTTTAAAATTTTACGCTTAGATGTGCCTGGGTTCTTTATTTCGTGATAACGAAATGCTGTGTGTGATCGGAAACATTTGTTTTAAGATTTTATGCGTGGTTTCATCTAGATGCTTTGTTTTAGGATAATGGATCATTCAGTACGATTGGAAACAACTACCTTGAAATCTTACACTCAGCTTCGTCTAGATGCTCTATTTAATGATAAAGCTTCATCTAGATGCTCTATTTAACAATAATAGATGATTAAGCATGATCGAAAGCATTTGTTTTAAGATTTGACGCTTAGTTTCATCTTGGTGCAGGAGCATGTAAGGGCAATCTTGCGTCACCCAAAATTGATGTCTTTTGTTTTCACTTCTTTCCAAGATTTGTGTTTTTGGACACCCATTTGTGCAAATAACGATCCAGAACCTTTAAAGTTTCCAACAGGCTAAGGCTACCACACTTACTATTTTTAGTACGTCTTGCCGGAGAAGCGGTTGACCCCAAGATTTTCCCCAGAGCTTCAAAATAGTCAAATAATCACTCTTAGTAGATCTCATCTCAAGATCGCGTCTGGATTTTAAGATATTGAAGTTTCCAGTTTGTGAGGATTCTTCCCCTGATTGCATTTCACGATAGTGGATCATTGAGTGCGATCGGAAACATTTGTCTTGAAATTTTACGATTGGCTTCGTCCATATGCTTTATTTCATGACAACTGATGATTGAGCGTGGTCGGAAATGTTCGTTTGAAATTTTTATGCTCAACTTCATCTAGATGCCTTATTTCATGATAATGGATCATTCGACGTGATCAGAAACATTTGTTTCAAAATTTTACGCTCGGTTTCATCTAGATGCTTTGTTTCGTGGTATTGCATCATTCAGTGTGATCGGAAACATTTGTTTTGCACTTTTACACTCAGTTTCATCTAGATGCTTTGTTTCGTGATAACGAATCACTACGTGCGATTGGAAACATTTGTTTTACAATTTTACGCTTGGATGTGCCTGGGTGCTTTATTTCGCGCGATAACGAAACACTGTGTGTGATCGGAAACATTTATTTTAAGATTTTATGTGCGGTTTCATCTAGATGCTTTGTTTCATGATAATGGATCATTCGGCATGATTGGCAAAAACTGCCTTGAAATCTTACGCTCAGCTTCGTCTAGATGTTTTATTTCACAATAATAGATGATTAAGCATGATTGGAAGCATTTGTTTTAGGATTTGACACTTAGTTTCATCTTGGTGCAGGAGCATGTAAGGGCAATCTTGCGTCACCCAAAATTGATGTCTTTTGTTTTCACTTCTTTCCAGGATTTGTGTTTTTGGACACCCATTTGTGTGAATAACGATCCAGGACCTTCCAACTTTCCAACGGGCTAAGGATACCCCACTTACTATTTTTAGTAAGTCTTGCCGGAGAAGCGGTTGACCCTAAAATTTTCTCCAGAGCTTCGGAATAGTCAAATAAGCACTCTCGGTAGATCTCATCTCAAGATCACGTCTGGATTTCAAGATATTGAAGTTTTAAGTTTTTGAGGATTCATCCCCTAATTGCATTTCACGATAGTGGATAATTGAGTGCGATCGGAAACATTTTGTCTTCAAATTTTATGATCGGCTTCGTCCATATGCTTTATTTAACGACAACTGATGATTGAGAGTGGTCAGAAATGTTCATTTGAAAGTTTTACGCTCAACTTCGTCTAGATGCCTTATTTCATGATAATGGATCATTCGACATGATCGGAAACATTTGTTTCAAAATTTTGCACTCATTTTCATCTAGATGCTTTATTTCATGGTATTGCATCATTTAGTGCGATTGGAAACATTCGTTTTACAATTTTACACTCAGTTTCGTCTAGATGCTTTGTTTCATGATAACGAATCGCTGCATGCGATCAGAAACGTTTGTTTTAAGATTTTATGCGTGGTTTCATCTAGATGCTTTGTTTCACGATAATGGATCATTCAGCATGATTGGAAACAACTACCTTGAAATCTTACGCTCAGCTTTGTCTAGATGCTTTATTTCACGATAATAGATGATTGAGCATGATCGGAAGCATTCGTTTTAGGATTTGACGCTTAGTTTCATCTTGGTGCAGGAGCATGTAAGGGCAATCTTGTGTCACCCAAAATTGATGTCTTTTGTTTTCACTTGTTTTCAAGATTTATGTTTTTGGACACCCATTTGCATGAATAATGATCCAGGACCTTCAAAGTTTCCAACGGGCTAAGGATACCCCACTTACTATTTTTAGTAAGTCTTGCCGGAGAAGCAGTTGACCCCAAGATTTTCCCCAGTGCTCTGGAATAGTCAAATAAGCACTCTCGGTAGATCTCATCTCAAGATCGCATCTGGATTTCAAGATAATGAAGTTTCAAGTTTTTGAGGTTTCATCCCCTGATTGCATTTCACGATAGTGGATCATTGAGTGCGATTGGAAACATTTGTCTTGAAATTTTATGATCGGCTTCGTCCATATGCTTTATTTCACGACAACTGATGATTGAGCGTCGTCAGAAATGTTCGTTTGAAAGTTTTATGCTCAGCTTTCTCTAGATGCCTTATTTCATGATAATGGATCATTCGACGTGATTAGAAACATTTGTTTAAAAATTTTGTGCTCAGTTTCTTCTAGATGCTTTATTTCATGGTATTGCATCATTCATTGCGATTGAAAATGTTCGTTTTACAATTTTACACTCAGTTTCATCTAGATGCTTTGTTTCGTGATAACGAATCGCTGCATGTGATCAGAAATGTTTGTTTTAAAATTTTACGCTTTGATGTGCCTGGGTGCTTTATTTCACGATACGAAACATTGTGTGTGATCAGAAACATTTGTTTTAAGATTTTATGTGCAGTTTCATCTAGATTCTTCGTTTCACGATAATGGATCATTCGGCACGATTGGAAACAACTGCCTTGAAATCTTATGCTCAGCTTCCTCCAGATGCTTTATTTCATGATAATAGACGATTGAGCATGATCGAAAGCATTCGTTTTAGGATTTGACGCTTAGTTTCATCTTGGTCCAGGAGCATGTAAGGACAATGTTGCGTCACCCAAAATTGATGTCTTTTATTTTCACTTCTTTCCAAGATTTCTATTTTTGGACACCCATTTGCGCGAATAATGATCCAGGACCTTCAAAGTTTCCATCGGGCTAAGGATACCCCACTTACTATTTTTATTAAGTCTTGGCGGAGAAGCGATTGACCCCAACATTTTTCCCAGAGCTTCAGAATAGTTAAATAAGCACTCTCGGCAGATCTCGTCTCAAGATCATGTCTGGATTTCAAGATATTTAAGTTTCAAGTTTGTGAGGATTCATCCCCTGATTGCATTTCACGATAGTGGATCATTGAGTGCGATTGGAAACATTTGTCCTGAAATTTTATGATCGGCTTCATCCATATGCTTTATTTCATGACAACTGATGATTGAGCATGCGATCAGAAACGTTTGTTTTAAAATTTTACTCTTAGATGTGCCTGGTGCTTTATTTCGCGATAACAAAACGTTGTGTGTGATGACAAACATTTGTTTTAAGATATTATGCGCGGTTTCATCTAGATGCTTTGTTTCATGATAATGGATCATTCAGCACGATTGGAAACAATTGCCTTGAAATCTTACTCTCAGCTTTGTCTAGATGCTTTATTTCACGATAATAGATGATTGGGCATGATCGGAAGCATTCGTTTTAAGATTTGACGCTTAGTTTCATCTTGGTGCAGGAGCATGTAAGGGCAATCTTGCGTCACCCAAAATTGATGTCTTTTGTTTTCACTTCTCTCCAAGACTTGTGTTTTTAGACACCCATTTGCGTGAATAACGATCCAGGACCTTCAAAGTTTCCAACGGGCTAAGGATACCCCACTTACTATGTTTAGTAAGTCTTGCCGGAGAAGCGGTTGACCCCAAGATTTTCCCCAGAGCTTTAGAATAGTCAAATAAGCACTCTCAGTAGATCTCATCTCAAGATCACATCTGGATTTCAAGATATTGAAGTTTCGAGTGTGTGATGATTCATTCCCTGATTACATTTCACGATAGTGGATCATTGAGTGCGATCGGAAACATTTGTCTTGAAATTTTACGATCGACTTCATCCATATGCTTTATTTCATGACAACTGATGATTGAGCATGGTCGGAAAGATGAGTTTGAAACTTTTACGCTCAGCTTCGTCCAGATGCCTTATTTCATGATAATGGATCATTCGACGTGATCGGAAACATTCGCTTCAAAATTTTACGCTCGGTTTCATTTAGATGTGCTTTATTTCATGGTATTGCATCATTCAGTGCAAACAGAAACGTTCATTTTACAATTTTACACTCAGTTTTGTCTAGATGCTTTGTTTCGTGATAACGAATCGTTGCGTACGATCGGAAACGTTTGTTTTAAAATTTTATGCTTAGATGTGCCTGGGTGCTTTATTTCGTGATAATGAAACGCTGTGTGTGATCGGAAACATTTGTTTTAAGATTTTATTCGTGGTTTCATCTAGATGATTGAGCATGATCGAAAGCATTCATTTTAGGATTTGAGGCTTAGTTTCATCTTGGTGCAGGAGCATGTAAGGGCACTTCTTTCCAAGATTTTTTGTTTTTGGACACCCATTTGCGCGATTAATGATCCAGGACCTTCAAAGTTTCCAACGGGCTAAGGATACCCCACTTACTATTTTTAGTAAGTCTTGTCGGAGAAGCGGTTGACCCCAAGATTTTCAAGTTTGTGAGGATTCATCGCCTGATTGCATTTCAAGATAGTGGATCATTGAGTGCGATCGGAAACATTTGTCTTGAAATTTTACAATCGGATTCATCCATATGCTTTATTTCATGACAACTAATGATTGAGCGTGGTCGTAAATGTCTGCTTGAATGTTTTACGCTCAGCTTCGTCCAAATGCCTTATTTCATGATAATGGATCATTCGACGTAAGCGGAAACATTTGTTTCAAAATTTTACGCTCGGTTTCATCTAGATGTGCTTTATTTCATGGTATTGCATCATTCAGTGCGATCGGAAATGTTCGTTTTACAATTTTACACTCAGTTTCATCTAGATGCTTTGTTTCGTGATAACAAATCACTGCGTGTGATCGAAAATGTTTGTTTTAAAATTTTACGCTTAGATGTGCCTGGGTGCTTTATTTCCTGATAACGAAACGCTGTGTGTGATCGGAAACATTTATTTTAAGATTTTATGCACGGTTTCATCTAGATGCTTTGTTTCATGATAATGGATCATTCGGCACGACTGGAAACAACTGCCTTGAAATCTTACGCTCAGCTTCATCTAGATGCTTTATTTCACGATAATAGATGATTAGGCATGATCGGAAGCATTCGTTTAAAGTTTTGACGCTTAGTTTCATCTTGGTGCAGGAGCATGTAAGGGCAATCTTGCATCACCCAAAATTGATGTCTTTTGTTTTCACTTCTTTCTAAGATTTGTGTTTCTGGACACCCATTTGCGCGAATAACGATTCAAGACCTTCAAAGTTTCCAACGGGCTAAGGATACCCCACTTACTATTTTTAGTAATTCTTGCCAGAGAAGCAGTTGACCCCAAGATTTTCCCCAGAGCTTTGGAATAGTCAAATATGCACTCTCGGTAGATCTCATCTCAAGATCGAGGCTGGATTTCAAGATATTAAAGTTTCGAGTTTGTGAGAATTCATCCCCTGATTGCATTTCATGATAGTGGATCATTGAGTGCGATCGGAAACATTTGTCTTGAAATTTTACGATCAGCTTCATCCATATGCTTCATTTCATGACAATTGATGATTGAGCGTGGTCGGAAATGTTCGTTTGAAAGTTTTACACTCAGCTTCGTCCAGATGCCTTATTTCATGATAATGGATCATTCGACATGATCAGAAACATTTGTTTCAAAATTTTACGCTTGATTTCATCTAGATGTGCTTTATTTCATGGTATTGCATCATTCAGTGTGATTGGAAATGTTTGTTTTACAATTTTACACATAGTTTCATCTAGATGCTTTGTTTTGTGATAACGAATCACTGTGTACGATCAGAAATGTTTGTTTTAAAATTTTACGGTTAGATGTGCCTGGGTGCTTTATTTTGCGATAACGAAATGCTATGTGTGATCAGAAACATTTGTTTTAAGATTTTATGCGCGGTTTCATCTAGATGCTTTGTTTCACGATAATGCATCATTTGGCACAACTGGAAACAATTGCATTGAAATCTTACGCTCAGCTTCGTCTAGATGCTTTATTTCATGATAATAGATGATTGGGCATGATCTTCTGACAACGCTCAATCATTAGTTGTCGTGAAATAAACCATATGGATGAAGCCGATCATAAAATTTCAAGACAAATGTTTCCGATCGAACTCAATGATCCACTATCATGAAATGCAATCAGGGGATGAATCCTCACAAACTTGAAACTTCAATATCTTGAAATCCAGACGTGATCTTGAGAAGAGATCAACCGAGAGTGCTTATTTGACTATTCTGAAGCTCTGGGGAAAATCTTGGGGTCAACCGCTTCTCCAGCAAGACTTACTAAAAATAGTAAGTGGGGTATCCTTAGCCCATTGGAAACTTTGATGGTCCTGGATCGTTATTTGAGCAAATGGGTGTCCGAAAACACAAATCTTGGAAAGAAGTGAAAATAAAAGACATCAATTTTGGGTGACGAAAGATTGCCCTTACATGCTCCTGCACCAAGATGAAACTAAGCGTCAAATCTTAAAATCAATGAAAGTTTTAAAGTTTTATGCTCAGCTTCGTCCGGATGCCTTATTTCATGCTAATGGATCATTCGACGTGATGGGAAACATTTGTTTCAAAATTTTACGCTCGGTTTCATCTAGATGTACTTTATTTCATGGTATTGCATCATTCAGTGCGATTGGAAACATTCGTTTAACAATTTTACACTCAGTTTCATCTAGATGCTTTGTTTCGTGATAACGAATCGCTGCGTGTGATCAGAAACATTTGTTTTAAAATTTTACACTTAGATGTGCCTGGGTGCTTTATTTCGCGTGATAACAAACCGTTGTGTGATCAGAAACATTTGTTTTAAGATTTTATGCGCGGTTTCATCTAGATGCTTTGTTTCATGATAATGGATCATTTAGCACGATTAGAAACAACTGCCTTGAAATCTTGCGCTCAGCTTCAAGTAGATGCTTTATTTCACGGTAATAGATGATTGAGCATGATCGGAAGCATTCGTTTTAAGATTTGACGCTTAGTTTCATCTTGGTGCAGGAGCATGTAAGGGCAATCTTGTCTCACCTGAAATTGATGTCTTTTGTTTTCACTTCTTTCCAAGATTTGTGTTTTTGGACACCCATTTGCGCAAATAATGATCTCGGACCTTCAAAGTTTCCAACGGGCTAAGGATACCCCACTTACTATTTTTAGTAAGTCTTACCGGAAAAGTGGTTGACCGAAAGATTTTCCCCAGACCTTCGGAATAGTCAAATAAGCACTCTCGGTAGATCTAATCTCAAGATCACGTCTGGATTTCAAGATATTGAAGTTTTGAGTTTGTGAGGATTCATCCACTGATTGCATTTCATGATAGTGGATCATTGAGTACGATCGGAAACATTTGTCTTGAAATTTTACGATTGGCTTCATCCATATGCTTTATTTCACAACAACTTATGATTGAGCGTGATCAGAAACATTCGTTTGAAAGTTTTACGCTCAGCTTTGTCTAGATGCCTTATTTCATGATAATGGATCATTCGATGTGATTGGAAACATTTGTTTCAAAATTTTGTGCTCGGTTTCATCTAGATGCTTTATTTCATTGTATTGCATCATTCAGTGCGATCGGAAACATTCATTTTACAATTTTACACTTAGTTTCATCTAGATGCTTTGTTTCGTGATAATGAATCACTGCGTGTGATCGGAAACGTTTGTTTTAAAATTTTACGCTTAGATGTGCCTGGGTGCTTTATTTCGCGCGATAACGAAACGTTGTGTGTGATCGGAAACATTTGTTTTAAGATTTTATGCGTGCTTTCATCTAGATGCTTGGTTTCACGATAATGGATCATTCGGCATGATTGGAAACAACTACCTTGAAATCTTGTGCTCAGCTTCGTGTAGATGCTTTATTTCACGATAATCGATGATTGAGCATGATCAGAAGCATTTGTTTTAGGATTTGACGCTTAGTTTCATCTTGGTGCAGGAGCATGTAATGGCAATCTTGCGTCAGCCAAAATTGCTATCTTTTTTTTTCACTTCTTTCCAATATTTGTGTTTTTGGACAACCGTTTGTGCGAATAATGATCCAGGACCTTCCAAGTTTCCAACGGGTTAAGGATACCCCACTTACTATTTTTATTAAGTCTTGCTAGAGAAGCGATTGACCCCAAGATTTTCCCCAGAGCTTCGGAATAGTCAAATATGCACTCTCGATAGATCTCATCTCAAGATCGCGTTTGGATTTCAAGATATTGATGTTTTGAGTTTGCGAGGATTCATCCCCTGATTGCATTTCACGATAGTTGATCATTGAGTGCGATCGGAAACATTTGTCTTGAAATTTTACGATTGGCTTCATCCATATCCTTTATTTCATGACAACTGATGATTGAGCATGGTCAGAAATGATCGTTTGAAAGTTTTATGATCAGCTTCGTCCAGATGCCTTATTTTTCGATAATGGATCATTCGACGTGATCGGAAACATTTGTTTCAAAATTTTACACTTGATTTCATCTAGATGTGCTTTATTTCATGGTATTGCATCATTCAGTGCGATCGGAAACATTTGTTTTACAATTTTACACTTAGTTTCATCTAGATGCTTTGTTTCGTGATAACAAATCGCTGCGTGCGATCAGAAATGTTTGTTTTAAAATGTTATGCTTAGATGTGCCTGGGTGCTTTATTTCACGATAACGAAACGTTGTGTGTGATCGAAAATGTTTTTTTTAAGATTTTATGTGCGGTTTCATCTAGATGCCTTGTTTCACGACAATGGATCATTCAGCACAACTAGAAACAACTGCCATGAAATCTTACGCTCAGCTTCGTCTAGATGATTTATTTCACGATAATAGATGATTGGGCATGATTGGAAGCATTTGTTTTAAGATTTGACGCTTGGTTTCATCTTGGTGCAGGAGCATGTAAGGGCAATCTTGCATCACCCAAAATTGATTTCTTTTGTTTTCACTTCTTTCCAAGATTTGTCTTTTCAAAGTTTCCAACGGGCTAAGGATACCCCAATTACTATTTTTAGTAAGTCTTGTCGGAGAAGCTGTTGACCCCAAGATTTTCCCTAGACCTTTGGAATAGTCAAATAAGCACTCTCGGTAGATCTCATCTCAAGATCACATCTGGATTTCAAGATATTGAAGTTTCAAGTTTGTGAGGATTCATCCCCTGATTGCATTTCACGATAGTGGATCATTGAGTGCGATCAGAAACATTTGTCTTGAAATTTTACGATCAGCTTCATCCATATGCTTTATTTCATGACAACTGATTATTGAGCGTGGTCGGAAACATTCGTTTGAAAGTTTTACACTAAGCTTCATCCAGAGGCCTTATTTCATGATAATGCATCATTCAACATGATCAGAAACATTTGTTTCAAAATTTTATGCTCGGTTTCATCTAGATGCTTTGTTTCATGGTATTGCATCATTTAGTGCGATCGGAAACATTCATTTTACAATTTTACACTCAGTTTCGTCTAGATGCTTTGTTTCGTGATAATGAATCACTGCGTGGGATCAGAAACGTTTGTTTTAAAATTTTACACTTAGATGTGCTTGGGTGCTTTATTTCATGATAACGAAACGCTGTGTGTGATCAGAAACATTTGTTTTAAGATTTTATGTGCGGTTTCATCTAGATGCTTTGTTTCACGATAATGGATCATTCGGCATGATTGGAAACAATTACCTTGAAATCTTACGCTCAGCTTCGTCTAGATGCTCTATTTCACGATAATAGATGATTGAGCATGGAAAGCATTGTACCTAGCAATGTTCAGATGTACTCCAGTATCAATAAGGAATGCTAGTGGGTATGCCATTATACCTGGAAAGAGGATTCTCAAAATTATTCCAGTACATGAAGTGGTTGGCTGGGCACTCCTTTTGTAGGCTTTCATCTGGCGACTACTTGAACCTTCTTCAAAGGTGACTCTGGGTTCACCTTGTTCTTCTACAGCATGATGAATGAGAGGGTTGTATGGCTTTTCTTCACAATATATTTGTTCTTCTATGAAAGAGACTTGAGCCAGCAACTGTATGGATCTAGCAGAATTGAACTGGCTGACAAACTTATCGAGTTCAGGGGCTTTCTCCATTTCTTCTGTGAGATAGAAATTTTCTTCATCATCAATTTCAAAAATTTCTACCTGAGCTTGAGTAACAACCTTTTCAAGAAAGGCTTTTCTATTTCTTCTCCAAATGCGCCTTGCCATACTTCCAGGAGAAGGAGCATTAATTATAGATCTTTGATCCAAAGGCCCAAGTGGTGGTGGCCGTTGAGCTATAATGGATCATTCAGCACGATTGGAAACAACTGCCTTGAAATCTTACGCTCAACTTCGTGTAGATAATTTATTTCATGATAATAGATGATTGAGAATGATTGGAAGCATTCATTTTAGGATTTGATGCTTAGTTTCATCTTGGTGTAGGAGCATGTAAGGGCAATCTTGCGTCACCCAAAATTGATGTCTTTTTTTTCACTTCTTTCCAAGATTTGTGTTTTTGGACACCCATTTGCGTGAATAACGATCCAGGACCTTCAATGTTTCCAACGGGCTAAGGATACCCCACTTACTATTTTTAGTAAGTCTTACTGAAGAAGCGGTTGACGCAAAGATTTTCCCCAGAGCCTCGAAATAGTCAAATATGCACTCTCGGTAGATATCATCTCAAGATCGCATCTAGATTTCAAGATATTGAAGTTTCAAGTTTTTGAGTATTCATCCCCTGATTGCATTTCATGATAGTGGATCATTGAGTGTGATCAGAAACATTTGTCTTGAAATTTCACAATCAGCTTCGTCCATATGCATTATTTCATGACAATTGACGATTGAGCGTGATCGGAAATGTTTGTTTGAAAGTTTTAAACTCAGCTTTGTCCAGATGGCTTATTTCATGATAATGGATCATTCGACGTGATCGGCAACGTTTGTTTGAAATTTTTGCGCTCGGTTTCATCTAGATACTTTATTTCATGGTATTGCATCATTCAGTATGATCGGAAACATTTGTTTTACAATTTTACACTCAGTTTCACCTAGATGCTTTGTTTCGTGATAACGAATCACTGCGTGCGATCCGAAATGTTTGTTTTAAAATTTTACGCTTAGATGTACCTGGGTGCTTTATTTCACGCAATAACGAAACGTTGTGTGTGATCGGAAACATTTGTTTTAAGATTTTATGCATGGTTTCATCTAGATGCTTTGTTTCACGATAATGGATCATTCGGCACGATTGGAAACAACTGCCTTGAAATCTTGTGCTTAGCTTCATGTAGATGCTTTATTTCATGATAATAGATGATTGAGCATGATCAGAAGCATTCGTTTTAGTATTTGATGCTTAGTTTCATCTTGGTGCAGGAGCATGTAATGGCAATCTTGTGTAAGCCAAAATTGATGTCTTTTTTTTTCACTTCTTTCCAAGATTTGTGTTTTTGGACAACCATTTGAGCGAATAATGATCCAGGACCTTCCATGTTTCCAACGGGCTAAGGATACCCCACTTACTATTTTTAGTAAGTCTTACTGGAGAAGCGGTTGACCCCAAGATTTTCCCCAGAGCTTCAGAATAGTCAAATAAGCACTCTCGGTAGATCTCATCTCAAGATCGCGTTTGGATTTCAAGATATTGAAGTTTCGAGTTTGTGAGGATTCCTCCGCTGATTGCATTTCATGATAGTGGATCATTGAATGCGATTAGACACTTTTGTCTTGAAATTTTACGTTCGGCTTCATCCACATGCTTTATTTCACGACAACTGATGATTGAGCGTGATCAGAAACATTCATTTGAAAGTTTTACGCTCAGCTTTGTCCATATGCCTTATTTCATGATAATGGATCATTCGACGTGATTAGAAATATTTGTTTCAAAATTTTGCACTCGGTTTCATCTAGATGTGCTTTATTTCATGGTATTACATCATTCAGTGTGATCAGAAACGTTCGTTTTACAATTTTACACTCAGTTTCGTCTAGATACTTTGTTTCATGATAACGAATTGCTGCGTGCGATCGGAAACGTTTGTTTTAAAATTTTACGCTTAGATGTGCCTGGGTGCTTTATTTCGTGATAACGAAACATTATGTGTGATTAGAAACATTTGTTTTAAGATTTTATGCACGGTTTCATCTAGATGCTTTGTTTCACGATAATGGATCATTCGGCACGATTGAAAACAACTGCCTTAAAATCTTATGCTCAGCTTCGTCTAGATGCTTTATTTCATGATAATAGATGATTGAGCATGATCGGAAGCATTCGTTTTAGGATTTGACGCTTAGTTTCATCTTGGTGCAGGAGCATGTAAGGGCAATCTTGCGTCACCCAAAATTGATGTCTTTTGTTTTCACTTATTTCCAAGATTTGTGTTTTCGGACACCCATTTGCGTGAATAACGATCCAAGACCTTCGAAGTTTCCAATGGGCTAAGGATACCCCACTTACTATTTTTAGTAAGTCTTGCCAGAGAAGCAGTTGACCCCAAGATTTTCCCTAGAGCTTTGGAATAGTCAAATAAGCACTCTCGGTAGATCTCATCTCGAGATCGCGTCTGGATTTCAAGATATTAAATTTTCAAGTTTGTGAGGATTCATCCCCTGATTGCATTTCACGATAGTGCATCATTGAGTGCAATCAGAAACATTTGTCTTGAAATTTTATGATCGGCTTCGTCCATACGCTTTATTTCACGACAAATGATGATTGAGTATGGTCAAAAACCTTCGTTTGAAATTTTTACACTCAGCTTCGTCCAGATGCCTTATTTCATGATAATGGATTATTCTACGTGATCAGAAACATTTGTTTCAAATTTTGCACTCAGTTTCATCTAGATGCACTTTATTTCATGGTATTGAATCATTCAGTGCAATCGAAAACGTTCGTTTTAAAATTTTACACTCAGTTTCATCTAGATGCTTTATTTCATGATAACGAATCGCTGCGTGCAATTGGAAACGTTTGTTTTAAAATTTTACGCTTAGATGTGCCTGGGTGCTTTATTTCGCGATAACGAAACGTTGTGTGTGATCGGAAACATTTGTTTTAAGATTTTATGTGCGGTTTCATCTAGATGCTTTGTTTCACAATAATGGATGATTCGGCATGATTGGAAACAACTGCCTTGAAATCTTGCGCTCAGCTTCGTCTAGATGCTTTATTTCACGATAATAGATGATTGAGTATGATCGGAAGCATTCGTTTTAAGATTTGACAATTAGTTTCATCTTGGTGCAGGAGCATGTAAGGGCAATCCTACATCACCCAAAATTGATGTCTTTTGTTTTCACTTCTTTCCAAGATTTCTGTTTCTGGACACCCATTTGCGCGAATAACAATCCAGGACCTTCAAAGTTTCCAACGGGCTAAGGATACCCCACTTACTATTTTTAGTAAGTCTTGCCGGAGAAGCGGTTGACCCCAAGATTTTCCCCAGAGCTTCGGAATAGTCAAATAAGCACTCTCAGTAGATCTCATCTCAAGATCGCATCTAGATTTCAAGATATTGAAGTTTCAAGTTTGTGAGGATTCGTCCCCTGATTGCATTTCAAGATAGTGGATCATTGAGTGCGATCAGAAATATTTGTCTTGAAAGTTTAGGATCAGCTTCGTCCATATGCTTTATTTCATGACAACTGATGATTGAGCATGGTCGGAAATGTTGGTTTGAAAGTTTTACGCTCAGCTTCGTCCAGATGCCTTATTTCATGATAATGGATCATTCGACGTGATCGGAAAGATTCGTTTCAAAATTTTACAATCAATTTCATCTAGATGTGCTTTATTTCATGGTATTGCATCAATCAGTGCAATTGGAAACGTTCGTTTTACAATCTTACACTCAGTTTCGTCTATATGCTTTGTTTCATGATAACGAATCGCAGAGTGCGATTGGAAATGTTTGTTTTAAAATTTTACGCTTAGATGTGCCTGGGTGCTTTATTTCGCGATAACGAAATGTTGTGTGTGATAGGAAACATTTGTTTTAAGATTTTATGCGCGGTTTCATCTAGATGCTTTGTTTCACGATAATGGATCATTCGGCACGATTGGAAACAACTACCTTGATATCTTACGCTTAGCTTTGTTTAGATGCTTTCTTTCACGATAATAGATGATTAAGCATGATCGGAAGCATTTGTTTTAAGATTTGACGCTTCATTTCATCTTGGTGCAGGAGCATGTAAGGGCAATCTTGCGTCACCCAAAATTGATGTCTTTTGTTTTCACTTCTTTCCAAGATTTGTGTTTTTGGACACCCATTTGCGTGAATAACGATCCAGGACCTTCAAAGTTTCCAACGGGCTAAGGATACCCCACTTACTATTTTTAGTAAGTCTTGCCAGAGAAGCGGTTGACCCCAAGATTTTCCCCAGAGCTTCGGAATAGTCAAATAAGCACTCTTGGTTGATCTCATCTCAAGATCATGTCTGGATTTCAAGATATTGATGTTTCGAGTTTGTGAGGATTGATCCCCTAAATGCATTTCACGATAGTGGATCATTGAGTGCGATCAGAAACATTTGTCTTGAAATTTTACGGTCGGCTTCGTCCATATGCTTTATTTCACGACAACTGATGATTGAGCATTGTCGGAAATGTGAGTTTGAAAGTTTTACGCTCAGCTTCATCCAGATACCTTATTTCATGATAATGGATCATTCGACATGATCGGAAACATTTGTTTCAAAATTTTATGCTCAGTTTCATCTAGATGTGCTTTATTTCATGGTGTTGCATCATTCAGTGAGATCAGAAACATTCATTTTACAATTTTACACTCAGTTTCATCTAGATGCTTTGTTTCGTGATAACAAATCACTGCGTGTGATCGAAAACGTTTGTTTTAAAATTCTACACTTAGATGTGCCTAGGGGCTTTATTTCGTGATAACAAAACGTTGTGTCTGATCGGAAACATTTGTTTTAAGATTTTATGCGCGGTTTCATCTACATTCTTTGTTTCACAATAATGGATCATTCGGCACGACTGGAAACAACTACCTTGAAATCTTATGCTCAGCTTCGTCTAGATGCTTTATTTCACGATAATAGATGATTGAGCATGATCGGAAGCATTCGTTTTAAGATTCGATGCTTAGTTTCATCTTGGTGCAGGAGCATGTAAGGGCAATCTTGCGTCACCCAAAATTGATGTCTTTTGTTTTCACTTGTTTCCAAGATTTATGTTTTTAGACACCCATTTGCGCGAATAACGATCCAGGACCTTCAAAGTTTCCAACGGGCTAAGGATACCCCACTTACTATTTTTAGTAAGTCTTACCGGAGAAGCAGTTGACCCCAAGATTTTCCCCAAAGCTTCAGAATAGTGAAATAAGCACTCTCGGTAGATCTCATCTCAAGACCACCTCTGGATTTCAAGATATTGAAGTTTCAAGTTTGCGAGGATTCATCCCCTGATTGCATTTCACAATAGTGGATCATTGAGTGTGATATGAAACATTTGTCTTGAAATTTTATGATCGGCTTCGTCCATATGCTTTATTTCATGACAACTGATGATTGAGCATGGTCGGAAACGTGAGTTTGAAACTTTTACGCTCAGCTTCATCCAGATGCCTTATTTCATGATAATGGATCATTTGACGTGATCGGAAACATTTATTTCAAAATTTTCGCTTGGTTTCATCTAGATGTCCTTTATTTCATGGTATTGTATCATTTAGTGCGATCGGAAACATTCATTTTACAATTTTACACTCAGTTTCATCTAGATGCTTTGTTTTCATGATAACGAATCACTGCATGCGATCAGAAATGTTTGTTTTAAAATTTTACGCTTAGATGTGCCTAGGTGCTTTATTTCGTGATAACAAAACGTTGTGTGTGATCAGAAACATTTGTCTTAAGGTTTTATGCACGGTTTCATCTAGATGCTTTGTTTCACAATAATGGATCATTCGGCATGATTGGAAACAACTGCCTTGAAATCTTACACTCAGCTTCATCTAGATGTTTTATTTCATGATAATAGATGATTGGACATGATCAAAAGCATTCGTTTTAAGATTTGATGCTTAGTTTCATCTTGGTGCAAGAGCATGTCAGGGCAATCTTGCGTCACTAAAAATTGATGTCTTTTTTTTTCACTTCTTTCCAAGATTTGTGTTTTTGGACACCCATGTGCGCGAATAACGATCCAGGACCTTTAAAGTTTCCAACGGGCTAACAATACCCCACTTACTATTTTTAGTAAGTCTTGCCAGAGAAGCGGTTGACCCCAAGATTTTCCCCAGAGCTTTGTAATAGTTAAATAAGCACTCTTGGTAGATCTCATCTCAAGATCGCGTCTAGATTTCAAGAAATTAAAGTTTTAAGTTTGTGAGGATTCATCCTCTGATTGCATTTGACGATAGTGGATCATTGAGTGTGATCAGAAACATTTGTCTTAAAATTTTACGATTGGCTTCATCCATATGCTTTATTTCACGACAACTAATGATTGAGCATGGTCAGAAATGTTCGTTCGAAAGTTTTACGCTCAGCTTCGTCCAGATGCCTTATTTCATGATAATGGATCATTCGACATGATCAGAAACATTTGTTTCAAAATTTTATGGTCAGTTTCATCTAGATGTGCTTTATTTCATGGTATTGCATCATTCAGTGCGATCAGAAACATTCATTTTACTATTTTACACTCATTTTCATCTAGATGAGTTTTTTCATGATAACGAATTGCTGCGTGCGATTGGAAATGTTTGTTTTAAAATTTTATGCTTAGATGTGCCTGGGTGCTTTATTTTGTGATAACGAAATGTTGTGTGTGATCAGAAACATTTGTTTTAAGATTTGATGCGCGGTTTCATCTAGATGCTTTATTTCACGATGATGGATCATTCAGCACGACTGGAAACAACTGCCTTGAAATCTTACGCTCAGCTTCATGTAGATGCTTTATTTCACGGTAATAGATGATTGGGCATGATCGGAAGCATTCGTTTTAAGATTTGACGCTTAGTTTCATCTTGGTGCAGGAGCATGTAAGGGAATTCCTGTGTCACCCAAAATTGATGTCTTTTCTTTTCACTTCTTTCCAAGATTTGTGTTTTTGGACACCCATTTGCGCGAATAATGATCCAGGACCTTCAAAGTTTCCAATGGGCTAAGGATACCCCACTTACTATTTTTAGTAAGTCTTACCAGAGAAGCGATTGACCCCAAGATTTTCCCAAGAGCTTCAGAATAGTCAAATAAGCACTCTCGGTAGATCTCATCTCAAGATCGCGTTTAGATTTCAAGATATTGAAGTTTCAAGTTTGTGAGGATTCAACCCCTGATTGCGTTTCATGATAGTGGATCATTGAGTGCGATCAGAAACATTTGTCTTGAAATTTTATGATCGGCTTCGTCCATATGCTTTATTTCACAACAACTGATGATTGAGCGTGGTCAGAAACGTTAGTTTGAGAGTTTTACGCTTAGCTTTGTCCAGATGCCTTATTTCATGATAATGGATCATTCGACATGATCGGAAACATTTGTTTCAAAATTTTACACTTAGTTTCATCTAGATGTGCTTTATTTCGTGGTATTGCATCATTCAGTGCGATCGGAAACATTCGTTTTATAATTTTACACTCAGTTTCATCTAGATGATTTGTTTCGCGATAACGAATTGCCGCGTGCGATCAGAAATGTTTGTTTTAAAATTTTACTCTTAGATGTGCCTGGGTGCTGCTTTATTTGGCTATAACGAAATGCTGTGTGTAATCAGAAACATTTGTTTTAAGATTTTATGCGCGGTTTCATCTAGATGCTTATTTTCACGATTGGCACGATTGGAAACAACTGCCTTGAAATCTTACGCTCAGCTTCATCTAGATGCTTTATTTCACGATAATACATGATTAAGCATGATCGAAAGCATTCGTTTTAATATTTGATGCTTAGTTTCATCTTGGTACAGGAGCATATAAGGGCAATCTGGCGTCACCCAAAATTGATGTCTTTTGTTTTCACTTCTTTCCAAGATTTATGTTTTTGGACACCCATTTACGCGAATAATGATCTAGGACCTTCAAAGTTTCCAATGGGCTAAGGATACCCCACTTACTATTTTTAGTAAGTCTTGCTGGAGAAGCGGTTGACCCCAAGATTTTCCCCAGAGCTTCAGAATAGTCAAATAAGCACTCTCGGTAGATCTCATCTCAAGATCACGTCTTGATTTCAAGTTATTAAAGTTTCAAGTTTGTGAGGATTCATCCCCTGATTGCATTTCACGATAGTGGATCATTGAGTGTGATCGGAAACATTTGTCTTGAAATTTTACGATCAGCTTCGTCCATATGCTTTATTTCGCAACAACTCATGATTGAGCGTGGTTAGAAACATTCGTTTGAGAGTTTTATGCTCAGCTTCGTCCAGATGCCTTATTTCATGATAATGGATCATTCGACATGATCGGAAACATTTGTTTCAAAATTTTACGCTCGGTTTCATCTAGATGTGCTTTATTTCATGGTATTGCATCATTCAGTGCAATCGGAAACATTCATTTTACAATTTTACACTCAGTTTCGTCAAGATGCTTTGTTTCATGATAACGAATCGCCATGTGTGAATGGAAACGTTTGTTTTAAAATTTTATGCTTAGATGTGCCTAGGTGCTGCTTTATTTTGCGATAACGAAACGCTGTGTGTGATCAGAAACATTTGTTTTAAGATTTTATGCGTGGTTTCATCTAGATGCTTTGTTTCACGATAATGGATCATTCGGCATGATTGGAAACAGCTGCCTTGAAATCTTACGCTCAGCTTCGTCTAGATGCTTTATTTCATGATAATAGATGATTTGGCATGATCGGAAGCATTCGTTTTAAGATTTGACACTTAGTTTCATCTTGGTGCCGGAGCATGTAAGGGCAATCTTGCGTCACCCAAAATTGATCTCTTTTTCTTTCACTTCTTTCGAAGATTTGTGTTTTTGGACACCCATTTGCGCGAATAACGATCCAGGACCTTCAAAGTTTTCAACAAGCTAAGGATACCCCACTTACTATTTTTAGTAAGTCTTGCCGGAGAAGCAGTTGACCCCAAAATTTTCCCCAGAGCTTCAGAATAGTCAAATAAGCACTCTCGATAGATCTCATCTCAAGATCGCGTCTGGATTTCAAGATATTGAAGTTTCGAGTTTGTGAGGATTCATCCCTTGATTGCATTTCATGATAGTGGATAATTGAGTGCGATCGGACACATTTGTCTTGAAATTTTATGCTCAGCTTCATCTAGATGCTTTATTTCAGGATAATAGATGATTGAGCATGATTAGAAGCATTTGTTTTTAGATTTAACGCTTAGTTTCATCTTGGTACAAGAGCATGTAAGGGCAATCTTGCGTCACCCAATATTGATGTCTTTTGTTTTCACTTCTTTTCGAGATTTGTGTTTTTGGTCACCCATTTGCGTGAATAACAATCCAGAACCTTCAAAGTTTCCAACGAACTAAGGATACCTCACTTACTATTTTTAGTATGTCTTGCCAGAAAAGTGGTTGACCCCAAGGTTTTCCACAGAGCTTCAGAATAGTCAAATAAGCACTGTCGATTGATCTCATCTCAAGATCACGTCAGGATTTCAAAACATTGAAGTTTCAAGTTTGTGAGGATTCATCCCCTGATTGCATTTCATGATAGTGGATCGATGAGTGCAATTGGAAAATTTTGTCTTGAAATTTTATGATCGGCTTCATCCATATGCTTTATTTCACGACAACTAATGATTGAGCGTGGTCGGAAACATTCATTTGAAAGTTTTACACTAAGCTTCATCCATATGAGTTATTTCACGATAATGGATCATTCGACGTGATCGAAAACATTTGTTTCAAAATTTTAGGCTCAGTTTCATCTAGATGCTTTGTTTCGTGGTATTGCATCATTCAGTGCAATTAGAAACATTCATTTAACAATTTTACACTCAGTTTCATCTAGTTGTTCTGTTTCGTGATAACGAATCGCTGCGTGCGATCAGAAACGTTTGTTTTTAAATTTTGATGCTTAGATGTGACTGGGTGCTTTATTTCGCGATAACAAAACACTGTGTGTGATCAGAAACATTTGTTTTAAGATTTTATGCGCGGTTTCATATAGATGATTTATCTCACGATGATGGATCATTCGGCACGATTGGAAACAAGTACCTTGAAATATTACACTCAGCTTCATCTAGATGCTCTATTTCACGATAATATATGATTGAGCATGATCTGAATCATTCGTTTTAGATTTGACGCTTAGTTTCATCTTGGTGCAGGAGCGTGTAAGGGCAATCTTGCGTCACCCAAAATTGATGTCTTTTGTTTTCACCACTTTCCAAGATTTGTGTTTTTGGACACCCATTTGCACGAATAACGATGCAGGACCTTCAAAGTTTCCAATGGGCTAAGGATACCCCACTTACTATTTTTAGTAAGTCTTGCTGGAGAAGCGGTTGACCTGAAGATTTCCCCCAGAGCTTCGGAATAGTCAAATAAGCACTCTCGGCAGATCTCATCTCAGGATCGCGTCTGGATTTCAAGATATTGAAGTTTTGAGTTTGTGAGGATTCATCCCCTGATTGCATTTCACGATAGTGGATCATTGAGTGTGATCGGAAACATTTGTCTTGAAATTTTATGATCGGCTTCGTCCACATGCTTTATTTCACGACAACTGATGATTGAGCGTGGTCGAAAACGTTCGTTTGAAAGTTTTATGCTCAGCTTCATCTAGATGCCTTATTTCACGATAATGGATCATTCGACGTCATCGGAAACATTTGTTTCAAAATTTTATACTCGGTTTCATCTAGATGCTTTGTTTCGTGGTATTGCATCATTTAGTGCGATCGGAAACATTCGTTTTACAATTTTACACTCAGTTTCGTCTAGTTGCTTTGTTTCGTGATAATGAATCGTAGCGTGCGATCGGAAACGTTTGTTTTAAAATTTTACACTTAGATGTGATTGGGTGCTTTATTTCTCGATAACGAAACGCTGTGTGTGATCGGAAACATTTGTTTTAAGATTTTATGCATGGTTTCATCTAGATGCTTTGTTTCACGATGATGGATCATTCAGCACAATTGGAAATAACTACCTTGAAATCTTGGACTCAGCTTCGTCTAGATGCTCTATTTCACAATAATAGATGATTGAGCATGATCGGAAGCATTCGTTTTAAGATTTGATGCTTAGTTTCATCTTGGTGCAGGAGCATGTAAGGGCAATCTTGCGTCACCCAAAATTGATGTCTTTTGTTCTCACCTCTTTCAAAGATTTGTGTTTTTGGACACCCATTTGCTCGAATAACGATCCAGGACCTTCGAAGTTTCCAACGGGCTAAGGATACCCCACTTACTATTTTTAGTAAGTCTTGGTGGAGAAGCGGTTGACCCCAAGATTTTCCACAGAGCTTCGAAATAGTCAAATAAGCACTCTCAGTAGATCTCATTTCAAGATCGCCTCTGGATTTCAAGATATTGAAGTTTCAAGTTTGTGAGGATTCATCCCCTGATTCCATTTCACGATAGTGGATCATTGAGTGCGATCGGAAACATTTTGTCTGGAAATTTTACGATCGGCTTCGTCCATATGCTTTATTTCACGACAACTGATGATTGAGCATGGTAAAAAAATTTCGTTTGAAAGTTTTACGCTCAGCTTCGTCCAGATGCCTTATTTCATGATAATGGATCATTCGACGTGATCGGAAACATTTGTTTAAAAATTTTATGCTCGGTTTCATCTAGATGCTTTGTTTCGTGGTATTGCATCATTCAGTGAGATCGGAAACATTCATTTTACAATTTTACACTCAGTTTCATCTAGATGCTTTGTTTCGTGATAACGAATCACTGCGTGCGATCAGAAATGTTTGTTTTAAAATTTTACGCTTAGATGTGCCTGTGTACTTTATCTCACGATAACGAAAGGTTGTGTGTGATCAGAAACATTTGTTTTAAGATTTTATGCACGGCTTCATCTAGGTGCTTTGTTTCATGATAATGGATCATTCGGCATGATTGGAAACAACTACCTTGAAATCTTATGCTCATCTTCGTCTAGATGCTCTATTTCACGATAATACATGATTGAGCATGATTAGAAGCATTCCTTTTAAGATTTGATGGTTAGTTTCATCTTGGTGCAGGAGCATTTAAGGGCAATCTTGCGTCACCCAAAATTGATGTCTTTTTTTTTTCACTTCTTTCCAAGATTTGTGTTTTTGGACACCCATTTGCACGAATAGTGATCCAAGACCTTCCAAGTTTCCAACGGGCTAAGAATACCCCACTTACTATTTTTAGTAAGTCTTACCGGAGAAGCAGTTGACCCCAAGATTTTCTCCAGAGACTTGGAATAGTCAAATCAGCACTCTTAGTAGATCTCATCTCAAGATCGCGTCTGGATTTCAAGATATTGAAGTTTCAAGTTTGTGAGGATTCATCCCCTGATTGCATTTCATGATAGTGGATCATTGAGTGCGATTGGAAACACTTGTCTTAAAATTTTATGATCGGCTTTGTCCATATGCTTTATTTCACGACAACTGATGATTGAGCGTAGTCGGAAACGCTCGTTTGAAAGTTTTACGCTCAGCTTCGTCTAGATGCCTTATTTCATGATAATGGATCATTTGATGTGATCGGAAACATTTGTTTCAAAGTTTTATGCTTGGTTTCATCCAGATGCTTTGTTTTGTGGTATTGCATCATTCAGTGCGATCGAAAACATTCATTTTAGAATTTTACACTCAGTTTAGTCTAGATGCTTTGTTTCATGATAACGAATCGCTGCGTGCGATCAGAAATGTTTGTTTTAAAATTTTACACTTAGATGTGCCTGGGTGCTTTATTTCGCGATAATGCAACGTTGGGTGTGATTGGAAACATTTGTTTTGAGATTTTATGTGTGGTTTCATCTAGATGCTTTTTTTCACAATAATGGATCATTCGGCACGATTGGAAACAACTACCTTGAAATCTTACGCTCAGCTTCATCTAGATGCTCTATTTCACGATAATAGATGATTGAGGATGATCGGAAGTGTTCGTTTTAAGATTTGACGCTTAGTTTCATCTTGGTGCAGAAGCATGTAAGGGCAATCTTGCGTCACCCAAAATTGATGTCTTTTGTTTTCACTTCTTTCTAAGATTTCTATTTTTGGACACCCATTTGCGCGAATAACGATCCAAGACCTTCAAAGTTTCCAATGGGCTAAGGATACCCCACTTGTTATTTTTAGTAAGTCCTACCGGAGAAGCGGTTGACCCCAAGATTTTCCCCAGAGCTTCAGAATAGACAAATAAGCACTCTTGGTAGATCTCATCTCAAGATTGCGTCTAGATTTCAAGATATTGAAGTTTTGAGTTTGTGAGGATTCATCCTCTAATTGCATTTCCCGATAGTGGATCATTGAAATTTTTACTCTCAGCTTCATCCAGATGCCTTATTTCATGATAATGGATCATTCAACGTGATCGGAAATATTTGCTTCAAAATTTTAGGCTTGGTTTCATCTAGATGCTTTGTTTCGTGGTATTCCATCATTCAGTGTGATCGAAAACATTCGTTTTACAATTTTACACTCAATTTCGTCTAGATGCTTTGTTTCATGATAATGAATCGCTGCGTGCGATCAAAAATGTTTGTTTTAAAATTGTATGCTTAGATGTGCCTGGGTGCTTTATTTCATGATAAGGAAACATTGTGTGTGATCGGAAACATTTGTTTTAAGATTTTATGCGCGGTTTCATCTAGATGCTTTGTTTCACGATAATGGATCATTCGGCATGATTGGAAACAACTGCCTTGAAATCTTATGCTCAGCTTCGTCTAGATGGTCTATTTCACGATAATAGATGATTAAGCATGATTGGAAGCATTCGTTTTAAGATTTGACGCTTAGTTTCATCTTGGTGTCGGAGCATGTAAGGGCAATCTTGCGTCACCTAAAATTGATGTCTTTTGTTTTCACTTCTTTCAAAAATTTGTGTTTTTGGACACCCATTTGTGCGAATAACGATCCAGGACCTTCAAAGTTTCCAACGGGCTAAGGATACCCCACTTACTATTTTTACTAAGTCTTGCTGGAGAAGCGGTTGACTCGAAGATTTTCCTCAGAGCTTCGGAATAGTCAAATAAGCACTCTCGGCAGATCTCATCTCAAGATCGCGTCTGGATTTCAAGATATTGAAGTTTTGAGTTTGTGAGGATTCATCCCCTGATTGCATTTCACGATAGTGGATCATTGAGTGTGATCAGAAACATTTGTCTTGAAATTTTATGATCGGCTTCATCCACATGCTTTATTTCACGACAACTGATGATTGAGCGTGGTCAAAAATGTTCGTTTGAAAGTTTTATGCTCAGCTTCATCTAGATGCCTTATTTCACGATAATGGATCATTCGACATGATCGGAAACATTTGTTTCAAAATTTTATACTCAGTTTCATCTAGACGCTTTGTTTCGTGGTATTGCATCATTTAGTGTGATCGGAAACATTCATTTTACAATTTTACACTCAGTTTCATCTATTTGCTTTGTTTCGTGATAGTGAATCATTGCGTGTGATCGGAAACGTATGTTTTAAAATTTTACACTTAGATGTGACTGGATGCTTTATTTCTCAATAACGAAATGCTGTGTGTGATTGGAAACATTTGTTTTAAGATTTTATGCACGGTTTCATCTAGATGCTTTGTTTCACAATGATGGATCATTCGGCACGATTGGAAACAACTACCTTGAAATCTTACACTCAGCTTCGTCTAGATGCTCTATTTCACGATAATAGATGATTGAGCATGATCGGAAGCATTCGTTTTAAGATTTGACGCTTAGTTTCATCTTGGTGCAGAAGCATGTAAGGGCAATCTTGCGTCATCCAAAATTGATGTCTTTTGTTTTCACCTCTTTCCAAGATTTGTGTTTTAGGAAACCCATTTGCGCGAATAACGATCCAGGACCTTCAAAGTTTCCAACAGGCTAAGGATACCCAACTTACAATTTTTAGTATGTCTCCCCGGAGAAGCGGTTGACCCCAAGATTTTCCACAGAGCTTCAGAATAGTCAAATAAGCACTCTCGGTAGATCTCCTCTAAAGATTGCGTCTGGATTTCAAGATAATGAAGTTTCAAGTTTGTGAGGATTCATCCCCTGATTGCATTTCATGATAGTGGATCATTCAGTGTGATCGGAAACATTTTTTCTTGAAATTTTATGATCGGCTTCGTCCATATGCTTTATTTCACGACAACTGATGATTGAGCATGGTCGGAAATGTTCGTTTGAAAGTTTTACATTCAGCTTCGTCCAGATGCCTTATTTCATGATAATGGATCATTCGACGTGATCGGAAACATTTGTTTCTAAAGTTTATGCTCAGTTTCATCTAGATGCTTTGTTTCGTGGTATTGCATCATTCAGTATGATCGGAAACATTTGTTTTACAATTTTACACTCAGTTTCGTCTATTTGCTTTGTTTCATGATAGTGAATCACTGCGTGCGATTGGAAATGTATGTTTTAAAATTTTACACTTAGATGTGACTAGATGCTTTATTTCTCGATAACGAAACGCTGTGTGTGATTGGAAACATTTGTTTTAAGATTTTATGCGCTGTTTCATCTAGATGCTTTGTTTCACGATGATGGATCATTAGGCACGATTGGAAACAACTACCTTAAAATCTTACACTCAGCTTCGTCTAGATGCTCTATTTCACGATAATAGATGATTGAGCATGATCGTAAGCATTTGTTTTAAGATTTGACGCTTAGTTTCATCTTGGTGCAGAAGCATGTAAGGGAAATCTTGCGTCACCCAAAATTGATGTCTTTTATTTTCACCTCTTTCCAAGATTTGTGTTTTAGGAAACCCATTTGTGCGAGTAACGATCCAGGACCTTCAAAGTTTCCAACGGGCTAAGGATACCCAACTTACAATTTTTAGTAAGTCTCGCTAGAGAAGCGGTTGACCCCAAGATTCTCCATAGAGCTTCAGAATAGTCAAATAAGCACTCTTGGTAGATCTCCTCTAAAGATCGCGTCTGGATTTCAAGATATTGAAGTTTCAAGTTTGTGAGGATTCATTCCCTGATTGCATTTCATGATAGTGGATCATTCAGTGCGATCGGAAACATTTTTTCTTGAAATTTTATGATCGGCTTCGTCCATATGCTTTATTTCACGACAACTGATGATTGAGCATGGTCGAAAAAGTTCGTTTGAAAGTTTTACGTTCAGCTTCGTCCAGATGCCTTATTTCATGATAATGGATCATTCGACGTGATCAGAAACATTTGTTTCTAAAGTTTATGCTCGGTTTCATTTAGATGCTTTGTTTCGTGGTATTGCATCATTCAGTACGATTGGAAACATTTGTTTTACAATTTTACATTCAGTTTCATCTAGATGCTTAGTTTTGTGATAACGAATTGCTGCGTGCGATCGGAAACATTTGTTTTAAAATTTTATGCTTAGATGTACCTGGGTGCTTTATTTCGGGATAACGAAACGTTGTGTGTGATCAGAAACATTTGTTTTAATATTTTATGCGTGGTTTCATCTAGATGCTTTGTTTCACGATAATGGATCATTCGGCACGATTGGAAACAATTGCCTTGAAATCTTACGCTCAGCTTCGTCTAGATGCTCTATTTCACGATAATAGATGATTGAGCATGATCGGAAGCGTTCGTTTTAAGATTTTATGCTTAGTTTCATCTTGGTGGAGGAGCATGTAAAGGCAATCTTGCATCACCTAAAATTGATGTCTTTTGTTTTCACCTCTTTCCAAGATTTGTGTTTTTGGACACCCATTTGCGCGAATAACGATCCAGTACCTTCAAAGTTTCCAACAGGCTAAGGATACCCCATTTGCGCGAATAACGATCATTGAGTGCGATCGGAAACATTTTGTCTTGAAATTTTACGATCGACTTCGTCCATATGCTTTATCTCACGACAACTGATGATTGAGCATGGTTGGAAACGTTCGTTTGAAAGTTTTACGCTCAGCTTCGTCCAGATGCCTTATTTCACGATAATGGATCATTCGACATGATCGGAAACATTTGTTTCAAAATTTTAGGCTCGGTTTCATCTAGATGCTTTGTTTCGTGGTATTGCATCATTCAGTGCGATCGAAAACATTCATTTAACAATTTTACACTCAATTTCATCTAGTTGCTTTGTTTCATGATAACGAATCGCTGCGTGCGATCGGAAACGTTTGTTTTAAAATTTTATGCTTAGATGTGACTGGGTGCTTTATTTCGCGATAACGAAATGCTGTGTGTGATCAGAAACATTTGTTTTAATATTTTGTGCACGGTTTCATATAGATGCTTTGTCTCACGATGATGGATCATTCGGCATGATTGGAAATAGCTACCTTGAAATCTTACACTCAGCTTCATCTAGATGCTCTATTTCATGATAATAGATGATTGAGCATGATCACAAGCATTCGTTTTAAGATTTGACGCTTAGTTTCATCTTGGTGCAGGAGCATGTAAGGGCAATCTTGCGTCATTTAAAATTGATGTCTTTTTTTTTCACCACTTTCCAAGATTTGTGTTTTTGGACACCCATTTGCATGAATAACGATGCAGGACCTTCAAAGTTTCCAACGGGCTAAGGATAACCCACTTACTATTTTTAGTAAGTCTTGCTGGAGAAATAGTTGACCCGAAGATTTCCCCCAGAGCTTCAGAATACTCAAATAAGCACTCTCGGCAGATCTCATCTCAAGATCACGTATGGATTTCAAGATATTGAAGTTTTGAGTTTGTGAGGATTCATCCCCTGATTGCATTTCACAATAGTGGATCATTGAGCGCGATCGGAAACATTTGTCTTGAAATTTTACGATCGGCTTCATCCATATGCTTTATTTCACGACAACTGATGATTGAGCGTGGTCGAAAATGGTCATTTGAAAGTTTTATGCTCAGCTTCATCCAGATGCCTTATTTCACGATAATGGATCATTCGACGTGATCGGAAACATTTGTTTCAAAATTTTATACCCAATTTCATCTAGATGCTTTGTTTCGTGGTATTGCATCATTTAGTACGATCGGAAACATTCGTTTTACAATTTTACACTCAGTTTCGTCTAGTTGCTTTGTTTCGTGATAATGAATCGTAGCGTGCGATCGGAAATGTTTGTTTTAAAATTTTACACTTAGATGTGACTGGGTGCTTTATTTCTCGATAACGAAATGCTGTGTGTGATCAGAAACATTTGTTTTAAGATTTTATGCACGGTTTCATCTAGATGCTTTGTTTCACGATGATGGATCATTCCGCACAATTGGAAATAACTACCTTGAAATCTTACACTCAGCTTCGTCTAGATGCTCTATTTCACAATAATAGATGATTGAGCATGATTGGAAGCATTCGTTTTAAGATTTGATGCTTAGTTTCATCTTGGTGCAGGAGCATGTAAGGACAATCTTGTGTCACCCAAAATTGATGTCTTTTGTTTTCACCTCTTTCCAAGATTTGTGTTTTTGGACACCCATTTGCGCGAATAAAGATCCAGGACCTTCAAAGTTTCCAACGGGCTAAGGATTCCCCACTTACTATTTTTAGTATGTCTTGTCGGAGAAGCGATTGACCCCAAGATTTTCCCCAGAGCTTCGGAATAGTCAAATAAGCACTCTCGGTAGATCTCATCTCAAGATTGCCTCTGGATTTCAAGATATTGAAGTTTCGAGTTTTTGAGGATTCATCCCCTGATTCCATTTCACGATAGTGGATCATTGAGTGCGATCGGAAACATTTTGTCTTGAAATTTTACGATGGGCTTCGTCCATATGCTTTATTTCACGACAACTGATGATTGAGCATGGTAAAAAATTTTCGTTTGAAAGTTTTACGCTCAGCTTCGTCCAGATGCCTTATTTCATGATAATGGATCATTCGATGTGATCAGAAACATTTGTTTAAAAATTTTACGCTCGGTTTCATCTAGATGCTTTGTTTCGTGGTATTGCATCATTCAGTGAGATCGGAAACATTCGTTTTACAATTTTACACTCAGTTTCATCTAGATGCTTTGTTTTGTGATAACGAATCGCTGCATGTGATCGGAAACGTTTGTTTTAAAATTTTATGCTTAGATGTGCCTGGGTGCTTTATCTCGCGATAACGAAAGGTTGTGTGTGATCAGAAACATTTGTTTTAAGATTTTATGCACGGTTTCATCTAGGTGCTTTGTTTCATGATAATGGATCATTCCGCACGATTGGAAACAACTACCTTGAAATCTTACGCTCATCTTCGTCTAGATGCTCTATTTCATGATAATACATGATTGAGCATGATTAGAAGCGTTCCTTTTAAGATTTGATGCTTAGTTTCATCTTGGTGCAGGAGCATGTAAGGGCAATCTTGCGTCACCCAAAATTGATGTCTTTTTTTTTCACTTCTTTCCAAGATTTGTGTTTTTGGACACCCATTTGCACGAATAGAGATCCAGGACCTTCCAAGTTTCCAACAGGCTAAGAATACCCCACTTACTATTTTTAGTAAGTCTTGCCGGAGAAGCGGTTGACCCCAAGATTTTCTCCAGAGACTCGAAATAGTCAAATAAGCACTCTCAGTAGATCTCATCTCAAGATCGCATCTGGATTTCAAGATATTGAAGTTTTGAGTTTGTGAGGATTCATCCCCTGATTGCATTTCACGATAGTGGATCATTGAGTGCGATCGGAAACACTTGTCTTAAGATTTTATGATCGACTTCGTCCATATGCTTTATTTCACAACAACTGATGATTGAGCGTAGTTGGAAACGTTCATTTGAAAGTTTTATGCTCAGCTTCGTCTAGATGCCTTATTTCATGATAATGGATCATTCGATGTGATCGGAAACATTTGTTCAAAATTTTACGCTTGGTTTCATCTAGATGCTTTGTTTTGTGGTATTGCATCATTCAGTGCGATCGAAAACATTCATTTTACAATTTTACGCTCAGTTTTGTCTAGACGCTTTCTTTCGTGATAACGAATCACTGCGTGCGATCAGAAATGTTTGTTTTAAAATTTTACGCTTAGATGTGTCTGGGTGCTTTATTTCGCAATAATGGAATGTTGTGTGTGATTGGAAACATTTGTTTTAAGATTTTATGCGGGGTTTCATCTAGATGCTTTGTTTCACGATTGGAAACAACTGCCTTGAAATCTTACGCTCAACTTCGTCTAGATGCTCTATTTCATGATAATAGATGATTGAGGATGATCGGAAGTGTTAGTTTTAAGATTTGATGCTTAGTTTCATCTTGGTGCAGAAGCATGTAAGGGCAATCTTGCGTCACCCAAAATTGATGTCTTTTGTTTTCACTTCTTTCTAAGATTTCTGTTTTTGGACACCCATTTGCGCGAATAACGATCCAGGACCTTCAAAGTTTCCAATGGGCTAAGGATACCCCACTTCTTATTTTTAGTAAGTCCTGCTAGAGAAGCGGTTGACCCCAAGATTTTTCCCAAACCTTCAGAATAGACAAATAAGCACTCTCGGTAGATCTCATCTCAAGATCGCGTCTAGATTTCAAGATATTGAAGTTTCGAGTTTGTGAGGATTCATCCTCTGATTGCATTTCCCGATAGTGGATCATTGAGTGCAATCGGAAACACTTGTCTTGAAATTTTACAATTGGCTTCATCCATATGCTTTATTTCATGACAACTGATGATTGAGTGTGGTCGGAAATGTTTGTTTGAAATTTTTACGCTCAGCTTCGTCCAGATGCCTTATTTCATGATAATGGATCATTCGACGTGATCGGAAACATTTGCTTCAAAATTTTAGGCTTGGTTTCATCTAGATGCTTTGTTTCGTGGTATTCCATCATTTAGTGTGATCGGAAACATTCGTTTTACAATTTTACACTCAGTTTCGTCTAGATGCTTTGTTTCATGATAACGAATCGCTGCGTGCAATCAAAAATGTTTGTTTTAAAATTTTATGCTTAGATGTGCCTGGGTGCTTTATTTCGCGATAAGGAAACATTGTGTGTGATCGGAAACATTTGTTTTAAGATTTTATGCGCGGTTTCATCCAGATGCTTTGTTTCACGATAATGGATCATTCGGCATGATTGGAAACAACTGCCTTGAAATCTTATGCTCAGCTTCGTCTAGATGCTCTATTTCATGATAATAGATGATTAAGCATGATTGGAAGCATTCGTTTTAAGATTTGACGCTTAGTTCATCTTGGTGTCAGAGCATGTAAGGGCAATCTTGCGTCACCCAAAGTTGATGTCTTTTATTTTCATTTCTTTCCAAAATTTGTGTTTTTGGACACCCATTTGCGCGAATAACGATCCAGGACCTTCAAAGTTTCCAACGGGCTAAGGATACCCCACTTATTATTTTTAGTAAGTCTTGCCAAAGAAGTTACTGACCCCAAGATTTTCCCTAGAGCTTCGAAATAGTCAAATAAGCACTCTCAGTAGATCTCATCTCAAGATTGCGTTTGGATTTAAAGATATTGAAATTTTGAGTTTGTGAGGATTCATCCCCTGATTGCATTTCATGAGAGTGGATCATTGAGTGCGATAGGAAACATTTGTCTTGAAATTTTACGATCGGCTTCATCCATATACTTTATATCATGACAACTGATGATTGAGCGTGATCAGAAACATTTGTTTGAAAGTTTTATGCTCAACTTTGTCCAGATGCCTTATTTCATGATAATGGATCATTCGATGTGATCGGAAACATTTGTTTCAAAATTTTGCACTCGGTTTCATCTAGATGCTTTATTTCATGGTATTGCATCATTCAATGTGATCAGAAACATTCGTTTTACAATTTTACACTCAGTTTCGTCTAGATGCTTTATTTCGTGATAAAGATTCGCTGCATGCGATCAGAAATGTTTGTTTTAAAATTTAGGATTTGACGCTTAGTTTCATCTTGGTGTACGAGCATGTAAGGACAATCTTGCATCACCCAAAATTGATGTCTTTTATTTTCACTTCTTTCCAAGATTTGTATTTTTGGACACCCATTTGCGCGAATAACAATCCAAGACCTTCAAAGTTTCCAACGGGCAAAGGATACACCACTTACTATTTTTAGTAAGTCCTGCTGGAGAAGCGGTTCACCCCAAGATTTTCCCCAGAGCTTCAGAATAGTCAAATAAGCACTCTGGGTAGATCTCATCTCAAGATCGTGTCTGGATTTCAAGATATTGAAGTTTTGATTTTGTGAGGATTCATCCCTTGATTGCATTTCATGATAGTGGATCATTGAGTGCAATCAGAAACATTTGTCTTGAAATTTTACGATCTACTTTGTCCATATGATTTATTTCATGACAATTGATGATTGAGCGTGGTCGGAAATGTTCATTTGAAAGTTTTACGCTTAGCTTCATCCAAATACCTTATTTCATGATAATGGATCATTCGACGTGATCGGAAACATTTGTCTAAAAAATTTTCACTCGGTTTCATCTAGATGCTTTGTTTCATGGTATTGCATCATTCAGTGCTATCAGAAACATTCATTTTACAATTTTACACTCAGTTTCATATAGATGCTTTGTTTTGTGATAACGAATCGCTGCGTGCGATCGGAAACGTTTGTTTTAAAATTTTACACTTAGATGTGCCTGGGTGCTTTATTTCAGATAACGAAATGTTGTGTGTGATTGGAAACATTTGTTTTAAGATTTTATGCGTGGTTTCATCTAGATGCTTTGTTTCACGATAATGGATCATTCGGCACGATTGGAAACAACTGCCTCGAAATCTTACACTCAGCTTCATCTAGACGCTCTATTTCATGATAATAGATGATTGAGAATGATCGGAAGCATTCGTTTTAAGATTTGACACTTAGTTTCATCTTGGTGCAGGAGCATGTAAGGGCAATCTTGCGTCACCCAAAATTGATGTCTTTTGTTTTCACTTCTTTCCAAGATTTGTGTTTTTGGACACCCATTTGATCGGAAACATTCATTTTACAATTTTACACTCAGTTTTGTCTAGATGCTTTGTTTCATGATAACGAATCACTGTGTGCGATTGGAAACGATTGTTTTAAAATTTTACGCTTGGATGTGCCTGGGTGCTTTATTTCACACGATAACGAAACGTTGTGTGTGATCAGAAACATTTGTTTTAAGATTTTATGCGCGGTTTCATCTAGATGCTTTGTTTCACGATAATGGATCATTCGGCACGATTGGAAACAACTACCTTGAAATCTTATGCTCAGCATCGTCTAGATGCTTTATTTCACGATAATAGATGATTGAGCATGATCGGAAGCATTTGTTTTAGGATTTGACGCTTAGTTTCATCTTGGTGCAGGAGCATGTAAGGGCAATCTTCTGTCACCCAAAATTGATGTCTTTTATTTTCACTTCTTTCCAAGATTTGTGTTTTTGGACACCCATTTGCGTGAATAACAATCCAGGACCTTCAAAGTTTCCAACAGGCTAAGGATACCCCACTTACTATTTTTAGTATATCTTGTCGAAGAAGCGATTGACCCCAAGATTTTCCCTAGAGCTTCGGAATAGTCAAATAAGCACTCTCGGTAGATCTCATCTCAAGATCACGTATGGATTTCAAGATATTGATGTTTTTAGTTTGTGAGGATTCATCCCCTGATTGCATTTCATGAGAGTGGATCATTGAGTGCTATCGGAAATATTTTTCTTGAAATTTTATGATCGGCTTCGTTCATATCCTTTATTTCATGACAACTGATGATTGAGCGTGATCGAAAATGTTCGTTTGAAACTTTTACGCTCAACTTCGTCCAGATGCCTTATTTCATGATAATGGATCATTCGACGTGATCGAAAACACTTGTTTCAAAATTTAGTACTTGGTTTCATCTAGGACCTTCAAAGTTTCGAACGGGCTAAGGATACCCCACTTACTATTTATAGTAAGTCTTGCTGGAGAAGCGTTTGACCCCAAGATTTTCCCCAGAGCTTCGGAATAGTCAAATAAGCACTCTCAGTAGATCTCATCTCAAGATCGCATCTGGATTTCAAGATATTGAAGTTTTGAGTTTGCGAGGATTCATCCCCTTATTGCATTTCATGACAGTTGATCATTGAGTGCGATCAGAAACATTTGTCTTGAAATTTTACGATCGGCTACGTCCATATGCTTTATTTCACGACAACTGATGATTGAGCATGATCATAAATGTTTGTTTGAAAGTTTTACGCTCAGCTTCGTCCAGATGCCTTATTTCATGATAATGGATCATTCGACGTGAACGGAAACATTTGTTTCAAAATTTTGCGCTCAGTTTAATCTACATGCTTTATTTCATGGTATTGCATCATTCAGTGCAATCGGAAACATTTATTTTAAAATTTTACACTCAATTTTGTCTAGATGCTTTGTTTCATGATAACAAATCGCTGTGTGCAATCAGAAACTTTTGTTTTAAAATTTTATGCTTAGATGTGCCTGGGTGATTTATTTCGCGCGATAACGAAACGTTGTGTGTGATCGGAAACATTTGTTTTAAGATTTTCTGCGCGGTTTCATCTAGATGCTTTGTTTCACGATAATGGATCATTCGGCACGATTGGAAACAACTGCCTTGAAATCTTACACTCAGCTTCGTCTAGATGCTTTATTTCACGATAATAGACGATTGAGCATGATTGGAAACATTCGTTTTAGGATTTGATGCTTAGTTTCATCTTGGTGTAGGAGCATGTAAGGGCAATCTTGCGTCACCCAAAATTGATGTCTTTTGTTTTCAATTTTTCTAAAATTTGTGTTTTTGGATACCCATTTGCATGAACAACGATCTAGGACCTTCAAAGTTTCCAACGAGCTAAGGATACCCCACTTACTATTTTTAGTAAGTCTTGCCGAAGAAGCTGTTGACCCCAAGATTTTCCCCAGAGCTTCGGAATAGTCAAATAAGCACTCTCAATAGATCTCATCTGAAGATCGCGTCTGGATTTCAAGATATTGAAATTTTGAGTTTGTGAGGATTCATCCCCTGATTGCATTTCATGAGAGTGGATCATTGAGTGCGATCGGAAACATTTGTCTTGAAATTTTATGATCGGCTTCGTCCATATACTTTATTTCACGACAATAGATGATTGAGCGTGATCGGAAACATTTGTTTGAAAGTTTTACGCTCAGCTTCGTCCAGATGCCTTATTTCATGATAATGGATCATTCTATGTGATCGGAAACATTTGTTTCAAAATTTTGCACTCGGTTTCATCTAGATGCTTTATTTCATGGTATTGCATCATTCAATGTGATTAGAAACATTCGTTTTACAATTTTACACTCAATTTCATCTAGATGCTTTGTTTCGTGATAAAGAATCACTGCGTGCGATCAGAAATGTTTGTTTTAAAATTTAGGATTTGACGCTTAGTTTCATCTTAGTGTAGGAGCATGTAAGGACAATCTTGCATCACCCAAAATTGATGTCTTTTGTTTTCACTTCTTTCCAAGATTTGTGTTTTTCGACACCTATTTGCACGAATAACGATCTAGGACCTTCAAAGTTTCCAACGGGCTAAGGATACCCCACTTACTATTTTTAGTAAGTCTTGCCGGAGAAGCGGCTGACCCCAAGATTTTCCCCAGAGCTTCAGAATAGTCAAATAAGCACTCTTGGTAGATCTCATCTCAAGATCACGTCTGGATTTCAATATATTGAAGTTTTGAGTTTGTGAGGATTCATCCCCTGATTGCATTTCATGAGAGTGGATCATTGAGTGCGATCGGAAACATTTTTCTTGAAATTTTACGATTGGCTTCGTCCATATGCTTTATTTCATTACAACTGATGATTGAACATGATCAGAAACATTTGTTTGAAAGTTTTACGCTCAGCTTCTTCCAGATGCCTTATTTCATGATAATGGATCATTCGATGTGATCAGAAACATTTGTTTCAAAATTTTGTACTCGGTTTCATCTAGATGCTTTATTTCATGGTATTGCATCATTCAATGTGATCAGAAACATTCGTTTTACAATTTTACACTCAGTTTCATCTAGATGCTTTGTTTCATGATAACAAATCGCTGCGTGCGATCGGAAACGTTTGTTTTAAAATTTAGGATTTGACGCTTAGTTTCATCTTGGTGTAGAAGCATGTAAGGGCAATATTGTGTCACCCAAAATTGATTTCTTTTGTTTTCACTTCTTTCCAAGATTTGTGTTTTTGGACACCCATTTGCGCGAATAATGATCCAGGACCTTCAAAGTTTCCAACGGGATAAGGATACCCCACTTACTATTTTTAGTAAGTCTTGCCGGAGAAGCGGTTGACCCCAAGATTTTCCCCAGAGCTTCAGAATAGTCAAATAAGCACTCCCGATAGATCTCATCTCAAGATCGCATCTGGATTTCAAGATATTGAAGTTTTGAGTTTGTGAGGATTCATTCCCTGATTGCATTTCATGAGAGTAAATCATTGAGTGCGATCGGAAACATTTTTCTTGAAATTTTACGATCGCCTTCATCCATATGCTTTATTTCATGACAACTGATGATTGAGCATGAACAGAAATGTTCGTTTGAAAGTTTTACGCTTAGCTTCATCCAGATGCCTTATTTCATGATAATGGATCATTCGACGTGATCGGAAACATTTGTTTCAAAATTTTTTGCTCGGTTTCATCTAGATGCTTTATTTCATGGTATTGCATCATTCAGTGCGATCGGAAATATTTGTTTTACAATTTTACACTCAGTTTCATCTAGATGCTTTGTTTCGTGATAACGAATTGCTGCGTGCGATCAGAAACCTTTGTTTTAAAATTTTACTCTTAGATGTGCCTGGGTGCTTTATTTTGCGTGATAACAAAACGTTGTGTGTGATCAGAAACATTTGTTTCAAGATTTTATGAGCAGTTTCATCTAGAAGCTTTGTTTCATGATAATGGATCATTCGGCACGATTGGAAAGAACTGCCTTGAAGTCTTACGCTCAACTTCGTCTAGATGCTTTATTTCATGATAATCGATGATTGAGCATGATCGAAAGCATTCATTTTAGGATTTGACGCTTAGTTTCATCTTGGTGCAGGAGCATGCAAGGGCAATCTTGCATCACCAAAAATTGATGTCTTTTGTTTTCACTTCTTTCCAAGATTTGTGTTTTTGGACACCCATTTGCGTGAATAACAATCTAGGACCTTCCAAGTTTCCAACGGGCAAAGGATACCCCACTTACTATTTTTAGTAAGTCTTGCTGGAGAAGCGGTTGACCCAAAGATTTTCCCTAGAGCTTCGGAATAGTCAAATAAGCACTCTCGGTAGATAACATCTCAAGATCGCGTCTGAATTTCAAGATATTGAATTTTGTAGTTTGTGAGGATTCATCCCTTGATTCCATTTCATGAGAGTGGATCATTGAGTGTGATCAGAAACATTTGTCTTGAAATTTTATGTTCGGCTTCATCCATATGCTTTATTTTAGGACAACTGATGATTGAGCGTGATCGGAAACATTCGTTTGAAAGTTTTACTCTCAGCTTCGTCTAAATGCCTTATTTCATGATAATGGATCATTAGACGTGATCAGAAACATTTGTTTCAAAATTTTGTGCTCGGTTTCATCTAGATGCTTTATTTCATGGTATTGCATCATTCAGTGCGATCAGAAACATTCATTTTACAATTTTACACTCAGTTTCATCTAGATGCTTTGTTTCGTGACAACGAATCGCTGGGTGTGATCGGAAACATTTGTTTTAATATTTTATGCTTGGATGTGCCTCAGTGCTTTATTTCGCGTGATAACGAAACATTGTGTGTGATCGGAAACATTTGTTTTAAGTTTTTATGCGCAGTTTCATCTAGATGCTTTGTTTCACGATAATTAATCATTCGGCACGATTGGAAACAACTACCTTGAAATCTTACGCTCAGCTTCGTCTAGATGCTTTATTTCACGATAATAGATGATTCAGCATGATTGGAAGCATTTGTTTTAGGATTTGACGCTTAGTTTCATCTTGGTGCAGGAGCATGTAAGGGCAATCTTGCATCACCCAAAATTGATGTCTTTTGTTTTCACTTCTTTCCAAGATTTGTGTTTTTGGACACCCATTTGTGTAATTAACGATCTAGGACCTTCAAAGTTTCCAACGGGCTAAGGATACCCCACTTACTATTTTCAGTAAGTCTTGCCAGAGAAGTGGTTGACCCCAAGATTTTCCCCAGAGCTTCGAAATAGTCAAATAAGCACTCTCGGTAGATCTCATCTCAAGATCGCGTATGGATTTCAAGATATTGAAGTTACGAGTTTGTGAGGATTCATCCCCTGATTGCATTTCATCAGAGTGGATCATTGAGTGCGATCAGAAACATTTGTCTTGAAATTTTATGATCGGCTTCATCCATATGCTTTATTTCACAACAACTGATGATTGAGCGTGATCAGAAACATTCGTTTGAAAGTTTTATGCTCAGCTTCGTCCAGATGCCTTATTTCATGATAATGGATCATTCGAAGTGATCGGAAACATTTGTTTCAAAATTTTGCACTTGGTTTCATCTAGATGCTTTATTTCATGATATTACATCATTCAGTGTGATCGGAAACATTAATTTTACAATTTTCCACTCAGTTTCGTCTAGATGCTTTGTTTCGTGATAACGAATCGCTGCGTGTGATCGGAAACATTTGTTTTAAAATATACGTTTCGACACTTAGTTTCATCTTGGTGCATGAGCATGTAAGGGCAATCTTGCGTCACCCAAAATTGATGACTTTTGTTGTAACTTCTTTCCAAGATTTGTATTTTTGGACACCCATTTGTGTGAATAACGATCCAGGACCTTCAAAGTTTCCAACGGGCTAAGGATACCCCACTTACTATTTTTAGTAAGTCTTGCCGGAGAAGTGGTTGACCCCAAGATTTTCCCCAGAGCTTCGGAATAGTCAAATAAGCACTCTCGGTAGATCTCATCTCAAGATCGCGTCTGGATTTCAACATATTGAAGTTTCAAGTTTGTGAGGATTCATCCCTTGATTGCATTTCACGATAGTGGATCATTGAGTGCGATCGGAAACATTTGTCCTGAAATTTTACGATTGACTTCATCCATATGCTTTATTTCATGACAACTAAGGATTGAGCGTGGTCAGAAGCATTCGTTTGAAAGTTTTACGCTCAGCTTCGTCCAGATGCCTTATTTCATGATAATGGATCATTCGACGTGATCGGAAACATTTGTTTCAAAATTTTACACTCAGTTTCATCTAGATGAGCTTTATTTCATGGTATTGCATCATTCAGTGCGATCGAAAACATTTGTTTTACAATTTTACACTCAATTTCGTCTAGATGCTTTGTTTCGTGATAATGAATCACTGCGTGCGATCAGAAACGTTTGTTTTAAAATTTTACGCATAGATGTGCCTGGGTACTTTATTTCATGATAATGAAACACTGTGTGTGATCAGAAACATTTGTTCTAGGATTTTATGCGTGATTTCATCTAGATGCTTTGTTTCATGATGATGGATCATTCCGCACAATTGGAAACATCTACCTTGATATCTTACGCTCAGCTTCATCTAGATGCTCCATTTCATGATAATAGATGATTGAGCATGATCGGAAGCATTCGTTTTAAGATTTGACGGTTAGTTTCAGCTTGGTGCAGGAGCATGTAAGGGCAATCTTGTGTCACCTAAAATTGATGTCTTTTGTTTTCACCTCTCTCCAAGATTTGTGTTTTTGGACACCCATTTGCGCTAATAACGATCCAAGACCTTCAAAGTTTCCAACGGGCTAATGATACCCCACTTACTAGTTATAGTAAGTCTCGCCGGAGAAGCAGTTGACCCCAAGATTTTACCCAGAGCTTCGGAATAGTCAAATAAGCACTCTTGGTAGATCTTATCACAAGATCGCGTCTGGATTTCAAGATATTGAAGTTTCGAGTTTGTTAGGATTCATCCCCTAATTGCATTTCATGATAGTGGATCATTGAGTGCAATCAGAAACATTTTCTCTTGAAATTTTACGATCGGCTTCGTCCATATGCTTTATTTCACGACAATTGATGAGTGAACATGGTCAGAAATGTTCGTTTGGAAGTTTTACGCTCAGCTTCATCTAGATGCCTTATTTCATGATAATGGCTCATTCGACGTGATTGGAAACATTTGTTTCAAAATTTTATGCTTGGTTTCATCTAGATGCTTTGTTCCGTGCTATTGCATCATTTAGTGCGATTAGAAACATTCGTTTTACAATTTTACACTCAGTTTCGTCTAGATGCTTTGTTTCATGATAACGAATCGCTGCGTGCGATCAGAAACGTTTATTTTAAAATTTTATGCTTAGATGTGCCTGGGTGCTTTATTTTGCAAAAACAAAACACTTTGTGTGATCGGAAACATTTGTTCTAAGATTTTATGCGTGGTTTCATCTAGATGCTTTGTTTCACGATGATGGATCATTCGGCACGATTGAAAACAACATCCTTGAAATCTTACACTCAACTTCGTCTAGATACTCTATTTCATGATAATAGATGATTGAGCATGATCGAAAGCATTCGTTTTAAGATTTGACGCTTAGTTTCAAAGTTTCCAACGGGCTAAGGATACCCCACTTACTATTTTTAGTAAGTCTTACCGAAGAAGCTATTGACCCCAAGATTTTCCCCAGAGCTTCGAAATAGTCAAATAAGCACTCTCGGTAGATCTCATCTCAAGATCACGTCTGGATTTCAAGATATTGAAGTTTTGAGTTTGTGAGGATTCATCCCCTGATTTCATTTCACGATAGTGGATCATTGAGTGTGATCGGAAACATTTTGTCTGGAAATTTTACAATCGGCTTCGTCCATATGCTTTATCTCACGACAACTGATGATTGAGCGTGGTTGGAAATGTTCGTTTGAAAGTTTTATGCTCAACTTCATCCAGATGCCTTATTTCATGATAATGGATCATTCAACGTGATCGAAAACATTTGTTTCAAAATTTTACGCTCGGTTCCTTCTAGATGCTTTGTTTCGTGGTATTACGTCATTCAGTGCAATCGGAAACATTTGTTTTACAATTTTACACTCAGTTTCGTCTAGATGCTTTATTTCGTGATAACGAATCACTACATGCGATTGGAAATGTTTGTTTTATAATTTTACGCTTAGATGTGCCTAGGTGCTTTATTTTGTGATAACGAAACGCTGTGTGTGATCGGAAACATTTGTTTTAAGATTTTATGCGTGGTTTCATCTAGATGCTTTGTTTCATGATGATGGATCATTCGGCACGATTGGAAACAACTGCCTTGAAATCTTACGCTCAGCTTGGTCTAGATGCTCTATTTCACGATAATAGATGATTGAGCGTGATCAGAAGCATTCATTTTAAGATTTGACGCTTAGTTTCATCCTTGTGCAGGACCATGTAAGGGCAATCTTGAGTCACCCAAAATTGATGTCTTTTTTTTTCACCTCTTTCCAAGATTTATTTTTTTGGAAACCCATTTGTGCGAATAACGATCCAGGACCTTCAAAGTTTCCAATGGGCTAAGGATACCCCACTTATTATTTTTAGTAAGTCTTGCTGGAGAAGCGGTTGACCCCAAGATATTCCCCAGAGCTTTGGAATAGTCAAATAACCACTCTCGGTAGATCTCATCTCAAAATCGCGTCTGGATTTCAAGATATTGAAGTTTCAAGTTTGTGAGGATTCATCCCCTGATTGCATTTCACGATAGTGGATCATTGAGTGCGATTGGAATCATTTGTCTTGAAATTTTACAATCGGCTTCGTCCATATGCTTTATTTCACGACAACTAATGATTGAGCGTGGTCGGAAATGTTCGTTTGAAAGTTTTACGCTCAGCTTCGTCCAGATGTCTTATCTCATGATAATGGATCATTCGACATGATTGAAAACATTTGTTTCAAAATTTTACGCTCAGTTTCATCTAGATGCTTTGTTTCGTGGTATTGCATCATTCAATGCGATCGGAAACATTCGTTTTACAACTATACACTCAGTTTCGTCTAGATGCTTTGTTTCGTGATAATGAATCGCTGCATGCGATCAGAAATGTTTGTTTTCAAATTTTACACTTAGATGTGCCTGGGTGCTTTATTTCGCGATAATGAAACGCTGTGTGTGATCAGAAACATTTTTTTTAAGATTTTATACACGGTTTCATGTAGATGCTTTTTTTCACGATGATGGTTCATTTCGCACGATTGGAAACAACTACATTGAAATCTTACGCTCAGCTTCGTCTAGATGCTCTATTTCATGATAATAGATGATTGAGCATGATCGAAAGCATTCGTTTTAAGATTTGATGCTTAGTTTCATCTTGGTGCAAGAGCATGTAAGGGCAATCTTGCGTCACCCAAAATTGATGTCCTTTTTTTTCACCTCTTTCCAAGATTTGTGCCTTTGGACACCCATTTGTATGAATAATGATCCAGGACCTTCAAAGTTTACAACGGGCTAAGGATACCCCACTTACTATTTTTAGTAAGTCTTGCCGGAGAAGTGGTTGACCCCAAGATTTCCCCCAAAGCTTCAGAAAAATCAAATAACCACTCTCGGTAGATCTCATCTCAAGATCGCGTCTAGATTTCAAGATATTGAAGTTTCAAGTTTGTGAGGATTTATCCCCTGATTGCATTTCACGATAATGGATCTTTGAGTGTGATCGGACACATTTGTCTTGAAATTTTATGATCGGCTTTGTCCATATGCTTTATTTCATGACAATTGATGATTGAGCATGGTCGGAAATGTTCGTTTGAATATTTTACGCTCAGCTTTGTCCAGATGCCTTATTTCATTATAATGGATCATTATAACGAATCACAGCGTGCAATCGGAAACATTTGTTTTAAAATTTTACGATTAGATGTGCCTGGGTGCTTTATTTCGCGATAACGAAATGTTGTGTGTGATCAGAAACATTTGTTTTCAGATTTTATGTGCAGTTTCATCTAGATGCTTTATTTCATAATAATGGATCATTCGGCACGATTGGAAACAACTGCCTTGAAATCTTATGCTCAGCTTTGTCTAGATGCTCTATTTCACGATAATAGATGATTGAGCATGATCAGAAGTATTCGTTTTAAGATTTGACACTTCGTTTCATCTTGGTGCAGGAGCATGTAAGGGCAATCTTGCGTAACCCAGAATTGATATCTTTTGTTTTCACTTCTTTCGAAGATTTGTGTTTTTGGACACCCATTTGTGCAAATAACGATCCAGGACCTTCAAAGTTTCCAACGGGCTAAGGATACCCCACTTACTATTTTTAGTAAATCTTGCCGGAGAAGCGGTTGACCCCAAGATTTTCCCCAGAGCTTCGGAATAGTCTAATAAGCACTCTCAGTAAATCTCATCTCAAGATCACGTCTGGATTTCAAGATATTGAAGTTTCAAGTTTGTGAGGATTCATCCCCTGATTGCATTTCACGATAGTGGATCATTAAGTGCGATCGGAAACATTTTGTTTTGAAATTTTACGGTCAGCTTCCTCCATATCCTTTATTTCACGACAACTGATGATTGAGTGTGGTCAGAAACGTTCGTTTGAAAGTTTTACGCTTAGCTTCGTCCAGATGCCTTATTTCATGATAATGTATCATTCGACACGATCGGAAACATTTGTTTCAAAATTTTACGCTCGGTTTCATCTAGATGCTTTATTTCATGGTATTGCATCATTCAGTGTGACTGGAAACATTCGTTTTACAATTTTACACTCAGTTTCGTCTAGATGCTTTGTTTCGTGATAACGAATCGATGCATGCGATCGGAAACCTTTGTTTTAAAATTTTACTCTTAGATGTGCCTGGGTGCTTTATTTCGCTATAACGAAACATTTTGTCTGATCGGAAACAATTGTTTTACGATTTTATGCGCGGTTTCATCTAGATGCTTTGTTTCACGATAATGGATCATTCGGCACGATTGGAAACAACTGCCTTGAAATCTTATGCTCAGCTTCGTCTAGATACATTATTTCATGATAATAGATGATTGAGCATGATTGGAAGCATTCGTTTTAGCATTTGACGCTTAGTTTCATCTTGGTGCAGGAGCATGTAAGGGCAATCTTGCGTCACCCAAAATTGACGTCTTTTATTTTTACTTCTTTACAAGATTTGGTGTTTTTGGACACCCATTTGTGCGAATACTGATCCAGGACCTTCAAAATTTCCAACGGGCTAAGGATACCCCACTTACTATTTTTCGTAAGTCTTGTCAGAGAAGCAGTTGACCCCAAGATTTTCCCCAGAGCTTTGGAATAGTCAAATAAGCAGTCTCTGTAGATCTCATCTTAAGATTGCGTCTGGATTTCGAGATACTGAAGTTTCAATTTTCTGAGGATTCATCCCCTAATTGCATTTCATGATTGGGGATCATTGAGTGCGATCGGAAACATTCGTCTTGAAATTTTATGATCGGTTTCGCCCATATGCTTTATTTCACGACAACTGATGATTGAGCGTGATCGGAAATGTTCGTTCGAAAGTTTTACGCTCAGCGTCATCCAGATGCCTTATTTCATGATAATGGATGATTCGACGTGATCGGAAACATTTGTTTCAAAATTTTTAGCTTAGTTTCATCTAGATGCTTTATTTCATGGTATTGCATCATTCAGTGTGATCAGAAACATTCATTTTACAATTTTACACTCAGTTTCGTGTAGATGCTTTGTTTCATGATAACGAATCTCTGTGTGCGATTGGAAATGAAATGTTGTGTGTCATCGGAAACATTTGTTTTAAGATTTTATGTGCGGTTTCATCTACACGCTTTGTTTCACGATAATGGCTCATTCGGCACGATTGGAAACAACTACCTTGAAATCTTACGTTCAGCTTCATCTAGATTGTTTATTTCATGATAATAGACGATTGACCATGATCGGAAGCATTCGTTTTAAGATATGACACTTAGTTTCATCTTGGTGCAGGAGCATGTAAGGGAAATCTTACGTCACCCAAAATTGATGTCTCTTGTTTTCACTTCTTTCCAAGATTTGTGTTTTTGGACACCCATTTGCGCGAATAATGATCCAGGACCTTCCAAATTTCCAACGGGCTAGGGATACCCCACTTACTATTTTTAGTAAATCTTGCCGAAGAAGCGGTTGACCCCAAGATTTTCCCTAGAGCTTCGGAAGAGTCTAATAAGCACTCTCGGTAAATCTCATCTCAAGATCACGTCTGGATTTCAAGATATTGAAGTTTCGAGTTTGTGAGGATTCATCCCCTGATTACATTTTGTTTTGAAATTTTATGGTCGGCTTCCTCCATATCCTTTATTTCACGACAACTGATGATTGAGTGTGGTCAGAAATGTTCGTTTGAAAGTTTTACGCTCAGCTTCGTCCAGATGCCTTATTTCATGATAATGTATCTTTCGACACGATCAGAAACATTTGTTTCAAAATTTTGCACTCGGATTCATCTAGATGCTTTATTTCATGGTATTGCATCATTCAGTGCGATCAAAAACAATCGTTTTACAATTTTACACTCAGTTTCATCTAGATGCTTTGTTTCGTGATAATGAATCGCTGCGTGTGATTGGAAACACTTGTTTTAAAATTTTACACTTAGATGTACCTGGGTGCTTTATTTCGCAATAACGAAACATTGTGTGTGATAAGAAACATTTGTTTTAAGATTTTATGCATGGTTTCATCTAGATCCTTTGTTTCACGATAATGGATCATTCAGCACGATTGGAAACAACTGCCTTGAAATCTTTGGCTCAGCTTCGTCTAGATGCTTTATTTCACGATAATAGACGATTGAGCATGATCAGAAGCATTCATTTTAAGATTTGATGCTTAGTTTCATCTTGGTGTAGAAGCATGTAAGGGCAATCTTGCGTCACCCAAAATTGATGTCTCTTGTTTTCACTTCTTTCCAAGATTTGTCATTTTGGACACCCATTTGTGCGAATAACTATCCAGGACCTTCGACGTTTCCAACAGGCTAAGGATACCCTAGTTACTATTTTTAGTAAGTCTTTCCAGAGAAGCAGTTGACCCCAAGATTTTCCCCAGAGCTTCGGAAAAGTCAAATAAGCACTCTCGATAGATCTCATGTCAAGATCGCGTCTGGATTTCAATATATTGAGGTTTTGTGTTTGTGAGGATTCATCCCCTGATTGCATTTCATGATAGTGGATCATAGAGTGCCATCGGAAACATTTGTCTTAAAATTTTATGATCAGCTTCGTCCATATGCTTTATTTCATGACAACTAATGATTAAGCGCGATCAAAAACATTAGTTTGAAAGTTTTACACTCAGCTTCGTCCAGACGCCTTATTTCATGATAATGGATCATTCGACATGATCAGAAACATTTGTTTCAAAATTTTATGCTCAGTTTCATCTAGATGCTTTATTTCATGGTATTGCATCATTCAGTGTCATCAGAAACATTCGTTTTACAATTTTACACTGAGTTTCATCTACATGCTTTGTTTCTTGATAACGAATCGCTGCGTGCGATCGGAAATGTTTGTTTTTAAATTTTACGCTTAGATGTGCCTGGGTGCTTTATTTAGGGATAACGAAACGTTGTGTGCAATTGGAAACATTTGTTTTAAGATTTTACGCGCATCTAGATGCTTTGTATCACGATAATGGATCATTCGGCACGATTGGAAACAACTGCCTTGAAATCTTACGCTCAGCTTCATCTAGATGCTTTATTTCACGATAATAGATGATTGAGCCTGATCGGAAGCATTCATTTTAGGATTTAACGCTTAGTTTCATCTTGGTGCAGGAGCATGTAAGGGTAATCTTGCATCACCCAAAATTGATGTCTCTTGTTTTCACTTCTTTCCAAGATTTGTGTTTTTGGACACCCATTTGCGCGAACAACGATCCAGGACCTTCAAAGTTTGCAACGGGCTAAGGATACCCCACTTACTATTTTTAGTAAGTCTTGCCGGAGAAGCGGTTGACCCCAAGATTTTCCCCAGAGCTTCGGAATAGTCAAATAAGCACTCTCGGTAGATCTCATCTCAAGATCGCGTCTAGATTTCAAGATATTGAAGTTTTGATTTTGTGAGGATTCATCCCCTGATTGTATTTCATGAGAGTGGATCATTGAGTGCGATCGCAAATATTTTTCTTGAGATTTTATGATCAACTTCGTCCATATGCTTTATTTTATGACAACTGATGATTGAGCGTGATCGGAAATGTTGGTTTGAATGTTTTATGCTCAGCTTCATCCATATGCCTTATTTCATGATAATGGATCATTAAACGTGATTGGAAACATTTGTTTCAAAATTTTATGCTCAGTTTCATCTAGATGTGCTTTATTTCATGGTATTCCATCATTCAGTGCGATCAGAAACGTTCATTTTACAATTTTACACTCAGTTTCATCTAGATGCTTTGTTTGGTGATAACGAATCACTGCGTGCGATCGAAAACGTTTGTTTTAAAATTTTATGCTTGGATGTGCCTGGGTGCTTTATTTTGTGCGATAATGAAACGTTGTGTGTGATCGAAAACAATTATTTTAAGATTTTATTCGGCACGATTGGAAACAACTGCCTTGAAATCTTACGCTCAGCTTCATCTAGATGCTTTATTTCATGATAATAGATGATTGAGCATGATCGGAAGCATTCGTTTTAGGATTTTATGCTTAGTTTCATCTTGGTGCAGGAACATGTAAGGACACTCTTGCGTCACCCAAAATTGATGTCTTTTGTTTTCACTTCTTTCCAAGATTTGTGTTTTTGGACACCCATTTGCGCGAGTAACGATCCAGGACCTTCAAAGTTTCCAATGGGCTAAGGATACCCCACTTACTATTTTTAGTAAATCTTGCCAGAGAAGCGGTTGACCCCAAGATTTTCCCCAGAACTTTGGAATATTTAAATAAGCACTCTCAGTAGATCTCATCTCAAAATCGGAAACATTTGTTTTGAAATTTTACGATCGGCTTTGTCCATATGCTTTATTTCGTGACAACTGATGATTGAGTGTGATCAGAAACGTTCGTTTGAAAGTTTTACGCTCAGCTTCGTCCAGATGCCTTATTTCATGATAATGGATCATTCGACGTGATCGGAAACATTTGTTTCAAAATTTTGCACTCGATTTCATCTAGATGCTTTATTTCATGGTATTGCATCATTCCGTGCGATTGGAAACATTTGTTTTACAATTTTACACTCAGTTTCGTCTAGATGCTTTGTTTCATGATAATGAATCGCTGCGTGCGATCGGAAACATTTGTTTTAAAATTTTACACTTGGATGTGCCTGGGTGCTTTATTTCGCGTGATAACAAAATGTTGTGTGTGATCAGAAACATTTGTTTTAAGATTTTATGTGCAGTTTCATCTAGATGCTTTGTTTCACGATAATGGATCATTCGGCACGATTGGAAACAACTACCTTGAAATCTTATGCTCAGCTTCATCTAGATGGTTTACTTCACGATAATAGATGATTGAGCATGATGCGAAGCATTTGTTTTAGGATTTGACGCTTAGTTTCATCTTGGTGCAGGAGCGTGTAAGGGCAATCTTGCGTCACCCAAAATTGATGTCTTTTTTTTCACTTCTTTCAAAGATTTGTTTTTTTGGACACCTATTTGTACGAATAACGATCCAGGACCTTCCAAGTTTCCAACGGGCTAAGGATACCCCACTTACTATTTTTAGTATGTCTTGCCGGAGAAGCAGTTAACCCCAAGATTTTCGCCAGAGCTTCGGAATAGTCAAATAAGCACTCTCGATAGATCTCATCTCAAGATTGCCTCTGGATTTCAAGATATTAAAGTTTCAAGTTTGTGAGGATTCATTCCCTAATTGCATTTCATGAGAGTGGATCATTTAGTGCGATCAGAAACATTTGTCTTGAAATTTTATGATCGGCTTTGTCCATATGCTTTATTTCACGACATCTGATGATTGAGCGTGATCGGAAACGTTCGTTTGAAAGTTTTACGCTCAGCTTCGTCCAGATGCTTTATTTCATGATAATGGATCATTCGACGGGATCGGAAACATTTGTTTCAGAATTTTGCACTCGGTTTCATCTAGATGCTTTATTTCATGGTATTGCATAGTTCAGTGTGATCAGAAACATTCATTTTACAATTTTACACTCAGTTTCCTCTAGATGCTTTGTTTCATGATAACAAATCACTGCGTGCGATCGGAAACATTTGTTTTAAAATTTTACGCTTAGATGTGCCTGGGTGCTTTATTTTGCACGATAACGAAATGTTTTGTGTGATCGGAAACATTTTTTTTAAGATTTTATGCACGGTTTCATCTAGATGTTTCACGATAATGGATCATTCGGCACGATTGGAAACAACTACCTTGAAGTCTTATGCTTAGCTTCATCTAGATGCTTTATTTCACAATAATAGATAATTGAGCATGATTGAAAGCATTCGTTTTAGGATTTGACTCTTAGTTTCATCTTGGTGCAGGAGCATGTAAGGGCAATCTTGCGTCACCCAAAATTGATGTCTCTTGTTTTCGCTTCTTTCCAAGATTTGTGTTTTTGGACACCCATTTGCACGAATAACGATCCAGGACCTTCAAAGTTTCCAACGGGCTAAGGATACCCCACTTACTATTTTTAGTGAGTCTTGCCGAAGAAGCAGTTGACCCCAAGATTTTCCCCAGAGCTTCAGAATAGTCAAATAAGCATTCTCGGTAGATCTCATCTCAAGATCGCATCTAGATTTCAAGATATTGAAGTTTTGAATTTGTGAGGATTCATCCCCTAATTGCATTTCATGAGAGTGGATCATTGAGAGCGATCGAAAACATTTGTCTCAAAATTTTATGATCAGCTTCGTCCATATGCTTTATTTCATGACAACTGATGATTGAGCGTGATGGGAAACATTCGTTTGAAAGTTTTATGCTCAGCTTCGTCCAGATGCCTTATTTCATGATAATGGATCATTCGACGTGGTCAGAAACATTTGTTTCAAAATTTTGTGCTCGGTTTGATCTAGATGCTTTATTTAATAGTATTGCATCATTCAGTGCGATCGGAAACATTCATTTTACAATTTTACACTTAGTTTCATCTAGATGCTTTGTTTCGTGATAATGAATCGCAGCGTGCGATCGGAAATGTTTGTTTTAAAATTTTATGCTTAGATGTGCCTGGGTGCTTTATTTCGCATGATAACGAAATGTTGTGTGTGATCAGAAACATTTGTTTTAAGATTTTATGCGCAGTTTCATCTAGATGCTTTGTTTCACGATGATTGAACATTCGACACGATTGGAAACAACTGCCTTGAAATCTTACGCTCAGCTTCTTCTAGATGCAATATTTCATGATAATAGATGATTGAGCATGATCAGAAGCATTCATTTTAAGATTTGACGCTTAGTTTCATCTTGGTGCAGGAGCATGTAAGGGCAATCTTGCTTCACCCAAAATTGATGTCTTTTGTTTTCACTTCTTTCCAAGATTTGTGTTTTTGGACACCTATTTGCGCGAATAACGATCCAGGACTTTCAAAGTTTCCAACGGGCTAAGGATACCCCACTTACTATTTTTAGTAAGTCTTGCCGGAGAAGCGGTTGACCCCAAGATTTTTCCCAGAGCTTCGGAATAGTCAAATAAGCACTCTCGGTAGATCTCATCTCAAGATCGCATCTGGATTTCAAGATATTGAAGTTTTGAGTTTGTGAGGATTCATCCCCTGATTGCATTTCACGATAGTGGATCATTGAGTGTGATTGGAAAAAATTTTCTTGAAATTTTATGATCGGCTTCGTCCATATGCTTTATTTCACGACAACTGATGATTGAGCGTGGTCGGAAATGTTCGTTTGAAAGTTTTACGCTCAGCTTCGTCCAGATGCCTTATTTCATGATAATGGATCATTCGACGTGATCAGAAAGATTTGTTTCAAAATTTTACGCTCGGTTTCATCTAGATGTACTTTATTTCATGGTATTGCATCATTTAGTGGGATCAGAAACATTTGTTTTACAATTTTACACTCAGTTTCATCTAGATGCTTTGTTTCATGATAACGAAACGCTGCGTACGATCGGAAACGTTTGTTTTAAAATTTTATGCTTAGATGTGCCTGGGTACTTTATTTCGTGATAATGAAACGCTGTGTGTGATCAGAAACATTTGTTTTAAGATTTTATGTGCGGTTTCATCTAGATGTTTTGTTTCATGATAATGGATCATTCAGAACAACTGGAAACATCTGCCTTGAAATCTTATGCTCAGCTTCGTCTAGATGCTTTATTTCACGATAATAGATGATTGGGCATGATCAGAAGCATTTGTTTTAAAATTTGACGCTTAGTTTCATCTTGCATCACCCAAAATTCATGTCTTTTATTTTCACTTCTTTCCAAGATTTGTGTTTTCGGACACCCATTTGCGCGAATACGATCCAGGACCTTCAAAGTTTCCAACGGGCTAAGGATACCCCACTTACTATTTTTAGTAAGTCTTGCCGGAGAAGCAGTTGACCCTAAGATTTTCCACAGAGCTTCAAAATAGTCAAATAAGTAGTCTCGGTAGATATCTTCTCAAGATCGCGTTTGGATTTTAAGATATTGAAGTTTTGAGTTTGTGAGGATTCATCCCCTTATTGCATTTCATGATAGTGGACCATTGAGTATGATCGGCTTCGTCCATATGCTTTATTTCATGACAACTGATGATTGAGTGTGGTTGGAAATGTTCGTTTGAAAGTTTTACGCTCAGCTACATCCAGATGCCTTATTTCATGATAATGGATCATTCGACGTGATCGGAAACATTTGTTTCAAAATTTTACACTCGGTTTCATCTAGATGAGCTTTATTTCATGGTATTGCATCATTTAGTGCAATCGAAAACATTTGTTTTACAATTTTACACTCAATTTCGTCTAGATGCTTTGTTTCATGATAATGTATCACTGCGTGCGATCGGAAATGTTTGTTTTAAAATTTTATGCTTAGATGTGCCTGGGTGCTTTATTTCATGATAACAAAATGATGTGTGTGATCGGAAACATTTGTTTTAAGATTTTATGCGCGGTTTCATCTAGATGCTTTGTTTCACAATAATGGATCATTCGGCATGATTGGAAACAACTGCCTTGAAATCTTACGCTCAGCTTCATCTCGATGCTTTATTTCACGATAATAGATGATTGGCCATAATCGGAAGCATTCGTTTTAAGATTTGACGTTTAGTTTCATCTTGGTGCAGGAGCATGTAAGGGCAATCTTGCGTCACCCAAAATTAATGTCTTTTGTTTTCACTTCTTTCCAAGATTTGTGTTTTTGGACACCCATTTGCGCGAATAATGATCCAGGACTTTCAAAGTTTCCAATGGGCTAAGGATACCCCACTTACTATTTTTAGTATGTCTTGCCGGAGAAGCAGTTGGCCCCAAGATTTTCCCCAGAGCTTTGGAATAGTCAAATAAGCACTCTCTGTAGATCTCATCTCAAGATCGCGTCTGGATTTCAAGATATTGAATTTTTGAGTTTGTGAGGATTCATCCCCTGATTGCATTTCACGATAGTGGATCATTGAGTACGATTGGAAACATTTGTCTTGAAATTTTACGATCGGCTTCGTCCATATGCTTTATTTCACGAAAACTGATGATTGAACGTGGTCGGAAACATTCGTTTGAAAGTTTTAGACTCAACTTTGTCCAGATGCCTTATTTCATGATAATGGATCATTTGACGTGATTGAAAACATTTGTTTCAAAATTTTACGCTCGGTTTCATCTAGATGTGCTTTATTTCATGGTATTGAATCATTCAGTAAGATTGGAAACATTCGTTTTACAATTTTACACCCAGTTTCATCTAGATGCTTTGTTTTGTGATAACAAATCACTGCATACGATCGGAAACATTTGTTTTAAAATTTTACGCTTAGATGTGCTTAAGTGCTTTATTTCATGATAACGAAACGCTATGTGTGATCAGAAACGTTTGTTTTAAGATTTTATGTGCAGTTTCATCTAGATGCTTTGTTTCACGATAATGGATCATTCGGCACGACTGGAAACAACTACCTTGAAATCTTACGCTCAGCTTTGTGTAGATGCTTTATTTCACGATAATAGATGATTGGGCATGATCGGAAGCAAACGTTTTAAGATTTGATGCTTAGTTTCATCTTGGTGCAGGAACATGTAAGGGCAATCTTGTGTCACCCAAAATTGATGTCATTTGTTTTCACTTCTTTCCAAGATTTGTGTTTTCGGACACCCGTTTGCGTGAATAACGATCCAAGACCTTCAATGTTTCCAACGGGCTAAGGATACCCCACTTACTATTTTTATTAAGTCTTGCCGGAGAAGCGGTTGACCCCAAGATTTTCCCCAGAGCTTCGGAATAGTCAAATAAGCACTCTCGGTAGATCTCATCTCAAGATCGCATCTGGATTTCAAGATATTGAAGTTTTGAGTTTGTGAGGATTCATCCCCTGATTGCATTTCACGATAGTGGATCATTGAGTGCGATCGGAAACATTTGTCTTGAAATTTTACGATCAGCTTCGTCCATATCCTTTATTTCACGACAACTGATGATTGAGCATGGTCGGAAACAATCGTTTGAAAGTTTTACGATCAGCTTCGTCTAGATGCCTTATTTCATGATAATGGATCATTCGACGTGATCGGAAACATTTGTTTCAAAATTTTACGCTTGATTTCATCTAGATGTGCTTTATTTCATGGTATTGCATCATTCAGTGCGATTGGAAACATTCGTTTTACAATTTTACACTTAGTTTCGTCTAGATGCTTTGTTTCGTGATAACAAATCGCTGCGTGCGATCGGAAATGTTTGTTTTAAAATGTTATGCTTAGATGTGCCTGGGTGCTTTATTTCACGATAACGAAATGTTGTGTGTGATCGGAAATGTTTGTTTTAAGATTTTATGTGCGGTTTCATCTAGATGCTTTGTTTCACGATAATGGATCATTCGGCACGACTGGAAACAACTGCCATGAAATCTTACGCTCAGCTTCCTCTAGATGATTTATTTCACAATAATAGATGATTGGGCATGATCGGAAGCATTCGTTTTAAGATTTGAGGCTTGGTTTCATCTTGGTGCAGGAGCATGTAAGGGAAATCTTGCGTCACCCAAAATCGATGTCTTTTGTTGTCACTTCTTTCCAAGATTTGTGTTTTCGGACACCCATTTGCGCGAATAACGATCCAGGACCTTCAAAGTTTCCAACGGGCTAAGGATACCCCACTTACTATTTTTAGTAAGTCTTGCCAGTGAAGCGGTTGACCCTAAGATTTTCCCCAGAGCTTCGGAATAGTCAAAGAAGCACTCTCGGTAGATCTCATCTCAAGATCGCATCTGGATTTCAAGATATTGAAGTTTCCAGTTTGTGAGGATTCATCCCCTGATTGCATTTCACGATAGTGGATGATTGAGTGCCATCAGAAACATTTGTCTTGAAATTTTACGATCGGCTTCGTCCATATGCTTTATTTCATGACAACTTATGATTGAGCGTGGTTAGAAACATTCATTTGAAAGTTTTACGCTAAGCTTCGTCCAGATGCCTTATTTCATGATAATGCATCATTCAACGTGATCGGAAACATTTGTTTCAAACTTTTATGCTCAGTTTCATCTAGATGGTTTGTTTCATGGTATTGCATCATTTAGTGCGATCAAAAACATTCATTTTACAATTTTACACTTAGTTTCATCTAGATGCTTTGTTTTGTGATAACGAATCACTGCGTGGGATCAGAAACGTTTGTTTTAAAATTTTATGCTTAGATGTGCTTGGGTGCTTTATTTCACGATAACGAAACACTGTGTGTGATCGGAAGCATTTGTTTTAAGATTTTATGTTCGGTTTCATTTAGATGCTTTGTTTCACAATAATGGATCATTCGGCACGATTTGAAACAACTACCTTGAAATCTTACGCTCAGCTTTGTCTAGATGCTCTATTTCACGATAATAGATGATTGAGCATGGAAAGCATTGTACCTGGCAATGTTCAGATCTGCTCTAGTATCAATAAGGAATGCTAGTGGGTATGCCATTATACCTGGAAAGTGGATTGTCAAAATTATTTCTTTCTTATTTATACCTTTTTTATTTCTTTCTTGGCTTTTCCTTCTTCACAGATCTCTTCATTAATCTGTGTTAAGAATTGAACTAACTATAAATATGTTAGCTCTTTCATTTCTATATTTTCTGTTACCAGATTCTCAAGAACTTTCTTGTGATAGAATTCTCCTATCACAGTACCAAAACTCTTCAGAAAAGTAGTGAACATGAATTCATGATTCTGCTCACGGCCTGACAAAGAGAAATTCTCATATTGGACATCACAATATTGTTTAAAATATTTGAGGTCCTTACATTTACCTTTGATAAACTTGTTGTAGGCCAACTTTTCCCTAGTGTTTGTTTTACCAACAAACAGACGGGCCAACTGAGCACATACTTGATCTATACCTCTATCTAACAGCATTTCTCTATAAGCATCATCTAGCCTATCCTAGACATGTCGTGCAACAGTGGTCATTGCATTAAGTGCCTGCTTTATCACCTGTTTTTCATCAGCATCAGCATTAGTGGAAATATAATTTGTGTTTTTGGACACCCATTTGCGCGAATAACGATCCAGGACCTTCAAAGTTTCCAACGGGCTAAGGATACCCCACTTACTATTTTTAGTAAGTCTTGCCGGAGAAGCAGTTGACCCCGAGATTTTCCCCAGAGCTTCAGAATAGTCAAATAAGCACTCTCAGTAGATCTCATCTCAAGATCGCGTCTAGATTTCAAGATATTGAAGTTTCGAGTTTGTGAGGATTCATCCCCTGATTACATTTCACGATAGTGGATCATTGAGTGCGATCGGAAACATTTGTCTTGAAATTTTACGATTGGTTTTGTCCATATGCTTTATTTCATGACAACTGATGATTGAGCATGCTCAGAAACGTTCGTTTGAAAGTTTTACACTCAGCTTCGTCTAGATGCCTTATTTCATGATAATGGATCATTCGACGTGATCAGAAACATTTGTTTCAAAATTTTACGCTCGGTTTCATCTAGATGGTTTGTTTCGTGGTATTGCATCATTCAGTGCAATCAGAAACATTCATTTTACAATTTTACACTCAGTTTCGTCTAGATGCTTTGTTTTGTGATAACGAAATGCTGTGTGTGATCGGAAACATTTGTTTTAAGATTTTATGCACGGTTTCATCTAGATGCTTTGTTTCATGATAATGGATCATTTGGCACGATTGGAAACAACTACCTTGAAATCTTACGCTCAGCTTCGTCTAGATGCTCTATTTCATGATAATAGATGATTGAGCATGATCGGAAGCATTCGTTTTAAGATTTGACACTTAGTTTCATCTTGGCTCAGAAGCATGTAAGGGCAATCTTGTGTCACCCAAAATTGATGTCTTTTGTTTTCACCTCTTTCCAAGATTTTTGTTTTTGGACACCCATTTGCACGAATAACGATCTAGAACCTTCAAAGTTTCCAACAGGCTAAGGATACCCCACTTACTATTTTTAGTAAGTCTTGCCAGAGAAGCGGTTGACCACAGGATTTTCCCCAGAGCTTTGGAATAGTCAAATAAGCACTCTCGGTAGATCTCATCTCAAGATCGCATCTAGATTTCAAGATATTGAAGTTTTGAGTTTGTGAGGATTCATGCCCTGATTGTATTTCACGAGAGTGGATCATTGAGTGCGATCAGAAACATTTGTCTTGAAATTTTACAATCAGCTTCGTCTATATGCTTTATTTCACGACAACTGACAATTGAGCGTGATCAGAAACATTCGTTTAAAAGTCTTATGCTTAGCTTTGTCCAGATGCCTTATTTCATGATAATGGATCATTCGAAGTGATCATATACATTTGTTTCAAAATTTTGTGCTCAGTTTCATCTAGATGCTTTATTTCATGGTATTGCATCATTCAGTGTGATCAGAAACATTTGTTTTACAATTTTACACTCAGTTTCATCTAGATGCTTTGTTTCGTGATAACGAATCGCTGCGTGCGATCGAAAACATTTGTTTTAAAATTTTACGCTTAGATGTGCCTGGGTGCTTTATTTCGTGTGATAACGAAATGTTGTGTGTGATCAAAAACATTTGTTTAAAGATTTTATGCGTGGTTTCATCTAGATGCTTTATTTCACGATAATGGATCATTCGGCACGATTTGAAATAACTTCCTTGAAATCTTACGCTCAGCTTCGTCTAGATGCTTTATTTCACGATAATAGATGATTGAGCATGATCAGAAGCATTCGTTTTAGGATTTGACGCTTAGTTTCATCTTGGTGTAGGAGCATGTAAGGGCAATTTTACGTCACCCAAAATTGATGTCTTTTGTTTTCACTTCTTTCCAAGATTTGTGTTTTTGGACACCCATTTGCACGAATAACAATCCAGGACCTTCAAAGTTTCCAACGGGCTAAGGATACTTGACATACTATTTTTATTAAGTCTTGTCGGAGAAGCGGTTGACCCCAAGATTTTCCCCAGAGCATCAGAATAGTCAAATAAGCACTCTCGGTAGATCTCATCTCAAGATCACGTTTGGATTTCAAGATATTGAAGTTTCAAGTTTGTGAGGATTCATCCCCTGATTGCATTTCATGAGAGTGGAACATTGAGTGTGATCAGAAACATTTGTCTTGAAATTTTACGATCAGCTTCGTCCAAATGCTTTATTTCACAACAACTGATGATTGAGCATGATCAGAAACATTCATTTGAAATTTTTACACTCAGCTTCGTCCAGATGCCTTATTTCATGATAATGGATCATTCGACGTGATCAGAAACATTTGTTTCAAAATTTTGCGCTCAGTTTCAGTGCGATCGGAAACATTCGTTTTACAATTTTACACTCAGTTTCATCTAGATGCTTCGTTTCGTGATAACAAATCATTGCATGCGATTAGAAACGTTTGTTTTAAAATTTTACACTTAGATGTGCCTGGGTGCTTTATTTCGCGATAACGAAACGTTGTGTGTGATCGGAAACATTTGTTTTAAGATTTTATGCGCGGTTTCATCTAGATGCTTTGTTTCACGATAATGGATCAAACAGCATGATTAGAAACAACTGCCTTGAAATCTTACGCTCGGCTTCATCTCGATGCTCTATTTCACGATAATAGATGATTGAGCATGATTGGAAGCATTAGTTTTAAGATTTGACGCTTAGTTTCATCTTGGTGCAGAAGCATGTAAGGGCAATCTTGCATCACCAAAAATTGATGTCTTTTGTTTTCACTTCTTTCCAAGATTTGTGTTTTTGGACACCCATTTGCGCGAATAATGATCCAGGACCTTAAAAGTTTCCAACATGCTAAGAATACCCGACTTACTATTTTTAGTAAGTCTTGCCGGAGAAGCGGTTGACCCCATGATTTTTCCCACAGCCTCAGAATCGTGAAATAAGCACTCTCGGTAGATCTCATCTCAAGATCGCGTCTGGATTTCAAGATATTGAAGTTTCAAGTTTGTGAGAATTCATCCCCTAATTGCATTTCACGATGGTGGATCATTGAGTGCGATCAGAAACATTTGTCTTGAAATTTTATGATTGGCTTCGTCCATATGCTTTATTTCACTACAACTAATGATTGAGTGTGGTCGGAAACGTTCGTTTGAAAGTTTTACACTCAGCTTCCTCCAGATGCCTTATTTCAGGATAATGGATCGTTCGACGCGATCGGAAAAATTTGTTTCAAAATTTTACACTCGGTTTCATCTAGATGCTTTGTTTCATGGTATTGCATCATTCAGTGTGATCAGAAACATTCATTTTACAATTTTACACTTAGTTTTGTCTAGATGCTTTGTTTCGTGATAACGAATCGCTGCGTGCGATCAGAATTTTTTTTTTTAAAATTTTACACTTAGATGTGCCTGGGTCCTTTATTTCGTGATAACGAATCATTGTGTGTGATCAGAAACATTTATTTTAAGATTTTGTGTGCAGTTTCATCTAGATGCTTTGTTTCATGATAATGGATCATTCGGCATGATTGAAAACAATTGCCTTGAAATCTTACGCTCAGCTTCGTCTAGATGCTCTATTTCACAATAATAGATGATTGACCATGATCGGAAGCATTCATTTTAAGATTTGACACTTAGTTTCATCTTGGTGCAAGAGCATGTAAGGGCAATGTTGCGTCACCCAAAATTGATGTCTTTTGTTTTCACTTTTTTCCAAGATTTGTGTTTTTGGACACCCATTTGCGCGAATAACGATCCAGGACCTTCAAAGCTTCCAACGGGCTAAAGATACCCCACTTACTATTTTTAGTAAGCCTTACCAGAGAAGCGGTTGACCCCAAGATTTTCCCCAGAGCTTTGGAATAGTCAAATAAGCACTCTCGGTAGATCTCATCTCAAGATTGCGTTTGGATTTCAAGATATTGAAGTTTCAAGTTTGTGAGGATTCATCCCCTAATTGCATTTCACGAGAGTGGATCATTGAGTGCGATCAGAAACATTTGTCTTGAAATTTTACGATCACCTTCCTCCATATGCTTTATTTCACGACAACTAATGATTGAGCGTGGTCAGAAATGTTCGTTTGAAAGTTTTATGCTCAACTTCGTCCAGATGCCTTATTTTATGATAATGGATCATTTGACGTGATCGGAAACATTTGTTTCAATATTTTACGCTCAGTTTCATCTAGATGCTTTGTTTCGTGGTATTGCATCATTCAGTGTGATCGCAAACATTCGTTTTACAATTTTACACTCAGTTTCATCTAGATGCTTTGTTCCGTGATAACGAATCGCTGCGTGCGATCGAAAATGTTTAATTTAAAATTTTACGCTTAGATGTGGCTGGGTGCTTTAATTCGCGCGATAACGAAATGTTGTGTGTGATCGGAAACATTTGTTTTAAAATTTTATGCGGGGTTTCATCTAGATGCTTTGTTTCACGATAATGGATCATTCGGCACGATTGGAAACAACTGCCTTGAAATCTTACGCTCAGCTTCGTCTAGATGCTTTATTTCACGATAATATATGATTGAGCATGATCGAAAGCATTCGTTTTATGATTTGACGCTTAGTTTCATCTTGGTGCAGGAGCATGTAAGGGCAATCTTGCGTAACCCAAAATTGATAGCTTTTGTTTTCACTTCTTTCCAAGATTTGTGTTTTTGGTTACCCATTTGCCCAAATAACGATCCAGGACCTTCAAAGTTTCCAACGGGCTGAGGATACCCGACTTACTATTTTTAGTAAGTCTTGCCAGAGAAGCGGTTGACCCCAAGATTTTCCCCAGAGCATTGGAATAGTCAAATAAGCACTCTCGGTAGATCTCATCTCAAGATCGCATATGGATTTCAAGATATTGAAGTTTTCAGTTTGTGAGGATTCATCCCCTGATTGCATTTCACGATAGTGGATCATTGAGTGCGATCAAAAACATTTGTCTTTAAATTTTACAATCGGCTTCCTCCATATGCTTTATTTCATGACAACTGATTATTGAGCATGGTCAGAAACGTTCGTTTTAAAGTTTTACGCTCAGCTTTGTCCAGATGCCTTATTTCATGATAATGGATCATTTGATGCGATCGGAAACATTTGTTTCAAAATTTTACGCTCGGTTTCATCTAGATGCTTTGTTTCATGGTATTGCATCATTAAGTGTGATCGGAAACATTCATTTTACAATTTTACACTCAGTTTCGTCTAGATGCTTTGTTTCGTGATAACGAATCGATGCGTGCGATCGGAAACGTTTGTTTTAAAATTTTACACTTAGATGTGCCTGGGTGCTTTATTTCACGATAACGAAACATTGTGTGTGATCAGAAACATTTGTTTTAAGATTTTATGCGTGGTTTCATCTAGATACTTTGTTTCACGATAATGGATCATTCGGCACAATTGCGAACAACTGCCTTGAAATCTTACGCTCGGCTTCGTTTAGATGCTCTATTTCACAATAATAGAAGATTGAGCATGATCGGAAGCATTCGTTTTAAGATTTGATGCTTAGTTTCATCTTAGTGCAGGAGCATGTAAGGGCAATCTTGCGTCACCCAAAATTGATGCGTGAATAACGATCCAGGACCTTCAAAGTTTCCAACGGGCTAAGGATACCCCACTTACTATTTTTAGTAAGTCTTGCCGGAGAAGCGGTTGACCCCAAGATTTTCCCCAGAGCTTCGGAATAGTCAAATAAGCACTCTTGGTACATCTCATGACAATATCGTGTCTGGATTTCAAGATATTGAAGTTTCGAGTTTGTGAGGGTTCATCCCCTGATTGCATTTCACGATAGTGGATCATTCAGTGCGATCGGAAACATTTGTCTTGAAATTTTACGATGGTCTTCCTCCATATGCTTTATTTCATGACAACTGATGATTGAGTGTGGTCAGAAACGTTCATTTGAAACTTTTCCGCTCAGCTATGTCCAGATGCCTTATTTCATGATAATGGATCATTCGACGCGATCGGAAATGTTTGTTTGAAAGTTTTATGCTTGGTTTCATCTAGATGCTTTATTTCATAGTATTGCATCATTCAGTGCGATCGGAAACATTCATTTTACAATTTTACACTCAGTTTCTTCTACATGCTTTGTTTCGTGATAACGAATCACTGCATGCGATCAGAAACGTTTGTTTTAAAATTTTACGCTTAGATGTGCCTGGGTGCTTTATTTTACGCGATAACAAAACGTTGTGTGTAATCAGAAACATTTGTTTTAAGATTTTATGCGTGGTTTCATCTAGATGCTTTGTTTCACAATAATGGATCATTCGGCATGATTGGAAACAACTGCCTTGAAATCTTATGCTCAACTTTGTGTAGATCATTTATTTCGTGATAATAGATGATTGAGAATGATTGGAAGCATTCGTTTTAGGATTTGACGCTTAGTTTCACTTGGTGCAGGAGCATGTAAGGGCAATCTTGCATCACCCAAAATTGATGTCTTTTGTTTTCACTTCTTTCCAGGATTTGTGTTTTTGGACACCCATTTGTGCGAATAACGATCCAGGACCTTCAATGTTTCCAACGGGCTAAGGATACCCCACTTACTATTTTTAGTAAGTCTTACCGGAGAAGCGGTTGACCCAAAGATTTTCCCCAAAGCTTCGAAATAGTCAAATATGCACTCTCGGTAGATCTCATCTCAAGATCGTGTCTGGATTTCAAGATATTGAAGTTTCAAGTTTTTGAGTATTCATCCCCTGATTGCATTTCATGATAGCAGATCATTGAGTGCGATCGGAAACATTTGTCTTGAAATTTTACAATCGGCTTCATCCATATGCTTTATTTCATGACAATTGATGATTGAGCGTGATCAGAAATGTTTGTTTGAAAGTTTTACACTCAGCTTCGTCTAGATGCCTTATTTCATGATAATGGATCATTCGACGTGATCGGAAATGTTCGTTTGAAATTTTTGTGCTCGGTTTCATCTAGATGCTTTATTTCATGGTATTGCATCATTCAGTGCAATCGGAAACATTTGTTTTACAATTTTACACTCAGTTTCACCTAGATGCTTTGTTTCATGATAACGAATCGCTGCGTGCGATCAGAAACGTTTGTTTTAAAATTTTACGTTTACATGTGCCTGGGTGCTTTATTTCGTGTAATAACGAAACGTTGTGTGTGATCGGAAACATTTGTTTTAAGATTTTATGTGCGGTTTCATCTAGATGCTTTATTTCATGATAATGGATCATTCAGCACGATTAGAAACAACTGCCTTCAAATCTTACGCTCAGCTTCATGTAGATGCTTTATTTCATAAAAATAGATGATTGAGCATGATCAAAAGCATTCGTTTTAGGATTTGACGCTTAGTTTCATCTTGGTGCAGGAGCATGTAATGACAATCTTGCGTCACCCAAAATTGATTCTTTTTTTTTCACTTCTTTCCAAGATTTGTGTTTTTGGACACCCATTTGTGCGAATAATGATCCAGGACCTTCAAAGTTTCCAACGGGCTAAGGATACCCCACTTACTATTTTTAGTAAGTCTTGCCAGAGAAGCAGTTGACCCCAAGATTTTCCCCAGAGCTTCGGAATAGTCAAATAAGCACTCTCGGTAGATCTCATCTCAAGATTGCATCTGGATTTCAAGATATTGAAGGTTCGAGTTTGTGAGGATTCATCCCCTGATTACATTTCACGATAGTGGATCATTGAGTGCGATCGGAAACATTTGTCTTGAAATTTTACGATTGGCTTCGTCCATATGCTTTATTTCACGACAACTGATGATTGAGCGTGGTTGGAAACGTTCGTTTGAAAGTTTTACGCTCAGCTTCGTCCAGATGCCTTATTTCATGATAATGGATCATTCAACGTGATCAGAAACATTTGTTTCAAAGTTTTACGCTCGGTCTCATCTAGATGCTTTGTTTCGTGGTATTACATCATTTAGTGCGATCGGAAACATTCATTTTACAATTTTACACTCAGTTTCGTCTAGATGCTTTGTTTCGTGATAATGAATCGCCGCGTGTGATCGAAAATGTTTGTTTTAAAAATTTACGCTTAGATGTACCTGGGTGCTTTATTTCGCGATAATGAAATGCTGTGTGTGATCAGAAACATTTGTTTTAAGATTTAATGCGCAGTTTCATCTAGATGCTTTGTTTCATGATAACAGATCATTCGGCACGATTGGAAACAACTGCATTGAAATCTTATGCTCAGCTTCATCTAGATGCTCTATTTCACGATAATAGATGATTGGGCATGATCAGAAGCATTCGTTTTAAGATTTGACGCTTAGTTTCATCTTGGTGCAGGAGCATGTAAGGGCAATCTTGCGTCACCCAAAATTGATGTCTTTTGTTTTCACTTATTTCCAAGATTTGTGTTTTTGGACACCCATTTGCACGAATAACGATCTAGGACCTTCAAAGTTTCCAACGGGCTAAGGATACCCCACTTACTATTTTTAGTAAGTCTTGCCGGAGAAGCGGTTGACCCCAAGATTTTCCGCAGAGCTTAGGAATAGTCAAATAAGAACTCTCGATAGATCTCACCTCAGGATCGCATCTGGATTCCAAGATATTGAAGTTTTGATTTTGTGAGGATTCGTCCACTGATTGCATTTCATGATAGTGGATCATTGAGTGCGATCAGAAACATTTTTCTTGAAATTTTATGATCAGCTTCATCCATATCCTTTATTTCACGACAATTGATGATTGAGCGTGGTCGGAAACGTTCGTTTGAAAGTTTTATGCTCAGCTTCGTCCAGATGCCTTATTTCAAGATAATGGATCATTCGACGTGATCGGAAACATTTGTTTCAAAATTTTACGCTCGGTTTCATCTAGATGCTTTGTTTTGGGGTATTGCATCATTCAGTGTGATTGGAAACATTTGTTTTACAATTTTACACTCAGTTTCGTCTAAATGCTTTGTTTCATGATAACGAATCGCCGTGTGCAATCGGAAACGTTTGTTTTAAATTTTTATGCTTAGATGTGCCTAGGTGCTTTATTTCACGATAACAAAACGCTGTGTGTGATTAGTAACATTTGTTTTAAGACTTTATGCGTAGTTTCATCTAGATGCTTTTTTTCATGATAATGGATCATTCGGCACGATTGGAAACAACTGCCTTGAAATCTTACGCTCAGCTTCGTCTAGATGCTCTATTTCACGATAATAGATGATTGGGCATGATCGGAAGCATTCATTTTAAGATTTGATGCTTAGTTTCATCTTGGTGCAGGAGCATGTAAGGGCAATCTTGCGTCACCCAAAATTGATGTCTTTTATTTTCACTTCTTTCCAAGATTTGTGTTTTTGGACACCCATTTGCGCGAATAACGATCCAGGACCTTCAAAGTTTCCAACGGGCTAAGGATACCCCAATTAGTATTTTTAGTAATTCTTGTCGGAGAAGCGGTTGACCCCAAGATTTTCCCCAGAGCTTCGGAATAGTCAAATAGACACTCTCGGTAGATCTCATCTCAATATCGCGTCTAGATTTCAAGATATTGAAGTTTCAAGTTTGTGAGGATTCATCCCCTGATTGCATTTCACGATAGTGGATCATTGAGTGCGATCGGAAACATTTGTCTTTAAATTTTACGATCGGCTTCATCGATATGCTTTATTTCATGACAACTAATGATTGAGCGTGGTCGAAAACGGTCATTTGAAAGTTTTATGCTCAGCTTCGTCTAAATGCCTTATTTCATGATAATGGATCATTCAACGTGATCAGAAACATTTGTTTCAAAATTTTGCGCTCAGTTTCATCTAGATGCTTTATGTCATGGTATTGCATCATGCAGTGTGATCGGAAACATTCGTTTTACAATTTTACACTCAGTTTTGTCTAAATGCTTTGTTTCGTGATAACAAATCGCTTCGTGCGATCAGAAACATTTGTTTTAAAATTTTACACTTAGATGTGCCTGGGTGCTTTATTTCACGCGATAACGAAATGTTGTGTGTGACCGGAAACATTTGTTTTAATATTTTATGCGCGGTTTCATCTAGATGCTTTGTTTCACGATAATGGATCATTTGGCACGATTGGAAACAACTTCCTTGAAATCTTACGCTCAGCTTCGTCTAGATGCTTTATTTCACGATAATAGATGATTGAGCATGATCGGAAGCATTCGTTTTAGGATTTGATGTCTTTTGTTTTCACTTCTTTCCAAGATTTGTGTTTTTGGACACCCATTTTTGCGAATAACGATCCAGGACCTTCAAAGTTTCCAACAAGCTAAGGATACCCCACTTACTATTTTTAGTAAGTCTTGCCGGAGAAGCGGTTGACCCCAAGATTTTCCCCAGAGCTTAGGAATAGTCAAGTAAGCACTCTCGGTAGATCTCATCTCAAGATCACGTCTGGATTTCATGATATTGAAGTTTCAAATTTTTGAGGATTCATTGCCTGATTGCATTTCATGAGAGTGGATGATTGAGTGCGATCGAAAACATTTGTCTTGAAATTTTACGATCAGCTTTGTCCATATACTTTATTTCACAACTGATGATTGGGCGTGATCGGAAACGTTCGTTTCAAAGTTTTACACTCAGCTTCATCCAGATGCTTTATTTCATGACAATGGATCATTTGACGTGATCAGAAACATTTGTTTCAAAATTTTGCGCTCAGTTTCATCTAGATGCATTATTTCATGGTATTGCATCATTTAGTGTGATCAGAAACATTCGTCTTACAGTTTTACACTCAGTTTCATCTAGATGCTTTGTTTCGTGAGAACGAATCGCTGCATGTGATCGAAAATGTTTGTTTTAAAATTTTACGCTTAGATGTGCCTGGGTGCTTTATTTGGTGCGATAACGAAATGTTGTGTGTGATTGGAAACATTTGTTTCAAGATTTTATGCGCAGTTTCATCTAGATGCTTTATTTCACGATAATGGATCATTCGGCACGATTAGAAACAACTGGCTTGAAATCTTACGTTCAGCTTCGTCTAGATGCTTAATTTCATGTTAATAGATGATTGAGCATGATCGGAAGCATTCATTTTAGGATTTGACGCTTAGTTTCATCTTGGTGCAGGAGCAAGTAAGGGCAATCTTGCGTCGCCCGAAATTGATGTTTTCTGTTTTCACTTCTTTCCAAGATTTGTGTTTTTGGACACCTATTTGCGTGAATAACGATCCAGGACCTTCCAAGTTTCAAGTTTTTGAGGATACATCCCCTGTTTGTATTTCATGAGAGTGGATCATTGAGTGCGATCGGAAACATTTGTCTTGACATTTTACGATTGGCTTCATCCATATGCTTTATTTCACGACAACTGATGATTGAGCGTGATCGGAAACATTTGTTTGAAAGTTTTACTCTCAGCTTCATCCAGATGACTTATTTCATGATAATGGATCATTTGACATGATTAGAAACATTTGTTTCAAAATTTTGCGCTCAATTTCATCTAGATGCTTTATTTCATGGTATTGCATCATTCAGTGTGATCAAAAACATAGGTTTTACAATTTTACACTCAGTTTCATCTGGATGCTTTGTTTCGTGATAACGAATCGCTGCGCGTGATTGGAAACATTTGTTTTAAAATTTTACGCTTGGATGTGCCTAGGTGCTTTATTTCGCGCGATAATGAAATGTTGTGTGTGATCAAAAACATTTGTTTTAACATTTTATGCGCGGTTTCATCTAGATGCTTTGTTTCACGATAATGGATCATTCGGCATGATTGGAAACAACTACCTTGAAATCTTACGCTCAGCTTCATCTAGATGCTTTATTTCACGATAATAGATGATTAAGCATGATCAGAAGCATTCGTTTTAGGATTTGATGCTTAGTTTCATCTTGGTGCAGGAGCATGTAAGGGCAATCTTGCGTCACCCAAAATTGATGTCTTTTGTTTTCACTTCTTTCCAAGATTTGTGTTTTTGGACACACATTTGCATGAATAACAATCTAGGACCTTCAAAGTTTCCAACGGGCTAAGGATACCCAACTTACTATTTTTAGTAAGTCTTGCCGGAGAAGCGGTTGACCCCAAGACTTTCCGTAGAGCTTCGAAATAGTCAAATAAGCACGCTCGGTAGACCTCATCTCAAGATCACGTCTAGATTTCAAGATATTGTAGTTTCAAGTTTGTGAGGATTCATCCCCTGATTGCATTTCATGAGAGTGGATCATTGAGTGTGATCGGAAACATTTGTCTTGAAATTTTATGATCAGCTTCGTCCATATGCTTTATTTCACGACAACTAATGATTGAGCGTGATCGGAAATGTTCATTTGAAAGTTTTACGCTCAGCTTCATCTAGATGCATTGTTTCGTTAGAACGAATTGCTGCGTGCAATCGAAAATGTTTGTTTTAAAATTTTACTCTTAGATGTGCCTGGGTGCTTTATTCGGTGCGATAACGAAACGTTGTGTGTGATCGGAAACATTTGTTTTAAGATTTTATGCACGGTTTCATCTAGATGCTTTGTTTCACGATAATGAATCATTTACAATGATTGGAAACAACTACCTTGAAATCTTACACTCAGCTTCATCTAGATGCTTTATTTCACAATAATAGATGATTGAGCATGATCAGAAGCATTCGTTTTAGGATTTGACGCTTAGTTTCATCTTGGTACAGGAGCATGTAAGGGTGATCTTGCGTCACCCAAAATTGATGTCTTTTGTTTTCACTTCTTTCCAAGATTTGTGTTTTTAGACACCCATTTGTTCGAATAACGATCCAGGACCTTCAAAGTTTCCAACGGGCTAAGGATACACCACTTACTATTTTTAGTAAGTCTTACCGGAGAAGCGGTTGACCCCAAGATTTTCCCCAGAGCTTCGGAATAGTCAAATAAGCACTCTCGATAGATCTCATCTCAAGATCGCATCTAGATTTCAAGATATTGAAGTTTCAAGTTTGTGAGGATTCATCTCCTGATTGCATTTCATGAGAGTGGATCATTGAGAGCGATCGGAAACATTTGTCTTGAAATTTTATGATTGGCTTCATCCATATGCTTTATTTCACGACAACTGATGATTGAGCATGATCAGAAACGTTTGTTTGAAAGTTTTACGCTTAGCTTCGTCCAGATGCCTTATTTCATGATAATGGATCATTCAACGTGATCGGAAATATTTGTTTCAAAATTTTGCACTCGGTTTCATCTAGATGCTTTATTTCATGGTACTGCATCATTCAGTGTGATTGGAAACGTTCATTTTACAATTTTACACTTAGTTCCATCTAGATGCTTTGTTTCATGATAACGAATCGCTGCGTGCGATCGGAAACGTTTGTTTCAAAATTTTACGCTTGGATGTGCCTGGGTGCTTTATTTTGCGCGATAACGAAACGTTGTGTGTGATTGGAAACATTTGTTTTAAGATTTTATGTGCGGTTTCATCTAGATGCTTTATTTCATGATAATGGATCATTCGGCATGATTGGAAACAGCTGCCTTGAAATCTTACGCTCAGCTTCGTCTAGATGCTTTATTTCATGATAATAGATGATTGAGCATGATCGGAAGCATTCGTTTTAGGATTTCACGCTTAGTTTCATCTTGGTGCAGAAGCATGTAAGGGCAATCTTGCATCACCCAAAATTGATGTCTTTTTTTTTTCACTTCTTTCCAAGATTTGTGTTTTTGGACACCCATTTGTGCGAATAACGATCCAGGTCCTGCCAAGTTTCTAACGGGCTAAGGATACCCCACTTACTATTTTTAGTAAGTCTTGCTGGAGAAGCGGTTGACCCCAAGATTTTCCCTAGAGCTTTGGAATAGTCAAATAAGCACTCTCGGTAGATCTCATCTCAAGATCGCGTTTAGATTTCAAGATATTGAAGTTTCGAGTTTGTGAGGATTCATCCCCTGATTGCATTTCAGAGAGTGGATCATTGAGTGCGATCGGAAACATTTGTCTTTAAATTTTACGATCGGCTTTGTCCATATGCTTTATTTCATGACAACTGATGATTGAGCATGATCAGAAATGTTCATTTGAAGGTTTTATGCTCAGCTTCGTCCAGATGCCTTATTTCATGATAATGGATCATTCGACATTATCGAAAACATTTGATTCAAAATTTTGTGCTTGGTTTCATGTAGATGCTTTATTTGATGGTATTGCATCATTCAGTGCAATCAGAAACATTCATTTTACAATTTTACACTCAGTTTCGTCTAGATGCTTTGTTTCGTGATAACGAATCGCTGCGTGTGATTGGAAATATTTATTTTAAGATTTTATGTGCGGTTTCATCTAGATGCTTTGTTTCACGATAATGGATCATTCGGCACGATTGGAAACAACTACCTTGAAATCCTATGCTCAGCTTCATCTAGATGCTTTATTTCATGATAATAGATGATTGAGCATGATCTGAAGCATTCGTTTTAGGATTTGATCCTTAGTTTCATCTTGGTGCAGGGGCATGTAAGGGCAATCTTACGTCACCCAAAATTGATGTCTTTTGTTTTCACTTCTTTCCAAGATTTATGTTTTTGGACACCCATTTGCGCGAATAACGATCCAGGACCTTCCAAGTTTCCAACAGGCTAAGGATATCCCACTTACTATTTTTAATAAGTCTTACCGGAGAAGCGGTTGACCCCAAGATTTTCCCCAGAGCTTTGAAATAGTCAAATAAGCACTCTTGATAGATCTCATCTCAAGATCACGTCTGGATTTCAAGATATTGAAGTTTCGAGTTTGTGAGGATTCATCCCCTGATTGCATTTCATGAGAGTGGATCATTGAGTGCGATCAGAAACATTTGTCTTAAAATTTTATGATCAGCTTTGTCCATATGCTTTATTTCACTACAACTGATGATTGAGCGTGATCAGAAACATTCCTTTGAAGGTTTTACGCTCAGCTTCGTCCAGATGCCTTATAACATGATAATTGATCATTCGACGTGATCGAAAACATTTGTTACAAAATTTTGCGCTCAGTTTCATCTATATGCTTTATTTCATGGTAATGCATCATACAGTGTGATTGGAAACATTCCTTTTACAATTTTACACTCAGTTTCGTCTAGATGCTTTGTTTTATGATAACGAAACGCTTTGTGCGATCAGAAATGTTTGTTTTAAAATTTTATGCTTGGATGTGCCTGGGTGCTTTATTTCACGTGATAACGAAACTTTGTGTGTGATCAGAAACATTTGTTCTAAGATTTTATGCACGGTTTCATCTAGATGCTTTTTTTCAAGATAATGGATCATTCCGCACGATTGGAAACAACTGCCTTGAAATCTGACGCTCAGCTTCATCTAGATGCTTTATCTCACGATAATAGATGATTGAACATGATCAGAAGCATTCGTTTTAGGATTTGACGCTTATTTTCATCTTGTTGCAGGAGCATGTAAGGGCAATCTTGCGTCACCCAAAATTGATGTCTTTTGTTTTCACTTGTTTCTAAGATTTGTGTTTTTGGACACCCATTTGTGCGAATAACGATCCAGGACCTTCAAAGCTTCCAATGGGGTAAGGATACCCCACTTACTGTTTTTAGTAAATCTTGTCAGAGAAGCGGTTGACACCTAGATTTTCCCCAGAGCTTCAGAATACACAAATAAGCATTCTCGGTAGATCTCATCTCAACATCGCGTCTGGATTTCAAGAGATTGAAGTTTCGAGTTTGTGAGGATTCATCCCTTGATTGCATTTCATGAGAGTGGATCATTGAGTGTGATCGAAAACATTTGTCTTGAAATTTTACGATCGGCTTCGTCCATATGCTTTATTTCATGACAACTGATGATTGAGAGTGTTCGGAAACGTTCCTTTGAAAGTTTTATGCTCAGCTTCGTCCAAATGCCTTATTTCATGATAATGGATCATTTAACGTGATCAAAAACATTTGTTTCAAAATTTTATGCTCCGTTTCATCTAGATGCTTTGTTTCGTTGTATTGCATCATTCAGTGCGATCGGAAACATTTGTTTTACAATTTCACACTCAGTTTCGTCTAGATGCTTTGCTTCGTGATAACGAATCACAGCGTGCAATCGGAAACATTTGTTTTAAAATTTTACGATTAGATGTGCCTGGGTGCTTTATTTTGCGATAACGAAACGTTGTGTGTGATCAGAAACATTTGTTTTAAGATTTTATGTGTAGTTTCATCTAGATGCTTTATTTCACGATAATGGATCATTCGGCACGATTGGAAACAACTGCCTTGAAATCTTACACTCGGCTTTGTCTAGATGCTCTATTTCACGATAATAGATGATTGAGCATGATCGGAAGCATTCGTTTTAAGATTTGACACTTCGTTTCATCTTGGTGCAGGAGCATGTAAGGGCAATCTTGCGTAACCCAGAATTGATATCTTTTGTTTTCACTTCTTTCGAAGATTTGTATTTTTGGACACCCATTTGTGCAAATAACGATCCAGGACCTTCAAAGTTTCCAACGGGCTAAGGATACCCCACTTACTATTTTTAGTAAATCTTGCCGGAGAAGCGGTTGACCCCAAGATTTTCCCCACAGCTTTGGAATAGTCTAATAAGCACTCTCGGTAAATCTCATCTCAAGATCACGTCTAGATTTCAAGATATTGAAGTTTCAAGTTTGTGAGGATTCATCCCCTGATTGCATTTCACGATAGTGGATCATTAAGTGCGATCGGAAACATTTTGTTTTGAAATTTTACCGTCAGATTCCTCCATATCCTTTATTTCACGACAACTGATGATTGAGTGTGGTCAGAAACGTTCGTTTGAAAGTTTTACGCTCAGCTTCGTCCAGATGCCTTATTTCATGATAATGTATCATTCGACACGATCGGAAACATTTGTTTCAAAATTTTATGCTCGGTTTCATCTAGATGCTTTATTTCATGGTATTGCATCATTCAGTGCGATTGGAAACATTCATTTTACAATTTTACACTCAGTTTCGTCTAGATGCTTTGTTTCATGATAACAAATCGCTGTGTGCGATCGGAAACCTTTGTTTTAAAATTTTACTCTTAGATGTGCCTGGGTGCTTTATTTCGCTATAACGAAACATTGTGTCTGATCGGAAACAATTGTTTTATGATTTTATGCTCGGTTTCATCTAGATGCTTTGTTTCACGATAATGGATCATTCGGCACGATTGGAAACAACTGCCTTGAAATCTTATGCTCAGCTTCGTCTAGATACATTATTTCGTGATAATAGATGATTGAGCATGATTGGAAGCATTCATTTTAGCATTTGACGCTTAGTTTCATCCTGGTGCAGGAGCATGTAAGGGCAATCTTGCATCACCCAAAATTGACGTCTTTTATTTTTACTTCTTTACAAGATTTCGTGTTTTTGGACACCCATTTGTGCGAATACTGATCCAGGACCTTCGAAATTTCCAACGGGCTAAGGATACCCCACTTACTATTTTTCGTAAGTCTTGTCAGCGAAGCGGTTGACCGCAAGATTTTCCCCAGAGCTTCGGAATAGTCAAATAAGCATTCTCTGTAGATCTCATCTCAAGATCGCGTCTGGATTTCAAGATACTAAAGTTTTAATTTTTTGAGGATTCATCCCCTGATTGCATTTCATGATTGGGGATCATTGAGTGCGATCGGAAACATTCGTCTTGAAATTTCATGATCGGTTTCGCCCATATGCTTTATTTCACGACAACTAATGATTGAGCGTGATCGGAAATGTTCGTTCGAAAGTTTTACGCTCAGTGTCGTCCAGATGCCTTATTTCATGATAATGGATGATTCGACGTGATCGGAAACATTTGTTTCAAAATTTTTAGCTTAGTTTCATCTAGATGCTTTATTTCATGGTATTGCATCATTCAGTGTGATCAGAAACATTCGTTTTACAATTTTACACTCAGTTTCGTGTAGATGCTTTGTTTCATGATAACAAATCTCTGCGTGCGATCGGAAATGAAATGTTGTGTGTCATCGGAAACATTTGTTTTAAGATTTTATGTGCGGTTTCATCTACACGCTTTGTTTCACGATAATGGCTCATTCGGCACGATTGGAAACAACTGCCTTGAAATCTTACGTTCAGCTTCGTCTAGATGGTTTATTTCACGATAATAGACGATTGACCATGATCGGAAGCATTCGTTTTAAGATATGACACTTAGTTTCATCTTGGTGCAGAAGCATGTAAGGAAAATCTTGCGTCACCCAAAATTGATGTCTCTTGTTTTCACTTCTTTCCAAGATTTGTGTTTTTGGACACCCATTTGCGCGAATAATGATCCAGGACCTTCCAAATTTCCAACGGGCTAAGGATACCCCACTTACTATTTTTAGTAAATCTTACCGAAGAAGCGGTTGACCCCAAGATTTTCCCCAGAGCTTCGGAATAGTCTAATAAGCACTCTCGGTAAATCTCATCTCAAGATCACGTCTGGATTTCAAGATATTGATGTTTCGAGTTTGTGAGGATTCATCCCCTGATTGCATTTCACGATAGTGGATCATTAAGTGTGATCGGAAACATTTTGTTTTAAAATTTTACGGTCGGCTTCCTCCATATCCTTTATTTCACGACAACTGATGATTGAGTGTAGTCAGAAATGTTCGTTTGTGTAGACACCCAAATTTGTCCATGTCTTGCAACACCTAGTTAAAAATATCACTTAGACATCATGTAGCATTTTGTCGTAAATCCCACTCTTAATCCCATCCTTATTCCATTAGCCAATTAATTAAATAAATTTTATTTATTTAATTAAAACCCCATTCAATCCCATCCTTATCCCACTTAGCCAATTAATTAAATAAATTTTATTTATTTAATTAATATCCATATCATATCCCAACTAATTCAAATATTTTATTTGAATTAAGTTCCCCACTATCTAATTAATTAAATAAATTTTATTTATTTAATTAATATCCAACTCATATCCCAACTAATTCAAATATTTTATTTGAATTAAGTTCTCATCATAAGCTGACTTTCCAATTAATTAAATAAATTTTATTTAATTTAATTAATTTATCTTATCATTTAGCCGACATGTGTGCCTCTTTCATTTAAAAAAGATAAGTGGTACTATAGCCTTTTATTTAATATCTTTCATATGTAGTACTTTTTATGTACACAAGCACACATGAGCCCTATTCTCCTTGACACTTGTCAAATGACTACAACTCCCTTGAAGAGTGGGATAACCGAATCAATCCTAGCTGTCCACATCAATCATTTAGCTTTTTAATCTCAACCGCCCATTTGAACCAAGCCTTTTCTATAAATCAAACCCCTCATAAGCCATTAGCATGCATGGAGCTTCAAGTACCATTATTCTATTGAAATATCATTAGAGCCTTTGCATCTTTCATCTATCATCTTCATCTTAATGTTATGCTGCAGAAATGAGCACCCAACATTCCTCCAACAATAATCCTTCAAAATTTTGCATGCTCATGCGAGGTGGAGAAGAGCAATGGAGATAAATCAAGCATAGCGTAGAGATCAGTTTGCATTTACATTTCTTATTTTGATTTTCATGTTGTCTTGTGCTTCATTGTGCATTGCTAGGGTTTTATCATTGTTGATTCTTCATTTATCCTATTTGCAATTTTACCCTAACATACATTTGGCACGCCCGGTGGGACTCACTTTGCTTGATCTTTTTTGCAGGTTTTTGTAGTAAAAATTTGCATTCATATAACCCCCATTGTTGAGTTTTGCAGGTTTAATTAACTTTTTGTTGCAGATCTGCTACTTTTTGGACAAAACCCTAGGTTTTAAAGATTTCATCATATCTTCCAAACGGCTATGAATTTTTCTACACGATTTTAGTAGAAGTTTGTCCATGATATAAGGAAGCTACAGCAAAAAAATTTTGGGTTTATCGCGATTTTTGCGGGATTTATCATGTTTTTATGTTTTTTCATAAAATCACAATTTTGGGCGCAAATCAGCGAATTTTTCAGACATTTTTACATTTCTGGAAATCTCTCAAAATTCTAATGGGGGTTTGTGTTTTACAGATTTAATTTAGAGGTCATTTATAGTGCGAAAAAATCAGATCTTTGCTGACTGTACCATTTTCATAAATCCGCATTTCTGGGCGCAAATCAGGGAATTTTTCTGATTTCTTTACATTTTCGGAAAGCTCTTTGAAAATTAATGGGGGTCTCTTCTTTGATTTTTTAATTTTCGAATCAAAAATCTATCGAAATAATCAAATCTAATTCGGCTATGCATATAAAATTATAATTTTCCTTGCCTGATGAGCCTATTTTTTATGCCTGCATTATAATATCATTTTTTTATGTTGTAGGTGATCATAAGGAGCTGAAGCAACATTGATATCAACATCTACAACAATTTGGATAGCGAATTAACCAGGTGCAATCATTTCATTTCTCATCTTCTAATCATTGTTTGCAAACACATTTGGATTTTGGGCATAAAACAAACAATTATTTGCAAATTCACATCAAAAAATTAGGCTAAAATAAACCATTGTCTTTCATCATATTTAGATTTGGGCTTTAAAACAAACAAGTGCTTTCATTGTCTTCCACACATTGAATCTCTAAGGTTAATGAACCCCATGCGAGTGTGACTAAGTAAATGTGTATGCTCTCTCCTCGCGTCCCAACACGAACTTGGAGATCAAAAACATTTACTTGTGTTGCTTTTGTTTAGCCTTAGAGAGGCCTGCCTTGGTATCCACCCCAAGGGAACGACCTCAAGTGGTATTTTCATCCGGTCCGCTATAAAAATCAGAGGATAAGGCGAAAGCCAAGTCTAACCGGTATTAGCACTCACCATATAGTGCTAACTCGAAAGGAGGTGTACCTGTGTATATTAAAACTCCTAGTAGGGTTAGTTAAAGTCTTAAGTGGCTTGATGGATGCTCGTGGGGTGCCGGTCCCCCAGATTTTCACTAGAACCTCCTTGTGATAGTGGCCTTGCCTTGACTAGGACTTGTTGAATTGTCTTCACATGCTTGCTTAACCAACATCACATTATTCCAAACTAATAACTTGCTTATGTGTCTTGCGTGAGTGATTCATGTGTGTATATGCATAATCATTTGTTTGAATATTGCCACATCAAGCTCTAAACACCCAAACACATAAAGACAAGTTATCGTACACATTCTTCCAATAACATTCAAACCTAATCACTTTCATCCCAAACATAGCCAAGTCATCCAAACAAGCCACATCATCATCCAAATCCCTAAACAAGCACTTGCTAAAAGGACTTAAGATAAACACTTGGTGACAACATGTCTACACTAGAGGACCCAACAATCAAATTCCAAAGATTCCTCCAAAATCTTTATCAAGGATCACAACCCCTAAACCAAGACGCCATTGAAATATTACAATTCTTCATCCAAAAAGCTCAACCCCATGTAAGCCAATCACCTCATCTGCAAAACCTTGTAATCCAAGTTCAACACCTTTTAGCCACTAGTCAAGCTCAACAAGTACAGCAATCCTTAGCCATTCCATACCAACCTAATCCACCTCATAGCCACATGTCATATCCATCCACTTCCTATCAACTTAATCCACCTATCCACCAAGTCAATGCCACATCAACCTATGAATATCCACCTCAAGCTTATTCAATCCCTCATGCTGACATTCCAATGCACTACCAAGCCCATCCACAAAGCAATCAAGTGATATTACAAGAACAACATCTAAGTCCCAATGGCTCTTTGTACATAAATCAAGTAAGTCCAATGCACCACCAAGCACCATTGATAGATCTAAATCCACCTTTACAACAAGAAGCACATGCAAGTCCCAATGGCCCTTTGTACATAAATCAAATGAGTCCAAGTTATCCTATGCAAGATCTAATTACTTTTGACAAGGGAGATACCAATCTAGAGTGGCCTTCATCATCTAATCACCCACCAACACATGAGCCAACTAATCCTATCCCAACACCACCATGTGATCCTACTCCTAGTCCATTGGTCCATCAACCTTCCAAATCACGAAGCCTTTCATTACCTTCATCACCAAGTCATTCTATTCCTTCACCAAAGGATGCGGCTGAGAGAGTTTTACAAAGGATGCTTGAAGCAAAACTCATTGAACTTCCTAAAGTCAAATCATGTGAAGAAAGTCCATATGATGAACATGATTATTGTGCATACCATAGGACCAAAGGCCACAATACAAATCAATGCCCAATATTTGTTCCAATTATTTACAAGGTGTACCTACCTATAATGGGAAATCATGCCACATCATCCCCACCTAGTCCAAATCCAAATCCATCCAATCCAATTAGCCCTCAACCTAATCCTAATCATAAGCCTACAACACCATCTACCCTTATCATCCATCCATTATATTGCTCATCCAATCATACACTTGCAAAGGATGTGATCCATTGGCTACTAGCTAGGAATAAACTACCTCCATGTCAAACACCCATTTATGAGCCTACCAAAGAACTTCCAAAGGTCATAATCCCATCATGTGGTCCACCTATCCTTGAGCCTATCCAAGAGCCCTCCATTAACATTCTTAGCCCTTCAAGCCCATCATGTGACATACAATCCATCAAGCCTATTTGTGAACCTTCTATCATTAATCCAAGTCAAGAGTCATCATGTTCTTATGTTGTTGACCAAGAGCCTATCCAAAAGCCTTCCACTTCCATTCAAGAAACCCAAGAGGTATGCCAAGAGTTTAATCTTAAACATGTGGAAACATTAAGCCCTAGTCTAACTCAAGATCAAAACACTTTCATGCAACCCATCCATAACATTTACCTTCTTTATGATCAAGATGATACCTATGAAGAAACTATCCATGAGCACCTTGATCCTATCCATAATCCTAGATCTATCCATGAGCAAGATATCCACATTGCTCCTACTCATCCACTATCTAGCCCTATCCATAATGAGCAAACATCCACTTGTCATGATGAGACACTTGTCCCCCAAGTAAGCATAAAAGATCAAACAAATAGCTTGGATCTTAGCGAACATAATCAAGATCCTAATGATCATCCTTCCATATCCACCATCGATTCCACTTCAAGTCCACCATCATGTCCACTTGGTCTTATGACCTTCCTCCATGAATGTTCTTCCTTAGGACAACAACAACCATTGTCCTCCATTTTATCTTCTCCATCCAATAAAGAACTCAAGTCTAGTTCCCAAAACACATCTAGTCCCATAGTTAATTGCATCCTCCAAAACATGAACTACCAAGGTAAAGGTCTAGGCCTTTATAAACAAGGTATTTTGGAGCCAAACCATGTCAAGATTCCTTCCTGCTCATATGGCCTTGAATACACACCCCAAGGTAAACAAGGCCAAGATGTTGGTAATCTCTTCATGCATCCTAAACCTATCACTTTCCATCGCACCCCCCATCATCTACCCAAAACATATGTAGCCATTCCATTTCCATCATCCTATAAATGTCAAAAACATGTGACCATACACCTTCCACCATCCACTTTGCCTCCATTACTTCCAACTCCAAATATCCCTCCATCCACCTTGCCACCATTGCTTCTAACACCTAACATACATATCATTCATAAGTATCCTTACATCCCTAATCATGACCAACAAAAGCACACATCGTTTAAGCATAAAGATTCCAATCATTCCATCCACTCCACCCACCCCATGGGATTCCAAAATAAACATTTGGATGCCTTTATCTATAAAGCCAAAAATCCAACTAAAAATCCTAAGGACTCTCATGCCTTAGGGCACAAACATGAAAAATCAATGCAAAGAACCAAAGCAAAGCAATCCAAAAAGCTATCCAAGCCCTTACCTTCAAAAACAAAGCCCAAAAGCAAAATGGTTTGGGTTCCTAAGCAAATATATAGCAAAGCAAATGAGGCATCCTCATCCACATCTCAAGAATCTCAATCCCCTATATCCATCCAAGAGCCTATTTCCATACAAAACTTCCATTCCCTTCAAAAATCCCACAAGCAAAGCAAAAGCACTAAAAATACTAAATCTATGTGGGTTCCTAAATCACTTCATCAACCATCTCCTAAGCAAACATCTCCATTGCTTCCTACACCACCATCCAATCACAAGCTTCAATGTTTAACATGGTGTGTGCAACCATTGGTCATGGTTCCCTTCCACTCTGCAACACCTCCACATAACTACATCCACCCATCTTCCATCCATTATCCTACGTATCTTCCCAATCACCTTCCTATGGTCCATGCTTTGGCATAAGCTTTTCATCCATCTTCATTCCATAAGCCTATATAAATCCACTATCCCCATCCATCTATCCTTGCATGAATCTTTCATCATCCACTATCTACCTACTCCATCTCCCATCCATGCAATCCCTTATCAACATCTATGAGCATAATGACATGGTCCATGCGAAGACATCATCCATCTCTAATGGGACAATATCACCTCTCATAGCACTAGCCACCTCCTATCCATTACCATGGTGAAAACCTGGCAAACAGGCGCCATGTGTAATTGTCAAGCCATCTAAAAGCAAAAAAAAGAAAAAAAGTAAAAAAGAAGAAAAAAAAATCAAAAAAAGTAAAGAGAAAGCCCTTCGTCCAATGGTGAAAACCTGGCAAACAGGCACCTTGGATAAGTACCATGATGAAAACCTGGTAAATAGGCGTCATGTGTAGGTTGATCTTCTATGTCACTTACATTTGGGGGCACATTGTCTCATTCAACCTATCCATTTCCAAACTATCTATCCCATTATATCATACCAACCTATCTTATCCTATCTTGCCATCCTACCATCCTTAGCCATTACATAAACATGCCTATCTTACTGAATCCATTTACCCATCCTTCCACCTTTTGATCTTGATGAAGACATAGGGGCAAAATGTTGAAACATGTTTGGATATTTCTTGACATACCTTCTTTCCAAACCAAGCCCTATCTATTGACCATTTATCCATCCCATTCAAACCAATCCATCATGTCATCCCTTGGTCATGAACTCTGTCATGTAAAAATCCTAAGCATTACCACCTAGAATGGGACAAGTTCTTCCTATGCAACATAGCCTTTGAAGATCACATCCTATCTCCCTTATGATCCATCCACTATGGTGTATCCTTATCACGAGCTTTCCATCTTATAGCTTATCCCCATCTGCTTATCATGAGCTTTCCAATCCATAGCCTATCCTTGTATCTATCCATCTATCATGAGTCTTCCATCCCATCCATATATCATGATCTTGCCATCACATTTACTATGAGCCCATCCTTTTATCCATCCTTTGCACCTAGACTTGGTCTTCCCTTGTCATTGGTATCAAGCACAAAGGCTACCCACATTGTAAATCCATTGGCATTTTCCAAAACATTCAAAAACACAAAAAAATAAAATATTCCAAAAAAACACAAAAAAATCAAAATATGTCAAAAAAATCTAGAAAAAAAAAATCAAATATCCAACAAAAAATCCAAGTAATAAAACCAATCATTATCAATCCAAAACAATCCACTCCATCAACATTCAATCAAAATCAAATCATCATCATCATCAATTCTTCATATCAATAACATTCATTCATCTATTTCTTCCAATCATATCAATCCAATCAATCTAAGCAATGATCTTAAATCTAAGTCACACTAATCCATATCAAGCAAGCTAATCAATCAAGGAACATTATCCAATCAAATCAACAAGTTTTGATCCAAATCTTGTCATGAGCCAAATCAATCATCATCAATCATCATCAATGGGATATAGCGTTCCCACATCTTTGTGTTGATCTAGGGATATAGCTTTCCTCGCAATGACAACACTATCTATCAAACAAAACAAACAATCAATTATTGGTTTACGACTTGACAAGGGCAATACCTTGTTTGTTTTACATCCTTTGAGCACACTGAGAACACTTGCTTATGCTTAGATTGAGTGGACACTCTTATCATCACACCATCACTATCATCATTCAAAACAATCAAATCATCAAAACAATCAACCCAGCAACAAAAAACATCACAATCAAAGCACATCAAGCCAACCATCAAAACAAATCCAATCACTTTAGCAAATCAAAAGCAGCTCAATCCACCACATATCATCCCATCATCAACATTTCATCAAATCAATCTTCATCCATCATTTCATCATCTAATCAAATCATTCCAAGCAATGATCCAAATGCAAATCATCCTTAATCCATACCAATCAAGTTAATCAATCAAGCCAAGTTATCCAAGCGCAATCAATGGTCTTGATCCTAGCCTTGTTGTAAGCCAAATCAATTAATCAGCCAACCAACTCAACAAACAACCTTGTGTTGATCTAGGGATATAGCTTTCCCCACCATGACAACACTCAACTATCATCAACAAAACAATCAATAATTAATCATTGGTTTACAGCTTGACAGGGGCAATACCTTGTTTGTTTTTAAATTATTTGTGCATGCTTGCTTGCTTGCTTGTGTGTGTTATCATTTTATCTTGCATTTGCATCATATCAATATCAAATCCAGCTAATATTCATATCTTGTATTTAGACAAGGTTGTATTACGTTGGGGCATGAGACACATCGTCACCCTGGTCCTTATACCTTGGTGCATAACGTCTAGTGCTATATCAAACATCATGGTTGCTCACTTTCATTGTAGCATAACGCATCTTCATTTCTTCTATCTATCCCCTTATCTTTCATAGTCTAAGCTATTTCTTTTCAAGAGCATACCCGTGCTTGTCCAACTCGCATATCCTCTCGAGGGGGCATCATCATCCTATCTTTCCATCATCATCATATCCTTACATCATCATCACTATCATTTTCCTCTATCCATACCTTAGCTTCTTTGAAATGATGTTACTCAACATAAAGCTTATCATCTCAATCATCATCTCAAAGAGGGGCAAAATGTAGACACCCAAATTTGTCCATGTCTTGCAACACCTAGTTAAAAATATCACTTAGACATCATGTAGCATTTTGTCGTAAATCCCACTCTTAATCCCATCCTTATTCCATTAGCCAATTAATTAAATAAATTTTATTTATTTAATTAAAACCCCATTCAATCCCATCCTTATCCCACTTAGCCAATTAATTAAATAAATTTTATTTATTTAATTAATATCCATATCATATCCCAACTAATTCAAATATTTTATTTGAATTAAGTTCCCCACTATCTAATTAATTAAATAAATTTTATTTATTTAATTAATATCCAACTCATATCCCAACTAATTCAAATATTTTATTTGAATTAAGTTCTCATCATAAGCCGACTTTCCAATTAATTAAATAAATTTTATTTAATTTAATTAATTTATCTTATCATTTAGCCGACATGTGTGCCTCTTTCATTTAAAAAAGATAAGTGGTACTATAGCCTTTTATTTAATATCTTTCATATGTAGTACTTTTTATGTACACAAGCACACATGAGCCCTATTCTCCTTGACACTTGTCAAATGACTACAACTCCCTTGAAGAGTGGGATAACCGAATCAATCCTAGCCGTCCACATCAATCATTTAGCTTTTTAATCTCAGCCGCCCATTTGAACCAAGCCTTTTCTATAAATCAAACCCCTCATAAGCCATTAGCATGCATGGAGCTTCAAGTACCATTATTCTATTGAAATATCATTAGAGCCTTTGCATCTTTTATCTATCATCTTCATCTTAATGTTATGCTGCAGAAATGAGCACCCAACATTCCTCCAACAATAATCCTTCAAAATCTTGCATGCTCATGCGAGGTGGAGAAGAGCAATGGAGATAAATCAAGCATAGCGTGGAGATCGGTTTGCATTTACATTTCTTATTTTGATTTTCATGTTGTCTTGTGCTTCATTGTGCATTGCTAGGGTTTTATCATTGTTGAGTTTGTGAGGATTCATCCCCTGATTGCATTTCATGATAGTGGATCATAGAGTGCCATCGGAAACATTTGTCTTAAAATTTTATGATCAGCTTCGTCCATATGCTTTATTTCATGACAACTAATGATTAAGCGTGATCAAAAACATTAGTTTGAAAGTTTTACACTCAGCTTCGTCCAGACGCCTTATTTCATGATAATGGATCATTCGACATGATCAGAAACATTTGTTTCAAAATTTTATGCTCAGTTTCATCTAGATGCTTTATTTCATGGTATTGCATCATTCAGTGTCATCAGAAACATTCGTTTTACAATTTTACACTGAGTTTCATCTACATGCTTTGTTTCTTGATAACAAATCGCTGCGTGCGATCAGAAACATTTGTTTTTAAATTTTACGCTTAGATGTGCCTGGGTGCTTTATTTAGGGATAACGAAACGTTGTGTGCAATTGGAAACATTTGTTTTAAGATTTTACGTGCATCTAGATGCTTTGTTTCACGATAATGGATCATTCGGCACGATTGGAAACAACTGCCTTGAAATCTTACGCTCAGCTTCGTCTAGATGCCTTATTTCACGATAATAGATGATTGAGCCTGATCGGAAGCATTCATTTTAGGATTTAACGCTTAGTTTCATCTTGGTGCAGGAGCATGTAAGGGTAATCTTGCGTCACCCAAAATTGATGTCTCTTGTTTTCACTTCTTTCCAAGATTTGTGTTTTTGGACACCCATTTGCGCGAATAACGATCCAGGACCTTCAAAGTTTGCAACAGGCTAAGGATACCCCACTTACTATTTTTAGTAAGTCTTGCCGGAGAAGCGGTTGACCCCAAGATTTTCCCCAGAGCTTCGGAATAGTCAAATAAGCACTCTCGGTAGATCTCATCTCAAGATCGCGTCTGGATTTCAAGATATTGAAGTTTTGAGTTTGTGAGGATTCATCCCCTGATTGCATTTCATGAGAGTGGATCATTGAGTGCGATCGCAAATATTTTTCTTGAAATTTTATGATCGGCTTCGTCCATATGCTTTATTTCACAACAACTGATGATTGAGCGTGATTAGAAATGTTGGTTTGAAAGTTTTATTCTCAGCTTCGTCCAGATTCCTTATTTCATGATAATGGATCATTCAACGTGATCAGAAACATTTGTTTCAAAATTTTATGCTCAGTTTCATCTAGATGTGCTTTATTTCATGGTATTACATCATTCAGTGCGATCGGAAACATTCATTTTACAATTTTACACCCAGTTTCATCTAGATGCTTTGTTTGGTGATAACGAATGACTGCGTGCGATCAGAAACGTTTGTTTTAAAATTTTATGCTTGGATGTGCCTGGGTGCTTTATTTCATGCGATAATGAAACGTTGTGTGTGATCGAAAACAATTGTTTTAAGATTTTATTCAGCACGATTGGAAACAACTGCCTTGAAATCTTATGCTCAGCTTCATCTAGATGCTTTATTTCATGATAATAGATGATTGAGCATGATCGGAAGCATTCGTTTTAGGATTTGATGCTTAGTTTCATCTTGGTGCAGGAACATGTAAGGACACTCTTGCGTCACCCAAAATTGATGTCTTTTGTTTTCACTTCTTTCCAAGATTTGTGTTTTTGGACACCCATTTGCGCGAGTAACGATCCAGGACGTTCAAAGTTTCCAATGGGCTAAGGATACCCCACTTACTATTTTTAGTAAATCTTGCCAGAGAAGCGGTTGACCCCAAGATTTTCCCCAGAACTTTGGAATAGTCAAAAAAGCACTCTCGGTAGATCTCATCTCAAAATCGGAAACATTTGTTTTGAAATTTTATGATCGGCTTTGTCCATATGCTTTATTTCGTGACAACTGATGATTGAGTGTGATCAGAAACATTTGTTTGAAAGTTTTACGCTCAGCTTCGTCCAGATGCCTTATTTCATGATAATGGATCATTCGACGTGATCGGAAACATTTGTTTCAAAATTTTGCACTCGGTTTCATCTAGATGCTTTATTTCATGGTATTGCATCATTCAGTGCGATTGGAAACATTTGTTTTACAATTTTACACTCAGTTTCATCTAGATGCTTTGTTTCGTGATAACGAATCGCTGCGTGTGATCGGAAACATTTGTTTTAAAATTTTACACTTGGATGTGCCTGGGTGCTTTATTTCGCGTGATAACAAAATGTTGTGTGTGATCAGAAACATTTGTTTTAAGATTTTATGTGCAGTTTCATCTAGATGCTTTGTTTCACAATAATGGATCATTCGACATGATTGGAAACAACTACCTTGAAATCTTATGCTCAGCTTCATCTGGATGGTTTATTTCACGATAATAGATGATTGAGCATGATCCGAAGCATTTGTTAGGATTTGACGCTTAGTTTCATCTTGGTGCAGGAGCGTGTAAGGGCAATCTTGCGTCACCCAAAATTGATGTCTTTTTTTTCACTTCTTTCAAAGATTTGTGTTTTTGGACACCCATTTGTACGAATAACGATCCAGGACCTTCCAAGTTTCCAACGGGCTAAGGATACCCCACTTACTATTTTTAGTAAGTCTTGCCGGAGAAGCGGTTGACCCCAAGATTTACGCCAGAGCTTCGGAATAGTCAAATAAGCACTCTCGATAGCTCTCATCTCAAGATCGCGTCTGGATTTCAAGATATTAAAGTTTCGAGTTTGTGAGGATTCATTCCCTAATTGCATTTCATGAGAGTGGATCATTTAGTGCGATCAGAAACATTTGTCTTGAAATTTTATGATCGGCTTTGTCCATATGCTTTATTTCACGACATTTGATGATTGAGCGTGATCGGAAACGTTCGTTTGAAAGTTTTATGCTCAGCTTCATCCAGATGCTTTATTTCATGATAATGGATCATTCGACGGGATCGGAAACATTTGTTTCAGAATTTTGCGCTCGGTTTCATCTAGATGCTTTATTTCATGGTATTGCATCGTTCAGTGTGATCGGAAACATTCGTTTTACAATTTTACACTTAGTTTCCTCTAGATGCTTTGTTTCATGATAACAAATCACTGCGTGCGATTGGAAACATTTGTTTTAAAATTTTACGCTTAGATGTGCCTGGGTGCTTTATTTCGCACGATAAAGAAATGTTTTGTGTGATCAGAAACATTTGTTTTAAGATTTTATGCGTGGTTTAATCTAGATGCTTTGTTTCACGATAATGGATCATTCGGCATGATTGGAAACAACTGCCTTGAAATCTTATGCTTAGCTTCATCTAGATGCTTTATTTCACAATAATAGATAATTGAGCATGATTGAAAGCATTCGTTTTAGGATTTGACTCTTAGTTTCATCTTGGTGCAGGAGCATGTAAGGGCAATCTTGTGTCACCCAAAATTGATGTCTCTTGTTTTCACTTCTTTCCAAGATTTGTGTTTTTGGACACCCATTTGCGCGAATAACGATCCAGGACCTTCAAAGTTTCCAACGGGCTAAGGATAGCCCACTTACTATTTTTAGTAAGTCTTGCCGAAGAAGCGGTTGACCCCAAGATTTTCCCCAGAGCTTCAGAATAGTCAAATAAGCATTCTCGGTAGATCTCATCTCAAGATCGCATCTAGATTTCAAGATATTGAAGTTTTGAATTTGTGAGGATTCATCCCCTGATTGCATTTCATGAGAGTGGATCATTGAGTGCGATCGGAAACATTTGTCTCGAAATTTTATGATCAGCTTCATCCATATGCTTTATTTCATGACAACTGATGATTGAGCGTGATGGGAAACGTTCGTTTGAAAGTTTTATGCTCAGCTTTGTCTAGATGCCTTATTTCATGATAATGGATCATTCGACGTGGTCAGAAACATTTGTTTCAAAATTTTGTGCTCGGTTTGATCTAGATGCTTTATTTAATAGTATTGCATCATTCAGTGCGATCAGAAACATTCATTTTACAATTTTACACTTAGTTTCATCTAGATGCTTTGTTTCATGATAATGAATCGCAGCGTGCGATTGGAAATGTTTGTTTTAAAATTTTATGCTTAGATGTGCCTGGGTGCTTTATTTCGCATGATAACGAAATGTTGTGTGTGATTAGAAACATTTGTTTCAAGATTTTATGCGCAGTTTCATCTAGATGCTTTGTTTCATGATGATTGAACATTCGACACGATTGGAAACAACTGCCTTGAAATCTTACGCTCAGCTTCTTCTAGATGCTCTATTTAATGATAATAGATGATTGAGCATGATCAGAAGCATTTGTTTTAAGATTTGACGCTTAGTTTCATCTTGGTGCAGGAGCATGTAAGGGCAATCTTGCTTCACCCAAAATTGATGTCTTTTGTTTTCACTTCTTTCCAAGATTTGTGTTTTTGGACACCTATTTGCGCGAATAACGATCCAGGACTTTCAAAGTTTCCAACGGGCTAAGGATACCCGACTTACTATTTTTAGTAAGTCTTGCCGGAGAAGCAGTTGACCCCAAGATTTTCCCCAGAGCTTCGGAATAGTCAAATAAGCACTCTCGGTAGATCTCATCTCAAGATCGCGTCTGGATTTCAAGATATTGAAGTTTCAAGTTTGTGTGGATTCATCCCCTGATTACATTTCATGAGAGTGGATCATTGAGTGCGATCGGAAACATTTTTTTGAAATTTTACGATCGGCTTCGTCCATATGCTTTTTTTCACGATAATTGATGATTGAACATGATCGGAAACGTTCGTTTGAAAGTTTTATGCTCAGCTTCGTCCAGATGCCTTATTTCATGATAATGGATCATTCGACATGATCGGAAACATTTGTTTCAAAATTTTGCGCTCACTTTCATCTAGATGCTTTATTTCATGGTATTGCATCATTCAGTGCGATCAGAAACATTCATTTTATAGTTTTACACTTAGTTTCATCTAGATGCTTTGTTTCGTGATAACAAATCGCTGCGTGCGATCGGAAATGTTCGTTTTAAAATTTTATGCTTGGATGTGCCTGGGTGCTTTATTCCGCGCGATAACGAAATGTTGTGTGTGATCGGAAACATTTGTTTTAAGATTTTATGTGTGGTTTCATCTAGATGCTTTGTTTCACGATAATGGATCATTCGGCATGATTGCAAACAACTGCCTTGAAATCTTACGCTCAGCTTCATCTAGATGCTTTATTTCATGATAATAGATGATTGAGCATGATCAGAAGCATTCGTTTTAGGATTTGATGCTTAGTTTCATCTTGGTGCAGGAGCATGTAAGGGCAATCTTGCATCACCCAAAATTGATGTCTTTTATTTTCACTTCTTTCCAATATTTTAGTTTTTGGACACCCATTTGTGCGAATAATGATCCATGACCTTCAAAGTTTCCAACGGGCTAAGGATACCCCACTTACTATTTTTAGTAAGTCTTTCCAGAGAAGCGGTTGACCCTAAGATTTTCCCCAGAGCTTCAGAATAGTCAAATAAGCACTCTTGGTTGATCTCATCTCAAGATCGCATCTGGATTTCAAGATATTGAAGTTTCAAGTTTGTGAGGATTCATCACCTGATTGCATTTCATGAGAGTGGATCATTGAGTGCGATCAGAAACATTTGTCTTGAAATTTTACGATCGACTTCGTCCATATGCTTTATTTCACAACAACTGATGATTGAGCATGATTGGAAACGTTCATTTGAAAGGTTTTATTTCATGGTATTGCATCATTCAGTGGGATCAGAAATATTCGTTTTACAATTTTACACTCAGTTTCGTCTAGATGCTTTGTTTCGTGTTAACGAATCGTTGCGTGTGATCGGAAACGTTTGTTTTAAAATTTTACGATTAGATGTGCCTGGGTGCTTTATTTCATGCGATAACGAAACATTGTGTGTGATTGGAAACATTTGTTTTAATATTTTATGCGCGGTTTCATCTAGATGCTTTGTTTCACGATAATGGATCATTCGGCATGATTGGAAATAACTGCCTTGAAATCTTACTCTCATCTTCGTCTAGATGCTTTATTTCACGATAATAGATGATTGAGCATGATCGGAAGCATTCGTTTTAGGATTTGACGCTTAGTTTCATCTTGGTGCAGGAGCATGTAAGGGCAATCTTGCGTCACCCAAAATTGATGTCTTTTGTTTCCACTTGTTTCCAAGATTTGTGTTTTTGGACACCCATTTGCGCGAATAACGATCTAGGACCTTCAAAGTTTCCAACGGGCTAAGGATACCCCACTTACTATTTTTAGTAAGTCTTGCCGGAGAAGCGGTTGACCCTAAGATTTTCCAAAGAGCTTCAAAATAGTCAAATAAGCAGTCTCAGTAGATATCATCTCAAGATCGCATTTGGATTTTAAGATATTGAAGTTTTGAGTTTGTGAGGATTCATCCCCTTATTGCATTTCATGATAGTGGACCATTGAGTATGATCGGCTTGAAAGTTTTACGCTCAGCTACATCCAGATGCCTTATTTCATGATAATGGATCATTCGACGTGATCGGAAACATTTGTTTCAAAATTTTACACTCGGTTTCATCTAGATGAGCTTTATTTCATGGTATTGCATCATTTAGTGCGATTGAAAACATTTGTTTTACAATTTTACACTCAATTTCGTCTAGATGCTTTGTTTCGTGATAATGAATCACTGCGTGCGATCGGAAATGTTTGTTTTAAAATTTTATGCTTAGATGTGCCTGGGTACTTTATTTCATGATAACAAAACGATGTGTGTGATCGGAAACATTTGTTTTAAGATTTTATGCGCGGTTTCATCTAGATGCTTTGTTTCACAATAATGGATCATTCGGCATGATTGGAAACAACTGCCTTGAAATCTTACGCTTAGCTTCATCTCGATGCTTTATTTCATGATAATAGATGATTGGGCATAATCGGAAGCATTCGTTTTAAGATTTGACGTTTAGTTTCATCTTGGTGCAGTAGCATGTAAGGGCAATCTTGCGTCACCCAAAATTAATGTCTTTTGTTTTCACTTCTTTCCAAGATTTGTGTTTTTGGACACCCATTTGCGCGTATAATGATCCAGGACTTTCAAAGTTTCTAATGGGCTAAGGATACCCCACTTACTATTTTTAGTATGTCTTGCCAGAGAAGCAGTTGACCCCAAGATTTTCCCCAGAGCTTCGGAATAGTCAAATAAGCACTCTCTATAGATCTCATCTCAAGATTGCGTCTGGATTTCAAGATATTGAATTTTCAAGTTTGTGAGGATTCATCCCCTGATTGCATTTCACGATAGTGGATCATTGAGTGCGATTGGAAACATTTGTCTTGAAATTTTACGATCGGCTTCGTCCATATGCTTTATTTCACGAAAACTGATGATTGAACGTGGTCGGAAACATTCGTTTGAAAGTTTTAGACTCAACTTCGTCCAATTGCCTTATTTCATGATAATGGATCATTTTACGTGATTGAAAATGTTTGTTTCAAAATTTTACGCTCGGTTTCATCTAGATGTGCTTTATTTCATGGTATTGAATCATTAAGTAAGATCGGAAACATTCGTTTTACAATTTTACACCCAGTTTCATCTAGATGCTTTGTTTTGTGATAACAAATCACTGCATACGATCAGAAACATTTGTTTTAAAATTTTACGCTTAGATGTGCTTAAGTGCTTTATTTCACGATAACGAAACGCTATGTGTGATCAGAAACGTTTGTTTTAAGATTTTATGTGCAGTTTCATCTAGATGCTTTGTTTCACGATAATGGATCATTCGGCACGACTGGAAACAACTACCTTGAAATCTTACGCTCAGCTTTGTGTAGATGCTTTATTTCACGATAATAGATGATTGGGCATGATCGGAAGCAATCGTTTTAAGATTTGATGCTTAGTTTCATCTTGGTGCAGGAGCATGTAAGGGCAATCTTGTGTCACCCAAAATTGATGTCGTTTGTTTTCACTTCTTTCCAAGATTTGTGTTTTCAGACACCCTTTTGCGCGAATAACAATCCAAGACCTTCAATGTTTCCAACGGGCTAAGGATACCCCACTTACTATTTTTATTAAGTCTTGTCGGAGAAGCGGTTGACCCCAAGATTTTCCCCAGAGCTTCGGAATAGTCAAATAACCACTCTCGGTAGATCGCATCTGGATTTCAAGATATTGAAGTTTTGAGTTTGTGAGGATTCATCCCCTGATTGCATTTCACGATAGTGGATCATTGAGTGCGATCGGAAACATTTGTCTTGAAATTTTACGATCAGCTTCGTCCATATCCTTTATTTCACGACAACTGATGATAGAGCATGGTCGGAAACAATCATTTGAAAGTTTTATGATCAGCTTCGTCTAGATGCCTTATTTCATGATAATGGATCATTCGACGTGATCGGAAACATTTGTTTCAAAATTTTACGCTTGATTTCATCTAGATGTGCTTTATTTCGTGGTATTGCATCATTCAGTACGATTCGAAACATTCGTTTTATAATTTTACACTTAGTTTCGTCTAGATGCTTTGTTTCATGATAACAAATCGCTGTGTGTGATCAGAAATGTTTGTTTTAAAATGTTATGCTTAGATGTGCTTGGGTGCTTTATTTCACGATAACAAAATGTTGTGTGTGATCGGAAATGTTTGTTTTAAGATTTTATGTGCGGTTTCATCTAGATGCTTTGTTTCATGATAATGGATCATTCGGCACGACTGGAAACAACTGCCATGAAATCTTATGCTCAGCTTCCTCTAGATGATTTATTTCACAATAATAGATGATTGGGCATGATCAGAAGCATTCGTTTTAAGATTTGAGGCTTGGTTTCATCTTGGTGTAGGAGCATGTAAGGGCAATCTTGCGTCACCCAAAATTGATGTCTTTTGTTTTCACTTCTTTCCAAGATTTGTGTTTTCGGACACCCATTTGCGCGAATAACGATCTAGGACCTTCAAAGTTTCCAACGGGCTAAGGATACCCCACTTACTATTTTTAGTAAGTCTTGCCAGAGAAGCGGTTGACCCTAAGATTTTCCCCAGAGCTTCGGAATAGTCAAATAAGCACTCTCGGTAGATCTCATCTCAAGATCGCATCTGGATTTCAAGATATTGAAGTTTCCAGTTTGTGAGGATTCATCCCCTGATTGCATTTCACGATAGTGGATCATTGAGTGCCATCAGAAACATTTGTCTTGAAATTTTACGATCGGCTTCGTCCATATGCTTTATTTCATTACAACTTATGATTGAGCGTGGTTAGAAACATTCATTTGAAAGTTTTATGCTAAGCTTCGTCCAGATGCCTTATTTCATGATAATGCATCATTCAACGTGATCTGAAACATTTGTTTCAAAATTTTATGCTCAGTTTCATCTAGATGGTTTGTTTCATGGTATTGCATCATTTAGTGTGATCGAAAACATTCATTTTACAATTTTACACTTAGTTTCATCTAGATGCTTTGTTTTGTGATAACGAATCACTGCGTGGGATCGGAAACGTTTGTTTTAAAATTTTACGCTTAGATGTGCTTGGGTGCTTTATTTCATGTAACGAAACACTGTGTGTGATCGGAAGCATTTGTTTTAAGATTTTATGTTCGGTTTCATTTAGATGCTTTGTTTCACAATAATGGATCATTCGGCACGATTTGAAACAACTACCTTGAAATCTTACGCTCAGCTTTGTCTAGATGCTCTATTTCACGATAATAGATGATTGAGCATGGAAAGCATTGTACCTGGCAATGTTTAGATCTGCTCTAGTATCAATAAGGAATGCTAGTGGGTATGCCATTATACCTGGAAAGTGGATTGTCAAAATTATTTCTTTCTTATTTATACCTTTTTTATTTCTTTCTTGGCTTTTCCTTCTTCACAGATCTCTTCATTAATCTATGTTAAGAATTGAACTAACTATAAATATGTTAGCTCTTTCATTTCTATAATTTCTGTTACCAGATTCTCAAGAACTTTCTTGTGATAGAATTCTCCTATCACAGTACCAAAACTCTTCAGAAAAGTAGTGAACATGAATTCATGATTCTGCTCACGGCCTGACAAAGAGAAATTCTCATATTGGACATCACAATATTGTTTAAAATATTTGAGGTCCTTACATTTACCTTTGATAAACTTGTTGTAGGCCAACTTTTCCCTAGTGTTTGTTTTACCAACAAACAGACGGGCCAACTGAGCACATACTTGATCTATACCTCTATCTAACAGCATTTCTCTATAAGCATCATCTAGCCTATCCTAGACATGTCGTGCAACAGTGGTCATTGCATTAAGTGCCTGCTTTATCCCCTATTTTTCATCAGCATCAACATTAGTGGATATATAATTTGTGTTTTTGGACACCCATTTGCGCGAATAACGATCCAGGACCTTCAAAGTTTCCAACGGGCTAAGGATACCCCACTTACTATTTTTAGTAAGTCTTGCCGGAGAAGCAGTTGACCCTGAGATTTTCCCCAGAGCTTCAAAATAGTCAAATAAGCACTCTCAGTAGATCTCATCTCAAGATCGCGTCTAGATTTCAAGATATTGAAGCTTCGAGTTTGTGAGGATTCATCCCCTGATTACATTTCACGATAGTGGATCATTGAGTGCGATCGGAAACATTTGTCTTGAAATTTTACGATTGGTTTTGTCCATATGCTTTATTTCATGACAACTGATGATTGAGCATGCTCAGAAACGTTCGTTTGAAAGTTTTACACTCAGCTTCATCCAGATGCCTTATTTCATGATAATGGATCATTCGACATGATCAGAAACATTTGTTTCAAAATTTTACGCTTGGTTTCATCTAGATGCTTTGTTTCGTGGTATTGCATCATTCAGTGTGATCAGAAACATTCATTTTACAATTTTACACTCAGTTTCATCTAGATGCTTTATTTCGTGATAATGAATCGCTGCGCGCGATCAGAAACATTTGTTTTAAAATATTACGCCTAGATGCACTTGGGTGCTTTATTTCATGATAACGAAACGCTGTGTGTGATCGGAAATATTTGTTTTAAGATTTTATGCACGGTTTCATCTAGATGCTTTGTTTCATGATAATGGATCATTCGACACGATTGGAAACAACTGCCTTGAAATCTTACGCTCAGCTTCGTCTAGATGCTCTATTTCATGATAATAGATGATTGAGCATGATCGGAAGCATTCGTTTTAAGATTTGACACTTAGTTTCATCTTGGCTCAGGAGCATGTAAGGGCAATCTTGTGTCACCCAAAATTGATGTCTTTTGTTTTCACCTCTTTCCAAGATTTTTGTTTTTGGACACCCATTTGCACGAATAACGATCTAGAACCTTCAAAGTTTCCAACAGGCTAAGGATACCCCACTTACTATTTTTAGTAAGTCTTGCCAGAGAAGCGGTTGACCACAAGATTTTCCCCAGAGCTTCGGAATAGTCAAATAAGTACTCTCGGTAGATCTCATCTCAAGATCGCATCTAGATTTCAAGATATTGAAGTTTTGAGTTTGTGAGGATTCATGCCCTGATTGTATTTCACAAGAGTGGGTCATTGAGTGCGATCAGAAACATTTGTCTTGAAATTTTACAATCAGCTTCGTCCATATGCTTTATTTCACGACAACTGACGATTGAGCGTGATCAGAAACGTTGGTTTAAAAGTCCTATGCTTAGCTTCGTCCAGATGCCTTATTTCATGATAATGGATCATTCGAAGTGATCATATACATTTGTTTTAAAATTTTGTGCTCGGTTTCATCTAGATGCTTTATTTCATGGTATTGCATCATTCAGTGTGATCAGAAACATTTGTTTTACAATTTTACACTCAGTTTCATCTAGATGCTTTTTTTCGTGATAACGAATCGCTGCGTGCGATTGAAAACATTTGTTTTAAAATTTTACGCTTAGATGTGCCTGGGTGCTTTATTTCGTGTGATAACGAAATGTTGTGTGTGATCAAAAACATTTGTTTAAAGATTTTATGTGTGGTTTCATCTAGATGCTTTGTTTCATGATAATGGATCATTCGGCACGATTTGAAATAACTGCCTTGAAATCTTACGCTCAGCTTCGTCTAGATGCTTTATTTCACGATAATAGATGATTGAGCATGATCAGAAGCATTCGTTTTAGGATTTGACGCTTAGTTTCATCTTGGTGTAGGAGCATGTAAGGGCAATCTTACGTCACCCAAAATTGATGTCTTTTGTTTTCACTTCTTTCCAAGATTTGTGTTTTTGGACACCCATTTGCACGAATAACAATCCAGGACCTTCAAAGTTTCCAACGGGCTAAGGATACCTGACATACTATTTTTATTAAGTCTTGTCAGAGAAGCGGTTGACCCCAAGATTTTCCCCAGAGCATCAGAATAGTCAAATAAGCACTCTCGGTAGATCTCATCTCAAGATCACGTCTGGATTTCAAGATATTGAAGTTTCAAGTTTGTGAGGATTCATCCCCTGATTGCATTTCTTGAGAGTGGATCATTGAGTGTGATCAGAAACATTTGTCTTGAAATTTTACGATCGGCTTCGTCCAAATGCTTTATTTCACGACAACTGATGATTGAGCATGATCAGAAACATTCATTTGAAAGTTTTACACTCAGCCTCATCCAGATGCCTTATTTCAAGATAATGGATCATTCGATGTGATCAGAAACATTTGTTTCAGAATTTTGCGCTCAGTTTCTTTGCGATCGGAAACATTCGTTTTACAATTTTACACTCAGTTTCATCTAGATTCTTTGTTTCGTGATAACGAATCATTGCATGCGATTAGAAACGTTTGTTTTAAAATTTTACACTTAGATGTGCCTGGGTGCTTTATTTCGTGATAACGAAATGTTGTGTGTGATCGGAAACATTTGTTTTAAGATTTTATGCGCGGTTTCATCTAGATGCTTTGTTTCACAATAATGGATCAAACATCATGATTAGAAACAACTGCCTTGAAATCTTACGCTCGGCTTCATCTCGATGCTCTATTTCAGGATAATAGATGATTGAGCATGATTGGAAGCATTAGTTTTAAGATTTGACGCTTAGTTTCATCTTGGTGCAGAAGCATGTAAGGGCAATCTTGCATCACCAAAAATTGATGTCTTTTGTTTTCACTTCTTTCCAAGATTTGTGTTTTTGGACACCCATTTGCGCGAATAATGATCCAGGACCTTAAAAGTTTCCAACAGGCTAAGAATACCCGACTTACTATTTTTAGTAAGTCTTGCCGGAGAAGCGGTTGACCCCAAGATTTTCCCCATAGCCTCAGAATCATGAAATAAGCACTCTCGGTAGATCTCATCTCAAGATCGCGTCTGGATTTCAAGATATTGAAGTTTCAAGTTTGTGAGAATTCATCCCCTGATTGCATTTCACGATGGTGGATCATTGAGTGCGATCAGAAACATTTGTCTTGAAATTTTATGATTGGCTTCGTCCATATGCTTTATTTCAGTACAACTAATGATTGAGTGTGGTTGGAAACGTTCGTTTGAAAGTTTTACACTCAGCTTCGTCCAGATGCCTTATTTCATGATAATGGATCGTCCGACGCGATCAGAAAATTTTGTTTCAAAATTTTACGCTCGGTTTCATCTAGATGCTTTGTTTCATGGTATTGCATCAATCAGTGCAATCGGAAACATTCATTTTACAATTTTACACTTAGTTTCGTCTAGATGCTTTGTTTCGTGATAACGAATCGCTGCGTGCGATCGGAAAAATTTGTTTTAAAATTTTACACTTAGATGTGCCTGGGTCCTTTATTTCGCGATAACGAATCGTTGTGTGTGATCAGAAACATTTATTTTAAGATTTTATGCGCAGTTTCATCTAGATGCTTTGTTTCATGATAATGGATCATTCGGCACGATTGGAAACAATTGCCTTGAAATCTTACGCTCGGCTTCATCTAGATGCTCTATTTCACAATAATAGATGATTGACCATGATCGGAAGCATTCATTTTAAGATTTGACGCTTAGTTTCATCTTGGTGCAAGAGCATGTAAGGGCAATGTTGCGTCACCCAAAATTGATGTCTTTTGTTTTCACTTTTTTCCAAGATTTGTGTTTTTGGACACCCATTTGCACGAATAACGATCCAGGACCTTCAAAGCTTCCAACGGGCTAAGGATACCACACTTACTATTTTTAGTAAGTCTTACCAGAGAAGCGGTTGACCCCAAGATTTTCCCCAGAGCTTTGGAATAGTCAAATAAGCACTCTCGGTAGATCTCATCTCAAGATCGCGTTTGGATTTCAAGATATTGAAGTTTCGAGTTTGTGAGGATTCATCCCCTGATTGCATTTCACGAGAGTGGATCATTGAGTGCGATCAGAAACATTTGTCTTGAAATTTTACGATCAGCTTCCTCCATATGCTTTATTTCACGACAACTAATGATTGAGCGTGGTCAGAAATGTTCGTTTGAAAGTTTTATGCTCAGCTTCATCCAGATGCCTTATTTTATGATAATGGATCATTTGACGTGATCGAAAACATTTGTTTCAATATTTTACGCTCAGTTTCATCTAGATGCTTTGTTTCGTGGTATTGCATCATTCAGTGTGATCGAAAACATTCGTTTTACAATTTTACACTCAGTTTCATCTAGATGCTTTGTTTCGTGATAACGAATCGCTGCGTGCGATCGAAAATGTTTAATTTAAAATTTTACGCTTAGATGTGGCTGGGTGCTTTAATTCGCGCGATAAAGAAACGTTGCGTGTGATCGGAAACATTTGTTTTAAAATTTTATGCACGATAATGGATCATTCAGCACGATTTGAAATAACTGCCTTGAAATCTTACGCTCAGCTTCGTCTAGATGCTTTATTTCACGATAATAGATGATTGAGCATGATCAGAAGCATTCGTTTTATGATTTGACGCTTAGTTTCATCTTGGTGCAGGAGCATGTAAGGGCAATCTTGCGTCACCCAAAATTGATAGCTTTTGTTTTCACTTCTTTCAAAGATTTGTGTTTTTGGTTACCCATTTGCCCGAATAACGATCCAGGACCTTCAAAGTTTCCAACGGGCTAAGGATACCCGACTTACTATTTTTAGTAAGTCTTGCCGGAGAAGCGGTTGACCCCAAGATTTTCCCCAGAGCATTGGAATAGTCAAATAAGCACTCTCGATAGATCTCATCTCAAGATCGCGTATGGATTTCAAGATATTGAAGTTTTCAGTTTGTGAGAATTCATCCCCTGATTGCATTTCACGATAGTGGATCATTGAGTGTGATCAAAAACATTTGTCTTTAAATTTTACAATCGGCTTCCTCCATATGCTTTATTTCACGACAACTGATGATTGAGCATGGTCAGAAACGTTCGTTTTAAAGTTTTACACTCAGCTTTGTCCAGATGCCTTATTTCATGATAATGGATCATTTGATGCGATCGGAAACATTTGTTTCAAAATTTTACGCTCGGTTTCATCTAGATGCTTTGTTTCATGGTATTGCATCATTAAGTGTGATCGGAAACATTCATTTTACAATTTTACACTCAGTTTCGTCTAGATGCTTTGTTTCATGATAATGAATCGATGCGTGCGATCGGAAACATTTGTTTTAAAATTTTACACTTAGATGTGCCTGGGTGCTTTATTTCACAATAACAAAATGTTGTGTGTGATCAGAAACATTTGTTTTAAGATTTTATGTGCGGTTTCATCTAGATGCTTTGTTTCACGATAATGGATCATTCGGCACGATTGCAAACAACTGCCTTGAAATCTTACGCTCGGCTTCGTCTAGATGCTCTATTTCACAATAATAGAAGATTGAGCATGATCGAAAGCATTCGTTTTAAGATTTGATGCTTAGTTTCATCTTAGTGCAGGAGCATGTAAGGGCAATCTTGCGTCACCCAAAATTGATGCATGAATAACGATCCAGGACCTTCAAAGTTTCCAACGGGCTAAGGATACCCCACTTACTATTTTTAGTAAGTCTTGCCGGAGAAGCGGTTGACCCCAAGATTTTCCCCAGAGCTTCGGAATAGTCAAATAAGCACTCTTGGTACATCTCATGACAATATCGTGTCTGGATTTCAAGATATTGATGTTTCGAGTTTGTGAGGATTCATCCCCTGATTGCATTTCACGATAGTGGATCATTCAGTGTGATCGGAAACATTTGTCTTGAAATTTTACGATGGGCTTCCTCCATATGCTTTATTTCATGACAACTGATGATTGAGCGTGGTTAGAAACGTTCGTTTGAAACTTTTACGCTCAGCTTTGTCCAGATGCCTTATTTCATGATAATGGATCATTCGACGCGATCAGAAACGTTTGTTTGAATGTTTTGTGCTTGGTTTCATCCAGATGCTTTATTTCATAGTATTGCATCATTCAGTGCGATCGGAAACATTCATTTTACAATTTTACACTCAGTTTCTTCTACATGCTTTGTTTCGTGATAATGAATCACTGCATGCGATCAGAAACGTTTGTTTTAAAATTTTACGCTTAGATGTGCCTGGGTGCTTTATTTTGTGCGATAACAAAACGTTGTGTGTGATCAGAAACATTTGTTTTAAGATTTTATGCGTGGTTTCATCTAGATGCTTTGTTTCACAATAATGGATCATTCGGCATGATTGGAAACAACTGCCTTGAAATCTTATGCTCAACTTTGTGTAGATCATTAATTTCATGATAATAGATGATTGCGAATGATTGGAAGCATTCGTTTTAGGATTTGACGCTTAGTTTCACTTGGTGCAGGAGCATGTAAGGGCAATCTTGCGTCACCCAAAATTGATGTCTTTTGTTTTCACTTCTTTCCAGGATTTGTGTTTTTGGACACCCATTTGCATGAATAACAATCCAGGACCTTCAATGTTTCCAACGGGCTAAGGATACCCCACTTACTATTTTTAGTAAGTCTTACCAGAGAAGCGGTTGACCCAAAGATTTTCCCCACAGCTTCGAAATAGTCAAATATGCACTCTCGGTAGATCTCATCTCAAGATCGCGTCTGGATTTCAAGATATTGAAGTTTCAAGTTTTTGAGTATTCATCCCCTGATTGCATTTCATGATAGCGGATCATTGAGTGCGATCGGAAACATTTGTCTTGAAATTTTACGATCGGCTTCGTCCATATGCTTTATTTCATGACAATTGATGATTGAGCATGATCAGAAATGTTTGTTTGAAAGTTTTACGCTCAGCTTCGTCTAGATGCCTTATTTCATGATAATGGATCATTCGACGTGATCGGAAACGTTCGTTTGAAATTTTTGCACTCGGTTTCATATAGATGCTTTATTTCATGGTATTGCATCATTTAGTGCAATCGGAAACACTTGTTTTACAATTTTACACTCAGTTTCACCTAGATGCTTTGTTTCATGATAACGAATCGCTGCGTGCGATTAGAAACGTTTGTTTTAAAATTTTACGCTTAGATGTGCCTGGGTGCTTTGTTTCGTGTAATAACGAAACGTTGTGTGTGATCGGAAACATTTGTTTTAAGATTTTATGTGCGGTTTCATCTAGATGCTTTATTTCACGATAATGGATCATTCAGCACGATTAGAAACAACTACCTTCAAATCTTGTGCTCAGCTTCGTGTAGATGCTTTATTTCATAAAAATAGATGATTGAGCATGATCAAAAGCATCCGTTTTAGGATTTGACGCTTAGTTTCATCTTGGTGCAGGAGCATGTAATGACAATCTTGCGTCACCCAAAATTGATTCTTTTTTTTTTCACTTCTTTCCAAGATTTGTGTTTTTGGACACCCATTTGTGCGAATAATGATCCAGGACCTTCAAAGTTTCCAACGGGCTAAGGATACCCCACTTACTATTTTTAGTAAGTCTTGCCGGAGAAGCAGTTGACCCAAAGATTTTCCCCAGAGCTTCGGAATAGTCAAATAAGCACTCTCGGTAGATCTCATCTCAAGATTGTGTCTGGATTTCAAGATATTGAAGGTTCGAGTTTGTGAGGATTCATCCCCTGATTACATTTCACGATAGTGGATCATTGAGTGCGATCGGAAACAATTGTCTTGAAATTTTACGATTGGCTTCGTCCATATGCTTTATTTCATGACAACTGATGATTAAGCGTGGTTGGAAACGTTTCTTTGAAAGTTTTACGCTCAGCTTCGTCCAGATGCCTTATTTCATGATAATGGATCATTCAACGTGATCAGAAACATTTGTTTCAAAGTTTTACGCTCGGTCTCATCTAGATGCTTTGTTTCATGGTATTACATCATTTAGTGCGATTGGAAACATTCATTTTACAATTTTACACTCAGTTTCGTCTAGATGCTTTGTTCCGTGATAATGAATCGCCGCGTGTGATCGGAAATGTTTGTTTTAAAATTTTACGCTTAGATGTACCTGGGTGCTTTATTTCGCGATAACGAAATGCTGTGTGTGATCAGAAACATTTGTTTTAAGATTTAATGCGCAGTTTCATCTAGATGCTTTGTTTCATGATAACGGATCATTCGGCACGATTGGAAACAACTGCATTGAGATCTTATGCTCAGCTTCATCTAGATGCTCTATTTCACGATAATAGATGATTGGGCATGATCAGAAGCATTTGTTTTAAGATTTGACGCTTAGTTTCATCTTGGTGCAGGAGCATGTAAGGGCAATCTTGCATCACCCAAAATTGATGTCTTTTGTTTTCACTTATTTCCAAGATTTGTGTTTTTGGACACCCATTTGCACGAATAACGATCCAGGACCTTCAAAGTTTCCAACGGGCTAAGGATACCCCACTTAAAATTTTTAGTAAGTCTTGCCGAAGAAGCGGTTGACCCCAAGATTTTCCGCAGAGCTTATGAATAGTCAAATAAGAACTCTCGATAGATCTCACCTCAGGATCGCGTCTGGATTCCAAGATATTGAAGTTTTGATTTTGTGAGGATTCGTCCACTGATTGCATTTCATGATAGTGGATCATTGAGTGCGATCGGAAACATTTGTCTTGAAATTTTATGATCGGCTTCGTCCATATGCTTTATTTCACGACAACTGATGATTGAGTGTGGTCGGAAACGTTCGTTTGAAAGTTTTACGCTCAGCTTCGTCCAGATGCCTTATTTCAAGATAATGGATCATTCGACATGATCGGAAACATTTGTTTCAAAATTTTACGCTCGGTTTCATCTAGATGCTTTGTTTCGTGGTATTGCATCATTCAGTGCGATCAGAAACATTCGTTTTACAATTTTACACTCAGTTTCGTCTAGATGCTTTGTTTCGTGATAACGAATCGCCGTGTGCAATCGGAAACGTTTGTTTTAAATTTTTATGCTTAGATGTGCCTAGGTGCTTTATTTCACGATAACAAAACGCTATGTGTGATTAGAAACATTTGTTTTAAGACTTTATGCGTAGTTTCATCTAGATGCTTTTTTTCATGATAATGGATCATTCGGCACGATTGGAAACAACTGCCTTGAAATCTTACGCTCAGCTTTGTCTAGATGCTCTATTTCACGATAATAGATGATTGGGCATGATCGGAAGTATTCATTTTAAGATTTGATGCTTAGTTTCATCTTGGTGCAGGAGCATGTAAGGGCAATCTTGCGTCACCCAAAATTGATGTATTTTATTTTCACTTCTTTCCAAGATTTGTGTTTTTGGACACCCATTTGCGTGAATAACGATCCAGGACCTTCAAAGTTTCCAATGGGCTAAGGATACCCCAATTAGTATTTTTAGTAAGTCTTGCCGGAGAAGCGGTTGACCCCAAGATTTTCCCCAGAGCTTCAGAATAGTCAAATAGACACTCTCAGTAGATCTCATCTCAATATCGCGTCTAGATTTCAAGATATTGAAGTTTCAAGTTTGTGAGGATTCATCCCCTGATTGCATTTCACGATAGTGGATCATTGAGTGCGATCGGAAACATTTGTCTTTAAATTTTATGATCAGCTTCATCCATATGCTTTATTTCATGACAACTAATGATTGAGCGTGGTCGAAAACGTTCGTTTGAAAGTTTTATGCTCAGCTTCGTCTAAATGCCTTATTTCATGATAATGGATCATTGAACGTGATCGGAAACATTTGTTTCAAAATTTTGCGCTCAGTTTCATCTAGATGCTTTATGTCATGGTATTGCATCATGCAGTGTGATCAGAAACATTCGTTTTACAATTTTACACTCAGTTTTGTCTAAATGCTTTGTTTCGTGATAACAAATCGCTTCATGCGATCAGAAACATTTGTTTTAAAATTTTACACTTAGATGTGCCTGGGTGCTTTATTTCACACGATAATGAAATGTTGTGTGTGACCAGAAACATTTGTTTTAAGATTTTATACGCGGTTTCATCTAGATGCTTTGTTTCACAATAATGGATCATTCGGCACGATTGGAAACAACTTCCTTGAAATCTTACGCTCAGCTTCGTCTAGATGCTTTATTTCACGATAATAGATGATTGAGCATTATCGGAAGCATTCATTTTAGGATTTGACGCTTAGTTTCATCTTGGTGCAGGAGCATGTAAGGGCAATCTTGCGTCACCCAAAATTGATGTCTTTTTTTTTCACTTCTTTCCAAGATTTGTGTTTTTGGACACCCATTTTTGCGAATAACAATCCAGGACCTTCAAAGTTTCCAACAGGCTAAGGATACCCCACTTACTATTTTTAGTAAGTCTTGCCGGAGAAGCGGTTGACCCCAAGATTTTCCCCAGAGCTTAGGAATAGTCAAGTAAGCACTCTCGGTAGATCTCATCTCAAGATCACGTCTGGATTTCAAGATATTGAAGTTTCAAATTTTTGAGGATTCATCGCCTGATTGCATTTCATGAGAGTGGATGATTGAGTGCGATCAAAAACATTTGTCTTGAAATTTTACGATTAGCTTTGTCCATATACTTTATTTCACAACTGATGATTGGGCGTGATCGAAAACGTTCGTTTGAAAGTTTTACACTCAGCTTCATCCAGATGCTTTATTTCACGACAATGGATCATTTGACGTGATCAGAAACATTTGTTTCAAAATTTTGCACTCAGTTTCATCTAGATGCTTTATTTCATGGTATTGTATCATTCAGTGTGATCAGAAACATTCATCTTACAGTTTTACACTCAGTTTCATCTAGATGCTTTGTTTCGTGAGAACGAATCGCTACGTGCGATCGAAAATGTTTGTTTTAAAATTTTACGCTTAGATGTCCCTGGGTGCTTTATTTGGTGCGATAACAAAATGTTGTGTGTGATTGGAAACATTTGTTTCAAGATTTTATGCGTAGTTTCATCTAGATGCTTTATTTCATGATAATGGATCATTCGGCACGATTAGAAACAACTGGCTTGAAATCTTACGTTCAGCTTCGTCTAGATGCTTTATTTCATGTTAATAGATGATTGAGCATGATCGGAAGCATTCATTTTAGGATTTGACGCTTAGTTTCATCTTGGTGCAGGAGCAAGCAAGGGCAATCTTGCGTCGCCTGAAATTGATGTTTTTTGTTTTCACTTCTTTCCAAGATTTGTGTTTTTGGACGCCCATTTGCGTGAATAACGATCCAGGACCTTCCAAGTTTCAAGTTTTTGAGGATACATCCCCTATTTGCATTTCATGAGAGTGGATCATTGAGTGCGATCAGAAACATTTGTCTTGACATTTTACGATTGGCTTCGTCCATATGCTTTATTTCACGACAACTGATGATTGAGCGTGATCGGAAACATTCGTTTGAAAGTTTTACTCTCAGCTTCGTCCAGATGACTTATTTCATGATAATGGATCATTTGACATGATTAAAAACATTTGTTTCAAAATTTTGCGCTCGATTTCATCTAGATGCTTTATTTCATGGTATTGCATCATTCAGTGTGATCGAAAACATAGGTTTTACAATTTTACACTCAGTTTCATCTGGATGCTTTGTTTCGTGATAACGAATCGCTGCGTGTGATTGGAAACATTTGTTTTAAAATTTTACGCTTGGATGTGCCTAGGTGCTTTATTTCGCACGATAATGAAATGTTGTGTGTGATCAGAAACATTTGTTTTAACATTTTATGCGCGGTTTCATCTAGATGCTTTGTTTCACGATAATGGATCATTCGGCACGATTGGAAACAACTGCTTTGAAATCTTACGCTTAGCTTCATCTAGATGCTTTATTTCACGATAATAGATGATTGAGCATGATCGGAAGCATTCATTTTAGGATTTGATGCTTAGTTTCATCTTGGTGCAAGAGCATGTAAGGGCAATCTTGCGTCACCCAAAATTGATGTCTTTTGTTTTCACTTCTTTCCAAGATTTGTGTTTTTAGACACACATTTGCGTGAATAACACTCTAGGACCTTCAAAGTTTCCAACGGGCTAAGGATACCCAACTTACTATTTTTAGTAAGTCTTGCCAGAGAAGCGGTTGACCCCAAGACTTTCCGTAGAGCTTCGAAATAGTCAAATAAGCACTCTCAGTAGATCTCATCTCAAGATCACGTCTAGATTTCAAGATAATGTAGTTTCAAGTTTGTGAGGATTCATCCCCTGATTGCATTTCATGAGAGTGGATCATTGAGTGTGATCGGAAACATTTGTCTTGAAATTTTATGAGCAGCTTCGTCCATATGCTTTATTTCACGACAACTAATGATTGAGCGTGATCAGAAATGTGCATTTGAAAGTTTTACGCTCAGCTTCATCTAGATGCATTGTTTCGTGAGAATGAATTGCTGCGTGCAATCGAAAATGTTTGTTTTAAAATTTTACGCTTAGATGTGCCTGGGTGCTTTATTCGGTGCGATAACGAAACGTTGTGTGTGATCGGAAACATTTGTTTTAAGATTTTATGCACGGTTTCATCTAGATGCTTTGTTTCACGATAATGAATCATTTGCAATGATTGGAAACAACTGCCTTGAAATCTTACGCTCAGCTTCATCTAGATGCTTTATTTCACAATAATAGATGATTCAGCATGATCGGAAGCATTCGTTCTAGGATTTGACGCTTAGTTTCATCTTGGTATAGGAGCATGTAAGGGCGATCTTGCGTCACCTAAAATTGATGTCTTTTGTTTTCACTTCTTTCCAAGATTTGAGTTTTTAGACACCCATTTGTTCGAATAACGATCCAGGACCTTCAAAGTTTCCAACGGGCTAAGGATACGCCACTTACTGTTTTTAGTAAGTCTTGCCGGAGAAGCGGTTGACCCCAAGATTTTCCCCAGAGCTTCGGAATAGTCAAATAAGCACTCTCGGTAGATCTCATCTCAAGATCGCATCTAGATTTCAAGATATTGAAGTTTCAAGTTTGTGAGGATTCATCTCCTGATTGCATTTCATGAGAGTGGATCATTGAGAGCGATCGGAAACATTTGTCTTGACATTTTATGATTGGCTTCATCCATATGCTTTATTTCACGACAACTGATGATTGAGCGTGATCAGAAACATTTGTTTGAAAGTTTTACGCTTAGCTTCGTCCAGATGCCTTATTTCATGATAATGGATCATTCAACGTGATCAGAAATATTTGTTTCAAAATTTTGCACTCGGTTTCATCTAGATGCTTTATTTCATGGTACTGCATCATTCAGTGTGATTGGAAACATTCATTTTACAATTTTACACTTAGTTAAATCTAGATGCTTTGTTTCGTGATAACGAATCGCTGCGTGCGATCGGAAACGTTTGTTTCAAAATTTTACACTTGGATGTGCCTGGGTGCTTTATTTTGCGCGATAACGAAACATTGTGTGTGATCGGAAACATTTGTTTTAAGATTTTATGTGCGGTTTCATCTAGATGCTTTATTTCATGATAATGGATCATTCGGCATGATTGGAAATAGCTGCCTTGAAATCTTACGCTCAGCTTCGTCTAGATGCTTTATTTCATGATAATAGATGATTGAGCATGATCGGAAGCATTCGTTTTAGGATTTCACGCTTAGTTTCATCTTGGTGCAGAAGCATGTAAGGGCAATCTTGCGTCGCCCAAAATTGATGTCTTTTTTTTCCACTTCTTTCCAAGATTTGTGTTTTTGGACACCCATTTGCGCGAATAACGATCCAGGTCCTTCCAAGTTTCTAACGGGCTAAGGATACCCCACTTACTATTTTTAGTAAGTCTTGCCGGAGAAGCGGTTGACCCCAAGATTTTCCCCAGAGCTTTGGAATTGTCAAATAAGCACTCTCGGTAGATCTCATCTCAAGATCGCGTTTAGATTTCAAGATATTGAAGTTTCGAGTTTGTGAGGATTCATCCCCTGATTGCATTTCATGAGAGTGGATCATTGAGTGCGATCGGAAACATTTGTCTTTAAATTTTATGATCGGCTTCGTCCATATGCTTTATTTCATGACAACTGATGATTGAGCATGATCAGAAATGTTCATTTGAAGGTTTTATGCTCAGCTTCGTCCAGATGCCTTATTTCATGATAATGGATCATTCGACATTATCGAAAACATTTGTTTCAAAATTTTGTGCTTGGTTTCATGTAGATGCTTTATTTGATGGTATTGCATCATTCAGTGCAATCAGAAACATTCATTTTACAATTTTACACTTAGTTTCGTCTAGATGCTTTGTTTCATGATAACGAATCGCTGCATGTGATTGGAAATATTTGTTTTAAGATTTTATGTGCAGTTTCATCTAGATGCTTTGTTTCACGATAATGGATCATTCGGCACGATTGGAAACAACTACCTTGAAATCCTACGCTCAGCTTCATCTAGATGCTTTATTTCATGATAATAGATGATTGAGCATGATCGGAAGCATTTGTTTTAGGATTTGATCCTTAGTTTCATCTTGGTGCAGGAGCATGTAAGGGCAATCTTACGTCACCCAAAATTGATGTCTTTTGTTTTCACTTCTTTCCAAGATTTGTGTTTTTGGACACCCATTTGCGTGAATAACGATCCAGGACCTTCCAAGTTTCCAACAAGCTAAGGATATCCCACTTACTATTTTTAGTAAGTCTTGCCGGAGAAGCGGTTGACCCCAAGATTTTCCCCAGAGCTTTGAAATAGTCAAATAAGCACTCTTGATAGATCTCATCTCAAGATCATGTCTGGATTTCAAGATATTGAAGTTTTGAGTTTGTGAGGATTCATCCCCTGATTGCATTTCATGAGAGTGGATCATTGAGTGCGATCAGAGACATTTGTCTTAAAATTTTATGATCAGCTTTGTCCATATGCTTTATTTCACTACAACTGATGATTGAGCGTGATCGGAAACATTCCTTTGAAGGTTTTACGCTCAGCTTCGTCTAGATGCCTTATAACATGATAATGGATCATTCGACGTGATCGGAAACATTTGTTACAAAATTTTGTGCTCAGTTTCATCTATATGCTTTATTTCATGGTAATGCATCATACAGTGTGATTGGAAACATTCCTTTTACAATTTTACACTCAGTTTCGTCTAGATGCTTTGTTTTATGATAACGAATCGCTTTGTGCGATCAGAAACGTTTGTTTTAAAATTTTATGCTTGGATGTGCCTGGGTGCTTTATTTCACGCGATAACGAAACGTTGTGTGTGATCAGAAACATTTTTCTAAGATTTTATGTGCGGTTTCATCTAGATGCTTTTTTTCAAGATAATGGATCATTCCGCACGATTGGAAACAACTGCCTTGAAATCTGACGCTCAGCTTCATCTAGATGCTTTATCTCACGATAATAGATGATTGAACATGATCAGAAGCATTTGTTTTAGGATTTGACGCTTATTTTCATCTTGGTGCAGGAGCATGTAAGGGCAATCTTGCGTCACCCAAAATTGATGTCTTTTGTTTTCACTTGTTTCTAAGATTTGTGTTTTTGGACACCCATTTGTGCGAATAACGATCCAGGACCTTCAAAGCTTCCAATGGGGTAAGGATACCCCACTTACTATTTTTAGTAAGTCTTGTCGGAGAAGCGGTTGACACCTAGATTTTCCCCAGAGCTTCAGAATACACAAATAAGCACTCTCGGTAGATCTCATCTCAAGATCGCGTCTGGATTTCAAGAGATTGAAGTTTCGAGTTTGTGAGGATTCATCCCTTGATTGCATTTCATGAGAGTGGATCATTGAGTGCAATCGAAAACATTTGTCTTGAAATTTTACGATCGGCTTCATCCATATGCTTTATTTCATGACAACTGATGATTGAGAGTGTTCGGAAACTTTCCTTTGAAAGTTTTATGCTCAGCTTCGTCCAAATGCCTTATTTCATGATAATGGATCATTCAACGTGATTGGAAACATTTGTTTCAAAATTTTGTGCTCGGTTTCATCTAGATGCTTTATTTCATGGTATTGCATCATTCAGTGCGATCGGAAACATTTGTTTTACAATTTTACACTCAGTTTCGTCTAGATGCTCTGTTTCGTGATAACGAATCGCTGCGTACGATCGGAAACATTTGTTTTAAAATTTTACGCTTAGATGTGCCTGGGTGCTTTATTTCACACGATAACGAAACGTTGTGTGTGATTGAAAACATTTGTTTTAAGATTTTATGCACGGTTTCATCTAGATGCTTTGTTTCACAATAATGGATCATTCGGCACGATTGGAAACAACTGCCTTGAAATCTTACACTCAGCTTCATCTAGATGCTTTATTTCATGATAATAGATTATTGAGCATGATCGAAAGCATTCGTTTTAGGATTTGATGCTTAGTTTCATCTTGGTGTAGGAGCATGTAAGGGCAATCTTGCGTCACTCAAAATTGATGTTATTTGTTTTGACTTCTCTCCAAGATTTGTGTTTTTGTACACCCATTTGCACGAATAACGATCCAGGACCTTCAAAGTTTCCAACGGGCTAAGGATACCCCACTTACTATTTTTAGTAAGTCTTGCCAGAGAAGCGGTTGACCCCAAGATTTTCCCTAGAGCTTTGAAATTGTCAAATAAGCACTCTCGGTAGATCTCATCTCAAGATCGCGTCTGGATTTCAAGATATTGTAGTTTAAAGTTTGTGAGGATTCATCCCCTAATTGCATTTCATGAGAGTGGATCATTGAGTGCGATTGGAAACATTTGTCTTGAAATTTTATGATCGGCTTCGTCCATATGCTTTATTTCACGACAACTAATGATTGAGCGTGATCGAAAATGTTTGTTTGAAAGTTTTACGCTCAGCTTCATCCAGATCCCTTATTTCATGATAATGGATCATTCGACGTGATCGAAAACATTTGTTTCAAAATTTTGTGCTCGATCTAGATACTTTATTTCATGGTATTGCATCATTCAGTGCGATCAGAAACATTCATTTTACAATTTTACACTCAGTTTCATCTAGATGCGTTGTTTCGTGATAACAAATCGCTACGTTCGATCGGAAACATTTGTTTTAAAATTTTACGCTTGGATGTGCCTGGGTGCTTTATTTCGCATGATAACGAAACGTTGTGTGTGATCGAAAACATTTGTTTTAAGATTTTATGTGCGGATTCATCTAGATGCTTTGTTTCACGATAATGGATCATTCGGCACGATTGGAAACAATTGCCTTGAAATCTTACACTCAGCTTCATCTAGACGCTTTATTTCACGAGAATAGATGATTGAGCATGATCAGAAGTATTCGTTTTAGGATTTGACGCTTAGTTTTATCTTGGTGTAGGAGCATGTAAGGGCAATCTTGTGTCACCCAAAATTGATGTCTTTTGTTTTCACTTCTTTCTAAGATTTGTATTTTTGGACACCCATTTGCATGAATAACGATCCAGGACCTTCCAAGTTTCCAACTGGCTAAGGATACCCAACTTACTATTTTTAGTACGTCTTGTCGGAGAAGTGGTTGACCCCAAGATTTTCGCAGAGCTTCGAAATAGTCAAATAAGAACTCTCGATAGATCTCATCTCAAGATCGCATCTGGATTTCAAATTATTGAAGTTTCAAGTTTGTGGGGAATCATCCCCTGATTGCATTTCATGAGAGTGGATCATTGAGTGTGATAGGAAACACTTATCCTGAAATTTTACGATCGACTTCGTCCATATGCTTTATTTCATGACAACTGATGATTGAGCGTGATCGGGAACGTTCCTTTGAAAGTTTTATGCTCAGCTTCATCTAGATGTCTTATTTCATGATAATGGATCATTCGACATGATCAGAAACATTTGTTTCAAAATTTTGCGCTCGGTTTCATCTAGATGCTTTATTTCATTGTATTGCATCATTCAGTGTGATTGGAAACATTTGTTTTACAATTTTACACTCAGTTTCGTCTAGATGCTTTGTTTCATGATAACGAATCGCTTTGTGCGATTGGAAATGTTTGTTTTAAAATTTTACGCTTGGATGTGCCTGGGTGCTTTATTTCACCCGATAATGAAACATTGTGTGTGATCGGAAACATTTGTTTTAAGATTTTATGCACGGTCATCTAGATGCTTTGTTTCATGATAATGGATCATTCAGCATGATTAGAAACAACTACCTTGAAATCTTACGCTCAGCTTCATCTAGATGCTTTATTTCATGATAAAAGATGATTGAGCATGATTAGAAGCATTCGTTTTAGGATTTGACGCTTAGTTTCATCTTGGTGCAGAAGCATGTAAGAGTAGTATTGCGTCACCCAAAATTGATGTCTTTTGTTTTCACTTCTTTCCAAGATTTGTGTTTTTGGACACCCATTTGCGCGAATAATGATCTAGGACCTTCCAAGTTTCCAACGGGCTAAGGATACCCAACTTACTATTTTTAGTAAGTCTTGTCGGAGAAGCGGTTGACCCCAAGATTTTCCCCAGAGCTTCAGAATAGTCAAATAAGCACTCTCGGTAGATCTCATCTCAAGATCGCGTCTGGATTTCAAGATATTGAAGTTTCAAGTTTGTGAGGATTCATCCCCTGATTGCATTTCATGAGAGTGGATCATTGAGTGCGATCAGAAACATTTTTCTTGAAATTTTATGATCCGCTTCATCCATATGCTTTATTTCATGACAACTAATGATTGAGCATGATCAGAAACATTCGTTTGATAGTTTTACGCTCAGCTTCGTCTGGATGCCTTATTTCATGATAATGGATCATTCGATGTGATCAGAAACATTTGTTTCAAAATTTTGCGCTCGGTTTAATCTAGATGCTTTATTTCATGGTATTGTATCATTCAGTGCGATTAGAAACATTCGTTTTACAATTTTACACTTAGTTTCGTCTAGATGCTTTGTTTCGTGATAATGAATTGTTGCGTGCGATCAGAAACGTTTGTTTTAAAATTTTATGTGTGGTTTCATCTAGATGCTTTGTTTCACGATAATGGATCATTTTGCATGATTAGAGATAATTGCCTTGAAATCTTACGCTCAGCTTCGTCTAGATGCTTTATTTCAGGATAATAAATGATTGAGCATGATCAGAAGCATTCGTTTTAGGATTTGACGCTTAGTTTCATCTTGGTGCAGGAGCATGTAAGGGCAATCTTGCGTCACCCAAAATTGATGCCATTTGTTTTCACTTCTTTCAAAGATTTGTGTTTCCAGACACCCATTTGCACGAATAACGATCCAGGACCTTCAAAGTTTCCAACGGGGTAAGGATACCCCACTTACTATTTTTAGTAAGTCTTGCTGGAGAAGCGGTTGACCCCAAGATTTTCCCCAAAGCTTCGGAATACAGAAATAAGCACTCTCAGTAGATCTCATCTCAAGATCACATCTGGATTTCAAGATATTGAAGTTTCGAGTTTGTGAGGATTCATCCCCTGATTGCATTTCATGAGAGTGGATCATTGAGTACAATCGAAAACATTTGTCTTGAAATTTTACGATCAGCTTCATCCATATGCTTTATTTCACGACAACTGATGATTGAGCATGATAGGAAATGTTCATTTTAAAGTTTTACGCTCAGCTTCGTCCAGATGCCTTATTTCATGATAATGGATCATTCGACGTGATCGGAAACATTTGTTTCAAAATTTTGCGCTCGGTCTCATCTAGATGCTTTATTTCATGGTATTGCATCATCTAGTGCGATCAGAAACATTCATTTTACAATTTTATACTTAGTTTCGTCTAGATGCTTTGTTTTGTGATAACGAATCACTGCGTGCGATTAGAAATGTTTGTTTTAAAATTTTACGCTTAGATGTGCCTAGGTGTTTTATTTCGCGTGATAACGAAACGTTGTGTGTGATCGGAAACATTTGTTTTAAGATTTTATGTGCGGTTTCATCTAGATGCTTTGTTTCACGATAATGGATCATTCGGCACGATTGGAAACAACTGCCTTGAAAGCTAACACTCAGCTTCGTCTAGATGCTTTATTTCATGATAATAGATGATTGAGCATGATCGGAAGCATTCATTTTAGGATTTGACGCTTAGTTTCATCTTGGTGTAGGAGCATGTAAGGGTAATCTTGCGTCACCCAAAATTGATGTCTTTTCTTTTCACTTCTTTCCAAGATTTGTGTTTTTGGACACCCATTTGCGCGAATAATGATCCAAGACCCTGAAAGTTTCAAACGGGCTAAGGATACCCCACTTACTATTTTTAGTAAGTCTTGTCGGAGAAGTGGTTGACCCCAAGATTTTTTCCAGAGCTTCGAAATAGTCAAATAAGCACTCTCCGTAGATCTCATCTCAAGATCATGTCTGGATTTCAAGATATTGAAGTTTCGAGTTTTTGAGGATTCATCCCCTGATTGCATTTCATGAGAGTGGATCATTGAGTGCGATTAGAAACATTTGTCTTGAAATTTTACGATTAGTTTCATCCATATACTTTATTTGACGACAACTGATGATTGAGAGTGATCAGAAACGTTCGTTTGAAAGTTTTATGCTTAGCTTCGTCCAGATGCCTTATTTCATGATAATGGATCATTCGACGTGATCGGAAACATGTGCTTCACAATTTTGCGCGCGGTTTCATCTAGATGCTTTATTTCGTCGTATTGCATCATTCAGTGTGACCAGAAACATTCGTTTTACAATTTTACACTCAGTTTCGTCTAGATTCTTTGTTTCATGATAACGAATCACTGTGTGCAATCGGAAAAATTTGTTTTAAAATTTCATGCTTGGATGTGTCTGGGTGCTTTATTTCACGCGATAATGAAACGTTGTGTGTGATCGGAAACATTTGTTTTAAGATTTTATGTGCGGTTTCATCTAGATGCTTTGTTTCACGATAATAGATTATTCAGCACGATTGGAAACAACTGCCTTGAAATCTTACGCTCAGCTTCATCTAGATGCTTTATTTCACTAGTATAGATGATTGAGCATGATCGGAAGCATTCATTTTAAGATTTGATGCTTAGTTTCATCTTTGTGCAGGAGCATGTAAGGGCAATCTTGCGTCACCCAAAATTGATGTCTTTTGTTTTAACTTCTTTCCAAGATTCGTGTTTTTGGACACCCATTTGCGCGAATAACGATCCAGGACCTTCAAAGTTTGCAACGAGCTAAGGATACCCCAATTACTATTTTTAGTAAGTCTTACCAGAGAAGCGGTTGACCCCAAGATTTTCCCCAGAGCTTCGGAATAGTCAAATAAACACTCTCGGTAGATCTTATCTCAAGATTGCGTCTGGATTTCAAGATATTGAAGTTTCAAGTTTGTGAGGATTCATCCCCTGATTGCATTTCATTAGAGTGGATCATTGAGTGCGATCAGAAACATTTGACTTGAAATTTTACATTCGGCTTCGTCCATATGTTTTATTACACAACAACTGATGATTGAGCATGATCGGAAATGTTCGTTTGAATGTTTTACGCTCAACTTCGTCCAGATGCCTTATTTCATGATAATGGATCATTCGACGTGATCAGAAACATTTGATTCAAAATTTTGCGCTCAGTTTCATCTAGATGCTTTATTTCATGGTATTACATCATTCAATGCGATCGGAAACATTCATTTTACAATTTTACACTCAGTTTCGTCTAGATGCTTTGTTTCGTGATAACGAATCGCTACGTACGATTAGAAACGTTTGTTTTAAAATTTTACACTTGGATGTGCCTGGGTGCTTTATTTCATGCAATAATGAAACGTTGTGCGTAATCGGAAACATTTGTTTTAAGATTTTATGTGCGGTTTCATCTAGATGCTTTGTTTCACGATAATGGATCATTCAACACGATTGGAAACAACTGACTTGAAATCTTACGCTCAGCTTCGTCTAGATGCTTTATTTCACAATAATAGATGATTGAGCATGATCAGAAGCATTCGTTTTAGGATTTGACACTTAGTTTCATCTTGGTGCAGGAGCATGTAAGGGCAATCTTACGTCAACCATAATTGATGTCTTTTGTTTTCACTTCTTTCCAAGATTTGTGTTTTTGGACACCCATTTGCGTGAATAACGATCCAGGACCTTCAAAGTTTTGAATGGGCTAAGGATACCCCACTTACTATTTTTAGTAAGTCTTGCCGGAGAAGTGGTTGACACCAAGATTTTCCCCAGAGCTTCGGAATAGTCAAATAAGCACTCTCGGTAGATCTCATCTCAAGATCACATCTGGATTTCAAGATATTGAAGTTTCAAGTTTGTGAGGATTCATCCTCTAATTGTATTTCATGAGAGTGGATCATTGAGTGCGATCGGAAACATTTGTCTTGAAATTTTACGATCGGCTTCGTCCATATGCTTTATTTCATGACAACTGATGATTGAGCGTGATCAAAAATGTTCGTTTGAAAGTTTTACGCTCAGCTTCATCCAGATGCCTTATTTCATGATAATGGATCATTCGACGTGATCAGAAACATTTGTTTCAAAATTTTGCGCTCGGTTTCATCTAGATGCTTTGTTTCATGATAACGAATCGCTTTGTACGATCAGAAACATTTGTTTTAAAATTTTACACTTAGATGTGCCTGGTTGCTTTATTTCACGCGATAACGAAACATTGTGTGTGATCGAAAACATTTGTTTTAAGATTTTATGTGTGGCTTCATCTAGATGCTTTCTTTCATGATAATGGATCATTCAGCATGATTGGAAACAACTGCCTTGAAATCTTATGCTCAGCTTCGTCTAGATGCTTTAGTTTCATCTTGGTGCAGAAGCATGTAAGGGCAATCTTGCGTCACCCAAAATTGATGTCTTTTATTTTCACTTCTTTCCAAGATTTGTGTTTTTGGACACCCATTTGCATGAATAATGATCCAAGACCTTCAAATTTTCCAACAGGCTAAGGATACCCCACTTACTATTTTTAGTAAGTCTTGCCGGAGAAGCGGTTCACCCCAAGATTTTCCCCAGAGCTTCGGAATAGTCAAATAAGCACTCTTGATAGACCTCAGCTCAATATCATGTCTAGATTTAAAGATATTGAAGTTTCAAGTTTGTGAGGATTCATCCCCTGATTGCATTTCACGATAGTGGATCATTGAGTGCGTTCGGAAACATTTGTCTTGAAATTTTACGATCGGCTTCATCCATATGGTTTATTTGACGACAACTGATGATTGAGCGAGATTGGAAATGTTCATTTGAATGTTTTACGCTCAGCTTTGTCCAGATGCCTAATTTCATGATAATGGATCATTCGACGTGATCAGAAATATTTGTTTCAAAATTTTGTGCTCAGTTTCATCTAGATGCTTTATTTCATGGTATTGCATCATTCAGTGCAATCAGAAACATTCGTTTTACAATTTTACACTCAGTTTCGTCTAGATGCTTTGTTTCGTGATAACGAATCGCTGCGTGCGATCGAAAATGTTTGTTTTAAAATTTTACGCTTAGATGTACCTAGGTGCTTTATTTCGTGCGATAATGAAACATTGTGTGTGATCGGAAACATTTGTTTTATGATTTTATGCGCAGTTTCATCTAGATGCTTTGTTTCACGATAATGGATCATTCGACACGATTGGAAACAACTACCTTGAAATCTTACGCTCAGCTTCGTCTAGATGCTTTATTTCACGATAATAGATGATTGAGCATGATCGGAAGCATTCGTTTTAAGATTTGACACTTAGATTCATCTTCGTGCAAGAGCATGTAAGGGCAATCTTGCGTTACCCAAAATTGATGTCTTTTGTTTTCACTTCTTTCCAAGATTTGTGTTTTTAGACACCCATTTGCTCGAATAACGATCTAGGACCTTCAAAGTTTCCAACGGGCTAAGGATACCCCACTTACTATTTTTAGTAAGTCTTGCCGGAGAAGCGGTTGACCCCAAGATTTTCCCCAGAGCTTCAGAATAGTCAAATAAGCACTCTCGGTAGATCTCATCTCAAGATCTCATCTCAAGATCGCATCTGGATTTAAAGATATTGAAGTTTCAAGTTTGTGAGGATTCGTCCCCTGATTGCATTTCACAATAGTGGATCATTGAGTGCGATCGAAAACATTTGTCTTGAAATTTTACGATCGGCTTCGTCCATATGCTTTATTTCACGACAACTGATGATTGAGCGTCGTCAAAAGCGTTCATTTGAAATTTTTATGCTCAGCTTCGTCCAGATGCCATATTTCATGATAATAGATCATTCGACGTGATCAGAAACATTTGTTTCAAAATTTTACGCTCGGTTTTATCTAGATGTGCTTTATTTCATGGTATTGCATCATTCAGTGCAATCAGAAATGTTCATTTTACAATTTTACATGTAGTTTCATCTAGATGCTTTGTTTCATGATAATGAATCGCTGCGTGCGATCGGAAATGTTTGTTTTAAAATTTTACGGCTAGATGTGCCTGGGTGCTTTATTTTAAGATTTTATGCGCGGTTTCATCTAGATGCTTTGTTTCATGATAATGGATCATTCAGCATGATTGGAAACAACTGCCTTGAAATCTTATGCTCAGCTTCGTCTAGATGCTTTATTTCACGATAATAGATGATTAAGTATGATTGGAAGGATTCGTTTTAAGATTTCACAGTTAGTTTTATATTGGTGTAGTAGCATGTAAGGGCAATCTTGCATCACCCAAAATTGATGTCTTTTGTTTTCACTTCTTTCCACGATTTGTGTTTTTGGACACCCATTTGAACGAATAACGATCCAGGACCTTCAAAGTTTCCAACGGGCTAAGGATACCCCACTTACTATTTTTAGTAAGTCTTGTCAGAGAAGAGGTTGACCCCAAGATTTTCCCCAGGGCTTCAGAATAGTCAAATAAGCACTCTCGGTAGATCTCATCTCAAGATCATGTCTGGATTTCAAGATATTGAAGTTTCGAGTTTGTGAATATTCATCCCCTGATTGCATTTCACGATAGTGGATCATTGACTGCGATCAGAAACATTTGTCTTGAAATTTTACGATCAGCTTCGTCCATATGCTTTATTTCATGACAACTGATGATTGAGCGTGGTCAGAAATGTTCGTATGAAAGTTTTACGCTCAGTTTCGTCTAGATGCCTTATTTCATGATAATGGATCATTCGACGTGATCGGAAACATTTGCTTCAAAATTTTACGCTCGGTTTCATCTAGAAGTGCTTTATTTCATTGTATTGCATCATTCAGTGCAATCGGAAACGTTCATTTTACAATTTTACACTCAGTTTCATCTAGATGCTTTGTTTCATGATAATGAATTGCTGCGTGCGATCGGAAACGTTTGTTTTAAAATTTTACGCTTAGATGTGCCTAGGTGCTTTATTTCGCAATAACGAAACGTTGTGTGTGATCAGAAACATTTGTTTTAAGATTTTATGCACGGTTTCATCTAGATGCTTTGTTTGATGATAATGGATCATTCGACACAATTGGAAACAACTACCTTGAAATCTTACGCTCAGCTACGTCTAGATGCTTTATTTCACGATAATAGATGATTGAGTATGATTGGAAGCATTCGTTTTAAGATTTCACAGTTAGTTTTATATTGGTGCAGTAGCATGTAAGGGTAATCTTGCGTCACCCAAAATTGATGTCTTTTGTTTTCACTTCTTTCCATGATTTGTGTTTTTGGACACCCATTTGAACGAATAACGATACAGGACCTTCAAAGTTTCCAACGGGCTAAGGATACCCCACTTACTATTTTAAAATTTTATGCGCGGTTTCATCTAGATGCTTTGTTTCACGATAATGGATCATTCGGCACGATTGGAAACAACTGCCTTGAAATTTTACACTCAGCTTCGTCTAGATGCTTTATTTCATGATAATAGATGATTGAGCATGATCGGAAGCATTCGTTTTAAGATTTGACTCTTAGTTTCATCTTGGTGCTGGAGCGTGTAAGGGCAATCTTGCGTCACCCAAAATTGATGTCTTTTGTTTTCACTTATTTCCAAGATTTATGTTTTTGGACACCCATTTGCGTGAATAACGATCCAGGACCTTCAAAGTTTCCAACGGGCTAAGGATACCCCACTTACTATTTTTAGTAAGTCTTGCCGGAGAAGCGGTTGACCCCAAGATTTTCCCCAGAGCTTCGGAAGAGTCAAATAAGCACTCTCGGTAGATCTCATCTCAAGATCGTGTCTGGATTTTAAGATATTGAATTTTCAAATTTGTGTGGATTCATCCCCTGATTGCATTTCACAATAGTGGATCATTGAGTGCGATCGGAAACATTTGTCTTGAAATTTTAAGATCGGCTTCTGCATGTGCTTTATTTCACAACAACCGATGATTGAGCATGGTCAGAAACGTTGGTTTGAAAGTTTTACGCTCAGCTTCGTCCAGATGCCTTATTTCATGATAATGGATCATTCGACGTGATCAGAAACATTTGTTTCAAAATTTTACGCTCAGTTTCATCTAGATGAGCTTTATTTCATGGTATTGCATCATTCAGTGCGATCAGAAACATTCGTTTTACAGTTTTACACTCAGTTTCGTCTAGATGCTTTTTTTTCGTGATAATGAATCACTGCATGCGATCGGAAACGTTTGTTTTAAAATTTTACGCTTAGATGTGCCTGGGTGCTTTATTTCGCGATAACAAAACATTGTGTGTGATTGGAAACATTTGTTTTAAGATTTTATGCGCGGTTTCATCTAGATGCTTTGTTTCACGATAATGGATCATTCAGCACAATCAGAAACATACTGCCTTGAAATCTTATGCTCAGCTTCGTCTAGATGCTTTATTTCACGATAATAGATGATTGAGCACGATCGGAAGCATTCATTTTAAAATTTGATGCTTAGTTTCATCTTGGTGCAAGAGCATGTAAGGGCAATCTTGCCTCACCCAAAATTGATGTCTTTTGTTTTCACTTCTTTCCAAGATTTGTGTTTTTGGACACCCATATTATAACGATCCAGGACCTTCAAAGTTTCCAACGGGCTAAGGATACCCCAGTTACTATTTTTAGTAAGTCTTGCCGGAGAAGCGGTTGACCCCAAGATTTTCCCCAGAGCTTCAGAATATTCAAATAAGCACTCTCGGTAGATCTCATCTCAAGATCGTGTCTAGATTTCAAGATATTGAAGTTTCAAGTTTGTGAGGATTCGTTCCCTGATTGCATTTCACGATAGTGGATCATTGAGTGCGATCAGAAACATTTGTCTTGAAATTTTACGATCGGCTTCATCCATATGCTTTATTTCACGACAACTGATGATTGAGTATGGTCGGAAACGTTCATTTGAAAGTTTTACGCTCAGTTTCGTCCAGATGCCTTATTTCATGATAATGGATCATTCGACGTGATTGCAAACATTTATGCTCGGTTTCATCTAGATGCTTTGTTTCGTGGTATTGCATTATTCAGTGCGATCGGAAACATTTGTTTTACAATTTTACACTCATTTTCATCTAGATGCTTTGTTTCATGATAACGAATTGCTGCATGTGATCGGAAACATTTGTTTTAAAATTTTACACTTAGATGTGCCTGGGTGCTTTATTTCGCGATAATGAAATGCTGTGTGTGATCAGAAACATTTGTTTTAAGATTTTATGCGCGGTTTGATCTATATGCTTTGTTCCACAATAATGGATCATTCGGCATGAATGGAAACAACTGCCTAGAAAGCTTACGCTCAGCTTCGTCTAGATGCACTATTTCATGATAATAGATGATTGAGCATGATTGGAAGCATTCGTTTTAAGATTTGACGCTTAGTTCCATCTTGGTGTTGGAGCATGTAAGGGCAATCTTGCGTCACCCAAAATTGATGTCTTTTGTTTTCACTTCTTTCCAAGATTTGTGTTTTTGGACACCCATTTGCTCGAATAACTATCCAGGACCTTCAAAGTTTCCAACGGGCTAAGGATACCCCACTTTCTATTTTTAGTAAGTCTTGCTGGAGAAGCGGTTGACCCCAAGATTTTCCCCAGAGCTTCAGAATAGTCAAATAAGCACTCTCAGTAGATCTCATCTAAAGATTAGGTCTGGATTTCAAGATATTGAAGTTTTGAGTTTGTGAGGACTCATCCCCTGATTGCATTTGACGATAGTGGATCATTGAGTGAGATCAGAAACATTTGTCTTGAAATTTTACGATCAGCTTCGTCCATATGCTTTATTTCATGACAACTAATGATTGAGCGTGGTCAGAAATGTTCGTTTGAAAGTTTTACGCACAGCTTCGTCCAGATGCCTTATTTCATGATAATGGATCATTCGACGTGATCAGAAACATTTGTTTCAAGATTTTATGCTCAGTTTTATCTAGATGCTTTGTTTTGTGGTATTGCATCATTCAGTGTGATCGGAAACATTCGTTTTACAATTTTACACTCAGTTTAGTCTAGATGCTTTGTTTCATGATAACAAATCGCTGCGTGCGATCGGAAACGTTTGTTTTAAAATTTTACGCTTAGATGTGCCTGGGTGCTTTATTTCACGATAACGAAATGCTGTGAGTGATTGGAAACATTTGTTTTAAGATTTTATACGCGGTTTCATCTAGATGCTTTGTTTCACAATAATGGATCATTCAGCACAATTGGAAACGACTGCCTTGAAATCTTACGCTCAGCTTCGTCTAGATGCTCTATTTCACGATAATAGATGATTGAGCATGATCGAAAGCATTCATTTTAAGATTTGATGCTTAGTTTCATCTTGGTGCAGGAGCATGTAAGGGCAATCTTGCGTCACCCAAAATTGATGTCTTTTGTTTCCACTTCTTTCCAAGATTTATGTTTATGGACACCCATTTGCATGAATAACGATGCAGGACCTTAAAAGTTTCCAACGGGCTAAGGATACCCCAGTTACTATTTTTCGTAAGTCTTGCCGGAGAAGCAGTTGACCCCAAGAATTTCCCGAGCTTCAGAATATTCAAATAAGCAATCTTGGTAGATCTCATCTCAAGATCGCGTCTAGATTTCAAGATATTGAATTTTCAAGTTTGTGAGGATTCATCCCCTTATTGCATTTCACAATAGTGGATCATTGAGTGCGATCGGAAACATTTGTCTTGAAATTTTATGATTAGCTTCGTCCATATGCTTTATTTCATGACAACTGATGATTGAGCGTTGTTGGAAACATTCATTTGAAAGTTTTACGCTCAGCTTCATCTAGATGCCTTATTTCATGATAATGGATCATTCGACGTGAACAGAAACATTTGTTTCAAAATTTTACGCTCAGTTTCATCTAGGTGCTTTATTTCGTGGTATTGCATCATTGAGTGTGATCGGAAATATTTGTTGTACAATTTTACACTTAGTTTCATCTAGATGCTTTGTTTCATGATAACGAATCGCTGCGTGCTATCGGAAATGTTTGTTTTAAAATTTTACACTTAGATGTGCTTGGGTGCTTTATTTCACGATAACGGAATGCTGTGTGTGATCAAAAACATTTGTTTGAAGATTTTATGCGTGGTTTCATCTAGATGCTTTGTTTCACGATAATGGATCATTCGGCATGATTGGAAACAACTGCCATGAAATCTTATGCTCAGCTTCGTCTAGATGCTCTATTTCACGATAATAGATGATTGAGCATGATCGGAAGCATTCGTTTTAAGATTTGACGCTTAGTTTCATCTTGGTGCAAGAGCATATAAGGGCAATCTTGCGTCACCCAAAATTGATGTCTTTTGTTTTCACTTCTTTCCAAGATTTGTGTTTTTCGACACCCATTTGCACGAATAACGATCTAGGACCTCCAAATTTTCCAATGGGCTAAGGATATCCCACTTACTATTTTTAGTAAGTCTTTGTGGAGAAGCGGTTGACCCCTAGATTTTCCCCAGAGCTTCAGAATAGTCAAATAAGCACTCTCGGTAGATCTTATCTCAAGATCGCGTCTGGATTTCAAGATATTGAAGTTCCAAGTTTGTGAGGATTCATCCCTTGATTGCATTTCACGATAGTGGATCATTAAGTGCGATCAGAAACATTTTTCTTCAAATTTTACGATTGGCTTCGTCCATATGCTTTATTTCATGACAACTGATGATTGAGCGTGGTCGGAAACGATCATTTGAAAGTTTTACACTCAGCTTTGTCCAGATGCCTTATTTCACGATAATGGATCATTCGACGTGAATGGAAACATTTGTTTCAAAATTTTACACTCGGTTTCATCTAGATGCTTTGTTTCCTAGTATTGCATCATTCAGTGCGTTCGGAAACATTCATTTTACAATTTTACACTCAGTATCGTCTAGATGCTTTGTTTCGTGATAACGAATCGCTGCGTGCAATCAGAAACGTTTGTTTTAAAATTTTACGCTTAGATGTGCCTGGATGCTTTATTTCACAATAACGAAATGCTATGTGTGATTAGAAACATTTGTTTTAAGATTTTATGAGCGGTTTCATCTAGATGCTTCGTTTCATCTTGGTGCAGGAGCATGTAAGGGCAATCTTGCGTCACCCAAAAATGATGTCTTTTGTTTTCACTTATTTCCAAGATTTGTGTTTTTCGACACCCATTTGCATGAATAACGATCCAGGACCTTCAAAGTTTCCAACGGGCTAAGGATACCCCACTTACTATTTTTAGCAAGTCTTGTCGGAGAAGCGGTTGACCCCAAGATTTTCCCCAGAGCTTCGAAATAGTCAAATAAGCACTCTTGGTAGATCTCATCTCAAGATCGCGTCTGGATTTCAAGATATTGAAGTTTTTAGTTTGTGAGGATTCATCCCCTGATTGCATTCCACGATAGTGGATCATTGAGTGCGATCGAAAACATTTGTCTTGAAATTTTATGATCAGCTTCGTCCATATGCTTTATTTCATGACAACTGATGATTGAGCATGGTCAGAAACGTACATTTGAAATTTTACGCTCAGCTTCATCCAAATGCCTTATTTCATGATAATGGATCATTTGACGTGATCGGAAACATTTGTTTCAAAATTTTACGCTCAGTTTCATCTAGATGCTTTGTTTCGTGGTATTGCATAATTCAGTGCGATCAGAAATATTGTTTTACAATTTTACACTCAGTTTCGTCTAGATGCTTTTTTTCGTGATAACGAATTGCTACGTACGACTGGAAACATTTGTTTTAAAATTTTACGCTTAGATGTGCCTGGGTGCTTTATTTCGCGATAACGAAATGCTATGTGTGATCAGAAACATTTGTTTTAAGATTTTATGCGCGGTTTCATCTAGATGCTTTTTATCACGATAATGGATCATTCGGCACGATTAGAAACAACTGCCTTGCAATCTTACACTCAACTTCGTCTAGATGCTCTATTTCATCATAATAGATGATTAAGCATGATCGGAAGCATTCGTTTTAAGATTTGACGCTTAGTTTCATCTTGGTGCAGGAGCATGTAAGGGCAATATTGCGTCACCCAAAATTGATGTCTTTTCTTTTCACTTCTTTCTAATATTTGTGTTTTTGGACACCCATTTGCATGAATAACAATCCAGGACCTTCAAAGTTTCCAACGGGCTAAGGATACCCCACTTACTATTTTTAGTAAGTCTTGCCGGAGAAGCGGTTGACCCGAAGATTTTCCCCAGAGCTTCGAAATAGTCAAATAAGCACTCTCCATAGATCTCATCTCAAGATCGCATCTGGATTTCAAGATATTGAAGTTTCAAGTTTGTGAGGATTCATCCCCTGATTGCATTTCACAATAGTGGATCATTGAGTGTGATCGGAAACATTTGTCTTGAAATTTTATGATCGGCTTTGTCCATATGCTTTATTTCATGACAACTGATGATTGAGCATGGTCAGAAATGTTCATTTGATAGTTTTATGCTCAGCTTCATCCAGATGCCTTATTTCATGATAATGGATCACTTGACATGATCAGAAACATTTGTTTCAAAATTTTACACTCAGTTTCATCTAGATGCTTTGTTTCGTGGTATTGCATCATTCAGTGCGATCGGAAACATTCGTTTTACAATTTTACACTCAGTTTCGTCTAGATGCTTTGTTTCGTAATAACGAATCACTGTGTGCAATTAGAAATGTTTGTTTTAAAATTTTACGCTTAGATGTGCCTGGGTGCTTTATTTCGCGATAATGAAATGCTGTGTGTGATCGGAAACATTTGTTTTAAGATTTTATGCACGGTTTCATCTAGATGCTTTGTTCTATGATAATGGATCATTCGGCACGATCGGAAACAACTACCTTGAAATCTTAAACTCAGCTTCATCTAGATGCTCTATTTCACGATAATAGATATTTAAGCATGATCGGAAGCATTCATTTTAAGATTTGACGCTTACTTTCATCTTGGTGTAGGAGCATGTATGGGCAATCTTGCGTCACCCAAAATTGATGTCTTTTGTTTTCACTTCTTTCCAAGATTTGTGTTTTTGGACACCCATTTGCACGAATAACGATCCAGGACCTTCAAAGTTTCCAACGGGCTAAGGATACCCCAGTTACTATTTTTAGTAAGTCTTTCCAGAGAAGCGGTTGACCCCAAGATTTTCCCCAGAGCTTCGAAATTGTCAAATAAGCACTCTCCGTAGATCTCATCTCAAGATCACGTCTAGATTTCAAGATATTGAAGTTTTGAGTTTGTGAGGATTCATCCCCTGATTGCATTTCACGATAGTGGATTATTGAGTGCGATGGAAACATTTGTCTTGAAATTTTATGATCAACTTCGTCCATATACTTTATTTCATGACAACTGATGATTGAGCATGGTCAGAAATGTTCGTTTGAAAGTTTTATGCTCAGCTTCGTCTAGATGCCTTATTTCATGATAGGGGATCATTCGACGTGATCGGAAACATTTGTTTCAAAATTTTATGCTCAGTTTCATCTAGATAATTTGTTTCGTGGTATTGCATCATTCAGTGCGATCGAAAACATTCCTTTTACAATTTTACACTCAGTTTCGTTTAGATGCTTTGTTTCGTGATAAAGAATCGCTGCGTACGATCAGAAACGTTTGTTTTAAAATTTTATGCTTAGATGTGCCTGGGTGCTTTATTTTGCGATAACGAAATGCTGTGTGTGATAGGAAACATTTGTTTTAAGATTTTATACGCGGTTTCATCTAGATGCTTTGTTTCACGATAATGGATCATTTGGCACGATTGGAAACAACTGCCTTGAAATCTTACGCTCAGCTTCGTCTAGATACTCTATTTCACGATAATAGATGATTGAGCATGATGCTCTATTTCATGATAATAGATGATTGAGCATGATCAGAAGCATTCGTTTTAAGATTTGACGCTTAGTTTCATCTTGGTGCAGGGGCACGTAAGGGCAATCTTGCGTCACCCAAAATTGATGTCTTTTGTTTTCACCTCTTTCCAAGATTTGTCTTTTTCGACACCAATTTGCATGAATAACAATCCAGGTCCTTCAAAGTTTCCAACGAGCTAAGGATACCCCACTTACTATTTTTAGTAAGTCTTGCTGAAGAAGCGGTTGACCCCAAGATTTTCCCCAGAGCTCCAGAATAGTCAAATAAGCACTCTTGGTAGATCTCATCTCAAGATTGCTTCTGGATTTCAAGATATTGAAGTTTCAAGTTTGTGAGGATTCATCCCCTGATTGCATTTCACGATAGTGGATCATTGAGTGCGATCGGAAACATTTGTCTTGAAATTTTACAATCAGCTTTGTCCAGATGCTTTATTTCACGACAACTGATGATTGAGCATGGTCAGAAATGTTCGTTTGAAAGTTTTATGCTTAGCTTTGTCCAGATGCCTTATTTCATGATAATGGATCATTCGACGTGATCAGAAACATTTGTTTCAAAATTTTACGCTCGAGTTCATCTAGATACTTTGTTTCATGGTATTGCATCATTTAGTGCGATTGGAAACATTCATTTTAAAATTTTACACTCAGTTTCATCTAGATGCTTTGTTTCGTCATAACGAATTGCTGCGTGCGATCGGAAACGTTTGTTTTAAAATTTTACACTTAGATGTGCCTGGGTGCTTTATTTCGCAACAACGAAACACTGTGTGTGATCGGAAACATTTGTTTTAAGATTTTATACACGTTTTCATCTGGATGCTTTGTTTCACGATAATGGATCATTCGGCACGATTGGAAACAGCTGCCTTGAAATCTTATGCTCAGCTTCATCTAGATGCTCTATTTCATGATAATAGATGATTGAGCATGATCAGAAGCATTCGTTTTAAGATTTGACGCTTAGTTTCATCTTGGTGCAGGAGCATGTAAGGGCAATCTTGCGTCACCCAAAATTGATGTCTTTTGTTTTCACCTCTTTCCAAGATTTGTGTTTTTGGACACTTATTTGCGCAAATAACGATCCAGGACCTTCAAAGTTTCCAACAGTCTAAGGATACCCCACTTACTATTTTTAGTAAGTCTTGTCGGAGAAGCAGTTGACCCCAAGATTTTCCCCAGAGCTTCGGAATAGTCAAATAAGCACTCTTGGTAGATCTCATGTCAAGATCGCGTCTAGATTTCAAGATATTGAAGTTTCAAGTTTGTGAGGATTCATCCCCTGATTGCATTTCATGATAGTTGATCATTGAGTGCGATCGGAAACATTTGTCTTGAAATTTTACGATTGTCTTCGTCCATATGCTTTATTTCACGACAACTGATGATTGAGCGTGGTCAAAAACATTCGTTTGAAAGTTTTACGCTCAGGTTCGTCCAGATGCCTTATTTCATGATAATGGATCATTCGACGTGATCGGAAACATTTGTTTCAAAATTTTATGCTCGGTTTCATGTAGATGCTTTGTTTCGTGGTATTGCATCATTTAGTGCGATTGGAAACATTCGTTTTACAATTTTACACTACGTTTCGTATAGATGCTTTATTTCGTTATAACGAATCGTTGCGTGCAATCGGAAATGTTTGTTTTAAAATTTTACACTTAGATGTGCCTGGGTGCTTTATTTCACGATAACGAAATGCTGTGTGTGATCAGAAACATTTGTTTTAAGATTTTATGTGCAGTTTCATCTAGATGCTTTGTTTCATGATAATGGATCATTTGAGGCGATTGGAAACAACTGCCTTGAAATCTTACGCTCAGCTTCGTCTAGATGCTCTATTTCACGATAATAGATGATTGAGCATGGAAAGCATTGTACCTGGCAATGCTCATAGCTGCTCTAGTATCAATAAGGAATGCTAGTGGGAATGCCATTATACCTGGAAAGTGGATTGTCAAAATTATTCCAGGACATGAAGTGGTTGGCTTGGCACTCCTTTTGTAGGCTTTCATCTAGCAACTACTTGAACCTTCTTCAAAGGTGACTCTAGGTTCACCTTGTTCTTGTACAGCATGATGAATGAGAGGGTTGTAGGGCTTTTCTTCACAATACAGTTGTTCTTCTGTGAAAGAGACTTGAGCCGGCAACTGTATGGATCTAGTGGAATTGAACTGGCTAACAAACTTATCATTTCAGGGGCTTTGTCCATTTCTTCCGTGAGATAGAAATTTTCTTCATCATCAATTTCAGAAATTTCTGCCTGAGCTTGAGTAACAACCTTTTCAAGAAAGGCTTTTCTATTTCTTCTCCAAATGCACCTTGCCATACTTCCAGGAGAAGGAGCATTAATGATAGATCTTTGATCCAAAGGCCCAAGTGGTGGTGGCCGTTGAGCTGGAGGTCCAGGGGCCCAAGGTTCTCTTTGTTGTAATGGTTTATAACCATGTTGCTCAGGAATTTCTGTAGGAGAGACTGATAGACCATATTGGAGAATAGGAGATCTCTTAATTGGGAGCTTAGAAGGTCGAGCATGTCCACTTTCGATGGATGGCTGAAGTAAGAAATATTTTCTGGATTTAAGCTGGTCTAATTGAGCGGTTAGCTTTCTCCATGTTTCTTGTCCCATATCCATAGTATGGAGTCAAGACTCAATTTGGACAATATCTTCAATCACCTTATCTAATTTAGCACGGGTGTCCCTTCTAAGCATTCTGCAGTAGAAGGAGACTTCTGAATGCTCATCAGAGGATTGAGCTTCTTGGGTCATTAGATTGACCTGGGCTTGTTCAGGAGCTGATACATATTCTTCAGACTCAGATTTTGTACTTGATTCTGAACTAGAGAGGATAATATCCTCTGAGTCTGATGGATAAGCATTGATGAATTCAAATTCATCATTTTCAACACCTGCTTCTCTAGCTGTATGGACTTTACCTTTTCCTTTTTTCTTATTTCTATCCGGACACTTATTTGCAAAGTGATCACCCTTGCAAATATAACAGGTGGGTTTCCATTTCTTGGAATTCTTTCTCTTCTTATCTCTTTTTCTGAAGTATCCTTTTTTCTTGGGATACTTGCTTTTGAATTTCTTCTTTTTCTTCTTGTAGGACTTTTCTTCTTTTTCTAATTGAGCGGTTAGCTTTCTCCATGTTTCTTGTCTGATATCCATAGTATGGAGTCGAGACTCAATTTGGACAATATCTTCAATCACCTTGTCCAATTCAGCACGGGTGTCCCTTCTGAGCATTCTGCAGTAGAAGGAGACTTCTGAATCCTCATCAGAGGATTGAGCTTCTTGGGTCATTAGATTAAACTGTCACAATTATAACAAGAAGTTTTTCCCTTTTCGGGGAACTGATTAGAAGGCATAATCTAGTAGCAAACAAATGAAGAAAGTAAAGGTTGTACCTTTTTTATTTCTTTATTAGCTTTTCCTTCTTCAAAGATCTCTTCATTAATCTGTGTTAAGAATTGAACTAACTGTGGATATGTTAGCTCTTTCATTTCTATATTTTCTGTTACCAGATTCTCAAGAACTTTCTTGTGATATAATTCTCCTATCACAGTACCAAAACTCTTTAGAAAAGTAGTGAACATGAATTCATGATTCTGCTCATGGCCTGACAAATAGAAATTCTCATATTGGACATCACAATATTGTTTAATATATTTGAGGTCCTTACATTTACCTTTGATAAACTTGTTGTAGGCCAACTTTTCCCTAGTGTCTGTTTTACCAACAAACAGACGAGTCAACTGAGCACAGACTTGATCTGTTCCTCTATCTAATAGCATTTCTCTGTAAGCATCATCTAGCCTATCCCAGACATGTCATGCAATAGCAGTCATTGCATTAAGAGCCTACTTTATCACCTATTTTTCATCAGCATTAGCATTAGTGGATATATAATTTGTGTCTTTGGACACCCATTTGCACGAATAACAATCCAGGACCTTCAAAGTTTCCAACGGGCTAAGGATACCCCACTTACTATTTTTAGTAAGTCTTGCCAGAGAAGCGGTTGACCTCGAGATTTTCCCCAGAGCTTCGAAATCTCATATCCAGATCGCGTCTGGATTTCAGGATATTGAAGTTTCGAGTTTGTGAGGATTCATCCCCTGATTGCATTTCACGATAGTGGATCATTGAGTGTGATTAGAAACATTTGTCTTGAAATTTTACGATAGGCTTCGTCCATATGCTTTATTTCATGACAACTGATGATTGAGTGTGGTCAGGAATGTTCCTTTATGCTCAGCTTCGTCCAGATGCCTTATTGCATGATAATGGATCATTCGACAAGATCGGAAACAATTGTTTCAAAATTTTACGCTCGGTTTCATCTAGATCGGAAACAATTGTTTCATGGTATTACATCATTCAGTGCGATCAGAAACATTCATTTTACAATTTTACACTTAGTTTCGTCTAGATGCTTTGTTTCATGATAACAAATTGCTGCATGTGATCGGAAACGTTTGTTTTAAAATTTTACACTTAGATGTGCCTGGGTGATTTATTTCACGATAACGAAATGTTGTGTGTGATCAAAAACATTTGTTTTAAGATTTTATGTGCAGTTTCATCTAGATGCTTTGTTTCACGATGATGGATCATTCGTCATGATTGGAAACAACTGCCTTGAAATCTTATGCTCAGCTTCGTCTAGATGCTCTATTTCACGATAATAGATGATTGAGCATGATCGGAAGCATTCGTTTTAAGATTTGATGCTTAGTTTCATCTTGGTGCAGGAGCATGTAAGGGCAATCTTGCGTCACCCAAAATTGATGTCTTTTGTTTTCACTTCTTTCCAAGATTTGTGTTTTTGGACACCCATTTGCACGAATAACGATCCAGGACCTTCAAAGTTTCCAACGGGCTAAGGATACCCCACTTACTATTTTTAGTAAGTCTTACCGGAGAAGCGATTGACCCCAAGATTTTCCCTAGAGCTTTATTTCGCGATAACAAAACACTGTGTGTGATCGGAAACATTTGTTTTAAGATTTTATGCACAAATTCATCTAGATGCTTTGTTTCACGATGATTCATCATTCGGCACGATTGGAAACAATTGCCTTGATATCTTATGCTCAGCTTCGTCTAGATGCTCTATTTCACGATAATAGATGATTGAGCATGATCGGAAGTATTCGTTTCAAGATTTGACGCTTAGTTTCATCTTGCTGCAGGAGCATGTAAGGGCAATCTTGCATCACCCAAAATTGATGTCTTTTGTTTTCACCTCTTTCCAAGATTTGTGTTTTTGGACACCTATTTGCCTGAATAACGATCTAGGTCCCTTAAAGTTTCCAACGGGCTAAGGATACCCCACTTACTATTTTAAGTAAGTCTCGCTAGAGAAGCGGTTGACCCCAAGATTTTCCCCAGAGCTTCAGAATAGTCAAATAAGCACTCTCGGTAGATCTCATCTCAAGATCATGTCTTGATTTCAAGATATTGAAGTTTCAAGTTTGTGAGGATTCATCCCCTGATTGCATTTCAAGATAGTGGATCATTGAGTGCGATCGGAAACATTTTGTCTTGAAATTTTATGATCAGCTTCGTCCATATGCTTTATTTCATGACAACTGATGATTGAGCATGGTCGGAAACGTTCATTTGAAAGTTTTACGCTCAGCTTTGTCCAGATGCCTTATTTCATGATAATGGATCATTCGACGTGATCGAAAACATTTGTTTCAAAATTTTATGCTCGGTTGCATCTAGATGCTTTGTTTCATGGTATTGCATCATTCAGTGCGATCGGAAACATTCATTTTACAATTTTACACTCAGTTTCATCTGGATGCTTTGTTTCTTGATAACGAATCATTGCGTGCGATCAGAAACGTTTGTTTTAAAATTTTACGCTTAGATGTGCCTGGGTGCTTTATTTCACGATAACAAAATGTTGTGTGTGATCAAAAACATTTGTTTTAAGATTTTATGCGCATTTCATCTAAATGCTTTGTTTCACGATGATGGATCAGTCGGCACGATTGGAAACAACTGCCTTGAAATCTTACGCTTAGCTTCATCTAGATGCTCTATTTCATGATAATAGATGATTGAGCATGATTAGAAGTAGTCGTTTTAAGATTTGACGCTTAGTTTCATCTTGGTGCAGGAGCATGTAAGGGCAATCTTGCATCACCCAAAATTGATGTCTTTGGTTTTCACTTCTTTCCAAGATTTGTGTTTTTGGACACCCATTTGCACGAATAACGATCTAGGACCTTCAAAGTTTCTAATGGGCTAAGGATACCCCACTTACTATTTTTAGTAAGTCTTGCCGGAGAAGCGATTGACCCCAAGATTTTCCCCAGAGCTTTATTTCGCGATAACGAAACACTGTGTGTGATCGGAAACATTTGTTTTAAGATTTTATGCACGAATTCATCTAGATGCTTTGTTTCAAGATGATTCATCATTCGGCACGATTGGAAACAATTGCCTTGAAATCTTATGCTCAGCTTCGTCTAGATGCTCTATTTCACGATAATAGATGATTGAGCATGATCGAAAGTATTCATTCCAAGATTTGACACTTAGTTTCATCTTGCTGCAGGAGCATGTAAGGGCAATCTTGCATCACCCAAAATTGATGTCTTTTATTTTCACCTCTTTCCAAGATTTTTGTTTTTGGACACCTATTTGCCTGAATAATGATCTAGGTCCCTTAAAGTTTCCAACGGGCTAAGGATACCCCACTTACTATTTTTACTAAGTCTTGCCGGAGAAGCGGTTGACCCCAAGATTTTCCCCAGAGCTTCAGAATAGTCAAATAAGCACTCTCGGTAGATCTCATCTCAAGATCGCATCTGGATTTCAAGATATTGAAGTTTCAAGTTTGTGAGGATTCATCCCCTTATTGCATTTCATGATAGTGGATCATTGAGTGCAATCAAAAACATTTGTCTGAAATTTTTTGATCGGCTTCGTCCATATGCTTTATTTCATGACAACTGATGATTGAGCGTGGTCGAAAACGTTCGTTTGAAAGTTTTAAGCTCAGTTTCATCTAGATGCCTTATTTCATGATAATGGATCATTCGACATGATTGGAAACATTTGTTTAAAAAATTTATGCTTAGTTTGATCTAGATGCTTTGTTTCATGGTATTGAATCATTCAGTGCGATCAGAAACATTCGTTTTACAATTTTACACTCAGTTTCGTCTAGATGCTTTGTTTCGTGATAAAAAATCACTACGTGCGATTAGAAACGTTTGTTTTAAATTTTTACGCTTAGATGTGCCTGGGTGCTTTATTTCACAATAACGAAATACTGTGTGATCGGAAACATTTGTTTTAAGATTTTATGCGCGGTTTCATCTAGATGCTTTTTTTCACGATAATGGATCATTCGGCACGATTATAAACAACTACCTTGAAATCTTACGCTCAGCTTCGTCTAGATGCTCTATTTCATGATAATAGATGATTGAGCATGATCGGAAGCATTCGTTTTAAGATTTGACGCTTAGTTTCATCTTGGTGCAGGAGCATCTAAGGGCAATCTTGCGTCACCCAAAATTGATGTCTTTTGTTTTCACTTCTTTCCAAGATTTGTGTTTTTGGACACCCATTTGCACGAATAACGATCCAGGACCTTCAAAGTTTCCAATGGGCTAAGGATACCCCACTTACTATTTTTAGTAAGTCTTGCCGGAGAAGCGGTTGACCCCAAGATTTTCCCCAGAGCTTTGGAATAGTCTAATAAGCACTCTTGGTAGATCTCATCTCAAGATCACGTTTGGATTTCAAGATATTGAAGTTTCAAGTTTGTGAGGATTCATCCCCTAATTACATTTCACAATAGTGGATCATTGAGTGCGATCGGAAACATTTGTCTTGAAATTTTACAATCAGCTTCGTCCATATGCTTTATTTCACGACAACTGATGATTGAGCGTGGTCGGAAACGTTCGATTGAAAGTTTTACACTCAGCTTCGTCCAGATGCCTTCTTTCATGATAATGGATCATTCGACGTGATCGAAAACATTTGTTTTACAATTTTACACTCAGTTTCGTCTAGATGCTTTATTTCGTGATAATGAATCACTGTGTGCGATCGGAAATGTTTGTTTTAAAATTTTATGCTTAGATGTCCCTGGGTGCTTTATTTCGCGATAACGAAATGCTGTGTGTGATTGGAAACATTTGTTTTAAGATTTTATGCGTGGTTTCATCTAGATGCTTTCTTCCATGATAATGGATCATTCGGCACGATTGGAAACAACTGCCTTGAAATCTTACGCTTAGCTTCTCCTAGATGCTCTATTTCACGATAATAGATGATTGAGCATGATCGGAAGCATTTGTTTTAAGATTTGACGCTTAGTTTCATCTTGGTGCAGGAGCATGTAAGGGCAATCTTGCGTCACCCAAAATTGATGTCTTTTGTTTTCACCTCTTTCCAAGATTTGTGTTTTTGGACACCCATTTGCACGAATAATGATCCAGGACCTTCAAAGTTTCCAATGGGCTATGGATACCCCAATTACTATTTTTAGTAAGTCTTGTCGGAGAAGCGGTTGACCCCAAGATTTTCCCTAGAGCTTCGGAATAGTCAAATAAGCACTCTCGGTAGATTTCATCTCAAGATCGCGTCTGGATTTCAAGATATTTAAGTTTCAAGTTTATGAGGATTCATCCCCTGATTGCATTTCACGATAGTGGATCATTGAGTGCGATCGGAAACATTTTTTCTTGAAATTTTACGATTGGCTTCATCCATATGCTTTATTTCATGAAAATTGATGATTGAGCATGGTATGAAATGTTCGTTTGAATGTTTTATGCTCAGCTTCATCCAGATGCCTTATTTCATGATAATGGATCATTCAGAGTGATCGGAAACATTTGTTTCAAAACTTTACGCTTGGTTTCATCTAGATGCTTTGTTTCGTGGTATTGCATCATTCAGTGTGATCGAAAACATTCATTTTACAATTTTACACTCAATTTCGTCTAGATGCTTTGTTTCGTGATAACGAATTGCTGCCTGCGATCGGAAACGTTTGTTTTAAAATTTTACGCTTAGATGTGCCTGGGTGCTTTATTTCGCAATAAAGAAACGCTGTGTGTGATCAGAAACATTTGTTTTAAGATTTTATGCACGGTTTAATCTAGATGCTTTGTTTCATGATAATGGATCATTCAGCATGATTGGAAACAACTGCCTTGAAATCTTACGCTCAGCTTCGTCTAGATGCTCTATTTCATGATAATAGATAATTGAGCATGATCGGAAGCATTCGTTTTAAGATTTGACGCTTAGTTTCATCTTGGTTCAGGAGCATGTAATGGCAATCTTGTGTCACCCAAAATTGATGTCTTTTGTTTTCACCTCTTTCCAATATTTGTGGTTTTGGACACCCATTTACGCGAATAATGATCCAGGACCTTCAAAGTTTCCAACGGGCTAAGGATACCCCACTTACTATTTTTAGTAAGTCTTACCGAAGAAGCGGTTGACCCCAAGATTTTCCCTAGAGCTTCAGAATAGTCAAATAAGCACTCTCGGTAGATCTCATCTCAAGATCGCGTCTGGATTTCAAGATATTGAAGTTTCAAGTTTATGAGGATTCATCCCCTGATTGCATTTCACGATAGTGGATCATTGAGTGCGATCGGAAACATTTGTCTTGAAATTTTACGATCGGCGTCGTCCATATGCTTTATTTCATGACAACTGATGATTGAGCATTGTCAGAAACGTTCGTTTGAAAGTTTTACGCTCAGCTTCATCCAGATGCCTTATTTCATGATAATGGATCATTCAACGTGATCGGAAACATTTGTTTCAAAATTTTACACTCAGTTTCATCTAGATGCTTTGTTTCGTGGTATTGCATCATTTAGTGCGATCAGAAACATTTGTTTTACAATTTTACACTCAGTTTCGTCTAGATGCTTTGTTTAGTGATAACAAATCACTGCGTGCAATCGAAAATGTTTGTTTTAAAATTTTATGCTTAGATCTGCCTGGGTGCTTTATTTCATGATAACGAAATGCTGTGTGTGATCAGAAACATTTGTTTTAAGATTTTATGCGCGGTTTCATCTAGATGCTTTATTTCATGATAATGGATCATTTGGCATGATTGGAAACAACTGCCTTGAAATCTTACGCTCAGCTTCGTCTAGATGCTCTATTTCACGATAATAGATGATTGAGCATGATTGGAAGCATTCGTTTTAAGATTTGACGCTTAGTTTCATCTTGGTGTAGGACCATGTAAGGGCAATCTTGCGTCACCCAAAATTGATGTCTTTTGTTTTTACTTCTTTCCAAGATTTGTTTTTTTGGACACCCATTTGCGCGAATAACAATCCAGGACCTTCAAAGTTTCCAACGAGCTAACGATACCCCACTTAATATTTTTAGTAAGTCTTATCGGAGAAGCGGTTGACCCCAAGATTTTCCCCAGAGCTTCGGAATAGTCAAATAAGCACTCTCGATAGATCTCACCTCAGGATCGCGTCTGGATTCCAAGATATTGAAGTTTTGATTTTGTGAGGATTCGTCCAATGATTGCATTTCATGATAGTGGATCATTGAGTGCGATCGAAAACTTTTGTCTTGAAATTTTACAATCAGATTCGTCCATATGCTTTATTTCATGACAACTAATGATTGAGCGTGGCCGGAAACATTCCTTTGAAAGTTTTACACTCAGCTTCATCCAGATGCCTTATTTCATGATAATGGATTATTCGACGTGATCGGAAACATTTGTTTTTCAAAATTTTACGCTCGATTTCATCTAGATGCTTTGTTTCGTGGTATTGCATCATTCAGTGCGATCGAAAACATTCCTTTTACCATTTTACACTCAGTTTCATCTAGATGCTTTATTTCATGATAGCAAATCGCTGCATGCGATCAGAAACGTTTGTTTTAAAATTTTACACTTAGATGTGCCTGGGTGCTTTATTTCACGATAACGAAATGCTGTGTGTGATTGGAAACATTTGTTTTAAGATTTTATGTGCGGTTTCATCTACATGCTTCCTTCCACGATAATGGATCATTCAGCACGATTGGAAACAACTGCCTTGAAATCTTACGCTTAGCTTCGTCTAGATGCTCTATTTCATGATAATAGATGATTGAGCATGATCGGAAGCATTCGTTTTAAGATTTGACGCTTAGTTTCATCTTGGTGTAGGAGCATGTAAGGGCAATCTTGCATCACCCAAAATTGATGTCTTTTGTTTTCACTTCTTTCCAAGATTTGTGTTTTTGGACACCCATTTGCGTGAATAATGATCCAGGACATTCAAAGTTTCCAACGGGCTAAGGAGACCCCACTTACTATTTTTAGTAAGTTTTGCCGGAGAAGCAGTTGACCCCAAGATTTTTCTCAAAGCTTCGGAATAGTCAAATAAGAACTCTCGATAGATCTCATCTCAAGATCGCATCTGGATTTCAAGATATTGAAGTTTCAAGTTTGTGAGGATTCATCCCCAGATTGCATTTCACGATAGTGGATCATTGAGTGCGATCGGAAACATTTGTCTTGAAATTTTACGATCGGCTTCGTCCATATGCTTTATTTCATGACAACTGATGATTGAGCGTGGTCAGAAACGTTCATTTGAAATTTTTACGCTCAGCTTCGTCCAGATGCCTTATTTCATGATAATGGATCATTCGACATGATCGGAAATATTTGTTTCAAAATTTTATGCTCGGTTTCATCTAGATGCTATGTTTCGTGGTATTGCATCATTCATTGAAATCAGAAACATTCGTTTTACAATTTTATACTCAGTTTCGTCTAGATACTTTGTTTTGTGATAACGAATCGCTACGTGCGATTGGAAACATTTGTTTTAAAAATTTACTCTTAGATGTGCTTGGGTGCTTTATTTTACGATAACGAAATGCTGTGTGTGATCGGAAACATTTGTTGTAAGATTTTATGCACGGTTTCATCTAGATGCTTTGTTTCACGATAATGGATCATTCGACATGATTGGAAACAACTGCCTTGAAATCTTACGCTCAGCTTCATCTAGATGCTCTATTTCACGATAATAGATGATTGAGCATGATTGGATGCTTTCGTTTTAAGATTTGACACTTAGTTTCATCTTGGTGCAGAAGCATGTAAGGGAAATCTTGCGTCACCCAAAATTGATGTCTTTTGTTTTCACTTCTTTCCAAGATTTGTGTTTTTGGACACCCATTTGCGTGAATAACGATCCAGGACCTTCAAAGTTTCCAACGGGCTAAGGATACCCCATTACTATTTTTAGTAAGTCTTGCCGGAGAAGCGGTTGACCCCAAGATTTTCCCCAGAGCTTCGAAAGAGTTTGTGAGGTTTCATCCCCTGATTGCATTTCACGATAGTGGATCATTGAGTGCGATCAGAAACATTTGTCTTGAAATTTTACGATCGGCTTCGTCCATATGCTTTATTTCATGACAATTGATGATTGAGTGTGGTCAGAAACGTTTGTTTGAAAGTTTTACACTTAGCTTCCTCCAGATGCCTTATTTCATGATAATGGATCATTCGACGTGATCAGAAACATTTGTTTCAAAATTTTAGGCTTAGTTTCATCTAGATGCTTTGTTTCGTGGTATTGCATCATTCAGTGCGATCGAAAACATTGGTTTTACAATTTTACACTCAGTTTTGTCTAGATGCTTTGTTTCGTGATAACGAATTACTACGTGCGATTGGAAACATTTGTTTTAAAATTTTACGCTTAGATGTGCCTAGGTGTTTTATTTCACGATAACGAAACGTTGTGTGTGTTCAGAAACATTTGTTTTAAGATTTTATGCACGGTTTCATCTAGATGCTTTGTTTTACGATAATGGATCATTCGGCACGATTGGAAACAACTGCCTTGAAATCTTACGCTCAGCTTCGTCTAGATGCTCTATTTCACGATAATAGATGATTGAGCATGATCGGAAGCATTCGTTTTAAGATTTGACGCTTAGTTTCATCTTGGTGCAGGAGCATGTAAGGGCAATCTTGCGTCACCTAAAATTGATGTCTTTTGTTTTCACTTCTTTCCAAGACTTGTGTTTTTGGACACCCATATGCGCGAATAATGATCCATGACCTTCATAGTTTCCAATGGGCTAAGGATACCCCATTTACTATTTTTAGTAAGTCTTGCCGGAGAAGTAGTTGACCCCAAGATTTTCCCCAGAGCTTCAAATATAGTCAAATAAGCACTCTCGGTAGATGTAATCTCAAGATCGCGTCTGGATTTCAAGATATTGAAGTTTTGAATTTGTGAGGATTCATCCCCTGATTGCATTTCATGATAGTGGATCATTGAGTGCGATCAGAAACATTTGTCTTGAAATTTTACGATCGGCTTCGTCCATATGCTTTATTTCATGACAAATGATGATTGAGCGTGGTCAGAAACGTTCGTTTGAAAGTTTTATGCTTAGCTTCGTCCAGATGCCTTATTTCGTGATAATGGATCATTCGACGTGATCAAAAACATTTGTTTTAAAATTTTATGCTCGATTTCACCTAGATGCTTTGTTTTGTGGTATTGCATCATTCAGTGCGATCGAAAACATTCGTTTTACAATTTTACACGCAGTTTCGTCTAGATGCTTTGTTTCGTGTTAACGAATCACTGTGTGCGATCAAAAATGTTTGTTTTAAAATTTTACGCTTAGATGTGCCTAGGTGCTTTATTTCGAGATAATGAAACGCTGTGTCTGATCAGAAACATTTGTTTTAAGATTTTATGCGTGGTTTAATCTAGATGCTTTGTTTCACGATAATGGATCATTCGGCACGATTGGAAACAACTGCCTTGAAATCTTATGCTTAGCTTCATCTAGATGCTCTAATTCACGATAATAGATGATTAAGCATGATCGGAAGCATTCGTTTTAAGATTTGATGCTTAGTTTCATCTTGGTGCAGGAGAATGTAAGGGCAATTTTGCATCACCCAAAATTGATGTCTTTTGTTTTCACCGCTTTCCAAGATTTGTGTTTTTGGACACCCATTTGCATGAATAACTATCTAGGACCTTCAAAGTTTCCAACGGGCTAAGGATACCCCACTTACTGTTTTTAGTAAGTCTTGCCGGAGAAGCGGTTGTCCCCAAGATTTTCCCCAGAGCTTCGAAATAGTCAAATAAGCACTCTTGGTAGATCTCATCTCAAGATCGCGTCTGGATTTCAAGATATTGAAGTTTTGAGTTTGTGAGGATTCATCCCCTGATTGCATTTCATCATAGTGGATCATTGAGTGCGATCGAAAACATTTGTCTTGAAATTTTACAATCAGCTTCGTCCATATGCTTTATTTCATGACAACTAATGATTGAGCATGGTCAGAAAAATTCGTTTGAAAGTTTTACGCTCAACTTCGTCCAAATGCCTTATTTCATGATAATGGATTATTCGACGTGATTGGAAACATTTGTTTCAAAATTTTACACTCGGTTTCATCTAGATGCTTTGTTTTGTGGTATTGCATGATTCAGTGCGATTGGAAACATTCGTTTTACAATTTTACACTCAATTTTGTCTAGATGCTTTGTCTCATGATAACGAATCGCTGCGTGTGATCGGAAACGTTTGTTTCAAAATTTTATGCTTAGATGTGCCTGTGTGCTTTATTTCGCAATAATGAAATGCTGTGTGTGATCAGAAACATTTGTTTTAAGATTTTATGTGCGGTTTCATCTAGATGCTTTGTTTCACGATAATGGATCATTCGGCACAATTGGAAACAACTACCTTGAAATCTTACGCTCAGCTTCATCCAAATGCTCTATTTCATGATAATAGATGATTGAGCATGATTAGAAGCATTCATTTTAAGATTTCACGCTTAGTTTCATCTTGGTGCAGGAGCATGTAAGGGCAATCTTGTGTCACCCAAAATTGATGTCTTTTGTTTTCACCTCTTTCCAAGATTTGTGTTTTTCGACACCCATTTGCACGAATAATGATCCAGGACCTTCAAAGTTTCCAACGGGCTAAGGATACCCCACTTACTATTTTTAGTAAGTCTTGCCGGAGAAGCAGTTGACCCCAAGATTTTCCCCAGAGCTTCAGAATAGTCAAATAAGCACTCTTGGTAGATCTCATCTCAAGATCGCGTCTAGATTTCAAGATATTGAAGTTTTGAGTTTATGAGGATTCATCCCCTGATTGCATTTCACGATAGTGGATCATTGAGTGCGATCGGAAACATTTTGTCTTGAAATTTTATGATCGGCTTTGTCCATATGCTTTATTTCCTGACAACTGATGATTGAGCATGGTATGAAATGTTCGTTTGAAAGTTTTATGCTCAGCTTCGTCCAGATGCCTTATTTCATGATAATGCATCATTCGACGTGATCGGAAACATTTGTTTCAAAATTTTATGCTCGGTTTCATCTAGATGCTATGTTTCGTGGTATTGCATCATTCATTGCAATCAGAAATATTTGTTTTACAATTTTACACTCAGTTTCGTCTAGATGCTTTGTTTTGTGATAACGAATCGCTGCGTGCAATTGGAAACATTTGTTTTAAAATTTTACTCTTAGATGTGCTTGGGTGCTTTATTTCGCAATAACGAAACGCTGTGTGTGATCAAAAACATTTGTTGTAAGATTTTATGCGCGGTTTCATCTAGATGCTTTGTTTCACGATAATGGATCATTCGGCATGATTGGAAACAACTGCCTTGAAATCTTACGCTCAGCTTCATCTAGATGCTCTATTTCATGATAATAGATGATTAAGCATGATCAGAAGCATTCATTTTAAGATTTGACACTTAGTTTCATCTTGGTGCATGAGCATATAAGGGCAATCTTGCGTCACCCAAAATTGATGTCTTTTGTTTTCACTTCTTTCCAAGATTTGTGTTTTTGGACACCCATTTGCGTGAATAACGATCCTGAACCTTCAAAGTTTCCAACGGGCTAAGGATACCCCATTACTATTTTTAGTAAGTCTTGCCATAGAAGCGGTTGACCCCAAGATTTTCCCTAGAGCTTCGAAAGACTTTGTGAGGATTCAACCCCTGATTGCATTTCATGATAGTGGATCATTGAGTGCGATCGGAAACATTTGTCTTGAAATTTTACGATCAGCTTCGTCCATATGCTTTATTTCATGACAACTGATGATTGAGCGTGGTCAGAAATGTTCATTTGAAAGTTTTACACTTAGCTTCCTCCAGATGCCTTATTTCATGATAATGGATCATTCGACGTGATCAGAAACATTTGTTTAAAAATTTTACGCTCAGTTTCATCTAGATGCTTTGTTTCGTGGTATTGCATCATTCAGTGTGATCAGAAACATTCATTTTACAATTTTACACACAATTTCGTCTAGATGCTTGGTTTCGTGTTAACGAATTGCTGCGTGCGATCGGAAACGTTTGTTTTAAAATTTTACGCTTAGATGTGCCTGGGTGATTTATTTCGAGATAATGAAACGTTGTGTGTGATCAAAAACATTTGTTTTAAGATTTTATGCGCGGTTTAATCTAGATGCTTTGTTTCACGATAATGGATCATTCGGCACAATTGGAAACAACTGCGTTGAAATCTTATGCTCAGCTTCGTGTAGATGCTCCATTTCACGATAATAGATGATTAAGCATGATCGGAAGCATTCGTTTTAAGATTCGACGCTTAGTTTCATCTTGGTGCAGGAGCATGTAAGGGCAATTTTGCGTCACCCAAAATTGATGTCTTTTGTTTTCACCTCTTTCCAAGATTTGTGTTTTTGGACACCCATTTGCGTGAATAACAATCCAGGACCTTCAAAGTTTCCAACAGGCTAAGGATACCCCACTTACCATTTTCAGTAAGTCTTTTCGGAGAAGCAGTTGTCCCCAAGATTTTCCCCAGAGCTTCGGAATAGTCAAATAAGCACTCTCAGTAGATCTCATCTCAAGATCGCGGCTGGATTTCAAGATATTGAAGTTTTGAGTTTGTGAGGATTCATCCCCTGATTGCATTTCATCATAGTGGATCATTGAGTGCAATTGAAAACATTTGTCTTGAAATTTTACAATCAGCTTCCTCCATATGGTTTATTTCACGACAACTGATGATTGAGCATGGTCAGAAACGTTTGTTTGAAAGTTTTACGCTCAGCTTCGTCCAGATGCCTTATTTCATGATAATGGATCATTCGACGTGATCGGAAAATTTGTTTCAAAATTTTATGCTCAGTTTCATCTAGATGCTTTGTTTTGTGGTATTGCATCATTCAGTGCGATTGGAAACATTCATTTTACAATTTTACACTCAATTTTTTCTAGATGCTTTGTCTCGTGATAACGAATCGCTGCGTGTGATCAGAAATGTTTGTTTTAAAATTTTACGCTTAGATGTACCTAGGTGCTTTATTTCGCAATAACGAAATGCTGTGTGTGATTAGAAACATTTGTTTTAAGATTTTATGCGTGGTTTCATCTAGATGCTTTGTTTCATGATAATGGATCATTCAGCACAATTGGAAACAACTGCCTTGGAATCTTATGCTCAGCTTCGTCCAAATGCTCTATTTCACGATAATAGATGATTGAGCATGATTGGAAGCATTCATTTTAAGATTTCACACTTAGTTTCATCTTGGTGCAGGATCATGTAAGGGCATTCTTGCATCACCCAAATTTGATGTCTTTTATTTTCACCTCTTTCCAAGATTTGTGTTTTTCGAAACCCATTTACACGAATAACGATCCAGGACCTTCAAAGTTTCCAACGGGCTAAGGATTCCCCACTTACTATTTTTAGTAAGTCTTGCTGGAGAAGTAGTTGACCCCAAGATTTTCTCCAGAGCTTCAGAATAGTCAAATAAGCACTCTCGGTAGATCTCATCTCAAGATCGCATCTGGATTTCAAGATATTGAAGTTTTGAGTTTATGAGGATTCGTCCCCTGATTGCATTTCATGATAGTGGATCATTGAGTGCGATCGGAAACATTTTGTCTTGAAATTTTATGATCGGCTTCGTCCACATGCTTTATTTCCCGACAACTGATGATTGAGCGTGGTATGAAATGTTCGTTTGAAAGTTTTACGCTCAGCTTTGTCCAGATGCCTTATTTCATGATAATGGATCATTCGACGTGATCAGAAACATTTGTTTCAAAATTTTATGTTTGGTTTCATCTAGATGCTTTGTTTCATGGTATTGCATCATTCAGTGTGATCAGAACATTCATTTTACAATTTTACACTCAATTTCATCTAGATTCTTTGTTTCGTGATAATGAATTGCTGCGTGCGATCGGAAACGTTTGTTTTAAAATTTTACGCTTCGATGTGCCGCGGTGCTTTATTTCGCGATAACAATATGCTGTGTGTGATCAGAAACATTTGTTCTAAGATTTTATGCGTGGTTTCATCTAGATGCTTTGTTTCACGATAATGGATCATTCGGCACGATTGCAAACAACTGCCTTGAAATCTTACGCTCAGCTTCATCTAGATGCTCTATTTCACGATAATAGATGATTGAGCATGATCGGAAGCATTCATTTTAAGATTTGACGCTTAGTTTCATCTTGGTGCAGGAGCATGTAAGGGCAATCTTACGTCACCCAAAATTGATGTCTTTTATTTTCACCTATTTCCAAGATTTGTTTTTTTGGACACCCATTTGTGTGAATAACAATCCCAGACCTTCAAAGTTTCCAACGGGCTAGGGATACCCTGCTTACTATTTTTAGTAAGTCTTGCCGGAGAAGCGGTTGACCCCTACATTTTCCCCAGAGCTTTGGAATAGTCAAATAAGCACTCTCAGTAGATCTCATGTCAAGATCACGTCTGGATTTCGAGATATTGTAACTTCAAGTTTGTGAGGATTCATCCCATGATTGCATTTGATGATAGTGGATCATTGAGTGCGATCGGAAAGATTTGTCTTGAAATTTTATGATCGGCTTCGTCCATATGCTTTATTTCATGACAACTAATGATTAAGCGTGGTTGGAAAGTTCATTTGAAAGTTTTACGCTAGGCTTCGTCCAGATGCCTTATTTCATGATAATGGATCATTCGACGTGATCAGAAACATTTGTTTCAAAATTTTACGCTCGATTTCATCTAAATCCTTTGTTTCATGGTATTGCATCATTCAGTGCGATCGAAAACATTCATTTTACGATGCTTTGTTTTGTGATAATGAATCGCTGCGTGCGATCAGAAATGTTTGTTTTAAAATTTTACGCTTAGATGTGCTTGGGTGCTTTATTTCACGATAATGAAAAGCTGTGTGTGATCGGAAACATTTGTTTTAAGATTTTATGCGCGGTTTCATCTAGATACTTTGTTTCACGATTATGGATCATTCGGCACGATTGGAAACAACTGCCTTGAAATCTTACGCTCAGCTTCCTCTAGATGCTCTATTTCACGATAATAGATGATTGAGCATGATCGGAAGCATTAGTTTTAAGATTTGACGCTTAGTTTCATCTTGGTGCAGGACCATGTAAGGGCTATCTTGTGTCACCCAAAATTGATGTCTTTTGTTTTCACCTCTTTCCAAGATTTATGTTTTTGGACACCCATTTGCGCGAATAACGATCCAGGACGTTCAAAATTTCCAATGGGCTAAGGATATCCCACTTACTATTTTTAGTAAGTCTTGCCGGAGAAGCGGTTGACCCCAAGATTTTCCCCAGAGCTTCAAAATAGTCAAATAAGCACTCTCGGTAGATCTCATCTCAAGATCGCATCTGGATTTCAAGATATTGAAGTTTCAAGTTTGTGAGGATTCATCCCCTTACTGCATTTCATGATAGTGGATCATTGAGTGCGATCGGAAATATTTGTCTTGAAATTTTACGATCGGCTTCGTCCATATGCTTTATTTCACGACAAATGATGATTGAGCGTGGTCGGAAACATTCGTTTGAAAGTTTTACGCTCAGCTTCGTCCAGATGCCTTATTTCATGATAATGGATGATTCGACGTGATCGGAAACATTTGTTTGAAAATTTTATGCTCGGTTTCATCTAGATGCTTTGTTTCATGGTATTGCATTATTTAGTGTGATCGGAAACATTCGTTTTACAATTTTACACTAAGTTTCGTCTAGATGCTTTGTTTCGTGATAACGAATCGCTGTGTGCAATCGAAAACGTTTGTTTTAAAATTTTACGCTTAGATGTGTCTGGGTGCTTTATTTCACGATAATGAAACGCTGTGTGTGATCGGAAACATTTGTTTTAAGATTTTATGCGCGGTTTCATCTAGATGCTTTGTTTCATGATAATGGATCATTCAACATGATTGGAAACAACTGCCTTGAAATCTTACGCTCAGCTTCGTCTAGATGCTCTATTTCATGAGAATAGATGATTGAGCATGGAAAGCATTGTACCTGGCAATGTTCATATCTGCTCCAGTATCAATAATGAATGCTAGTGGGTATGCCATTATACCTGGAAAGTGGATTGTCAAAATTATTCCAGGACATGAAGTGGTTGGCTTGGCACTCTTTTTGTAGGCTTTCATCTGGCGACTACTTGAACCTTCTTCAAAGGTGACTTTGGGTACAGCATGATGAATGAGAGGATTGTAGGGCTTTTCTTCACAATACAGTTGTTCTTCTGTGAAAGAGACTTGAGCCGGCAACTGTATGGATCCGGTGGAATTGAATTGGCTGACAAACTTATCTTTTCAGGGGCTTTCTCCATTTCTTCTGTGATATAGAAATTTTCTTCATCATCAATTTTAGAAATTTCTGCCTGAGCTTGAGTAACAACCTTTTCAAGAAGGCTTTTCTATTTCTTTTCCAAATGCGCCTTGCCATACTTCCAAGAGAAGGAGCATTAATGATAGATCTTTGATCCAAAGGCCCAAGTGGTGGTGGCCATTGAGCTGGAGGTCTAGGGGGCCAAGGTTCTCTTTGTTGTAATGGTTTATAACCATGTTGCTCAGGAATTTCTGTAGGAGAGACCGATAGACCATATTGGAGAATAGGAGATCTCTTAACTGGGAGCTTAGAAGGTCGAGCGTGTCCACTTTCGATGGATGGCTGAAGTAAGAAATACTTTCTAGATTTAAGCTGGTCTAATTGAGCGGTTAGCTTTCTCCATGTATCTTGTCCCATATCCATAGTATGGAGTCGAGACTCAATTTGGACAATATCTTCAATCACCTTGTCCAATTCAGCACGGGTGTCCCTTCTGAGCATTCTACAGTAGAAGGAGACTTCCGAACCCTCATCAGAGGATTGAGCTTCTTGGGTCATTAGATTGAACTGTCACAATTATAACAAGAAGTTTTTCCCTTTTCGGGGAACTGATTAGAAGGCATAATCTGGTAGCAAATAGATGAAGAAAGTAAAGGTTGTACCTTTTTTATTTCTTTCTTTGCTTTTCCTTCTTCACAGATCTCTTCATTAATCTGTGTTAAGAATTGAACTAACTGTGGATATGTTAGCTCTTTCATTTCTATATTTTCTGTTACCAGATTCTCAAGAACTTTCTTGTGATAGAATTGTCCTATCACAATATAAAACTCTTCAGAAAAGTAGTGAACACGAATCCATGATTTTGCTCACGGCCTGACAAATAGAAATTCTCATATTGGACATCACAATATTGTTTAAAATATTTGAGGTCCTTACATTTACCTTTGATAAACTTGTTGTAGGCCAACTTTTCCCTAGTGTCTGTTTTACCAACAAATAGATAGGTCAACTGAGCACATACTTGATCTGTACCTCTATATAATAGCATTTCTCTGTAAGCATCATCTAGCTTATCCCAGACATGTCGTGCAACAGTGGTCATTACATTAAGAGCCTGCTTTATCACCTATTTTTCATCAGCATCAGCATTAGTTGATATATAATTTGTGTTTTTGGACACCCATTTGCGTGAATAACGATTCAGGACCTTCAAAGTTTCCAACGGTCTAAGGATACCCCACTTACTATTTTTAGTAATTCTCACCGGAGAAGCAGTTGACCCCAAGATTTTCCCCAGAGCTTCAGAATAGTCAAATAAGCACTCTCGGTAGATCTCATCTCAAGATCACATCTAGATTTCAAGATATTGAAGTTTCAAGTTTGTGAGGATTCATCCCCTAATTGCATTTCACGATAGTGGATCATTGAGTGCGATCGAAAACATTTTTTCTTGAAATTTTATGATCGGCTTCATCCATATGCTTTATTTCTTGACAACTGATGATCGAGCGTGGTCAGAAACGTTCGTTTGAAAGTTTTACAATTAGCTTTGTCCAGATGCCTTATTTCATGATAATGGATCATTCAACATGATCAGAAACATTTGTTTCAAATTTTTATGCTCGGTTGCATCTAGATGCTTTGTTTCACGATGATGGATCATTCAGCACGATTGGAAAGAACTGCCTTGAAACCTTATGCTCAGCTTCGTCTAGATGCTCTATTTCACGATAATAGATGATTGAGCATGATCGGAAGCATTCGTTTTAAGATTTGACGCTTAGTTTCATCTTGGCGCAGGAGCATGTAAGGACAATCTTGCGTCACCCAAAATTGATGTCTTTTATTTTCACCTCTTTCCAAGATTTGTGTTTTTGGACATCCATTTGTGAGAATAATGATCTAGGACCTTCAAAGTTTCCAATGGGCTTAAGGATACCCCACTTACTATTTTAAGTAAGTCTCACCGGAGAAGCGGTTGACCCCAAATTTTCCCCAGAGCTTCGGAATAGTCAAATAAGCACTCTCGGTAGATCTGATCTCAAGATCGCCTCTGGATTTCAAGATATTGAAGTTTCAAATTTGTGAGGATTCATCCCCTGATTGCATTTCATGATAGTGGATCATTGAGTGCGATCGGAAACATTTTGTCTTGAAATTTTACGATCAGCTTCGTCCATATGCTTTATTTCACGACAACTGATGATTGAGAGTGGTCAGAAACGTTCGTTTGAAAGTTTTACGCTCAGCTTCGTCCAGATGCCTTCTTTCATTATAATGGATCATTCGACGTGATCGAAAAAAATTTGTTTTACAATTTTACACTCAGTTTCATCTAGATGCTTTTTTTCGTGATAACGAATTGCTGCGTGCGATCGGAAACGTTTGTTTTAAAATTTTATGCTTAGATGTGCCTGGGTGCTTTATTTCGTGATAACGAAACGCTGTGTGTGATCGGAAACATTTGTTTTAAGATTTTATGCGTGAATTCATCTAGATGCTTTGTTTCATGATGATGGATCATTCCGCATGATTGGAAACAACTACCTTGAAATCTTACGCTCAACTTCGTCTAGATGCTCTATTTCATGATAATAGATGATTGAGCATGATCAGAAGCATTCGTTTTAAGATTTGACACTTAGTTTCATCTTGGTGCAGGAGCATGTAAGGGCAGTCTTGTGTCACCCAAAATTGATGTCTTTTATTTTCACCTCTTTCCAAGATTTGTGTTTTTGGACACCCATTTGCGCGAATAATGATCCAGGACCTTCAACGTTTCCAACAGGCTAAGGATACTCCACTTACTATTTTTAGTAAGTCTCGCCGGAGAAGCAGTTGACCCCAAGATTTTCCCCAGAGCTTCGGAATAGTCAAATAAGCACTCTCGGTAGATCTTATCTTAAGATCACGTCTAGATTTCAAGATATTGAAGTTTTAAGTTTGTGAGGATTCATCCCCTGATTGCATTTCACAATAGTGGATCATCGAGTGCGATTGGAAACATTTTTTCTTGAAATTTTATGATCGGCTTCATCCATATGCTTTATTTCACGATAACTGATGATTGAACGTGGTCAGAAATGTTCATTTGAAAGTTTTACACTCAGCTTCGTCCAGATGCCTTATTTTATGATAATGGATCATTTGACATGAACAGAAACATTTGTTTCAAAATTTTATGCTCGGTTGCATCTAGATGCTTTGTTTCATGGTATTGCATCATTCAGTGCAATAAAAAACATTCGTTTTAAAATTTTGCACTCAATTTCGTCTAGATACTTTATTTCGTGATAACGAATCGCTGCGTGCGATCAGAAACGTTTTTTTTTTAATTTTACTCTTAGATGTGCCTGGGTGCTTTATTTCGCCAAAATGAAATGCTATGTGTGATCGAAAACATTTGTTTTAAGATTTTATGCGCGGTTTCATCTAGATGCTTTGTTTCACGATGATGGATCATTCAGCACGATTGGAAACAACTGCCTTGAAATCTTACGCTCAGCTTCATCTAGATGCTCTATTTCATGATAATAGATGATTGAGCATGATTGGAAGCATTCGTTTTAAAATTTGACGCTTAGTTTCATCTTGGTGCAGGAGCATGTAAGGGCAATCTTGCGGCACCCAAAATTGATGTCTTTTGTTTTCACCTCTTTCCAAGATTGTGTTTTCGGACACCCATTTGCGTGAATAATGATCCAGGACCTTCAAAGTTTCCAACGGACTAAGGATACCCCACTTACTATTTTTAGTAAGTCTCGCCGGAGAAGCGGTTGACCCCAAGATTTTCCCCAGAGCTTCAGAATAGTCAAATAAGCACTCTCAGTAGATCTTATCTCAAGATCACCGCTGGATTTCAAGATATTGAAGTTTTGAGTTTGTGAGAATTCATCACCTGATTGCATTTCACGATAGTGAATCATTGAGTGTGATCGGAAACATTTTCTCTTGAAATTTTATGATCGGCTTCGTCCATATGCTTTATTTCATGACAACTGATGATTGAGCATGGTCGGAAATGTTCGTTTGAAAGTTTTACGCTCAGCTTTGTCCAGATGCCTTATTTCATGATAATGGATCATTCGATGTGATCGGAAACATTTGTTTCAAAATTTTATGCTCGGTTTCATCTAGATGCTTTGTTTCGTGGTATTGCATCATTCAGTGGGATCAGAAACATTCGTTTTACAATTTTACACTCAGTTTCATCTAGATGCTTTGTTTCGTGAAACGAATCGCTGCGTGCGATCAGAAATGTTTGTTTTAAAATTTTACACTTAGATGTGCTTGGGTGCTTTATTTCGTGATAATGAAACACTGTGTGTGATCGGAAACATTTGTTTTAAGATTTTATGCGCGGTTTCATCTAGATGCTTTGTTTCACAATGATGGATCATTTGGCACAATTGGAAACAACTGCCTTGAAATCTTACACTCAGCTTCGTCTAGATGCTCTATTTCACGATAATAGATGATTAAGCATGATCGGAAGCATTCGTTTTAAGATTTGACACTTAGTTTCATCTTGGTCCAGGAGCATGTAAGGGCAATCTTGCGTCACCCAAAATTGATGTCTTTTGTTCTCACTTCTTTCCAAGATTTGTTTTTTTGGACACCCATTTGCACGAATAACGATCCAGGACCTTCAACGTTTCCAACGGGCTAAGGATACCCCACTTACTATTTTTAGTATCTCTTGCCGGAGAAGCGGTTGACCCCAAGATTTTCCCCAGAGCTTCGGAATAGTCAAATAAGCACTCTCGGTAGATCTCATCTCAAGATCGCATCTGGATTTCAAGATATTGAAGTTTCAAGTTTGTGAGGATTCATCCCCTGATTGCATTTCACGATAATGGATCATTGAGTGCGATCGGAAACATTTGTCTTGAAATTTTACGATCGGATTTGTCCATATGCTTTATTTCATGACAACTGATGATTGAGCATGGTCGGAAACATTCATTTGAAATTTTTACGCTCAGCATCATCTGGATGCCTTATTTCATGATAATGGATCATTCGACGTGATCGAAAACATTTGTTTCAAAATTTTACGCTCGGTTTCATCTAGATGCTTTGTTTCGTGGTATTGCATCATTAAGTGCGATCAGAAACATTCATTTTACAATTTATACTCAGTTTCATCTAGATGGTATTTTTCATGATAACGAGTTGCTGCGTGCAATCGAAAACGTTTGTTTTAAAATTTTATGCTTAGATGTGCCTGGGTGCTTTATTTCGTGATAACGAAACGCTGTGTGTGATCAGAAACATTTGTTTTAAGATTTTATGCGCGAATTCATCTAGATGATTTGTTTCACAATGATGGATCATTCCACACGATTAGAAACAACTACCTTGAAATCTTACGCTCAGCTTCGTCTAGATGCTCTATTTCATGATAATAGATGATTGAGCATGATCGGAAGCATTCGTTTTAAGATTTGACGCTTAGTTTCATCTTGGTCCAGGAGCATGTAAGGGCAATCTTGCTTCACCCAAAATTGATGTCTTTTGTTTTCACCTCTTTCCAAGATTTGTGTTTTTGGACACCCATTTGCGCGAATAACGATCCAAGACCTTCAAAGTTTCCAACGGGCTAAGGATACACCACTTACTATTTTTAGTAAGTCTCGCCGGAGAAGCGCTTGACCCCAAGATTTTCTCCAGAGCTTCGGAATAGTCAAATAAGCACTCTCGGTAGATCTCATCTCAAGATCGCGTCTAGATTTCAATATATTGAAGTTTCAAGTTTGTGAGGATTCATCCCCTGATTGCATTTCACGATAGTGGATCATTGAGTGCGATTGGAAACTTTTTTTCTTGAAATTTTACGATCGGCTTGATCCATATGCTTTATTTCACGACAACTGATGATTGAGCGTGGTCGAAAACGTTCGTTTGAAAGTTTTACGCTCAGCTTCATCCAGATGCCTTATTTCATGATAATGGATCATTCGACGTGATCAGAAACATTTGTTTCAAAATTTTATGCTCGGTTGCATCTAGATGCTTTGTTTTGTGGTATTGCATCGTTCAGTGCGATCAGAAACATTCATTTTACAATTTTACACTCAGTTTCGTCTAGATGCTTTGTTTCATGATAACAAATCGCTGCGTGTGATTGGAAACGTTTGTTTTAAAATTTTATGCTTAGATGTGCCTGGGTGCTTTATTTTGTGAAAACAAAACCCTGTGTGTGATCGGAAACATTTGTTTTAAGATTTTATGTGCGGTTTCATCTAGATGCTTTATTTCACGATGATGAATCATTCGAAACGATTGGAAACAACTGCCTTGAAATCTTATGTTCAACTTTGTCTAGATGCTCTATTTCACGATAATAGATGATTGAGCATGATCGAAAGCATTCATTTTTAGATTTGACGCTTAGTTTCATCTTGGTGCAGGGGCATGTAAGGGCAATCTTGCGTCACCGAAAATTGATGTCTTTTATTTTTAACTCTTTCCAAGATTTGATTTTTTGGACACCAATTTGCGCGAATAACGATCCAGGACCTTCAAAGTTTCCAATGGGCTAAGGATACTCCACTTACTATTTTTAGTAAGTCTTGCCGGAGAAGCGGTTGACCCCAAGATTTTCCCCAGAGCTTCGGAATAGTCAAATAAGCATTCTCGGTAGATCTCATCTCAAGATCGCATATGGATTTCAAGATATTGAAGTTTTGAGTTTGTGAGGATTCATCCCCTGATAGCATTTCACGATAGTGGATCATTGAGTGTGATCGAAAACATTTTGTCTTGAAATTTTACGATTGGCTTTGTCCAAATGCTTTATTTCACGACAACTGATGATTGAGCGTGGTTAGAAACATTCATTTGAAAGTTTTACACTCAGTTTCGTCTAGATACCTTATTTCACGATAATGGATCAGTCAACGTGATCAGAAACATTTGTTTCAAAATTTTACGCTCGGTTTCATCTAGATGCTTTGTTTCATGGTATTGCATCATTCAATGTGATCGGAAACATTTGTTTTAAGATTTTATGCGCAGTTTCATCTAGATGCTTTGTTTCACGATGATGGATCATTCAACACAATTGGAAACAACTGCCTTGAAATCTTACGCTCAACTTCGTCTACATGCTCTATTTCACGATAATAGTTGATTGAGCATGATCAGAAGCATTCGTTTTAAGATTTGACACTTAGTTTCATCTTGGTGCAGAAGCATGTAAGGGCAATCTTGCGTCACCCAAAATTGATGTCTTTTGTTTTCACATCTTTCCAAGATTTGTGCTTTTGGACACCCATTTGCGCAAATAATGATCCAGGACCTTCAAAGTTTCCAATGGGCTAAGGATACCCCACTTACTATTTTTAGTAAGTCTTGCCGGAGAAGCGGTTGACCCTAAGATTTTCCCCAGAGCTTCGAAATAGTCAAATAAGCACTCTCGGTAGATCTCATCTCAAGATCGCATCTGGATTTCAAGATATTGAAGTTTCAAGTTTGTGAGGATTCATCCCCTTATTGCATTTCACGATAGTGGATCATTGAGTGCGATCGGAAACATTTGTCTTGAAATTTTACGATCGGCTTCGTCCATATGCTTTATTTCATGACAACTGATGATTGAGCGTGGTCGGAAACATTCGTTTGAAAGTTTTACTCTCAGCTTCGTCCAGATGCCTTATTTCATGATAATGGATCATTCGATGTGATCAGAAACATTTGTTTCAAAATTTTACGCTCAGTTTCATCTAGATGCTTTGTTTCGTGGTATTGCATCATTCAGTGCGATCAGAAACATTCGTTTTACAATTTTACACTCAATTTCGTCTAGATGCTTTATTTCATGATAACGAATCACTGCGTGCGATCGGAAACGTTTGTTTTAAAATTTTACGCTTAGATGTGCCTGGGTGCTTTATTTCGCGATAGCAAAACGCTGTGTGTGATCGAAAACATTTGTTTTAATATTTTATGTGCGGTTTCATCTAGATGCTTTATTTCACGATGATGGATCATTCAACACGATTGGAAACAACTACCTTGAAATCTTACGCTCAACTTTGTCTAGATGCTTTATTTCATGATAATAGATGATTGAGCATGATCGAAAGCATTCGTTTTAAGATTTGATGCTTAGTTTCATCTTGGTGCAGGAGCATGTAAGAGCAATCTTGCGTCACCTAAAATTGATGTCTTTTGTTTTCACTTCTTTCCAAGATTTGTGTTTTTAGACACCCATTTGCACGAATAATGATCCAGGACCTTCAAAGTTTCCAACGGGCTAAGGATACCCCACTTACTATTTTTAGTAAGTCTTGTCGGAGAAGCGGTTCACCCCAAGACTTTCCCCAGACCTTCGAAATAGTCAAATAAGCACTCTCGGTAGATCTCATCTCAATATTGTGTCTAGATTTCAAGATATTGAAGTTTTGAGTTTGTGAGGATTCATCCCGTGATTGCATTTCACGATAGTTGATCATTGAGTGCGATCGGAAACATTTGTCTTGAAATTTTAGGATCAGCTTCGTCCATATGCTTTATTTCACGACAACTGATGATTGAGCATGGTTGGAAATGTTGGTTTGAAAGTTTTACGCTCAACTTCGTCCAGATGCCTTATTTCATGATAATGGATCATTCGACGTGATTGGAAACATTCGCTTCAAAATTTTACGATTAATTTCATCTAGATGTGCTTTATTTCATGGTATTACATCATTCAGTGCGATTAGAAATGTTTGTTTTACAATTTTACACTCAGTTTCGTCTAGAGACTTTGTTTCATGATAACGAATCGCTGCGTGCTTTGTTTCACGATAATGGATCATTCAGCACGATTGAAAACAACTGCCTTGAAATCTTACGCTCAGCTTCGTCTAGATGCTTTATTTCACGATAATAGATGATTGAGCATGATTAGAAGCATTCATTTTAAGATTTGACGTTTAGTTTCATCTTGGTGCAGGAGCATGTAAGGGCAATCTTGCGTCACCCAAAATTGATGTCTTTTGTTTTCACTTATTTCCAAGATTTCTATTTTTGGACACCCATTTGCATGAATAACGATCCAGGACCTTCAAAGTTTCCAATGGGCTATGGATACCCCACTTATTATTTTTAGTAAGTCTTGTCGGAGAAGCAGTTGACCCCAAGATTTTCCCCAGAGCTTTGGAATAGTCAAATAAGCACTCTCGGTAGATCTCATCTCAAGATCGCGTCTGGATTTCAAGATATTGAAGTTTCTAGTTTGTGAGGATTCGTCCCATGATTGCATTTCACGATAGTGGATGATTGAGTGCGATAGGAAACATTTGTCTTGAAATTTTAGGATCAGCTTCATCCATATGCTTTATTTCACTACAACTGATGATTGAGCATGGTTGGAAACGTTGGTTTGAAAGTTTTATGCTCAGCTTTGTCCAGATGCCTTATTTCATGATAATGGATCATTCGACGTGATTGGAAACATTTGCTTCAAAATTTTACGATCAATTTCATCTAGATGTGCTTTATTTCATGGTATTGCATCATTCAGTGCGATCAGAAACATTCGTTTTACAATTTTACACTCAGTTTCGTCTATATGCTTTGTTTCGTGATAACGAATCGCAGCGTGCGATTAGAAACGTTTGTTTTAGAATTTTACGCTTAGATGTGCCTGGGTGCTTTATTTCGTGATAACGAAACGTTGTGTGTGATAGGAAACATTTGTCTTAAAATTTTATGCTCGGTTTCATCTAGATGCTTTGTTTCAAGATAATGGATCATTCGGCATGATTGGAAACAACTGCCTTGATATCTTACGCTCAGCTTCGTCTAGATGCCTTATTTCATGATAATGGATCATTCGACGTGATCGGAAACATTTGTTTCAAAATTTTACGCTCGGTTTCATCTAGATGCTTTGTTTCATGGTATTGCATCATTCAGTGTGATCGGAAACATTTGTTTTACAATTTTACACTCAATTTCATCTAGATGCTTTGTTTCGTGATAATGAATCACTACGTGCGATCGGAAACATTTGTTTTAAAATTTTACGCTTAGATGTGCCTAGGTGCTTTATTTCGCCATAGCGAAACGCTGTGTGTGATCGGAAACATTTGTTTTAAGATTTTATGCGCAGTTTCATTTAGATGCTTTGTTTCACGATGATGGATCATTCGGCACGATTGGCAACAACTGCCTTGAAATCTTATGCTCAGCTTCGTCTAGATGCTCTATTTCACGATAATAGATGATTGAGCATGATCAGAAGCATTCATTTTAAGATTTGACGCTTAGTTTCATCTTGGTGCAGGAGCATGTAAGGGCAATCTTGCGTCACCCAAAATTGATGTCTTTTGTTTTCACCTCTTTCCAAGATTTGTGTTTTTGCACACCCATTTGTGCGAATAACGATCCAGGACCTTAAAAGTTTCCGACGGGCTAAGGATACCCCACTTACTATTTTTAGTAAGTCTTGCCGGAGAAGCGGTTGACCCCAAGATTTTCCCCAGAGCTTCGGAATAGTCAAATAAGCACTCTCGGTAGATCTCATCTCAAGCTCGCGTATGGATTTCAAGATATTGAAGTTTGGAGTTTGTGAGGATTCATCCCCTGATTGCATTCCACGATAGTGGATCATTCAGTGCGATCGGAAACATTTAGTCTTGAAATTTACGATCGGCTTCATCCATATGCTTTATTTCATGACAACTAATGATTGAGCGTGGTTCGAAACATTCATTTGAAAGTTTTACGCTCAGCTTCATCCAGATGCCTTATTTCATGATAATGGATCATTCGACATGATCGGAAACATTTGTTTCAAAATTTTACGCTCGGTTTCATCTAGATGCTTTGTTTCGTGGTATTGCATCATTCAGTGAGATCAGAAACATTTGTTTTACAATTTTACACTCAGTTTCGTCTAGATGCTTTGTTTCATGATAACAAACCGCTTCGTGCGATCGAAAAAGTTTGTTTTAAAATTTTATGCTTAAATATGCCTAGGTGCTTTATTTCGTGATAACGAAATGTTGTCTGTGATCAGAAACATTTGTTTTAAGATTTTATGCGCGGTTTCATCTAAATGCTTTGTTTCATGATAATGGATCATTTGGCATGATTGGAAACAACTGCCTTGAAATCTTATGCTCAGCTTCGACTAGATGCTTTATTTCATGATAATAGATGATTGGGCATGATCGGAAGCATTCGTTTTAAGATTTGACGCTTAGTTTCATCTTGGTGCAGGAGCATGTAAGGGCAATCTTGCATCACCCAAAATTGATGTCTTTTGTTTTCACTTCTTTCCAAGATTTGTGTTTTTGGACACCCACTTGTGGGAATAACGATCCAGGACCTTCAAAGTTTCCAACGGGCTAAGGATACCTCACTTACTACTTTTAGTAAGTCTTGCCGGAGAAGCGGTTGACCCCAAGATTTTCCCCAGAGCTTCGGAATAGTCAAATAAGCACTCTCGGTAGATCTCATCTCAAGATCGCGTCTGGATTTCAAGATATTGAAGTTTCAAGTTTGTGAGGATTCATCCCCTGATTGCATTTCACGATAGTGGATCATTGAGCGCGATCGGAAACATTTTCTCTTGAAATTTTACGATTGGCTTCATCCATATGCTTTATTTCACGAGAACTGATGATTGAGCGTGGTCGAAAACATTCGTTTGAAAGTTTTACGCTCAGCTTCGTCCAGATGCCTTGTTTCATGATAATGGATCATTCGACAGGATCGGAAACATTTGTTTCAAAATTTTACGCTCGGTTTCATCTAGATGCTTTGTTTCGTAGTATTACATCATTCAGTGCGATCGGAAACATTCATTTTACAATTTTACACTCGGTCTTGTCTAGATGCTTTCTTTTGTCATAACGAATCGCTGCGTGCAATCGGAAATGTTTGTTTTAAAATTTTACGCTTAGATGTGCCAGGGTGCTTTATTTCATGATAACGAAACGCTGTGTGTGATCAGAAACATTTATTTTAAAATTTTATGTGCGGTTTCATTTAGATGCTTTGTTTCACGATGATGGATCATTTGGCATTATTGGAAACAACTGCCTTGAAATCTTATGCTCAGCTTCGTCTAGATGCTCTATTTCACGATAATAGATCACTGAGCATGATCGGAAGCATTCGTTTTAAGATTTGACGCTTAGTTCATCTTGGTGCAGGAGCATGTAAGGGCAATCTTGCGTCACCCAAAATTGATGTCTTTTATTTTCACCTCTTGCCAAGATTTGTGTTTTTGGACACCCATTTGTGCGAATAACGATGAATGACCTTCAAAGTTTCCAACGGGCTAAGGATACCCCACTTACTATTTTTTGTAAGTCTTGCCGGAGAAGCGGTTGACCCCAAGATTTTCCCCAGAGCTTCAGAATAGTCAAATAAGCACTCTCGGTAGATCTCATCTCAAGATCACGTCTAGATTTCAAGATATTGAAGTTTTGAGTTTGTGAGGATTCATCTCCTGATTGCATTTCATGAGAGTGGATCATTGAGTGCGATCGGAAACATTTGTCTTGAAATTTTACGATCGGCTTCGTCCATATGCGTTATTTCATGACAACTGATGACTGAGCGTGGTCGAAAACGTTCGTTTGAAAGTTTTACGCTCAGCTTCATCCAGATGCCTTATTTCATGATAATGGATCATTCGAAATGATTGGAAACATTTGTTTCAAAATTTTGCGCTCGGTTTCATCTAGATACTTTATTTCATGGTATTGCATCATTCAGTGTGATCAGAAACATTCATTTTACAGTTTTACACTCAGTTTCATCTAGACGCTTTGTTTCGTGATAACGAATCGCTACTTGCGATCGAAAACATTTATTTTAAAATTTTATGCTTGGATGTGCCTAGGTGCTTTATTTCACGCGATAACGAAATGTTGTGTGTGATCGGAAACATTTGTTTTAAGATTTTATGTGCGGTTTAATCTAGATGCTTTGTTTCACGATAATGGATCATTCGGCACGATTGGAAACAACTGCCTTGAAATCTTATGCTCAGCTTCATGTAGATCCTTTATTTCACGATAATAAATGATTGAGCATGATCGGAAGCATTCATTTTAGGATTTGACGCTTAGTTTCATCTTGGTGCAAGAGCATGTAAGGGCAATCTTGCGTCACCCAAAATTGATGTCTTTTGTTTTCACTTCTTTCCAAGATTTGTGTTTTTGGACACCCATTTGCAGGAATAACGATCCAGGACCTTCAAAGTTTCCAACGGGCTAAGGATACCCCACTTACTATTTTTAGTAAGCCTTGCCAGCGAAGCGGTTGACCCCAAGATTTTTCCCAAAGCTTCGGAATAGCCAAATAAGCACTCTCGGTAGATCTCATCTCAAGATCACATCTGGATTTCAAGATATTGAAGTTTCAAGTTTGTGAGGATTCATCCCCTGATTGCATTTCATGATAGTGGATCATTGAGCGCGATCGGAAACATTTTCTCTTGAAATTTTACGATCGGCTTTGTCCATATGCTTTATTTCACGACAACTGATGATTGAGCATGGTCAGAAATGTTCGTTTGAAAGTTTTACGCTCAGCTTCGTCCAGATGCCTTATTTCATGATAATGGATCATTCGACGTGATTGGAAACATTTGTTTCAAAATTTTGCACTCGATTTCATCTAGATGCTTTATTTCATGGTATTGCATCATTCAGTATGATCGGAAACATTCATTTTACAATTTTACACTCAGTTTCGTCTAGATGCTTTGTTTCATGATAACGAATCGCTGCATGCGATCAGAAATATTTGTTTTAAAATTTTATGCTTGGATGTGCCTGGGTGCTTTATTTCGTGCGATAACGAAACGTTGTGTGTGATTGGAAACATTTGTTTTAAGATTTTATGCATGGTTTCATCTAGATGCTTTATTTCACGATAATGGATCATTCGACACAATTGGAAACAACTGCCTTGAAATCTTACGCTCAGCTTCGTGTAGATGCTTTATTTCATGATAATAGATGATTGAGCATGATTCGAAGCATTCATTTTAGGATTTGACGTTTAGTTTCATCTTGGTGTAGGAGCATGTAAGGGCAATCTTGTGTCACCCAAAATTGATGTCTTTTGTTTTCACTTCTTTCTAAGATTTGTGTTTTTGGACACCCATTTGCGCGAATAAAGATCTAGGACCTTCAAAGTTTCCAACGGGCTAAGGATACCCCACTTACTAGTTTTAGTAAGTCTTGCCGGAGAAGCGGTTGACCCCAAGATATTCCACAGAGCTTCTGAATAGTCAAATAAGCACTCTCGGTAGATCTCATCTCAAGATCGCTTCTGTCTTTCAAGATATTGAAGTTTCAAGTTTGTGAGGATTCATCCCCTAATTGCATTTCATGAGAGTGGATCATTGAGTGTGATCGGAAACATTTTTCTTGAAATTTTACGATCGGCTTCATCCATATGCTTTATTTCATGATAATGGATCATTCGACGTGATCAGAAACATTTGTTTCAAAATTTTACGCTCGATTTCATCTAGATGCTTTCTTTCATGGTATTGCATCATTCAGTGTGATCAGAAACATTCGTTTTACAATTTTACACTCAGTTTCATCTAGATGCTTTGTTTCGTGATAACGATTCGCTGCATGCGATCAGAATCATTTGTTTTAAAATTTTACGCTTGGGAATTGGGTGCTTTATGTCACGCAATAACGAAACGTTGTGTGTGATCAGAAACATTTGTTTTAAGATTTTATGCGCGCTTTCATCTAGATGCTTTGTTTCACGATAATGGATCATTCGACACGATTGGAAACAACTGCCTTGAAATCTTACGCTCAGCTTCGTGTAGATGGTTTATTTCATGATAATAGATGATTGAGCATGATCGAAAGCATTCCCTTAAGGATTTGATGCTTAGTTTCATCTTGGTGTCGGAGCATGTAAGGGAAATCTTGCGTCACCCAAAATTGATGTCTTTTGTTTTCACTTCTTTCCAAGATTTGTGTTTTTGGACACCCATTTGCGCGAATAACGATCCAGGACCTTCAAAGTTTCCAACGGGCTAAGGATACCCCACTTACTATTTTTAGTAAGTCTTGCCGGAGAAGCAGTTGACCCCAAGATTTTCCCCAGAGCTTCGGAATAGTAAAATAAGCACTCTCGGTAGATCTCATCTCAAGATCACGTCTGGATTTCAAGATATTGAAGTTTCAAGTTTGTGAGGATTCATCCCCTAATTACATTTCACGAGAGTGGATCATTGAGTGCGATCAGAAACATTTGTCTTGAAATTTTATGATCGGGTTTGTCCATATGCTTTATTTCATGACAACTAATGATTGAGCGTGATCGGAAACATGAGTTTGAAAGTTTTACGCTCAACTTCATCCAGATGCCTTATTTCATGATAATGGATCATTCGACGTGACCAGAAACATTTGTTTCAAAATTTTGTGCTTGGTTTCATCTAGATGCTTTATTTCATGGTATTGCATCATTCAGTGTGATCAGAAACATTCATTTTACAATTTTACACTCAGTTTCGTCTAGATGCTTTGTTTCGTGATAAATAATCACTGCGTGCGATCGGAAATGTTTGTTTTAAAATTTTACGCTTCGATGTGCCTGGGTTCTATATTTCGCGTGATAACGAAACATTGTGTGTGATCGGAAACACTTGTTTTAAGATTTTATGCGCGGTTTCATCTAGATGCTTTGTTTCATGATAATGGATCATTTGGCACGATCGGAAACAACTGAATTGAAATCCTACGCTCAGCTTCGTGTAGATGCTTTATTTCACGATAATAGATGATTGAGTATGATCGAAAGCATTCATTTTAGGATTTGACGCTTAGTTTCATCTTGTGCAGGAGCCTGTAACGGGAATCTTGAGTCACCAATCTTGAGTCACCTAAAATTGATGTCTTTTGTTTTCACTTCTTTCCAAGATTTGTGTTTTTGGACACCCATTTGCGCAAATAATGATCCAGGAGCTTCAATGTTTCCAACGGGCTAAGGATATCGCACTTACTATTTTTAGTAAGTCTTGCTGGAGAAGCAGTTGACCCCAAGATTTTCCCCAGAGCTTCGGAATAGTCAAATAAGCATTCTTTGTAGATCTCATCTCAAGATCGCATCTGGAATTCAAGATATTGAAGTTTCGAGTTTGTGAGGATTCATCCCCTGATTGCATTTTATGATAGTGGATCATTGAGTGCAATCGGAAACATTTGTCCTGAAATTTTACGATCGGCTCCGTCCATATGCTTTATTTCATGACAACTGATGATTTGCGCGAATAATGATCCAGGACCTTCAAAGCTTCCAACGGGCTAAGGATACCCCACTTACTATTTTTAGTAAGTCTTGCCGGAGAAGCGCTTGACCCAGAGATTTTCCCCAGAGCTTCAGAATAGTCAAATAAATACTCTCGGTAGATCTCATCTCAAGATCGCGTCTGGATTTTGAGATATTGAAGTTTCAAGTTTGTGAGGATTCATCCCCTGATTGCATTTCATGATAGTGGATCATTGAGTGCAATCAGAAACATTTGTCTTGAAATTTTACGATCGGCTCCATCCATATGCTTTATTTCACGACAACTGATGATTGAGCATGATCAGAAATGTTTGTTTGAAAGTTTTACGCTCAGCTTTGTCTAGATGCCTTATTTCATGATAATGGATCATTCGACATGATCCGCAACATTTCTTTCAAAATTTTGTGCTCGGTTTCATGTAGATACTTTATTTCATGGTATTGCATCATTCAGTGCGATCGGAAACGTTTGTTTTATAATTTTACACTCAGTTTCATCTAGATGCTTTATTTCGTGATAACGAATCACTGCGTGCGATCGGAAACGTTTGTTTTAAAATTTTACGCTCAGATGCGCCTAGGTACTTTATTTCATGATAACAAAATGTTGTGTGTGATCGGAAACATTTGTTTTAAGATTTTATGCGCGGTTTCATCTAAATGCTTTGTTTCATGATAATGGATCATTCGGCATGATTGGAAACAACTGCCTTGAAATCTTATGCTCAGCTTCGACTAGATGCTTTATTTCATGATAATAGATGATTGGGCATGGTTAGAAGCATTCGTTTTAAGATTTGACGCTTAGTTTCATCTTGGTACAGGAGCATGTAAGGGCAATGTTGCATCACCCAAAATTGATGTCTTTTGTTTTCACTTCTTTCCAAGATTTATGTTTTTGGACACCCACTTGCGGGACTAACGATCCAGGACCTTCAAAGTTTCCAACGGGCTAAGGATACCCCAATTACTATTTTTAGTAAGTCTTGCCGGAGAAGCGGTTGACCCCAAGATTTTCCCGAGAGCTCTGAAATAGTCAAATAAGCACTCTCAGTAGATCTCAATTCAAGATCGCATCTGGATTTCAAGATATTGATGTTTCAATTTTTTGAGGATTTATCCCCTGCTTGCATTACACGATAGTGGATCATTGAGTGCGATCGGAAACATTTGTCTTGAAATTTTACAATCAGCTTCGTCCATATGCTTTATTTCACAACAACTGATGATTGAGCATGGTCAGAAATGTTTATTTGAATGTTTTACGCTCAGCTTCGTCCAGATGCCTTATTTCATCATAATGGATCATTCGACGTGATCGGAAACATTTGTTTCAAAATTTTACGCTTGGTTTCATCTAAATGCGCTTTATCTCATGGTATTGCATCATTCAGTGCAATCAGAAATGTTTGTTTTACAATTTTACACTCAGTTTCATCTAGATGCTTTGTTTCATGATAACAAATCGCTGCGAGCGATCGAAAACATTTGTTTTAAAATTTTACGCATAGATGTGCCTGGATGCTTTATTTCACGATAACAAAATGTTGTGTGTGATCAGAAATATTTGTTTTAAGATGTTATGCGCAGTTTCATCTAGATGCTTTATTTCACGATAATAGATCATTCAGCACGATTGGAAACAACTGCCTGGAAATCTTACGCTCAGCTTCATCTAGATGCTTTATTTCACAATAATAGACGATTGAGCTTGATCGAAAGCATTCGTTTTAGGATTTGACGCTTAGTTTCATCTTGGTGTAGGAGCATGTAAGGGCAATCTTGCGTCACCCAAAATTGATGTCTTTTGTTTTCACTTCTTTCCAAGATTTGTGTTTTTGGACACCCATTTGCGCGAATAACGATCCAAGACCTTCAAAGTTTCCTACGGGCTAAGGATACCCCACTTACTATTTTTAATAAGTCTTCCTGGAGAAGCGGTTGACCCCAAGATTTTCCCCAGTTCTCCAGAATAGTCAAATAAGCACTCTCGGTAGATATCATCTCAAGATCACGTCTGGATTTCAAGATATTGAAGTTTTGAGTTTTTGAGGATTCATCACCTGATTGCATTTCACGATAGTGGATCATTGAGTGCGATCGGAAATATTAGTCTTGAAATTTTATGATCGGCTTCATCCATATGCTTTATTTCACGACAACTGATGATTGAGCATGGTCAGAAATGTTCGTTTGAAAGTTTTATGCTCAGCTTTCTCCAGATGCCTTATTTCATGATAACGGATCATTCGACGTGATCGGAAACATTTGATTCAAAATTTTGCGCTCGGTTTCTTCTAGATGCTTTATATCATGGTATTGCATTATTCATTATGATCAGAAATGTTTGTTTTACAATTTTACACTCAGTTTCATCTAGATGCTTTGTTTCGTGATAACGAATTGCTGCATGCGATCGGAAACGTTTGTTTCAAAATTTTACGCTTTGATGTGCTTGGGTGCTTTATTTCGCGATAATGAAATGTTATGTGTGATCAGAAAGATTTGTTTTAAGATTTTATGTGCAGTTTCATCTAGATGCTTCGTTTCACGATAATGGATCATTCGGCACGATTGGAAACAACTGCCTTGAAATCTTACGCTCAGCTTCGTCTAGATGCTTTATTTCACAATCATAGATGATTGAGCATGATCGGAAGCATTCATTTGAGGATTTGACGCTTAGTTTCATCTTGGTGCAGGAGCATGTAACGGTGATCTTGCGTCACCCAAAATTGATGTCTTTTGTTTTCACTTCTTTCCAAGATTTGTGTTTTTGGACACCCATTTGCGTGTATAACGATCCACGACCTTCAAAGTTTCCAACGGGCCAAGGATACCCCACTTACTATTTTTAGTAAGTCTTGCCAGAGAAGCGATTGACCCCAAGATTTCCCAGAGAGCTTCAGAATAGTCAAATAAGCACTCTCGGTAGATCTCATCTCAAGATCGCGTCTGGATTTCAAGATATTGAAGTTTCGAGTTTGTGAGGATTCGTCCCCTGATTGCATTTCACGATAGTGGATCATTGAGTGCGATCAGAAACATTTGTCTTGAAATTTTATGACTGGCTTTGTCCATATGCTTTATTTCATGACAACTGGTGATTGAGCGTGGTCAAAAATGTTCGTTTGAAAGTTTTATGCTCAACTTCGTCCAGATGCCTTATTTCATGATAATGGATCATTCGACGTGATCGAAAATATTTATTTCAATATTTTACGCTCGGTTTCATCTAGATGTGCTTTATTTCATGGTATTGCATCATTCAATGCAATCAGAAATGTTCGTTTTACAATTTTACACTCATTTTTGTCTAGATGGTTTGTTTCGTGATAACGAATCGCTACGTGCGATCGGAAATGTTTGTTTTAAAATTTTATGCTTAGATGTGCCTGGTTGCTTTCTTTCGCGATAACGAAATGTTGTGTGTGATCAGAAACATTTGTTTTAAGATTTTATGCGCGGTTTCATCTAGATGCTTTGTTTCACGATAATGGATCATTCAGCATGATTGGAAACAACTGCCTTGAAATCTTATGCTCATCTTCGTCTAGATGCTTTATTTCATGATAATAGATGATTGAGAATGATCGAAAGCATTCGTTTTAAGATTTGACGGTTAGTTTCATCTTGGTGCAGGAGCATGTAAGGGCAATCTTGCGTCACCCAAAATTGATGTCTTTTATTTTCACTTCTTTTCAATATTTGTGTTTTTGGACACTCATTTGCGTGAATAACTATCTAGGACCTTCAAAGTTTCCAACGAGCTAAGGATACCCCACTTACTATTTTAGTAAGTCTTGCCGGAGAAGCGGTTGACCCCAAGATTTTCCCCAGAGCTTTGGAATAGTCAAATAAGCACTCTCTTTAGATCTCATCTCAAGATCACGTCTGGATTTCAAGATATTGAAGTTTTTAGTTTGTGAGGATTCATCCCCTGATTGCATTTCACGATAGTGGATCATTGAGTGCGATCAGAAACATTTGTCTTGAAATTTTACGATCAACTTCGTCCATATGCTTTATTTCATGACAACTGATGATTGAGTGTGGTTGAAAACGTTCATTTGAAAGTTTTACGCTCAGCTTCGTCCAGATGCCTTATTTCATGATAATAGATCATTCAACGTGATCGAAAACATTTGTTTTAAAATTTTTTGCTCGATTTCATCTAGATGTGCTTTATTTCATGGTATTGCATCATTCAGTGCGATCAGAAATGTTTGTTTTACAATTTTACACTCAGTTTCGTCTAGATGCTTTGTTTTGTGATAACAAATCGCTACGTGCGATCACAAACGTTTGTTTTAAAATTTTATGCTTAAATGTGCCTGGGTGATTAATTTCGTGATAAAAAAATGTTGTGTGTGATCAGAAACATTTGTTTTAAGATTTTATGTGCGGTTTCATCTAGATGTTTTTTTTCACGATGATGGATCATTCGGCATGATTGGAAACAACTGCCTTGAAATCTTACGCACAGCTTGGTCTAGATGCTCTATTTCACAATAATAGATGATTGAGCATGATCAAAAGCATTTGTTTTAAGATTTGATGCTTAGTTTCATCTTGGTGCAGGAGCATGTAAGGGCAATCTTGTGTCACCCAAAACTCATTTCTTTTGCTTTCACCTCCTTCCAAGATTTGTGTTTTTCGAAACCCATTTGCACGAATAATGATCTAGGACATTCAAAGTTTCCAACGGGCTAAGGATACCCCACTTACTATTTTTAGTAAGTCTTGCTGGAGAAGCAGTTGACCCCAAGATATTCCATAGAGCTTCGGAATAGTCAAATAAGCACTCTCGGTAGATCTCATCTCAAGATCGCGTCTGGATTTCAAGATATTGAAGTTTCAAGTTTTTGAGGATTCATCCCCTGATTGCATTTCACGATTGAGTGTGATCGAAAACATTTGTCTTGATATTTTACGATCAACTTTGTCCATATGCTTTATTTCACGACAACTGATGATTGAGCATGGTCAGAAATATTTGCTTGAAAGTTTTACGCTCAACTTCGTCCAGATGCCTTATTTCATCATAATGGATCATTCGACGTGATCGGAAACATTTGCTTCAAAATTTTGCGTGCGGTTTCATCTAGATGCTTTATTTCATGGTATTGCATCATTCAGTGTGATTGGAAACATTCGTTTTACAATTTTACACTCAGTTTCGTCTAGATGCTTTATTTCCTGATAACGAATCGCTGCATGTGATCGAAAATGTTTGTTTTAAAATTTTACGCTTAGATGTGCCTGGGTGCTTTATTTCATGATAACAAAACACTGTGTGTGATCGGAATCATTTGTTTTAAGATTTTATGTGCGGTTTCATCTAGATGCTTTATTTCATGATGATGGATCATTCGGCAAGATTGGAAACAACTGCCTTGAAATCTTACGCTCAGCTTCATCTAGATGCTCTATTTCACGATAATAGATGATTGAGCATGATCGGAAGCATTCGTTTTAAGATTTGACGCTTAGTTTCATCTTGGTGCAGGAGCATGTAAGGGCAATCTTGCGTCACCCAAAATTGATGTCTTTTATTTTCACCTCTTTCCAAGATTTATGTTTTTGGACACCCATTTGCACGAATAACAATCCAGAACCTTCCATGTTTCCAACGGGCCAAGCATACCCCACTTACTATTTTAGTAAGTCTCGCCGGAGAAGCGGTTGACCCCAAGATTTTCCCCAGAGCTTCAAAATAGTCAAATAAGCACTCTCGGTAGATCTCGTCTCAAGATCATGTCTGCATTTCAAGATAATGAAGTTTCAAATTTGTGAGGATTCATCCCCTGATTGCATTTCACGATAGTGGACCATTGAGTGCGATCGGAAACATTTTCTCTTGAAATTTTACGATCAGCTTTGTCCATATGCTTTATTTCACGACAACTGATGATTGAGCGTGGTTGGAAATGTTCATTTGAAAGTTTTACGCTCAGCTTTGTCCAGATGCCTTATTTCATGATAATGGATCATTCGACGTGATCGGAAACATTTGTTTCAAAATTTTACGCTCGGTTTCATCAAGATGCTTTGTTTCGTAGTATTGCATCATTCAGTGCGATCGGAAACATTCATTTCACAATTTTACACTCAGTTTCGTCTAGATGCTTTGTTTCATGATATCAAATTGCTTCGTGTGATCGGAAACTTTAGTTTTAAAATTTTACACTTAGATGTGCCTGGGAGCTTTATTTCACGATACTGAAACGCTGTGTGTGATCAGAAACATTTGTTTTAAGATTTTATGCGTAGTTTCATCTAGATGCTTTGTTTCACAATGATGGATCATTCAGCACGATAGGAAACAACTGCCTTGAAATCTTACGCTCAGCTTGGTCTAGTTGCTATATTTCATGATAATAGATAATTGAGCATGATCGAAAGCATTCGTTTTAGTATTTGACGCTTAGTTTCATCTTGGTGCAGGAGCATGTAAGGGCAATCTTGCGTCACCCAAAATTGATGTCTTTTGTTTTCACTTCTTTCCAAAATTTGTGTTTTTGGATACCCATTTGCGCGAATAAAGATCCATGACCTTCAAAGCTTCCAACTGGCTAAGGATACCCCACTTACTATTTTTAGTAAGTCTCACCGGAGAAGCGGTTGACCCCAAGATTTTCCCCAGAGCTTCGAAATAGTCAAATAAGCAATCTCGGTAGATCTCCTCTCAAGATCACGTCTGGATTTCAAGATATTGAAGTTTCAATTTTGTGAGGATTCGTCCCCTGATTGCATTTCACGATAGTGGACCATTGAGTGCGATCGGAAACATTTTTCTTGAAATTTTACGATCGGCTTCATCCATATGGTTTATTTCATGACAACTGATGATTGAGCGTGGTCAGAAATGTTTGTTTGAAAGTTTTACGCTCAGCTTCGTCCAGATGCCTTATTTCATGATAATGGATCATTCGACGTGATCGTAAACATTTGTTTCAAAATTTTACACTCGGTTTCGTCTAGATGCTTTGTTTCGTGGTACTGCATCATTCAGTACAATCGGAAACATTCGTTTTACAATTTTACACTCAGTTTCATCTAGATGCTTTCTTTCGTGTTAACGAATTGCTTCGTGTGATCAGAAATGTTTGTTTTAAAATTTTATGCTTAGATGTGCCTGAATGCTTTATTTCGCGATAACAAAATGCTATGTGTGATCAGAAGCATTTGTTTTAAGATTTTATGCGCAAATTCATCTAGATGCTTTGTTTCATGATGATGGATCATTCCGCATGATTAGAAACAACTACCTTGAAATCTTACGCTCAGCTTCGCCTAGATGCTCTATTTCACGATAATAGATGATTAAGCATGATCAGAAGCATTCGTTTTAAGATTTGATGATTAGTTTAATCTTGGTGCAGGAACATGCAAGGGCAATCTTGCGTCACCCAAAATTGATGTGTTTTTGGACACCCATTGGCACAAATAACGATCCAAGACCTTCAAAGTTTCCAACGGGCTAAGGATACCCCACTTACTATTTTTAGTAAGTCTTGCCGGAGAAGCGGTTGACCCCAAGATTTTCCCTAGAGCGTCCAAATAGACAAATAAGCACTCTCCGTAGATCTCATCTCAAGATCGCGTTTGGATTTCAAGATATTGAAGTTTCAAGTTTGTGAGGATTCATCCCCTGATTGCATTTCACGATAGTGGATCATTGAGTGCGATCTGAAACATTTTATCTTGAAATTTTATGATCGGCTTCGTCCATATGTTTTATTTGACGACGACTGATGATTGAGCATGGTCAGAAATGTTCGTTTGAAAGTTTTACACTCAGCTTCGTCCAGATGCCTTATTTCATGCTAATGGATCATTCGACATGATCCGAAACATTTGTTTCAAAGTTTTACACTCAGTTTCATCTAGATGCTTTGTTTCGTGGTATTGCATCATTCAATGCGATTGGAAACATTCGTTTTACAATATTATGCTCAGTTTCATCTAGATGCTTTGTTTCGTGACAACGAATCACTGCGTGCGATCGAAAACGTTTGTTTTAAAATTTTACGCTTAGATGTGCCTGGGTGCTTTATTTCGTGATAACGAAACAGGTGTGTGATCGGAAACATTTTTTTTAAGATTTTATGCGCGGTTTCATCTAGATTCTTTGTTTGACGATGATGGATCATTCAGCACGATTGGAAACAACTGCCTTGAAATCTTACACTCAGCTTCGTCTAGATGCTCTATTTCACAATAATAGATGATTGAGCATGATCAGAAGCATTAGTTTTAAGATATGACGCTTAGTTTCATCTTGGCGCAGGAGCATGTAAGGGCAATCTTGCGTCACCCAAAATTGATGTATTTTGTTTTCACCTCTTTCCAAGATTTGTGTTTTTGGACACCCATTTGTACAAATAACGATCCACGACCCTCAAAGTTTCCAACGGGCTAAGGATACCCCAATTACTATTTTTAGTAATTCTTGCTGGAGAAGCGGTTGACCCCAATATTTCCCCCAGAGCTTCCGAATAGTCAAATAAGCACTCTCGGTAGATCTCATCTCAGGATCACCTCTAGATTTCAAGATATTGATGTTTCGAGTTTGTGAGGATTTATCCCCTAATTGCATTTCATGATAGTGGCTCATTGAGTGCGATCGGAAACATTTGTCTTGAAATTTTATGATCGACTTTGTCCATATGTTTTATTTCACAACTGATGATTGAGCGTGGTTGGAAATGTTCGTTTGAAAGTTTTACGCTCAGCTTCGTCCAGATGCCTTATTTCATGATAATGGATCATTCAACGTGATCGGAAAAATTTGTTTCTAAATTTTATGCTCGGTTTCATCTAGATGCTTTGTTTTGTGGTATTGCATCAGTCAGTGCAATCAAAAACATTCGTTTTACAATTTTACACTCAGTTTTGTCTAGATGCTTTGTTTTGTGATAACGAATCGCTACGTGCGATCAGAAACGTTTGTTTTAAAATTTTACGCTTAGATGTGCTTGGGTGCTTTATTTTGTGATAACGAAACGTTGTGTGTAATCAGAAACATTTGTTTTAAGATTTTATGCACGGTTTCATCTAGATGCTTTGTTTCATGATGATGGATCATCCGGCATGATTAGAAACAACTATGTTGAAATCTTACGCTCAGCTTCATCTAGATGCTCTATTTCATGATAATAGATGATTGAGCATGATCGGAAGCATTCGTTTTAAGATTTGACGCTTAGTTTCATCTTGGTGTAGGAGCATGTAAGGGCAATCTTGCGTCACCCAAAATTGATGTCTTTTATTTTCACCTCTTTCCAAGATTTGTGTTTTTTGACACCCATTTGCGTGAATAACGATCCAGGACCTTCAAAGTTTCCAACGAGATAAGGATACCCCACTTACTATTTTTAGTAAGTCTTGCCGGAGAAGTGGTTGACCCCAAGATTTTCCCCAGAGCTTTGGAATAGTCAAATAAGCATTCTCAGTAGATCTCATCTCAGGATCGCATCTAGATTTCAAGATATTGAAGTTTTAAGTTTGTGAGGATTCATCCCGTGATTGCATTTCACGATAGTGGATCATTGAGTGCGATCGAAAACATTTTGTCTTGAAATTTTACGATCGGCTTTGTCCATATGCTTTATTTCACGACAACTGATGATTGCGCATGGTCGAAAACATTCATTTGAAATTTTTACGCTCATCTTTGTCCAGTTGCCTTATTTCATGATAATGGATCATTCGAGGTGATCGGAAACATTTGTTTCAAAATTTTACGCTCGGTTTCATCTAGATGCTTTGTTTCGTGGTATTGCATCATTAAGTGCGATTGGAAACATTCATTTTACAATTTTACACTCAGTTTCATCTAGATACTTTGTTTCATGATAACAAATTGCTACGTGTGATCGCAACTGTTTGTTTTAAAATTTTACGCTTAGATGTGCCTAGGTGCTTTATTTCGCGATAACGAAATGCTGTGTGTGATCGGAAACATTTGTTTTAAGATTTTATGCGCGATTTCATCTAGATACTTTTTTTCACGATGATGGATCATTCGGCACGATTGGAAACAACCACGTTGAAATCTTACGCTCAACTTCGTCTAGATGCTCTATTTCACGATAATAGATGATTGAGCATGATTGGAAGCATTCGTTTTAAGATTTGACACTTAGTTTCATCTTCGTGCAGGAGCATGTAAGGGCAATCTTGCGTCACAAAAAATTGATGTCTGTTATTTTCACCTCTTTCCAAGATTTTTGTATTTGGACACCCATTTGCGCGAATAATGATCCAGGACCTTCAAAGTTTCCAACAGGCTAAGGATACCCTATTTTTAGTAAGTCTTGCTGGAGAAGCGGTTGACCCCAAGATTTTCCCCAAAGCTTCGGAATAGTCAAATAAGCACTCTTGGTAGATCTCATCTCAAGATCTCGTCTGGATTTTAAGATATTGAAGTTTCAATTTTGTGAGGATTCATCCCCTGATTGCATTTCACGATAGTCGATCATTGAGTGCGATCGAAAACATTTTGTCTTGAAATTTTACGATCGGCTTCGTTCATATGCTTTATTTCACGACAACTGATGATTGAGCATGGTCAGAAATGTTCGTTTGAAAGTTTTATGCTCAGCTTCGTCCAGATGCCTTATTTCATGATAATGGATCATTCGCCGTGATCGTAAACATTTGTTTCAAAATTTTAGGCTCGGTTTGATCTAGATGCTTTGTTTCGTGGTATTGCATCATTTAGTGCAATCGGAAACATTTGTTTTACAATTTTACACTCAGTTTCATCTAGTTGCTTTGTTTCATGATAACGAACCACTGTGTGCAATCAGAAACATTTTTTTAAAAATTTAATGCTTAGATGTGACTGGTTGCTTTATTTCACGATAACGAAACGCTGTGTATAATCAGAAACATTTGTTTTAAGATTTTATGCACGGTTTCATCTAGATGCTTTGTCTCACGATGATGGATCATTCAGGATGATTGGAAACAACTCCCTTGAAATCTTACACTCAGCTTCATCTAGATGCTCTATTCCACGATAATAGATGATTGAGCATGATCAGAAGCATTCGTTTTAAGATTTGACGCTTAGTTTCATCTTGGTGCAGGAGAATGTAAGGGCAATCTTGCGTCACCCAAAATTGATGTCTTTTGTTTTCACCTCTTTCCAAGATTTGTGTTTTTGGACACCCATTTGCGCGAATAACAATGCAGGACCTTCAAAGTTTCCAACGGGCTAAGGATACCCCACTTACTATTTTTAGTAAGTCTTGCTGGAGAAGCGGTTGACCCGAAGATTTCCCCCAGGGCTTCAGAATAGTCAAATAAGCACTCTTGGTAGATCTCATCTCAAGATCGCGTCTGGATTTCAAGATATTGAAGTTTCAAGTTTGTGAGGATTCATCCCCTGATTGCATTTCACGATAGTGGATCATTGAGTGCGATCGGAAACATTTGTCTTGAAATTTTACGATCAGCTTCGTGCATATGATCTATTTCACGACAACTGATAATTCAGCGTGGTCAGAAATGTTCGTTTGAAAGTTTTATATTCAGCTTCGTCCAGATGACTTATTTCACGATAATGGATCATTCAACGTGATCGGAAACATTTGTTTCAAAATTTTATACTCGGTTTCATCTAGATGGTTTGTTTCGTGGTATTGCATCATTCAGTGTGATCGGAAACATTCATTTTACAATTTTACACTCAGTTTCGTCTAGTTGCTTTGTTTCGTGATAACGAATCGTTGCGTGCGATCAGAAACGTTTGTTTTAAAATTTTACGATTAGATGTGACTAGGTGCTTTATTTCTCGATAACGAAACACTGTGTGTGATTGAAAACATTTATTTTAAGATTTATGCGTGGTTTCATCTAGATGCTTTGTTTCACGATAATAGATCATTCGGCACGATTGGAAACAACTACCTTGAAATCTTACACTCAGCTTTGTCTAGATGCTCTATTTCACAATAATAGATGATTGAGCATGATCAGAAGCATTCGTTTTAAAATTTGACGCTTAGTTTCATCTTGGTGCAGGAGCATGTAAGGGCAATCTTGCGTCACCCAAAATCGATGTTTTTTTTTTCACCTCTTTCCAAGATTTTTGTTTTTGGACACCCATTTGTGGGAATAACAATCCAGGACCTTCAAAGTTTCGAACGAGCTAAGGATACCCCACTTACTATTTTTAGTAAGTCTTGTCGGAGAAGCGGTTGACCCCAATATTTTCCCCAGAGCTTCGGAATAGTCAAATAAGCACTCTCGATATATCTCATCTCAAGATCGCGTCTGGATTTCAAGATATTAAAGTTTCAAGTTTGTGAGGATTCATCCCCTGATTGCATTTCAGGATAGGGGATCATTGAGTGCGATCGGAAACATTTTGTCTTGAAATTTTATGATCGGCTTCGTCCATATACTTTATTTCACGACAGCTAATGATTGAGCATGGTTGGAAACGTTTGTTTGAAAGTTTTACGTTCAGCTTCGTCCAGATGCCTTATTTCATGATAATGGATCGTTTGACGTGATCAGAAGCATTTGTTTCAGAATTTTATGCTCGGTTTCATCTAGATGCTTTGTTTCACGATGATGGATCATTTGGCACGATTGGAAACAACTGCCTTGAAATCTTACGCTTAGCTTCATCTAGATGCTCTATTTCACGATAATAGATGATTGAGCATGATCGGAAGCATTCATTTTAGGATTTGATGCTTAGTTTCATCTTGGTGCAGGAGCATGTAAGGGCAATCTTGCGTCACCCAAAATTGATGTCTTTTGTTTTCACCTCTTTCCAAGATTTGTGTTTTTGGACACCCATTTGTACGAATAACGATCTAGGACCTTCAAAGTTTCCAACGGGCTAAGGATATCCCACTTACTATTTTTAGTAAGTCTTGCCGGAGAAGCGGTTGACCCCAAGATTTTCCCCAGAGATTTAGAATAGTCAAATAAGCACTCTCGGTAGATCTCATCTCAAGATCACGTCTGTATTTCAAGATATTGAAATTTTGAATTTGTGAGGATTCATCCCTTGATTGTATTTCGTGAGAGTGGATCATTGAGTGCGATCGGAAACATTTGTCTTAAAATTTTACGATTGGCTTCGTCCATATGCTTTATTTCACGACAACTGATGATTGAGTGTGGTCGAAAATGTTCATTTGAAAGTTTTACACTCAGCTTCGTCTAGATGCCTTATTTCATGATAATAGATCATTCGACGTGATCGGAAACATTTGTTTCAAAATTTTACGCTCGGTTTCATCTAGATGCTAATAATTCATGGTATTGCATCATTCAGTGCAATCAAAAATATTTGTTTTACAATTTTACACTCAGTTTCGTCTAGATGCTTTGTTTCGTGATAACAAATCGCTGCGTGCGATCGGAAACATTTGTTTTAAAATTTTACGCTTAGATGTGCCTGGGTGCTTTATTTCGCGCAATAACGAAATGTTGTGTGTGATCAGAAACATTTGTTTTAAGATTTTATGGGCAGTTCCATCTAGATGCTTTGTTTCACGATAATGGATCATTCGGCACGATTGGAAACAACTGTCTTGAAATCTTACACTCAGCTTCGTCTAGATGCTTTATTTCACGATAATAGATGATTGAGCATGATCGGAAGCATTCGTTTTAGGATTTGAAGCTTAGTTTCATCTTGGTGCAGGAGCATGTAAGGGCAATCTTTTGTCACCCAAAATTGATGTCTTTTGTTTTCATTTCTTTCCAAGGTTTATGTTTTTGGACACCTATTTGCGCAAATAATGATCCAGGACCTTCAAAGTTTCCAACGGGCTAAGGATACCCCACTTACTATTTTTAGTAAGTCTTGCCGGAGAAGTGGTTGACCCCAAGATTTTCCCCAGAGCTTCGGAATAGTCAAATAAGCACTCTTGGTAGATCTCATCTCAAGATCGCGTCTGGATTTCAAGATATTGAAGTTTCAAGTTTGTGAGGATTCATCCCTTGATTGTATTTCATGATAGTTGATCATTGAGTGTGATCAGAAACATTTGTCTTGAAATTTTATGATTGACTTCATCCATATGCTTTATTTCATGACAACTGATGATTGAGCGTGGTCAGAAACGTTCATTTGAAAGTTTTACGCTCAGCTTCGTCCAGATGCCTTATTTCATGATAATGGATCATTCGACATGATCAGAAACATTTGTTTCAAAATTTTACGCTCAGTTTCATCTCAAAATCGTGTCTGGATTTCAAGATATTGAAGTTTTGATTTTGTGAGGATTCATCCCCTGATTGCATTTCACAATAGTGGATCATTGATTGCGATCGGAAACATTTGTCTTGAAATTTTACGATCGGCTTCGTCCATATGCTTTATTTCACGACAACTGATGATTGAGCATGGTCAGAAACATTCGTTTGAAAGTTTTACGCTCAGCTTCGTCCAGATACCTTATTTCATGATAATTGATCATTCGACGTGATTGGAAACATTTTTTTCAAAATTTGTGTGATCGGAAACATTTGTTTTAAGATTTTATGTGCGGTTTCATCTAGATGCTTTGTTCCACAATAATGGACCATTCAACATGATTGGAAACAATTGCCACGATAATAGATGATTGAGCATGACCGGAAACATTCGTTTTAATTTTTGACGCTTAGTTTCATCTTGGTGCAAGAGCATGTAAGGGCAATCTTGTGTCACCCAAAATTGATGTCTTTTGTTCTTACTTCTTTCCAAGATTTGTGTTTTTGAACACCCATATGCACAAATAACGATCCAGGACCTTCAAATTTTCCAACGGGCTAAGGATACCCCACTTACTCTTTTTAGTAAGTCTTGTTGGAGAAGCGGTTCACCCCAAGATTTTCCCCAGAGCTTCGGAATAGTCAAATAAGCACTGTCGGTAGATCTCATCTCAAGATCGCATCTGGATTTCAAGATATTGAAGTTTCAAGTTTGTGAGGATTCATCCCCTGATTGCATTTCACGATAGTCGATCATTGAGTGTGATCGGAAACATTTTGTCTTGAAATTTTACGATCGGCTTCGTCCATATGCTTTATTTCACGACAACTAATGATTGAGCATGGTCAGAAACATTCGTTTGAAAGTTTTACACTCAGCTTCGTCCAGATGCCTTATTTCATGATAATGGATTATTCAACGTGATCAGAAACATTTGTTTCAAACTTTTATGCTCGGTTTCATCTAGATGCTTTGTTTCGTGGTATTGCATCATTCAGTGCGATCAGAAACATTTCTGTTTTACAATTTTACACTCAGTTTTGTCTAGATGCTTTGTTTCGTGATAACGATTCGCTGCGTGCGATCGGAAACGTTTGTTTTAAAATTTTACACTTAGATGTGCCTGGGTGCATTATTTCATTATAACGAAACACTGTGTGTGATCAGAAACATTTGTTTTAAGATTTTATGTGCGGTTTCATCTAGATGCTTTGTTTCACGATGATGGATCATTTGGCACGATTGGAAACAACTGCCTTGAAATCTTATGCTCAGCTTCGTGTAGATGCTCTATTTCATGATAATAGATGATTGAGCATGATCGGAAGCATTCATTTTAAAATTTGACGCTTAGTTTCATCTTGGTGCAGGAGCATGTAAGGGCAATCTTGCGTCACCTAAAATTGATATCTTTTGTTTTGACCTCTTTCCAAGATTTGTGTTTTTGGACACCCATTAGCGCGAATAATGATACAAGACCTTTAAAGTTTCCAACGGGCTAAGGATACCCCACTTACTTTTTTTAGTAAGTCTTGCCGGAGAAGTAGTTGACCCCAAGATTTTCCCCAGAGCTTCAGAATAGTCAAATAAGCACTCTCGGTAGATCTCATCTCAAGATTGCGTCTAGATTTCAAGATATTGAAGTTTTCAATTTGTGAGGATTCATCCCCTGATTGCATTTCATGATAGTGGATCATTAAGTGCGATTGAAAACATTTTATCTTGAAATTTTACGATCGGCTTCATCCATATGCTTTATTTCATGACAACTGATGATTGAGCATGGTCAGAAATGTTCGTTTGAAAGTTTTATGCTCAGCTTCGTCCAGATGCCTTATTTCATGATAATGGATCATTCGAGGTGATCAGATACATTTGTTTCAAAATTTTACACTCGGTTTCATCTAGATGCTTTGTTTCGTGGTATTGCATCATTCAGTACGATTGGAAACATTTGTTTTACAATTTTACGCTCAGTTTCATCTAGATGCTTTGTTTCGTGATAACGAATCGCTGCATGCGATCGGAAATGTTTGTTTTAAAATTTTACGCTTAGATGTGCCTGGGTGCTTTATTTCGCAATTACGAAATGCTTTGTGTGATCGGAAAAATTTGTTTTAAGATTTTATGCGTGGTTTCATCTAGATGCTTTGTTTCACGATCATGGATCATTCGGCATGATTGGAAACAACTGCCTTGAAATCTTACACTCAACTTCGTTTAGATGCTCTATTTTATGATATTAGATGATTGAGCATGATCGGAAGCATTCATTTTAAGATTTGATGCTTAGTTTCATCTTGGTGCAAGAGCATGTAAGGGTAATCTTGCATCACCCAAAATTGATGTCTTTTGTTTTCACCTCTTTCCAAGATTTGTGTTTTTGGACACCCATTTGCGCGAATAACAATCCAGGACCTTCAAAGCGGTTGACCCCAAGATTTTCCCCAGAGCTTCAAAATAGTCAAATAAGCACTCTCTGTAGATCTCATCTCAAGATCGCGTCTAGATTTCAAGATATTGAAGTTTCAAGTTTGTGATGATTCATCCCTTGATTGCATTTCACGATAGTAGATCATTGAGTGCGATCGGAAATATTTGTCTTGAAATTTTACGATCGGCTTCCTCCATATACATTATTTCATGACAACTGATGATTGAGCATGGTCGAAAATGTTCGTTTGAAAGTTTTACGCTCAGCTTCGTCAAGATGCCTTATTTCATGATAATGGATCATTTCACGCGATCGGAAACATTTGTTTCAAAATTTTACGCTCAGTTTCATCTAGATGCTTTGTTTCATGGTATTGCATCATTCAGTGTGATCAGAAACATTCGTTTTACAATTTTACACTCAGTTTCGTCTAGATGCATTGTTTTGTGATAACAAATCGCTACGTGCGATCGGAAACGCTTGTTTTATAATTTTACACTTATATGTGCCTGGGTGCTTTATTTCGCAATAACGAAACGTTGTGTGTGATCGGAAACATTTGTTTTAAGATTTTATGCGCGGTTTCATCTAGATGCTTTGTTTCACGATAATGGATCATTCGGCACGATTGGAAACAACTGCCTTGAAATCTTACGCTCAGCTTCGTCAAGATGCTCTATTTGACGATAATAGATGATTGAGCATGATCGGAAGCATTCGTTTTAAGATTTGATGCTTAGTTTCATCTTGGTGCAGGAGCATGTAAGGGCAATCTTGTGTCACCCAAAATTGATGTCTTTTGTTTTCACTTCTTTCCAAGATTTGTGTTTTTGGACACCCATTTGCGTGAATAACAATCCAGGACCTTCAAAGTTTCCAACTGGCTAAGGATACCCCACTTACTATTTTTAGTAAGTCTTACCGGAGAAGCAGTTGACCCCAAGATTTTCCCCAGAGCTTCAGAATAGTCAAATAAGCACTTTCGGTAGATCTCATCTCAAGAACGCGTCTGGATTTCAAGATATATAAGTTTCGAGTTTGTGAGAATTCATCGCCTGATTGCATTTCAAGATGGTGGATTATTGAGTGCGATCAGAAACATTTGTCTTGAAATTTTATGATCGGCTTCATCCATATGCTTTATTTCATGACAACTAATGATTGAGCGTGGTCAGAAACATTCGTTTGAGAGTTTTACGCTCAGCTTCATCCAGGTGCCTTATTTCATGATAATGGATCATTCGACGTGATCAGAAACATTTGTTTTGAAATTTTACACTCGGTTTCATCTAGATGTGCTTTATTTCGTGGTATTGCATCATTCAGTGTGATCAGAAAAATTTATTTTACAATTTTACACTCAGTTTCATCTAGATGCTTTGTTTCTTGATAATGATTCACCGTGTGCGATTGGAAATGTTTGTTTTATAATTTTATGCTTAGATGTGCCTGGGTGCTACTTTATTTCGCGATAATGAAACGCTGTGTGTGATCGAAAACATTTGTTTTAAGATTTTATGCGCGGTTTCATCTAGATGCTTTGTTTCACGATAATGGATCATTCAGCACGATTGGAAACAACTGCCTTGAAATCTTACGCTAATAGATAACTGGGCATGATCGGAAGCATTCGTTTTAAGATTTGACGCTTAGTTTCATCTTGGTGCAGGAGGGCAATCTTGCGTCACCCAAAATTGATGTCTTTTGTTTTCACTTCTTTCCAAGATTTGTGTTTTTAGACACCCATTTGCGCGAATAATGATCTAGGACCTTCAAAGTTTCCAATGGGCTAAAGATACCCCACTTACTATTTTTAGTAAGTCTTGCCAGAGAAGCAGTTGACCCCAAGATTTTCCCCAGAGCTTCAGAATAGTCAAATAAGCACTCTCAGTAGATCTCATCTCAAGATCGCGTCTAGATTTCAAGATATTGAAGTTTTGAGTTTGTGAGGATTCATCCCCTGATTGCATTTGACAATAGTGGATCATTGAGTGCGATCAGAAACATTTCTCTTGAAATTTTATGATTGGCTTCATCCATAGGCTTTATTTCACGACAACTGATGATTGAGCATGGTCGGAAACGTTCGTTTGAAAGTTTTATGCTCAACTTCGTCCAAATGCCTTATTTCATGATAATGGATCATTCAACGTGATCGAAAACATTTGTTTCAAAATTTTATGCTTGGTTTCATCTAGATGTGCTTTATTTCATGGTATTGCATCATTCAGTGCGATCAGAAACATTTGTTTTACTATTTTACACTCAGTTTCGTCTAGATGTTTTTTTTCGTGATAACAAATCACTGCGTGCGGTTGGAAATGTTTGTTTTAAAATTTTACCAATAGATTGTTAGTGTAGGTTTTTATTTCCTAGATGGATTATTTATTTTTCCTATATTCCTAGGTTTTTCCTGCACTTCTATTAATCTCGCTTAGGTTAATAAAGCATGTCTTATTAGGTGAGTAGTTGCGAGGTGTCACCTTCCTACATGTGAGCATCCATTAGCTATCTTGGGAAGATACTTTGTTATCTTTAGTCCGATAGATGGTTGCTCCTCATTGGTCGGTGTTGCCACCTCCTCTCTCTTCCTAGTCTATATAAGCATGCTACCTGGCTTGTATTTTGCATCTTTTGCTTTTGCATCCTCTTAATGCTATTTTGCTTCTAGCATTTGCATTACTCTCTTGGAGACTAACTCTGTGTTGCTATTTTGATTTCGTATCATTTGCATTCATAGTTTTAATATCTATTCTTTGCACTAGTTTTCTGGGTTATTAATCTTTTCAGATTCTAACATGGTATCAGAGCTATTCTATGTGCAAGAGTAGATTTTAGTTTCTATATTTGAGAGATTCGGGGGGGGCTAATAAATCTTATTGCAGGTTTTTGAAAAACACAGTATGCTCTTCTCTTGCATCTTCGGATGATCTTGAGAATCAGAAAAGTTTGACGGAAACTTTTTTAATCTCTAGGGTTGCACATGTGTTTTATGAAATCTGAGTGATTGTAGCATTTCTGGTTATACTGGCAGCATTTCTGGCTGTTCCAATGCGTCCAGGAGGCTTGAGAAAGTTAGATTTGGCTTTCGTTTCACCGAAATCAGAGATCGTCATACACAGTTGCGGAACCGGGGTTTCAAGCTCAAATCTGACAACTAGCTTGCATATTTGGTCCTTTGAATCAATATTGCAGGTTCCAGCATCTGATTCAGCCTTTGCATGTCATTTTTGGTTGTTGGGGTCGTTTTTTGTAGCTAAAGGCGTTCCATTTACACTAGAGCAACATCTTCTGTGCATTTGCAAGAAAAACGCCTTCTGGGTTTTGTTCACAGCACAGAAAAACTATCTGGGTATCTTTTTATTTTTGCATGCAGTTTGTATATTTTGCAGAAACATGCTCAGAAAGCTACAGCAGGACCCCTCTCCGTTGGCAGCTGCAGTTCTGAAGACAGTTTTCAAATGCTCCGTTCTTGCTCATACGGACTCCTTTTCCCACGAAATTTTTTTTGATTTTGGCTATTTTTTCGTGCTCTATGCACTAGTGCAGTCGTTTTTTGATTTTGATGCAAAGATTTTTCAGAAATTGTAGATTCTCAGTCATGACATTGCACGGTTCTCGTTTTGGAAACTTCGGAGGATCATAACTTTCACATACGACCTCGTATCGAGGCGATTCTTTTTTTGAAAGTGCATGATTTTTCGAGTAGATTAGAGTGGTGCTATTTATTTCTCTAGATATTATGCCAAAGTTATATTTTCAGCATATGCTCTTCATGAGGGTTTTGTAATGCATTGAAATTAAGACCACTTAGTATTTATTGCTAGTGGTAGTTGTAAACGCACTAATATAAAGTGCCAAATCATATTTTCTTGGGGGGGTTCTTTGATTGAGTGAAAAAGGGGGGGTTGTCTTGGTTGGGTTCTCTTCTTTTCGACACTTCTTCTCTGCATTTCTTCATCATGGATCAAACAAATCTGCCCATCCTAACTCCATACAATTACTTTGAGTGGAAATCACGCATGACAATTCACTTAAGGAAAGCTGGATTAAATAGGATAACTATGGGACTTGAAACTGAACCTGCTAAAGATGAAGATAAGCCTAAGTGGTTTAACAAATGTGATGAGGCATATGGAACATTGTGTTTGTCTGTTTCTCCTGATTTTCTCTTTCACATTGAGTCTTTGAATACACCAAATGAAATCTGGACAAAGCTAGAAACACTATTTGGCACACAAGATTCAATGAGGGGTCATATGTTAGAAAATGAACTAATTAGTTTAAGTCCAGGCAATTTCAACACAATCCAGGATTTCTTCACCAAATTGAAATCACTAAGGCTATAGTTAAAACAATGTGGAATTGAAAAGAAAGATGAACAACTGATTCTTAGTATTCTCTCTAAGCTAAGTTCAGAATATTCTGTGTTTGTTTCTACTTTCTATGCTACTAAGGGTGCACTTGGCACTCAATTCACCATGCCATCTTTAGATATTTTGCTGTCAATCTCACTCGGGAACAGGACAAGCTAATCCAGATGGGCACTCTTAAGTCCTCTAAGTCACATGCCTTGGCTGCCAACCAAGGCACAAAAGAACAGAAAGGACAAAGTAGTAACAACAATAGTAAGGATAAGAAACAAAAGAATAGCAAGGAGAAGAAGGATCAGATAACGGTTGCTTCAAAAGCAACTAATGAGACCCAATATTCCAAGGGCGACAAGCCTAAGAAAGAGAGGGTCCAATGTGCCTATTGTAAAAGACCCGGTCATGATGAACATAAATGTCTGAAGAAACAAATTGATCACTTGACACACATTCTTGAGAAGAATAATATCAGTGTTCCTGAGTCTGTCAAACAGAGTTCTAATGAGGGGTCTAATAAGGCAAAAGAAAATAGCAAGGGAAAAGGAAAGGGCAAGGCCCTTGTTGCAGTTGCTTCTTCACCATCCACCTGGGTTCTTGATTCGGGTGCTTCACACCACATGGCTTCATCTAAGGAAGAACTTGCATCCTTGGAGCCGTGTACTATGCCTTCTATTTTGATGGGTGATAACACTCCTGTTGAGGTGTGTGGGAGAGGGTCTGTTGATGTGGGGGATGGCACATTCCATGATGTTCTTTGTGTGCCCTCATTATCAACTAATCTCCTATCGGTATATCAGATCACTCACACAGGTTCAGGCAAGCGGGTTGAGTTCACTCCTGATTCAGTGGAGATTCATGAGTTGCACAGTGGTTCTACAGTTACAGTTGGGAGAGCAGATCATCAGTCACGGCTCTATCTATTTTCTCACTTTGTTCCTGATCCTCCTTCGACTGTTTTGCTCACTCATTCTAATGATGTGAGTAGATTATGGCATGAGCGGTTTGGCCACCTTAACTTCCACTACTTGCAGCAGCTCAACCAGTAGAGCATGGTCATAGGGTTGCCTTCAGTTCAGTTTTCAGGTGGTGTTTTCCAAGGTTGCATTCTTGGTAAGCATCCTAAGGAAAAGTTTGACAAAGGTAAGGCATGGAGAGCTTCACAGATACTGGAGTTAGTTCACAGTGATTTGGCTGGTCCATTTCAGCATCCTTCCTTCAGCAAGGCTAGATATGTCCTCACATTCATTGATGACTTTTCTTGAAATACTTGGGTGTACTTTCTCAAACAGAAGTCAGAGGTATTTGATCATTTTCAGGACTTCAAGACTTTTGTAGAGAAGCAATCCGAGAAAGCCATCAAAGTTTTGCGCACTGACAATGGTGGTGAGTATGTCAACCATCGATTTGAGAGGTTTTGCACTTTAGAGGGGATTGATTTGCAGCATTCAGTTCCATACAATCCTCAGCAGAACGGTGTTGCAGAACGGAAGAATAGGTCCTTGAAGGAAATGGCGAACTACATGATTCACTCCAGATCTCTTGCACCACAGTATTGGGCAGAGGCCATTAACTGTGCTTGTTATATCCAGAACCGTGTTCCTCACCGAGCCTTGAAGGGAGTCACTCCTTTTGAAGCTTGGAGTGGTCGGAAACCATCAGTTAAGCACTTTCAAGTTTTTGGTTCTCCTGCATGGGCCCACATTCCTACAGAGAAACGCAAGGCATTGGATCCGCAGAGCAAACCTTGCATATTTGTAGGTTATCCTGATGGTGTGAAGGGTTATCGGTTGCTCCACCCTACTACACATGAGTTGTTCATCGAGAGGAGTGTTCAGTTTGAGGAGGGCTCTTCAAGCTCACTTTCTATCACTTCTCCAACTCCTTCTACTTTGACATTGGAGTCACTTGGGATACATGACAGATCTTCTGATGAATCAGATTCACCTAAGCAGTCTTCTACCTCCACTTCTGATGCAGAGAGCGATTCAGAGGACTCACCTCCTTCCTCTCCTAGTCATCATTCAGAGGTTGATTCTTCTCCTCCAGATTCTCCATCTTCTGGTCCACTTTGGGCTAGACAGACCTTGCAGTCTGCAGGTGATTAGGTTGGGGATCCATCAGACACCAGGCGGACTCGTTCACAGTTCCAGGATGCTCCACATGTCTTCATTGCTACTGCCTCAGATCCACAGTGTTTTCATGAGGCTTCTGGTATTCCTGAGTGGGATACAGCTATGCAGGAGGAGTATAGTTCCTTGATGAGGAACCACACTTGGGATCTTGTCCCTCTTCCTAAGGGAAGAAAACTTGTTCGATGTAAGTGGATCTATCGGACAAAATTTGCAGCAGATGGGTCGGTTGACAAGTATAAGGCTCGCTTGGTCACAAAAGGATTCTCCCAAGTTCCTGGGATTGACTACTCTGAGACTTTTGCGCCAGTTGCCCGAATGAATTCCATCCGACTTGTTCTTGCCATTACTGCAGCTAATCGTTGGGAAGTACACCAGATGGATGTGAAGAGTGCTTTTCTTCACGGTGACCTTCAGGAGGAGATATACATGGAGCAGCCATAGGGGTTCCTTCAGGATTCTTCACTTGTGTGCCTTCTTCGGAAGTCTCTCTATGGCCTCAAACAGTCTCCTCGAGCCTGGTATGCCAAGATGGATTCCTTCCTTCTATCAGTTGGGTTCACTCGGTGCCATTCTGATCCCAATGTCTACATTCTGCAGCAGGATGATTCACTCCTCTTTCTGGTTCTGTATGTTGATGACTTGCTAATCACAGGGAGTTCTTCATCCACCATTGGGGCTGTCAAAACTGCCCTTCATGACAGGTTTTTGATGACTAACTTGGGCTTGTTGCATTACTTTCTCGGGATTGAGATCTACCAGTCTTCTTCCGGGATCACCATCACACAATCCAAGTATGCTCTAGATTTGCTCTCGAGGTTTCATATGGCTGACTGTAAGCCTGCTCCGACTCCCTTTCTTTCTGGAGTCAAACTTGAGGCTCAGTGTTCTTCTCCACTTGTTGATGGCACTTTGTACCGACAGCTTGTTGGGAGTCTCATTTATCTGACTCATACGAGACCTGACATTTCATATGCTGTAGGCATGGTCTCTCGATTCATGCAGGAGCCTCATGAGCTACACTGGAAAGCAGCCAAGCGGATCCTTCACTACATTCAGGGTTCTCACAGTCTTGGGATTCACTACGCAGTGGGTATTGAGCTTGACTTGGTGGGCTACACAGATTCCGATTGGGCAGGTGATTCTCAGGATCACAAGTCTACTTTAGGTTACAGCTTCTCACTTGGTTCAGGTCCTGTTTGTTGGTCGAGCAAGAAGCAATCTGCTATTGCTCTATCTTCTACTGAGGCCGAGTATCAAGGGGCTATGAATGCCTCTACTGAGGCCATTTGGCTTCAGAATATTCTCACTGAGTTTGGTATCCAGATCAGACGGCCATCAGTCATATTTTGTGACAACCAGAGTGCCATTCAGATCTCACGGAATCCGGTCCATCATCAGCGGACCAAACACATAGAGGTCCACATGCACTACATCTGGGAGCTCATCCATGGCCACATCATCGACCTTCGCTACTGTCCGACTTCCAAGCAGGTTGCTGATATCTTCACCAAACCCTTCACTGAGCACAAGTTCCTTCATTTGTGAGCTTTGCTGGGGGTACGGGATGCTTCATCTTCTGGGGGGCTTCTTCCTCTCACTCGGAGTCTTGACTCTCTCTACTTTTGGGGGGGTCTCTTCTCTCTCTCTTTGGGGGGAATTTTATGTCCATGGGTACCTCATCAGGCTTGATTTGCCGGGACCCATTTCTACATCCACCTAAGCTTCGCTTATGGGGGGGTGTTAGTGTAGGTTTTTATTTCCTAGATGGATTATTTATTTTTCCTATATTCCTAGGTTTTTCCTACACTTCTATTAATCTCGCTTAGGTTAATAAAGCATGTCTTATTAGGTGAGTAGTTGTGAGGTGTCACCTTCCTACATGTGAGCATCCATTAGCTATCTTGGGAAGATACTTTGCTATCTTTAGTCCGATAGATGGTTTCTCCTCATTGGTCGGTGTTGCCACCTCCTCTCTCTTCCTAGTCTATATAAGCATGCTACCTGGCTTGTATTTTTCATCTTTTGCTTTTGCATCCTCTTAATGATATTTTGCTTCTAGCATTTGCATTACTCTCTTGGAGACTAACTCTGTGTTGCTATTTTGATTTCGTATCATTTGCATTCATAGTTTTAATATCTATTCTTTGCACTAGTTTTCTGGGTTATTAATCTTTTCAGATTCTAACATAGATGTGCCTGGGTGCTTTATTTCGCGATAACGAAACGTTGTCTGTGATCCGAAACATTTGTTTTAAGATTTGATGCGCAGTTTCATCTAGATGCTTTGTTTCTACGATGATGGATCATTCAGCATGACTGGAAAGAACTACCTTGAAATCTTACGCTCAGCTTCGTCTAGATGCTTTATTTCATGATAATAGATGATTGGGCATGATCGAAAGCATTCGTTTTAACATTTGTCGCTTAGTTTTATCTTGGTACAGGAGCATATAAGGGCAATTTGGCATCACCCAAAATTGATGTCTTTTGTTTTCACTTCTTTCCAAGATTTGTGTTTTTGGACACCCATTTGCTCGAATAACGATCTAGGACCATCAAAGTTTCCAACGGGCTAAGGATACCCCACTTACTATTTTTAGTAAGTCTTGCCGGAGAAGCGGTTGACCCTAAGATTTTCCCCAGAGCTTTGGAATAGTCAAATAAGCACTCTTGGTAGATCTCATCTGAAGATCGCGTCTTGATTTCAAGGTATTGAAGTTTCGAGTTTGTGAGGATTCATCCCCTGATTGCATTTCATGATAGTGGATCATTGAGTGCGATCGGAAACATTTGTCTTAAAATTTTCTGATCGGCTTCATCCATATGCTTTATTTCACGACAACTGATGATTGAGGGTGGTTGGAAACATTCGTTTGAGAGTTTTATGGTCAGCTTCATCCAGATGCCTCATTTCATGATAATGGATCATTCGACGTGATTGGAAACATTTGTTTCAAAATTTTACACTCAGCTTCATCTAGATGTGCTTTATTTCGTGGTATTGCATCATTAAATGCGATTGGAAACATTCATTTTACAATTTTACACTCAGTTTCATCTAGATGCTTTGTTTCGTGATAACAAATCGCCATGTGCGATTGGAAACGTTTGTTTTAAAATTTTACGCTTAGATGTGCCTGGGTGCTGCTTTATTTCACGATAACAAAATGTTGTGTGTGATCGGAAACATTTGTTTTAAGATTTTATGCGCGGTTTCATCTAGATGCTTTGTTTCACGATAATGGATCATTCGGCACGATTGGAAACAACTGCCTTGAAATCTTACGCTCAGCTTCGTCTAGATGCTTTATTTCACGATAATGGATGATTGGGCATGATCGGAAGCATTCGTTTTAAGATTTGACGCTTAGTTTTATCTTGGTGCAGAAGTATGTAATGGCAATCTTGCATCACCCAAAATTGATGTCTTTTATTTTCATTTCTTTCCAAGATTTGTGTTTTTGGACACCAATTTGCACGAATAACGATCCAGGACCTTCAAAGTTTCCAACGGGCTAAGGATACCCCACTTACTATTTTTAGTAAGTCTTGCCAGAGAAGCGGTTGACACGAAGATTTTCCCTAGAGCTTTGGAATAGTCAAATAAGCACTCTCGATAGATCTCATCTCAAGATCGCATCTGGATTTCAAGATATTGAAGTTTTGAGTTTGTGAGGATTCATCCCCTGATTGCATTTCATGATAGTAGATCATTGAGTGCGATCGGAAACATTTGTCTTGAAATTTTATGATCGGCTTCATCCATATGCTTTATTTCATGACAACTGATGTTTAAGCATGGTCAGAAATGTTCGTTTGAGAGTTTTACGCTCAGCTTCATCCAGATGCCTTATTTCATGATAATGGATCATTCGACGTGATCAGAAACATTTGTTTCAAAATTTTATGCTCGGTTTCATCTAGATGTGCTTTATTTCGTGGTATTGCATCATTCAGTGCGATCGGAAACATTCGTTTTACAATTTTACACTCAGTTTCGTCTAGATGCTTTGTTTGGTGATAACGAATCGCCACGTGCGATTGGAAACATTTGTTTTAAAATTTTACGCTTAGATGTGCGTAGGTGTTGCTTTATTTCGTGATAACGAAATGCTGTGTGTGATCGGAAACATTTGTTTTAAGATTTTATGTGCGGTTTCATCTAGATGCTTTGTTTCATGATAATCGATCATTCAGCACGATTGGAAACAACTGCCTTGAAATCTTACGCTCAGCTTCGTCTAGATGCTTTATTTCACGATAATAGATGATTGGGCATGATCGGAAGCATTCATTTTAAGATTTCACGCTTAGTTTCATCTTGGTGCAGGACCATGTAAGGGCAATCTTGCGTCACCCAAAATTGATGTCTTTTGTTTTCACTTCTTTCCAAGATTTGTGTTTTTGGACACCCATTTGCGCGAATAACGATCCAGGACCTTCAAAGTTTCCAACGGGCTAAGGATACCCCACTTACTATTTTTAGTAATTCTTGTCGGAGAAGCGGTTGACCCAAAGATTTTCTCCAGAGCTTCGGAATAGTCAAATAAGCACTCTCGGTAGATCTCATCTCAAGATAGCGTCTGGATTTCAAGATATTGAAGTTTCGAGTTTTTGAGGATTCATTCCCTGATTGCATTTCACGATAGTGCATCATTGAGTGCGATCGGAAACATTTGTCTTGAAATTTTACGATCGGCTTCATCCATATGCTTTATTTCGCGACAACTGATGATTGAGTGTGGTCGGAAATGTTCGTGTGATAGGTGAAAGTCAGGTGCAGCAGATCAGACATAGTCCTGAAACCCTAACCCTACCATCATCAAGGAATCTAACCTAAATGAAATCAAAGAACAATGCAATTCAAGCATAACTTCACCTAGACCGTGTGATTCCTCGTTTAAGAGATGTGGACTACTTCTTCAATAATGAACAATTACAATGCTGAAAGCTACCATGATTGATGATAAAAGCTCAAGTGAATGCTCAAATGCTCAAGATGATAATGTAGGTGCTATATGATTGCTATATATGATTGCTGGATTGCTGGATGGTTCATATGGAGTGAGAGGGTGTTTATATAGGACTTAGCCAAGATCAATCAACGGTGGAGATTCAGAGGCTATGTGAATGGCTAGGATTGAAAGTTACTAAATTTAGATTCCATTAATTGTGCATGTGAAGGATTGTAAATGAAAGTTGTCTTACAACACATGATTGACTGGACAAGTGTTGGAATGTGATAAATGATGAGGGCTTAATTCAAATAAAATATTTGAATTAGTTGGGATATGAGTTGGAAATTAATTAAATAAATAAAATTTATTTAATTAATAGGATAAATGAATAAAATGGGATAAGACATGATGTGGAATTAATTAAATAAATACAATTTATTTAATTAATTGGCTAAGTGAATGAGAATGGGATTTTAATTAAATAAATAAAATTTATTTAATTAATTGGCTAATGGATTAGTGCTTTAACAAGGTGTTGCTAGACATGGACAAATTTGGGTGTCTACATTTTGCCCCTCTTTGATACAATGTTCGATAGAACGTTGTGTCAAAGAAGATACGATATGCGTTCGATAAACAAGTTATGCCCCAGTGTAACTGGCAGGTGATGCCCCCTCGAGAGGTAAGCCAGGCTAACCAGGAAGGGCTGGGTTGGCTCTCGATAGAAGAAAAAGGTGAAAAAGAGGGCAGACGCAAAGGAAATGGGGGTTGCATGGAAGAAAATAGGCTGTGGCATAGAAGAATTAGGGTTTTGAGAAGGGCTACAAGTAGGTGCTTCAATGGCAAATAGGCTCATTTGTGCTCAGTTGTACTTAGAAACTTAGAGAAATCCAGAGCTCCTGATAGTGAGAGTGGCAGAGCTAGCAGGATGGTTATTCCACACAGGGATCATCGTGCGGAGCGAGTGAGGACACATGGATGACCAGAGGGAGCAGGCGCACCGGTATGTTTCAAAACTTTTCCCAAAAGCGTGTAATTAATAGCCTAAAAGCGTAATTAATTCACACACGTCACCAAAAGCGACTAGGTTAGGACATAGCACATTTAGGTCACTTAGGTAGGAATATAGTTCACATGTAGTAAGGCGGGTCGCTTATGAGCGCGGGTAGGTCGCATAGGGAAAAAGGGGTCACATCTCGTCGGCGGGAAAAATGCAGGCGAAAAGCGCGAAAACTGCAAAATGCGTCGCTTATGGCTAGAAAGGCTCGCTTAGAAGCAGATAGTGGTCGCGTCAGGTAGTTTGGCTTGCCTATGGATAGAAAGGGCTCGCATAGGGAAAGTAGCGCGCATATAAGGCTAGAAGGGTCGCACATGGTAATATAGGTCGCATATGGTAAAAAATGAGGCGCATATAGGATTAAGCTCACGTATGCAAGAAGAGTGAGCGCTTATAGTGTTAGAGCTCGCTTATGGTCAAACAGTAAGCGCATAGGAGAAAATAACTCGCAGATAGTGAAAACAGGGGCGCATATGCAAAAGAGCTCGCTTGTGGGCAAAACAGTAGCGCATAAGGTAAAGGCAGTCGCTATTGAGCAGGAAATTAGCGCATGTGGTAAAGTGGGATGCGTATGGTAGGTGTAGTGTAAAATAGCAAATAGAGAAGCAGATTGTGATATGAATGGCTAACGGAATGAACTGACAAGCATAAATGGATGATGTAGGATGTACTACCGCCATTGTTATTGCGAGAGCCCCATCCGAGAGATTTATGGTTGGTGAGACGGTTGGATGCAGAGGAGCTACTGGTGTTGGAGATCCTAGGCTTGGAGCATGTATCCCGGTTAGAGCCAGTTCAGGCACATAGAGGGCTGATGACAGCGATGGTGGAGCGATGGATGAGCGAGCACAGTTTGTTCTTGTTACCGACAGGAGAGGCGACCATTACCTTAGAGGATGTATTCCGGATATTGAGGATTCTGATAGATGGGGATCATGTAGATTATGATCCGGAGATGGGCCCAGCGGCATTCAGGAGATTGTTTGGCACACCAGACATCGGAGTAGAGGGTTCAGAGATTCTGATGGGGAGGATGGAGGAGCTCTGTGACAGATTACAGTGGGTGGTAGTGGCTATCATTAGATGGCTAGTGGGTGATAGGAGAGCTAGAGGATTTCCCGTAGGATGGGGGACAGTGATGGAGGGCATGTTCTCCTATGGCACGAGATATGCGTGGGCAGAGTGCATGTTGGGACAGTTCTATCATTACCTGCATGATTGTGTGTACATGTTTGGAGCTAGTATGTCAACAGGGGTGACAGTTTTGCATGTATGTGCTTATGAGCACATTCCAGTGACGAGACCAGAGGGATGGGTGGCGAGAGCAGCAGGAGAGCCATTTGCGCAGATGTATAGAGGAGCATTGACTTATCGACAGCGCCGAGGGGTGGTATATTGGCGGCGGAGATTGGATGAGGTAGACAGATTTGTATGGAGGCCCTGGCTAGGATGTGAGCAGTGGGAGGAGGAGGATGCGGAGCTTGTCTATGCTAGACAGGCGAGATACATTTTTGGACGCGGCGTGTATATTATAGAGCGCTATTTGCTAGAGAGAGCCCTGAGACAGTTTGGGAAGGCACAGGCAGTACCTGTTGGTGATGCCGTTTTTGGGAGGACAAGGCAGGAGGTATTTGATTGGGGTCCAGAGGTTGTGGTTGACATAGCTTTGGCAGAGAGAGATGGACTACAGCCAGTAGCATGGCAGTGGGGACAGGGTCCTGCAGATCCAGGCACATTGCTAGAGTATGATGCATACTAGGCGACAGCTAGGCCGACTCGGTTGACATGAGATGGAGAGATAGGAGAGATTGGGATGGAGAGGCCAGTTCAGAGGAGATGACAACGGGCTCCACCAGCACAGGCAATAGTGCCAGCTGCACCAGGGATACAGATGCCAGGGCAGGTGCCAGGTCAGCCTGCTATATTAGCACAGCCTCAGGCACAGATTGGAGCAGGAGATGATGTAGGGATTTAGCAGCTGCGGAGATGGATCAGAGAGGAGAGGAGATGGAGGCAGCAGGCACAGATGAGGTTGAGGAGGGTGGAGATGGACAGGCATCAGGCCGTGATTAGTCTGCGGCATGCTAGAGCACAGGCACAGACTTATCAGGCTCAGCTACAGTTGAGAGCACAGGGAGGAGATGGACAGGATGACGGTGCTCTTGCTAGAGTGACAGGAGAGAGGGATACAGCTAGGCAGCATGAGCAGATGATGAGGCTAGAGCGAGACACTGCGGTACAGCAGGAGCAGGCTATCAGAGTAGAGAGGGATGGTCTGCGAGCTGAGAGAGATAGAGCAGTACAGCAGCTGCAGGGGATGACTAGTGAGCAAGATAGAGCAGTGGCTGCCTTCGGGACTGATGGAACGACCATGTATTTGGCCACACAGTTGACAGCGGTACAGGCAGAGTTGCGGAGAGTGCAGGGTGAGGCCGAGTATTACAGAGGCTTATATTATGGAGCTGTGCCGACAGAGCAGAGACAGCCTAGCTTCAGGAGCAGGTCAGGGGCTTCGAGCTCACGGAGGTCAGGTGGATCGCGATCAGTAGCCTCAGTGATGGGGCCACCGAGAGATGGAGGACCAGGTACAGGACCTAGTGGTGGTGGTGGTCAGGGCGAGGGAGCTGGCAGTAGTCGCTAGGGCATACCTTGTTTACATTGTATTATGATGAGGCCTAGAGCCGTTTGTTGTACATTCATTCTTTTCAGCGCTCAGCTTGTATTGTAGACACTTGTATTTTGACACACATGTATATATATATATATATATGGCAGTTTTGGTGATCTATATGATGTTGTAATGGTTGTGATGTTGATATTATGATGGCTATGCATGTTATGTGTATGGATTATATATGGATTATGGATGGATGTTTATGCAAATGGTAATGGAATAGAAAATGTATGAATATGTAAAAGGTAATAATATGAATAGATGTATGCATATAGGCAGATGGTAATGAAAGATACATATAATGAACTCATGTATGGCTAACACACTTGTTTTTTTGCAGGAGCGGGAACATGGACACAGGATGCTGGAAATGATTGATCTTGGCTGAGTATGATGGAATGGATAGATAAAATGAATAGGTAAGATGATGATGGGCAGCTTTCAAGTAATTGCTCAAAATGAAAAAAAATGCAGTCCTTATGTTTGATATAGCATATGGATGTTATGCACCAGGGTATAAGGACCAGGGTGACGAGGTATCAATGCGTAACCAGCGTGTTACAATCTTGTCTGAATGCATGTGGTCAAGATGTTGAGCCAACATACACAAGATATGAATAACAGCTGGTGTTGGACTTTGATGCTACAAGCAATGGTTTGAGCTTATCTCCACTACACATAATGATAGCTTGCTGGTTATATGTATGGAGTTAGTCTTAACATAGAATAGTCTCAAATGCATAAGAGACTATTTAGCTTCTCAGATGCTAGAGATATTGATATGTAAGATGCTAATCCAACACGTACAAGATACCAATACGCATAGGAATAGAATAAGATCATCCCACAAACATGGCATACGAAAGCTATATGACCATGCCCCAGTCCATACTTCATCGCAACATACCAAGATATAAATAGATCAAGGAAGTCTTGATTAGGTATAGAAAAGGGACAAAAGATAAATCAAAAGATAAAACAAAAGATACTGTCATCACGTTCTCTTGCCAAATCTTGGGTGCTCTTGGAGAGATCAAGCTGGCGCCTTGTTAAGAGGAAAGCTACATCCTGTTGAAGGCTAAAGTTGTTGATAAACTGCTATAGCAAATGTTGGCTTAAGGCATGCAGACAAATAGCTTCTGGGATACTGTTGAGTGGTTAAAGTGCTTGAGCTTGCAATATACACATGGATTGCTGCTTGTTTAAGCTAATCAAAGAGAAGAAGATGGATGAGGAAGGAAGATGAAGAGGATGGGGTGGATCATCTGTGCTTGAGTACTGGAAACTTCCTTCGTATTCCAGACTACCTACATACCCTGTATCCACGGGATCAAAGCACATTTATGATGAAGATGAGACATGATGAATATGTAGTTCTGGGTTTTATTGATGATGTAAGTGATGAAAGATGGAGGAATTTGAGCTGAAAGATTGAAGGATGTTTTAGAAGAAAGATGAAAGATGAATGATGAAAGGGGCTATCGTCTTAGCCTGAATCAGAGTGCTTCCTTCGCATCTCAGATTGCCTACATACCCTGTATCCACGGGATCAAGGCGTCAATGATAGAGCTGGATGTAGTTCTTATTGATGTTGCTGGTTGATTGGATGTTTGAGCAGGCGACGTTTGTGAACATTGTTGGATGAATGTGGATAGATTGCGAAGATATGAGTCTTGGTTGCAAGTCGTTAAGTCATATTTGTTGTTGGATACATGCCATGGCTGAAGTTGATAAGGTGTGTTGTGTTGTGAGCTGAGTGGTTTGAGGTGTTATGAGCTAGAGATAACAGGATCCACTTCCAAATAAGACTCGACAAATGACCCCAGTGCGGGATGAGGTTTATTATGCAGAAGTGACAATGCAGAAAAGATGTGGCCAAGATGTTAAGGTGCCAAAAGATATAGATATCACGACAATGTCTCAAGTATGAAAGCTAGTATTGGCCAAAGGATGAAGATAAAAGGCTATGTGTGGGATTGCGATAGGGCTTATGATTATGGCTTATACAAGATGAGGTGGGAAAAGATGATCAAACGAACCAAACAGATGAGGGAAGCTGGTCACTACACATAGCGCCTGTTTGCCAGGTTTTCACTATGGTACTTATCCAAGGCGCCTGTTTACCAGGTTTTCACCAGAGGACGGATTATTTATCAGATATTTATTTATTTTATTTTATTTTTTGTTTTTCTGCTTTGTTCTTCTTCTTTTTTTTTCTTTTTTTTTTTTAATTATTTTTTTGTGATTTTTTGTATTTTTTTGGCTTTTTTGGGTGATAGCTGAGATTTATGGATAAAACTTCTTGAGATGAACGCTGTTGACTGGTTCATCCAAGGGAATGCCTTCAGGTGTTGCCAGAGTGTATGCACCGGATCCATAGACTGCTGTGATAATGAAAGGACCAAGCCAATTGGGCTCAAACTTGCCCTGTTTCTCTCAATGTTGTTGATTCCTTTGGTTTTCTTTAAGGACAAGGTCGCCAACTTGAAATCTGCATTCTCTGATCTTTTTGTTGTAGCTGCAGCATAGCCGGTTTTGATAGACATGAAGATGATTCAATGCTGTAAGGCGGCGTTCATCTAATAGCTCAAGATCATGGAGTCTAGATACTCGATACTCTTCATCTGAAATAGTATGTTGCAAGGATATGCGCAAAGAGGGGATCTCAACCTCGATAGGCAAAATAGCCTCAGTGCCATAGACGAGAGCATAAGGTGTGGCACCAGTAGGAGTTTTGATGCTTGTTCTATATGCCCATAATGCAGGATGTAGTTGTAGATGCCAATCCCGACTAGCTTCATTAACAGTCTTTTTAAGGATCTTGATGATTGTCTTATTAGAGGCTTCAGCTTGACCATTGCTCTGAGGATAATAAGGCGTAGAGAATCTATGTTGAATATGGAACTTATTGCAAAGATCTCTAACCTCTTGGTTCTTGAAAGGTCGACCATTGTCTGTGACAATAGCTTGAGGAACTCCATAACGACAGATAATGTAATGTAGGATGAATTTGGCTATTTGTTTACCTGTGATATAGGTCATTGGTATGGCTTCTACCCACTTCATGAAATACTCAGTGGCAGTAATAATAAACTTATGACCGTTAGATGAAGTAGGATGGATTTTACCTACGAGATCAAGTCCCCATTGTGAAAAAGGCCATGGAGTGACAATAGGCTGAAGCTCATGTGCTGGTGCATGTATTAGATCTCCATGTTTCTGACATTGTAGACATCTCCTTGCAAATTGCTGGGCATCTTTTTCCATAGTTGGCCAATAGTATCCTGCTCGTAGAAGTTTCTTAACAAGGCTAGGGCCAGTGGAATGTGAACTGCAGACACCTTCATGCACTTCACGTAAGGCCGTTTTTGCTTCCTCGGAATCAAGACATCTAAGAAGGATACCATCAAGACTCCGGCGATAAAGAGTGTCTCCTAAGATAGTGTAACGAGAGGCTCGACGGATAAAGGTTTTGCGCTGGGTGTTGGATAGTTGAAGTGGAAAGGTTTGATGGTGAAGATAGTCGTATATATCCTTGTACCACGACGAGTTGGGACCAACAATTTCACATATAAGCTCAGATTGTGGAACTTCAAATGCTGGGATCAAAAGCTGTTCAACCAAGAATTCACATTTATAGGTATTAGATGGCATGTCTAAAAGAGAGCCAATCATAGCCATGGCATCTGCTGCTCTGTTTTGTAGTCTAGGAATTTGCTCAAAGGTAATATCCTCAAAATATCTCTTGAAATCATCCACCATTAGCTTGTATGGGAGAAGCTTCTCGTCTTTCGTTTGATATTCATCTAGAACCTGTTTGATAACCAGCTGAGAATCACCAAAGACTCGTAACTGTTTGATAGCCCATTGTACTGCCATGCGCAAGCCTGTGATTAAAGCTTCATACTCTGCTATGTTGTTGGTACATGGGAATGCTATTCTGTATGATTTAGGTATGCAATCTCCTTGGGGAGTGACAAACAAGATACCTGCTCCAGAACCATGTTGGGTGTATGATCCATCAAAGTATAGTTGCCATCGTGCTGGGGAATCCAAATTAAATAATCCTTCATCAGGAAATTCAGGATATATTGGCTGAATATCTGTGATGGGTCCTGCAGCTAATTGATCAGCAATAACTTGTCCCTTGATAGCTTTGCGGTTCACATATTGTATGTCAAATTCACTTAAGATCATAACCCATTTTGCTAATCTCCCTGTGAGAAGGGCTTTTGAAAGGAGATACTTGAGGGGATCCACATTAGAGATGAGCTTTGTCGTTTGGTACAGCATATAGTGTCGCAACTTTTGGGAAGCAAATACTAATGCTAAACAAGCTTTTTCCATGAATGAGTAATTGAGTTCATATCCCACAAGAGTTCTGCTGATGTAGTAAATGGCTTGTTCTTTTCCTGAGTCATCATGTTGAGCCAGAAGGGCACCCAATGCTGCGGTTGTTGATGATATATAGAGCAGTAATGGACGATCAGGTATCGGAGGTACTAACACAGGAGGTGTTGCCAAGTATTCTTTTATCTTATCGAAAGCCTGTTGACACTTTTCATCCCACTTAAAAGGTTCACCCTTACGAAGAAGATGTTGAAAAGGATGACATTTATCTGCTAGTTGTGAGATAAATCTGCGGATAGATTGTAGCCTACCTTGTAAACTGCGGAGCTGTTTGAGAGTCATTGGTGGAGGCATTTCTATGATAGCTTTTACCTTAGCTGGGTCCACTTCTATTCCTCGTCGAGACACAATATATCCCAACAGTTTTCCTGATGTTACACCAAATACACACTTCTTTGGGTTTAGTCTGACTTGATATTTTTCTAATTGATCAAAGATTTGTGCCAATACTTGTAGATGTCCTTCTCTTGTCTTGGATTTTCCCAGGATGTCATCAACATAATCTTCCATGATAGTATGAAAAAGGTCATGAAAGATAACTGTCATAGCTCGTTGATAAGTAGCTCCAGCATTTTTAAGACCAAAAGGCATTACAACCCAGCAATAGGTACCCCATGGACAGATAAAGGATGTTTTATCTTGATCTTCCTCCGCAATTCGAATTTGAATATAACCTGAAAATCCATCCATCAAAGATAGCATTTCATGTCCTGCTGTAAGATCGACAATGTTGTCTATGCTTGGTAGTGGGAAATCATCCTTAGGACAAGCTTTGTTAAGATCTCTAAAGTCTGTGCAGCAACGAACACGTCCATCTGGTTTTGCTACAGGTACCAAATTTGAAACCCATTCTGGATAATCAACAGGCTTTATAAATTTTGCTTCTAACAGTTTCTAAATTTCTGCTTTGACCAATAAGGCAACTTGTGGATGCATTTTGCGCAATTTTTGTTTGACAGGCTTGGCATCAGGAGATACTGCTAAATGATGTACCACAAGTGAAGGATCTAGACCTGGCATGTCTGCATAAGTCCATGCAAAATTTATAGCTCTTCTCAAAAAAAATGCTGTAAAGTTTCTTCGCTCTTTCTCAGAGAGTGATGCTGCCAAAAAAGTGATCTTTGGATTTTGTTCTGTTCCCAAGTTCATGTCTTGTGATTTTTCAACTAGCACAGTTGATTTCTCATGGTAATCAGTGGCAACAGGAAGATCAAATCCCTCATCCTCAGGCGCCTCAAAGAGGTTTTCACCTTCGGATACGTCCTTTATTTTTACTTTTTCACAGTCAAGAGGCGCCTTTCAGTTTTCACCTAATGACCTATTTTGTTGAATTTTGTTTATTTCACTTTTGCGACTAAAGGATTTGATACTTCCGCCAAAATATGCTAGTTTAGGTAAATCCATCATGAAACCTGCTTTATGATCACCCAATGGAATACCTTGTCTCAAACCCATGAATTCTGCAATGGCTTCGTCATTTTCAAATGTATCCAATATTGGTGCCCACTGTTGGTCCCAATCGATGAGGTCAGGATATACGAGTGAAAGGCTAATGGAGGAATCGTGATGACTAGAAGAGGTTGCGGAAAACATGAAGATGGAATGTTCCTGAAAAAGGTCAGTGATATGAAGGGAGGAGTCATCGATAATATCCGAGTTAGAAGTCTCTCCTACCGAAGAAGGTCCAACGTCAATATCAGAAATACATTGAATGTCTTTGGGTCGTGGTACCTCCGGTTGGTAACCAAGGCCTTGTTTATTAAACTTCTTAGACACAATGATGGGCTCAGTAGGTCCTTGTTCATGTGATCCCAAGCTGCCATGTCCTTTGTAGCCCATGTTCTTTATGATACAAAACCCATTGTTGTATCGCGCTACTTTAAGTTGGACTTGGTCATTGTCATCAAAGAATATCCAAGAGTTGATGTCCTCAATGTCTTCGTCATCCAAGAAACCACCTTTAATGAATACAGTAGGGGGAGCTTTGATAACAGCGGAGGATGAAGTTGGCTTAGATGTAGAGGGCTTACTGTGGGATTTAGGAGATAATGGAAGGGTACCCACGCAATAAGACTCTTGTAGTTTGTATTCACCAGGGCCATGTTCCATATATTTGATATGGAGGTTGGAAGTGGCTTTGCTAGATGAGGGCTTAAGAAGATCGGATGGGTTGATATAGGATGAAGACGGATATGCCTCGATGTTGATAGGAATGCAATTCGGACTCTGATATTTAGCTTGAAAGGCACGACAAAACTCAAATGGATTGGGATCACCTGGAATGGTAACCTCTACACCCTTATGTGAAAATTTAAGGCATTGGTGGTATGTAGAGGGAACTGCTTTAAGGGTATGGATCCAAGGGCATCCGAGGATGATGTTGTAAGGAAGATCAATATCAAGGACTTGACAGCGAGTTTCTGTAATGACCGGCCCAACTTGAATAGGCAATAAGATGATCCCTTTGGTATCTCTTTCAGCGTCATCGTATGCTCTGATGGTAATAATCTTGGAGGTGTCAACATCTTTCTCAGAATATCCCAATTGCTTGATAAGTTTCAAAGAACATATATTAAGACCAGCTCCCCCATCTATCAAGACTCGTTTGATACGGCATTGTTTAATAAATACTTCAATATGGAGGGCTTCGTTGTGTGACGGATGAATGGAGGGCTGAAGATCTTTGTCAGAAAAGGTCAAATGACAAGGGGCTGCAATGCTAGCGACCATAGATTGGAATTGTGTGATATTAATATTATTAGGCACCGAAGACTCTTGTAAGTCTTTATCAAGGATAGCTTTATGTGCGGGGGATATGCGGAGCAGCTCAAGGATAGATATGTGTGTGGGTGTTTTACCAAGGTGATCCAAGAGGTTATAGTCAGAGAGAGATCAAGGAGAGTGAGGAGGTGCTCCTTGAATAGTAACTCGACCTCTTTGCGTGGTTACAGCACAATCAGGGGCTCTCCCTTTGACGGTAATGGTAGAAATGCGAGCATTGTCAATGCAGCCAATGGTAGATGATGTATAGTTATATGGAATAGCATTTCTAGCCTGAAGGTTATTTGTCTGATCATGAGATGAAAGTGGATTCTTGAAAGTCTCTAGATCATAGTTTGATGTTGATTGTTGAGCAGGTTGAGCTGTTGAAGGTGTGACGTTGATTAAACCTTGATCAATGCAGTCTTGGATAACATGTTTTAAGCGCATACAACCATTTGTTTTGTGCCCTTTAACTCGATGGTAATCACAATACTCATTTTCTTTGTACCAAGGAGCTCGAAAGAGTGGTTCGCCATTTGGTGGTGCATCAGTAGAATAATGTTTCCGGCTTGAAGCAGCTTTTGAAGAATAACTTCCATGGGTTCCACTAATGGTGTAAATTGTCGGCGTGGATTGGAAGTTTGGCGTTGGTTTCTTCATTGTGGAAAAGGCTGTCGTGGTGTAGAGGCTGCTTGAATGTTGATGGGAGCTCTCATAGTTTGAATATTCTTTGTATCTACAATACCGTCATTGACAACATTCTTGTTCTTGTTCCAAAAGCGAGACTTATCATTGGAATTTTGAGGAGAATCTTTGTTGTCGCGAAAGATCTTGATAGTGCCCTTGGCAATTAAGGCTCATTCAATAATAACTCCTTTGGAAACTAGTTCGTCAAAGGTGCTAGCGCTCTGCAATTGTAGTTGGAATGATAGCTCAGGATGAAGATTTTGAACAAAGATGTCAAGCTGTTGTTTCTCAGGTATTTCCCATGATAATTTGCTATCCATGTTAAGCCATCGTTGGGTAAAAGAAGAAAAGGGTTCACCGTTGCACTGTTTGGTATTGACAAGGTCGTTCATGTTTACCTCATGTATAATGTTGAAGGCAAAGTGTGATCGAAATTTGTTTGCTAATTCCGCAAAAGATTTGATGCTCGGGGGTAAATGAGAAAACCATTCAAGAGCTTGTCCTGCTAAGCTTCGAGGAAATAGTCTTAAAAGATACGTATCGTCATAAGAGACATCAAGACATGCTACAAAAAAGGCTTGAAGATGGTCTTTCGGATTCCCTTTCCCTTTGTATTTCTCGAATTGTGGGATTTCAAAGTGTGGTGGAAAAGGTATCATGTTAAGAGACTTGTCAAATGGACAGGCGCATATGTTTTAGAGAGAAAAAGGTTTCTTGCCTTGTCCTACCCTTTCATCGATCATCTGTTGAACATCTGCTGAAGATAATTGCTATTGTTGCGAAGGGGGTGGAGTATGATAGGAAATATATTGTGGTTGTGGGATATGTGGAGTTGTGACTGTTTGTTGTGGTTGTGTACCCACAATGTATGTCAAAGGATTCGTATGTGACACGTATGTGTTGGAGGATTGCTGTCCTTGAGACACAAGCGGCAATTGGGTGTGCATCACATGGGAAGTGGATAGTGGATTGATGGTAGTAAATGGTTGGGAAGTTGGGATTTGATTTGTGACATGGTAAGTAATGGAGGGATTGGTAGATACGACAGAAACATTTGGATTCGTATTTTGGACAATATGAGGATTGGTATGTGTCATAGGTTGGGTGACAATAGGAATGCTTTGGGTAGTATAGGATGGATTGATGGTGCGTGAAGGATTGGAAGAATATGACGACATGGATGTAAGTTGATCAACATAAGCGATTTTATTGTTCGGATTGGCTTGAGAAACGGGGGGATCACTCATGTCAATGAGACTAACATTGGGATTATATGATAGCATAGAAGGATTAGTAGTTGGTATATGGGATATGGTATTTGTATGAGATGTAGTAGATTGTAATGGGTGTGAAGCATGGACAACATGTGTTGTTGGAATAGTTTGGGAGGTTTGCACACTATAAGACATGGGAATAGCTTGTGATGCTCGAAGTGTTTGCGCTTGTGTTGCATGGATAGCTTGTGTTACTTGAGGCATGGAAACAGTCATGGTAGAAGGAGAGATATGTTGAGGGACATGAAAAGGTGGCATGTTGAGATTTTGCGACATGAGAGGGAGCACATTGGTGGGTACTATCAATGGTTCTAAAGTATGCTCTGATCGTGGTAACTCAAATGAAGCAACAATAGGCAATGAAGACGATGTTTGCGATGTAATAGGAGATGATGTGACTATAGTAGATGGTCCATTCGCAACAACAGCAATAGTGTTGGGATCTTGCTCTCTAATAGCAGATATGTCAAAGTCCTTAGGTAGCTTAGCACCCATGCGAGCAAGTTGGAGAAAACAACAATCAGGCTCAAATATCATGAGTTTCTCAACTTGGTCGCATAGATAGGTATCTTGGAATTCTGATGAGTCGTCTTGAGATTGTTCTTCGAAAGTTTCCAAGGATGGTGGAGGTTGCATTTGTTGTGAAGATGACTCGCCAATGGTGTATCCTTGAGGTATAAACATATGAGAAGGCATACCAGTTGTGAATTGAGTTGCGTCCTTAAGAGGTGTTGTGAATTGTTTCATCTCAGCTTGCAATTTGGCTTCCATTTCAACTTTCAATTTGGCTTCTATTTCAGCTCGATATTGACTCCTAGTTTGAGGCATGATGTTGATGATGAAGTTGAGCTTGTCAAAGTTTTGAGACCCAAAAGATGATAGTTGGCTAGTTGGTTGATTAGTTGTTGTTTTGGTTTGTTGGTTTGGCTAACTCAATTGGTTGATTTGTTTTGGCTGAGTTGTTGTTGTTTAGTTGTTGTTGGTTGTCGCTAGAGGTAGCTTAAACACTCAAGGGAAAGATTGTTTGCTGTTGATGTTTGTTGGAGCTAAAGCTAAAGGATGTTGTTTGCTGAAGCTAAGGCTGAAGGATGTTTGTTGGCTGAAGCTAAAATTGAAGGTTGTTTGTTGATTGAAATGATTGTGTTGATGTCTGATTTGCTGGTTGGGGTCTCAAAAAGATGGAAAGCTCATGAGTTGTGATTGATTGATAAGCTCAAAACAAGAGACAAAGTCCAAGTATTTGCTGTTGATCAAAGAGAAGTCTGAAAGCTGATGTTTAAGACTCAAGCAAGCTGGACCTGTGGCTAGTTTAGCTGATGGATTAAGGTTTGCAGGTATTTTAGCTACAGGCGACTGATGATAGCTCAAATGCGACTCAAAGGATGCTAAAGGCGATCAATGATAGCTCAAATGCGATCTGGTTTAGGCTCGGCAGAAAATGACGGTGTTAACCAGAAGCGAATGCTATGCCACAAGCGATGACTGTTGGTTCAAAGGCGATTTCCTGTTGATCAGAGGTGACTCAGATATCCCTAGAGGCGACAGGCTGTTGTTCAGAGGCGATTTCATTCAGGCATAAGGTGACTAACTGCGGCTTAAAAGCGATCTGGCTCAGATAAGATGCGATTGGTTATGATTTAGATGCGACTTGGTTCAGGCAATAGGCAATCAGCTGTGGTTTAAAAGTGATTCCGTTTAAGAAAAAGGCGATCAACTGTGGTTTAAAAGTGAACCTGTTCAGGAAATATGTAGGTAGTTGTTGTTTAAAAGTGACGCAGTTCAGGCAAAAAGTGAATTACTATAGTTCAGAAGTGATGTCTGTGATTTGTGTGAGCAGTTTAGGTTCAAAAGCGACTGTGTTTGTGTAAAAGTTGTCTGATTTTGCAGTTTTTCAGCAAGAAAACAGTGATAACAGTCACTCACACTCACAACAAGCACAAATTGATACAACCTAGGCTAGGATAGGACAGTATCTGTTGAATCCCCTAGCTGCGCCTATTCAAAGCAGGTAGCTCCAGGATCTTGGTAGCACCAGCTCCTCCTTACATTTGCACACACTTCTCACGCATACCAAGATCTAGGTTTCTTATAAGGCTTGACCCTCTCCAAACCTTTAGATTATCCTTGCTACCTCGGCTAAGAACCACATGAATCGGGGCCGCTTCAAGGGTTTTGCCCTCTGCTTCAACAGATAGAAGGTTTTTGGCTACTACATAAAGTTGCTAATAAGGGCATCCATTCAGGTGGCTATACGTGCGGCAGCGCTACTTTCTATTATGGAGTCTCCCAGCCTCCAAGGGTTGCACCTTGGAGGGTTTTGGGGGAGGTTGGCTATCGGTATAACACAACTGCACCCATTGTTTGTGGCTTTCGACACAAACACTTTTCTTATATAGCGGTTCGGAAGGACTTGGCTTTAGCCCGTTACCGCTTGGGTCGTATCCCTTCTCACACCGGGAAGGTAGGCCCTCTAAAGATAATGACAAGTTCTCATACACCTAAGATCTATTTGATAGGCAAGGGGAGAGGATACTTTTGCCATTAAATTTGGGTTACAATCAGGCACATGCAAGCAATCAAAAAGATAAATCAAGCACGGAGCAAACAATAGTTCATTTTAAGCACCAAGCCCAAATATGCCTAATTTAGTAAAAAAAAACACAAATCTTGGACCGATCGAACCTGCAACAGATATGTCAGTAGTTTGATAACCTCCTTTCTTGGACAAATCGATAAGATGCTGTGCAAATACCCAATTAATAGCCAAAAATCAAACTGGAACTGAAATAGATTTGAAAACAACAGAACTTACCAGATGCGATTCACTGCTGATCAAGAGCGACCTCCATTATACCAGAGGCGAAAGACTGCGGGTCCTGTGCGACGCGGAAAACACAGGATGCGACACCTGTCAGCTCATAAGCGATGCGTATTGGCCATAAGCGATCAATTGAGGGCTGGATGTGAACTGTTTCTACAAAAACACAGCCGACAAACAAAAACCCTAGTCTAACAGGCGATCACTGTAAATTCAAAAGTGACACTAATTAATTCGAAAGTGGCTTCTGTAGACTCAGAGGTGAAGCAGTTACACCCAAAAGCGACCAGCTACGAGACAAAAGCGACCTGTATCTGTAAAAAAAAAAGACTAAACCCTATCCTGCACAGGTGATCATTATCAGTTCATAAGCAATACAGATTAGTGTAAAGGCGAGTACTATTTGATCAAAAGCGATGCAAACATATGCAAAGGTGGCGACTGTTAGGTTAAAAGCGACCTGATTATGTGTAAAAGCGGTGGTTGTTAGGTCAAAAGTGGTAAATACAGTCAAAGCAGCCACAAAAATCACAGGCGAGCATTTTAAAAACAAAAGCGATACCGTTTTACCTCAAGCGACGACTGTTCGTTTAAAGGCGATCCAGAGAGGAAAATGCGACCTGTTCCAACTTAAAAGCGGCGCAGAAATTCGGAAGCGACGGATTTTCGTTCAAAAGTGACCGAAATTTTCTGCAAGCACCTGCAAAATCTGATCTTCAAAGAGAACAACTCTGAAAAAAGAAGTCAATCAAGGACGTGAGTCCCACCGGGCGTGCCAAAATGTGATAGGTGAAAGTCAGGTGCAGCAGATTAGACATAGTCATGAAACCCTAACCCTACCATCATCAAGGAATCTAACCTAAATGAAATCAAAGAACAATGCAATTCAAGCATAACTTCACCTAGACCGTGTGATTCCTCATTTAAGAGATGTGGACTGCTTCTTCAACAATGAACAATTACAATGCTGAAAGCTGCCATGATTGATGATAAAATCTCAAGTGAATGCTCAAATGCTCAAGATGATAATGTAGGTGCTATATGATTGCTGGATTGCTGGATGGTTCATATGGAGTGAGAGGGTGTTTATATAGGACTTAGCCAAGATCAATCAACGGTGGAGATTCAGAGGCTATGTGAATGGCTAGGATTGAAAGTTACTAAATTTAGATTCCATTAATTGTGCATGTGAAGGATTGTAAATAAAAGTTGTCTTACAACACATGATTGACTGGACAAGTGTTGGAATGTGATAAATGATGAGGGCTTAATTCAAATAAAATATTTGAATTAGTTCGGATATGAGTTGGAAATTAATTAAATAAATAAAATTTATTTAATTAATAGGATAAATGAATAAAATGGGATAAGACATGATGTGGAATTAATTAAATAAATATAATTTATTTAATTAATTGGCTAAGTGAATGAGAATGGGATTTTAATTAAATAAATAAAATTTATTTAATTAATTGGCTAATGGATTAGTGATTTAACAAGGTGTTGCTAGACATGGACAAATTTGGGTGTCTACAGTTCGTTTGAGAGTTTTACGCTCAGCTTCATCCAGATGCCTTATTTAATGATAATGGATCATTCGACGTGATCGGAAACATTTGTTTCAAAATTTTATGCTCGGTTTCATCTAGATGTCCTTTATTTCGTGGTATTCCATCATTCAATGCGATCAAAAACATTCATTTTACAATTTTACACTCAGTTACATCTAGATGCTTTGTTTCGTGATAACGAATCGCCATGTGCGATCAGAAATGTTTGTTTTAAAATTTTATGCTTAGATGTGCCTGGGTGCTACTGTATTACGCGATAATGAAATGTTGTATGTTATCAGAAACATTTGTTTTAAGATTTTATGTGCGGTTTCATCTAGATGCTTTGTTTCATGATAATGGATCATTCAGCACGATTGGAAACAACTACCTTGAAATATTACGCTCAGCTTCGTGTATATGCTTTATTTCACGATAATAGATGATTGGGCATGATCCGAAGCATTCATTTTAAGATTTGACACTTAGTTTCATCTTGGTGCAGGAGCATGTAAGGACAATGTTGCGTCACCAAAAATTGATGTCTTTTGTTTTCACTTCTTTCCAAGATTTGTGTTTTTGGACACCCATTTGCGCGAATAACAATCCAGGACATTCAAAGTTTCCAACGGGCTAAGGATACCACACTTACTATTTTTAGTAAGTCTTGCCGGAGAAGTGGTTGACCCCAAGATTTTCCCCAGAGCTTCGGAATAGTCAAATAAGCACTCTCGGTAGATCTCATCTCAAGATCACATCTAGATTTCAAGGTATTGAAGTTTTAAGTTTGTGAGGATTCATCCCCTGATTGCATTTCACGATAGTGGATCATTGAGTGCGATCGGAAACATTTGTCTTGAAATTTTATGATCAGCTTTGTCCATATGCTTTATTTGATGACAACTGATGATTGAGCGTGGTTGGAAATATTTGTTTGAGAGTTTTACACTCAACTTCATCCAGATGCCTTATTTCATGATAATGGATCATTCGACATGATCGGAAACATTTGTTTCAAAATTTTACGCTCGGTTTCATCTAGATGTGCTTTATTTCGTGGTATTGCATCATTCAGTGCGATTGGAAAGATTCAATTTACAATTTTACACTTAGTTTCATCTAGATGCTTTGTTTCGTGATAACGAATCGCCACGTGCGATCGGAAACGTTTGTTTTAAAATTTTATGCTTAGATGTGCCTGGTTGTTGCTTTATTTTGCGATAACAAAATACTGTGTGTGATCGAAAACATTTGTTTTAAGATTTTATGTGCAGTTTCATCTAGATGCTTTGTTTCATGATAATGGATCATTCGGCATGATTGGAAACAACTACCTTGAAATCTTACACTCAGCTTCGTCTAGATGCTTTATTTCACGATAATAGATGATTGGGCATGATCGGAAGCATTCGTTTTAAGATTTGACGCTTAGTTTTAACTTGGTGCAAGAGCATGTAAGGGTAATCTTGCGTCACCCAAAATTCATGTCTTTTATTTTCATTTCTTTCCAAGATTTGTGTTTTTGGACACCCATTTGCGCGAATAACGATCCAGGACCTTTAAAGTTTCTAACGGGCTAAGGATTACCCACATACTATTTTTAGTAAGTCTTGGCGGAGAAGCGGTTGACCCCAAGATTTTCCCCAGAGCTTCGGAATAGTCAAATAAGCACTCTCGGTAGATCTCATCTCAAGATCACGTTTGGATTTCAAGATATTGAAGTTTCAAGTTTGTGAGGATTCATCCCCTGATTGCATTTCACGATAGTGGATCATTGAATGCAATCGGAAACATTTGTCTTGAAATTTTATGATCGGCTTCATCCATATGCTTTATTTCACGACAACTGATGATTGAGCATGGTCAAAAATGTTCGTTTGAGAGTTTTACACTCAGATTCGTCTAGATGCCTTATTTCATGATAATGGATCATTCGACGTGATTGGAAACATTTGTTTCAAAATTTTACGCTCGGTTTCATCTAGATGTGCTTTATTTCATGATATTGCATCATTCAGTGCGATCAGAAACATTCGTTTTACAATTTTACACTCAGTTTCGTCTAGATGCTTTGTTTCGTGATAACAAATCGCTGCGTGCGATCAGAAACATTTGTTTTAAAATTTTACTCTTAGATGTGCCTGGGTGCTGCTTTATTTCACGATAACGAAACACTGTGTGTGATTGGAAACATTTGTTTTAAGATTTTATGCGCAGTTTCATCTAAATGCTTTGTTTCACGATAATGGATAATTTGGCACGATTGGAAACAACTACCTTGAAATCTTACGCTCAGCTTCGTCTAGATGCTTTATTTCACGATAATAGATGATTGGGCATGATTGGAAGCATTCGTTTTAAGATTTGACGCTTAGTTTTATCTTGGTGTAGGAGCATGTAAGGGCAATCTTGCGTCACCCAAAATTCATGTCTTTTGTTTTCATTTCTTTCCAAGATTTGTGTTTTTGGACACCCATTTGCGCGAATAACGATCCAGGACCTTCAAAGTTTCCAACAGGCTAAGGATTACCCACTTACTATTTTTAGTAAGTCTTGCCGGAGAAGCGGTTGACCCCAAGATTTTCCCCAGAGCTTCGAAATAGTCAAATAAGCACTCTCGGTAGATCTCATCTCAAGATCACATCTGGATTTTAAGATATTGAAGTTTCAAGTTTGTGAGGATTCATCCCCTGATTGCATTTCACAATAGTGGATCATTGAGTGCGATCGGAAACATTTGTCTTGAAATTTTACGATCGGCTTCGTCCATATGCTTTATTTCATGACAACTGATGATTGAGCGTGGTCAGAAACGTTCATTTGAGAGTTTTACACTCAGCTTCGTCTAAATGCCTTAATTCATGATAATGGATCATTCGACGTGATTGGAAACATTTGTTTCAAAATTTTACGCTCAGTTTCATCTAGATGTGCTTTATTTCATGATATTACATCATTCAGTGCAATCGGAAACATTCGTTTTACAATTTTGCACTTAGTTTCGTCGAGATGCTTTATTTCGTGATAACAAATCACTGTGTGCGATCGGAAATGTTTGTTTTAAAGTTTTACTCTTAGATGTGCCTGGGTGCTACTTTATTTCATGATAACGAAACGCTGTGTGTGATTGAAAACATTTGTTTTAAGATTTTATGCACGTTTCATCTAAATGCTTTGTTTCACGATAATGGATCATTCGGCACGATTGGAAACAACTGCCTTGAAATCTTATGCTCAGCTTCATCTAGATGATTTATTTCACGATAATAGATGATTGGACATGATCGGAAGCATTTGTTTTAAGATTTGACGCTTACTTCCATCTTAGTGCAGGAGCATGTAAGGGCAATCTTGCATCACCAAAAATTCATGTCTTTTGTTTTCACTTCTTTCCAAGATTTGTGTTTTTGGACACCCATTTGCGTGAATAACGATCCAGGACCTTAAAAGTTTCCAACGGGCTAAGGATACCCCACTTACTATTTTTAGTAAGTCTTGCCGGAAAAGTGGTTCACCCCAAGATTTTCCCCAGATCTTCGGAATAGTCAAATAAGCACTCTCGATAGATCTCATCACAAGATCGCATCTGGATTTCAATGTATTGAAGTTTCAAGTTTGTGAGGATTCATCCCCTGATTGCATTTCACGATAGTGGATCATTGAGTGCGATCGGAAAAATTTGTCTTGAAATTTTATGATCGGCTTCGTCCATATGCTTTATTTCACAACAACTGATGATTTGACAGCATAGTCGGAAATGTTCGTTTGAAAGTTTTACGCTCAACTTCGTCCAGATGCCTTATTTCATGATAATGGATCATTCGACGTGATCGGAAACATTTGTTTCAAAATTTTACGCTCAGTTTCATCTAGATGTGCTTTATTTCATGGTATTACATCATTCAGTGTGATCAGAAACATTCACTTTACAATTTTACACTTAGTTTTGTCTAGATGCTTTGTTTCGTGATAACGAATTGCTGCGTGCGATCGGAAATGTTTGTTTTAAAATTTTATGTTTAGATGCGCTTGGGTGCTTTATTTCACGATAACGAAACGCTGTGTGTGATCGGAAATGTTTGTTTTAAGATTTTATGTGCGATTTCATCTAGATGCTTTGTTTCACGATAATGGATCATTTGGCACGACTAGAAACAACTGCCATGAAATCTTACGCTTAGCTTCGTCTAGATGATTTATTTCACGATAATAGATGATTGGGCATGATCAGAAGCATTCGTTTTAAAATTTGACGCTTGATTTCATCTTGGTGCAGGAGCATGTAAGGGTAATCTTGTGTCACCCAAATTTGATGTCTTTTGTTTTCACTTCTTTCCAAGATTTGTGTTTTCGGACACCGATTTGCGCGAATAACGATCCAGGACCTTTAAAGTTTCCAACGGTCTAAGGATACCCCACTTACTATTTTTAGTAAGTCTTGCCGGAGAAGTGGTTGATCCCAAGATTTTCCCTAGATCTTCGGAATAGTCAAATAAGCACTCTCAGTAGATCTCATCTCAAGATCGTGTCTAGATTTCAAGATATTGAAGTTTCAAGTTTGTGAGGATTCATCCCCTAATTGCATTTCACGATAGTGGATCATTGAGTGCGATCGGAAACATTTGTCCAGATGCCTTATTTCGTGATAATGGATCATTCGACGTGATCGAAAACATTTGTTTCATAATTTTACACTCGGTTTCTTCTAGATGTGCTTTATTTCATGGTATTGCATCATTCAGTGCGATCAGAAACATTTGTTTTACAATTTTACACTCAGTTTCATCTAGATGCTTTGTTTCGTGATAATGAATCGCTGCGTGCGATCAGAAATGTTTGGTTTAAAATTTTATGCTTAGATGTGTCTGGGTGCTTTGTTTCGCGATAACGAAATGTTGTCTGTGATCGGAAACATTTGTTTTAAGATTTTATGCACGGTTTCATCTAGATGCTTTGTTTCACGATAATGGATCATTCAGCACGATTGGAAACAACTGCCTTGAAATCTTATGCTCAGCTTCGTCTAGATGCTCTATTTCAAGATAATAGATGATTGAGCATGATTGGAAGCATTCGTTTTAAGATTTGACGCTTAGTTTCATCTTGGTGCAGGAGCATGTAAGGGCAATCTTTCGTCACCCAAAATTAATGTCTTTTTTTTTCACTTCTTTCCAAGATTCGTGTTTTTGGACACCCATTTGCGCGAATAATGATCCAGGACCTTCGAAGTTTCTAATGGGCTAAGGATACCCCACTTACTAATTTTTAGTAAGTCTTGCCGGAGAAGCGGTTGACCCCAAGATTTTCCCCAGAGCTTTGGAATAGTCATATAAGCACTCTCGGTAGATCTCATCTCAAGTCGCATCTAGATTTCAAGATATTGAAGTTTCAAGTTTGTGAGGATTCATCCTCGGATTGCATTTCATGATAGTGGATCATTGAGTGTGATCGGAAACATTTGTCTTGAAATTTTAGGATCGACTTCGTCCATATGCTTTATTTCACAGCAACTAATGATTGAGCGTGGTCGGAAATGTTTGTTTGAAAGTTTTATGCTCAGCTTCGTCCAGATGCCATATTTCATGATAATGGATCATTCGACGTGATTGGAAACATTTGTTTCAAAATTTTACACTCGGTTTCATCTAGATGTACTTTATTTCGTGGTATTGCATCATTCATTGCAATCAAAAACATTCGTTTTACAATTTTCAAGTCAGTTTCACCTAGATGGTTTTTTTCGTTATAATGAATAGCTATGTGCGATCGGAAACGTTTGTTTTAAAATTTTATGCTCAGATGTGCCTGGGTGTTGCTTTATTTCACGATAGCAAAATGTTGTGTGTGATCGGAAACGTTTGTTTTAAGATTTTATGCGCGGTTTCATCTTGATGCTTTGTTTCACGATAATGGATCATTCGGCATGACTAGAAACAACTGCCTTGAAATCTTACGCTCAGATTGGTCTAGATGCTTTATTACATGATAATAGATGATTTGGCATGATCAGAAGCATTCGTTTTAAGATTTGACGCTTAGTTTCATCTTGGTGTAGGAGCATGTAAGGGCAATCTTGTGTCACCAAAATTGATGTCTTTTGTTTTCTCTACTTTCCAAGATTTGTGTTTTCAGACACCCATTTGTGCGAATAACGATCCAGGACCTTCAAAGTTTCCAACGGGCTAAGGATACCACACTTACTATTTTTAGTAAGTTTTGCCGGAGAAGCGGTTGACCTCAAGATTTTCCCCAAAGCTTTAGAATAGTCAAATAAGCACTCTCGGTAGATCTCATCTCAAGATCGCATCTGGATTTCAAGATATTAAAGTTTGGAGTTTGTGAGGATTCATCCCCTGATTGCATTTCACGATAGTGGATCATTGAGTGCAATCGGAAACGTTTGTCTTAAAATTTCACGATAATAGATGATTCTACATGATCAGAAGCATTTGTTTTAGGATTTGACGCTTAGTTTCATCTTGGTGCAGGAGCATGTAAGGGAAATCTTGCATCGCCCAAAATTGATGTCTTTTGTTTTCGCTTCTTTCCAAGATTTGTGTTTTTGGACACCCATTTGTGCGAATAACGATCCAGGACCTTCAAAGTTTCCAACGAGCTAAGGATACCCCACTTACTATTTTTAGTAAGTCTTGCCAGAGAAGCACTTGACCCCAAGATTTTTCCCAGAGCTTCGAAATAGTCAAACAAGCACTCTCGGTAGATCTCATCTCAAGATCGCGTATGGATTTCAAGATATTGAAGTTTCAAGTTTGTGAGGATTCATCCCCTGATTACATTTCATGAGAGTGGATCATTGAGTGCGATTAGAAACATTTGTCTAGAAATTTTACGATCGGCTTAATCCATATGCTTGAGCGTGATCGGAAACATTCATTTGAAAGTTTTATGCTCAGCTTCGTCCAGATGCCTTATTTCATGATAATGGATCATTCAACGTGATCGGAAACATTTGTTTCAAAATTTTATGGTTGGTTTCATCTACATACTTTATTTCATGGTATTGCATCATTCAATGCGATCGGAAACATTCATTTTACAATGTTACACTCAGTTTTGTCTAGATGCTTTGTTTTGTGATAACGAATCACTGTGTGCGATCGGAAATGTTTGTTTTAAAATTTTACGCTTAGAAGTGCCAGGGTGCTTTATTTCGCACGATGACGAAACATTGTGTGTGATCAGAAACATTTGTTTTAAGATTTTATGGGCAGTTTCATCTAGATGCTTTGTTTCACGATAATGGATCATTCGGCATGATTGGAAACAACTGCCTTGAAATCTTACACTCAGCTTCGTCTACATGCTTTATTTCATGATAATAGATGATTGAGCATGATCGGAAGCATTCGTTTTAGGATTTGACGCTTAGTTTCATCTTGGTGCAGGAGCATGTAAGGGCAATCTTGTGTCACGCAAAATTAATATCTTTTGTTTTCACTTCTTTCCAAGGTTTGTGTTTTTGGACACCCATTTGCGCGAATAACGATCCAGGACCTTCAAAGTTTCTAATGGGCTAAGGATACCCCACTTACTATTTTTAGTAAGTCTTGCCGGAGAAGCGGTTGACCCCAAGATTTTCCCCAGAGCTTCAGAATAGTCAAATAAGCACTCTCGGTAGATCTCATCTCAAGATCACGTCTGGATTTCAAGATATTGAAATTTCAGGTTTGTGAGAATTCATGCCCTGATTGTATTTCATGAGAGTGGATCATTGAGTGTGATCGGAAACATTTGTCTTTAAATATTACGATCGGCTTCGTCCATATGCTTTATTTCATGACAACTGATAATTGAGCGTGATCGGAAACATTCATTTGAAAGTTTTATGCCCAGCTTCATCCAGATGCCTTATTTCATGATAATGGATCGTTCGATGTGATCGGAAACATTTGTTTCAAAATTTTGCACTTGATTTCATCTAGATGCTTTATTTCATGGTATTACATTATTCAGTGCAATTGGAAACATTCATTTTACAATTTTACACTCAGTTTCGTCTAGATGCTTTGTTTCGTGATAACGAATCGCTGCGTGTGATCAGAAACGTTTGTTTTAGAATTTTACACTTAGATGTGCCTGGGTGGTTTATTTCACGATAACGAAACGTTGTGTGTGATCAAAAACATTTGTTATAAGATTTTATGCGCGGTTTCATCTAGATGCTTTGTTTCACGATAATGGATCATTCGGCACGATTGGAACAACTGCCTTGAAATCTTACGCTCAACTTCGTCTAGATGCTCTATTTCATGATAATAGATGTTGAGCATGATCAGAAACATTCGTTTTAAGATTTGACGCTTAGTTTCATCTTGGTGCAGGAGCATATAAGGGCAATCTTGCGTCACCCAAAATTGATGTCTTTTGTTCTCACTTCTTTCCAAGATTTGTGTTTTTGAACACCCATATGCATGAATAATGATCCAGGACCTTCAAATTTTCCAATGGGCTAAGGATACCCCACTTACTCTTTTTAGTAAGTCTTGCTGGAGAAGTGATTGACCTCAAGATTTTCCCCAGAGCTTCAGAATAGTCAAATAATCACTGTCGATAGATCTCATCTCAAGATCGCATCTGGATTTCAAGATATTGAAGTTTCAAGTTTGTGAGGATTCATCCCCTGATTGCATTTCACGATAGTGGATCATTGAGTGCGATCGGAAACATTTTGTCTTAAAATTTTATGATCAGCTTCGTCCATATGCTTTATTTCACAACAACTGATGATTGAGCATGGTCAGAGATGTTCGTTTGAAAGTTTTACACTCAGCTTCATCCAGATGCCTTATTTCATGATAATGGATCATCTGACGTGATCGGAAACATTTGTTTCTAAATTTTATGCTCGGTTTCATCTAGATGCTTTATTTCATGGTATTGCATCATTCAGTGCGATTGAAAACATTTTTGTTTTACAATTTTACACTTAGTTTCATCTAGATGCTTTGTTTCGTGATAATGAATCGCTGCGTGCGATCAGAAACGTTTGTTTTAAAATTTTACGCTTAGAAATGTTTAAGTGTGGTCAGAAATGTTCATTTGAGAGTTTTACGCTCAGCTTCGTCTAGATGCCTTATTTCATGATAATGGATCATTCAACGTGATCAGAAACATTTGTTTCAAAATTTTACGCTCGGTTTCATCTAGATGTGCTTTATTTCGTGGTATTGAATCATTCAGTGCGATCGGAAACATTCGTTTTACAATTTTACACTCAGTTTCGTCTAGATGCTTTGTTTGGTGATAACGAATTGCCGCGTGCGATTGGAAACATTTGTTTTAAAATTTTACGCTTAGATGTGCCTAGGTGTTGCTTTATTTCGTGATAACGAAATGCTGTGTGTGATCGGAAACATTTGTTTTAAGATTTTATGTGCAGTTTCATCTAGATGCTTTGTTTCATGATGATGGATCATTTGGCACGATTGGAAACAACTGCCTTGAAATCTTATGCTCAGCTTCGTCTAGATGCTTTATTTTGTGATAATAGATGATTGAGCATGATCGGAAGCATTTGTTTTAGCATTTGACACTTAGTTTCATCTTGGTGCAGGAGCATGTAAGGGCAATCTTGCGTCACCCAAAATTGATGTCTTTTATTTTTACTTCTTTCCAAGATTTGGTGTTTTTGGACACCCATTTGCACAAATACCGATCCAGGACCTTCAAAATTTCCAACGGGCTAAGGATACCCCACTTACTATTTTTAGTAAGTCTTGTCAAAGAAGCGGTTGACCCCAAGATTTTCCCCTGAGCTTCAGAATAGTCAAATAAGCATTCTCGGTAGATCTCATATGCTTTATTTCATGACAACTGATGATTGAGAGCGATCAAAAATGTTCGTTTGAAAGTTTTACGCTCAGCTTCATCCAGATGCTTTATTTCATGATAATGGATCATTTAATATGATCGAAAACATTTGTTTCAAAATTTTGTGCTCGGTTTCATCTAGATGCTTTATTTCATGATATTTCATCATTCAGTGCGATTGGAAACATTTGTTTTACAATTTTACACTCAGTTTCATCTAGATGCTTTGTTTTGTGATAACGAATCACTGCGTGCAATCCAGAACCTTCAAAGCTTCCAACGGGCTAAGGATACCCCACTTACTATTTTTAGTAAGTCTTGCCGGAGAAGCGGTTGACCCCAGGATTTTCCCCAGAGCTTCAGAATATTCAAATAAGCACTCTCAGTAGATCTCATCTCAAGATTGTGTCTGGGTTTCAAGATATTGAAGTTTCAGGTTTGTGAGGATTCATCCCCTGATTGCATTTCCTGATAGGGGATCATTGAGTGCGATCGAAAACATTTGTCTTGAAATTTTACGATCAGGTTCGTCCATATGGTTTATTTCACGACAACTGATGATTAAGCGTAATCGGAAATATTCGTTTGAAAGTTTTATGCTCAGCTTCGTCCAGATGCCTTATTTCATGATAATGGATGATTCAACGTGATCAGAAACATTTGTTTCAAAATTTTTAGCTCAGTTTCATCTAGATGCTTTATTTCATGGTATTGCATCATTCAGTGTGATAACGAATCGCTGCGTGCAATCAGAAATGTTTGTTTTAAAATTTTACGCTTAGATGTGCCTGGGTGCTTTATTTCGTGATAACGAAACGTTGTGTGTGATCAGAAATATTTGTTTTAAGATTTTATGCATGGTTTCATCTAGATGCTTTGTTTCACGATAATGGATCATTCGGCATGATTGGAAACAACTGCCTTGAAATCTTACGCTCAGCTTCATCTATAATGATCTAGGACCTTTGAAGTTTCCAACGGGCTAAGGATACCCCACTTTCTATTTTTAGTAAGTATTGTTGGAGAAGCGGTTGACCCCAAGATTTTCCCTAGAGCTTCAGAATAGTCAAATAAGCACTCTCGGTAGATCTCATCTCAAGATCGCGTGTCAATTTCAAGATATTTAAGTTTCAAGTTTGTGAGGATTCATCCCCTGATTGCATTTCATGATAGTGGATCATTGAGTGCGATCGGAAACATTTGTCTTGAAATTTTATGATTGGCTTCGTCCATATGCTTTATTTCACGACAACTGATGATTGAGCGTGATCAGAAATGTGTGTTTGAAAGTTTTACGCTCAGCATCATCAAGATGCCTTATTTCATGATAATGGATCATTCGACGTGATCGAAAACATTTGTTTCAAAATTTTGCGCTCGGTTTCATCTAGATGCTTTATTTCATGGTATTGCATCATTCAGTGTGATCGAAAACATTCATTTTACAATTTTACACTCAGTTTCATCTAGATGCTTTGTTTCATGATAATGACCTGGGTGCTTTACTTCGTGATAACGAAACGTTGTATGTGATCGGAATCATTTGTTTTAAGATTTTATGCACGGTTTCATCTAGATGCTTTGTTTCACAATAATGGATCATTCGGCACGATTGGAAACAACTGCCTTCAAATCTTACGGTCAACTTCATCTAGATGCTTTATTTCACGATAATAGATGATTGAGCATGATCAAAAGCATTCATTTTAGGATTTGATGCTTAGTTTCATCTTGGTGCAGGAGCATGTAAGGGCAATCTTGCATCACCCAAAATTGATGTCTCTTATTTTCGCTTCTTTCCAAGATTTGTGTTTTTGGACACCCATTTGCGCGAATAACGATCCAGGACCTTCCAAATTTCCAACGGGCTAAGGATACCCCACTTACTATTTTTATTAAGTCTTGCCGGAGAAGCCGTTGACCCCAAGATTTTCCCCAGAGCTTCGGAATAGTCAAATAAGCACTCTCGGTAGATCTCATCTCAAGATTGTGTCTGGATTTCAAGATATTGAAGTTTCAAGTTTGTGAGGATTCATCCCCTGATTACATTTCATGATAGTGGACCATTGACTGCGATCGGAAACATTTGTCTTGAAATTTTAAGATCGGCTTTGTCCATATGTTTTATTTCACGACAACTAATGACTGAGCGTGATCAGAAATGTTCGTTTGAAAGTTTTACGCTCAGCTTCGTCCAAATGTCTTATTTCATGATAATGGATCATTCAACATGATCGGAAACATTTGTTTCAAAATTTTACGCTCGGATTCATCTAGATGCTTCATTTCATGGTATTGCATCATTCAGTGCGATAAAAAACATTCGTTTTACAATTTTACACTCAGTTTCGTCTAGATGCTTTGTTTCGTGATAATGAATCACTGCGCGCGATCAGAAATGTTTATTTTAAAATTTTATGCTTAGATGTGTCTGGGTGCTTTATTTCGCAATAACGAAATGTTGTGTGTGAACGGAAACATTTGTTTTAAGACTTTATGCGAGGTTTCATCTAGATGCTTTGTTTCACGATAATGGATCATTCGGCACGATTGGAAACAATTGCCTTGAAATCTTACGCTCAGCTTCGTCTACATGCTTTATTTTCATGATAATAGACGATTGAGCATGATCAGAAGCATTCGTTTTAGGATTTGAAGCTTAGTTTCATCTTGGTGCAGGAGCATCTAAGGGCAATCTTGCGTCACCCAAAATTGATGTCTCTTGTTTTCACTTCTTTCCAAGATTTGTGTTTTTGGACACCCATTCGCACGAATAACAATCTAGGACCTTCAAAGTTTTCAATGGGCTAAGGATACCCCACTTACTATTTTTAGTAAGTCTTGCCGAAGAAATGGTTGACCACAAGATTTTCCCCAGAGCTTCAGAATAGTCAAATAAGCACTCTTGGTAGATCTCATCTCAAGATCACATCTGGATTTCAAGATATTGAAGTTTCAAGTTTGTGAGGATTCATCCCCTGATTGCATTTCATGACAATGGATCATTGAGTGTGATCGGAAACATTTGTCTTGAAATTTTATGATCGGCTTCGTCCATATGCTTTATTTCACGACAACTGATGATGAGCATGATCAGAAATGTTCATTTGAAAGTTTTACGCTCAGCTTCGTCCAGATGCCTTATTTCATGATAATGGATCACTCGACGTGATCAGAAACATTTGTTTCAAAATTTTGTGCTCGGTTTCATCTAGATGCTTTATTTCATGGTATTGCATCATTCAGTGTGATCAGAAACATTCATTTTACAATTTTACACTCAGTTTCGTCTAGATGCTTTGTATCGTGATAACGAATCGCTGCGTGCGATTGGAAACATTTGTTTTAAAATTTTACACTTAGATGTGCCTGGGTGCTTTATTTCGCGATAACGAAACGCTGTGTGTGATCGGAAACATTTGTTTTAAGATTTTATGCATGGTTTCATCTAGATGCTTTCTTTCACGATGATGGATCATTCGTCACGATTGGAAAAAACTGCCTTGAAATCTTACGCTCAGCTTCGTCTAGACGCTCTATTTCACAATAATAGATGATTGAGCATGATCGGAAGCATTTGTTTTAAGACTTGACGCTTAGTTTCATCTTGGTGCAGGAGCATGTAAGGGCAATCTTGCGTCACCCAAAATTGATGTCTTTTATTTTCACCTCTTTCGAAGATTTGTGTTTTAGGAAACCCATTTGTGCGAATAACGATCCAGGACCTTCAAAGTTTCCAATAGGCTAAGGATACCCAACTTACAATTTTTAATAAGTCTCACCGGAGACTCGGTTGACCCCAAGAATTTCCCCAGAGCTTCAGAATAGTCAAATAAGCACTCTTGGTAGATCTCATCTCAAGATCACGTCCGGATTTCAAGATATTGAAGTGTCAAGTTTGTGAGGATTCATCCCCTGATTATATTTCACGATAGTGGATCATTCAGTGTGATCGGAAACATTTTTTCTTAAAATTTTACGATCGGCTTCGTCCATATGCTTTATTTCACGACAACTGATGATTGAGCGTCGTCAGAAATGTTCATTTGAAAGTTTTACGCTCAGCTTTGTCCAAGTGTCTTATTTCATGATAATGGATCATTCGACGTGATCAGAAACATTTGTTTCAAAATTTTATGCTTGATTTCATCTAGATGCTTTGTTTCGTGGTATTGCATCATTCAATGCGATCAAAAACATTCATTTTACAATTTTACACTCAGTTTCGTCTAGATGCTTTGTTTCGTGATAATGATTTGCCGCGTGCAATTAGAAATGTTTGTTTTAAAATTTTAAGCTTAGATGTGCCCGGGTGCTTTATTTCACAATAACGAAACGCTGTGTGTGATCGGAAACATTTTTTTTGAGATTTTATGTGCGGTTTCATGTAGATGCTTTGTTTCACGATAATGGAACATTCGGCATGATTGGAAACAATTGCCTTGAAATCTTATGCTTAGCTTCGTCTAGATGCTCTATTTCACGATAATAGATGATTGAGCATGATTGGAAGCATTCGTTTTAAGATTTGACGCTTAGTTTCATCTTGGTTGAGGAGCATGTCAGGGTAATCTTGCGTCACCCAAAATTGATGTCTTTTGTTTTTTCCTCTTTCCAAGATTTGTGTTTTTGGACACCCATTTGCGCGAATAACGATCCAGGACCTTCAAAGTTTCCAACAGGCTAAGGATACCCCACTTACTATTTTTAGTAAGTCCTGTCCGAGAAGCGGTTGACCCCAAGATTTTCCCCAGAGCTTCGGAATAGTCAAATAAGCACTCTCGGTAGATATCATCTCAAGATTGCGTCTGGATTTCAAGATATTCAAGTTTCAAGTTTGTGAGGATTCATCCCCTGATTGCATTTCACGATAGTGGATCATTGAGTGCGATCGGAAACATTTTGTCTTGAAATTTTACGACCGGCTTCGTCCATATGCTTTATTTCATGACAACTAATGATTGAGCGTGGTTGGAAACATTCATTTGAAAGTTTTACGCTCAGCTTCATCCAGATGCCTTATTTCACGATCATTCGACGTGATCGGAAACATTTGTTTCAAAATTTTAGGCTCGGTTTTGTCTAGATGCTTTGTTTCATGGTATTGCATCATTCAGTGTGATCGGAAACATTCGTTTAACAATTTTACACTTAGTTTCATCTAGTTGCTTTGTTTCGTAATAACGAATCGCTGCGTGCGATCGGAAACATTTGTTTTAAAATTTTATGCTTAGATGTGACTGGGTGCTTTATTTCGCGATAACGAAACGCTGTGTGTGATTGGAAACATTTGTTTTAAGATTTTATGCGCGGTTTCATATAGATGCTTTGTCTCACGATGATGGATCATTCGGCATGATTGGAAACAACTACCTTGAAATCATACACTCAGCTTGGTCTAGATGCTCTATTTCACGATAGTAGATGATTGAGCATGATCGGAAGCATTCGTTTTAAGATTTGACGCTTAGTTTCATCTCAAGATATATTGAAGTTTTGAGTTTGTGAGGATTCATCCCCTGATTGCATTCCACGATAGTGGATCATTGAGTGCGATCAAAAACATTTGTCTTGAAATTTTACGATCAGCTTCGTCCATATGCTTTATTTCACGACAACTGATGATTGAGTGTGGTCAAAAATGTTCGTTTGAAAGTTTTATGCTCAGCTTCGTCCAGATGCCTTATTTCACGATAATGGATCATTCGACATGATCAGAAACATTTGTTTCAAAATTTTATACTTAGTTTCATCTAGATGCTTTGTTTCGTGGTATTGCATCATTTAGTGCGATCGGAAACATTCGTTTTACAATTTTACACTTAGTTTCGTCTAGTTGCTTTATTTCGTGATAATGAATCGCTGCGTGCAATCAGAAATGCTTGTTTTAAAATTTTACGCTTAGATGTGACTAGGTGCTTTATTTCTCAATAACGAAACGCTGTGTGTGATCGGAAACATTTGTTTTAAGATTTTATGCGTGGTTTCATCTAGATGGTTTGTTTCACGATGATGGATCATTCGACATGATTGGAAACAACTACGTTGAAATCTTACACTCAGCTTCGTCTAGATGCTCTATTTCACGATAATAGATGATTGAGCATGATCAGAAGCATTTGTTTTAAGATTTGACGCTTAGTTTCATCTTGGTGCAGGAGCATGTAAGGGCAATCTTGCATCACCCAAAATTGATGTCTTTTGTTTTCACGTCTTTCCAAGATTTGTGTTTTTGGACACCCATTTGCGCGAATAATGATCCAGGACCTTCAAAGTTTCGAAACGGGCTAAGGATACCCCACTTACTATTTTTAGTAAGTCTTGCCAGAGAAGCGGTTGACCCCAAGATTTTCCACAGAGCTTCGGAATAGTCAAATAAGCACTCTCGGTACATCTCATCTCAAGATGGCCTTTGGATTTCAAGATATTGAAGTTTGAAGTTTGTGAGGATTCATCCCCTAATTCCATTTCACGATAGTGGATCATTGAGTGCGATCGGAAACATTTTGTCTTGAAATTTTACGATCGACTTTGTCCATATGCTTTATTTCACGACAACTGATGATTGAGCATGGTCGAAAATGTTCATTTGAAAGTTTTACGCTTAGCTTCATCCAGATGCCTTATTTCATGATAATGGATCATTCGACGTGATCGGAAACATTTGTTCCAAAATTTTACGCTCGGTTTCATCTAGATGCTTTGTTTTGTGGTATTGCATCATTCATTAAGATCGGAAACATTCGTTTTACAATTTTACACTCAGTTTCGTCTAGATGCTTGGTTTCGTGATAACGAATCGCTACATGTGATCAGAAACGTTTGTTTTAAAATTTTATGCTTAGATGTGCCTGGGTGCTTTATCTCGCGATAACGAAACGTTGTGTGTGATTGAAAACATTTGTTTTAAGATTTTATGCGCGGTTTCATCTAGGTGCTTTGTTTCACGATAATGGATGATTCGGCACGATTGGAAACAACTGCCTTGAAATCTTACGCTCAGCTTCATCTAGATGCTCTATTTCACGATAATAGATGATTGAGCATGATCAGAAGCGTTCCTTTTAAGATTTGATGCTTAGTTTCATCTTGGTGCAGGAGCATGTAAGGGCAATCTTGCGTCACCCAAAATTGATGTCTTTTGTTTTCACTTCTTTCCAAGATTTGTATTTTTAGACACCCATTTGTGTGAATAATGATCCAGGACATCCCAAGTTTCCAACGGGCTAAGGATACCCCACTTACTATTTTTAGTAAGTCTTGTCGGAGAAGCGGTTGACCCCAAGATTTTTCCCAGAGATTCTGAATAATCAAATAAGCACTCTCGGTAGATCTCATCTCAAGATCACCTCTGGATTTCAAGATATTGAAGTTTCAAGTTTGTGAGGATTCATCCCCTGATTGCATTTAACGATAGTGGATCATTGAGTGCGATCGAAAACATTTGTCTTGAAATTTTACGATCGGCTTCGTCTATATGCTTTATTTCACAACAACTGATGATTGAGCGTAGTTGGAAACGTTCGTTTGAAAGTTTTACGCTCAGCTTCGTCCAGATGCCTTATTTCATGATAATGGATCATTCAATGTGATTGGAAACATTTGTTTCAAAATTTTACGCTCAGTTTCATCTAAACGCTTTGTTTTGTGGTATTGCATCATTCAGTGCAATCGGAAACATTCGTTTTACAATTTTACACTCAGTTTCATCTAGATGCTTTGTTTCGTGATAACGAATCGCTGCGTGCGATCGGAAACGTTTGTTTTAAAATTTTACGCTTAGATGTGTTTGGGTGCTTTATTTCACGATAACAAAACGTTGTGTGTGATTGGAAACATTTGTTTTAAGATTTTATGTGCGGTTTCATGTAGATGATTTGTTTCATGATAATGGATCATTCGGCACGATTGGAAACAACTGCCTTGAAATCTTACGCTCAGCTTCGTCCAGATGCTCTATTTCATGATAATAGATGATTGAACATGATCCGAAGTGTTCGTTTTAAGATTTCACGCTTAGTTTCATCTTGGTGCAGAAGCATGTAAGGGCAATCTTACGTCACCCAAAATTGATGTCTTTTGTTTTCACTTCTTTCCAAGATTTCTATTTTTGGACACCCATTTGCATGAATAACGATCCAGGACCTTCAAAGTTTCCAATGGGCTAAGGATACCCCACTTGTTATTTTTAGTAAGTCCTGTCAGAGAAGCGGTTAACCCCAAGATTTTCCCCAGAGCTTCAGAATAGTCAAATAAGCACTCTCGGTAGATCTCATCTCAAGATCGCGTATGGATTTCAAGATATTGAAGTTTCGAGTTTGTGAGGATTCATCCTCTGATTACATTTCACGATAGTGGATCATTGAGTGCGATCGGAAACATTTGTCTTGAAATTTTACAATCAGCTTCATCCATATGCTTTATTTCACGACAACTGATGATTGAGCGTGGTCAAAAATGTTCGTTTGAAATTTTTACGCTCAGCTTCATCCAGATGCCTTATTTCATGATAATAGATCATTCGACATGATCGGAAACATTTGTTTCAAAATTTTATGCTCGGTTTCATCTAGATGTTTTGTTTCGTGGTATTCCATCATTCAGTGTGATCGGAAACATTCATTTTATAATTTTACACTCAGTTTCATCTAGATGCTTTGTTTCATGGTAACGAATCACTGCGTGCGATCAAAAATGTTTGTTTTAAAATTTTACGCTTAGATGTGCCTAGGTGCTTTATTTCACAATAAGGAAACGTTGTGTCTGATCGGAAACATTTGTTTTAAGATTTTATGCATGGTTTCATCTAGATGCTTTATTTCACGTTAATGGATCATTCGGCATGATTGGAAACAACTGCCTTGAAATCTTATGCTCAGCTTCGTCTAGATGCTCTATTTCAGGATAATAGTTGATTGAGCATGATTGGAAGCATTCGTTTTAAGATTTGACGCTTAGTTTCATCTTGGTGCAGGAGCATGTAAGGGCAATCTTGCGTCACCCAAAATTGATGTCTTTTGTTTTCACTTCTTTCCAAGATTTGTGTTTTTGGACACCCATTTGCGTGAATAACAATCCAGGACCTTCAAAGTTTCCATCGGGCAAAGGATACCCCACTTACTATTTTTAGTAAGTCCTGCTAGAGAAGCGGTTGACCCCAAGATTTTACCCAAAGCTTCAGAATAGTCAAATAAGCACTCTGGGTAGATCTCATCTCAAGATCGCGTCTGGATTTCAAGATATTGAAGTTTCAATTTTTTGAGGATTCATCCCCGGATTGCATTTCATGATAGTGGATCATTGAGTGCGATCGGAAACATTTGTCTTGAAATTTTACAATCAGCTTCGTCCATATGATTTATTTCATAACAACCGATGATTGAGCATGGTCAGAAATGTTCGTTTGAAAGATTTATGCTCAGCTTCGACCAGATGCCTTATTTCATGATAATGGATCATTCGACGTGATCAGAAACATTTGTTTCAAAATTTTACTCTCGATTTCTTCTAGATGCTTTGTTTCATGGTATTGCATCATTTAGTGTGATCGGAAACATTCGTTTTACAATTTTACACTTAGTTTCATATAGATGCTTTGTTTTGTGATAACGAATCGCTGCGTCTGATCGGAAACGTTTGTTTTAAAATTTTATGCTTAGATGTGCTTGGGTGCTTTATTTCGGATATTGAAATGCTGTGTGTGATCGGAGACATTTGTTTTAAGATTTTATGCGTGGTTTCATCTAGATGCTTTGTTTCACGATAATGGATCATTCGGCACGATTGGAAACAACTACCTTGAAATCTTACGCTCAGCTTCGTCTAGATGCTCTATTTCATGATAATAGATGATTGAGCATGATCAGAAGCATTCGTTTTAAGATTTGACGCTTAGTTTCATCTTGGTGCAGGAGCATGTAAGGGCATTCTTGCGTCACCCAAAATTGATGTCTTTTGTTTTCATTTCTTTCAAGGATTTGTGTTTTTGGACACCCATTTGTGTGAATAACGATCCAGGACCTTCAAAGTTTCCAACAGGCTAAGGATACCCCACTTACTATTTTTAGTATGTCTTGCCGGAGAAGCGGTTGACCCCAAGATTTTCCCCAGAGCTTTGGAATAGTCAAATAAGCACTCTCGGTAGATCTCATCTCAAGATCACGTATGGATTTCAAGATATTGATGTTTTTAGTTTGTGAGAATTCATCCCCTGATTGCATTTCATGAGACTGGATCATTGAGTGTGATCGGAAACATTTGTCTTGAAATTTTACAATCGGCTTCATCCATATGCTTTATTTCACGACAATTGATTATTGAGCCTAATCAGAAACGTTCGTTTGAAAGTTTTACGCTCAGCTTCGTCCAGATGCCTTATTTCATGATAATGGATCATTCGACATGATCGAAAACATTTGTTTCAAAATTTTGTACTCGGTTTCATCTAGATGCTTTATTTCATGGTATTGCATCATTCAGTGTGATCAGAAACATTCATTTTACAATTTTACACTCAGTTTCGTATAGATGCTTTGTTTCGTGATAACGAATCACTGCGTACGATCGAAAACGTTTGTTTTAAAATTTTAGGCTTAGATGTGCCAGGGTGCTTTATTTCGCGCGATAACAAAACGTTGTGTGTGATTGGAAACATTTGTTTTAAGATTTTATGCACGATTTCATCTAGATGCTTTGTTTCATGATAATGGATCATTCAGCACGATTGGAAACAACTACCTTGAAATCTTACGCTCAGCTTCGTCTAGATGCCTTATTTCATGATAATAGATGATTGAGCATGATCGGAAGCATTCATTTTAGGATTTGACGCTTAGTTTCATCTTGGTGCAGGAGCATGTAAGGGCAATCTTGCGTCACCCAAAATTGATGTCTTTTGTTTTCACTTCTTCCCAAGGTTTGTGTTTTTGGACACCCATTTGCGCGAATAACGATCCAGGACCTTCAAAGTTTCCAATGGGCTAAGGATACCCCACTTACTATTTTTAGTAAGTCTTGCCGGAGAAGTGGTTGATCCCAAGAATTTCCCAAGAGCTTCGGAATAGTCAAATAAGCACTCTCGGTAGATCTCATCTCAAGATCGTGTCTGGATTTCAAGATATTGAAGTTTCGAGTTTGTGAGGATTCATCCCCTAATTGCATTTCACGATAGTGGATCATTGAGTGCGATCGGAAACATTTGTCCAGATGCCTTATTTCGTGATAATGGATCATTCGACGTGATCGAAAACATTTGTTTCATAATTTTACACTCGGTTTCTTCTAGATGTGCTTTATTTCATGGTATTGCATCATTTAGTGCGATCAGAAACATTTGTTTTACAATTTTACACTCAGTTTCATCTAGATGCTTTGTTTCGTGATAATGAATCGCTGCGTGCGATCAGAAATGTTTGGTTTAAAATTTTATGCTTAGATGTGTCTGGGTGCTTTGTTTCGCGATAACGAAATGTTGTCTGTGATCGAAAACATTAGTTTTAAGATTTTATGCACGGTTTCATCTAGATGCTTTGTTTCACGATAATGGATCATTCAGCACGATTGGAAACAACTGCCTTGAAATCTTATGCTCAGCTTCGTCTAGATGCTCTATTTCAAGATAATAGATGATTGAGCATGATTGGAAGCATTCGTTTTAAGATTTGACGCTTAGTTTCATCTTGGTGCAGGAGCATGTAAGGGCAATCTTTCGTCACCCAAAATTAATGTCTTTTTTTTTCACTTCTTTCCAAGATTCGTGTTTTTGGACACCCATTTGCGCGAATAATGATCCAGGACCTTCGAAGTTTCTAATGGGCTAAGGATACCCCACTTACTAATTTTTAGTAAGTCTTGCCGGAGAAGCGGTTGACCCCAAGATTTTCCCCAGAGCTTTGGAATAGTCAAATAAGCACTCTCGGTAGATCTCATCTCAAGTCGCATCTAGATTTCAAGATATTGAAGTTTCAAGTTTGTGAGGATTCATCCTCGGATTGCATTTCATGATAGTGGATCATTGAGTGTGATCGGAAACATTTGTCTTGAAATTTTAGGATCGACTTCGTCCATATGCTTTATTTCACAGCAACTAATGATTGAGCGTGGTCGGAAATGTTTGTTTGAAAGTTTTATGCTCAGCTTCGTCCAGATGCCATATTTCATGATAATGGATCATTCGACGTGATTGGAAACATTTGTTTCAAAATTTTACACTCGGTTTCATCTAGATGTACTTTATTTCGTGGTATTGCATCATTCATTGCAATCAAAAACATTCGTTTTACAATTTTCAAGTCAGTTTCACCTAGATGGTTTTTTTCGTTATAATGAATAGCTATGTGCGATCGGAAACGTTTGTTTTAAAATTTTATGCTCAGATGTGCCTGGGTGTTGCTTTATTTCACGATAGCAAAATGTTGTGTGTGATCGGAAACGTTTGTTTTAAGATTTTATGCGCGGTTTCATCTTGATGCTTTGTTTCACGATAATGGATCATTCGGCATGACTAGAAACAACTGCCTTGAAATCTTACGCTCAGATTGGTCTAGATGCTTTATTACATGATAATAGATGATTTGGCATGATCAGAAGCATTCGTTTTAAGATTTGACGCTTAGTTTCATCTTGGTGTAGGAGCATGTAAGGGCAATCTTGTGTCACCAAAATTGATGTCTTTTGTTTTCTCTACTTTCCAAGATTTGTGTTTTCAGACACCCATTTGTGCGAATAACGATCCAGGACCTTCAAAGTTTCCAACGGGCTAAGGATACCACACTTACTATTTTTAGTAAGTTTTGCCGGAGAAGCGGTTGACCTCAAGATTTTCCCCAAAGCTTTAGAATAGTCAAATAAGCACTCTCGGTAGATCTCATCTCAAGATCGCATCTGGATTTCAAGATATTAAAGTTTGGAGTTTGTGAGGATTCATCCCCTGATTGCATTTCACGATAGTGGATCATTGAGTGCAATCGGAAACGTTTGTCTTAAAATTTTACGATCAGCTTCGTCCATATGCTTTATTTCACGACAACTGATGATTGAGCGTGGTCGGAAATGTTCGTTTGAAAGTTTTATGCTCAGCTTCATCCATATGCCTTATTTCATGATAATGGATCATTTGACGTGCTTGGAAACATTTGTTTGAAAATTTTACGCTCAGTTTCATCTAGATGTGCTTTGTTTCATGGTATTGCATCATTCAGTGCGATTGGAAACATTCATTTTACAATTTTACACTCAGTTTCGTCTAGATGCTCTGTTTCATGATAACAAATCGCTGCGTGCGATCGAAAATGTTTGTTTTAAAATTTTACGCTTAGATGTGCCTGGGTGCTTTATTTCGCCATAACGAAATGCTGTGTGTGATCGGAAACATTTGTTTTAAGATTTTATGCGCAGTTTCATCTAGATGCTTTGTTTCACGATAATGCATCATTCAACATGATTGGAAACAACTGCCTTGAAATCTTAGGCTCAGCTTCATCTAGATGATCTATTTCATGATAATAGATGATTGAGCATGATCGGAAACATTCATTTTAAGATTTGACGCTTAGTTGCATCTTGGTGCAGGAGCATGTAAGGGCAATCTTGCGTCACCCAAAATTGATGTCGTTTGTTCTCACTTCTTTCCAAGATTTATGTTTTTTGACACCCATTTGCGCGAATAACGATCTAGGACCTTCAAAGTTTCCAACGGGCTAAGGATACCCCACTTACTATTTTTAGTAAGTCTTGCCGGAGAAGCGATTGACCCCAAGATTTTCCCCAGAGCGTTGGAATAGTCAAATAAGCACTCTCGGTAGATCTCATCTCAAGATCACGTTTGGATTTCAAGATATTGAAGTTTCAAGTTTGTGAGGATTCATCCCCTGATTGCATTTCGTGATAGTGGATCATTGAGTGCGATCGGAAACATTTGTCTTGAAATTTTACGATCGGCTTCATCCATATGCTTTATTCCATGACAACTGATGATTGAGCATGGTCAGAAATGTTTGTTTGAAAGTTTTACGCTCAGCTTCGTCCACATGCCTTTTTTCATGATAATGGATCATTTGACGTGATCGAAAATATTTGTTTCTAAATTTTATGCTCGGTTTCATCTAGATGCTTTGTTTCATGGTATTGCATCATTCAGTGCGATCGGAAACATTCATTTTACAATTTTACACTCAGTTTCGTCTAGATGCTTTGCTTTGTGATAATGAATCGCTGCGTGCGATCGGAAATGTTTGTTTTAAAATATTGCGCTTAGATGTGCCTGGGTGCTTTATTTCGCGATAATGAAACGTTGTGTGTGATTGGAAACATTTGTTTTAAGATTTTATGCACTGTTTCATCTAGATGCTTTGTTTCATGACAATGGATCATTCGGCACGATTGGAAACAACTGCCTTGAAATCTTACACTCAGCTTCGTTTAGATGCTCTATTTCACAATAATAGATGATTGAGCATGATCGGAAGTGTTCGTTTTAAGATTTGACACTTAGTTTCATCTTGGTGGAGGAGCATGTAAGGGCAATCTTGCGTCACCCAAAATTGATGTCTTTTGTTTTCACCTCTTTCCAAGATTTGTGTTTTTGGACACCCATTTGCATGAATAATGATCCAGGACCTTCAAAGTTTCCAACAGGCTAAGGATACCCCACTTACTATTTTTAGTAAGTCTTGCTGGAGAAGCAGTTGACCCCAAGATTTGTGTTTTCGAACACCCATTTGCGCGAATAACGATCCAGGACCTTCAAAATTTCCAACGGGCTAAGGATACCCCACTTACTATTTTTAGTAATTCCTGCTGGAGAAGCAGTTGACCCCAAGATTTTCCCCAGAGCTTCAGAATAGTAACATAAGCACTCTTGGTAGATCTCATCTCAAGATCGCGTCTGGATTTCAAGATATTGAAGTTTCGAGTTTGTGAGGATTCATCCCCTGATTGCATTTCACGATAGTGGATCATTGAGTGCGATTAGAAACATTTGTCTTGAAATTTTACGATCAGCTTCATCCATATGCTTTATTTCATGACAACTGATGATTGAGCGTGGTCGGAAATGTTTGTTTGAAAGTTTTACACTCAGCTTCGTCCAGATGCCTTATTTCATGATAATGGATCATTCAACGTGATCGGAAACATTTGTTTCAAAATTTTACGCTCCATTTCATCTAGATGCTTTGTTTCATGGTATTGCATCATCCAGTGCGATCGGAAACATTTGTTTTACAATTTTACACTCAGTTTCATCTAGATGCTTTGTTTCATGGTAACGAATCACTGCGTGCAATCAGAAACATTTGTTTTAAAATTTTACGCTTAGATGTGCCTGGGGGCTTTATTTCGTGATAATGAAATGCTGTGTGTGATTGGGAACATTTGTTTTAAGATTTTATGCACGATTTCATCTAGATGCTTTTTTTCACGATGATGGATCACCCGGCACGATTGGAAACAACTGCCTTGAAATCTTACGCTCAGCTTCATCTAGATGCTCTATTTCACGATAATAGATGATTGAGCATGATTGGAAGCATTCGTTTTAAGATTTGATGCTTAGTTTCATCTTGGTGCAGGATCGTGTAAGGGCAATCTTGCGTCACCCAAAATTGATGTCTTTTGTTTTCACCTCTTTCAAAGATTTGTGTTTTTGGACACCCATCTGCGCAGCTAACAATCCAGAACCTTCAAAGTTTCCAACGAGCTAAGGATACCCCACTTACTATTTTTAGTAAGTCTTGGCGGAGAAGCGGTTGACCCCAAGATTTTCCCCAGAGATTCGAAATAGTCAAATAAGCACTCTCAGTAGATCTCATCTCAAGATCGTGTCTGGATTTCAAGATATTGAAGTTTCGAGTTTGTGAGGACTCATCCCCTGATTGCATTTCACGATAGTGGATCATTGAGTGCGATCGGAAATATTTTATCTTGAAATTTTACGATCGGCTTCGTCCATATGCTTTATTTCACAACAACTAATGATTAAGCGTGGTCAGAAATGTTAGTTTGAAAGTTTTACGTCCAGCTTCGTCCAGATGCCTTATGTCATGATAATGGATCATTCGACGTGATCAGAAACATTTGTTTCAAAATTTTATGCTCAGTTTCATCTAGATCCTTTGTTTCATGGTATTGCATCATTCAGTACGATTGAAAACATTCATTTTACAATTTTACACTCAATTTTGTCTAGATGCTTTGTTTCGTGATAACGAATTGCTGCGTGCAATCGCAAACGTTTGTTTTAAAATTTTACGCTTAGATGTGCCTGGGTGCTTTATTTCACGATAACGAAATGCTGTGTGTGATCGGAAACATTTGTTTCAAGATTTTATGCACGATTTCATCTAGATGCTTTGTTTCACGATGATGTATCATTCGGTACGATTGGAAACAACTATGTTGAAATCTTACACTCAGCTTCGTCTAGATGCTCTATTTCACGATAATAGATGATTGAGCATGATCGAAAGCATTCGTTTTAAGATTTGACACTTAGTTTCAACTTGGTGCAGGAGCATGTAAGGGCAATCTTGCGACACCCAAAATTGATGTCTTTTATTTTCACCTCTTTCCAAGATTTGTGTTTTTGGACACCCATTTGTGCGAATAACTATCCAGGACCTTCAAAGTTTCCAATAGGCTAAGGATACCCCACTTATTATTTTTAGTAAGTCTTGCCGGAGAAGCGGTTGACCCCAAGATTTTCCCCAGAGCTTTGGAATAGTCAAATAAGCACTCTCAGTAGATCTCATCTCAAGATCGCGTCTGGATTTCAAGATATTGAAGTTTCAAGTTTCTGAGGATTCATCCCCTGATTGCATTTCACGATAGTCGATCATTGAGTGTGATCGGAAACATTTTGTCTCAAAATTTTACGATCGGCTTCGTCCATATGCTCTATTTCACGACAACTGATGATTGAGCATGGTCAAAAATGTTCGTTTGAAAGTTTTACGCTCAGCTTCGTCCAGATGCCTTATTTCACGATAATGGATCATTCGAAGTGATCGGAAACATTTGTTTCAAAATTTTAGGCTCGATTTGATCTAGATGCTTTGTTTCGTGGTATTGCATCATTCAGTGTGATTGGAAACATTCATTTTACAATTTTACATTTAGTTTCGTCTAGTTGCTTTGTTTTGTGATAACAAATCGCTGCGTGCGATCGGAAACGTTTGTTTTAAAATTTTATGCTTAGATGTGACTGGGTGCTTTTTTTCATGATAACGAAACGTTGTGTTTGATCAGAAACATTTGTTTTAAGATTTTATGCGCTGTTTCATCTAGATGCTTTGTCTCACGATGATGGATCATTCGGCACAATTGGAAACAACTCCCTTGAAATCTTACACTCAGCTTCGTCTAGATGCTCTATTTCACGATAATAGATGATTGAGCATGATCGGAAGCATTCATTTTAAGATTTGATGCTTAGTTTCATCTTGGTGCAGGAGCATGTAAGGGCAATCTTGCGTCACCCAAAATTGATGTCTTTTGTTTTCACCTCTTTCCAAGATTTGTGCTTTTGGACACCCATTTGCACGAATAACGATGCAGGACCTTCAAAGTTTCCAACGGGCTAAGGATACCCCACTTACTATTTTTAGTAAGTCTTCCTCGAGAAGCGGTTGACCCGAAGATTTCCCCCAGAGCTTCAAAATAGTCAAATAAGCACTCTCGGTAGATCTCATCTCAAGATCGCGTCTAGATTTCAAGATATTGAAGTTTCAAGTTTGTGAGGATTCATCCCCTGATTGCATTTCACGATAGTGGATCATTGAGTGCGATTGGAAACATTTGTCTTGAAATTTTACGATCGGCTTCGTCCATATGCTTTATTTCATGACAACTGATGATTAAGCGTGGTCAGAAAGGTTCATTTGAAAGTTTTACGCTCAACTTCATCCAGATGCCTTATTTCATGATAATGGATCATTCGACGTGATCAGAAACATTTGTTTTAAAATCTTATACTCGGTTTCATATAGATGCTTTGTTTCGTGGTATTGCATCATTCAGTGCGATTGGAAACATTCATTTTACAATTTTACACTCAGTTTCGTCTAGTTGCTTTGTTCGTGATAACGAATCGCTGCGTGCGATCGGAAACGTTTGTTTTAAAATTTTACACTTAGATGTGACTGGGTGCTTTATTTCTCGATAACGAAACACTGTGTGTGATCGAAAACATTTGTTTTAAGATTTTATGCGCGGTTTCATCTAGATGCTTTGATTCACGATGATGGATCATTCGGCACGATTGGAAACAACTACCTTGAAATCTTACGGTCAGCTTCGTCTAGATGCTCTATTTCACGATAATAAATGATTGAGCATGATCGGAAGCATTCATTTTAAGATTTGACGCTTAGTTTCATCTTGGTGCAGGAGCATGTAAGGGCAATATTGCGTCACCCAAAATTGATGTCTTTTGTTTTCACCTCTTTCCAAGATTTGTGTTTTTGGACACCCATTTGCGCGAATAACGATCCAGGACCTTCAAAGTTTCCAACGGGCTAAGGATACCCCACTTACTATTTTAAGTAAGTCTTGCCGGAGAAGCGGTCGACCCCAAGATTTTCCCCAGAGCTTCGGAAGAGTCAAATAAGCACTCTCGGTAGATCTCATCTCAAGATCGTGTCTGGATTTTAAGATATTGAATTTTCAAATTTGTGTGGATTCGTCCCCTGATTGCATTTCACAATAGTGGATCATTGAGTGCGATCAGAAACATTTTGTCTTGAAATTTTATGATCGGCTTCGTCCATATGCTTTATTTCACGACAGCTGATGATTGAGCGTGGTCAAAAATGTTCGTTTGAAAGTTTTACTCTCAGCTTCGTCCAGATGCCTTATTTCATGATAATGGATCATTCGACGTGATCGGAAGCATTTGTTTTAGAATTTTATGCTCGGTTTCATCTAGATGCTTTGTTTCACGATGATGGATCATTCGGCACGATTGGAAAAAACTACCTTGAAATCTTATGCTCAGCTTCGTCTAGATGCTCTATTTCACGATAATAGATGATTGAGCATGATCAGAAGCATTCGTTTTAACATTTGATGCTTAGTTTCATCTTGGTGTAGGAGCATGTAAGGGCAATCTTCCGTCACCCAAAATTGATGTCTTTTGTTTTCACATCTTTCCAAGATTTGTGTTTTTGGACACCCATTTGCACGTATAACAATCCAGGACCTTCAAAGTTTCCAACGGGCTAAGGATACCCCAATTACTAATTTTAGTAAGTGTTGCCGGAGAAGCGGTTGACCCCAAGATTTTCCCCAGAGGTTTGGAATAGTCAAATAAGCACTCTCAGTAGATCTCATCTCAAGATTGCCTCTGGATTTCAAGATATTGAAGTTTTGAGTTTGTGAGGATTCATCCCCTGATTGAATTTCATGATAGTGGATCATTGAGTGCGATTGGAAACATTTGTCTTGAAATTTTACTATCGGCTTATTCCATATGCTTTCTTTCACGACAACTAATGATTGAGCATGGTTGGAAATGTTCATTTGAAAGTTTTACGCTCAACTTCGTCTAGATGCCTTATTTCACGATAATGGATCATTTGACGTGATCGGAAGCATTTGTTTCAGAATTTTATGCTTGGTTTCATCTAGATGCTTTGTTTCGTGGTATTGCATCATTCAGTGTGATAGGAAACATTCATTTTACAATTTTACACTCAGTTTCGTCTAGATGCTTTGTTTCATGATAACAAATTGCTGTGTGCGATCGGAAACGTTTGTTTTAAAATTTTACACTTAGATGTGCCTGGGTGCTTTATTTCGCAATAACGAAACGCTGTGTGTGATCGGAAACATTTGTTTTAAGATTGGAAACAACTGCCTTGAAATCTTACACTCAGCTTCGTCTAGATGCTCTATTTCATGATAATAGATGATTGAGCATGATCGGAAGCATTCGTTTTAAGATTTGACGCTTAGTTTCATCTTGGTGCAGGAGCATGTAAGGGCAATCTTGCATCACCCAAAGTTGATGTCTTTTGTTTTCACATCTTGCCAAGATTTGTGTTTTTAGACACCCATTTGAGCGAGTAACGATCCAGGACCTTCAACGTTTCCAACGGGCTAAGGATACCCCACTTACTATTTTAAGTAAGTCTCACCGGAGAAGCGGTTGACCCCAAGATTTTCCCCAGAGCTTCGGAATAGTCAAATAAGCACTCTCGGTAGATCTCATCTCAAGATCGCCTCTGGATTTAAAGATATTGAAGTTTTGAGTTTGTGAGGATTCATCCCCTGATTGCATTTCACGATAGTGGATCATTGAGTGCGATTAGAAACATTTCTCTTTAAATTTTACGATCGGCTTATTACATATGCTTTCTTTCACGACAGCTAATGATTGAGCCTAGTCGGAAACGTTCGTTTGAAAGTTTTACACTCAGCTTCATCCAGATTCCTTATTTCATGATAATGGATCATTCGACATGATTGGAAACATTTGTTTCAAAATTTTACGATCGGTTCCATCTAGATGCTTTGTTTCGTGGTATTGCATCATTCAGCTTCGTCCAGATGCCTTATTTCATGATAATGGATCATTCGACATGATCAGAAGCATTTGTTTCAGAATTTTATGCTCGATTTCATCTAGATGCTTTGTTTCACGATGATGGATCATTTGGCACGATTGGAAACAACTGCCTTGAAATCTTACGCTCAGCTTCGTCTAGATGCTCTATTTCACGATAATAGATGATTGAGCATGATTAGAAGCATTCGTTTTAAGATTTTACGCTTAGTTTCATCTCGGTGCAGGAGCATGTAAGGGCAATCTTGCGTCACCCAAAATTGATGTCTTTTATTTTCACCTCTTTCAAAGATTTGTGTTTTTGGACACCCATTTGCGTGAATAACGATCCAGGACCTTCAAAGTTTCCAACGGGTTAAGAATACCCCAATTACTATTTTTAGTAAGTCTCGCCGGAGAAGCGGTTGACCCCAAGATTTTCCCAAGAGCTTCGAAATAGTCAAATAAGCACTCTCGATAGATCTCATCTCAAAATCACCTCTGGATTTCAAGATATTGAAGTTTTGAGTTTGTGAGGATTCATCCCCTGATTGCATTTCACGATAGTGGATCATTGAGTGCGATCAGAAACATTTTGTCTTGAAATTTTACGATCGGCTTCGTCCATATGCTTTATTTCACTACAACTGATGATTGAGCGTGGTCGAAAATGTTCATTTGAATGTTTTACGCTCAGCTTCGTCTAGATGCCTTATTTCATGATAATGGATCATTCGACGTGATCGGAAACATTTGTTTCAAAATTTTACACTCGATTTGATCTAGATGCTTTGTTTCATGGTATTGCATCATTTAGTGCGATCAAAAACATTTGTTTTACAATTTTACACTCAGTTTTGTCTAGATGCTTTGTTTCGTGATAACGAATCGCTGCGCGCGATCGGAAACGTTTGTTTTAAAATTTTACACTTAGATGTGCCTGGGTGGTTTATTTCACGCGATAACGAAATGTTGTGTGTGATCAGAAACATTTGTTTTAAGATTTTATGCGCGGTTTCATCTAGATGCTTTGTTTCACGATAATGGATCGTTCGACACGATTGGAAACAACTACCTTGAAACCGTACTCTCAGCTTCGTCTAGATGCTTTATTTCTCAATAATAGACGATTGAGCATGATCAGAAGCGTTCATTTTAAGATTTGACACTTAGTTTCATCTTGGTGCAGGAGCATGTAAGGGCAATCTTGCGTCAGCCAAAATTGATGTCTTTTGTTTTCACTTCTTTCCAAGATTTGTGTTTTTGGACACCCATTTGTGCGAATAACGATCCAGGACCTTCCAAGTTTCCAACGGGCTAAGGATACCCCACTTACTATTTTTAGTAAGTCTTGCCGAAGAAGCGGTTGACCCCAAGATTTTCCCCAGAGATTCAGAATAGTCAAATAAGCACTCTCGGTAGATCTCATCTCAAGATCACGTTTGTATTTCAAGATATTGAATTTTGGAGTTTGTGAGGATTCATCCCCTGATTGCATTTTATGAGAGTGGATCATTGAGTGCGATCGGAGCATTTGTCTTGAAATTTTACGTTCGGCTTCATCCATATGCTTTATTTCAGCACAACTGATGATTGAGCGTGATCAGAAACGTTCGTTTGAAAGTTTTACTCTCAGCTTCGTCCAGATGCCTTATTTCATGATAATGGATCATTAGACGTGATCGAAAACATTTGTTTCAAAATTTTGTGCTCAGTTTCTTCTAGATGCTTTATTTCATGGCATTGCATCATTCAGTGCGATCAGAAACATTCGTTTTACAATTTTACACTCAATTTCGTCTAGATGCTTTGTTTCGTGATAACGAATCACTGCGTGTGATCGAAAATATTTGTTTTAATATTTTATGCTTGGATGTGCCTGGGTGCTTTATTTCACGTGATAACAAAACATTGTGTGTGATCAGAAACATTTGTTTTAAGATTTTATGTGCGGTTTCAACTAGATGCTTTGTTTCACGATAATGGATCATTCGACACGATTGGAAACAATTGCCTTGAAATCTTATGCTCAGCTTCGTCTAGATGCTTTATTTCACGATAATAGATGATTGAGCATGATCAGAAGCATTTGTTTTAGGATTTGACGCTTAGTTTCATCTTGGTGCAGGAGTATGTAAGGGAAATCTTGCATCGCCCAAAATTGATGTCTTTTGTTTTCACTTCTTTCCAAGATTTGTGTTTTTGGACACCCATTTGTGCGAATAACGATCCTGGACCTTCAAAGTTTCCAACGAGCTAAGGATACCCCACTTACTATTTTTAGTAAGTCTTGCCAGAGAAGCGCTTGACCCCAAGATTTTTCCCAGAGCTTCGAAATAGTCAAACAAGCACTCTCGGTAGATCTCATCTCAAGATCGCGTATGGATTTCAAGATATTGAAGTTTCAAGTTTGTGAGGATTCATCCCCTGATTACATTTCATGAGAGTGGATCATTGAGTGCGATTAGAAACATTTGTCTAGAAATTTTACGATCGGCTTAATCCATATGCTTGAGCGTGATCGGAAACATTCATTTGAAAGTTTTATGCTCAGCTTCGTCCAGATGCCTTATTTCATGATAATGGATCATTCAACGTGATCGGAAACATTTGTTTCAAAATTTTATGGTTGGTTTCATCTACATACTTTATTTCATGGTATTGCATCATTCAATGCGATCGGAAACATTCATTTTACAATGTTACACTCAGTTTTGTCTAGATGCTTTGTTTTGTGATAACGAATCACTGTGTGCGATCGGAAATGTTTGTTTTAAAATTTTACGCTTAGAAGTGCCAGGGTGCTTTATTTCGCACGATGACGAAACATTGTGTGTGATCAGAAACATTTGTTTTAAGATTTTATGGGCAGTTTCATCTAGATGCTTTGTTTCACGATAATGGATCATTCGGCATGATTGGAAACAACTGCCTTGAAATCTTACACTCAGCTTCGTCTACATGCTTTATTTCATGATAATAGATGATTGAGCATGATCGGAAGCATTCGTTTTAGGATTTGACGCTTAGTTTCATCTTGGTGCAGGAGCATGTAAGGGCAATCTTGTGTCACGCAAAATTAATATCTTTTGTTTTCACTTCTTTCCAAGGTTTGTGTTTTTGGACACCCATTTGCGCGAATAACGATCCAGGACCTTCAAAGTTTCTAATGGGCTAAGGATACCCCACTTACTATTTTTAGTAAGTCTTGCCGGAGAAGCGGTTGACCCCAAGATTTTCCCCAGAGCTTCGGAATAGTCAAATAAGCACTCTCAGTAGATCTCATCTCAAGATCACGTCTGGATTTCAAGATATTGAAATTTCAGGTTTGTGAGAATTCATGCCCTGATTGTATTTCATGAGAGTGGATCATTGAGTGTGATCGGAAACATTTGTCTTTAAATATTACGATCGGCTTCGTCCATATGCTTTATTTCATGACAACTGATAATTGAGCGTGATCGGAAACATTCATTTGAAAGTTTTATGCCCAGCTTCATCCAGATGCCTTATTTCATGATAATGGATCGTTCGATGTGATCGGAAACATTTGTTTCAAAATTTTGCACTTGATTTCATCTAGATGCTTTATTTCATGGTATTACATTATTCAGTGCAATTGGAAACATTCATTTTACAATTTTACACTCAGTTTCGTCTAGATGCTTTGTTTCGTGATAATGAATCGCTGCGTGTGATCAGAAACGTTTGTTTTAGAATTTTACACTTAGATGTGCCTGGGTGGTTTATTTCACGATAACGAAACGTTGTGTGTGATCAAAAACATTTGTTATAAGATTTTATGCGCGGTTTCATCTAGATGCTTTGTTTCACGATAATGGATCATTCGGCACGATTGGAACAACTGCCTTGAAATCTTACGCTCAACTTCGTCTAGATGCTCTATTTCATGATAATAGATGTTGAGCATGATCAGAAACATTCGTTTTAAGATTTGACGCTTAGTTTCATCTTGGTGCAGGAGCATATAAGGGCAATCTTGCGTCACCCAAAATTGATGTCTTTTGTTCTCACTTCTTTCCAAGATTTGTGTTTTTGAACACCCATATGCATGAATAATGATCCAGGACCTTCAAATTTTCCAATGGGCTAAGGATACCCCACTTACTCTTTTTAGTAAGTCTTGCTGGAGAAGTGATTGACCTCAAGATTTTCCCCAGAGCTTCAGAATAGTCAAATAATCACTGTCGATAGATCTCATCTCAAGATCGCATCTGGATTTCAAGATATTGAAGTTTCAAGTTTGTGAGGATTCATCCCTTGATTGCATTTCACGATAGTGGATCATTGAGTGCGATCGGAAACATTTTGTCTTAAAATTTTATGATCAGCTTCGTCCATATGCTTTATTTCACAACAACTGATGATTGAGCATGGTCAGAGATGTTCGTTTGAAAGTTTTACACTCAGCTTCATCCAGATGCCTTATTTCATGATAATGGATCATCTGACGTGATCGGAAACATTTGTTTCTAAATTTTATGCTCGGTTTCATCTAGATGCTTTATTTCATGGTATTACATCATTCAGTACGATTGAAAACATTTTTGTTTTACAATTTTACACTTAGTTTCATCTAGATGCTTTGTTTCGTGATAATGAATCGCTGCGTGCGATCAGAAACGTTTGTTTTAAAATTTTACGCTTAGAAATGTTTAAGTGTGGTCAGAAATGTTCATTTGAGAGTTTTACGCTCAGCTTCGTCTAGATGCCTTATTTCATGATAATGGATCATTCAACGTGATCAGAAACATTTGTTTCAAAATTTTACGCTCGGTTTCATCTAGATGTGCTTTATTTCGTGGTATTGCATCATTCAGTGCGATCGGAAACATTCGTTTTACAATTTTACACTCAGTTTCGTCTAGATGCTTTGTTTGGTGATAACGAATTGCCGCGTGCGATTGGAAACATTTGTTTTAAAATTTTACGCTTAGATGTGCCTAGGTGTTGCTTTATTTCGTGATAACGAAATGCTGTGTGTGATCGGAAACATTTGTTTTAAGATTTTATGTGCAGTTTCATCTAGATGCTTTGTTTCACGATGATGGATCATTTGGCACGATTGGAAACAACTGCCTTGAAATCTTATGCTCAGCTTCGTCTAGATGCTTTATTTTGTGATAATAGATGATTGAGCATGATCGGAAGCATTTGTTTTAGCATTTGACACTTAGTTTCATCTTGGTGCAGGAGCATGTAAGGGCAATCTTGCGTCACCCAAAATTGATGTCTTTTATTTTTACTTCTTTCCAAGATTTGGTGTTTTTGGACACCCATTTGCACAAATACCGATCCAGGACCTTCAAAATTTCCAACGGGCTAAGGATACCCCACTTACTATTTTTAGTAAGTCTTGTCAGAGAAGCGGTTGACCCCAAGATTTTCCCCTGAGCTTCAGAATAGTCAAATAAGCATTCTCGGTAGATCTCATATGCTTTATTTCATGACAACTGATGATTGAGAGCGATCAAAAATGTTCGTTTGAAAGTTTTACGCTCAGCTTCATCCAGATGCTTTATTTCATGATAATGGATCATTTAATATGATCGAAAACATTTGTTTCAAAATTTTGTGCTCGGTTTCATCTAGATGCTTTATTTCATGATATTTCATCATTCAGTGCGATTGGAAACATTTGTTTTACAATTTTACACTCAGTTTCATCTAGATGCTTTGTTTTGTGATAACGAATCACTGCGTGCGATCCAGAACCTTCAAAGCTTCCAACGGGCTAAGGATACCCCACTTACTATTTTTAGTAAGTCTTGCCGGAGAAGCGGTTGACCCCAGGATTTTCCCCAGAGCTTCAGAATATTCAAATAAGCACTCTCAGTAGATCTCATCTCAAGATTGTGTCTGGGTTTCAAGATATTGAAGTTTCAGGTTTGTGAGGATTCATCCCCTGATTGCATTTCATGAGACTGGATCATTGAGTGTGATCGGAAACATTTGTCTTGAAATTTTACAATCGGCTTCATCCATATGCTTTATTTCACGATAATTGATTATTGAGCCTAATCAGAAATGTTCGTTTGAAAGTTTTACGCTCAGCTTCGTCCAGATGCCTTATTTCATGATAATGGATCATTCGACATGATCGAAAACATTTGTTTCAAAATTTTGTACTTGGTTTCATCTAGATGCTTTATTTCATGGTATTGCATCATTCAGTGTGATCAGAAACATTCATTTTACAATTTTACACTCAGTTTCGTATAGATGCTTTGTTTCGTGATAACGAATCACTGCGTACGATCGAAAACGTTTGTTTTAAAATTTTAGGCTTAGATGTGCCAGGGTGCTTTATTTCGCGCGATAACAAAACGTTGTGTGTGATTGGAAACATTTGTTTTAAGATTTTATGCACGATTTCATCTAGATGCTTTGTTTCATGATAATGGATCATTCGGCACGATTGGAAACAACTACCTTGAAATCTTACGCTCAGCTTCGTCTAGATGCCTTATTTCATGATAATAGATGATTGAGCATGATCGGAAGCATTCATTTTAGGATTTGACGCTTAGTTTCATCTTGGTGCAGGAGCATGTAAGGGCAATCTTGCGTCACCCAAAATTGATGTCTTTTGTTTTCACTTCTTCCCAAGGTTTGTGTTTTTGGACACCCATTTGCGCGAATAACGATCCAGGACCTTCAAAGTTTCCAATGGGCTAAGGATACCCCACTTACTATTTATAGTAGGTCTTGCTGGAGAAGCGGTTGACCCCAAGATTTTCCCAAGAGCTTCGGAATAGTCAAATAAGCACTCTCGGTAGATCTCATCTCAAGATCGTGTCTGGATTTCAAGATATTGAAGTTTCGAGTTTGTGAGGATTCATCCCCTTATTGCATTTCATGACAGTTGATCATTGAGTGCCATCAGAAACATTTGTCTTGAAATTTTACGATCGGCTTCGTCCATATGCTTTATTTCATGACAACTGATGATTGAGCGTGATCAGAAATGTTCGTTTGAAAGTTTTACGCTCAGCTTCGTCCAGATGCCTTATTTCATGATAATGCATCATTCGACATGATCAGAAACATTTGTTTCAAAATTTTGCGCTCAGTTTTATCTAGATGCTTTATTTCATGGTATTGCATCATTCAGTGCGATCAAAAATATTTGTTTTACAATTTTACACTCAGTTTCGTCTAGATGCTTTGTTTCATGATAACGAATTGCTGCGTGCAATCAGAAACATTTGTTTTAAAATTTTACACTTAGATGTGCCTGGATGCTTTATTTTGCGTGATAACGAAACGTTGTGTGTGATCGGAAACATTTGTTTTAAGATTTTATGCGCGGTTTCATCTAGATGCTTTGTTTCACAATAATAGATCATTTGGCATGATTTGAAACAACTGCCTTGAAATCTTACGCTCAGCTTCATCTAGATGCTTTATTTCATGATAATAGATGATTGAGCATGATCGGAAGCATTTGTTTTAGGATTTGACGCTTAGTTTCATCTTGGTGCAGTAGCATGTAAGGGCAATCTTGCATCACCCAAAATTGATGTCCTTTGTTATCACTTCTTTCCAAGATTTGTGTTTTTGGACACCCATTTTTGCGAATAACGATCCAAGACCTTCAAAGTTTCCAATGGGCTAAGGATACCCCACCTACTATTTTTAGTAAGTCTTGCCGGAGAAGCGGTTGACCCCAAGATTTTCCCCAGAGCTTCGGAATAGTCAAATAAGCAATCTCGGTAGCTCTCATCTCAAGATCGCGTATGGATTTCAAGATATTCAAGTTTCGAGTTTGTGAGGATTCATCCCCTGATTGCATATCATGAGATGGATCATTGAGTGCGATCGGAAACATTTGTCTTGAAATTTTACGATCAGCTTCATCCATATGCTTTATTTCACGACAACTGATGATTTAGCGTGATCAGAAACGTTCGTTTGAAAGTTTTACGCTCAGCTTCGTCCAGATGCCTTATTTCATGATAATGGATCATTCGACATGATCAGAAACATTTGTTTCAAAATTTTGCGCTCGGTTTCATCTAGATGCTTTATTTCATGGTATTACATCATTCAATGCGATCGGAAACATTCGTTTTACAATTTTACACTTAGTTTCGTCTAGATGCTTTGTTTCATGATAACGAATCGCTACGTGCGATCAGAAATGTTTGTTTTAAAATTTTATGCTTAGAAGTCCCTGGGTGCTTTATTTCGTGCGATAACGAAACATTGTGTGTGATCGTAAACATTTGTTTTAAGATTTTATGGGAAGTTTCATCTAGATGCTTTGTTTCACGATAATGGATCATTCGGCACGATTGGAAACAACTGCCTTGAAATCTTATGCTCAGCTTCGTCTAGATGCTTTATTTTATGATAATAGATGATTGAGGATGATCGGAAGCATTCGTTTTAGGATTTGACGCTTAGTTTCATCTTGGTGTAGGAGCATGTAAGGGCAATCTTGCATCACCCAAAATTGATGTCTTTTGTTTTCACTTCTTTCCAAGGTTTGTGTTTTTGGACACCCATTTGCGCGAATAACAATCCAGGACCTTCAAAGTTTCCAACGGGCTAAGAATACCCCACTTACTATTTTTAGTAAGTCTTGCCAAAGAAGCTATCGACCCCAACATTTTCTCCAAAGCTTCAGAATAGTCAAATAAGCATTCTCGATAGATCTCATCTTAAGATCGCATCTGGATTTCAAGATATTGAAATTTTGAGTTTGTGAGGATTCATGCCCTGATTGCATTTCATGAGAGTGGATCATTGAGTGCGATCGGAAATATTTGTCTTAAAATTTTGCGATCGGCTTAATCCATATGCTTTATTTCACGACAACTGATGATTGAGCACGATCAAAAACGTCTGTTTGAAAGTTTTACGCTCAGCTTCGTCCAGATGCCTTATTTCATGATAATGGATCGTTCGATGTGATCGGAAACATTTGTTTCAAAATTTTGCGCTCGATTTCATCTAGATGCTTTATTTCATGGTATTGCATCATTCAGTGCAATTGGAAACATTCATTTTAAAATTTTACACTTAGTTTTGTCTAGATGCTTTGTTTCGTGATAACGAATCGCTGCGTGCGATTGTTTTAAAATTTTATGCTTAGATGTGCCTGGCTGGTTTATTTCACATGATAACGAAACGTTGTGTGTGATCAGAAACATTTGTTTCAAGATTTTATGCACGGTTTCATCTAGATGCTTTGTTTCACGATAATGGATCATTCGGCATGATTGGAAACAACTGCCTTGAAATCTTACACTCAGCTTCGTCTAGATGCTCTATTTCACGATAATAGAGGATTGAGCATGATCGGAAGCATTCGTTTTAGGATTTGATGCTTAGTTTCATCTTGGTGCAGGAGCATGTAAGGGCAATCTTGGGTCACCCAAAATTGAAGTCTTTTCTTTTAACTTCTTTCCAAGATTTGTGTTTTTGGACACCCATTTTCGCGAATAACGATCCAGGACCTTCAAAGTTTCCAACGGGCTAAGGATAGCCCACTTACTAATTTTAGTAAGTCTTGCCGAAGAAGCAGTTGACCCCAAGATTTTCCCTAGAGATTCAGAATAGTCAAATAAGCACTCTCGGTAGATCTCATCTCAAGATCGCCTCTAGATTTCAAGATATTGAAATTTCATGTTTGTGAGGATTCCTCCCCTAATTGCATTTCATGAGAGTGGATCATTGAGTGCGATCGAAAACATTTGTCCTGAAACTTTACGATCGGCTTCGTCCATATACTTTATTTCACGACAACTGATAATTGAGCGTGGTTGAAAATGTTCGTTTGAAAGTTTTATGCCCAGCTTCGTCCAGATGCCTTATTTCATGATAATGGATCATTCGACGTGATCGGAAACATTTGTTTCAAAATTTTGTGCTCGGTTTCATCTAGATGCTTTATTTCATGGTATTACATCATTCAGTGTGATCAGAAACATTCGTTTTACAATTTTACACTCAGTTTCGTCTAGATGCTTTGTTTCGTGATAACGAATCGCTGCGTGTGATTGGAAACATTTGTTTTAATATTTTATGTTTGGATGTGCCTGGGTGCTTTATTTCGCGTGATAACGAAACATTGTGTGTGATCGAAAACATGTGTTTTAAGATTTTATGCGCCGTTTCATCTAGATGCTTTGTTTCACGATAATGGATCATTCAGTACGATTGGAAACAACTACCTTGAAATCTTATGCTCAGCTTCATCTAGATGCTTTATTTCACGATAATAGATGATTGAGCATGATTGGAAGCATTTATTTTAGGATTTGACGCTTAGTTTCATCTTGGTGCAGGAGCATGTAAGGGCAATCTTGCATCACCAAAAAATGATGTCTTTATTTTTCACTTCTTTCCAAGATTTGTGTTTTTGGACACCCATTTGTGCGAATAACAATCCAGGACCTGTAAACTTTCCAACGGGCTAAGGATACCCTACTTAATATTTTTAGTAAGTCTTGGCGGAGAAGCGGTTGACCCCAAGATTTTCCCCAGAGCTTCGAAATAGTCAAATAAGCACTCTCGGTAGATCTCATCTCAAGATCGCGTATGGATTTCAAGATATTGAAGTTTCGAGTTTGTGAGGATTCATCCCTTGATTGCATTTCATGAGAGTGGATCATTGAGTAGGATCAGAAACATTTGTCTTGAAATTTTACGATCGGCTTCATCCATATGCTTTATTTCACGACAACTGATGATTGAGCGTGATTGGAAACATTCATTTGAAAGTTTTATGCTCAGCTTCGTCCAGATGCCTTATTTCATGATAATGGATTATTCGACGTGATCGGAAACATTTGTTTCAAAATTTCGTGCTTGGTTTCATCTAGATGCTTTATTTCATGGTATTGCATCATTCAGTGCGATCGAAAACATTAATTTTACAATTTTACACTCAGTTTCGTCTAGATGCTTTGTTTCATGATAACGAATCGCTGCGTGTGATCAGAAACATTTGTTTTGAAATTTAGGATTTGACGCTTAGTTTCATCTTGATGCATGAGCATGTAAGGGCAATCTTTCGTCAACCAAAATTGATGCCTTTTCTTTTCACTTCTTTCCAAGATTTGTATTTTTGGACACCCATTTGTGCGAATAATGATCTAGGACCTACAAAGTTTCCAATGGGCTAAGGATACCCCACTTACTATTTTTAGTAAGTCTTGCCAGAGAAGTGGTTGACCCCAAGATTTTCCCCAGAGCTTCGGAATAGTCAAATAAGCACTCTCGGTAGATCTCATCTCAGGATCATGTCTGGATTTCAACATATTGAAGTTTCAAGTTTGTGAGGATTCATCCCTTGATTGCATTTCACGATAGTGGATCGTTGAGTGTGATCGACAACATTTTTCTCTAAATTTTGTGATTGACTTCATCCATATGCTTTATTTCATGACAACTGATGATTGAGCGTGGTCAAAAACATTCGTTTGAAAGTTTTATGCTCAGCATCATCCAGATGCCTTATTTCATGATAATGGATCATTCAACATGATCGGAAACATTTGTTTCAAAATTTTATGCTCGATTTCATCTAGATGTGCTTTATTTCATGGTATTGCATCATTCAGTGCGATCAGAAACATTCGTTTTACAATTTTACACTCAGTTTCGTCTAGATGGTTTGTTTCGTGATAACGAATTGCTGCATACGATCGGAAACATTTGTTTTAAAATTTTACGCTTAGATGTGCCTGGGTGCTTTATTTTGCGATAACGAAACACTGTGTGTGATCGGAAACATTTGTTTTAAGATTTTATCCATGGTTTCATCTCGATGCTTTGTTTCATGATAATGGATCATTCGGCACGACTGGAAACAACTGCCTTGAAATCTTACGCTCAGCTTGGTCTAGATGCTTTATTTCACGATAATAGATGATTGGGCATGATCTTCCGACCACGCTCAATCACTAGTTGTCGTGAAATAAACCATATGGACGAAGCCAATCGTAAAATTTCAAGACAAATGTTTTCGATTGCACTGAATGATCCACTATCGTGAAATGCAATCAGGGGATGAATCCTCACAATCTTGAAACTTCAATATCTTGAAATCTAGACGCGATCTTGAGATGAGATCTACCGAGAGTGCTTATTTGACTATTTTGAAGCTCTGGGGAAAATCTTGGGGTCAACCGCTTCTCCAGCAAGACTTACTAAAAATAGTAAGTGGGGTATCCTTAGCCCATTGGAAACATTCAAGGTCCTGGATTGTTATTCGAGCAAATGGGTGTCCGAAAACACAAATCTTGGAAAGAAGTGAGAACAAAAGACATCAATTTTGGGTGACGCAAGATTGCCCTTACATGCTCCTGCACCAAGATGAAACTAAGCGTCAAATCTTAAAATGAATGAAAGTTTTAAAGTTTTGCGTTCAGCTTTGTCTAGATGCCTTATTTCATGATAATGGATCATTCGACATAATCAGAAACATTTGTTTCAAAATTTTACGCTCGATTTCATCTAGATGTGCATTATTTCATGGTATTGCATCATTCAATGCGATCGGAAACATTCATTTTACAATTTTAAACTCAGTTTCATCTAGATGCTTTGTTTCATGATAACGAATAGCTGCGTGCGATCAGAAATGTTTCTTTTAAAATTATACGCTTAGATGTGCCTGGGTGCTTTATTTCCCGATAACGAAACGCTGTGTGTGATCAGAAACACTTGTTTTAAGATTTTATGTGCAGTTTCATCTAGATGCCTTGTTTCACAATGATGGATCATTTGGCACGATTGGAAACAACTGCCTTGAAATCTTACGCTCAGCTTGGTCTAGATGCTCTATTTCATGATAATAGATGATTGAGCATCATCGGAAGCATTCGTTTTAAGATTTGATGCTTAGTTTCATCTTGGTGCAGGAGCATGTAAGGGCAATCTTGCGTCACGCAAAATTTATGTCTTTTGTTTTTTCCTCTTTCAAAGATTTGTGTTTTTGGACACCCATTTGTGTGAATAACGATCCAGGACCTTCAAAGTTTCCAACAGGATAATGATACCCCACTTACTATTTTTAGTAAGTCTTGCCAGAGAAGCGGTTGACCCCAAGATTTTCCCCAGAGCTTCGAAATAGTCAAATAAGCACTCTCGGTAGATCTCCTCTCAAGATCGCATCTGGATTTCAAGATATTGAAGTTTTGAATTTGTGAGGATTCATCCCCTGATTGCAATTCATGATAGTGGATCATTGAGTGTGATCAAAAACATTTGTCTTGAAATTTTACGATCGGCTTCGTCCATATGCTTTATTTCATGACAACTGATGATTGAGCGTGGTCAGAAATGTTCATTTGAAAGTTTTACGCTCAGCTTCGTCCAGATGCCTTATTTCATGATAATGGATCATTCGACGTGATCGGAAGCATTTGTTTCAAAATTTTACGCTCAGTTTCATCTAGATGCTGTGTTTCATGGTATTGCATCATTCAGTGCAATCGAAAACATTTGTTTTACAATTTTACACTCAGTTTCATCTAGATGCTTTCTTTTGTGTTAAAGAATTGCTGCGTGCGATCGGAAACGTTTGTTTTAAAATTTTAAGCTTAGATCTACCTGGGTGCTTTATTTCACGATAACAAAACTCTGTGTGTGATCAGAAACATTTGAAATCTTACGCTCAGCTTCGTCTAGATGCTCTATTTCAAGATAAGAGATGATTGAGCATGATCGGAAGCATTCGTTTTAAGATTTGACGCTTAGTTTCATCTTGGTGCAGGAGCATGTAAGGGCAATCTTGCATCACCCAAAATTGATGTCTTTTGTTTTCACCTCTTTCCAAGATTTGTGTTTTAGGAAACCCATTTACGTGAATAACAATCCAGGACCTTGAAAGTTTCCTACGGGCTAAGGATACCCAACTTACAATTTTTAGTAAGTCTCGTCGGAGAAGCGGTTGACCCCAAGATTTTCCCCAGAGCTTCAGAATAGTCAAATAAGCACTCTCGGTAGATCTCATCTAAAGATCGCGTCTGGATTTCAAGATATTGAAGTTTCAAGTTTGTGAGGATTCATCCCCTGATTGCATTTCACGATAGTGGATCATTCAGTGCGATCCGAAACATTTTTTATTGAAATTTTATGATCAGCTTCGTCCATATGCTTTATTTCACGACAACTGATGATTGAGCATGGTCGGAAACATTTGTTTGAAAGTTTTACATTCAGCTTCGTCCAAATGCCTTATTTCATGATAATGGATCATTCGACGTGATCGGAAACATTTGTTTCTAAATTTTATGTTCAGATTCATCTAGATGCTTTATTTCATGGTATTGCATCATTCAGTGCGATCAGAAACATTCATTTTACAATTTTAGACTCAGTTTTGTCTAGATGCTTTGTTTTGTGATAACGAATCACTGCGTTTGATCAGAAACGTTTGTTTTAAAAATTTACGCTTAGATGTGCCAGGGTGCTTTATTTCGTGCGATAATGAAATGTTGTGTGTGATCGGAAACATTTGTTTTAAGATTTTATGCGCGGTTTCATCTAAATGCTTTGTTTCACGATAATGGATCATTCGGCGCAACTGGAAACAACTACCTTGAAATCTTATGCTCAGCTTCGTCTAGATGCTTTATTTCATGATAATAGATGATTGGGCATAATTGGAAGCATTCGTTTTAAGAGTTATTTTTTTGGACACCCATTTGCGCGAATAACGATCCAGGACATTCAAAGTTTCCAATGGGCTAAGGATACGCCACTTACTATTTTTAGTAAGTCCTGCTGGAGAAGCGGTTGACCCCAAGATTTTCCCCAGAGCTTCGGAATAGTCAAATAAGCACTCTCGATAGATCTCATCTCAAGATCACGTCTGGATTTCAAGATATTGAAGTTTCAAGTTTGTGAGGATTCATCCCCTAATTGCATTTCACGATAGTGGATCATTGAGTGCGATCGGAAACATTTGTCTTGAAATTTTACGATTGGCTTCGTCCCTATGCTTTATTTCACGACAACTGATGATTGAGCGTGGTCAGAAACATTCGTTTGAAAGTTTTACACTCAACTTCGTCCAGATGCCTTATTTCATGATAATGGATCATTCAATGTGATCGAAAACATTTGTTTCAAAATTTTACGCTCAGTTTCGTCTAGATGTTCTTTATTTCGTGGTATTGCATCATTCAGTGCGATTGGAAACATTTGTTTTACAATTTTACACTCAGTTTCGTCCAGATGCTTTGTTTCGTGATAACGAATCGCTGCGTACGATCGAAAAATGTTTGTTTTAAAATTTTACATTTAGATGTGCCTGGGTGCTTTATTTCGCGATAATGAAACGCTGTGTGTGATCAGAAACATTTGTTTTAAGATTTTATGTGCAGTTTCATCTAGATGCTTTGTTTCATGATAATGGATCATTCGGCATGATTGGAAACAACTACCTTGAAATCTTACGCTAAGCTTCGTCTATTTGCTCTATTTCACGATAATAGATGATTGAGCATGATCGGAAACATTCATTTTAAGATTTGACGCTTAGTTTTATCTTGGTGCAGGAGCATGTAAGGACAAACTTGCATCACCCAAAATTCATGTCTTTTGTTTTCACTTCTTTCCAAGATTTGTGTTTTTGAACACCCATTTGCTCGAATAACGATCCAAGACCTTCAAAGTTTCCAAGGGGCTAAGGATACCACACTTACTATTTTTAGTAAGTCTTGCCGGAGAAGCGGTTGACCCCAAGATTTTCCCCAGAGCTTCGGAATAGACAAATAAGCACTCTCAGTAGATCTCATCTCAAGATCGCATCTGGATTTCAAGATATTGAAGTTTCAAGTTTGTGAGGATTCATCCCCTGATTGCATTTCACGATAGTGGATCATTGAGTGCGATCGGCTTCGTCCATATGCTTTATTTCACGACAACTGATGATTAAGTGTGGTCGAAAATGTTCGTTCGAAAGTTTTACGCTCAGCTTCGTCCAGATGCCTTATTTCGTGATAATGGATCATTCGACGTGATCGGAAACATTTGTTTCAAAATTTTATTCTCGGTTTCATCTAGATGCTTTGTTTCATGGTATTGCATCATTCAGTGCAATCGGAAACATTCATTTTACAATTTTACACTCAGTTTTGTCTAGATGCTTTGTTTTGTGATAATGAATCGCTACGTAAGATCGGAAACGTTTGTTTTAAAATTTTATGATTAGATGTGCCTGCGTGCTTTATTTCTCGATAACAAAATGCTGTGTGTGATCAAAAACATTTGTTTTAAGATTTTATGCGTGGTTTCATCTAGATGCTTTGTTTCACGATAATGGATCATTTGGCACGATTGGAAACAACTACCTTGAAATCTTACGCTCAGCTTCGTCTAGATGCTCTATTTCGCGATAATAGATGATTGAGCATGATCAGAAGCATTCGTTTTAAGATTTGATGCTTAGTTTCATCTTGGTGCAGGAGCATGTAAGGGCAATCTTGCGTCACCCAAAATTGATGTGTGTTATTTTCACTTCTTTCCAAGATTTGTGTTTTTGGACACCCATTTGCGTGAATAACGATCCAGGACCTTCAAAGTTTCCAACAGGCTAAGGATACCCCACTTACTATTTTTAGTAAGTCTTACCAGAGAAGCGGTTGACCCCAAGATTTTCCCCAGAGCTTTGAACTAGTCAATTAAGCACTGTCGGTAGATCTCATCTCAAGATCGCATCTGGATTTCAAGATATTGAAGTTTCAAGTTTGTGAGGATTCATCCCCTGATTGCATTTCACGATAGTGGATCATTGAGTGCGATCGGAAACATTTTGTCTTGAAATTTTACGATCGGCTTAATCCATATGCTTTATTTCACGACAACTGATGATTGAGCGTGGTGGGAAATGTTCGTTTGAAAGTTTTATGCTCAGCTTCGTCCAAATACCTTATTTCATGATAATTGATCATTCGACGTGATCAGAAACATTTTTTTCAAAATTTTACGCTTGGTTTCATCTAGATGCTTTGTTTCGTGGTATTGCATCATTCAGTGTGATCGGAAACATTTATTTTACAATTTTACACTCAGTTTCGTCTAGATACTTTGTTTTCTGATAACAAATCGCTGCGTACGATCAGAAACATTTGTTTTAAAATTTTATGCTTAGATGTGCCTGGCTGCTTTATTTCGCGATAACGAAATGCTGTGTGTGATCAGAAACATTTGTTTTAAGATTTTATGTGCGGTTTCATCTAGATGCTTTGTTCCACGATAATGGATCATTCGGCACGATTGGAAACAACTGCCTTTAAATCTTACGCTCAGCTTCATCTAGATGCTCTATTTCACGACAATAGATGATTGAGCATAATCGGAAACATTCATTTTAAGATTTGATGCTTAGTTTCATATTGGTGCAGGAGCATGTAAGGGCAATCTTGCGTCACCCAAAATTGATGTCTTTTGTTTTCACTTCTTTCCAAGATTTGTGTTTTTGGACACCCATTTGCGCGAATAACGATCCAGGACCTTCAAAGTTTCCAACGGGCTAAGGATACCCCACTTACTACTTTGAGTAAGTCTTGTCGAAGAAGCGGTTTACCCCAAGATTTTCCCCAGAGCTTCGGAATAGTCAAATAAGCATCTGGATTTCAAGATATTGAAGTTTCAAGTTTGTGATGATTCATCCCTTAATTGCATTTCATGATAGTGGATCATTGAGTGTGATCGGAAACATTTTGTCTTGAAATTTTACAATCAGCTTCCTCCATATACTTTATTTCATGACAACTGATGATTGAGCGTGGTGGGAAATGTTTGGTTGAAAGTTTTACACTCAGCTTCGTCCAGATGCCTTATTTCATGATATTGGATCATTCGACGCAATCAGAAATATTTGTTTCAAAATTTTACGCTCGGTTTCATCTAGATGCTTTGTTTCGTGGTATTGCATCATCCAGTGCGATCAGAAACATTTTTGTTTTACAATTTTACACTTAGTTTCATCTAGATGCTTTGTTTTGTGATAACAAATCACTGCATGCAATCGGAAACATTTGTTTTAAAATTTTATGCTTAGATGTGCCTGGCTGTTTTATTTTGTGATAACGAAACGCTGTGTGTGATCGTAAACATTTGTTTTAAGATTTTATGTGCGGTTTCATCTAGATGCTTCATTTCATGATAATGGATCATTTGGCACAATTGGAAACGACTACCTTGAAATCTTACGCTCGGCTTCGTCAAGATGCTCTATTTCACGATAATAGATGATTGAGCATGATCGGAAGCATTCATTTTAAGATTTGATGCTTAGTTTCACCTTGGTGCAGGAGCATGTAAGGACAATCTTCCGTCACCCAAAATTGATGTCTTTTGTTTTCACTTATTTCCAAGATTTGTGTTTTTGGACACCCATTTGCACGAATAACGATCCAGGACCTTCGAGGTTTTCAACAGGCTAAGGATACCCCACTTACTATTTTTAGTAAGTCTTGTCGGAGAAGCGGTTGACCCCAAGATTTTCCCCAGAGCTTCAGAATAGTCAAATAAGCACTCTCAGTAGATCTCATCTCAAGATCGCATCTGGATTTCAAGATATTGAAGTTTTGAGTTTGTGAGAATTCGTCCCTTGATTGCATTTCACCATGGTGGATCATTGAGTGCGATCAGAAACATTTGTCTTCAAATTTTACGATCGGCTTCGTCCATATGCTTTATTTCACAACAACTGATGATTGAGCGTGGTCAGAAATGTTCGTTTGAGAGTTTTACGCTCAGCTTCGTCCAGGTGCCTTATTTCATGATAATGGATCATTCGACATGATCGGAAAAATTTGTTTCAAAATTTTAGACTCAGTTTCATCTAGATGTGCTTTATTTCGTGGTATTGCATCAGTCAGTGCGATCAGAAACATTCGTTCTACAATTTTACACTCAGTTTCGTCTAGATGCTTTGTTTGGTGATAACAAATCGCTGCGTGCGATTAGAAACGTTTGTTTTAAAATTTTACACTTAGATGTGCCTGGGTGCTACTTTATTTCGTGATAACGAAATGCTATGTGTGATTGGAAACATTTGTTTTAACATTTTATATGTGGTTTCATCTAGAAGCTTTATTTCACAATAATGGATCATTCGGCACGATTGGAAACAACTGCCTTGAAATCTTACGCTTAGCTTCGTCTAGATGCTTTATTTCATGATAATAGATGATTAGGCATGATCGGAGCATTCGTTTTAAGATTTGACGCTTAGTTTCATCTTGGTGCAGGAGCATGTAAGGGCAATCTTGCGTCACCTAAAATTGATGTCTTTTGTTTTCACTTCTTTCCAAGATTTGTGTTTTTGGATGCCCATTTGCGCGAATAATGATCCAGGACCTTCAAAGTTTCCAATGGGCTAAGCATACCCCAATTACTATTTTTAGTAATTCTTGCCAGAGAAGTGGTTGACCCCAAGATTTTCCCCAGAGCTTCGGAATAGTCAAATAAGCACTCTCGGTAGATCTCATCTCAAGATCACGTCTTGATTTCAAGGTATTGAAGTTTTGATTTTGTGAGGATTCATCCCCTGATTGCATTTATGATAGTGGATCATTGAGTGCGATCGGAAACATTTGTCTTGAAATTTTACGATTGGCTTCGTCCATATGCTTTATTTCATGACAACTGATGATTGAGCATGGTCAGAAACATTCGTTTGAGAGTTTTACACTCAGCTTCATCTAGATGCCTTATTTAATGATAATGGATCATTCGATGTGATCAGAAACATTTGTTTCAAAATTTTACACTCGGTTTCATCTAGATGTCCTTTATTTCCTGGTATTCCATCATTTAGTGCGATCAGAAACATTCGTTTTACAATTTTACACTCAGTTTCGTCTAGATGCTTTGTTTCGTGATAATGAATCGCCGCGTGCGATCAGAAATGTTTGTTTTAAAATTTTATGCTTAGATGTGCCTGGGTGCTACTTTATTTCGTGATAACGAAAAGCTGTGTGTGATCGGAAACATTTGTTTTAAGATTTTATGTGTGGTTTCATCTAGATGCTTTGTTTCATGATAATAGATCATTCGGCACGTTTGGAAACAACTGGCTTGAAATCTTACACTCAGCTTCGTCTACATGCATTATTTCACGATAATAAATGATTGGGCATGCTCGAAAGCATTCGTTTTAAGATTTGATGCTTAGTTTCATCTTGGTGCAGGAGCATGTAAGGGCAATCTTGCATCACCCAAAATTGATGTCTTTTGTTTTCACTTCTTTCCAAGATTTATGTTGTTAGACACCCATTTACGCGAATAACGATCCAGGACCTTCAAAGTTTCCAACGGGCTAAGGATACCCCACTTACTATTTTTAGTAAGTCTTGCCGGAGAAGCGGTTGACCCCAAGATTTTCCCCAAAGCTTCGGAATAGTCAAATAAGCACTCTTGGTAGATCTCATCTCAAGATCACGTCTAGATTTCAAGGTATTGAAGTTTTGAGTTTGTGAGGATTCATCCCCTGATTGCATTTCACAATAGTGGATCATTGAGTGCGATCGGAAATATTTGTCTTGAAATTTTACGATCGGCTTCGTCCATATGCTTTATTTCATGACAACTGATGATTGAGCGTGGTCGGAAATGTTCGTTTGAGAGTTTACGCCCAGCTTCATCCAAATGCCTTATTTAATGATAATGGATCATTTGACGTGATCAGAAACATTTGTTTCAAAATTTTACGCTCAGTTTCATCTAGATGTCCTTTATTTCATGGTATTCCATCATTCAGTGCGATCAGAAACATTCGTTTTACAGTTTTACACTCAGTTTCATCTAGATGCTTTGTTTCGTGATAACGAATCACCGCGTGCAATCAAAAATGTTTGTTTTAAAATTTAATGCTTAGATGTGCCTAGATGCTGCTTTATTTCGCGATAACGAAAAGCTGTGTGTGATCGGAAACATTTGTTTTAAGATTTTTTGTGTGGTTTCATCTAGATGCTTTGTTTCATGATAATGGATCATTCGGCACTATTGGAAACAACTACCTTGAAATCTTATGCTCAGCTTCGTCTAGATGCTTTATTTCACGATAATAGATGATTGGGCATGATCTGAAGCATTCGTTTTAAGATTTGACACTTAGTTTCATCTTTGTGTAGGAGCATGTAAGGGCAATCTTGCATCACCAAAAATTGATGTCTTTTGTTTTCACTTCTTTCCAAGATTTGTGTTTTTGGACACCCATTTGTGCGAATAACGATCCAGGACCTTCAAAGTTTCCAACGGGCTAAGGATACCCCACTTACTATATTTAGTAAGTCTTGCCGGTGAAGCGGTTGACCCCAAGATTTTCCCCAGAGCTCAGGAATAGTCAAGTAAGCACTCTCGGTAGATCTCATCTCAAGATCGCATCTGGATTTCAAGGTATTGAAGTTTTGATTTTGTGAGGATTCATCCCCTGATTGCATTTCACGATAGTGGATCATTGAGTGCAATCAGAAACATTTGTCTTGAAATTTTACGATCAGCTTTGTCCATATGCTTTATTTCACGACAACTGATGATTGACAGTGGTTGGAAACATTTGTTTGAGAGTTTTATGCTCAGCTTCGTCCAGATGCCTTATTTCATGATAATGGATCATTCGACGTGATTGGAAACATTTGTTTCAAAATTTTACACTCGGTTTCATCTAGATGTGCTTTATTTCATGGTATTGCATCATTCAGTGCTATCGGAAACATTCAATTTAGAAATTTACACTCAATTTCATCTAGATGCTTTGTTTCGTGATAACGAATCGAAACGTACGATCGGAAACATTTGTTTTAAAATTTTACGCTTAGATGTGCCTAGTTGCTGCTTTATTTCGCGATAACGAAACGCTGTGTGTGTGATCGAAAACTTTTGTTTTAAGATTTTATGCGCGGTTTCATCTAGATGCTTTGTTTCATGATAATGGATCATTCGGCATGATTGGAAACAACTACCTTGAAATGTTATGCTCAGCTTCGTCTAGATGCTTTATTTCATGATAATAGATGATTGGGCATGATCGGAAGCATTTGTTTTAAGATTTGACGCTTAGTTTCATCTTGGTGCAGAAGCATGTAAGGGCAATCTTGCGTCACGCAAAATTTATGTCTTTTGTTTTCACCTCTTTCAAAGATTTATGTTTTTGGACACCCATTTGCGCGAATAACGATCCAGGACCTTCAAAGTTTCCAACGGGCTAAGGATTACCCACTTACTATTTTTAGTAAGTCTCCCCGGAGAAGCGGTTGACCCCAAGATTTTCCCCAGAGCTTCGAAATAGTCAAATAAGCACTCTCGGTAGATGTCATCTAAAGATCATGTCTGGATTTCAAGATATTGAAGTTTCAAGTTTGTGAGGATTCATCCCCTGATTGTATTTCACGATAGTGGATCATTGAGTGCGATCGGAAACATTTTTTATTGAAATTTTATGATTGGCTTCATCCATATGCTTTATTTCACGACAACTGATGATTGAGCGTGGTCAGAAACATTTCTTTGAAAGTTTTACATTCAGCTTCGTCCAGATGCCTTATTTCATGATAATGGATCATTCGACGTGATCGGAAACATTTGTTTCTAAATTTTATGCTCGGTTTCATCTAGATGCTTTGTTTCGTGGTATTGCATCATTCAGTGCGATCAGAAACATTCATTTTACAATTTTACACTCAGTTTCATCTAGATGCTTTGTTTTGTGATAACGAATCGCTACGTGCGATCAAAAATATTTGTTTTAAAATTTTACGCTTAGATGTGCCAGGGTGCTTTATTTCGCGCGATAACGAAACGTTGTGTGTGATCAAAAATATTTGTTTTAAGATTTTATGCGCGGTTTCATCTAGATGCTTTGTTTCATGATAATGGATCATTCGGCACGACTGGAAACAACTACCTTGAAATCTTATGCTCAGCTTTGTCTAGATGCTTTATTTGACGATAATAGATGATTGGGCATAATCAGAAGCATTCATTTTAAGATTTATGTTTTTGGACACCCATTTGCGTGAATAACGATCCAGGACCTTCAAAGTTTCCAATGGGCTAAGGATACCCCACTTACTATTTTTAGTAAGTCTTAGCAGAGAAGCGGTTGACCCCAAGATTTTCCCCAGATCTTCGGAATAGTCAAATAAGCACTCTCGGTAGATCTCATCTCAAGATCGCGTCTGGATTTCAAGATATTGAAGTTTCGAGTTTGTGAGGATTCATCCCCTAATTGCATTTCACGATGGTGAATCATTGAGTGCGATCGGAAACATTTGTCTTGAAATTTTACGATCAGCTTCGTCCATATGCTTTATTTCACGACAACTGATGATTGAGCATGGTCAGAAACATTCATTTGAAAGTTTTACACTCAGCTTCGTCCAGATGCCTTATTTCATGATAATGGATCATTCGACGTGATCGAAAACATTTGTTTCAAAATTTTACGCTCAGTTTCGTCTAGATGTTCTTTATTTCGTGGTATTGCATCATTCAGTGAGATTGGAAACATTCATTTTACAATTTTACACTCAGTTTCGTCCGAATGCTTTGTTTCATGATAACGAATCGCTGCGTGCGATCGAAAAATGTTTGTTTTAAAATTTTACGCTTAGATGTGCCTGGGTGCTTTATTTTGCGATAACGAAACGCTGTGTGTGATCAGAAACATTTGTTTTAAGATTTTATGTGTGGTTTCATCTAGATGCTTTGTTTCATGATAATGGATCATTCAGCATGATTGGAAACAACTGCCTTGAAATCTTACGCTCAGCTTCGTCTAGATGCTCTATATCACAATAATAGATGATTGAGCATGATTGAAAACATTCATTTTAAGATTTGACACTTAGTTTCATCTTGGTGCAGGAGCATGTAAGGGCAATCTTGCGTCACCCAAAATTGATGTCTTTTGTTTTCACTTCTTTCCAAGATTTGTGTTTTTGAACACCCATTTGCTCAAATAACGATCCAGGACCTTCAAAGTTTGCAAGGGGCTAAAGATACCACACTTACTATTTTTAGTAAGTCTTGTCGGAGAAGCGGTTGACCCCAAGATTTTCCCCAGAGCTTCAGAATAGTCAAATAAGCACTCTCAGTAGATCTCATCTCAAGATCGTGTCTGGATTTCAAGATATTGAAGTTTCAAGTTTGTGAGGATTCATCCCCTGATTGCATTTCACGATAGTGGATCATTGAGTGCGATCGGAAATATTTTGTCTTGAAATTTTATGATCAACTTCCTCCATATGCTTTATTTCACAACAACTGATGATTGAGCGTGGTGGGAAATCTTCGTTTGAAAGTTTTACACTCAGCTTCATCCAGATGCCTTATTTCATGATAATGGATCATTCGACATGATCGGAAACATTTGTTTCAAAATTTTACACTCGGTTTCATCTAGATGCTTTGTTTCATGGTATTGCATCATTCAGTGCGATCAAAAACATTTTTGTTTTACAATTTTACACTCAGTTTCATCTAGATGCTTTGTTTCGTGATAACAAATCACTGCGTGCGATCGGAAACATTTATTTTAAAATTTTACGCTTAGATGTGCCTAGGTGCTTTATTTTGTCATAACAAAACACTGTGTGTGATCGGAAACATTTGTTTTAAGATTTTATGTGCGGTTTCATCTAGATGCTTCGTTTCATGATAATGGATCATTTGGCACGATTGGAAACAACGGCCTTGAAATCTTACGCTCGGCTTCGTCAAGATGCTCTATTTCACGATAATAGATGATTGAGCATGATCGGAAGCATTCATTTAAAGATTTGATGCTTAGTTTCATCTTGGTGCAGGAGCATGTAAGGGCAATCTTGCGTCACCCAAAATTGATGTCTTTTGTTTTCACTTCTTTCCAAGATTTGTGTTTTTGGACACCCATTTGCGCGAATAACGATCCAGGACCTTCAAAGTTTCCAACGGGCTAAGGATACCCCACTTACTATTTTTAGTAAGTCTTGCCGGAGAAGCGGTTGACCCCAAGATTTTCCCCAGAGGTTCAGAATAGTCAAATAAGCACTCTCGGTAGATCTCATCTCAAGATCGCGTCTGGATTTCAAGGTATTGAAGTTTTGAGTTTGTGAGGATTCATCCCCTGATTGCATTTCACGATAGTGGATCATTGAGTGCGATTGGAAACATTTGTCTTCAAATTTTACGATTGGCTTCGTCCATATGCTTTATTTCATGACAACTGATGATTGAGCATGGTCGGAAACATTTGTTTGAGAGTTTTACATCCAGCTTCATCCAGGTGCCTTATTAAATGATAATGGATCATTCGACGTGATCGGAAACATTTGTTTCAAAATTTTAGACTCAGTTTCATCTAGATGTGCTTTATTTCGTTGTCTTGCATCAGTCAGTGTGATCAGAAACATTCATTTTACAATTTTAGACTCAGTTTCATCTAGATGCTTTGTTTCGTGATAACAAATCACTGCGTGCGATTGGAAACATTTGTTTTAAAATTTTATGCTTAGATGTGCCTGGGTGCTGCTTTATTTCGTGATAACGAAATGCTGTGTGTGATTGGAAACATTTGTTTTAACGTTTTATATGCGGTTTCATCTAGAAGCTTTATTTCACAATAATGGATCATTCGGCACGATTGGAAACAACTGCCATGAAATCTTATGCTCAGCTTCGTCTAGATGCTTTATTTCACGATAATAGATGATTAGACATGATCGGAAGCATTCGTTTTAAGATTTGACGCTTAGTTTCATCCTGGTGCAGGAGCATGTAAGGGCAATCTTGCATAACCCAAAACTGATGTCTTTTGTTTTCACTTCTTTCCAAGATTTGTGTTTTTGGACACCCATTTGCACTAGTAACGATTCAAGACCTTCAAAGTTTCTAATGGGCTAAGGATACGCCAATTACTATTTTTAGTAATTCTTGCCAAAGAAGCGGTTGACCCCAAGATTTTCCCCAGAGCTTCAGAATAGTCAAATAAGCACTCTTAGTAGATCTCATCTCAAGATCGCGTCTTGATTTCAAGGTATTGAAGTTTCAATTTTGTGAGGATTCATCCCCTGATTGCATTTCACGATAGTGGATCATTGAGTGCGATCGGAAACATTTGTCTTGAAATTTTACGATTGGCTTCGTCCATATGCTTTATTTCACGACAACTGATGATTGAGCGTGGTCAGAAACGTTCGTTTGAGAGTTTTACGCTCAGCTTCATCCAGATGCCTTATTTAATGATAATGGATCATTCGACGTGATCAGAAACATTTGTTTCAAAATTTTACACTCGATTTCATCTAGATGTCCTTTATTTCATGGTATTCCATCATTCAGTGTGATCAGAAACATTCGTTTTACAATTTTACACTCAGTTTCGTCTAGATGCTTTGTTTCGTGATAACGAATCGCCGCGTGCGATTAGAAACGTTTGTTTTAAAATTTTATGCTTAGATGTGCCTGGGTGCTGCTTTATTTCATGATAACGAAACGCTGTGTGTGATCGGAAACATTTGTTTTAAGATTTTATGCTTGGTTTCATCTAGATGCTTTGTTTCATGATAATGAATCATTCGGCACATTTGGAAACAACTGCCTTGAAATCTTACGCTCAGCTTCGTCTGGATGCATTATTTCATGATAATAGATGATTGGGCATGCTCGGAAGCATTCGTTTTAAGATTTGACGGTTACTTTCATCTTGGTGTAGGAGCATGTAAGGGCAATCTTTTGTCACCCAAAATTGATGTCTTTTGTTTTCACTTCTTTCCAAGATTTATGTTTTTGGACACCCATTTACGCGAATAACGATCCAGGACCTTCAAAGTTTCCAACGGGCTAAGGATACCCCACTTACTATTTTTAGTAAGTCTTGCCGGAGAAGCGGTTGACCCCAAGATTTTCGCCAAAGCTTTGGAATAGTCAAATAAGCACTCTCGGTAGATCTCATCTCAAGATCACGTCTGGATTTCAAGGTATTGAAGTTTTGAGTTTGTGAGGATTCATCCCCTGATTGCATTTCACGATAGTGGATCATTGAGTGCGATTGGAAACATTTGTCTTGAAATTTTACGATTGGCTTCGTCCATATGCTTTATTTCATGACAACTGATGATTGAGCGTGGTCGGAAACATTTGTTTGAGAGTTTTACATCCAGCTTCATCCAAATGCCTTATTAAATGATAATGGATCATTCGACGTGATCGGAAACATTTGTTTCAAAATTTTATGATCGGTTTCATCTAGATGTCCTTTATTTTGTGGTATTCCATCATTCAGTGCAATCAGAAACATTCGTTTTACAATTTTACACTCAGTTTCATCTAGATGCTTTGTTTCGTGATAACAAATCACCGCGTACGATCAAAAACGTTTGTTTTAAAATTTAATGCTTAGATGTGCCTGGGTGCTACTTTATTTCGCGATAACGAAAAGCTATGTGTGATCGGAAACATTTGTTTTAAGATTTTATGGGCAGTTTCATCTAGATGCTTTGTTTCATGATAATGGATCATTCGGCACTATTGGAAACAACTGCCTTGAAATCTTACACTCAGTTTCGTCTAGATGCTTTATTTCACGATAATAAATGATTGGGCATGATCCGAAGCATTCGTTTTAAGATTTGACACTTAGTTTCATCTTGATGCAGGAGCATGTAAGGGCAATCTGACGTCACCAAAAATTGATGTCTTTTGTTTTCACTTCTTTCCAAGATTTGTGTTTTTGGACACCCATTTGTGCGAATAACGATCTAGGACCTTCAAAGTTTCCAACGGGCTAAGGATACCCCACTTACTCTTTTTACTAAGTCTTGCCGGAGAAGCGGTTGACCCCAAGATTTTCCCCAAAGCTTAGGAATAGTCAAGTAAGCACTCTCGGTAGATCTCATCTCAAGATCACGTCTGGATTTCAAGGTATTGAAGTTTCGAGTTTGTGAGGATTCATCCCCTGATTGCATTTCACGATAGTGGATCATTGAGTGCGATCGGAAACATTTGTCTTGAAATTTTATGATCAGCTTTGTCCATATGCTTTATTTCACGACAACTGATGATTGAGCGTGGTTGGAAACATTTGTTTGAGAGATTTACGCTCAGCTTCATCCAGATGCCTTATTTCATGATAATGGATCATTCGACATGATTGGAAACATTTGTTTCAAAATTTTATGCTCGGTTTCATCTAGATGTGCTTTATTTCATGGTATTGCATCATTCAGTGCGATCGGAAACATTCAATTTACAATTTTACACTCTGTTTCATCTAGATGCTTCGTTTTGTGATAACGAATCGAAACGTCAAATTGGAAACATTTGTTTTAAAATTTTACGCTTAGATGTGCCTGGTTGCTACTTTATTTCGCGATAACGAAACGCTGTGTGTGTGATCGGAAACATTTGTTTTAAGATTTTATGCGCGGTTTCATCTAGATGCTTTGTTTCATGATAATGGATCATTCGGCATGATTAGAAACAACTACCTTGAAATCTTATGCTTAGCTTTGTCTAGATGCTTTATTTCATGATAATAGATGATTGGGCATGATCGAAAGCATTTGTTTTAAAATTTGACGCTTAGTTTTATCTTGGTGCAAGAGCATGTAAGGGCAATCTTGCGTCACCCAAAATTCATGTCTTTTGTTTTCATTTCTTTCCAGGATTTGTGTTTTTGGACACTCATTTGCGCGAATAATGATCCAGGACCTTCAAAGTTTCCAACGGGCTAAGGATTACCCACTTACTATTTTTAGTAAGTCTTACCAGAGAAGCGGTTGACCCCAAGATTTTCCCCAAAGCTTCAGAATAGTCAAATAAGCACTCTCAGTAGATCTCATCTCAAGATCGTGTCTGGATTTCAAGATATTGAAGTTTCAAGTTTGTGAGGATTCATCCCCTGATTGCATTTCACGATAGTGGATCATTGAGTGCGATCGGAAACATTTGTCTTGAAATTTTACGATCGGCTTCGTCCATATGCTTTATTTCATGACAACTGATGATTGAGTGTGGTTAGAAACGTTCGTTTGAGAGTTTTACACTCAGCTTCATCCAGATGCCTTATTTCGTGATAATGCATCATTCGACGTGATTGGAAGCATTTGTTTCAAAATTTTACGTTTGGTTTCATCTAAATGTGCTTTATTTCGTGGTATAGGATCATTCAGTGTGATCAGAAACATTCATTTTACAATTTTACACTTAGTTTCGTCTAGATGCTTTGTTTCGTGATAACGAATCGCCGCGTGCAATTAGAAACGTTTGTTTTAAAATTCTACGCTTAGATGTGCCTGGGTGCTGCTTTATTTCGTGATAACGAAATGCTGTGTGTGATCAGAAACATTTGTTTTAACATTTTATGCGCGGTTTCATCTAGATGCTTTGTTTCATGATAATGGATCATTTGGCACGATTGGAAACAACTACCTTGAAATCTTACGCTCAGCTTCGTCTAGATGCTTTATTTCACGCTAATAGATGATTGGGCATGATTGGAAGCATTTGTTTTAAGATTTGACGCTTAGTTTCATCTTGGTGCAGAAGCATGTAAGGGCAATCTTGTGTCACCCAAATCGATCATTCAACGTGATCGGAAACATTTGTTTCAAAATTTTACGCTCGGTTTCATCTAGATGCTTTGTTTCATGGTATTGCATCATTCAGTGCAATCAGAAATATTCATTTTATAATCTTACACTCAGTTTCGTCTAGATGCTTTGTTTCGTGATAACGAATCGCTGCGTGCAATCGGAAACATTTGTTTTAAAATTTTACGCTTAGATGTGCCTGGGTGCTTTATTTCGCAATAACGAAACGCTGTGTGTGATCAGAAACATTTGTTCTAGGATTTTATGCGCGGTTTCATCTAGATGCTTTGTTTCACGATGATGGATCATTCCGCATGATTTGAAACATCTACCTTGAAATCTTATGCTCAGCTTCGTCTAGAAGCTCCATTTCATGATAATAGATGATTGAGCATGATCGGAAGCATTCATTTTAAGATTTGACGCTTAGTTTCATCTTGGTGCAGGAGCATGTAAGGGCAATCTTGCGTCACCTAAAATTGATGTCTTTTGTTTTCACCTCTTTCCAAGATTTGTGTTTTTTGACACCCATTTGTGTGAATAACGATCTAGGACCTTCAAAGTTCCCAACGGGCTAAGGATACCGCAATTACTAGTTTTAATAAGTCTCGCCGGAGAAGCGGTTGACCCCAAGATTTTCCCCAGAGCTTCAGAATAGTCAAATAAGCACTCTCGGTAGATCTCATCTCAAGATCGCATCTGGATTTCAAGATATTGAAGTTTCAAGTTTGTGAGGATTCATCCCCTGATTGCATTTCACAATAGTGGATCATTGAGTGCGATCGGAAACATTTTCTCTTGAAATTTTACGATCGGCTTTGTCCATATGCTTTATTTCACGACAATTGATGACTGAGCGTTGTTGGAAACGTTCGTTTGGAAGTTTTACGCTTAGCTTCGTCTAGATGCCTTATTTCATGATAATGGATCATTCGACGTGATCGAAAACATTTTTTTCAAAATTTTATGCTCGGTTTCATCTAGATGCTTTGTTCCTTGGTATTGCATCATTCAGTGTGATTGGAAACATTTGTTTTACAATTTTACACTCAGTTTCGTCTAGATGCTTTGTTTCAAGATAACAAATCACTGCGTGCGATCAGAAACATTTGTTTTAAAATTTTATGCTTAGATGTGCTTGGGTGCTTTATTTTGCAAAAACAAAATGCTATGTGTGATCAGAAACATTTGTTTTAAGATTTTATGCATGGTTTCATCTAGATGCTTTGTTTCACGATGATGGATCATTCGGCACGATTGGAAACAACTGCCTTGAGATATTACGCTCAACTTCGTCTAGATACTCTATTTCACGATAATAGATGATTGAGCATGATCGAAAGCATTCGTTTTAAGATTTGACGCTTAGTTTCATCTTGTTGCAGGAGCATGTAAGGGCAATCTTGCGTCACCCAAAATTGATGTCTTTTGTTTTCACCTCTTTCAAAGATTTATGTTTTTGGACACCCATTTGCGCGAATAATGATCCAGGACCTTCAAAGTTTCCAACGGGCTAAGGATACCCCACTTACTATTTCTAGTAAGTCTTGCCGAAGAAGCTATTGACCTCAAGATTTTCCCCAGAGCTTTGGAATAGTCAAATAAGCACTCTCAGGAGATCTCATCTCAAGATCGCATCTAGATTTCAAGATATTGAAGTTTCGAGTTTGTGAGGATTCATCCCCTGATTGCATTTCACGATAGTGGATCATTGAGTGTGATCAGAAACATTTTGTCTTGAAATTTTATGATCAGCTTTGTCCATATGCTTTATCTCACGACAACTGATGATTGAGCATAGTTGGAAATGTTTGTTTGAAATTTTTATGCTCAGCTTCATCCAGATGCCTTTTTTCATGATAATGGATCATTCGACGTGATCGGAAACATTTGTTTCAAAATTTTATGCTCGGTTCCATCTAGATACTTTGTTTCATGGTATTTCATCATTCAGTGTGATCGGAAACATTCGTTTTACAATTTTACACTCAGTTTCGTCTAGATGTTTTATTTCCTGATAACGAATCGCTACATGCGATTGGAAATGTTTGTTTGAAAATTTTATGCTTAGATGTGCCTGGGTGCTTTATTTTGCGATAACGAAACGCTGTGTGTGATCGGAAATATTTGTTTTAAGATTTTATGCATGGTTTCATCTAGATGCTTTGTTTCACGATAATGGATCATTTGGCACGATTGGAAACAACTGCCTTGAAATCTTACACTTAGCTTGGTCAAGATGCTCTATTTCATGATAATAGATGATTGAGCATGATCAAAAGCATTCGTTTTAAGATTTGACGCTTAGTTTCATCTTGGTGCAGGAGCATGTAAGGGCAATCTTGCGTCACCCAAAATTGATGTCTTTTTTTTTCACCTCTTTCCAAGATTTGTGTTTTTGGACACCCATTTGCGCGAATAACCATCCAGGACCTTCAAAGTTTCCAACGGGCTAAGGATACCCCACTTACTATTTTTAGTAAGTCTTGCCGGAGAAGCGGTTGACCCCAAGATTTTCCCTAGAGCTTTGGAATAGTCAAATAACCACTCTCGGTAGATCTCATCTCAAAATCGCATTTGGATTTCAAGATATTGAAGTTTCAAGTTTGTGAGGATTCATCCCCTGATTACATTTCACGATAGTGGATCATTGAGTGCGATCAGAAACATTTGTCTTGAAATTTTACGATCGGCTTCGTCCATATGCTTTATTTCACGACAACTGATGATTGAGCATGGTCAGAAACGTTCGTTTGAAAGTTTTACACTCAGCTTCGTCCAGATGTCTTATCTCATGATAATGGATCATTCGACATGATTGGAAACATTTGTTTCAAAATTTTAAGCTCGGTTTCATCTAGATGCTTTGTTTCGTGGTATTGCATCATTCAATGCGATCGGAAACACTCATTTTACAATTTTACACTCAGTTTCGTCTAGATGCTTTGTTTCCTGATAACGAATCGCTGCGTGCGATCAGAAACGTTTGTTTTAAAATTTTATGCTTAGATGTGCCTGGGTGCTTTATTTCGCGATAATGAAACGCTGTGTGTGATTGGAAACATTTCTTTTAAGATTTTATGCATGGTTTCATGTAGATGCTTTGTTTCACGATGATGGATCATTTCGCACAATTGGAAACAACTACCTTGAAATCTTACGCTCAACTTCGTCTAGATGCTCTATTTCATAATAATAGATGATTGAGCATGATCGGAAGCATTCATTTTAAGATTTGATGCTTAGTTTCATCTTGGTGCAGGAGCATGTAAGGGCAATCTTGCGTCACCCAAAATTGATGTCTTTTTTTTTCACCTCTTTCCAAGATTTGGGTTTTTGGACATCCATTTATACGAATAACGATCCAGGACCTTCAAAGTTTCCAACGGGCTAAGGATACCCCACTTACTATTTTTAGTAAGTCTTGCCGGAGAAGCGGTTGACCCCAAGATTTTCCCCAAAGCTTTGGAATAGTCAAATAAGCACTCTTGGTAGATCTCATCTCAAGATCGCATCTGGATTTCAAGATATTGAAGTTTCAAGTTTGTGAGAATTCATCCCCTAATTGCATTTCACGATAGTGGATCATTGAGTGCAAACGGAAACATTTATCTTGAAATTTTATGATAGGCTTCGTCCATATGCTTTATTTCACAACAACTGATGATTGAGCATGGTCGGAAATGTTCGTTTGAAAGTTTTACGCTCAGCTTCGTCCAGATGCCTTATTTCATTATAATGGATCATTCGATGTGATTGGAAACATTTGTCTCAAAATTTTATGCTCGGTTTCATCTAGATGCTTTGTATCATAGTATTGCATCATTCAGTACGATCGGAAACATTCGTTTTACAATTTTACACTCAATTTTGTCTAGATGCTTTGCTTCATGATAACGAATCACTGCGTGCAATCAGAAACATTTGTTTTAAAATTTTACGCTTAGATGTGCCTGGGTGCTTTATTTCGCGATAACGAAACGTTGTGTGTGATCGGAAACATTTGTTTTAAGATTTTATGTGCAGTTTCATCTAGATGCTTTGTTTCATGACAATGGATCATTCGGCACGATTGGAAACAACTGCCTTGAAATCTTACGCTCGTCTTCGTCTAGATGCTCTATTTCATGATAATAGATGATTGAGCATGATCGGAAGCATTCGTTTTAAGATTTGACACTTCATTTCATCTTGGTGCAGGAGCATGTAAGGGCAATCTTGCATCACCCAGAATTGATGTCTTTTGTTTTCACTTCTTTCCAAGATTTGTGTTTTTGGACACCCATTTGTGTGAATAATGATCCAGAACCTTCAAAGATTCCAACGGGCTAAGGATACCCCACTTACTATTTTTAGTAAATCTTGTCGGAGAAGCAGTTGACCCCAAGATTTTCCCCAGAGCTTCGAAATAGTCAAATAAGCACTCTCAGTAGATCTCATCTCAAGATCACATATGCATTTCAAGATATTGAAGTTTCAAGTTTGTGAGGATTCATCCCCTGATTGCATTTCATGATAGTGGATCATTGAGTGCGATCGGAAACATTTTGTCTTGAAATTTTACGGTCGGCTTCCTCCATATCCTTTATTTCACGACAACTGAAGATTGAGCATGGTCAGAAACGTTCATTTGAAAGTTTTACGCTCAGCTTCTTCCAGATGGCTTATTTCATGACAATGGATCATTCGACGTGATCGGAAACATTTGTTTCAAAATTTTACGCTCGGTTTCATCTAGATGCTTTGTTTCATGGTATTGCATCATTCAGTGCGATTAGAAACATTTGTTTTACAATTTTACACTCAATTTCATCTAGATGCTGTGTTTCCTGATAATTAATCGTTGCATGTGATCGGAAATGTTTGTTTTAAAATTTTACTCTTAGATGTGCTTGGGTGCTTTATTTCGCTATAACGAAACATTGTGTCTGATCAGAAACAATTGTTTTAAGATTTTATGCGCAGTTTCATCTAGATGCTTTGTTTCACGATAATGGATCATTCGGCACAATTGGAAACAACTGCCTTGAAATCTTATGCTCAGCTTCGTCTAGATACTTTATTTCGTGATAATAGATGATTGAGCATGATCGGAAGCATTCGTTTTAGCATTTGACGCTTAGTTTCATCTTGGTGCAGGAGCATGTAAGGGCAATCTTGCATCACCAAAAATTGACGTCTTTTATTTTTACTTCTTTTCAAGATTTGGTGTTTTTGGACACCCATTTGTGCGAATACCGATCCAGGACCTTCGAAATTTCCAACGAGCTAAGGATACCCCACTTACTATTTTTAGTAAGTCTTGTCAAAGAAGCAGTTGACCCCAAGATTTTCCCCAGAGCTTCGGAATAGTCAAATAAGCAATCTCTGTAGATCTCATCTCAAGATCACGTCTGGATTTCAATATATTGAAGTTTCAAGTTTGTGAGGATTCATCCCCTTATTGCATTTCATGATAGGGGATCATTGAGTGCAATCGGAAACATTTGTCTTGAAATTTCACGATCAGTTTCGTCCATATGCTTTATTTCACGACAACTGATGATTGAACGTGATCGGAAATGTTTGTTTGAAAGTTTTACGCTCAGCTTCGTCCAGATGCCTTATTTCATGATAATGGATGATTCGATGTGATCAGAAACATTTGTTTCAAAATTTTTAACTCAGTTTCATCTAGATGATTTATTTCATGGTATTGCATCATTCAGTGCGATCAGAAACATTCGTTTTACAATTTTACACTCAGTTTCATCTAGATGCTTTGTTTCGTGATAACGAATCTCTGCGTACGATCGGAAACGAAATGTAGTGTGTTCTCGGAAACATTTGTTTTAAGATTTTATGCACGGTTTCATCTAGATGCTTTGTTTCACGATAATGGATCATTCGGCACGTTTGGAAACAACTGCCTTGAAATCTTACGCTCATCTTCGTCTAGATGCTTTATTTCATGATAATAGACGATTGACCATGATCGGAAGCATTCATTTTAGGATTTGACTCTTAGTTTCATCTTGGTGTAGGAGCATGTAAGGGCAATCTTGCGTCACCCAAAATTGATGTCTCTCGTTTTCACTTCTTTCCAAGATTTGTGTTTTTGGACACCCATTTGCGCGAATAACGATCCAAGACCTTCCAAGTTTCCAACGGGCTAAGGATACCCCACTTACTATTTTTAGTAAGTCTTGCCGGAGAAGCGATTAACCCCAAGATTTTCCCCAGAGCTTCAGAATAGTCAAATAAGCACTCTCGATAGATCTCATCTCAAGATCACGTCTGGATTTCAAGATATTGAAGTTTTGAGTTTGTGAGGATTCATCCCCTGATTGCATTTCATGATAGTGAATCATTCAGTGCGATCGGAAACATTTGTCTTGAAATTTTACGATCGGCTTCGTCCATATGCTTTATTTCACAACAACTAATGATCGAGCATGATCGGAAACGATCGTTTGAAAGTTTTACGCTCAGCTTTGTCCAGATGCCTTACTTTATGATAATGGATCATTCAACGTGATCGGAAACATTTGTTTCAAAATTTTACGCTCAGTTTCATCTAGATGCTTTATTTCATGGTATTGCATCATTCAGTGCGATTAGAAACATTCGTTTTACAATTTTACCCTTAGTTTCGTCTAAATACTTTGTTTCGAGATAACGACCTGGGTGCTTTACTTCACGATAACGAAACATTGTGTGTGATCAAAAACATTTGATTTCATGATAGTGGATCATTGAGTGCGATCGAAAACATTTGTCTTGAAATTTTATGATTGGCTTCATCCATATGCTTTATTTCATGACAACTAATGATTGAATGTGATCGGAAACGTTCGTTTGAAAGTTTTACGCTCAGCTTCGTCCAGATGCCTTATTTCATGATAATTGATCATTCGACGTGATCAGAAACATGTGTTTCAAAATTTTGCACTTGGTTTCATCTAGATGCTTTGTTTCATGGTATTGTATCATTCAGTGCAATCGAAAACATTCATTTTACAAATTTACACTCAGTTTCATCTACATGCTTTGTTTCGTGATAACAACCTGGGTGCTTTACTTCGTGATAATGAAATGTTGTGTGTGATTGGAAACATTTGTTTTAAGATTTTATGCGCGGTTTCATCTAGATGCTTTGTTTCACGATAATGGATCATTCGACATGATTGGAAACAACTGCCTTGAAATCTTACGCTCAGCTTCATCTAGATGCTTTATTTCATGAAAATAGATGATTGAGCATGATCAAAAGCATTCGTTTTAGGATTTGACGCTTAGTTTCATCTTGGTGCAGGAGCATGTAAGGGCAATTTTGCGTCACCCAAAATTGATGTCTCTTGTTTTCAATTCTTTCAAACATTTGTGTTTTTGGACACCCATTTGCGCGAATAACAATCCAGGACCTTCCAAATTTCCAACGGGCTAAGGAGACCCCACTTACTATTTTTAGTAAGTCTTGCCGGAGAAGCGGTTGACCCCAAGATTTTCCCCAGAGCTTCGGAATAGTCAAATAAGGACTCTCGGTAGATGTCATCTCAAGATCGTGTCTGGATTTCAAGATATTGAAGTTTCGAGTTTGTGAGGATTCATCCCCTGATTGCATTTCATGACAGTGGATCATTGACTACGATAAGAAACATTTGTCTTGAAATTTTACGATTAGCTTCGTCCATATGCTTTATTTCATGACAACTAATGATTGAGCATGATCGGAAATGTTCGTTTGAAAGTTTTACGCTCATCTTCGTCCAGATGCCTTATTTCATGGTAATGGATCATTTGACATGATCAGAAACATTTGTTTCAAAATTTTGCACTCAGATTCATCTACATGCTTTATTTCATCGTATTGCATCATTCAGTGCGATAAAAAACAATCGTTTTACAATTTTACACTCAGTTTCGTCTAGATGCTTTGTTTCGTGATAACGAATTGCTGTGTGCGATCGGAAACGTTTGTTTTAAAATTTACACTTAGATGTGCCTGGGTGCTTTATTTCGCGATAACGAAACGTTGTGTGTGATCGGAAACATTTTTTTTAAGATTTTATGCACAGTTTCATCTAGATGCTTTGTTTCACGATAATGGATCATCCAGCGCAATTGGAAACAACTGCCTTGAAATCTTAGGCTCAGCTTCATCTAGATGCTTTATTTCACGATAATAGACGATTGAGCATGATCGGAAGCATTCGTTTTAGGATTTGACGCTTAGTTTCATCTTGGTGCAGGAGCATGTAAGCGCAATCTTGCGTCACCCAACATTGATGTCTCTTGTTTTCACTTCTTTCCAAGATTTGTCATTTTGGACACCCATTTGTACGAATAACAATCCAGGACCTTCGAAGTTTCCAACGGGCTAAGGATACCCCAGTTACTATTTTTAGTAAGTCTTTCCGGATAAGTAGTTGACCCCAAGATTTTCCCCAGAGCTTCGGAATAGTCAAATAAGCACTCTCGGTAGATCTCATCTCAAGATCGCGTCTAGATTTTTAGATATTGAGGTTTTCAGTTTGTGAGGATTCATTCCCTGATTGCATTTCATGATAGTGGATCATTGAGTGCCATCGAAAACATTTGTCTTGAAATTATATGATCAGCTTCATCCATATACTTTATTTCATGACAACTAATGATTGAGCGTGATTAGAAACGTTTGTTTGAAAGTTTTATGCTCAGCTTCGTCTAGATGCCTTATTTCATGATAATGGATCATTCGACGTGATCGGAAACATTTGTTTCAAAATTTTATGCTCGGTTTCATCTAGATGCTTTATTTCATCGTATTGTATCATTCAGTGTGATCGGAAACATTTGTTTTACAATTTTACACTCAGTTTCATCTAGATGCTTTGTTTCTTGATAACGAATTGCTGCGTGCGATCGGAAACGTTTGTTTTAAAATTTTATGCTTAGATATGCCTGGGTGCTTTATTTAGCGATAACGAAACGTTGTGTGTGATCAGAAACATTTGTTATAAGATTTTATGCACGGTTTCATCTAGATGCTTTGTTTCACGATAATGGATCATTCGGCATGATTGGAAACAACTACCTTGAAATCTTACGCTCAGCTTCGTGTAGATGCTTTATTTCACGATAATAGATGATTGAGCATGATCGAAAGCATTCATTTTAGGATTTTACGCTTAGTTTCATCTTGGTGTAGGGGCATGTAAGGGCAATCTTGTGTCATCCAAAATTGATGTCTTTTGTTTTCACTTCTTTCAAAGATTTGTGTTTGTGGACACCCATTTACGCGAATAACGATCCAGAGCCTTCAATGTTTGCAACGGGCTAAGGATACCCCACTTACTATTTTTAGTAAGTCTTGCTGGAGAAGCGGTTGACCCCAAGATTTTCCCCAAAGCTTCGAAATAGTCAAATAAGCACTCTCGGTAGATCTCGTCTCAAGATCGCGTCTGGATTTCAAGATATTGAAGTTTCAAGTTTTTGAGGATTCATCCCCTGATTGCATTTCATGAGAGTGGATCATTGAGTGCGATCAGAAACATTTTTCTTGAAATTTTATGATCGGCTTCGTCCATATGCTTTATTTCATGACAACTGATGATTGAGCGTGATCGGAAATGTTGGTTTGAAAGTTTTACACTCAGCTTGGTCCAGATGACTTATTTCATGATAATGGATCATTCAACATGATCGGAAACATTTGTTTCAAAATTTTACACTCGGTTTCATCTAGATGTGCTTTATTTCATGGTATTGCATCATTCAGTGCGATCGGAAACGTTCATTTTACAATTTTACACTCAGTTTTGTCTAGATGCTTTGTTTGGTGATAACGAATCACTGCGTGCAATCAGAAACGTTTGTTTTAAAATTTTACGCTTGGATGTGCCTGGGTGCTTTATTTCGCGTGATAACAAAATGTTGTGTGTGATCGGAAACAATTGTTTTAAGATTTTATTCAGCACGATTGGAAACAACTGCCTTGAAATCTTACGCTCAGCTTCGTCTAGATGCTTTATTTCATGATAATAGATGATTGAGCATGATCGGAAGCATTCGTTTTAGGATTTGACACTTAGTTTCATCTTGGTGTAGGAGCATGTAAGGGCAATCTTGCGTCACCCAAAATTCATGTCTTTTGTTTTCACTTCTTTCCAAGATTTGTGTTTTTGGACACCCATTTGCGCGAATAATGATCCAGGACCTTCAAAGTTTCCAACGGGCTAAGTATACCCCACTTACTATTTTTAGTAAGTCTTGCCGGAGAAGCGGTTGATCCCAAGATTTTCTCCAGAGCTTTAGAATAGTCAAATAAGCACTCTCGGTAGATCTCGTCTCAAGATCGCGTCTGGAATTCAAGATATTGAAGTTTCAAGTTTGTGAGGATTCATCCCCTGATTGCGTTTCATGAGAGTGGATCATTGAGTGCGATCGGAAACATTTGTCTTGAAATTTTATGATCGGCTTCATCCATATGCTTTTTTTCATGACAATTGATGATTGGACGTGATCGGAAACGTTCGTTTGAAAGTTTTATGCTCAACTTCGTCCAAATGCCTTATTTCATGATAATGGATCATTCGACGTGATCGGAAACATTTGTTTCAAAATTTTATGCTTGGTTTCATCTAGATGCTTTGTTTCATGGTATTGCATCATTCAGTGCGATTAGAAACATTCGTTTTACAATTTTACACTCAGTTTCATCTAGATGCTTTGTTTCGTGATAACGAATCACTGCGTGCGATCGGAAACCTTTGTTTTAAAATTTTACGCTTAGATGTGCCTGGGTGCTTTATTTCATGATAACATTTCTAGATAGTGGATCATTGAGTGCGATCGGAAACGTTTGTCTTGAAAGTTTTACGCTCGATTTCATCTAGATGCTTTATTTCATGATATTGTATCATTCAGTGCGATCAGAAACATTCGTTTTACAATTTTACACTCAATTTCATCTAGATGCTTTGTTTCCTGATAATTAATCGTTGCGTGCAATTGGAAACATTTGTTTTAAAATTTTACTCTTAGATGTGCCTGGGTGCTTTATTTTGCTATAACGAAACATTGTGTCTGATCGGAAATAATTGTTTTAAGATTTTATGCGCGGTTTCATCTAGGTGCTTTGTTTCACGATAATGGATCATTCGGCACGATTGGAAACAACTGCCTTGAAATCTTATGCTCAGCTTCGTCTAGATGCTTTATTTCATGATAATAGATGATTGAGCATGATTGGAAGCATTCGTTTTAGCATTTGACGCTTAGTTTCATCTTGGTGCAGGAGCATGTAAGGGCAATCTTCCGTCACCAAAAATTGACGTCTTTTATTTTTACTTCTTTTCAAGATTTGGTGTTTTTGGACACCCATTTGTGTGAATACCGATCCAGGACCTTCAAAATTTCCAATGGGCTAAGGATACCCCACTTACTATTTTTAGTAAGTCTTGTTAGAGAAGTTGTTGACCCCAAGATTTTCCCCAGAGCTTCGGAATAGTCAAATAAGCACTCTCTGTAGATCTCATCTCAAGATCGCGTCTGGATTTCAATATATTGAAGTTTCAAGTTTGTGAGGATTCATCCCTTGATTGCATTTCATGATAGGGGATCATTGAGTGCGATCGGAAACATTTGTCTTGAAATTTCACGATCGGTTTCGTCCATATGCTTTATTTCATGACAACTGATGATTGAGCGTGATCAGAAATGTTCGTTCAAAATTTTTACGCTCAGCTTCGTCTAGATGCCTTATTTCATGATAGTGGATGATTCAACGTGATCGTAAATATTTGTTTCAAAATTTTTAGCTCAGTTTCATCTAGATGATTTATTTCATGGTATTGCATCATTCAGTGCGATCAGAAACATTCATTTTACAATTTTACACTCAGTTTCATCTAGATGCTTTGTTTCGTGATAACGAATCTCTGCATGCGATCGAAAACGAAATGTTGTGTGTGATCGGAAACATTTGTTTTAAGATTTTATGCACGGTTTCATCTAGATGCTTTGTTTCACGATAATGGATCATTCGGCACGATTGGAAACAACTGCCTTGAAATCTTACACTCAGCTTCGTCTAGATGCTTTATTTCACGATAATAGACGATTGACCATGATCAGAAGCATTCGTTTTAGGATTTGACACTTAGTTTCATCTTGGTGCAGGAGCATGTAAGGGAAATCTTGCGTCACCCAAAATTGATGTGTCTTGTTTTCACTTCTTTCCATGATTTGTGTTTTTGGACACCCATTTGCGCGAATAACGATCCAGGACCTTCCAAGTTTCCAACGGGCTAAGGATACCCCACTTACTATTTTTAGTAAGTCTTGCCAGAGAAGTGGTTGACCCCAAGATTTTCCCCAAAGCTTCGGAATAGTCAAATAAGCACTCTCGATAGATCTCATCTCAAGATGACGTCTGGATTTAAAGATATTGAAGTTTCAAGTTTGTGAGGATTCATCCCCTGATTGCATTTCATGATAGTGAATCATTCAGTGCGATCGGAAACATTTCTCTTAAAATTTTACGATCGGCTTCGTCCATATGCTTTATTTCACAACAACTGATGATTGAGCATGATCGGAAACGTTCGTTTGAAAGTTTTACGCTCAGCTTTGTCTAGATGCCTTGTTTCATGATAATGGATCATTCAACGTGATCAGAAACATTTGTTTCAAAATTTTACGCTCGGTTTCGTCTAGATGCTTTATTTCATGGTATTGCATCATTTAGTGCGATTGGAAACATTTGTTTTACAATTTTACCCTCAGTTTCGTCTAAATGCTTTGTTTCATGATAACAACCTGGGTGCTTTACTTCACGATAACGAAACATTGTGTGTGATCAGAAACATTTGATTTCATGATAGTGGATCATTGAGTGCGATCGGAAACATTTGTCTTGAAATTTTACGATTGGCTTCATCCATATGCTTTATTTCATGACAACTGATGATTGAACGTGATCAAAAATGTTCGTTTGAAAGTTTTATGCTCAGCTTCGTCCAGATGCCTTATTTCATGATAATTGATCATTCGACGTGATCAGAAACATGTGTTTCAAAATTTTGTACTCAGTTTCATCTAGATGCTTTATTTCATGGTATTGTATCATTAAGTGCGATCAGAAACATTCATTTTACAAATTTACACTCACTTTCATCTACATGCTTTGTTTCGTGATAACGACCTGGGTGCTTTACTTTGTGATAATGAAATGTTGTGTGTGATCGGAAACATTTGTTTTAAGATTTTATGCGCGGTTTCATCTAGATGCTTTGTTTCACGATAATGGATCATTCGACATGACTGGAAACAACTGCCTTGAAATCTTACGCTCAGCTTCATCTAGATGCTTTATTTCACAAAAATAGATGATTGAGCATGTTCAAAAGCATTCGTTTTAGGATTTGACGCTTATTTTCATCTTGGTGCAGGAGCATGTAAGGGCAATCTTGCGTCACTCAAAATTGATGTCTCTTGTTTTCACTTCTTTCGAACATTTGTGTTTTTGGACACCCATTTGCGCGAATAACGATCCAGGACCTTCCAAATTTCTAACGGGGTAAGGATACCCCACTTACTATTTTTAGTAAGTCTTGCCGAAGAAGCGGTTGACCCCAAGATTTTCCCCAGAGCTTCGGAATAGTCAAATAAGCACTCTCGGTAGATGTCATCTCGAGATCGTGTCTGGATTTCAAGATATTGAAGTTTTCAGTCTGTGAGGATTCATCCCCTGATTGCATTTCATGATAGTGGATCATTGACTACGATCAGAAATATTTGTCTTGAAATTTATGATCATCTTCGTCCATATGCTTTATTTCATGACAACTAATGATTGAGCGTGATCGGAAATGTTCGTTTGAAAGTTTTACGCTCAGCTTCGTCCAGATGCCTTATTTCATGGTAATGGATCATTTGACATGATCAGAAACATTTGTTTCAAAATTTTGCACTTGGATGTGCCTGGGTGCTTTATTTCGCAATAACGAAACGTTGTGTGTGATTAGAAACATTTTTTTTAAGATTTTATGCACGGTTTCATCTAGATGCTTTGTTTCACGATAATGGATCATTCAGCGCAATTGGAAACAACTGCCTTGAAATCTTAGGCTCAGCTTCGTCTAGATGCTTTATTTCACGATAATAGACGATTGAGCATGATCGGAAGCATTCGTTTTAGGATTTGATGCTTAGTTTCATCTTGGTGCAGGAGCATGTAAGCGCAATCTTGCGTCACCCAAAATTGATGTCTCTTGTTTTCACTTCTTTCCAAGATTTGTCATTTTGGACACCCATTTGTGCGAATAACAATCCAGGACCTTCAAAGTTTCCAACGGGCTAAGGATACCCCATTTACTATTTTTAGTAAGTCTTTCCAGAAAAGTAGTTGACCCCAAGATTTTCCCCAGTGCTTCGGAATAGTCAAATAAGCACTCTCGGTAGATCTCATCTCAAGATCGTGTCTAGATTTCTAGATATTGAGGTTTTGAGTTTGTGAGGATTCATTACCTGATTGCATTTCATGATAGTGGATCATTGAGTGCCATCGGAAACATTTGTCTTGAAATTTTATGATCAGCTTCGTCCATATGCTTTATTTCATGACAACTAATGATTGAGCGTGAACAAAAATGTTTGTTTGAAAGTTTTACGCTCAGCTTCGTCCAGATGCCTTATTTCATGATAATGGATCATTCGACATGATCGGAAACATTTGTTTCAAAATTTTATGCTCGGTTTCATCTAGATGCTTTATTTCATGCTATTGCATCATTCAGTGTGATCGGAAACATTTGTTTTACAATTTTACACTCAGTTTCGTCTAGATGCTTTGTTTCTTGATAACGAATCATTGCATGCAATCGAAAATGTTTGTTTTAAAATTTTATGCTTAGATGCCTGGGTGCTTTATTTCGAGATAACGAAACGTTGTGTGTGATCGAAAACATTTGTTATAAGATTTTATGCGCGGTTTCATCTAGATGCTTTGTTTCACGATAATGGATCATTCGGCATGATTGGAAACAACTGCCTTGAAATCTTACGCTTAGCTTCGTGTAGATGCTTTAATTTTAATTCACGATAATAGATGATTGAGCATGATCAGAAGCATTCATTTTAGGATTTTACGCTTAGTTTCATCTTGGTGCAGGAGCAGGTAAGGGCAATCTTGTGTCACCCAAAATTGATGTCTTTTGTTTTCACTTCTTTCAAAGATTTGTGTTTGTGGACACCCATTTGCACGAATAACGATCCAGGACCTTCAATGTTTGCAACGGGCTAAGGATACCCCACTTACTATTTTTAGTAAGTCTTGCCAGAGAAGCGGTTGACCCCAAGATTTTCCCCAAAGCTTCGGAATAGTCAAATAAGCACTCTCGGTAGATCTCGTCTCAAGATCACGTTTGGATTTCAAGATATTAAAGTTTCGAGTTTGTGAGGATTCATCCCCTGATTGCATTTTATGAGAGTGGATCATTGAGTGCGATTGGAAACATTTTTCTTGAAATTTTATGATCGGCTTCGTCCATATACTTTATTTCATGACAACTGATGATTGAGCGTGATCAGAAATGTTGGTTTGAAAGTTTTACGCTCAGCTTGGTCCAGATGCCTTATTTCATGATAATGGATCATTCAACGTGATCAGAAACATTTGTTTCAAAATTTTACGCTCGGTTTCATCTAGATGTGCTTTATTTCATGCTATTGCGTCATTCAGTGCGATCAGAAATGTTCATTTTACAATTTTACACTCAGTTTCGTCTAGATGCTTTGTTTGGTGATAACGAATCACTGCGTGCAATCAGAAACGTTTGTTTTAAAATTTTATGCTTGGATGTGCCTGGGTGCTTTATTTCGCGCGATAACGAAATGCTGTGTGTGATCAGAAACAATTATTTTAAGATTTTATTTGGCACGATTGGAAACAACTGCCTTGAAATCTTATGCTCAGCTTCATCTAGATGCTTTATTTCGTGATAATAGATGATTGAGCATGATCGGAAGCATTCGTTTTAGGATTTGACACTTAGTTTCATCTTGGTGCAGGAGCATGTAAGGGCAATCTTGCGTCACCCAAAATTCATGTCTTTTATTTTCATTTCTTTCCAAGATTTGTGTTTTTGGACACCCATTTGCACGAATAACGATCCAGGACCTTCAAAGTTTCCAACGGGCTAAGTATACCCCACTTACTATTTTTAGTAAGTCTTGCCGGAGAAGCGGTTGACCCCAAGATTTTCCCCAGAGCTTCGGAATAGTCAAAGAAGCACTCTCGATAGATCTCATCTCAAGATCGCATCTGGATTTCAAGATATTGAAGTTTCGAGTTTGTGAGGATTCATCCCCTGATTGCATTTTATGAGAGTGGATCATTGAGTGCAATCGGAAACATTTGTCTTGAAATTTTACGATCGGCTTCATCCATATGCTTTTTTTCATGACAATTGATGACTGAATGTGATCGGAAACGTTCGTTTGAAAGTTTTACACTCAACTTCGTCCAAATGCCTTATTTCATGATAATGGATCATTCGACGTGATCGAAAACATTTGTTTCAAAATTTTACTCTCAGTTTCATCTAGATGCTTTGTTTCGTGGTATTGCATCATTCAGTGTGATCAGAAACATTCATTTTACAATTTTACACTCAGTTTCATCTAGATGCTTTGTTTTGTGATAACGAATCGCAGCGTGCGATTGGAAACGTTTGTTTTAAAATTTTATGCTTAGATGTGCCTGGGTGCTTTATTTCGCGTGATAACGAAACGTTGTGTGTGATCAGAAACATTTGTTTTAAGATTTTATGCACGGTTTCATCTAGATGCTTTGTTTCATGATGATTGATCATTCGGCACGATTGGAAACAACTGCCTTGAAATCTTACGCTCAGCTTCTTCTAGATGCTCTATTTCATGATAATAGATGATTGAGCATGATCAGAAGCATTCGTTTTAAGATTTGACGCTTAGTTTCATTTTGGTACAGGAGCATGTAAGGGCAATCTTGATTCACCCAAAATTGATGTCTTTTATTTTCACTTCTTTTCAAGATTTGTGTTTTTGGACACCCATTTGCGCGAATAACGATCCAGGACTTTCAAAGTTTCCAACGGGCTAAGGATACCCCACTTACTATTTTTAGTAGGTCTTGCCGGAGAAGCGGTTGACCCCAAGATTTTCCCCAGAGCTTCGGAATAGTCGAATAGGCACTCTCGGTAGATCTCATCTCAAGATCGCATCTGGATTTTAAAATATTGAAGTTTCAAGTTTGTGAGGATTCATCCCCTGATTGAATTTCATGATAGTTGATCATTGAGTGCGATCAGACACATTTGTCTTTAAATTTTATGATTGGCTTCGTCCATATGCTTTATTTCACGACAACTGATTATTGAGCATGATCAGAAATGTTCGTTTGAAAGTTTTACGCTCAGCTTCATCCAGATGCCTTATTTCATGATAATGGATCATTCCACGTGATCAGAAACGTTCGTTTGAATGTTTTGTGCTCAGTTTCATCTAGATGCCTTATTTCATGGTATTGCATCATTTAGTGCGATCTGAAACATTCGTTTTACAATTTTACACTCAGTTTCTTCTAGATGCTTTGTTTCGTGATAACAAATCGCTGCGTGCGATCGGAAACGTTTGTTTTAAAATTTTATGCTTAGATGTCCCTGGGTGCTTCATTTCGTGCGATAACGAAACATTGTGTGTGCTCAAAAACATTTGTTTTAAGATTTTATGCGCGATTTCATCTAGATGCTTTGTTTCACGCTAATGGATCATTCGGTACGATTGGAAACAACTACCTTGAAATCTTGTGCTCAGCTTCATGTAGATGCTTTATTTCACGATAACAGATGATTGAGCATGATCGAAAGCATTCGTTTTAGGATTTGACGCTTAGTTTCATCCAGGACCTTTAAAGTTTCCAACAGGCTAAGGATACCCCACTTACTATTTTTAGTAATTCTTGTCGGAGAAGCGGTTGACCCCAAGATTTTACCCAGATCTTCGGAATAGTCAAATAAGCACTCTCGGTAGATCTCATCTCAAGATCGCATTTGGATTTCAAGATATTCAAGTTTCAAGCTTGTGAGGATTCATCCCCTTATTGCATTTCATGATAGTGGATCATTGAGTGCAATCAGACACATTTGTCTTGAAATTTTATGCTCAGCTTCGTCTAGATGTTTTATTTCATGATAATAGATGATTAAGCATGATCAGAAGCATTTGTTTTCAGATTTGACACTTAGTTTCATCTTCGTGCAGGCGCATGTAAGGGCAATCTTGCGTCACCCAATATTGATGTCTTCTGTTTTCACTTCTTTTCAAGATTTGTGTTTTTGGACACCCATTTGCATGAATAACAATCCAAAACCTTCAAAGTTTCCAACGGGCTAAGGATACCTCACTTACTATTTTTAGTAAGTCTTGCCGGAAAAGTGGTTGACCCCAAGATTTTCCCCAGAGCTTCAGAATAGTCAAATAAGCACTCTCAATTGATCTCATCTCAAGATTATGTCTGGATTTCAAGACATTGAAGTTTCGAGTTTGTAAAATTCATCCCCTGATTGCATTTCGCAATAGTGGATCGCTGAGTGCGATCGGAAACATTTGTCTTGAAATTTTACGATCGGCTTCATCCATATGCTTTATTTCATGACAACTGATGATTAAGCGTGATCGGAAACGTTCGTTTGAAAGTTTTATGCTCAGCTTCATCCACATGCTTTATTTCATGATAATGGATCATTCGACGTGATCGGAAACATTTGGTTTAAGATTTTATGCGCGGTTTCATCTAGATGCTTTATTTTACAATAATGGATCATTCGGCACGATTGGAAACAACTGCCTTAAAATCTTATGCTCAAATTTGTCTATATGCTTTATTTCACAATAATAGATGATTGAGCATGATCAGAAGCATTCGTTCTCAGATTTGACGCTTAGTTTCATCTTGGTGCAGGAGCATGTAAGGGCAATCTTGCGTCACCCAAAATTGATGTCTTTTATTTTCACTTCTTTTTAAGATTTATGTTTTTGGACACCCATTTGCATGAGTAACGATCCAGAACCTTCAAAGTTTCCAACGGGCTAAGGATACCCCACTTACTATTTTTAGTAAGTCTTGCCAGAGAAGCAGTTGACCCCAAGATTTTCCCCAAATCTTTGGAATAGTCAAATAAGCACTCTCAGTAGATCTCATCTCAAGATCGCGTCTGGGTTTCAAGATATTGAAGTTTCAAGTTTCTGAGGATTCATCCCCTAATTGAATTTCATGATAGTGGATCATTCAGTGCGATTGGAAACATTTGTCTTGAAATTTTACGATCGGTTTCATCCATATGCTTTATTTCACGACAACTGATGATTGAGCATAATCGGAAATGTTCATTTGAAAGTTTTACACTCAGCTTCATCCAGATGCTTTATTTCATGATAATGGATCATTCGACGTGATCAGAAACATTTGTTTTAAAATTTTGCACTTGGTTTCATCTAGATGCTTCATTTAATGATATTGCATCATTCAGTGCGATCGGAAACATTCGTTTTACAATTTTACACTTAGTTTCATGTAGATGCTTTGTTTCATGATAACGAATCGCTACATGCGATCAGAAATGTTTGTTTTAAAATTTTATGCTTAGATGAGCCTGGGTGCTTTATTTTGCAATAATGAAACATTGTGTGTGATCAAAAACGTTTGTTTTAAGATTTTATGCGTGGTTTCATCTAGATGCTTTGTTTCACGATAATGGATCTTTCGGTATGATTGGAAACAACTTCCTTGAAATCTTACGCTTAGCTTCGTCTAGATGCTTTATTTCATGATAATAGATGATTGAGCATGATTGGAAGCATTCATTTTAGGATTTGACGCTTCGTTTCATCTTGGTGCAAGAGCATGTAAGGGCAATCTTGCGTCACCCAAAATTGATGTCTTTTCTTTTCACTTCTTTTCAAGATTTGCATTTTTGGACACCCATTTGCGCGAATAACGATCCAAATCCTTCAAAGTTTCCAACGGGCTAAGGATACCCCACTTACTATTTTTAGTAAGTCTTGTCAAAGAAGCAGTTGACCCCAATATTTTCCACAGAGCTTCACAATAGTCAAATAACCCCTCTCGGTAGATCTCATCAGAAGATCGCATCTGGATTTCAAGATATTGAAGTTTCGAGTTTGTGAGGATTGATCCCCTAATTGCATTTCATGATAGTGGATCATTGAGTGCGATCGGAAACATTTGTCTTGAAATTTTATGATCGACTTCGTCCATATGCTTTATATCACAACAACTGATGATTGAGCGTGATCGGAAATGTTCGTTTGAAAGTTTTATGCTCAGCTTCGTCTAGATGCCTTATTTCATGATAATGGATCATTCAACGTGATCGAAAACATTTGTTTCAAAATTTTGTGCTCGGTTTCATCTAGATGCTTTATTTCATGGTATTGCATCATTTAGTGCGATTGGAAACATTCATTTTACAATTTTACACTCAGTTTCGTCTAACTGCTTTGTTTCGTGATAATAACCTAGGTGCTTTACTTCGTGATAACGAAACGTTGTGTGTGATCGGCAACATTTGTTTTAAGATTTTATGTGCGGTTTCATCTAGATGCTTTGTTTCACGATAATGGATCATTCGGCACGATTGGAAACAATTGCCTTGAAATCTTATGCTTAGCTTCGTCTAGATGCTTTATTTCACGATAATAGACGATTGAGCATGATCGGAAGCATTCGTTTTAGGATTTGACGCTTATTTTCATCTTGGTACATGAGTATGTAAGGGCAATCTTGGGTCACCCAAAATTGATGTCTCTTGTTTTCAATTCTTTCCAAGATTTGTGTTTTTGGACACCCATTTGCGCGAATAACGATCCAGGACCTTCCAAGTTTCCAACGGGCTAAGGATACCCCACTTACTATTTTTAGTAAGTCTTGCCAGAGAAGCGGTTGACCCCAAGATTTTCCCCAGAGCTTTAGAATAGTCATATAAGCACTCTTAGTAGATCTCATCTCAAGATCGCGTCTAGATTTCAAGATATTGAAGTTTCAAGTTTATGAGTATTCATCCCCTGATTGCATTTCATGATAGTGGATAATTGAGTGCGATCGGAAACATTTGTCTTGAAATTTTCCGATTGGCTTTGTCCATATGCTTTATTTCACAACAACTGATGATTGAATGTGATCAGAAACGTTCATTTGAAAGTTTTATGCTCAGCTTCGTCCAGATGCCTTATTTCATGATAATTGATCATTCGACGTGATTAGAAACATGTGTTTCAAAATTTTGCGCTCAGTTTCATCTAGATGCTTTATTTCATGGTATTGTATCATTCAGTGTGATCGGAAACATTAATTTTACAAATTTACACTCAGTTTCATCTAGATGCTTTATTTCCTGATAACGACCTGGGTGCTTTACTTCGTGATAATGAAATGTTGTGTGTGATCAGAAACATTTGTTTTAAGATTTTATGCACGGTTTCATCTAGATGCTTTGTTTCACGATAATGGATCATTCGGCATGATTGGAAACAACTGCCTTGAAATCTTACGCTCAGCTTCATCTAGATGCTTTATTTCATGATACTAGACGATTGAGCATGATCAAAAGCATTTGCTTCAGGATTTGATCCTTAGTTTCATCTTGGCGCAGGAGCATGTAACGGCAATCTTGCGTCACCCAAAACTGATGTCTCTTGTTTTCACTTCTTTCCAAGATTTGTGTTTTTGGACACCCATTTGCACGAATAATGATCCAGGACATTCCAAATTTCCAACGGGCTAAGGATACCCCACTTACTATTTTTAGTAAGTCTTGCCGGAGAAGCGGTTGACCCAAAGATTTTCCCCAGAGCTTCGGAATAGTCAAATAAGCACTCTCGGTAGATGTCATCTCAAGATCGCGTCTGGATTTCAAGATATTGAAGTTTCGAGTTTGTGAGGATTCATCCCCTGATTGCATTTCATGATAGTGGATCATTGAGTGCGATCGGAAACATTTGTCTTGAAATTTTACGATCGGCTTCGTCCATATGCTTTATTTCACGACAACTAATGATTGACCGTGATCAGAAATGTTCGTTTGAAAGTTTTATGCTCAGCTTCGTCTAAATGCCTTATTTCATGGTATTGCATCATTCAGTGCGATCAAAAACATTCGTTTTACAATTTTACACTCAGTTTCGTCTAGATGCTTTGTTTCGTGATAACGAATCACTACGTGCGATTGGAAACGTTTGTTTTAAAATTTTACACTTAGATGTGCCTGGGTGCTTTATTTTGCGATAATGGAATGTTGTGTGTGATCGGAAACATTTGTTTTAAGATTTTATGCGCAGTTTCATCTAGATGCTTTGTTTCACGATAATGGATCATTTGGCACGATTGGAAACAATTGCCTTGAAATCTTACGCTCAGCTTCATCTAGATGCTTTATTTCACGATAATAGATGATTGAGCATGATCAGAAGCATTTGTTTTAGGATTTGATGCTTAGTTTCATCTTGGTGCAGGAGCATATAAGGGCAATCTTTCGTCACCCAAAATTGATGTCTCTTGTTTTCACTTATTTCCAAGATTTGTCATTTTGGACACCCATTTGCGCGAATAACGATCCAGGACCTTCAAAGTTTCCAACGGGCTAAGGATACCCCAGTTACTATTTTTAGTAAGTCTTTCCGGAGAAGCAGTTGACCCCAAGATTTTCGCCAGAGCTTCGGAATAGTCAAATAAGCACTCTCGGTAGATCTCATGTCAAGATCGCGTCTAGATTTCAAGATATTGAGGCTTTGAGTTTGTGAGGATTCATCCCCTGATTGCATTTCATGATAGTGGATCATTGAGTGCCATCAGAAACATTTGTCTTGAAATTTTATGATCAGCTTCGTCCATATGCTTTATTTCAAGATAATGGATCATTCGACGTGATTGGAAACATTTGTTTCAAAATTTTATGCTCGGTTTCATCTAGATGCTTTATTTCATGGTATTGCATCATTCAGTGTGATTGAAAACATTCATTTTACAATTTTACTCTCAGTTTCATCTAGATGCTTTGTTTCTTGATAACGAATTGCTGCGTGCAATCAGAAACGTTTGTTTTAAAATTTTACGCTTAGATGTGCCTGGGTGCTTTATTTCACGATAACGAAACGTTGTGTCTGATCAAAAACATTTGTTTTAAGATTTTACACGCAGTTTCATCTAGATGCTTTGTTTGACGATAATGGATCATTCGGCACGATTGGAAACAACTGCCTTGAAATCTTACACTCAACTTCATCTAGATGCTTTATTTCACGATAATAGATGATTGAGCCTGATCGGAAGCATTCATTTTAGGATTTGACGCTAAGTTTCATCTTGGTGCAGGAGCATGTAAGGGTAATCTTGCGTCGCCCAAAATTGATTTCTCTTGTTTTCACTTCTTTCCTTGATTTGTGTTTTTGGACACCCATTTGCGCGAATAACGATCCAGGACCTTCCAAGTTTCTAATGGGCTAAGGATACCCCACTTACTATTTTTAGTAAGTCTTGCCGGAGAAGCGGTTGACCCCAAGATTTTCCCCAGAGCTTCGTAATAGTCAAATAAGCACTCTTGGTAGATCTCATCTCAAGATCGCGTCTGGATTTCAAGATATTGAAGTTTCGAGTTTGTGAGGATTCATCCCCTGATTGCATTTCATGATAGTGGATCATTGAGTGCGATCAGAAACATTTGTCTTGAAATTTTACGATCGGCTTCGTCCATATGCTTTATTTCATGACAATTGATGATTGAGCATGGTCGAAAACATTCGTTTGAAAGTTTTATGCTCAGCTTCGTCCAGATGCCTTATTTCATGATAATGGATCATTCGTCGTGATTGGAAACATTTGTTTCAAAATTTTATTTTTCGGTTTCATCTAGATGTACTTTATTTCATGGTATTGCGTCATTCAGTACGATTGAAAACATTTGTTTTACTGTTTTACACTCATTTTTATCTAGATGCTTTTTATCGTGATAATGAATTGCTGCGTGCGATTGGAAATGTTTGTTTGAAAATTTTACGCTTAGATGTGCCTGGGTGCTTTATTTTGCGATAACAAAACGTTGTATGTGATCAGAAACATTTGTTTTAAGATTTGATGTGTGGTTTCATCTAGATCCTTTGTTTCACGATAATGGATCATTCGGCATGACTGGAAACAACTGCCTTGAAATCTTAAGCTCAGCTTCATCTAGATGCTTTATTTCACGATAATAGATGATTGGGCATGATCTTCCAACCACGCTCAATCATCAGTTGTCGTGAAATAAACCATATGGACGAAGCCGATCGTAAACTTTAAAGACAAATGTTTCTAATCGAACTCAATGATCCACTATCGTGAAATGCAATCAGGGGATGAATCCTCACAAACTTGAAACTTCAATATCTTGAAATCCAGACGCGATCTTGAGAAGAGATCTACCGAGAGTGCTTATTTGACTATTTCGAAGCTCTGGGGAAAATCTTGGGGTCAACCGCTTCTCCGGTAAGACTTACTAAAAATAGTAAGTGGGGTATCCTTAGCCCGTTGGAAACTTTGAAGGTCCTGGATCGTTATTCGAGCAAATGGGTGTCTGAAAACACAAATCTTGGAAAGAAGTGAAAACAAAAGACATCAATTTTGGGTGACGCAAGATTGCCCTTACATGCTCCTACACCAAGATGAAACTAAGCATCAAATCTTAAAATGAATGAAAGTTTTAAAGTTGTATGCTCAGCTTCGTCCAGATGCCTTATTTCATGCTAATGGATCATTCGACGTGATGGGAAACATTTGTTTCAAAATTTTACGCTCGGTTTCATCTAGATGTGCTTTATTTCATGGTATTGCATCATTCAGTGCGATCAGAAACATTCGTTTTACAATTTTACACTCAGTTTCGTCTAGATGCTTTGTTTCGTGATAACGAAGCACTGCGTGCGATCGGAAACGTTTGTTTTAAAATTTTACGCTTAGATGTGCTTGGGTGCTTTATTTCATGATAACAAAATGCTGTGTGTGATCGGAAACATTTGTTTTAAGATTTTATGCGCGGTTTCATCTAAATGTTTTGTTTCACAATAATGGATCATTCGGCACGACTGGAAACAACTACCTTGAAATCTTACGCTCAACTTCATCTAGATGCTTTATTTCATGATAATAGATGACTGGGCATGATCAGAAGCATTTGTTTTAAAATTTGATGCTTAGTTTCATCTTGCGTCACCCAAAATTGATGTCTTTTATTTTCACTTCTTTCCAAGATTTGTGTTTTCAGACACCCATTTGCGCGAATACGATCCAGGACCTTCAAAGTTTCCAACGGGCTAAGGATACCCCACTTACTATTTTTAGTAAGTCTTGCCGGAGAAGCAGTTGACCCCAAGATTTTCCCCAGAGCTTCAGAATAGTCAAATAAGCACTCTCGGTAGATCTCGTCTGTATTTCAAGATATTGAAGTTTTGAGTTTGTGAGGATTCATCCCCTTATTACATTTCACGATAGTGGACCATTGAGTATGATCGGCTTCGTCCATATGCTTTATTTCACGACAACTGATGATTGAGCGTGGTCGGAAACGTTCGTTTGAAAGTTTTACACTCAGCTTTGTCCAGATGCCTTATTTCATGATAATGGATCATTCGACGTGATCAGAAACATTTGTTTCAAAATTTTACATTCGGTTTCATCTAGATGTGCTTTATTTCATGGTATTGCATCATTTAGTGCGATTAGAAACATTTGTTTTACAATTTTACACTCAGTTTCGTCTAGATGCTTTGTTTCATGATAACGAATCACTGCGTGTGATCGGAAACGTTTGTTTTAAAATTTTACGCTTAGATGTGCCTGGGTGCTTTATTTCATGATAACGAAACGCTGTGTGTGATCGGTAACATTTATTTTAAGATTTTATGCGCGGTTTCATCTAGATGCTTTGTTTCACGATAATGGATCATTCGGCATGATTGGAAACCACTGCCTTGAAATCTTACGCTCAGCTTCGTCTAGATGCTTTATTTCACGATAATAGATGATTGGGCATAATCGGAAGCATTCGTTTTAAGATTTGACGCTTAGCTTCATCTTGGTGTAGGAGCATGTAAGGGCAATCTTGCATCACCTAAAATTAATGTCTTTTATTTTTACTTCTTTCCAAGATTTGTGTTTTTGGACACCCATTTGCGTGAATAATGATCCAGGACCTTCAAAGTTTCCAACGGGCTAAGGATTACCCACTTACTATTTTTAGTATGTCTTGCCGAAGAAGCAGTTGACCCCAAGATTTTCCCCAGAGCTTCGGAATAGTCAAATAAGCACTCTCGGTAGATCTCATCTCAAGATCGCGTTTGGATTTCAAGATATTGAAGTTTTGAGTTTGTGAGGATTCATCCCCTAATTGCATTTCACGATAGTGGATCATTCAGTGCGATCGGAAACATTTGTCTTGAAATTTTACGATCGGCTTCGTCCATAATGCTTTATTTCACGACAACTGATGATTGAACGTGGTCAGAAACGTGAGTTTGAAAGTTTTACACTCAGCTTCATCCAGATGCCTTATTTCATGATAATGGATCATTCGACATGATCGGAAACATTTGTTTCAAAATTTTACGCTCGGTTTCATCTAGATGTGCTTTATTTCATGGTATTGCATGATTTAGTGTGATCAGAAACATTTGTTTTACAATTTTACACTTAGTTTCATCTAAATGCTTTGTTTCACGATAATGGATCATTCGGCACGAGTGGAAACAACTGCCTTGAAATATTATGCTCAGCTTCGTCTAGATGCTTTATTTCACGATAATAGATGATTGGGCATGATTGGAAGCATTCGTTTTAAGAGTTGACGCTTAGTTTCATCTTGGTGCAAGAGCATGTAAGGGCAATCTTGCATCACATAAAATTGATGTCTTTTTTTTCACTTCTTTCCAAGGTTTGTGTTTTTGGACACCTATTTGTGCGAATAACGATCCAGGACCTTCAAAGTTCCCAACCAGCAAAGGATACCCCACTTACTATTTTTAGTAAGTCTTGCTGGAGAAGCGGTTGACCCCAAGATTTTCCCCAGAGCTTCAGAATAGTCCAATAAGCACTCTCGGTAGATCTCATCTCAAGATCGCATCTGGATTTCAAGATATTGAAGTTTCGAGTTTGTGAGGATTCATCCCCTGATTGAATTTCATGATAGTGGATCATTGAGTGCGATCGGAAACATTTGTCTTGAAATTTTACGGTCGGCTTTGTCCATATGCTTTATTTCACGACAACTGATGATTGAGCGTGGTTGGAAACGTGAGTTTAAAACTTTTACACTCAGCTTCGTCCAGATGCCTTATTTCATGATGATGGATCATTCGACATGATCAGAAACATTGATTCAAAATTCTACACTCGGTTTCATCTAGATGTGCTTTATTTCATGGTATTGCATGATTCAGTGTGATCGGAAACATTCATTTTATAATTTTACACTCAGTTTCATCTAAATGATTTGTTTCACGATAATGGATCATTCAGCACGAGTGGAAACAACTGCCTTGAAATCTTATGCTCAGCTTCGTCTAGATGCTTTATTTCACGATAATAGATGATTGGGCATGATCGGAAGCATTCGTTTTAAGATTTGACGCTTAGTTTCATCTTGGTGCAGGAGCATGTAAGGGCAATCTTGCATCACCCAAAATTGATGTCTTTTGTTTTCACTTCTTTCGAAGATTTGTGTGTTTGGACACCCATTTGCACGAATAACGATCTAGGACCTTCAAAGTTTCCAACGGGCTAAGGATACCCCACTTACTATTTTTAGTAAGTCTTGCCGGAGAAGCAGTTGACCCCAAGATTTTCCCCAGAGCTTCGAAATAGTCAAGTAAGCACTCTCGGTAGATCTCATCTCAAGATCATGTCTGGATTTCAAGATATTGAAGTTTCAAGTTTGTGAGGATTCATCCCCTAATTGCATTTAATGATAGTGGATCATTGAGTGCGATCGGAAACATTTGTCTTGAAATTTTACGATCAGCTTCGTCCATATACTTTATTTCACAACAACTGATGATTGAGCGTGGTTGGAAACGTGAGTTCAAAACTTTTACGCTCAGCTTCGTCCAGATGCCCTATTTCATGATGATGGATCATTCGACATGATCGGAAACATTGATTCAAAATTTTAAGCTCGGTTTCATCTAGATGTGCTTTATTTCATGGTATTGCATGATTCAGTGTGATCAGAAACATTCGTTTTACAATTTTACACTCAGTTTCATCTAAATGATTTGTTTCACGATAATGGATCATTCGGCACGAGTGGAAACAACTGTCTTGAAATCTTACGCTCAACTTCGTCTAGATGCTTTATTTCACGATAATAGATGATTGGGCATGATCAAAAGCATTCGTTTTAAGATTTGACACTTAGTTTCATCTTGGTGCAGGAGCATGTAAGGGCAATCTTGCGTCACCTAAAATTGATGTCTTTTTTTTCACTTCTTTCCAAGATTTGTGTTTTTGGACACCCATTTGCACGAATAACGATCCAGGACCTTCAAAGTTCCCAACGAGCAAAGGATACCCCACTTACTATTTTTTGTAAGTCTTGCCGGAGAAGCGGTTGATCCCAAGATTTTCCCCAGAGCTTCAGAATAGTCCAATAAGCACTCTCGGTAGATCTCATCTCAAGATCACGTCTGGATTTCATTATATTGAAGTTTCAAGTTTGTGGGGATTCATCCCTTGATTGAATTTCATGATAGTGGATCATTGAGTGCGATTGGAAACATTTGTCTTGAAATTTTATGGTCGGCTTCATCCTTATGCTTTATTTCATGACAACTGATGATTGAGCATGGTCAAAAATGTGAGTTTGAAAGTTTTACGCTTAGCTTCGTCCAGATGCCTTATTCATGATAATGGATCATTCGACGTGATCGGAAACATTTGTTTCAAAATTTTACGCTCAGTTTCATCTAGATGTGCTTTATTTCATGGTGTTGCATCATTCAGTGAGATCAGAAACATTCATTTTACAATTTTACACTCAGTTTCGTCTAGATGCTTTGTTTCATGATAATGAATCAATGCGTGCAATCGGAAATGTTTGTTTTAAAATTCTACGCTTAGATGTGCCTAGGGGAATTATTTCGTGATAAAGAAATGTTGTGTGTGATCAGAAACATTTGTTTTAAGATTTTATGTGCAGTTTCATCTACATGCTTTGTTTCACGATAATGGATCATTCGGCACGACTGGAAACAACTACCTTGAAATCTTACGGTCAGCTTTGTCTAGATGCTTTATTTCACGATAATAGATGATTGAGCATGATCGGAAGCATTTGTTTTAAGATTTGATGCTTAGTTTCATCTTGGTGCAGGAGCATGTCAGGGCAATCTTGCGTCACCCAAAATTGATGTCTTTTGTTTTCACTTGTTTCCAAGATTTGTGTTTTTGGACACCCATTTGCGCAAATAATGATCTAGGACCTTCAAAGTTTCCAACGGGCTAAGGATACCCCACTTACTATTTTTAGTAAGTCTTGCCAGAGAAGCGGTTGACCCCAAGATTTTCCCAGAGCTTCGGAATAGTCAAATAAGCTCTCTCGGTAGATCTCATCTCAAGATCGCATCTGGATTTCAAGATATTGAAGTTTCAAGTTTGTGAGGATTCATCCTCTGATTGCATTTCACAATAGTGGATCATTGAGTGCGATCCGAAACATTTGTCTTGAAATTTTACGATCGTCTTCGTCCATATGCTTTATTTCACGACATCTGATGATTGAGTGTGGTCAGAAACGTTCGTTTGAGAGTTTTATGCTCAGCTTCGTCCAGATGCCTTATTTCATGATAATGGATCATTCGACATGATCAGAAACATTTTTTTCAAAATTTTACGCTTAGTTTCATCTAGATGTGCTTTATTTCGTGGTATTGCATCATTCAGTGTGATCTGAAACATTCGTTTTACAATTTTACACTCAGTTTCGTCTAGATGCTTTGTTTCGAGATAATGAATCGCCACGTGTGATCAGAAATGTTTGTTTTAAAATTTTACTCTTAGATGTGCTTGGGTGTTGCTTTATTTGGCGATAACGAAATGCTGTGTGTAATCGGAAACATTTGTTTTAAGATTTTATGCGCGATTTCATCTACATGCTTATTTTCACGATTCGCATGATTGGAAAGAACTGCCTTGAAATCTTATGCTCAGCTTCATCTAGATGCTTTATTTCACGATAATAGATGATTAAGCATGATCGGAAGCATTCGTTTTAAGATTTGACGCTTAGTTTCATCTTGGTGTAGGAGCATATAAGGGCAATCTGGCGTCACCCAAAATTGATGTCTTTTGTTTTCACTTCTTTCCAAGATTTGTGTTTTTGGACACCCATTTACGTGAATAACGATCCAGGACCTTCAAAGTTTCCAACAGGCTAAGGATACCCCACTTACTATTTTTAGTAAGTCTTGCTGGAGAAGCGGTTGACCCCAAGATTTTCCCCAGAGCTTCGGAATAGTCAAATAAGCACTCTCGGTAGATCTCATCTCAAGATCGCGTTTGGATTTCAAGATATTGAAGTTTCAAGTTTGTGAGGATTCATCCTCTGATTGCATTTCACGATAGTGGATCATTGAGTGCGATCGGAAACATTTGTCTTGAAATTTCATGATCGGCTTCGTCCATATGCTTTATTTCACGACAACTGAAGATTGAGCGTGGTCAGAAACATTTGTTTGTGAGTTTTACGCTCAGCTTCGTCCAAATGCCATATTTCATGATAATACATCATTCGACGTGATCAGAAACATTTGTTTCAAAATTTTACACTCGATTTCATCTAGATGTCCTTTATTTCATGGTATTGCATCATTCAGTGTGATCAGAAACATTCATTTTACAATTTTACACTCAGTTTCATCTAGATGCTTTATTTTGTGATAACGAATCACCGCGTGCGATCGGAAACGTTTGTTTTAAAATTTTATTCTTACATGTGCCTGGGTGCTACTTTATTTCGAGATAATGAAGCGCTGTGTGTAATCGGAAACATTTGTTTTAAGATTTTATGCACGGTTTCATCTAGATGCTTTGTTTCATGATAATGGATCATTCGGCTTGATTGGAAACAACTGCCTTGAAATCTTACGCTCAGCTTCGTCTAGATGCATTATTTCATGATAATAGATGATTGGGCATGATCGGAAGCATTCGTTTTAAGATTTGACGCTTAGTTTCATCTTGGTGCAGGAGCATGTAAGGGCAATCTTGTGTCACCCAAAATTGATGACTTTTGTTTTCACTTCTTTCCAAGATTTGTGTTTTTGGACACCCATTTGCGCGAATAATGATTCAAGACCTTCAAAGTTTCCAACGGGCTAAGGATACCCCACTTACTATTTTTAGTAACTCTTGCCGAAGAAGCGGTTGACCCCAAGATTTTCCCCAAAGCTTCGGAATAGTCAAATAAGCACTCTCGATAGTTCTCATCTCAAGATCGCGTCTGGATTTCAAGATATTGAAGTTTCAAGTTTGTGAGGATTCATCCCCTGATTGTATTTCACGATAGTGGATCATTGAGTGTGATCAAAAAGTTTTGTCTTGAAATTTTACGATCGGCTTCGTCCATATGCTTTATTTCACGACAACTGATGATTGAGCATGGTCGGAAACATTCGTTTGAAAGTTTTATACTCAGCTTCATCCAGATGCCTTATTTCATGATAATGGATCATTCGACGTGATCGGAAACATTTGTTTCAAAATTTTACGCTCGGTTTCATCTAGATGCTTTGTTTCGTGGTATTGCATCATTCAGTGCGATCAGAAACATTTGTTTTACAATTTTACACTTAGTTTCATCTAGATGCTTTGTTTCATGATAACGAATCGTTGCATGCAATCGGAAACATTTGTTTTAAAATTTTACGCTTAGATGTGCCTGGGTGCTTTACTTTGTGATAACAAAACGCTGTGTGTGATCAGAAACATTTGTTTCAAGATTTTATGCGCACTTTCATCTAGATGCTTTGTTCCATGATAATCGATCATTCGGCACAATTGGAAACAACTGCCTTGAAATCTTACGCTCAGCTTCGTCTAGATGCTCTATTTCACGATAATAGATGATTGAGCATGATCGGAAGCATTCATTTTAAGATTTGACGCTTAGTTTCATCTTGGTGCAGGAGCATGTAAGGGCAATCTTGCGTCACCCAAAATTGATGTCTTTTGTTTTCACTTCTTTCAAAGATTTGTGTTTTTGGACACACATTTGCGCGAATAACAATCTAGGACCTTCAAAGTTTCCAACAGTCTAAGGATACCCCACTTACTATTTTTAGTAATTCTTGCCGGAGAAGCGGTTGATCCCAAGATTTTCCCCAGAGCTTCGGAATAGTCAAATAAGCACTCTCGATAGATCTCATCTCAAGATCACGTCTAGATTTCAAGATATTGAAGTTTCAAATTTGTGAGGATTCATCCCCTGATTGCATTTCATGAGAGTGGATCATTGAGTGCGATGAGAAACATTTGTCTTGAAATTTTACAATTGACTTCGTCCATATGCTTTATTTCACGACAACTGATGATTAAGCGTGATCAGAAATGTTCATTTGAAAGTTTTACACTCAGCTTCATCCAGATGCCTTATTTCATGATAATGGATCATTTGGCACGATTGGAAACAACTGCCTTGAAATCTTACACTCAGCTTCGTCTAGATGCTTTATTTCACGATAATAGATGATTGGGCATGATTGGAAGCATTCGTTTTAAGATTTGACGCTTAGTTTCATCTTGATGTAGGAGCATGTAAGGGCAATCTTGTGTCTCCCAAAATTGATGTCTTTTGTTATCACTTCTTTCCAAGATTTGTGTTTTTGGACACCCATTTGCGCGAATAATGATCCAGGACCTTCCAAGTTTCTAACGGGCTAAGGATACCCCACTTACTATTTTTAGTAAGTGTTGCCAGAGAATCAGTTGACCCCAAGATTTTACCCAGAGCTTTAGAATAGTCAAATAAGCACTCTCGGTAGATCTCATCTCAAGATCACGTCTGGATTTCAAGATAATGAAGTTTCGAGTTTGTGAGGATTCATCCCCTGATTGCATTTCATGAGAGTGGATCATTGAGTGCGATCGGAAACATTTGTCTTGAAATTTTACGATTGACTTCCTCCATATGCTTTATTTCACGACAACTGATGATTGAGCGTGATCGGAAATGTTCATTTCAAAGTTTTACGCTTAGCTTCGTCCAGATGCCTTATTTCATGATAATGGATCATTCGATCTGATCAAAAACATTTGTTTTAAAATTTTGTGCTCGATTTCATCTAGATGCTTTATTCCATGGTATTGCATAATTCAGTGCGATCGGAAACATGAATTTTAGAATTTTACACTCAGTTTCATCTACATGCTTTGTTTTGTGATAACAAATCGCTACGTGCGATCGGAAACATTTGTTTTAAAATTTTATGCTTAGATGTGCCTGGGTCCTTTATTTCGCGCGATAATGAAATGTTGTGTGTGATCAGAAACATTTGTTTTAAGATTTTATGCGCGGTTTCATCTAGATGCTTTGTTTCACGATAATGGATCATTCGGCATGATTGGAAACAACTGCCTTGAAATCCTACGCTCAGCTTCGTCTAGATGCTTTATTTCATGATAATAGATGATTAAGCATGATCGGAAGCATTTGTTTTAGGATTTGATGCTTAGTTTCATCTTGGTGCAGGAGCATGTAAGGGCAATCTTGCGTCACCCAAAATTGATGTCTTTTCTTTTTAATTCTTTCAAAGGTTTATATTTTTGGACACCCATTTGCACGAATAACGATCCAGGACCTTCAAAGTTTCCAACAGGCTAAGGATACCCCACTTACTATTTTTAGTAAGTCTTGTCGGAGAAGCAGTTGACCCCAAGATATTCCCCAGAGCTTCGGAATAGTCAAATAAACACACTTGGTAGATCTCATCTCATGATCGCATCTGGATTTCAAGATATTGAAGTTTCGAGTTTGTGAGGATTCATCCCCTGATTGCATTTCATGAGAATGGATCATTGAGTGCGATCGGAAACATTTGTCTTGAAATTTTACGATCCGCTTCATCCATATGCTTTATTTCAGGACAACTGATGATTGAGCGTGATCGAAAACGTTCGTTTGAAAGTTTTACGCTGAACTTCGTCCAGATGCCTTATTTCACGATAATGGATCATTCGACGTGCTCGGAAATATTTGTTTCAAAATTTTTCACTCGGTTTCATCTAGATGCTTTATTTCATAGTATTGCATCATTCAATGCAATCAAAAAATTTGTTTTACAATTTTACACTCAATTTCGTCTAGATGCTTTGTTTCATGATAACGAATCAGTGCATGCGATCAGAAATGTTTGTTTTAAAATTTTACGCTTGGATGTGGCTGGGTGCTTTATTTCGCATGATAACGAAACGTTGTGTGTGATCGGGAACATTTGTTCTAAGATTTTATGCGCGGTTTCATCTAGATGCTTTGTTTCACGATAATGGATCATTTGACACAATTGGAAACAACTGCCTTGAAATCTTATGCTCAGCTTCGTCAAGATGCTTCATTTCATGATAATAGATGATTGAGCATGATCGGAAGTGTTCATTTTAGGATTTGACGCTTAGTTTCATCTTGGTGTAGGAGCATGTAAGGGCAATCTTGCGTCACCCAAAATTGATGTGTGTGATCAGAAATGTTTGTTTTCAAATTTTACGCTTGGATGTGCCTAGGTGCTTTATTTTGCGGAATAGAGAAACATTGTGTGTGATCAGAAACATTTGTTTAAAGATTTTATGCGCAGTTTCATCTAGATGCTTTGTTTCATGATAATGGATCATTCGGCACGATTGGAAACAACTGCCTTGAAATCTTACGCCCAGCTTCATCTAGATCCTTTATTTCATGATAATAGATGATTGAGCATGATCGGAAGCATTCGTTTTAGGATTTGACGCCTAGTTTCATCTAGGTGCAGGAGCATGTAAGGGCAATCTTGCATCACCCAAAATTGATGTCTTTTATTTTCACTTCTTTCCAAGATTTGTGTTTTTGGACACCCATTTGCACGAATAACGATCCAGGACCTTCCAAGTTTCCAACGAGCTAAGGATACACCACTTACTATTTTTAGTAAGTCTTGCCGGAGAAGCGGTTGACCCCAAGATTTTCCCCAGAGCTTCAGAATAGTCAAATAAGCACTCTCGGTAGATCTCATCTCAAGATCGCATCTCGATTTCAAGATATTGAAGTTTTGAGTTTGTGAAGATTCATCCCCTGATTGCATTTCATTAGAGTGGATCATTGAGTGCGATCGGAAACATTTTGTCTTGAAATTTTACGATCATCTTCGTCCATATGCTTTATTTGACGACAACTGATGATTGAGCGTGATTGGAAAGGTTCGTTTGAAAGTTTTACGGTCAGCTTCATCGAGATACCTTATTTCATGATAATGGATCATTCGACGTGATCGGAAACATTTGTTTCAAAATTTTGCGCTCAGTTTCATCTAGATGCTTTATTTCATGGTACTGCATCATTCAGTGCAATCAGAAACATTCGTTTTACTATTTTACACTCAGTTTCGTCTAGATGCTTTGTTTCATGATAACAAATCGCTGCATGCGATCGGAAACATTTGTTTTAAAATTTTACGCCTAGATGTGCCTAGGTACTTTATTTCGCGCGATAACGAAACATTGTGTGTGATCAGAAACATTTGTTTTAAGATTTTATGTGTGGTTTCATCTAGATGCTTTGTTTCACGATAATGTATCATTCAGCACGATTGGAAACAACTGACTTGAAATCTTACGCTCAGCTTCATCTAAATGCTTTATTTCACAAGAATAGATGATTGAGCATGATCGGAAGCATTCGTTTTAGGATATGACGCTTAGTTTCATCTTGGTGCAGGAGCATGTAAGGGCAATCTTGCGTCACCCAAAATTGATGTCTTTTCTTTTCACTTCTTTCTAAGATTTGTGTGTTTGGACACCCATTTGCATGAATAACGATCTAGGACCTTCAAAGTTTCCAACGGGCTAAGGATACCCCACTTACTATTTTTAGTAAGTCTTGCCGGAGAAGCAGTTGACCCCAAGATTTTCCCCAGAGCTTCGAAATAGTCAAATAAGCACTCTCGGTAGATCTCATCTCAAGATCGCATCTGGATTTCAAGATATTGAAGTTTCAAGTTTGTGAGGATTCATCCCCTGATTGCATTTCATGAGAGTGGATCATTCAGTGCAATCGGAAACATTTTTCTTAAAATTTTACGATCGGCTTCATCCATATGCTTTATTTCATGACAACTGATGATTGAGCGTGATCAGAAATGTTGGTTTGAAAGTTTTATACTTAGCTTCGTCCAGATGCCTTATTTTATGATAATGGATCATTCGACGTGATCAAAAACATTTGTCTCAAAATTTTACGCTCGGTTTCATTTAGATGTGCTTTATTTCATGGTATTGCATCATTCAATGTGATCGGAAATGTTCATTTTACAATTTTACACTCAGTTTCGTCTAGATGCTTTGTTTCGTGATAACGAATCACTGCGTGCGATTGAAAACGTTTGTTTTAAAATTTTACACTTAGATGTGCCTGGGTGCTTTATTTCGCGATAACGAAACATTGTGTGTGATCGGAAACATTTGTTTTAAGATTTTATGCGCGGTTTCATCTAGATGCTTTGTTTCATGATAATGGATCATTCGGCACGATTGGAACCAACTGCCTTGAAATCTTACGCTCATCTTTGTCTAGATGCTTTATTTCACGATAATAGATGATTGAGCATGATCAGTAGCATTCATTTTAAGATTCGACGCTTAGTTTCATCTTGGTGCAGGAGCATGTAAGGGCAATCTTGCGTCACCCAAAATTGATGTCTTTTGTTTTCACTTCTTTCCAAGATTTGTGTTTTTGGACACCCATTTGCGTGAATAACGATCTAGGACCTTCAAAGTTTCCAACGGGCTAAGGATACCCCACTTACTATTTTTAGTAAGTCTTGCCGGAGAAGCGGTTGACCCCAAGATTTTCCCCAGAGCTTCGGAATAGTCAAATAAGCACTCTCCGTAGATCTCATCTCAAGATCGCATCTGAATTTCAATATATTGAAGTTTCGAGTTTGTGAGGATTCATCCCCTGATTGAATTTCACGATAGTGGATCATTGAGTGCGATCGGAAACATTTGTCTTGAAATTTTACGATCGGCTTCGTCCATATGCTTTATTTCACGACAACTAATGATTGAGCGTGGTCAGAAACGTTCATTTGAGAGTTTTACTCTCAGCTTCGTCCAGATGCCTTATTTCATGATAATGGATCATTCAACATGATCGGAAACATTTTTTCAAAATTTACGATCTATTTCATTTAGATGTGCTTTATTTTGTGGTATTGCATGAGTCAGTGCGATCGGAAACATTCCTTTTACAATTTTACACTCAGTTTTGTCTAGATACTTTGTTTCGTGATAAAGAATCACTGCGTGCGGTCGGAAACGTTTGCTTGAAAATTTTACGCTTAGATGTGCTTGGGTGCTTTATTTCACGATAACGAAATGTTGTGTGTGATTAGAAACATTTGTTTTAAGATTTTATGCATGGTTTAATCTAGATGCTTTGTTTCACGATAATGGATCATTCGGCACGATTGGAAACAACTGCCTTGAAATCTTACGCTTAGCTTCGTCTAGATGATTGAGCATGATCGGAAGCATTCATTTTAAGATTTGACTTTTAGTTTCATCTTGGTACAAGAGCATGTAAGGGCAATCTTGCATCACCCAAAATTGATGTCTTTTGTTTTCACCTATTTCCAAGATTTGTGTTTTTGGACACCCATTTGCTCGAATAACGATCCAGGACCTTCAAAGTTTCCAACGGGCTAAGGATACCCAACTTACTATTTTTAGTAAGTCTCGCCAGAGAAGCGGTTGACTCCAAGATTTTCTCCAGAGGTTCGGAATAGTCAAATAAGCACTCTCGGTAGATCTCATCTGAAGATCACGTCTGGATTTCAAGATATTGAAGTTTTGAGTTTGTGAGGATTCATCCCCTGATTGCATTTCACGATAGTGGATCATTGAGTGCGATCAGAAACATTTGTCTTGAAATTTCATGATAATGGATCATTCGACGTGATCAGAAACATTTGTTTCAAAATTTTATGCTCAGTTTCATCTAGATGTGCTTTATTTCATGGTATTGCATCATTCAGTGTGATCAGAAACATTCATTTTACAATTTTACACTCAGTTTTGTCTAGATGCTTTGTTTCTTGATAAAGAATCACTGCGTACGATCAGAAATGTTTGTTTTAAAATTGTATGCTTAGATGTGCCTAGGTGCTTTATTTCATGATAACGAAATGTTGTGTGTGATCGGAAACATTTGTTTTAAGATTTTATGCGCGGTTTCATCTACATGCTTTGTTTCACGATAATGGATCATTTGGCACGACTGGAAACAACTGCCTTGAAATCTTACGCTAAGCTTCGTCTAGATGCTTTATTTCACAATAATAGATGATTGGGAATCATCGAAAGCATTCGTTTTAAGATTTGACGCTTAGTTTCATCTTGGTGTAGGAGCATGTAAGGGCAATCTTGCATCACCCAAAATTGAAATCTTTTGTTTTCAATTCTTTCCAAGATTTGTAGTTTTGGACACCCATTTGCGCGAACAACAATCCAGGACCTTCCAAGTTTCCAACGGGCTAAGGATACCCCACTTACTATTTTTAGTAAGTCTTGCCGGAGAAGCGGTTGACCCCGAGATTTTCCCCAGAGCTTCGGAATAGTCAAATAAGCACTCTTGGTAGATCTCATCTCAAGATCGCGTCTGGATTTCAAGATATTGAAGTTTTGAGTTTGTGAGGATTCATCCCCTGATTGCATTTCACGATAGTGGATCATTGAGTGCGATCGGAAACATTTTTCTTGAAATTTTATGATCGGCTTCGTTCATATGCTTTGTTTCACGACAACTGATGATTGAGCATGGTCGGAAATGTTTGTTTGAAAGTTTTATGCTCAGCTTCATCCAGATGCCTTATTTCATGATAATGGATCATTCGACGTGATCAGAAACATTTGTTTCAAAATTTTACGCTCGGTTTCATCTAGATGTACTTTATTTCATGGTATTGCATCATTCAGTGGGATCGGAAACATTTGTTTTACAATTTTACACTCAGTTTCATCTAGATGCTTTGTTTCATGATAACGAATCCCTGCGTACGATCGAAAACGTTTGTTTTAAAATTTTACGCCTAGATGTGCCTGGGTACTTTATTTCGTGATAACAAAACGCTGTGTGTGATCGGAAACATTTGTTTTAAGATTTTATGCGCGAATTCATCTAGATGCTTTGTTTCACGATGATGGATCATTCCGCACGATTGGAAACAACTACCTTGAAATCTTACGCACAGCTTCGTCTAGATGCTCTATTTCACGATAATATATGATTGAGCATGATCGGAAGCATTCGTTTAAGATTTGACGCTTAGTTTCATCTTGGTGCAGGAGCATGTAAGGGCAATCTTGTGTCACCCAAAATTGATGTCTTTTGTTTTCACTTCTTTCCAAGATTTGTGTTTTTGGACACGCATTTGTGCAAATAACGATCTAGGACCTTCAAAGTTTCCAACGGGCTAAGGATACCCAACTTACTATTTTTAGAAAGTCTCGCCGGAGAAGCAGTTGACCCCAAGATTTTCCCCAGAGCTTCGGAATAGTCAAATAAGCACTCTCGGTAGATCTCATCTCAAGATCGTGTCTGGATTTCAATATATTGAAGTTTCAAGTTTGTGAGGATTCATCCCCTGATTGCATTTCACTATAGTGGATCATTGAGTGCAATCGAAAACATTTTGTCTTGAAATTTTATGATCGGCTTCGTCCATATGCTTTATTTCATGACAAATGATGATTGAGCATGGTCGGAAACGCTTATTTGAAAGTTTTACGTTTAGCTTCGTCCAGATGCCTTATTTCACGATAATGGATCATTCGACGTGATTGGAAACATTTGTTCCAAAATTTTATGCTTGGTTTCATCTAGATGCTTTGTTTCATGGTATTGCATCATTCAGTGTGATCGGAAACATTCATTTTACAATTTTACACTCAGTTTCGTCTAGATGCTTTATTTCATGATAACGAATCGATGCTTTAGATCCTTTAAAATTTTACGCTTAGATGTGCTTGGGTGATTTATTTCATGATAACGAAATGTTGTGTGTGATCAAAAACATTTGTTTTAAGATTTTATGCATGGTTACATCTAGATGCTTTGTTTCACGATAATGGATCATTCGGCACGATTGGAAACAACTGCCTTGAAATCTTACGCTCAGCTTCGTCTAGATGCTTTATTTCACGATAATAGATGATTGAGGATGATCGGAAGCATTCATTTTAAGATTTGAGGCTTAGTTTCATCTTGGTTCAGAAGCATGTAAGGGCAATCTTGCTTCACCCAAAATTGATGGCTTTTGTTTTCACTTCTTTCCAAAATTTGTGTTTTTGGACACCCATTTGCGCGAATAACGATCCAAGACCTTCAAAGTTTCCAACGGGCTAAGGATACCCGACTTACTATTTTTAGTAAGTCTTGCCGGAGAAGTGGTTGACCCCAAGATTTTCCCCAGAGCATTGGAATAGTCAAATAAGCACTCTCGGTAGATCTCATCTCAAGATCGCGTCTGGATTTCAAGATATTGAAGTTTTGAGTTTTTGAGGATTCATCCCCTGATTGCATTTCACGATAGTGGATCATTGAGTGCGATCAGAAACATTTGTCTTTAAATTTTACGATCGGCTTCCTCCATATGCTTTATTTCACGACAACTAATGACTGAGCGTGGTCAGAAACGTTCGTTTGAAAGTTTTACACTCAGCTTCGTCCAGATGCCTTATTTCATGATAATGGATCATTTGACGTGATCAGAAACATTTGTTTCAAAATTTTACGCTCGGTTTCATCTAGATGCTTTGTTTCATGGTATTGCATAATTCAGTGGGATCGGAAACATTCGTTTTACAATTTTACACTCAATTGATGTGTTTTGTTTTCACTTCTTTCCAAGATTTGTGTTTTTGGACACCCATTTGCACGAATAACAATCCAAGACCTTCAAAGTTTCCAATGGGCTAACGATACCCCACTTACTATTTTTAGTAAGTCTTGCCGGAGAAGCAGTTGACCCCAAGATTTTCCCCAGAGCATCGGAATAGTCAAATAAGCACTCTCGGTAGATCTCATCTCAAGAACACGTCTAGACTTCAAGATATTGAAGTTTCAAGTTTGTGAGGATTCATCCCCTGATTGCATTTCATGAGAGTGGATCATTGAGTGCAATCAGAAACATTTGTCTTGAAATTCTACGATCAGCTTCGTCCAAATGCTTTATTTCATGACAACTAATGATTGAGCATGATCAGAAATGTTCATTTGAAAGTTTTACGCTCAGCTTCGTCTAGATGCCTTATTTCATGATAATGGATCATTCGACGTGATCAGAAACATTTGTTTCAAAATTTTGCGCTCAGTTTCAGTGCGATTGGAAACATTCGTTTTACAATTTTACACTCAGTTTCATCTAGATGCTTTGTTTCGTAATAATGAATCGCTGTGTGGGATCGAAAATGTTTGTTTTAAAATTTTACGCTTAGATGTGGCTGGGTGCTTTATTTCGCACGATAACGAAACGTTGTGTGTGATCGAAAATATTTGTTTTAAGATTTAATGCGGGGTTTCATCTAGATGCTTTGTTTCACGATAATGGATCATTCAGCACGATTGGAAACAACTGCCTTGAAATCTTACGCTCAGCTTCATCTAGATGCTTTATTTCACGATAATAGATGATTGAGCATGATCGGAAGCATTCGTTTTAAGATTTGATGCTTAGTTTCATCTTGGTGCAGGAGCATGTAAGGGCAATCTTGCGTCACCCAAAATTGATGGCTTTTGTTTTCACTTCTTTCCAAGATTTGTATTTTTGGACACCCATTTGCGCGAATAACGATCCAGGACCTTCAAAGTTTCCAACGGGCTAAGGATACCCGACTTACTATTTTTAGTAAGTCTTGCCAGAGAAGCAGTTGACCCCAAGATTTTCCGCAGAGCATTGGAATAGTCAAATAAGCACTCTCGGTAGATCTCATCTCAAGATCGCGTCTGGATTTCAAGATATTGAAGTTTTGAGTTTTTGAGGATTCATCCCCTGATTGCATTTCACGATAGTGGATCATTGAGTGCGATCAGAAACATTTGTCTTTAAATTTTACAATTTGCTTCCTCCATATGCTTTATTTCATGACAACTAATGATTGAGCATGGTTAGAAACGTTCATTTGAAAGTTTTACACTCAGCTTCGTCCGGATGCCTTATTTCATGATAATGGATCATTTGACGCGATCGGAAACATTTGTTTCAAAATTTTACGCTCGATTTCATCTAGATGCTTTGTTTCATGGTATTGCATCATTCAGTGGGATCAGAAACATTCGTTTTACAATTTTAGACTCAATTGATGTGTTTTGTTTTCACTTCTTTCCAAGATTTGTGTTTTTGGACACCCATTTGCGCGAATAACAATCCAAGACCTTCAATGTTTCCAACGGGCTAAGGATACCTCACTTACTATTTTTAGTAAGTCTTGTCGGAGAAGCGGTTGACCCCAAGATTTTCCCCAGAGCATCGGAATAGTCAAATAAGCACTCTCGGTAGATCTCATCTCAAGATCACGTCTAGATTTCAAGATATCGAAGTTTCAAGTTTGTGAGGATTCATCCCCTGATTGCATTTCATGAGAGTGGATCATTGAGTACGATCAGAAACATTTGTCTTGAAATTCTACGATCAGCTTCGTCCAAATGCTTTATTTCATGACAACTGATGATTGAGCGTGATCAGAAATGTTCATTTGAAAGTTTTACACTCAGCTTCGTCCAGATGCCTTATTTCATGATAATGGATCATTCGACGTGATCAGAAACATTTGTTTCAAAATTTTGCGCTTAGTTTCAGTGCGATCGGAAACATTCGTTTTACAATTTTACACTCAGTTTCGTCTAGATGCTTTGTTTCATGATAACGAATCGTTGCGTGCGATCATAAACATTTATTTTAAAATTTTACACATAGATGTGCCTGGGTGCTTTATTTCGCGATAACGAAACGTTGTGTTTTTGGACACCCATTTGCGCGAATGACGATCTAGGACCTTCAAAGTTTCCAATGGGCTAAGGATACCCTACTTACTATTTTTAGTAAGTCTTTCCGGAGAAGTAGTTGACCCCAAGATTTTCCCCAGAGCTTTGGAATAGTCAAATAAGCACTCTCGGTAGATCTCATCTCAAGATCACGTCTGGATTTCAAGATATTGAAGTTTCAAGTTTGTGAGGATTCATCCCCTGATTGCATTTCACGAGAGTGGATCATTGAGTGCGATCAGAAACATTTGTATTGAAATTTTACAATCGGCTTTGTCCATATGCTTCATTTCACGATAACTGATGATTAAGCGTGATCAAAAACGTTCGTTTGAAAGTTTTACGCTCAGCTTTGTCCAGATGCCTTATTTCATTATAATGGATCATTCGACGTGATCAGAAACATTTGTTTCAAAATTTTGCACTTAGTTTCATCTAGATGATTTATTTCATTGTATTGCATCATTCAGTCCGATCAGAAACATTCGTTTTACAATTTTACACTCAGTTTCATCCAAATGCTTTGTTTCGTGATAACGAATCACTGCATGTGATCGGAAATGTTTGTTTTAAAATTTTACGCTTAGATGTGGCTGGGTGCTTTATTTCGCATGATAATGAAATGTTGTGTGTGATCGAAAACATTTGTTTTAAGATTTAATGCGTGGTTTCATCTAGATACTTTGTTTCATGATAGTGGATCATTCGGCACGATTGGAAACAACTACCTTGAAATCTTACGCTCAACTTCATCTAGATGCTTTATTTCATGATAATAGATGATTGAGCACGATAGGAAGCATTCGTTTTAGGATTTGACGCTTAGTTTCATCTTGGTGCAGGAGCATGTAAGGGCAATCTTGCGTCACCCAAAATTGATGTCTTTTCTTTTCACTTCTTTCCAAGATTTGTGTTTTTGGACACCCTTTTGTGCGAATAACAATCCAGGACCTTCAAAGTTTCCAACGGGCTAAGGATACCCCACTTACTATTTTTAGTAAGTCTTGTCGGAGAAGCGGTTGACCCCAACATTTTCCCTAAAGCATCGGAATAGTCAAATAAGCAATCTCGGTAGATCTCATCTCAAGATCGCGTCGGGATTTCAAGATATTGAAATTTTGAGTTTTTGAGGATTCATCCCCTGATTGCATTTCATGATAGTGGATTCATCCCCTAATTGCATTTCACGATAATGGATCATTCGATGTGATCGGAAACATTTGTTTGAAAATTTTGCGCTTGGTTTCATCTAGATGTGCTTTATTTCACGATATTACATCATTCAGTCCAATCGGAAACGTTCGTTTTACAATTTTACACTCAGTTTCGTCTAGATACTTTGTTTCGTGATAACGAATCACTGCGTACGATCGGAAACGTTTGTTTTAAAATTTTACGCTTAGATGTGCTTGGGTGCTTTATTTCGTGATAACGAAATGTTGTGTGTGATCAGAAACATTTGTTTTAAGATTTTATGCACGGTTTCATCTAGATGATTTGTTTCACGATAATGGATCATTCGGCACGATTGAAAACAACTGCCTTGAAATCTTACGCTCAGCTTCGTCTAGATGCTTTATTTCACGATAATAGATGATTGAGCATGATCAGAAGCATTCATTTTAAGATTTCACGTTTACTTTCATCTTGGTGCAGGAGCATGTAAGGGCATTCTTGCGTCACCGAAAATTGATGTCTTTTGTTTTCACTTATTTCCAAGATTTGTGTTTTCAGACACCCATTTGCGTGAATAACGATCCAGGACCTTCAAAGTTTCCAATGGGCTAAGGATAGCCACTTACTATTTTTAGTAAGTCTTGCCGGAGAAGCAGTTGACCCCAAGATTTTCCCCAGAGCTTCGGAATAGTCAAATAAGCACTCTCGGTAGATCTCATCTCAAGATCACGTCTGGATTTCAAGATATTGAAGTTTTGAGTTTGTGAGGATTCATCCCCTGATTGCATTTCACGATAGTGGATCATTGAGTGTGATCGGAAACATTTGTCTTCAAATTTTACGATCGGCTTCGTCCATATGCTTTATTTCATGACAACTGATGATTGAGCATAGTCAGAAACATTCGTTTGAAAGTTTTACACTCAGCTTCGTCCAGATGCCTTATTTCATGATAATGGATTGTTCGACGTGATCACAAACATTTGTTTCAAAATTTTGCACTCGGTTTCATCTAGATGCGCTTTATTTCATGGTATTGAATCATTCAGTGCGATCGGAAATGTTTGTTTGAAAATTTTACACTCAATTTTGTCTAGATGCTTTGTTTTGTGATAACGAATCGCTGCGTGCGATTGGAAACGTTTGTTTTAAAATTTTACGCTTAGATGTGCCTGGGTGCTTTATTTCGTGATAACAAAATGTTGTGTGTGATCAGAAACATTTGTTTTAAGATTTTATGTGCGGTTTCATCTAGATGCTTTGTTTCACAATAATGGATCATTCGGCACGATTGGAAACAACTGCCTTGAAATCTTATGCTCAACTTCATCTAGATGCTTTATTTCACGATAATAGATGATTGAGCATGATTGGAAGCATTCGTTTTAAGATTTGACGCTTAGTTTCATCTTGGTGTAGGAGCATGTAAGGGCAATCTTGCGTCACCCAAAATTGATGTCTTTTGTTTTCACTTCTTTCCAAGATTTCTATTTCTGGACACCCATTTGCGCGAATAACGATCCAGGGCCTTCAAAGTTTCCAACGGGCTAAGGATACCCCACTTACTATTTTTAGTAAGTCTTGTCGGAGAAGCGGTTGACCCCAAGATTTTTGCCAGAGCTTCGGAATAGTCAAATAATCACTCTCGGTAGATCTCATCTCAAGATCGCGTCTGGATTTAAAGATATTGAAGTTTCAAGTTTGTGAGGATTCATCCCCTGATTGCATTTCACGATAGTGGATCATTGAGTGCGTTCGGAAACATTTGTCTTGAAATTTTAGGATAAGCTTCGTCCATATGCTTTATTTCACGACAACTAATGATTGAGCATGTTCGAAAATGTTGGTTTGAAAGTTTTACGCTCAGCTTCATTTAGATGCCTTATTTCATGATAATGGATCATTCGACATGATCAGAAACATTTGTTTCAAAATTTTACGCTTGGTTTCATCTAGATGCTTTATTTCATGGTATTGCATCATTCAGTGTGATCGGAAACATTCGTTTTACAATTTTACATTCAGTTTCATCTAGATGCTTTGTTTCGTGATAATGAATCAATATGTGCGATCAGAAATGTTTGTTTTAAAATTTTACGCTTAGCTGTGCCTGGGTGCTTTATTTCGCGATAACAAAATGTCGTGTGTGATCGGAAACATTTGTTTTAAGATTTTATGCGTGGTTTCATCTAGATGCTTTGTTTCACGATAATGGATAATTCGGCACGATTGGAAATAATTACCTTGAAATCTTATGCTCAGCATCGTCTAGATGCTCTATTTCATGATAATAGATGATTGGGCATGATCGGAAGCATTCATTTTAGGATTTGACACTTAGTTTCACCTTGGTGCAGAAGCATGTAAGGACAATCTTGCGTCACCCAAAATTGATATCTTTTGTTTTCACTTCTTTCCAAGATTTGTGTTTTTCAACACCCATTTGCGCGAATAACGATCCAAGACCTTCAATGTTTCCAATGGGCTAAGGATACCACACTTACTATTTTTAGTAAGTCTTACCGGAGAAGCGGTTGACCCCAAGATTTTCCCCAGAGCTTCGGAATAGTCAAATAAGCACTCTCGATAGATCTCATCTCAAGATCGTGTCTGGATTTCAAGATATTGAAGTTTCAAGTCTGTGAGGATTCATCCCCTGATTGCATTTCACGATAGTGGATCATTGAGTGCGATCGGAAACATTTGTCTCAAAATTTCTGATCGGCTTCGTCCATATACTTTATTTCACAACAACTGATGATTGAGCATGGTCAGAAACATTCGTTTGAAAGTTTTATGCTCAGCTTCGTCCAGATGCCTTATTTCATGATAATGGATCATTCGACATGATCAAAAACATTTCTTTCAAAATTTTACACTCAGTTTCATCTAGATGCTTTGTTTCGTGGTATTGCATCATTCAGTGCGATCAGAAACATTCGTTTTACAATTTTACACTCAGTTTCGTCTAGATGCTTTGTTTCGTGATAACAAATCTCCACGTGTGATCGAAAATGTTTGTTATAAAGTTTTACGCTTAGATATGCCTAGGTGCTTTATTTCGCGATAACGAAACACTGTGTGTGATCAGAAACATTTGTTTTAGGATTTTATGCATGGTTTCATCTAGATGCTTTGTTTCATGATAATGGATTATTCGGCACGATTGGAAACAACTGCCTTGAAATCTTACGCTCAGCTTCGTCTAGATGCTTTATTTCACAATAATAGATGATTGGGCATGATCGGAAGCATTCGTTTTAAGGTTTGACGCTTAGTTTCATCTTGTTGCAAGAGCATCTAAGGGCAATCCAAGGTTTGTGTTTTTGGACACCCATTTGTGTGAATAACGATCCAGGACCTTCAAAGTTTCCAACAGGCTAAGGATACCCCAATTACTATTTTTAGTAAGTCTTGCCGGAGAAGCGGTTGACCCCAAGATTTTCCCCAGAGCTTTGGAATAGTCAAATAAGAACTCTCGGTAGATCTCATCTCATGATTGCATCTGGATTTCAAGATATTGAAGTTTCGAGTTTGTGAGGATTCATCCCCTGATTGCATTTCACGATAGTTGATCATTGAGTGCGATCAGAAACATTTGTCTTGAAATTTTACGATTGGCTTTGTCCATATGCTTTATTTCACGACAACTGATGATTGAGCATGGTCGGAAACGTTCGTTTGAAAGTTTTACGCTCAGCTTCGTCCAAATGCCTTATTTCATGATAATGGATCATTCGACGTGATTGGAAACATTTGTTTCAAAATTTTACGCTTGGTCTCATCTAGATGCTTTGTTTCATGGTATTACATCATTTAGTGCAATCGAAAACACTCGTTTTATAATTTTACACTCAGTTTCATCTAGATGCTTTGTTTCGTGATAATGAATTGCTGCGTGCGATCAGAAATGTTTGTTTTAAAATTTTACGCTTAGATGTACCTGGGTGCTTTATTTCACAATAACGAAATGCTGTGTGTGATCAGAAACATTTGTTTTAAAATTTTATGCGTGGTTTCATCTAGATGCTTTGTTTCACGATGATGTATCATTCAGCACGATTGGAAACAACTACGTTGAAATCTTACGCTCAGCTTCGTCTAGATGCTCTATTTCACAATAATAGATGATTGAGCATGATCGGAAGCATTCGTTTTAAGATTTGACACTTAGTTTCAACTTGGTGCAAGAGCATGTAAGGGCAATCTTGCGTCACCCAAAATTGATGTCTTTTATTTTCACTTATTTCCAAGATTTCAGTATTTGGACACCCATTTGCGTGAATAACGATCGAGGACCTTCAAAGTTTCCAACGGGCTAAGCATACCCCACTTACTATTTTTAGTAAGTCTTGCCAGAGAAGCGGTTGACCCCAAGATTTTCTCCAGAGCTTCGGAATAGTCAAATAAGCACTCTCGGTAGATCTCATCTCAGGATCGCGTCTGGATTTCAAGATATTGAAGTTTTGAGTTTGTGAGGATTCATCCCCTGATTGCATTTCACGATAGTCAATCATTGAGTGCGATCGAAAACATTTGTCTTGAAATTTTATGATCGGCTTCGTCCATATGCTTTATTTGTTTTATTTCACGATAATGGATCATTCAGCACGATTGGAAACAACTGCGTTGAAATCTTATGCTCAGCTTCGTCTAGATGCTCTATTTCACGATAATAGATGATTGGGCATGATCGGAAGCATTCATTTTAAGATTTGACGCTTAGTTTCATCTTGGTGTAGGAGCATGTAAGGGCAATCTTGCGTCACCCAAAATTGATGTCTTTTCTTTTCACTTCTTTCCAAGATTTGTGTTTTTGGACACCCATTTGCGAAAATAACAATCCAGGACCTTCAAAGTTTCCAACGGGCTAAGGATACCCCAATTACTATTTTTAGTAAGTCTTGCCGGAGAAGCGGTTGACCCCAAGATTTTGCCCAGAGCTTCGGAATAGTCAAATAAGCACTCTCGATAGATCTCATCTCAAGATCGCGTCTGGATTTCAAGATATTGAAGTTTCAAGTTTGTGAGGATTTATCCCCTGATTGCATTTCACGATAGTGGATCATTGAGTGCGATAGGAAACATTTGTCTTTAAATTTTATGATCAGCTTCATCCATATGCTTTATTTCATGACAACTGATGATTGAGCATGGTCAGTAACGTTCGTTTGAAAGTTTTATGCTCAGCTTCTTCCAGATGTCTTATTTCATGATAATGGATCATTCGACGTGATCGGAAATATTTGTTTCAAAATTTTGCGCTCGGTTTCATCTAGATGCTTTATTTCATGGTATTGCATCATTCAGTGTGATTGGAAGCATTCGTTATAGGATTTGACACTTAGTTTCATCTTGGTGCAGGAGCATGTAAGGGAAATCTTGGGTCACCCAAAATTGATGTCTCTTGTTTTCACTTCTTTCCAAGATTTGTGTTTTTGGACACCCATTTGCGCGAATAACGATCCAGGACCTTCAAAGTTTCCAACGGGCTAAGGATACCCCACTTACTATTTTTAGTAAGTCTTGCTGGAGAAGTGGTTGACCCCAAGATTTTCCCCAGAGCTTCAAAATAGTCAAATAAGCACTCTCGGTAGATCTCATCTCAAGATCACGTCTGGATTTCAAGATATTGAAGTTTCAAGTTGTTGAGGATTCATCCCCTGATTGTATTTCATGAGAGTAGATCATTGAGTGCGATCGAAAACATTTGTCTTGAAATTTTACGATCAGCTTCGTCCATATACTTTATTTCACAACAACTAATGATTGAGTGTGATCGGAAATGTTCGTTTGAAAGTTTTACGCTCAGCTTCATCCAGATGCTTTATTTCATGATAATGGATCATTCGACGTGATCGGAAACATTTGTTTCAAAATTTTGAGCTTGGTTTCATCTAGATGCTTTATTTCATGGTATTGCATCATTCAGTGTGATCGGAAACATTCATTTTACAATTTTACACTTAGTTTCGTCTAGATGCTTTGTTTCGTGAGAACGAATCACTGCGTGCAATCGAAAATGTTTGTTTCAAAATTTTACGCTTAGATGTGCCTGGGTGCTTTATTCGGTGCGATAACGAAATGTTGTGTGTGATCAGAAACATTTATTTTAAGATTTTATGCGCAGTTTCATCTAGATGCTTTGTTTCACGATAATGGATCATTGGGCACGATTGGAAACAACTGGCTTGAAATCTTACGTTCAGCTTCGTCTAGATGCTTTATTTCATGATAATAGATGATTGAGCATGATCAGAAGCATTCGTTTTAGGATTTGACGCTTAGTTTCATCTTGGTGCAGGAGCAAGTAAGGGCAATCTTGCGTCGCCCGAAATTGATGTCTTTTGTTTTCACTTCTTTCCAAGATTTGTGTTTTTGGACACTCATTTGCGCGAATAACGATCCAGGACCTTCCAAGTTTTGAGTTTATGATTATACATCCCCTGTTTGCATTTCATGAGAGTGGATCATTGAGTGCGATCGGAAACATTTGTCTTGACATTTTATGATCGGCTTCATCCATATGCTTTATTTCACGACAACTGATGATTGAGCGTGATCGGAAACATTCGTTTGAAAGTTTTACTCTCAGCTTCGTCCAGATGACTTATTTCATGATAATGGATCATTCGACGTGATCGAAAACATTTGTTTCAAAATTTTGTGCTCGGTTTCATCTAGATGCTTTATTTCATGGTATTGCATCATACAGTGTGATCAAAAACATTCGTTTTACAATTTTACACTCAGTTTCATCTAGATGCTTTGTTTCATCATAACGAATCGCTGCGTGCGATTGGAAATATTTGTTTTAAAATTTTATGCTTGGATGTGCCTGGGTGCATTATTTCGCACGATAACGAAACGTTGTGTATGATCAGAAACATTTGGTTTAAGATTTTACGCTCAGCTTCGTCTAGATGCTTTGTTTCGTCAGAACGAATCGCTGCGTGCAATCGAAAACATTTGTTTTAATATTTTACGCTTGGATGTGCCTGGGTACTTTATTTCACGTGATAACGAAATGTTGTGTGTGATTAGAAACATTTATTTTAAGATTTTATGTGTGGTTTCATCTAGATGCTTTCTTTCACGATAATGGATCATTCGGCACGATTGGAAACAACTGCCTTGAAATCTTACACTCAGCTTTGTCTAGATGCTTTATTTCACGATAATAGATGATTGAGCATGATCGGAAGCATTCGTTTTAGGATTTGATGCTTAGTTTCATCTTGGTGCAGGAGCATGTAAGTGCAATCTTGCGTCACCCAAAATTGATGCCTTTTGTTTTCACTTCTTTCCAAGATTTGTGTTTTTGGACACCCATTTGCACGAATAACAATGTAGGACCTTCCAAGTTTGCAACGGGCTAAGGATACCCCACTTACTATTTTTAGTAAGTCTTGCCGGAGACGCAGTTGACCCCAAGATTTTCCCCAGAGCTTCGGAATAGTCAAATAAGCACTCTCGATAGATCTCATCTCAAGATCGCGTCTAGATTTCAAGATACTGAAGTTTCAAGTTTGTGAGGATTCATCCCCTGATTGCATTTCATGAGAGTGGATCATTGAGTGCGATCGGAAACATTTGTCTTGAAATTTTATGATCGGCTTCATCCATATGCTTTATTTCATGACATTTGATGATTGAGCATGATAGGAAATGTTCCTTCGAAAGTTTTATACTCAACTTCATCGAGATGCCTTATATCATGATAATGGATTATTCGACATGATCGGAAACATTTGTTTCAAAATTTTGCGCTCGGTTTCATCTAGATGCTTTATTTCATGGTATTGTATCATTCAGTGCCATCGGAAACATTTGTTTTACAATTTTACACTCAGTTTCATCTAGATGCTTTGTTTCGTGATAACGAATCACTACGTACGATCGGAAACGTTTGTTTTAAAATTTTACGCTTAGATGTACCTGGGTGCTTTATTTCACGCGATAACGAAACGTTGTGTGTGATTGAAAACATTTGTTTTAAGATTTTATGCACGGTTTCATCTAGATGCTTTGTTTCACGATAATGGATCATTCGGCACGATTGGAAACAACTGCCTTGAAATCTTACGCTCAGCTTCGTCTAGATGCTTTATTTCACGATAATAGATGATTGAGCATGATCAGAAGCATTCATTTTAGGATTTGATGCTTAGTTTCATTTTGGTGCAGGAGCATGTAAGGGCAATCTTGCGTCACCCAAAATTGATGTCTTTTGTTTTCACTTCTTTCCAAGATTTGTTTTTTTGGACACCCATTTGCATGAATAATGATCTAGGACCTTCAAAGTTTCCAACGGGCTAAGGATACCCCACTTACTATTTTTAGTAAGTCCTGCCGGAGAAGCGGTTGACCCCAAGATTTTCCCTAGAGCTTCGAAATAGTCAAATAAGCACTCTCAGTAGATCTCATCTCAAGATCGCATCTGGATTTCAAGATATTGTAGTTTCAAGTTTGTGAGGATTCATCCCCTGATTGCATTTCATGAGAGTGGATCATTGAGTGCGATCGGAAACATTTGTCTTGAAATTTTACGATCGGCTTCGTCCATATGCTTTATTTCACGACAATTGATGATTGAGCATGATCAGAAATGTTCGTTTGAAAGTTTTACGCTCAACTTCATCCAGATCCCTTATTTCATGATAATGGATCATTCGACGTGATCGGAAACATTTGTTTCAAAATTTTGCACTTGGTTTCATCTAGATGCTTTATTTCATGGTGTTGCATCATTCAGTGTGATCGAAAACATTCATTTTACAATTTTACACTCAGTTTCATCTAGATGCATTATTTCGTGATAACGAATCGCTACGTGCGATCGGAAACATTTGTTTTAAAATTTTACGCTTGGATGTGCCTGGGTACTTTATTTCGCGCGATAACGAAACGTTGTGTGTGATCAGAAACATTTGTTTTAAGATTTTATGTGCGGTTTCATCTAGATGCATTGTTTCATCATAATGGATCATTCGGCACGATTGGAAACAACAACCTTGAAATCTTACGCTCAGCTTCATCTAGATGCTTTATTTCATGAGAATAGATGATTGAGCATGATCAGAAGCATTCATTTTAGGATTTGACACTTAGTTTCATCTTGGTACAGGAGCATGTAAGGGCAATCTTGCGTCACCCAAAATTGATGTCTTTTGTTTTCACTTCTTTCCAAGATTTGTGTTTTTGGACACCCATTTGCATGAATAACGATCCAAGACCTTCCAAGTTTCCAACGGGCTAAGGATACCCCACTTACTATTTTTAGTAAGTCTTGTCGGAGAAGCGGTTGACCCCAAGATTTTCCCAGAGCTTCGGAATAGTCAAAGAAGCACTCTCAATAGATCTCATCTCAAGATCGCATCTGGATTTCAAAATATTGAAGTTTCAAGTTTGTGAGGATTCATCCCCTGATTACATTTCATGAGAGTGGATCATTGAGCGTGATAGGAAACACTTGTCTTGAAATTTTACGATCGGCTTCGTCCATATGCTTTATTTCACGACAACTGATGATTGAGCGTGATCGGAAATGTTCCTTTGAAAGTTTTATGCTCAGCTTCGTCCAGATGCCTTATTTCATGATAATGGATCATTCGACGTGATCAGAAACATTTGTTTCAAAATTTTGCGCTCGGTTTCATCTAGATGCTTTATTTCATGGTATTGCATCATTCAGTGTGATTGGAAACATTCGTTTTACAATTTTACACTCAGTTTCGTCTAGATGCTTTGTTTCATAATAATGAATCGCTTCGTGCGATCGGAAACGTTTGTTTTAAAATTTTACGCTTGGATGTGCCTGGATGCTTTATTTCACCTGATAACGAAACATTGTGTGTGATCAGTGTTGGTTAACAGATTTGTCTTTTCTGAAAATAATCTATTCTGACTCTATACCTCTCTTTAAAAGAATAAATGAGTTAAACAACAAATCGGTGAACCCTTTGTTTTGGTTCCCCTCTGAATTTTTAGGTACAGCTCCCTTTGTGATTTTCAATGAATTTAACCTATTTAATTAATCCAATGCATTTTTAACCAGAAAACGCTAAAGGCAGACTAACATTCATACATAGCCATGTCATGAATGCGATAATTTATACAACAATAAGGTAGAATATTTAGATTTTGCTTTGATATTTTTGAATATGCGAATACATTCATAGATACATGCTTAACCAATAAAGAACTAAACACATATGATAAATTGTCCAAATAAAGAGCAATTACCCAGTGAAAAGGGATTTCACACAGAAAATCTGATTCCACACATTCAGACGCACAGATCCAAATAAGCAGCAATTGTTCTTTTCTCATTCACAGATGAAGATTTTTTTCACACAATCATCATATAATGCTAAGTTAAGTATAGTATTTTTTTGAAAATTCACCTCCTCTCTAACTTTTTTCTTTGCTTCTACTTAAAAAGAAAAACATATATATATGAATATCTTAACCAAGTCTTTGAGCAAATTAAACCCAGAGTTAACATAACTCTGACTCGTACGGGATTTAGTTTCAACAACTAATTATAAAAGATCAAAGATACTGGAAATAGCATAAATTGAATAACAGAAAAAGAACGAGTTGGCATGGTTATGACTGGGGCGATGAATCAGCATCTCCGGATTTGCTGTCGGTAGCCTGGGAAGTATGCTGGGCTTTCCACTCCTGAAAGGCAGCCACGAACTCCTAAATTTTAGGGAAGTTTGGTATACCTATGTGTTTCATCCTCAATTTCCAGACTTCCTTTTCCCTTCGCATCCTCCCGAATTTTCCGAGTGCTCAGGGAGTGCGTCGATGCAGAGATAGAGCAGAGATTCGACTTTGGAGACCCTGGAGAAATCCTCGATCAGAATATTATCATTTTCTTTAATAAAGTGGATTTTATCTCTGAAGGATTGGACTACTGCTTCAACATCCTCCACAGGCTTTCCGTCGTCCTTTAAGTATTTTACATTGATACATTGCAAATCATGCTGTAGTGATTGAGTAAATTCTGCTATTTCTTTAATCATCTTTGAGAGTTCAAAGCGCCCTTGTCTGGATATGGAGTTCCTCCATTCGATATTCTTCTTGTTCACGTATAACAAATCTTCATCTACTCCTGCCAAGTTCTTTTCTGCCAAAAATTTTTCCAGTCCATATTTCCAGACTTCCTCTATCTGATTTATTACACTTGTCCACTTACCTTCGTCCTTAGCCCAGACAGCAACTTGTGTTTTAAGATCTTCAATGGTAGTGGTGGTTAGATCATATATGCCTTTGAGTTCATAAATATAATCAGTTCCCTTTTGCTCTATGCTGTCTAACCAACCGTCAAAAGTTTATGAAACCATTTTGCTTCGATGCACTTGATCTAACATTTTCTGATTGACAGGTGACTTTGGGTCAAAAGACAAGGGAACTTGTGAGATTGGCTGCGGGTTAGGATTGTTAATGGCTTCAATATATTCTGCCATTGCACGCAGAGCTTGTTTTAACTCTCTTTTGTCCTTTTCATCTTTCATCGTTCGATTGACCATTCTTTTAGTGGAAGCTTCGAGATGGTGTACATCTGCAGCTCTGGAGGCAGTACCGAGATCTATCTTCTCCATAGTGAAGTCATGCACTGTAGGATCTTGAACCTCTCCCTCGGTCACTGGCTTGGCTATTTCTGCACTCCAGTTACCAATGCTTGGGTCAACATCTATCCTAGACACTGTTTTAAGTCTCTTGGACTTGGGGGTCTTCCCCAGACATTTACTTACCATGTCCTCTAGAGGGAGAACAAAAGGAATCACCTTCTTTTTGTCAGATATAGAGCTTTCCAGCCATTTCGGTGCAGGGTCTGAGACTGTCTTCCTGGGCTTCTCTCCGTCAGAAGGTTCATTTGAAATCATCAACACCTCAGGGACGTCTAGAAAGGTCTCTGACTGTGAACCAGTGTCAGCTGTTTCTGTTCTGTTCGGGCTTGGCTCTTTGTCCCCCATAGGGTCCTCTGCTTCTTCCTCTGAATTTAAGTCGACAATTATTGTCTCGGAAGTCTGCTTTTTTCTCTTCCCCTTTGTCCTCAATCTGGTAACACATGATGGCAGAATGTCCGTGAGGACCCTTCTGGACCTCTTGGATGCAGGGTTTTTCTCAGCCGATGTCTTGGTTGCACCTGCACCACAGATAGCAAGGGGTTGATTAGAAGAGACCATGGGAAGTGATGACGTGGCCACTGAAGAGAATTGTTGGACGGTTTTATTCTGCAGCCCTTCCTGCCTTTTTTCTTTCAACCATTTTTTAGTCCTCCTTATCACAGGAAGGGTTTTAATTTCAATTATGTCCTCTTCTTTCTTGCTCCAGTCCACCTCAGGGATGGGCAAGTGTTTTATTTTCTCAAATTGTGGATCAACCACTTGTTCATCATCAGCAAAAATTCCAAAAATGTCCATTTTTAAATTAAGAGTAATTATTTGCCCCAAAGAAAATCTGCACCATAACCTTCTTCTCACTTCGAACTCATCTGGGCAGTCCTCCCAGTAATCCTCCAGCTTAGGAAGATGCAAGTGCCCTGTCCCGGAATCTAGGTTATCTTTAACAAAACACTTACTATCAAATTGAACCCTGGTAGTGAAAAACTGAAAATTGAACCTTTTGAGGTTCACCCCCAGATTTAAAGCATCGGATTTTGAATGGCATGAATAATGCCCAAGCTCAATAGGAAAAGCAATACCACAACCCTTTTTTGATGGGAATTTATTATCAACATGTGCCAATTGCCGACATACCTCCATCAATACAAAACGATCGAATACATATCTAGGCAACTTCAGGGGTTCACCATCAAACCCTCCAACTCTGATATAAGTAAATTCAGAAAACTGGATGAAAAAGTTGCCGTAGATACTGATCAGTTGCATTGCTTCACTGGTCAGTCTCTTACCTAGATTGCCCAGACGATTATTTAAACTCTGATGCAGACAGTCAGCTATTATCTCAGCCCAATCCAAGTATTGTTCACCCTGAAGGACGACTTGTATAAAAAAATACATCCAGTCTTCCCAGTAATAGGCATGTTGATTGCCTCTCAATCTGTTCAATAACACCACAATATCCCTTACTTCCTGTATTAAATGATCTCTAGTAAGGGGTCTGGGCAGCCTTGAACCACCCTTTTGAAATTTTAGTAGCCAATTTCTTGCTATCACACTTCTGTACGTTGGTCTCTTTTCTGAGAAATACCCATTGGAGGAAGTAATGTCAAGGCTTGAACCAATTCGGGGCAGAATATAGCTTGAGGAAAGGCTGTGGCTTCAACTAAACCACTGTCCACAATTTTCTTCATGCAGGGGGTTTGGGCAGGATTTCTAGTCCTTCCAATGAATTCCTCTAAATCATATTGAACCAAAGCAGTATCCCCAAATTCTGAGTGAGAGTAAGTCAGACCAGGGCCATGTTCGTCTCCCAAACATGTAGATTTTAAAGACATATCTGGGCGATTATAATAATAAACTTTAGATTTCAAAAATAATAGAAATTCTGGAGGCTTTTCTTTCCAGTATAAGAATTCAGAATAGCACAGGGGAAACAGGACTCACCTTCAGGATTTTTGAATTCACTGCGAAAACTTTGAAAAACGAGAGCCTTACACTTCCAGCGCTATCCTTCTCCGCAATGCATAGTATATTTTCTTGCTAAAATTAGCTTATTCTTGGTTAATAATGGTGCTTACCAGAATGAATAATCATCGCTTGAAACAATACATGCCAAAAATGTTTGAAAAGATGTGAACTCTGATTTCTTCATTAATAGCAAGTAAGATCCGTATGCCATTATGAAGTACAATGATTATCCATGGTCTCCGCCAAATTAGAGCTTTTTGTTTCATGATGGGTTCCTGACAAAATTTCCTCCAACTCTCCCGCTAAGTTTGACTTAGAAAGCTGCGGGAGCCAACGGGACCAAAATTGCCAAATCTTCAAACTTATTGAACCGTTGAACCTATGGGACATGGTTCAGCGCGATGGTTCAATGTGATGGTTCAAGCATGTTAACTGAACTTTGTAGGCAGGCAAAAGATTGACTTATCGGAACAGAGACTCTAATTTTGAACCGTTGAACTTATGAAGACGCGGTTCAACATGAAGGTTCAATATGAAGGTTCAACGACGCAAGGGTTATGTGGACCAACAAAAGGTTACACGGCTTCGGTAAAAGGTTGCCGATTATAAACAGTGAACTATTGAACTTTGAACCGTTGAACCCCGCGGGAGAGTACAAGTGGGAGGTTCAACGAACGATACATTAATAGACACGGGAACTGTGTGACCTGACTCATAGGGAGACAATGTGTTGAACTTTAAAATCGTTGAACCATTGAACCTTGAACCTCTTTATGGGGTATGCGCGAAAGGTTCAAGTTCAACCCGAAAGTATAAAGACGCTTAAGACAAACAGTAAGACAGCTTGCTTTATATGAAACTTCAGACATATTGAACCGTTGAACCTTGAACTTTGAGAATATTTCAGGTTCAAAGGTTCGAACCTTTTATACAAAGACAACACACGGGCAAAAATTGAAGGACTAAAAGTCGATTTACAAAGCGCAGATATGACCAAAAACACAATACGGTAAACTGACTCTTGCTTAAGAAAAATTACCGATATATGAATAAACAAGGGCGACTCAAAAGGTAACAATGGCTCTGACTGGGGACTGCATTTTATGGCAAAATGCAGAGAACTCAGAGGTTTGGGTTTCGCAGAAGACGAATAAAGAGGAGAAAAGAGATAGAAAAGGGACAGTCCAGGGCAAAACAAAAATGGGAAAGGAAAACACAAAATGGAACAAGAGGGAAGACTATGTACAAAGCAGGAGACCCTGCTTACAGGCGATATAGTTTGAGATCCTGTCCATTATAGGACAGGGGTAAAACAGTTCCATCAGGATACTCCAGTTTGAAAGAATTCGGACCCAGTACCTGGTGAATCTTGAAAGGCCCACTCCAGAGCGAGTCAAATTTGCTATGTGCACCTCTGGGCTCTCTCCTTCTGTCCCACAATAATATTTCATCCCCTTCCATAAACTTCCTGGGTCTTGTCTTCTTGTCGAAAATTTCTTTGACCCTGGCCTGATGCATAGTAATTCGGTCAACCAACTCGTTTCTCTCTTCTTCAATTTTGGCTAAATACATAATCCTCTTCTCCAGGGAATCCTGGAAATATTGATCCTCAATAACACTTTGCAGTTTAGCTATAGATAGCTCCAGGGGTAAAGATAATTGGGCCCCTATTCCATAAACTAATTCAAAAGGTGCCATCCCAGTTGCTCTTTTAGGAGTTATTCTGTCGGCCCAGAGTGCTTCATACAACCTCTTATGCCAATCTCTGGGGTTATCATTCACCAATTTCTTCATGATAGCAATAAGGTTTTTGTTACTGGACTCAGCTTGTCCATTCCCCTGGGGATAATAATCTGATGAATGGGAGAGAGAGATACTATGCTCATAACAGAAAGAAGTCATTTCGACTGAGGAGAAACTGGTAGCATTATCTGTTACAATCTTCTGAGGCACACCAAAACGTACCAAGATATTCCTTTTCAGAAAATCACAAACTACTCCGGAAGTTGTTCTCTTTACAGGGGCTACCTCAACCCATTTTGTGAAATAATCTGTTGCTGTCAAAATGTGAGTGTGCCCTACACTTGAGGGTGGTGAGATAGGCCCAATAAAATCCAATCCCCACTGTTTAAAAGGGTCTTCAACAACAACAGGCCTCAAAGGTAGAGCTGCAAGTTGTGGCCTACCTGAGAACATTTTACATTTCTCACAATTGGCCACCCACCTATATGCATCTTTAAACATTCCTGGCCAGTAGTAACAATTTCTGAGGATTTTGAAAGCTGTAACTGAAGAAGAAAAGTGTCCACCACAAGCTTCGTTATGAAAAACTTCCAAGAGTTTCTCTTGCTGTTCTTTGTCTACACACCTCAGGAAAGTCCCATCTAACCCCTTCTTGTAAAGGATATTTCCCTAGATAACGTATTTTACAGCTTTTAGCTTCAGATTTCTTCTCTCTTTAGGGGTCAAGTGATCAGGACAATCCCCATATGTAAGATAGTGTGCTATATCCAGAAACCATGGATCCTGTATGCTTACCAATAAGACTGTGGGGAGTTCTTTTCCTTCTCGTTCTTTGTCCTCAGCAATCAACTTACATAAGCCTTGACCCCTGATCAGTTTAGTAGGCTTAACTTCTAGATCATATTCCTGAATCTTAGCAACCCACGTTGCTCTATTGTTTAATCCTACTTCATGCTGAGTCAAAATACTTTTCACAGCCGAATTTGGAACAAATACAACTGAGTGGGAATGAAGTATATAATATCTGAATTGTTTAACAGCCTTAGCAATTGCAAAGGCCTATTTTTCAACTAAAGAATACTTCAGCTCATGTTTCTTGAGGGGGATGCTCATAAAAGCTATGGGAACCTCTTCGTTCAATTCATTTTTTTTTGCAGCAAAATACCTGACATGGTATGTTCCAAAGAGTAACAATAAATGATAAAATCCTTTTGAAAATTAGGATTTACCAAGGTGGGAGTGTTTGCAATCACCTCCTTGACATCCTCAAACGCCTTCTTAGCAGCTTCATTCCATTTGAAAGGTTGCTTCTCACTCATCATCCCAACAATGTGTTTTGTGATTTCAGCAAAGTCGGAATGAACCTTCTGAGAAAGTTGATTTGACCAAAGAAGGATTTGACTCTGGTTCTGTTTGAAGGGAGGCTAAGTTGTTGAATTGCCTTGACCCTTTCTGGATCAATTCTGATTCCATCCTTTGAGACTAGGTGTCCTAACAATTTTCCCTCAGTCACACAGAAAATTAACTTTTTGGGATTGAGTGAGATGCCATGGCTTCGACACCTTTGCAAGACAGACTCCAGATTCTTCAAGTGATCTTCTCTCTTCTTGGAAAATACAGTCAAATCATCAAGGTAAATAACAATAATCCTGTTCTTCAGGTCTCTAAAAGATGAATCCATTGCTCGCTGAAAAGTTGCTCCCGCATTAATTAAGCCAAAGGGCATTCGACTATAGGCAAAAGTCCCTTGGGGTGTGGTGAAAGCGGTCTTGTGTTGATCTTCAGTAGCTACACCTATCTGATTATAACTTGAGAAGCCATCCAACATAGACATCATTTCAGACCCAGCAACTGTCTGTAAGATGTGGTCCATCACAGGCAAGGGATAGTTATCTTTCAGGCTGGCTTGGTTTAAATTTCTAAAATCGACACAAATCCTTATTTCTCCATTCTTTTTTCGTACTGGGACAATATTTGCCACCCAAGTGGAGTGATGAATTGGATATATAATCCTAGCTTTTAGCATCTTATCGATCTCCCTGAAAATGGCTTCAGCAACTTTTGGATTATAATTCCTCAGCTTCTGTCTAAATGGAGCTGTATTTGCTTTCAAAGGAATATGATGTTGAAACTGTCCATGTCTAAAATTTTTTAGATCATCATAGCACCAGGCAAAAACATCTTTATATTTGATTAGCAATTTGATCAATTTGTTCTTCTCTTCTGACGAGCAGCACCTACCAATGGATACCCATTTAGGATCAGCTTCATCTCCAATATTTATCTTCTCATAATCCTCTGCTTTATCAGAAACACGGGAAGGTTTGCCTTTAACATATTCATCTTTTCAAGAAAACAAATGTTCCAAAGAGACCAGCCCTTTAGGGATTTTGTTCCCCTTCAACTAAATTATATCCTCTCTTGGATTAATCCCAGGGTCAGGACTGAATTCTTTACACTCTGCTTCGGAACCTTCAAAGTAGGCCCCCAGAAACATTTCTGCATTTTCTAAAAACTTTCTGATTTGATTATCACTTTCAAAAACCTGCCAATATTCAGCATTATCAGGGACATTAGGACGATATATCATTTCTATCCTATAAGAATTTTTCTTGAAATCTGGATGTGGCAAAAGGAGTGAAGCTGATACTGCTAGAGAATCTGCTCGGGAGTTTTGATCTCTGGGAATTGCTTCTATAGAGAAAGCATCAAAATGTTCGATCTCATCCCATACCCTATTTCTGTAATGCCTTAATCTTTCATTTTTCATAGAAAAGATCCCTCTTACCTATTTCACAATCAGTTCGGCATCACCCTTCACCTTCAGTACCTTCACACCCTTTTCTTTGGCTTCAAATAATCTGAGCAGTAAAGCTTCATACTCTGCAGTATTGTTGGTGTTCTTAAATTCTAGCTTAAAAGAATAAGAAAACAACTCACCTTCAGGTGAGATTAATATGACCCCAGCCCCTGAACCAGCTATAGCACAGCTGCCATCGAATTCCATAACCCATAGATCATTAGAATGTACAGGTTTTTGCATTAATTCTTCTTTGGGTTCTGCCTCATAGCTCTGTTCAGAAGAGAAGAAATAATTGCCAAATTCACATTCCTCAAATAAAATCTGTGCCTTGGGATCATCAGAGGGATAGACAGTGAATTTGCACTTGGGTTCAGGTTCCAATTTCACTCTCTGCTTCCCCACTAGGATTGTGGCCTCTGACCAATCCAGTTTGATTTGTCCACCCAAATCTTTGCAAATGTCCTGCTCAAAAGCATTCCATAACTTGCAGGAATATCTGCTACCAAAATAGTCAATTTCACCCTCTTGTCAGGATAAGCTGCGAGTGCGACTCGTGCATCTTTAATCTGCCCAAGCAAGGAAACCTGTTTTCCATCCATAGAATAACATCTTCCAAACATTTTTGTGAGTGATAATCCTAGGGCTTTAGCCACAGAGGAGGGCATAATGTTATCAGAGGCTCCTGAATCTATAATGCAGTTACTAAGTTTATGACCATTGATAAACAGGGACACATAAAAAGGATTAGGCTTCAAATCAGTGTATGGGGCACTATTGGATGAATTAGGAGTTGTTTTGGGGGAAGACAAGGGTGATTCAGATGAGGAAGCAAATAACCTAGCAATGGGGGATTCAGTCTCAACGTCCAATTGATTCTCAAATTCAGTTTATGCAGGACTGCCTTTAACATGTTTGACCAATTTATCAAGTTCAATAGGTTTCAACTTGAGATACTCAATGGGGGAAATTTGGATTTTTGTAGACTTACAGAAATTTACAATATCAAAAGGGGCATCTAGATCATTTCCATGTAATAATCTATTTTCCTGAGCCTTCAAATTAGCATCATAAGTTCTGGTTAAAGGTTCCTTACCTTTGCCAGGTACTTCTTGAGCATTGGAGGATTTCATATTTATCTGACCCCTGGTGAGCACGGTGCATGAAGGATCTTCAAGGGTTACCAATATTTCACCCCCCCTTTCTGAATCAGATTCATATTCCAGGAAGTGTATCTCAGAGCCGCCAGGTTCCTGGAAGTTCCTTTCTTCTTCTGTGGCTTCCCCTAACATGTCTTGAGTAGCAGTCATCTGAGTATACCTGAGCATTTCTAGGCAAGAATTTCCATCATGGTTGGTAGTTAAGTGAAATATACACATGTTTCCTCTCCCAGGAGCAAGTTCAATAGCCAGTCTTGGCTGTGCTGCCGTCAGGGGTAAAACTCTACCAGTGTTTGCTTGTTGATTCGAATTCCTTCTGCTTATATCCTGGTAGGGTTGTTGGAAGGGAGCACCAATTTTGGGTAGTTGCCTCTTTAAGGCAATCATATCATTCACCAACCTTTGCACTACAGGGTCTGTAGATGATGAGGGCTGGGCATTTGGCACCTGAACCTCTCTTTTCCATTTACCGGCCATAATGAGATCATCCTCCAATCCGACTGCTAAGGCTTGTGCAGCTAGCAAGTCAGTGATTACACCTCTCCTGAGATGGAAGCTAATATCAGGAGGCATAGAATTAATAAAGAAACATTTTTGATTTTCACCAGACGGTCTTTTAGTAGCAGGGATTTTATTCACAATTCTATTAAACTTAGCCACAAACTCCCTCATAGGTTCATGAATCTCTTTCTTTAGTTGAGTCAGCTATGCAAGGAGGTAATATTCGTCCTCTGCACTTTTGAACCTATTTTCAAAAGCAGTCTTCATTTCGTTCCAATTTGTAATTGAGGAATCAGTCAGGTGGTAGAACCATTGTGCAGCAGTGTCAGTCAAAGTCTGTACAAAGAGTCTTGTGGCAACGTCTTGGTGTTGGACACCTAGTACACTGCATGCTGCTGCAAAAGCACACAAATGTTCTTCTAGTGATTGTTTGCCGTCTCCATTGAACCTGGGCAAATTTTCTCTTGCATTTTTAGGTAATGGATTTAGGTTGGCCCCTAGGTTCAGAGGCCCTATGGTAGCTCCCCAAGGTTGAGCCATGGGTAGAAAATTTATGGCTAAAGGAATAGCAGTGCCTAAAAGGACTAAAGCTTGACAAACAGAGGAAGTAGAAGATTTAGGAGGACTAGGGGGTCTACTTCTTGCTCTTCTTGCATGAGTAGGGATATAAGGGAAATTAAGACTTTACAGTGTTTGAAAAATAGGGTCCTCAACTCCCTCTCTTCTCGAAGACCTGGTGTATGGTCTAGAATCCAGCTTAAAATATTGAAACTAGATAGGCAGTTATTGATTTCTTTGTACCTCAAGGGCTTGGTTTCTTGCAGTGTTTCGTGCCTGCCTCCTTCTCTGCCTGAGTAATAGCACTCTCAGGTTATCGGCCAATTCTTCTTCTTGTTCTAATACTCTACTTGCTCTTCTGTAATCTTCACTATTCCGACGAGTACGCCAGGCAAGGGTATTCAGTTGGCCAATGATATCTTCCTGCTCGTCTTGAAATCCAAGGTTGGGTTGCAGAACAGGAATTATGTTTTCATGTGGAAGCACCATTGTTGCTTCATATTCAGGCGACCAATCTTTAATTAATGAGTTTATCAAAATTTCCCCAGCGGAGTCGCCAAAAACTATTGGTTAACAGATTTGTCTTTTCTGAAAATAATCTATTCTGACTCTATACCTCTCTTTAAAAGAACAAATGAGTTAAACAACAAATGGGTGAACCCTTTGTTTTGGTTCCCCTCTAAATTTTTAGGTACAGCTCCCTTTGTGATTTTCAATGAATTTAACCTATTTAATTAATCCAATGCATTTTTAACCAGAAAACGCTTAAGGCAGACTAACATTCATACATAGCCATGTCATGAATGTGATAATTTATACAACAATAAGGTAGAATATTCAGATTTTGCTTTGATATTTTTGAATATGCGAATACATTCATAGATACATGCTTAACCAATAAAGAACTGAACACATATGATAAATTGTCCAAATAAAGAGCAATTACCCAGTGAAAGGGGATTTCACACAGAAAATCTGATTCCACACATTCAGACACAGATCCAAATAAGCAGCAATTGTTCTTTTCTCATTCACAGATGAAGATTTTTTTCACACAATCATCATATAATGCTAAGTTAAGTACAGTATTTTTTTGAAAATTCACCTCCTCTCTAACTTTTTTCTTTGCTTCTACTTAAAAAGAAAAACATATATATATGAATATCTTAACCAAGTCTTTGAGCAAATTAAACCCAGAGTTAACATAACTCTGACCCGTACGGGATTTAGTTTCAACAACTGATTATAAAAGATCAAAGATACTGGAAATAGCATAAATTGAATAACAGAAAAAGAACGAGCTGGCATGGTTATGACTGGGGCGATGAATCATCATCTCCGGATTTGCTATCGGTAGCCTGGGAAGTATGCTGGGCTTTCCACTCCTGAAAGGTAGCCACGAACTCCTGAATTTTAGGGAAGTTTGGTATACCTATGTGTTTCATCCTCAATTTCCAGACTTCCTTTTCCCTTCGCATCCTCCCGAATTTTTCCTTGTGCTCAAGGAGTGCGTCGATGCAGAGATAGAGCAGAGATTCGACTTTGGAGACCCTGGAGAAATCCTCGATCAGAATATTATCATTTTCTTTAATAAAGTGGATTTTATCTCTGAAGGATTGGACTACTGCTTCAACATCCTCCACAGGCTTTCCGTCGTCCTTTAAGTATTTTACATCGATACATTGCAAATCATGCTGTAGCGATTGAGTAAATTCCACTATTTCTTTAATCAGCTTTGAGAGTTCAAAGCGCCTTTGTCTAGATATGGAGTTCCTCCATTCGATATTCTTCTTGTTCATGTATAACAAATCTTCGTCTACTCCTGCCAAGTTCTTTTCTGCCAAAAATTTTTCCAGTCCATATTTCTAGACTTCCTCTATTTCATTTATTACACTTGTCCACTTACCTTCGTCCTTAGCCCAGACAGCAACTTGTGTTTTAAGATCTTCAATGGTAGTGGTGGTCAGATCATATATGCCTTTGAGTTCATAAATATAATCAGTTCCCTTTTGCTCTATGCTGTCTAACCAACCGTCAAAAGTTTTTGAAACCATTTTGCTTCGATGCAGTTGATCTAACATTTTCTGATTGACAGGTGACTTTGGGTCAAAAGACAAGGGAACTTGTGACATTGGCTGCGGGTTAGGATTGTTAATGGCTTCAATATATTCTGCCATTGCACGCAGAGCTTGTTTTAACTCTCTTTTGTCCTTTTCATCTTTCATCGTTCGATTGACCATTCTTTTAGTGGAAGCTTCGAGATGGTGTACATCTGCAGCTCTGGAGGCAGTACCGAGATCTATCTTCTCCACAGTGAAGTCATGCACTGTAGGATCTTGAACCTCTCCCTCGGTCACTAGCTTGGCTATTTCTGCACTCCAGTTACCAGTTCTTGGGTCAACATCTATCCTGGACACTGTTTTAAGTCTCTTGGACTTGGGGGTCTTCCCCAGACATTTACTTACCATGTCCTCCAGAGGGAGAACAAAAGGAATCACCTTCTTTTTGTTAGATATAGAGCTTTCCAGCCATTTCGGTGCAGTGTCCGAGACTGTCTTCCTGGGCTTCTCTCCGTTAGAAGGTTCATTTGAAATCATCAACACCTCAGGGACGTCTAGAAAGGTCTCTGACTGTGAACCAGTGTCAGCTGTTTCTGTTCTATTCGGGCTTCGCTCTTTGTCCCCCATAGGGTCCTCTGCTTCTTCCTCTGAATTTAAGTCGACAATTATTGTCTCAGAAGTCTGCTTTTTTCTCTTCCCCTTTGTCCTCAATCTAGTTACACGGGATGGCAGAATGTCCGTGAGGACCCTTCTGGACCTCTTGGAGGCAGGGTTTTTCTCAGCCGATGTCTTGGTTGCACCTGCACCACAGATAGCAAGGGGTTGATTAGAAGAGACCATGGGAAGTGATGATGCGGCCACTGAAGAGAATTTTTGGACGGTTTTATTCTGCAGCCCTTCCTGCCTTTTTTCTTTCAACCATTTTTCAGTCCTCCTTATCACAGGAAGGGTTTTAATTTCAATTCTATCCTCTTCTTTCTTGCTCCAGTCCACCTCAGGGATGGGCAAGTGTTTTATTTTCTCATATTGTGGATCAACCACTTGTTCATCATCAGCAAAAATTCCAGAAATGCCCATTTTTAAATTAAGAGTAATTATTTGCCCCAAAGAAAATCTGCACCATAACCTTCTTCTCACTTCGAACTCATCTGGGCAGTCCTCCTAGTAATCCTCCAGCTTAGGAAGATGCAAGTGCCCTGTCCCGGAATCTAGGTTATCTTTAACAAAACACTTACTATCAAATTGAACCCTGGCAGTGAAAAATTGAAAATTGAACCTTTTGAGGTTCACCCCCAGATTTAAAGCATCGGATTTTGAATGGCATGAATAATGCCCAAGCTCAATAGGAAAAGCAATACCACAACCCTTTTTTGATGGGAATTTATTATCAACATGTGCCAATTGCCGACATACCTCCATCAATACAAAACAATCGAATACATATCTAGGCAACTTCAGGGGTTCACCATCAAACCCTCCAACTCTGATATAAGTAAATTCAGAAAACTGGATGAAAAAGCTACCGTAGATACTGATCAGTTGCATTGCTTCACTGGTCAGTCTCTTACCTGGATTGCCCAGACGATTATTTAAACTCTGATGCAGACAGTCAGCTATTATCTCAGCCCAATCCAAGTATTGTTCACCCTAAAGGACGACTTGTATAAAAAAATACATCCAATCTTCCCAGTAATAGGCATGTTGATTGCCTCTCAATCTGTTCAATAACACCACAATATCCCTTACTTCCTGTATTAAATGATCTCTAGTAAGGGGTCTGGGCAGCCTTGAACTGCCCTTTTGAAATTTTAGTAGCCAATTTCTTGCTATCACACTTCTGTACGTTGGTCTCTTTTCTGAGAAATACCCATTGGAGGAAGTAATGTCAAGATTAGAATACGCCTCCTTAGGCGGTATCTTCATCACAGACATGAGGGTTTGTCTGTCAACGTGAAATAGCACATCCCCGTTTGCTTTTCTAACACACCTGTGTTGGGGATCATATCTGTTTATACACTCTTGAACCAATTCAGGGCAGAATATAGCTTGAGGAAAGGCTGTGGCTTCAACTAAACCACTGTCCACAATTTTCTTCATGGAGGGGGTTTGGGCAGGATTTCTAGTTCTTCCTATGAATTCCTCTAAATCATATTGAACCAAAGCAGTATCCCCAAATTCTGAGTGAGAGTAAGTCAGACCAGGGCCATGTTCGTCTCCCAAACATGTAGATTTTAAAGACATATCTGGGCGATTATAATAATAAACTTCAGATTTTGAAAATAATAGAAATTCCGGAGGCTTTTCTTTCCAGTATAAGAATTCAGAATAGCACAGGGGAAACAGGACTCACCTTCAGGATTTTTGAATTCACTACAAAAACTTTGAAAAACGAGAGCCTTACACTTCCAGCGCTATCCTTCTCCGCAATGCACAGTATATTTTCTTGCTAAAATTAGCTTGTTCTTGGTTAATAATGGTGCTTACCAGAATGAATAATCATCGCTTGAAACAATACGTGCCAAAAATGTTCGAAAAGACGTGAACTCTGATTTCTTCATTAATAGCAAGTAAGATCCGTACGCCATTATGAAGTACAATGATTATCCATGGTCTCCGCCAAATTAGAGCTTTCTGTTTCATGATGGGTTCCTAACAAAATTTCCTCCAACTCTCCCGCTAAGTTTGACTTAGAAAGCTGAGGGAGCCAACGGGACCAAAATTGCCAAATCTTTGAACTTATTGAACCGTTGAACCTATGGGACATGGTTCAGTGCGATGGTTCAATGTGATGGTTCAAGCATGTTAACTGAACTTTGTAGGCAGGCAAAAGATTAACTTATCGGAACAGAGACTCTAATTTTGAACCGTTGAACTTATGAAGACGCGGTTCAACATGAAGGTTCAATATGAAGGTTCAACGACGCAAGGGTTATGTGGACCAACAAAAGGTTACACGGCTTCGGTAAAAGGTTGCCGATTATAAACAGTGAACTATTCAACTTTGAACCGTTGAACCCCGCGGGAGAGTACAAGTGGGAGGTTCAACGAACGATACATTAATAGACACGGGAACTGTGTGACCTGACTCATAGGGAGACAATGTGTTGAACTTTAAAATCATTGAACCATTGAACCTTGAACCTCTTTATGGGGTACGCGCGGAAGGTTCAAGTTCAACCCGAAAGTATAAAGACGCTTAAGACAAACAGTAAGACAGCTTGCTTTATATGAAACTTTAGACATATTGAACCGTTGAACCTTGAACTTTGAGAATATTTCAGGTTCAAAGGTTCGAACCTTTTATACAAAGACAACACACGGGCAAAAATTGAAGGACTAAAAGTCGATTTACAAAGCGCAGATATGACCAAAAACACAATACGGTAAACTGACTCTTGCTTAAGAAAAATTACCGATATATGAATAAACAAGGGTGACTCAAAAGGTAACAATCAGAAACATTTGTTTTATCATTTTATGCACAGTTTCATCTAGATGCTTTGTTTCATGATAATGGATCATTCGGCACGATTGGAAACAATTGCCTTGAAATCTTACGCTCAACTTCATCTAGATGCTTTATTTCAGGATAGTAGATGATTGAGCATGATCAGAAGCATTCGTTTTAGGATTTGATGCTTAGTTTCACCTTGGTGCAGAAGCATGTAAGAACAGTATTGCGTCACCCAAAATGATGTCTTTTTTTTCACTTCTTTCCAAGATTTGTGTTTTTGGACACCCATTTGCACGAATAATGATCCAGGACCTTCCAAGTTTCCAACGGGCCAAGGATACCCCACTTACTATTTTTAGTAACTCTTGTCGGAGAAGCGGTGGACCCCAAGATTTTCCCCAGAGCTTCAGAATAGTCAAATAAGCAATCTCGGTAGATCTCATCTCAAGATCGCGTCTGGATTTCAAGATATTGAAGTTTCAAGTTTGTGAGCATTCATCCCCTGATTGCATTTCATGAGAGTGGATCATTGAGTGCGATCAGAAACATTTTTGTTGAAATTTTACGATCAGCTTCGTCCATATGCTTTATTTCAAGACAACTAATGATTGAGCATGATCGGAAACATTCGTTTGAAAGTTTTATGCTCAGCTTCGTCCAAATGCCTTATTTCATGATAATGGATCATTCGACGTGATCGGAAACATTTGTTTCAAAATTTTGCACTCGATTTCATCTAGATGCTTTATTTCATGGTATTGCATCATCCAGTACAATCAGAAACATTTGTTTTACAATTTTACACTCAGTTTCATCTAGATGCTTTGTTTTGTGATGATGAATTGCGCCGTGCGATCAAAAACGTTTGTTTTAAAATTTTACGATCGGATGTGCCTTGGTGCTTTATTTCGCGTGATAACAGAACGTTGTGTGTGATTGGAAACATTTGTTTTAAGATTTTATGCGTGGTTTCATCTAGATGCTTTGTTTCACGATAATGGATCATTCGGCACGATTGTAAACAATTGCCTTGAAATCTTACGCTTAGCTTCGTCTAGATGCTTTATTTCAGGATAATAGATGATTGAGCATGATCGAAAGCATTCTATTTAGGATTTGACACTTAGTTTCATCTTGGTGCAGGAGCATGTAAGGGGAATCTTGTGTCACCTAAAATTGATATCTTTTGTTTTCACTTCTTTCCAGGATTTGTGTTTTCGGACACCCATTTGCACGAATAACGATCCAGGACCTTCAAAGTTTCCAACGGGGTAAGGATACCCCACTTACTATTTTTAGTAAGTCTTGCTGGAGAAGTGGTTGACCCCAAGATTTTCCCCAGAGCTTCGGAATACACAAATAAACACTCTCGGTACATCTCATCTCAAGATCGCGTCTGGATTTCAAGATATTGAAGTTTCAAGTTTGTGAGGATTCATCCCCTGATTGCATTTCATGAGAGTGAATCATTGAGTGCAATCGAAAACATTTGTCTTGAAATTTTACGATCGGCTTCGTCTATATGCTTTATTTCATGACAACTAATGATTGACCATGATAGGAAACGTTCGTTTGAAAGTTTTATGCTCAAGTTCATCCAGATGCCTTATTTCATGATAATGGATCATTCGACGTGATCAGAAACAAAATTTTGTGCTCGGTTTCATCTAGATGCTTTATTTTATGGTATTGCATCATTCAGTGTGATCGGAAACATTTGTTTTACAATTTTACACTCAGTTTCATCTAGATGCTTTATTTCGTGATAACGAATCACTGCGTGCGATTGGAAACGTTTGTTTTAAAATTTTATGCTTAGATGTGCCTGGGTGCTTTATTTTGCGTGATAATGAAACGTTGTGTGTGATCAGAAACATTTGTTTTAAGATTTTATGCGCGGTTTCATCTAGATGCTTTGTTTCATGATAATGGATCATTCGGCACGATTGGAAACAACTACCTTGAAAGCTTACGCTCAGCTTCGTCTAGATGCTTTATTTCATGATAATAGATGATTGAGCATGATCGGAAGCATTTGTTTTAGGATTTGATGCTTAGTTTCATCTTGGTGTAGGAGCATGTAAGTGCAATCTTGCATCACCCAAAATTGATGCCTTTTGTAATCACTTCTTTCCAAGATTTGTGTTTTTGGACACACATTTGCGCGAATAACAATCTAGGACCTTCAAAGTTTGCAACGGGCTAAGGATACCACACTTACTATTTTTAGTAAGTCTTGTCGGAGACGCGGTTGACCCCAAGATTTTCCCCAGAGCTTCGGAATAGTCAAATAAGCACTCTCGATAGATCTCATCTCAAGATCGCGTCTAGATTTCAAGATATTGAAGTTTCGAGTTTGTGAGGATTCATCCCCTGATTGCATTTCGTGAGAGTGGATCATTGAGTGCGATCGGAAACATTTGTCTTGAAATTTTCTGATCGGCTTCGTCCATATGCTTTATTTCACGGCAACTGATGATTGAGAGTGATCAGAAACGTTCATTTGAAAGTTTTATGCTCAGCTTCGTCTAGATGCCTTATTCCATGATAATGGATCATTCGACGTAATTAGAAACATTTGTTTCAAAATTTTGTGTGTGGTTTCATCTAGATGCTTTATTTCATGGTATTGCATCATTCAGTGCAATTGGAAACATTCGTTTTACAATTTTACACTCAGTTTTGTCTAGATGCTTTGTTTCGTGATAACGAATCACTGCGTGCAATCAGAAACATTTGTTTTAAAATTTTACGCTTGGATGTGCCTGGGTGCTTTATTTCGCGTGATAACGAAATGTTGTGTGTGATCGGAAACATTTGTTTTAAGATTTTATGTGCGGTTTCATCTAGATGCTTTGTTTCACGATTGCAAACAACTGCCTTGAAATCTTACGCTCAGCTTCTTCTAGATGCTTTATTTCACTAGAATAGATGATTGAGCATGATCGGAAGCATTCGTTTTAGGATTTGATGCTTAGTTTCATCTTTGTGCAGGAGCATGTAAGGGCAATCTTGCGTCACCCAAAATTGATGTCTTTTGTTTTAACTTCTTTCCAAGATTTGTGTTTTTGGACACCCATTTGCGCGAATAATGATCCAGGACCTTCAAAGTTTCCAATGAGCTAAGGATACCCCAATTACTATTTTTAGTAAGTCTTACAGGAGAAGCGGTTGACCCCAAGATTTTCCCCAGAGCTTCAGAATAGTCAAATAAGCACTCTCGGTAGATCTCATCTCAAGATTGTGTTTGGATTTCAAGATATTGAAGTTTCAAGTTTGTGAGGATTCATCCCCTAATTGCATTTCATTAGAGTGGATCATTGAGTGCGATTGGAAACATTTAACTTGAAATTTTACGATCGGCTTCGTCCATATGTTTTATTACACGACAACTAATTATTGAGCGTGATCAGAAACATTCGTTTGAAAGTTTTATGCACAACTTCATCCAGATGCCTTATTTCATGATAATGGATCATTCGACGTGATCGGAAACATTTGTTTCAAAATTTTGCACTCTGTTTCATCTAGATGCTTTATTTCATGGTATTGCATCATTCAGTGCAATCGGAAACATTTGTTTTACAATTTTACACTCAGTTTCATCTAGGTGCTTTGTTTCGTGATAACGAATCACTGCGTGCGATCAGAAACAATTCTTTTAAAATTTTACACTTGGATGTGCCTGGGTGCTTTATTTTGTGCGATAACGAAATGATGTGTGTGATCGGAAACATTTATTTTAAGATTTTATGCACGGTTTCATCTAGATGCTTTGTTTCATGATAATGGATCATTCGGCACGATTGGAAACAACTGCCTTGAAAGTTTACGCTCAGTTTCGTCTAGATGCTTTATTTCGCGATAATAGATGTTTGGGCATGATCGGAAGCATTCGTTTTATGGTTTGACGCTTAGTTTCATCTTGTTGCAGGAGCATGTAAGGGCAATCTTGCATCACCCAAAATTCATGTCTTTTGTTTTCACTTCTTTCCAAGGTTTGTCTTTTTGGACACCCATTTGTGCGAATAACGATCCAGGACCTTCAAAGTTTCCAACGGGCTAAGGATACCCCACTTACTATTTTTAGTAAGTCTTGCCGGAGAAGCGGTTGACCCCAAGATTTTCCCTAGAGCTTTGGAATAGTCAAATAAGCACTCTTGGTAGATATCATCTCAAGATCGCATCTGGATTTCAAGCTATTGAAGTTTCAAGTTTGTGAGGATTCATCCCCTGATTGCATTTCACGATAGTGGATCATTGAGTGCGATCAGAAACATTTGTCTTGAAATTTTACGATCGGCTTCGTCCATATGCTTTATTTCACGACAACTGATGATTGAGTGTGGTCAGAAATGTTCATTTGAAAGTTTTACACTCAGCTTCGCCCAGATGCCTTATTTCATGATAATGGATCATTCGACGTGATCGAAAACATTTGTTTTAAGATTTTATGCACAATTTCATCTAGATGCTTTGCTTCATGATAATGGATCATTCGACACGATTGGAAACAACTGCCTTGAAATCTTACGTTCAGCTTCATCTAGATGCTTTATTTCATGATAATAGATGATTGAGCATGATTAGAAGCATTCGTTTTAGTATTTCATGCTTAGTTTCATCTTGGTGCAGAAGCATGTAAGAGCAGTATTGTGTCACCCAAAGTTGATGTCTTTGTTTTCACTTCTTTCCAAGATTTGTGTTTTTGGACACCCATTTGCACGAATAATGATCCAGCACCTTCCAAGTTTCCAACGGGCTAAGGATACCCCACTTACAATTTTTAGTAAGTCTTGTCGAAGAAGCGGTTGAACCCAAGATTTTCCCCAGAGCTTCGAAATAGTCAAATAAGCACTCTTGGTAGATCTCATCTCAAGATCCCGTCTGGATTTCAAGATATTGAAGTTTCAAGTTTGTGAGGATTCATCCCCTGATTGCATTTCATGAGAGTGTATCATTGAGTGCGATCAGAAACATTTTTCTTGAAATTTTACGATCAGCTTCATCCATATGCTTTATTTGATGACAACTAATGATTGAGCATGATCGGAAACATTCATTTGAAAGTTTTACGCTCAACTTCGTCCAGATGCCTTATTTCATGATAATGGATCATTCGACGTGATCAGAAACATTTGTTTCAAAATTTTGCGCTCGGTTTCATCTAGATGCTTTATTTCATGGTACTGTATCATTCAGTGCGATCGAAAACATTTGTTTTACAATTTTACACTCAGTTTCATCTAGATGCTTTGTTTTGTGATAACGAATTGCTGCGTGCGGTCAGAAATGTTTGTTTTAAAATTTTACGCTTGGATGTGACTGGGTGCTTTATTTCGCGCGATAACAGAATGTTGTGTGTGATAATGGATCATTCGACACGATTGGAAACATTTGCCTTGAAATCTTATGCTCAGCTTGTTGATAACTGAGAGGGGGGGGTGAATCAGTTATCAACAATTATTTCCCTTATTAAACTTTCCTTTTAATTGAAGCAGCATAAAATCAAACACAAAACATTAACCATGAAATAAGAAACACATGACACAGTATTTTGACGTGGAAACCCTGTTAAGGGAGAAAACCACGGGGTGATTAACCCAAGAATTATTCTCTGTTAGAAGAATAGGAAATTACAAAAATGGCACTTGCCAATTAGGGCTCACTGCCCGAGCACACTGCTCACAAGAGGCCCACTGCCTACAAGAAGACACACTGTCTACAAAGTGATGAGAATCACAGTCTTGAACTGATTGGAAGCATCTGCATATGCTGGAGTTCAGTTCCGGTTAGGCTCAGTACACTGATCTGCTGCACTTCATCTTTCCTCTGTTCTTTATTCTGCTATCTTTCACATACCGGATCCTTTTTGCTACCTCTGCTCTTTCTTTGAACTTCTTCGCATATCTCTCCACCTCACAACACACTTCACAACTAAATCCATCCTCTATATATATCCGCACAAGTAATTTCATCACCTTTCTAGTCGGCATCCGGAACAGTCTAGTTTCTTATAAACTCTCATTCTGTCGGCTGAATCCTTCCTCACCAAGCAATGCGGATCAAGCATATACTTGTAGATATCATTAATCATGTCGGCCAAACATGATTCATGCCTTCACAACCTCTGTCATCAACAGTAACCCATCCGGAAAGCAGTCTGATACTCTGCCAGTCAGTTCTTCCTCTGTTTTCACTGTCTCTCAGGAATCCGGTACTCAATCATTCATATCTTTTTCCTTGTCCATCACCGGAGGCTAAATCCTTGGAATATACCACTCAAGGTAGTCCTCTTGACTTCCCCAAATCCGCACTGCACCAAGACACTTCCACTGAGAGGTCCGGACCAATCTGTCGGACCTTGCCACATGCTCTGTTCTTCTTCACCGGACCACAACATTCTTTATTCTGACTTCCGGTAGAGACACATCATGACTTGCGGATATGTGGGATGACCTTTGTTGCCATCAATGACAACAACCATGAATCCATATAGTGTCTCTTGCCAACACAGCTTTGTCTAGATGCTTTATTTCACGATAATAGATGATTGAGCATGATCGGAAGCATTCGTTTTAGGATTTGACGATTAGTTTCATCTTGGTGCAGGAGCATGTAAGGGCAATCTTGCGTCACCCAAAATTGATGTCTTTTGTCTTCACGTCTTTCCAAGATTTATGTTTCCGGACACCCATTTGCATGAATAATGATCCAGGACCTCTAAAGTTTCCAACGAGGTAAGGATACCCCACTTACTATTTTTACTAAGTCTTGCCGGAGAAGTGGTTGACCCCAAGATTTTCCCCAGAGCTTCGAAATAGTCAAATAAGCACTCTCCGTAGATCTCATCTCAAGATCATGTCTGGATTTCAAGATATTGAAGTTTCAAGTTTGTGAGGATTCATCCCCTGATTGTATTTCATGAGAGTGGATCATTGAGTGCGATCGGAAACATTTGTCTTGAAATTTTATGATCGTCCTCGTCCATATGCTTTATTTCACGACAACTGATGATTGAGAGTGATCGGAAACGTTCGTTTGAAATTTTTATGCTCAGCTTCATCCAGATGCCTTATTTCATGATAATGGATCATTCGACTTGATCGGAAACATTTGTTTCAAAATTTTGCACGCGGTTTCATCTAGATGCTTTATTTCATGGTATTGCATCATTTAGTGCGATCAAAAACATTCGTTTTACAATTTTACACTCAGTTTCGTCTAGATGCTTTGTTTCGTGATAATGAATCGCTGCGTGCAATCAGAAACATTTGTTTTAAAATTTTACGCTTGGATGTGCCTGGGTGCTTTATTTCGCGCGATAACGAAACGTTGTGTGTGATCGGAAACATTTGTTTTAAGATTTTATGTGCGGTTTCATCTAGATGCTTTGTTTCATGATAATGGATCATCCGGCACGATTGGAAACAACTGCCTTGAAATCTTACGCTCAGCTTCTTCTCGATGCTTTATTTCACTAGAATAGATGATTGAGCATGATCGGAAGCATTCGTTTTAGGATTTGATGCTTAGTTTCATCTTTGTGCAGGAGCATGTAAGGGCAATCTTGCGTCACCCAAAATTGATGTCTTTTGTTTTGACTTCTTTCCAAGATTTGTGTTTTTGGACACCCATTTGCGTGAATAACGATCCAGGACCTTCAAAGTTTCCAACGAGCTAAGGATACCCCACTTACTATTTTTAGTAAGTCTTGCCAGAGAAGCGGTTGACCCCAAGATTTTCCCTAAAGCTTCAGAATAGTCAAATAAGCACTCTCGGTAGATCTCATCTCAGGATCACATCTAGATTTCAAGATATTGAAGTTTCAAGTTTGTGAGGATTCGTCCCCTGATTGCATTTCATGATAGTGGATCATTGAGTGCGATCAGAAACATTTGTCTTGAAATTTTATGATCAGCTTTGTCCATATGCTTTATTTCACGACAACTGATGATTGAGCATGGTCGGAAATGTTCATTTGAAAGTTTTACACTCAGCTTCGTCCAGATGCCTTATTTCATGATAATGGATCATTCGACATAATCAGAAACATTTGTTTCAAAATTTTACGCTCGGTTTTATCTAGATGTGCTTTATTTCATGGTATTGCATCATTCAGTATGATCGGAAATGTTCATTTTACAATTTTACACTCAGTTTCATCTAGATGCTTTGTTTCATGATAATGAATCGCTGCGTGTGATCGAAAACATTTGTCTTAAAATTTTATGCTTAGATGTGCCTAGGTGCTTTATTTCATGATAACGAAACATTGTGTGTGATCGGAAACATTTGTTTTAAGATTTTATGTGCGGTTTCATCTAGATGCTTTGTTTCACGATAATGGATCATTCAGCACGATTGGAAACAACTGCCTTGAAATCTTACGCTCAGCTTCATCTAGATGCTTTATTTCACGATAATAGATGATTAAGTATGATTGGAAGCATTCATTTTAAGATTTCACGGTTAGTTTCATATTGGTGCAGTAGCATGTAAGGGCAATCTTGCGTCACCCAAAATTGATGTCTTTTGTTTTCACTTCTTTCCAAGATTTGTGTTTTTGGACACCCATTTCAACAAATAACGATCCAAGACCTTTAAAGTTTCCAACAGGCTAAGGATACCCCACTTACTATTTTTAGTAAGTCTTGCCGGAGAAGTGGTTGAACCCAAGATTTTCCCCAAAGCTTCAGAATAGTCAAATAAGCACTCTCGATAGATCTCATCTCAAGATCACGTCTAGATTTCAAGATATTAAAGTTTTGAGTTTGTGAGGTTTCATCCCATGATTGCATTTCACGATAGTGGATCATTGAGTGCGATCAGAAACATTTGTCTTGAAATTTTACAGTCGACTTCGTCCATATGCTTTATTTCATGACAACTGATCATTGAGCATGGTCAGAAACGTTCACTTGAAAGTTTTAAGCTCAGCTTTGTCTAGATGCCTTATTTCATGATAATGGATCATTCGACGTGATCGGAAATATTTTTTTCTAAATTTTACGCTCGGTTTCATCTAGATGTGCTTTATTTCATGGTATTGCATCATTCAGTGCGATCAGAAATGTTCGTTTTACAATTTTACACTCAGTTTCATCTAGATGCCTTGTTTTGTTATAACAAATCGCTGCGTGCGATCAGAAACGTTTGTTTTAAAATTTTATCCTTAGATGTGCCTGGGTGCTTTATTTCGCGATAACAAAATGTTGTGTGTGATCAGAAATATTTGTTTTAAGATTTTATGAGCGGTTTCATCTAGATGCTTTGTTTCATGATAATGGATCATTCGGCACGATTGAAAACAACTGCCTTGAAATCTTACGCTCAGCTTCGTCTAGATGCTTTATTTCATGATAATAGATGATTGAGCATGATCGGAAGCATTCGTTTTAAGATTTGATGCTTATTTTCATCTTGGTGTTGAAGCGTGTAAGGTCAATCTTGCGTCACCCAAAATTGATGTCTTTTGTTTTCACTTCTTTCCAAGATTTATGTTTTTGGACACCCATTTGCGTGAATAACGATCCAGGACTTTTAAAGTTTCCAACGGGCTAAGGATATCCCACTTACTATTTTTAGTAAGTCTTGCCGGAGAAGCGGTTGACCCCAAGATTTTCCCCAGAGCTTTGAAAGAGTCAAATAAGCAATCTCGGTAGATCTCATCTCAACATCGTGTCTAGATTTTAAGACATTGATTCGTCCCCTGATTGCATTTCATGATAGTGGATCATTGAGTGCGATCGGAAACATTTGTCTTGAAATTTTAAGATCGGCTTCGTCCATATGCTTTATTTCATGACAACTAATGATTGAGCGTGGTCAGAAACGTGAGTTTGAAAGTTTTACGCTCAGCTTCGTCTAGATGCCTTATTTAATGATAATGGATCATTTAAAGATTTGACGCTTAGTTTCATCTTGGTGCAGGAGCATGTAAGGGCAATCTTGCATCACCCAAAATTGATGTCTTTTGTTTTCACCTCTTTCCAAGATTTGTGTTTTTAGACACCAATTTGCGCGAATAACGATCCAGGACCTTCAAAGTTTCCAACGGGCTAAGGATACCCCACTTACTATTTTTAGTAAGTCTTGCCGGAGAAGCGATTGACCCGAAGATTTTCCCCAGAGCTTCGGAATAGTCAAATAAGCACTCTCGGTAGATCTCATCTCAAGATCACGTCTGGATTTTAAGATATTGAAGTTTCAAGTTTGTGAGGATTCATCCCCTGATTGCATTTCATAAAAGTGGATCATTGAGTGCGATCGGAAACATTTGTCTTGAAATTTTATGATCGGCTTCGTCCATTTGCTTTATTTCATGACAACTGATGATTGAGCGTGGTCGAAAATGTTCGTTTGAAAGTTTTACGCTCAGCTTCGTCTAGATGCCTTATTTCATGACAATGGATCATTCGACGTGATCGGAAACATTTGTTTCAAAATTTTACGCTAGGTTTCATCTAGATGCTTTGTTTCGTGGTATCGAATCACTACGTGCGATCGGAAACGTTTGTTTTAAAATTTTATGCTTAGATGTGCCTGGGTGCTTTATTTCGCGATAACGAAATGCTATGTGTGATCGGAAACATTTATTTTAAGATTTTATGCACGGTTTCATCTAAATGCTTTGTTTCACGATGATGGATCATTTGGCACGATTGGAAACAACTGCCTTGAAATCTTACGCTCAGCTTCGTCTAGATGCTCTATTTCATGATAATAGATGATTGAGCATGATCGGAAGCATTCGTTCTAAGATTTGACGCTTAGTTTCATCTTGGCGTAGGAGCATGTAAGGGCAATCTTGCGTCACCCAAAATTGATGTCTTTTATTTTTACCTCTTTCCAAGATTTGTGTTTTTGGACACCCATTTGCACGAATATCAATCCAGGACCTTCAAAGTTTCCAACGGGCTAAGGATACCCCACTTACTATTTTTAGTAATTCTTGCCGGAGAAGTGGTTGACCCCAAGATTTTCCCCAGAGCTTCAGAATAGTCAAATAAGCACTCTCGGTAGATCTCATCTCAAGATCACGTCTGGATTTCAAGATATTGAAGTTTCAAGTTTGTGAGGATTCATCCCCTGATTGCATTTCACGATAGCGGATCATTGAGTGCGATCGGAAACATTTGTCTTGAAATTTTACGATTGGCTTCGTCCATATGCTTTATTTCACAACAACTGATGATTGAGCGTGGTTGGAAACGTTCGTTTGAAAGTTTTACGCTCAGCTTCATCCAGATGCCTTATTTTATGATAATGGATCATTCGAAGTGATCCGAAACATTTGTTTCAAAATTTTACGCTTAGTTTCATCTAGATACTTTGTTTCGTGGTATTGCATCATTCAGTGCGATCAGAAACATTCGTTTTACAATTTTACACTCAGTTTTGTCTAGATGCTTTGTTTCGTGATAACGAATCGCTGCGTGTGATCGGAAACGTTTGTTTTAATATTTTACACTTAGATGTGCCTGGGTGATTAATTTTTTGATAACGAAATGCTATGTGTGATTAATTTTACACTCAGTTTCGTCTTGATGCTTTGTTTCATGATAATGAATCACTGCGTGCGATCTGAAATGTCTGTTTTAAAATTTTATGCTTAGATGTGCCTGGGTGCTTTATTTCGCAATAACGAAACACTATGTGTGATCAGAAACATTTGTTTTAAGATTTTATGAGCGGTTTCATCTAGATGCTTTATTTCACGATGATGGATCATTCGGCACGATTGGAAACAACTACCTTGAAATCTTATGCTCAGCTTCATCTAGATGCTCTATTTCACGATAATAGATGATTGAGCATGATCGAAAGTATTCGTTTTAAGATTTGACGCTTAGTTTCATCTTGGTGCAGGAGCATGTAAGGGAAATCTTGCGTCACCCAAAATTGATGTCTTTTGTTTTCACCTCTTTCCAAGATTTGTGTTTTTGGACACCCATTTGCGCGAATAACAATCCAGGACCTTCAAAGTTTCCAACGGGCTAGGGATACCCCACTTACTATTTGTAGTAAGTCTTGCCGGAGAAGCGGTTGACCCCAAAATTTTCCCCAGAGCTTCGGAATAGTCAAATAAGCACTCTCAATAGATCTCATCTCAAGATCATGTCTGGATTTCAAGATATTGAAGTTTGGAGTTTGTGAGGATTCATCCCCTGATTGCATTTCACGATAGTGGATCATTAAGTGCGATCAGAAACATTTGTCTTGAAATTTTACGATCGGCTTCGTCCATATGTTTTATTTCACGACAACTGATGATTGAGCGTGGTTAGAAACGTTCATTTGAAAGTTTTATGCTCAGCTTCGTCCAGATGCCTTATTTCATGATAATGGATCATTCGATGTGATCGGAAACATTTGTTTCAAAATTTTATGCTCGGTTTCATCTAGATGCTTTGTTTCGTGGTATTGCATCATTCAGTACAATCAGAAACATTCGTTTTACAATTTTACACTCAGTTTCGTCTAGATGCTTTGTTTTGTAATAACGAAACGCTGTGTGTGATCGGAAACATTTGTTTTAAGATTTTATGTGCAGTTTCATCTAGATGCTTTGTTTCACGATAATGGATTATTCGGCACGATTGGAAACAACTGCCTTGAAATCTTACGCTCAGCTTCTTCTAAATGCTCTATTTCACGATAATAGATGATTGAGCATGATCGGAAGCATTCGTTTTAAGATTTGACGCTTAGTTTCATCTTGGTGCAGGAGCATGTAAGGGCAATCTTGTGTCACCAAAAATTGATGTCTTTTGTTTTCACCTCTTTCCAAGATTTTTATTTTTGGGCACCCATTTGCGCGAATAACGATCCAGGACCTTCAAAGTTTCTAATGGGCTAAGGATACCCACTTACTATTTTTAGTAATTCTTGCCGAAGAAGTGGTTGACCCCAAGATTTTCCCCAAAGCTTTGAAATAGTCAAATAAGCAATCTCGGTAGATCTCATCTCAAGATCGCATCTAGATTTCAAGATATTGAAGTTTCAAGTTTGTGAGGATTCATCCCCTGATTGCATTTCACAATAGTGGATCATTGAGTGCGATCGGAAACATTTGTCTTGAAATTTTACGATCGGCTTCATCCATATGCTTTATTTCACGACAACTGATGATTGAGTGTGGTCGGAAATGTTCGTTTGAAAGTTTTACGCTCAGCTTCGTCCAGATGCCTTATTTCATGATAATGGATCATTCGACGTGATTGGAAACATTTGTTTCAAAATTTTGCGCTCGGTTTCATCTAGATGCTTTGTTTCGTGGTATTGCATTATTCAGTGTGATCGGAAATATTCATTTTACAATTTTACACTCATTTTCGTCTAGATGCTTTGTTTCATGATAACAAATTGCTGCGTGCGATCGGAAATGTTTGTTTTAAAATTTTACACTTAGATGTCCCTGGGTGCTTTATTTCGCGATAACGAAACGCTGTGTGTGATCAGAAACATTTGTTTTAAGATTTTATGCACGGTTTCATCTATATGCTCTGTTCCACAATAATGGATCATTCGGCACAATTGGAAACAACTTCCTTGAAAGCTTACGCTCAGCTTCGTGTAGATGCTCTATTTCACGATAATAGATTATTGAGCATGATCGAAAGTATTCATTTTAAGATTTGATGCTTAGTTTCATCTTGGTGCAGGAGCATGTAAGGGCAATCTTGCGTCACCCAAAATTGATGTCTTTTGTTTTCACCTTTTTCCAAGATTTGTGTTTTTGGACACCCATTTGCGCGAATAACGATCCAGGACCTTCAAAGTTCCCAACGAGCAAAGGATACCCCACTTACTATTTTTAGTAAGTCTTGCCGGAGAAGCGGTTGACCCCAAGATTTTCCCCAGAGCTTCGGAATAGTCAAATAAGCACTCTTGGTAGATCTCATCTCAAGAGCGCGTCTGGATTTCAAGATATTGAAGTTTCAAGTTTGTGAGGATTCATCCCCTGATTGCATTTCACGATAGTGGATCATTGAGTGCGATCGGAAACATTTGTCTTGAAATTTAATGATCGGCTTAGTCCATGTGCTTTATTTCATGACAACTGATGATTGAGCGTGGTCAGAAACGTTCGTTTGAAAGTTTTACGCTCAGCTTCGTCTAGATACCTTATTTCATGATAATGGATCATTCGACGTGATCGGAAACATTTTTTTCAAAATTTTACGCTCGGTTTCGTCTAGATGCTTTGTTTCGTGGTATTGCATCATTCAATGCAATCGGAAACATTCGTTTTACAATTTTACACTCAGTTTCGTCTAGATACTTTGTTTCGTGTAACGAATCGCTGCGTGCGATCGAAAACGTTTGTTTTAAAATTTTACGCTTAGATGTGCCTGGGTGCTTTATTTCACGATAACGAAATGCTGTGTGATTGGAAACATTTATTTTAAGATTTTATGCACGGTTTCATCTAGATGCTTTGTTTCAGATAATGGATCATTCAGCACGATTGGAAACAACTGCCTTGAAATCTTACACTCAGCTTTGTCTAGATGCTCTATTTCACGATAATAGATGATTGAGCATGATCAAAAGCATTCGTTTTAACATTTGACGCTTAGTTTCATCTTGGTGCAGGAGCATGTAAGGGCAATCTTGCGTCACCCAAAATTGATGTCTTTTATTTTCACTTCTTTCCAAGATTTATGTTTTTGGATACCCATTTGCATGAATAATGTTCCAGGACCTTCAAAGTTTCCAACGAGCTAAGGATACCCCACTTACTATTTTTAGTAAGTCTTGCCGGAGAAGCAGTTGACCCCAATATTTTTCCCAGAGCTTCGAAATAGTCAAATAAGCACTCTCGGTAGATCTCATCTCAAGATCACGTCTGGATTTCAAGATATTGAAGTTTCAAGTTTGTGAGGATTCATCCCCTGATTGCATTTCACGATAGTGGATCATTGAGTGTGATCGGAAACATTTGTCTTGAAATTTTACGATCGGCTTCGTCCATATACTTTATTTCATGACAACTGATGATTGAGCGTGATCAAAAATGTTTGTTTGAAAGTTTTACGCTCAGCTTCGTCCAGATGCCTTATTTCATGATAATGGATCATTCGCCGTGATCAGAAAAATTTGTTTCAAAATTTTGCACTTGATTTCATCTAGATGCTTTATTTCATGGTATTGCATCATTCAGTACGATCGGCAACATTCATTTTACAATTTTACGCTCAGTTTCGTCTAGATGCTATGTTTCATGACAACGAATCGTTGCGTGCGATCGGAAACATTTGTTTTAAAATTTTATGCTTAGATGTGCCTGGGTGCTTTATTTCGCGATAACGAAACGCTGTGTGTGATCGAAAATATTTTTTTTAAGATTTTATGCGCGGTTTCATCTAGATGCTTTGTTTCATGATGATGGATCATTCGGCACGATTGGAAACTACTGCCTTGAAATCTTACGCTTAGCTTCGTCTAGATGCTCTATTTCACGATAATAGATGATTGTGCATGATCGAAAGCATTCATTTTAAGATTTGACACTTAGTTTCATCTTGGCACAGGAGCTTGTAAGGGCAATCTTGCGTCACCCAAAATTGATGTCTTTTATTTTCATCTCTTTCCAAGATTTGTATTTTTGGACACCCATTTTCTTGAAATGTCACACTCAGCTTCGTCTAGATGCTTTATTTCGTCATAATGAAACATTGAGCATGAGCGGAAGCATTTGTTTTAAGATTTGATGCTTGGTGCAGGAGCATCCAGAGGTGTAAGGGGCAATCTTGTGTCGCCAAAAATTGATGTCTTTTGTTTTCACTTCTTTTCAAGATTTGTGTTTTCAGACACACATTTGCTTGAATAACGGTCCAGAACCCTTGAAGTTTCCAACGGGCAAAGGATACAAACTTGCTATTTTTAGCGAGTCTTACCGGAGAAGCGATTGACCCCCAAATTTTCCCAAGAGCTTCGGAATAGTAAAATAAGCATTCCTGGTCGATCTCAACTCAAGATTGCGTCTAGATTTCAAGATATTGAAGTTTTGAGTTTGTGAGGGTTCATCCCCTGATTTTATGTATTTCGTGATAATGGATCATTCGGGGGCATGATTGGAAACAATTGCCTTGAAATGTCATGCTCAGCTTCGTCTAGATGCTTTATTTTGTGATAACAAAACATTGAGCATGAGCGGAAGCATTTGTTTTAAGAGTCGACGCTTAGTTTCATCTTGGTGCAGGAGCATCCAGAGGTGTAAGGGTCAATCTTGTGTCACCCAAAATTGATGTCTTTTGTTTTCACTTCTTTTCAAGATTTGTGTTTTTGGACACCCATTTGCTTGAATAACAGTCCAAAACCCTCGAAGCTTCCAACGGGCAAAGGATACAAACTCGCTATTTTTAGCGAGTCTTACCGGAGAAGCGATTGACCCCCAAATTTTCCCCAGAGCTTCAGAATAGTAAAATAAGCATTCCTGGTCGATCTCAACTCAAGATTGCGTCTGGATTTCAAGATATTCAAGTTTCAAGTTTGTGAGGGTTCATCCCCTGATTGTATGTATTTTGTGATAATGGATCATTTGGGGGCATGATTGGAAACAATTGCCTTGAAATGCCATGCTTAGCTTCGTCTAGATGCTTTATTTCGTGATAACAAAACATTGAGCATGAGCGGAAGCATTTGTTTTAAGATTCGACGCTTAGTTTCATCTTGGTGCAGGAGCATCCAGAGGTGTAAGGGTCAATCTTGCATCACCCAAAATTAATGTCATTTGTTTTCACTTCTTTTCAAGATTTGTGTTTTCGGACACCCATTTGCTTGAATAACGGTCCAAAACCTTTGAAGTTTCCAACGAGTGGAGGATACAAACTTGCTATTTTTAGCGAGTGTTGCCGGAGAAGCAGTTGACCCCCAAATTTTCCCCAGAGCTTCGGAATAGTAAAATAAGAATTCCTGGTCGATCTCAACTCAAGATTGCGTCTAGATTTCAAGATATTGAAGTTTTCAGTTTGTGAGGGTTCATCCACTGATTGTATGTATTTCGTGATAATGGATCATTCATGGGCATGATTGGAAAGAATTGCCTTGAAATTTCATGCTCAACTTCATCTAGATGATTTATTTCGTGATAATGAAACATTGAGCATGAGTGGAAGCATTTGTTTTAAGATTTGACGCTTAGTTTCATCTTGGTGCAGGAGCATCCAGAGGTGTAAGGGGCAATCTTGCGTCGCCCAAAATTGATGTCTTTTCTTTTCACTTCTTTTCAAGATTTGTGTTCTCGGGCACCCATTTGCTTAAATAAAGGTCCAGAACCTTCAAAGTTTCCAACGGCTGAAGGATACAAACTCGCTATTTTTAACGAGTCTTGCCGGAGAAGCGGTTGACCCCCAAATTTACCCCAGAGCTTTGGAATAGTAAAATAAGCATTCCTGGTCGATCTCAATTGAAGATTGCGTCTAGATTTAAAGATATTGAAGTTTCAAGTTTGTGAGGGTTCATCCCCTGATCGTATGTATTCCGTTATAACGGATCATTCGGGGGCATGATTGGAAACAATTACCTTGAAATGTCATGCTCAGCTTCGTCTAGATGCTTTATTTCGTGATAATGAAACATTGAGCATGATCGGAAGCATTTGTTTTAAGATTCGACGCTTAGTTTCATCTTGGTGCAGGAGCATCCAGAAGTGTAAGGGGCAATCTTGCGTCACCCAAAATTGATGTCTTTTGTTTTCACATCTTTTCAAGACTTGTGTTTTCGGACACCCATTTGCTTGAATAACGGTCTAGAACCTTCGAAGTTTCCAACGGGCGAAGGATACAAACTCGCTATTTTTAGCGAGTCTTGCCGGAGAAGCGGTTGACCACCAAATTTTCCCCAGAGCTTCAGAATAGTAAAATAAGCATTCCTGGTCTATCTCAACTCAAGATTGCATCTGGATTTCAAGATATTGAAGTTTTGAGTTTGTGAGGGTTCATCCCATCATTGTATGTATTCCGTGATAACAGATCATTCGGGGGCATGATTGGAAACAATTGCGTTGAAATGTCACGCTCAGCTTCGTCTAGATGCTGTATTTCGTGATAACGAAACATTGAGCATGAGCGGAAGCATTTGTTTTAAGATTTGACGCTTAGTTTCATCTTGGTGCAGGAGCATCCAGAGGTGTAAGGGGCAATCTTGCATCGCCCAAAACTGATATCTTTTGTTTTCACTTCTTTTCAAGACTTGTGTTTTCAGACACCGATTTACTTGAAAAACAGTCCAAAACCTTCAAAGTTTCCAACGGGCGAAGGATACAAACTCGCTATTTTTAGCGAGTCTTGCCGGAGAAGCGGTTGACCCCCAAATTTTCCCCAGAGCTTCGGAATAGTAAAATAAGCATTCCTGGTCGATCTCAACTCATGATTGCATCTGGATTTAAAGATATTAAAGTTTCAAGTTTGTGAGGGTTCATCCCCTGATTGTATGTATTCATTGATAACGGATCATTTGGGGGCATGATTGGAAACAATTGCCTTGAAATTTCACGCTCAGCTTCCTCTAGATGCTTTATTTAGTGATAACGAAACATTGAGCATGAGCAGAAGCATTTGTTTTAAGATTTGACGCTTAGTTTCATCTTGGTGCAGGAGCATCCAGAGGTGTAAGGGGCAATCTTGCATCGCCCAAAATTGATGTCTTTTGTTTTCACTTCTATTCAAGATTTTTATTTTTGGACACCCATTTGCTTGAATAACGGTCCAGAACCTTTGAAGTTTCCAATACCGGAGAAGCGGTTTACCCCCAAATTTTCCCCAGAGCTTCCAAATAGTAAAATAAGCATTCCTGGTCGATGTCAACTCAAGATTGCATCTGGATTTCAAGATATTGAAGTTTTGAGTTTGTGAGGGTTCATCCCCTGATTGTATGTATTTTGAGATAATGGATCATTCGGGGGCATCATTGGAAACAATTGCCTTGATATGTCATGCTCAGCGTCATCTAGATGCTTTATTTTGTGATAACAAAACATTGAGCATGAGTGGAAGCATTTGTTTTAAGATTCGACGCTTAGTTTCATCTTGGTGCAAGAGCATCCAGAGGTGTAAGGGTCAATCTTGCGTCGCCCAAAATTGAAGTCTTTTGTTTTCACTTCTTTTCAAGATTTGTGTTTTTGGACACCCATTTGCTTGAATAACGGTCCAAAACCTTCGAAGTTTCCAATGGGTGAAGGATACAAAGTCACTATTTTTAGCGAGTCTTACCGAAGAAGCGGTTGACCCCCAAATTTTCCTCATGGCTTCAGAATAGTAAAATAAGCATTCCTCGTCGATCTCAACTCAAGATTGCGTCTAGATTTATAGATATTGAAGTTTCGAGTTTGTGAGGGTTCATCCCCTGATTGTATGTATTTCGTGATAATGGATCATTTGAGGGCATGATTGGAAACAATTGCCTTGAAATGTAACGCTCCGCTTCGTCTAGATGCTTTATTTCGTGATAACGAAACATTGAGCATGAGCGGAAGCATTTGTTTTAAGATTTGACGCTTAGTTTCATCTTGGTGCAGGAGAATCCAGAGGTGTATGGGGCAATCTTGCGTCACCCAAAATTGATGTCTTTTGTTTTGACTTCTTTTCAAGATTTGTGTTTTCAGACACCCATTTGCTTGAATAACGGTCCAGAACCTTCGAAGTTTCCAACGGGCGAAGGATACAAACTCGCTATTTTTAGCGAGTCTTGTCAGAGAAGAGGTTGACCCCCAAATTTTCCCCAGGGCTTCAGAATAGTAAAATAAGCATTCCTGGTCGATCTCAACACAAGATTGTGCTAGATTTCAAGATATTGAAGTTTCAAGTTTGTGAGGGTTCATCCCTTGATTATATGTATTTCATGATAACAGATCATTCGAGGGCATGATTGGAAACAATTGCCTTGACATGTCACGCTCAGCTTCGTCTAGATGCTTTATTTCGTGATAATGAAACATTGAGCATGAGCGGAAGAATTTGTTTTAAGATTCAACTCTTAGTTTCGTCTTGGTGCAGGAGCATCCAGAGGTGTAAGGGGCAATCTTGCATCACCCAAAATTGATGTCTTTTCTTTTCACTTCTATTCAAGATTTGTGTTTTCGGACACCCATTTGCTTGAATAATGGTCTAGAACCTTTGAACTTTCCAACGAGCAAAGGATACAAACTCACTATTTTTAGCAAGTCTTGCCGGAGAAGCAATTGACTCCCAAATTTTTTGCAGAGCTTCGGATTAGTGAAATAAGCATTCCTGGTCGATCTCAACTCAAGATTGCATATGGATTTCAAGATATTGAAGTTTCGAGTTTGTGAGGGTTCATCCCCTAATTGTATGTATTTCGTGATAATGGATCATTTGGGGGCATGATTGGAAACAATTGCCTTGAAATGTCAGGCCCAGCTTTGTCTAGATGCTTTATTTTGTGATAAGGAAACATTGAGAATGAGCTAAAGCATTTGTTTTAAGATTTGACGCTTAGTTTCGTCTTGGTGCCGGAGCATCCAGAGGTGTAAGGGGCAATCTTTTGTCGCCCAAAATTGATATCTTTTGTTTTCACTTCTTTTCAAGGTTTGTGTTTTCGAACACCCATTTGCTTGAATAACGATCTAGAGCCTTCGAAGTTTCCAATGGGTAAAGGATACAAACTCGCTATTTTTAGCGAGTCTTGCTGGAGAAGCGGTTGACCCCCAAATTTTCCCCAGAGCTTCAGAATAGTAAAATAAGCATTCCTGGTCGATCTCAATTCAAGATTGCGTCTGGATTCCAAGATATTGAAGTTTCAAGTTTGTGAGGGTTCATCCCCTGATTGTATGTATTTCGTGATAATGGATCATTCGGGGGCATGATTGGAAACAATTGCCTTGAAGTGTCATGCTCAGCTTCATGTAGATGCTTTATTTTGTGATAACAAAACATTGAGCATGAGCGGAAGCATTTGTTTTAAGATTCGACACTTAGTTTCATCCTGGCGCAGGAGCATCCAGAGGAGTAAGGGTCAATCTTGCGTCGCCCAAAATTGATGTCTTTTGTTTTCACTTCTTTACAAGATTTGTGTTTTCGGACACCCATTTGCTTGAATAACGGTCTAGAACCTTTGAAGTTTCCAATGGGCGAAGGATACAAACTCTCTATTTTTAGCGAGTCTTGCCGGAGAAGCGGTTGACCCCCAAATTTTCCCCAGAGCTCAAGAATAGTAAAATAAGCATTCCTGGTCGATCTCAACTTAAGATTGCCTCTGGATTTCAAGATATTGAAGTTTTGAGTTTGCGAGGGATCATCCCCTGATTGTATTTATTTCGTGATAATGGATCATTCGGGGGCATGATTGGAAACAATTGCCTTGAAATGTCACGCTCAGCTTCGTCTAGATGCTTTATTTCGTGATAACGAAACATTGAGCATGAGCGGAAGCATTTGTTTTAAGATTCGACGCTTAGTTTCATCTTGGTGAAGGAGCATCCAGAGGTGTAAGGGGCAATCTTGCATCGCCCAAAATTGATGTCTTTTGTTTTCACTTCTTTTCAAGATTTGTGTTTTCAGACACCCATTTGCTTGAATAACGGTCCAGAACCTTCGAAGTTTCCAACGGGCGAAGGATACAAACTCGCTATTCTTAGCGAGTCTTGTCGGAGAAGCGGTTGACTCCCAAATTTTCCCCAGAGCTTCAGAATAGTAAAATAAGCATTCCTAGTCGATCTCAACTCAAGATTGCCTCTGGATTTCAAGATATTGAAGTTTCGAGTATGTGAGGGTTCATCACCTAATTGTATGTATTTCATGATAATGGATCATTCAGGGGCATGATTGGAAACAATTGCCTTGCAATGTCACGCTCAGCTTCGTCTAGATGCTTTATTTCGTGATAACGAAACATTGAGCATGAGCGGAAGCATTTATTTTAAGATTCGACGCTTAGTTTCATCTTGGTGCAAGAGCATGTAGATGTGTAAGGGGCAATCTTGCATCGCCCAAAATTGATGTCTTTTGTTTTCACTTCTTTTCAAGATTTGTGTTCTCGGACACCCATTTGCTTGAATAACTGTCCAGAACCTTCGAAGTTTCCAACGGGCGAAGGATACAAACTCGCTATTCTTAGCGAGTCTTGCCAGAGAAGCGGTTGACTCCCAAATTTTCCCCAGAGCTTCAGAATAGTAAAATAAGCATTCCTGGTCGATCTCAACTCAAGATTGCATCTGGATTTCAAGATATTGAAGTTTCAAGTATGTGAGGGTCCATCCCCTGACTGTATGTATTTCATGATAATGGATCATTCGGGGGCATGATTGGAAACAATTGCCTTGAAATGTCACGCTCAACTCCGTCTAGATGCTTTATTTCGTGATAATGAAACATTGAGCATGATTGGAAGCATTTGTTTTAAGATTCGATGCTTAGTTTCTTCTCGGTGTAGGAGCATCCAGAGGTGTAAGGGGCAATCTTGCGTCGCCCAAAATTTATGTCTTTTGTTTTCACTTCTTTTCAAGATTTGTGTTTTCGGACACCCATTTGCTAATAACGGTCCAGAACCTTCGAAGTTTCCAACGGGCAGAGGATACAAACTCGCTATTTTTAGCGAGTGTTGCTGGAGAAGCGGTTGACCCCCAAATTTTCCCCAGAGCTTCGGAATAGTAAAATAAGAATTCCTGGATGATCTCAACTCAAGATTGCATCTGGATTTCAAGATATTGAAGTTTTGAGTTTCTGAGGGTTCATCCACTGATTGTATGTATTTCGTGATAATGGATCATTCATGGGCATGATTGGAAAGAATTGCCTTGAAATGTCACGCTCAACTTCATCTAGATGCTTTATTTCGTGATAACGAAACATTGAGCATGAGTGGAAGCATTTGTTTTAAGATTCGACGCTTAGTTTCATCTTGGTGCAGGAGCATCCAGAGGTGTAAGGGGCAATCTTGTGTCGCCCAAAATTGATGTCTTTTGTTTTCATTTCTTTTCAAGATTTGTGTTTTTAGACACCCATTTGGTTGAATAATGGTCCAGAACCTTAGAAGTTTCCAATGGGCGAAGGATACAAACTCGCTATTTTTAGCGAGTCTTGCTGGAGAAGCGTCAAATCTTAAAACAAATGTTTCCAATCATGCCCCGGAATGATCTGTTATCACAGAATACATACAATCAGGGGATGAACCTTAAAACAAATCCATTTCTGGTCGATCTCACGAGCTTGTATAGGGGAGAAGTGGTTGACCCCCAAATTTTCCCCAGAGCTTCGGAATAGTAAAATAAGCATTCCTGGTCGATCTCAACTCAAGATTGCGTCTAGAATTCAAGATATTGAAGTTTTGAGTTTGTGAGGATTCATGCCCTGATTGTATGTATTCTGTGATAACGGATCATTCGGGGGCATGATTGGAAATAATTGCCTTGAAATGTCACGCTCAGCTTCATCTAGATGCTTTATTTCATGATAACGAAACATTGAGCATGAGCGGAAGCATTTGTTTTAAGATTTGACGCTTAGTTTCATCTTGATGCAGGAGCATCCAGAGGTGTAAGTGTCAATCTTGCATCACCCAAAATTGATGTCTTTTCTTTTCACTTCTTTTCAAGATTTGTGTTTTTGGACACCCATTTGCTTGAATAACGGTCCAGAACCTTCGAAGTTTCCAACAGGTGAAGGATACAAACTCGCTATTTTTAGCGAGTCTTGCCGGAGAATCGATTAACCCCCAAATTTTCCCCAGAGCTTCGGAATAATAAAATAAGCATACCTGGTCGATCTCAACTCAAGATTGCGTCTGGATTTCAAGATATTGAACTTTTGAGTTTGTGAGGGTTCATCCCCTGATTGTATGTATTTCGTGATAATGGATCATTCGAGGGCATCATTGGAAACAATTGCCTTGAAATGTCACACTTAGCTTCGTCTAGATGCTTTATTTCGTGATAACGAAACATTGAGCATAAGTGGAAGCATTTGTTTTAAGATTTGATGCTTAGTTTCATCTTGGTGCAGGAGCATCCAGAGGTGTAAGGGGCAATCTTGCATCGCCAGAAATTGAAGTCTTTTGTTTTCACTTCTTTTCAAGATTTGTGTTTTCGGACACCCATTTGCTTGAATAACGGTCAAGAACCTTCAAAGTTTCCAACGGACGAAGCATACAAACTCGCTATTTTTAGCGAGTCTTGCCAGAGAAGCGGTTGACCACCAAATTTTCCCCAGAGCTTCGGAATAGTAAAATAAGCATTCCTGGTCGATCTCAACTCAAGATTGCGTCTAGATTTCAAGATATTGAACTTTTGAGTTTGTGAGGGTTCATCCCCTGATTGTATGTATTTCGTGATAATGGATCATTCGGGGGCATCATTGGAAACAATTGCCTTGAAATGTCATGCTTAGCTTTGTCTAGATGCTTTATTTCGTGATAACGAAACATTGAGAATGAGCAGAAGTATTTGTTTTAAGATTTGATGCTTAGTTTCATCTTGGTGCAAGAGCATCCAGAGGTGTAAGGGAAAATCTTGCGTCGCCCAAAATTGATGTCTTTTGTTTTCACTTTTTTTCAAGATTTGTGTTTTCAGACACCCATTTGCTTGAATAACGGTCGAGAATCTTTGAAGTTTCCAATGGGCGAAGGATACAAACTCGCTATTTTTAGCGAGTCTTGCCAGAGAAGCGGTTGATCCCCAAATTTTCCCTAGAGCTTCGGAATAGTAAAATAAGCATTCCTGGTCAATGTCAACTCAAGATTGCGTATGGATTTCAAGATATTGAAGTTTCAAGTTTGTGAGGGTTCATCCCCTGATTGTATGTATTTCGTGATAATGGATCATTCGGGGGCATGATTGGAAAAAATTGCCTTGAAGTGTCACGTTCAGCTACATCTAGATACTTTATTTCGTGATAACGAAACATTGAGCATGAGCGGAAGCATTTGTTTTAAGATTTGACGCTTAGTTTCATCTTGGTGCAGGAGCATCCAGAGGTGTAAGGGGCAATCTTGCGTCGCCCAAAATTGATGTCTCTTGTTTTCACTTCTTTTCAAGATTTGTGTTTTCGGACACACATTTGCTTGAATAATGGTCGAGAACCTTTGAAGTTTCCAACGGGTGAAGGATACAAACTCGCTATTTTTAGTGAGTCTTACCGGAGAAGCGTTTGACCCCCAAATTTTCCCCAGAGCTTCGGAATAGTAAAATAAGCATTCCTAGTCGATCTCAACTCAAGATTGCGTCTGGATTTCAAGTTATTGAAGTTTCAAGTTTGTGAGTGTTCATCCCCTGATTGTATGTATTTCATGATAACGGATCATTCGGGGGCATGATTGGAAACAATTGCCTTGAAATGTCACGCTCAGCTTCATCTAGATGCTTTATTTCGTGATAATGAAACATTGAGCATGAGTGGAAGCATTTGTTTTAAGATTTGATGCTTAGTTTCATCTTGGTGCAGGAGCATCCAGAGGTGTAACTGGCAATCTTGCGTCACCCAAAATTGATGTCTTTTGTTTTCACTTCTTTTCAAGATTTGTGTTTTTGGACACCCATTTGCTTGAATAACAGTCCAGAACCTTCGAAGTTTCGAAAGGGCGAAGGATACATACTCGCTATTTTTAGCGAGTCTTGCCGAAGAAGCGGTTGACCCCCAAATTTTCCCCAGAGCTTCGAAATAGTAAAATAAGCATTCCTGGTCGATCTCAACTCAAGATTGCGTCTGGATTTTAAGATATTGAAGTTTCAAGTTTGTGAGGGTTCATCCCCTGATTGTATGTATTCCGTGATAACGCACCATTCGGGGGCATGATTGGAAACAATTGCCTTGAAATGTCATGCTCAGCTTCGTCTAGATACTTTATTTCATGATAACGAAACATTAAGCATGAGTGGAAGCATTTGTTTTAAGATTTGATGCCTAGTTTCATCTTGGTGCAGGAGCATCCAGAGGTGTAAGGGGCAATCTTGCGTCGCCCAAAATAGATGTCTTTTGTTTTCACTTTTTTTCAAGATTTGTGTTTTTGGACACCCATTTGCTTGAATAACAGTCTAGAACCTTCAAAGTTTCCAACGGGCGAAGGATACAAACTCACTATTTTTAGCGAGTCTTGGCGACGAAGCGGTTGACCCCCAAATTTTCCCCAGAGCTTCGGAATAGTAAAATAAGCATTCCTAGTCGATCTCAACTTAAGATTGCATCTGGATTTCAAGATATTGAAGTTTCGAGTTTGTGGGAGTTAATCCCTTGATTATATGTATTCCGTGATAACGGATCAATCGGGGGCATGATTATAAGCAATTGCCATGAAATGTCACACTCAGCTTCATCTAGATGCTTTATTTCTTGATAACGAAACATTGAGCATGAGCGGAAGCATTTGTTTTAAGATTTGACGCTTAGTTTCATCTTGGTGCAGGAGTATCCAGAGGTGTAAGAGGCAATCTTGCGTCGCCCAAAATTGATGTCTTTTATTTTCACTTCTTTTCAAGATTTGTGTTTTCGGACACCCATTTGCTTGAATAACAGTCCAGAACTTTTGAAGTTTCCAATGGGCGAAGGATACAAACTCATTATTTTTAGCGATTCTTGCCGGAGAAGTGGTTGACCCCCAAATTTTTCCCAGAGCTTCGGAATAGTAAAATAAGCATTCCTGGTCGATCTCAACTCAAGATTGCGTCTGGATTTCAAGATATTAAAGTTTCAAGTTTGTGAGGGTTCATCCCCTGATTGTATGTATTCCGTGATAATGGATCATTCGGGGGCATGATTGGAAACAATTGCCTTGAAATGTCATGCTCAGCTTCGTCTAGATGCTTTATTTCGTGATAACGAAACATTGAGCATGAGCGGAAGCATTTGTTTTAAGATTCGACGCTTAGTTTCATCTTGGTGCAGGAGCATCCAGAGGTGTAAGGGGCAATCTTGCGTCGCCCAACATTGATGTCTTTCATTTTCACTTCTTTTCAAGATTTGTGTTTTCGGACACCCATTTGCTTGAATAACGGTCCAGAACCTTCAAAGTTTCCAACGGGTGAAGGATACAAACTCGCTATTTTTAGCGAGTCTTCCGGAGAAGCGGTTGACCCCCAAATTTTTTCCAGAGCTTCAGAATAGTAAAATAAGCATTCCTAGTCGATCTCAATTCAAGATTACGTCTGGATTTCAAGATATTGAAGTTTCGGGTTTGTGAGGATTAATCCCCTGATTATATGTATTCCGTGATAACGGATCATTCAGGGGCATGATTAGAAACAATTGCCTTGAAATGTCCCGCTCAGCATCATCTAGATGCTTTATTTCGTGATAACAAAACATTGAGCATGAGCGGAAGCATTTGTTTTAAGATTTGATGCTTAGTTTCATCTTGGTGCAGGAGCATCCAGAGGTGTAAGGGGCAATCTTGCGTCGCCCAAAATTGATGTCTTTTTTTTCACTTCTTTTCAAGATTTGTGTTTTCAGACACCTATTTGCTTGAATAACGGTCTAGAACCTTCGAAGTTTCCAACGGGCGAAGGATACAAACTCGCTATTTTTAGCGAGTCTTGCCGGAGAAGCGGTTGACCCCCAAATTTTCCCCAGAGCTTTGGAATAGTAAAATAAGCATTCCTAGTCGATCTCAACTCAAGATTGCGTCTGGATTTGAAGATGTTGAAGTTTCGAGTTTGTGAGGGTTCATCCCCTGATTGTATGTATTTCGTGATAACGGATCATTCGGGGGAATGATTGGAAACAATTGCCTTGAAATGTCACGCTCAGCTTCATCTAGATGCTTTATTTCGTGATAACGAAACATTAAGCATGAGTGGAAGCATTTGTTTTAAGACTCAATGCTTAGTTTCATCTTGGTGCAGGAGCATCCAGAGTTGTAAGAGGAAATTTTGCGTCGCCCAAAATTGATGTCTTTTGTTTTCACTTCTTTTCAAGATTTTTGTTTTCGGACACCCATTTGCTTGAACAACGGCCAGAACCTTCGAAGTTTCCAACGGGCGAAGGAAACAAACTCATTATTTTTAGCGAGTCTTGCCAGAGAAGAGGTTGACCCCCAAATTTTCTCCACAGCTTCAGAATAGTAAAATAAGCATTCCTAGTTGATCTTAACTCAAGATTGCTTCTAGATTTCAAGATATTGAAGTTTCAAGTTTGTGAGGGTTCATCCCCTGATTGTATGTATTCCGTGATAAAGGATCATTCGGAGGCATGATTGGAAACAATTGCCTTGAAATGTCATGCTCAGCTTCGTCTAGATGCTTTATTTCATGATAACGAAATATTGAGCATGAGCGGAAGCATTTGTTTTAAGATTTGATGCTTAGTTTCATCTTGGTGCAGGAGCATCCAGAGGTGTAAGGGGCAATATTGCGTCGCCCAAAATTGATGTCTTTTCTTTTCGCTTCTTTTCAAGATTTATGTTTTCAAACACCCATTTGCTTGAATAACGGTCCAGAACCTTCGATGTTTTCAATTGACAAAAGATACAAACTTGCTATTTTTAGCGAGTCTTGCCGAAGAAGCGGTTGACCCCCAAATTTTCCCCTGAGCTTCGGAATAGTAAAATAAGCATTCCTGGTCGATCTCAACTCAAGGTTGCGTCTGGATTTCAAGATGTTGAAGTTTCGAGTTTGTGAGGGTTCATCCCCTAATTGTATGTATTTCGTGATAACGGATCATTCGGGGGAATGATTGGAAACAATTACCTTGAAATGTCACGCATAGCATCATCTAGATGCTTTATTTAATGATAACGAAACATTGAGCATGAGCGGAAGCATTTGTTTTAAGATTCGATGCTTAGTTTCATCTTAGTGCAGGGGCATCCAGAGGTGTAAGGGGCAATCTTGCATTGCCCAAAATTGATGTCTTTTGTTTTCACTTCTTTTCAAGATTTCTGTTTTCGGACACCCATTTGCTTGAACAACGGTCCAGAACCTTTGAAGTTTCCAACGGGCGAAGCATACAAACTAGCTATTTTTAGCGAGTCTTGCTGGAGAAGCGGTTGACCCCCAAATTTTCCCCAGAGCTTCAGAATAGTAAAATAAGCATTCCTAGTCGATCTCAACTAAAGATTGCGTCTGGATTTAAAGATATTCAAGTTTCAAGTTTGTGAGGGTTCATCCCCTGATTGTATGTATTCTGTGATAACGGATCATTCGGGGGCATGATTAGAAACAATTGCCTTGAAATGTCATGCTCATCTTCGTCTAGATGCTTTATTTCGTGATAACAAAACATTGAGCATGAGCGGAAGCATTTGTTTTAAGATTCGACTCTTAGTTTCATCTTGGTGCAGGAGCATCCAGAGGTGTAAGGGGCAATCTTGCATTGCCCAAAATTGATGTCTTTTGTTTTCACTCCTTTTCAAGATTTCTATTTTCAGACACCCATTTGCTTGAATAACGGTCCAGAACCTTCGAAGTTTCCAACGGGCGAAGGATACAAACTCGCTATTTTTAGCGAGTCTTGCCGGAGAAGCGGTTGACCCCCAAATTTCTCCACAGCTTCAGAATAGTAAAATAAGCATTCCTGGTCGATATTAACTCAAGATTGCGTCTGGATTTCAAGATATTAAAGTTTCGAGTTTGTGAGGATTCATCCCCTGATTGTATGTATTCCGTGATAAAGCATCATTCGTGGGCATGATTGGAAACAATTGCCTTGAAATGTCATGCTCAACTTCGTCTAGATGCTTCATTTCATGATAACGAAACATTGAGCATGAGCGGAAGCATTTGTTTTAAGATTTGACGCTTAGTTTCATCTTGGTGCAGGAGCATCCAGAGGTGTAAGGGGCAATCTTGCGTCACCCAAAATTGATGTCTTTTGTTTTCATTTCTTTTCAAGATTTGTGTTTTCAGACACCCATTTGCTTGAATAACGGTCTAGAACCTTCGAAGTTTCCAACAAGCGAAGGATACAAACTTGCTATTTTTAGCAAGTCTTGTTGGAGAAGTGGTTGACCCCCAAATTTTCACCAGAGCTTCGGAATAGTAATATAAGCACACCTAGTCAATCTCAACTCAAGATTGCGTCTGGATTTCAAGATATTTAAGTTTAAAGTTTTTATCCCCTTATTGTATGTATTTTGTAATAATGGATCATTCGAGGGCATGATTGGAAACAATTGCCTTGAAATGTGATGCTCAACTTCGTCTAGATGCTTTATTTCGTGATAACGAAACATTAAGCATGAGCGGAAACATTTGTTTTAAGATTCGACGCTTAGTTTCATCTTGGTGCAGGAGCATCTAGAGATGTAAGGGGCAATCTTGCATCACCCAAAATTGATGTCTTTTGTTTTCACTTCTTTCCAAGATTTATGTTTTCGGACACCCATTTGCTTGAATAACGGTCCAGAACCTTTGAAGTTTCCAACGGGCGAAGGATACAAACTCATTATTTTTAGCGAGTCTTGCCGAAGAAGCGGTTGACCCCGAAATTTTCCCCAGAGCTTTGGAATAGTAAAAAAGGCATTCCTTGTCGATCTCAACCCAAGATTGCATCTGGATTTCAAGATATTGAAGTTTCAAGTTTGTGAGGGTTCATCCCCTGATTGTATGTATTTCGTGATAACAGATCATTCGGGGGAATGATTGTAAACAATTGCCTTGAAATGTCACGCTCAGCTTCGTCTAGATGCTTTATTTCGTGATAACGAAACATTGAGCATGGGTGGAAGCATTTGTTTTAAGATTTGACGCTTAGTTTCATCTTGGTACAGGAGCATCCAGAGGTGTAAGGGGCAATCTTGCGTCGCCAAAAATTGATGTCTTTTGTTTTCACTTCTTTTCAAGATTTGTGTTTTCGGACACCCATTTGCTTGAACAACGGTCCAGAACCTTCGAAGTTTCCAACGGGTGAAGGATACAAACTCGCTATTTTTAGCGAGTCTTGCCGGAGAAGCGGTTGACCCCCAAATTTTCCCCAGAGCTTCGGAATAGTAAAATAAGCATTCCTGGTCGATCTCAACTCAAGATTGCATCTGGATTTCAAGATATTGAAGTTTCGAGTTTGTGAGGGTTAATCCCCTGATTGTATGTATTTCGTGATAATGGATCATTCGGGGGCATGATTGGAAACAATCGCCTTGAAATGTCACGCTCAGCTTTGTCTAGATGCTTTATTTCGTGATAACGAAACATTGAGCATGAGCGGAAAAATTTGTTTTTAGATTCGACGCTTAGTTTGATCTTGGTACAGGAGCATCCAGAGGTGTAAAGGGCAATCTTGCATCGCCCAAAATTGATGTCTTTTATTTTCACTTCTTTTCAAGATTTATGTTTTCAGACACCCATTTGCTTGAATAACGGTCCAGAACCTTCGAAGTTTCAAACGAGCGAAGGATACAAACTCACTATTTTTAACGAGTCTTGGCGAAGAAGCGGTTGACCCCTAAATTTTTCCTAGAGCTTCGGAATAGTAAAATAAGCATTCCTGGTTGATCTCAACTCAAGATTGCGTCTATATTTCAAGATATTGAAGTTTTGAGTTTGTGAGGGTTCATCCCCTGATTGTATGTATTTCATGATAATGGATCATTCGGGGGCATGATTGGAAACAATTGCCTTGAAATGTCACGCTCAACTTCGTCTAGATGCTTTATTTCGTGATAACGAAACATTGAGCATGAGCAGAAGCATTTGTTTTAAGATTTGACGCTTAGTTTCATCTTGGTGCAGGAGCATCCAGAGGTGTAAGGGGCAATCTTGCGCTGCCCAAAATTGATGTCTTTTGTTTTTACTTCTTTTCAAGATTTGTGTTTTCGGACACCCATTTGCTTCAATAACGGTCCAGAACCTTCGAAGTTTCCAACGGGCAAAGGATACAAACTCACTATTTTTAGCGACTCTTACCGGAGAAGCGGTTGACCCCCAAATTTTCTCCAGAGCTTCGGAATAGAAAAATAAGCATTCCTGGTCGATCTCAACTCAAGATTGCGTCTAGATTTCAAGATATTGAAGTTTCGAGTTTGTGAGGGTTCATCCCCTGATTGTATGTATTCCGTGATAACGGATCATTCAGGGGCATGATTGGAAATAGTTGCCTTGAAATGTCATGCTCAGCTTCGTCTAGATGCTTTATTTCATGATAACAAAACATTAAGCATGAGTGGAAGCATTTGTTTTAAGATTTGACGCTTAGTTTCATCTTGCTGCAGGAGCATCCAGAGGTGTAAAGGGCAATCTTGCGTCGCCCAAAATTGATGTCTTTTCTTTTTACTTCTTTTCAAGATTTGTGTTTTCAGACACCCATTTGCTTGAATAACGGTCCAGAAGCTTCGAAGTTTCCAATGGGTGAAGGATACAAACTCGCTATTTTTAGCGAGTCTTGCCGAAGAAGCTATTGACCCCCAAATTTTCCCCAGAGCCTCGAAATAGTAAAATAAGCATTCCTGGTCGATCTCAACTCAAGATTGCATCTGGATTTCAAGATATTGAAGTTTCTAGTTTGTGAGGGTTCATCCCCTGATTGTATGTATTTCGTGATAATGGATCATTCGGGGGCATGATTGGAAACAATTGCCTTGAAATGTCACGCTCAGCTTTGTCTAGATGCTTTATTTCGTGATAACGAAACATTAAGCATGAGCAGAAGTATTTGTTTTAAGATTGGATTCTTAGTTTCATCTTGGTGCAGGAGCATCCAGAGGTGTACGGGGCAATCTTGCGTCGCCCAAAATTGATGTCTTTTGTTTTCACTTCTTTTCAAGATTTGTGTTTTCAGACACCCATTTGCTTGAATAACAGTCCAGAACCTTCGAAGTTTCCAACGGGCGAAGGATACAAACTCAATATTTTTAGCGAGTCTTGCCGGAAAAACGGTTGACCCCCACATTTTTCCCAGAGCTTCGGAATAGTAAAATAAGCATTCTTGGTCGATCTCAACTCAGGATTGTGTCTAGATTTCAAGATATTTGAAGTTTCATGTTTATGAGGGTTCATCCACTGATTGTATGTATTTCGTGATAACGTATCATTCGAGGGCATGATTGGAAACAATTGCCTTGAAATATCACGCTCAGCTTCGCCTATATGCTTTATTTCGTGATAACGAAACATTGAGCACGAGCAGAAGCATTTGTTTTAAGATTTGACGCTTAGTTTCATCTTGGTGCAGGAGCATCCAGAGGTGTAAGGGGCAATCTTGCGTCGCCCAAAATTGATGTCTTTTGTTTTCATTTATTTTCAAAATTTGTGTTTTCAGACACCCATTTGCTTGAATAACGGTCCAGAACCTTCAAAGTTTCCAATGGGCGGAGGATACAAACTCACTATTTTTAGCGAGTCTTACCGGAGAAACGGTTGACCCCCAAATTTTCCCCAGAGCTTCGGAATAGTAAAATAAGCAATCCTGGTCGATCTCAACTCAAGATTGCGTCTAGATTTCAAGATATTGAAGTTTCAAGTTTGTGAGGGTTCATCCCCTGATTGTATGTATTTCGTGATAATGGATCATTCGGGGGCATGATTGGAAAAAATTGCCTTGAAATGTCATGCTCAGCTTCGTCTAGATGCTTTATTTCGTGATAACGAAACATTGAGCATGAGCGGAAGCATTTATTTTCAGATTTGACACTTACTTTCGTCTTGGTGTAGGAGCATCCAGAGGTGCAAGGGGCAATCTTGCATCGCCCAAAATTGATGTCTTTTGTTTTCACTTCTTTTCAAGATTTGTGTTTTCGGACACCCATTTGCTTGAATAACAGTCCAGAACCTTCGAAGTTTCCAACGGGCGGAGGATACAAACTCACTATTCTTAGCAAGTCTTGCCGGAGAACTGGTTGACCCCCAAATTTTCCCCAGAGCTTCGGAATAGTAAAATAAGCATTCCTGGTCGATCTCAACTCAAGATTGCATCTGGATTTCAAGATATTCAAGTTTCAAGTTTTTGAGAGTTCATCCGCTAAATGAATGTATTTTGTGATAATGGATCATTCGAGGGCATGATTGGAAACAATTGCCTTGAAATGTCACGCTCAGCTTCGTCTAGATGCTTTATTTCATGATAATGAAATATTGAGCATGAGCGGATGCATTTGTTTTAAGATTCGACGCTTAGTTTCATCTTGGTGCAGGAGCATGCAGAGGTGTAAGGGGCAATATTGCGTCGCCCAAAATTGATGTCTTTTATTTTCTCTTCTTTTCAAGATTTGTGTTTTTGGACACCCATTTTCTTGAATAACGGTCCAGAACCTTCAAAGTTTCCAACGGGCAGAGGATACAAACTCGCTATTTTTAGCGAGTCTTGCCGGAGAAGTGGTTGACCCCCAAATTTTCTCTAGAGCTTCGGAATAGTAAAATAAGCATTCTTGGTCGATCTCAACTGAAGATTGCATCTGGATTTCAAGATATAGATGTTTCAAGTTTGTGAGGGTTCATCCCCTGATTGTATGTATTTCGTGATAACTGATCATTCGAAGGCATGATTGGAAACAATTGCCTTGAAATGTCACGCTCAACTTTGTCTAGATGCTTTATTTAATGATAACAAAACATTGAGCATGAGTGGAAGTATTTGTTTTAAGATTCGACGCTTAGTTTCGTCTTGGTGCAGGAGCATCCAGAAGTGTAAGGGGCAATCTTGAGTCGCCTAAAATTGATGTCTTTTGTTTTCACTTCTTTTCAAGATTTGTCTTTTTAGTCACCCATTTGCTTGAATAACAGTCCAGAACCTTCGAAGTTTCCAACGGGCGAAGGATACAAACTCGCTATTTTTAGCGAGTTTTGCCGGAGAAGCGATTGACCCCCAAATTTTCCCCAGAGCTTTGGAATAGTAAAATAAGCATTCCTGGTCGATCTCAACTCAAGATTGCGGCTGGATTTCAAGATATTGAAGTTTCATGTTTGTGAGGGTTAATCCCCTGGTTGTATGTGTTTTGTGATAACGGATCATTTGGGGGCATGATTGGAAACAATTTCCTTGAAATGTCACGCTCAGCTTTGTCTAGATGCTTTATTTCGTGATAACGAAACATTGAGCATGAGCGGAAGCATTTGTTTTAAGATTCGATGCTTAGTTTCATCTTGGTGTAGGAGCATCCAGAGGTGTAATCGTCAATCTTGCGTCACCCAAAATTGATGTCTTTTGTTTTCACTTCTTTTAAAGATATTGAAGTTTTGAGTTTGTGAGGGTTCATCCCCTGATTGTATGTATTTTGTGATAATGGATCATTTGGGAGCATGATTGGAAACAATTGCCTTGAAATGTCATGCTCAGCTTCATCTAGATGCTTTATTTCGTGATAACGAAACATTGAGCATGAGCAGAAGGAAGCCTTTGTTTTAACATTCGACGCATAGTTTCATCTTGGTGCAGGAGCATGCAGAGGTTTAAGGGGCAATCTTGCGTCACCCAAAATTGATGTCTTTTGTTTTCACTTCTTTTCAAGATTTGTGTTTTCAGACACCCATTTGCTTGAATAAGGGTCCAGAACCTTCCAAGATTCCAACGGGCGAAGGATACAAACTCGCTATTCTTAGCGAGTCTTGTCGGAGAAGTGGTTGACCCTGAAATTTTCCCCAGAGCTTCGGAATAGTAAAATAAGCATTCCTGGTCGATCTCAACTCAACATTGCATCTGGATTTCAAGATATTGAAGTTTCAAGTTTCTGAGGGTTCATCCCCTGATAGTATGTATTTCGTGATAAGGGATCATTCGGGGGCATGATTGGAAACAATTGCCTTGAAATGTCATGCTCAGCTTCATTTAGATGCTTTATTTCATCATAACGAAACATTGAGCATGAGCGGAAGCATTTATTTTAAGATTCAATGCTTAGTTTCATCTTGGTGCAGGAGCATCCAGAGGTGTAAGGGGCAATCTTGCATCGCCCAAAATTGATGTCTTTTGTTTTCACTTCTTTTCAAGATTTGTGTTTTCGAACACCCATTTGCTTGAATAACGGTCTAGAACCTTTGAAGTTTCCAACGAGCGAAGGATACAAACTCACTATTTTTACCGACTCTTGCCGGAGAAGCGGTTGACCCCCAAATTTTTCCCAGAGCTTTAGAATAGTAAAATAAGCATTTCTAGTCGATCTCAACTCAAGATTGCGTCTGGATTTCAAGATATTCAAGTTTCGAGTTTGTTAGGGTTCATCCCCTGATTGTATGTATTTCGTGATAATGGATCATTTGGGGGCCTGATTGGAAACAATTGCCTTGAAATGTCACGCTCAGCTTCATCTAGATGCTTTATTTCATGATAACGAAACATTGAGCATGAGCGCAAGCATTTGTTTTAAGATTCGACGCTTAGTTTCATCTTGGTGCAGGAGCATCCAGAGGTGTAAGGGGCAATCTTGCGTCGCCCAAAATTGATGTCTTTTGCTTTCACATCTTTTCAAGATTTGTGTTTTTGGACACCCATTTGCTTGAATAACGGTTTAGAACCTTTAAAGTTTCCAATGGGCGAAGGATACAAACTCGCTATTTTTAGCGAGACTTGCTGGAGAAACGGTTGACCCCAAAATTTTCCCTAGAGCTTCGGAATAGTACAATAAGCATTCCTGGTCGATCTCAACTCAGGATTGCATCTGGATTTCAAGATATTGAAGTTTCGAGTTTGTGAGGGTTCATCCCCTCATTGTATGTATTTCGTGATAATGGATCATTCGGGGGCATGATTGGAAACAACTGCCTTGAAATGTCACGCTCAGCTTCGTCTAGATGCTTTATTTCGTGATAACGACTCTCTGTAAATGAGCAGAAGCATTTGTTTTAAGATTGCGTCTGGATTTCAAGATATGATGTTTTGATTTTGTGAGGGTTCATCCCCTAATTGTATGTATTTCATGATAATGGATCATTCGGGGGCATGATTGCAAACAACTGCATTGAAATGTCATGCTCAGCTTCGTCTAGATGCTTTATTTCGTGATAACAAAACATTGAGCATGAGCAGAAGCATTTGTTTTAAGATTTGACGCATAGTTTCATCTTGGTGCAGGAGCATCCAGAGGTGTAAGGGGCAATCTTGCGTCACCCAAAATTGATGTCTTTTGTTTTCACTTTTGTTGAAGATTTGTGTTTTCAGACACCCATTTGCTTGAATAAAGTTCCAGAACCTCCGAAGTTTACAACGGGCGAAGGATACAAACTCGCTATTTTTAGCGAGTCTTGCCAGAGAAGCAGTTGACCCCCAAATTTTCCCCAGAGCTTCGAAATAGTAAAATAAGCATTCCTAGTTGATCTCAACTAAAGATTGCGTCTGGATTTCGAGATATTGAAGTTTCGAGTTTGTGAGGATTCATCCCCTGATTGTGTGTATTCCGTGATAATGGATCATTCGAGGGCATGATTGGAAACAATTGCCTTGAAATTTCATGCTCAGCTTCGTCTAGATGCTTTATTTTGTGATAACGAAACATTGAGCATGAGCGGAAGCATTTGTTTTAAGATTGGACGCTTAGTTTCGTCTTGGTGCAGGAGTATCCAGAGATGTAAGGGGCAATCTTGCGTCGCCCAAAATTGATGTCTTTTGTTTTCACTTCTTTTCAAGATTTGTGTTTTCAGACACCCATTTGCTTGAATAATGGTCCAGAACCTTCAAAGTTTCAACCGGGTGAAGGATACAAACTTGCTATTTTTAGCGAGTCTTGCCAGAGAAGTGATTGACCCCCAAATTTTCCCCAGAGCTTCAAAATAGTAAAATAAGCATTCCTAGTCGATCTCAACTCAAGATTGCGTCTGGATTTCAAGATATTGAAGTTTCAAGTTTGTGAGGGTTCATCCCCTGATTGTATGTATTTCATGATAATGGATAATTCGGGGGCATGATTGGAAACAATTGCCTTGAAATGTCACGCTCAGCTTCGTCTAGATGCTTTATTTCATGATAAAGAAGCATTGAGCATGAGCGGAAGCATTTGCTTTAAGATTCGACGCTTAGTTTCATCCTGGTGCAGGAGCATCTAGAGGTATAAGGGTCAATCTTGCGTCGCCCAAAATTGATGTCTTTTATTTTCACTTCTTTTCAAGATTTGTGTTTTCGCACACCCATTTGCTTGAATAACGGTCTAGAACCTTCAAAGTTTCCAACGGACGAAGGATACAAACTCGCTATTTTTAGTGAGTCTTGCTGGAGAAGGGGTTGACCCCCAAATTTTCCACAGAGCTTCGGAATAGTAACATAAGCATTCCTGGTCGATCTCAACTCAAGATTGCGTCTGGATTTCAAGATATTCAAGTTTTGAGTTTGTGAGGGTTCACCCCCTGATTGTATGTATTTCGTGATAATGGATCATTCAGGGGCATGATTGGAAACAATTGCCTTGAAATGTCACGCTCAGCTTCATCTAGGTGCTTTAATTCGTGATAACGAAACATTGAGCATGATCGGAAGCATTTGTTTTAAGATTCGACGCTTAGTTTCATCTTGGTGCAGGAGCATCTAGAGGTGTAAGGGGCAATCTTGCGTCGCCCAAAATTGATGTCTTTCGTTTTCACTTCATTTTAAGATTTGTGTTCTCGGACACCCATTTGCTTGAATAACAGTCCAGAACCTTCGAAGTATCCAACGGGCGAAGGATACAAACTTGCTATATTTAGCAAGTCTTGCCGGAGAAGCGGTTGACCCCCAATCTTCCCCAGAGCTTTGGAATAGTAAAATAAGCATTCCTGGTCAATCTCAACTCAGGATTGTGTCTGGATTTCAAGATATTGAAGTTTTGAGTTTGTGAGGGTTCATCCCCTGATTGTATGTATTTCGTGATAATGGATCTTTCGGCGGCATGATTGGAAACAATTGCCTTGAAATGTCATGCTCAGCTTCCTCTAGATGCTTTATTTCACGATAACGAAACATTGAGCATGAGCAGAAGCATTTGTTTTAAGATTCAACACTTAGTTTCATCTTGGTGCAGGAGCATCCAGAGGTGTAAGGGGCAATCTTGCGTTGCCCAAAATTGATGTCTTTTGTTCTCACTTCTTTCCAAGATTTGTGTTTTCAGACACCTATTTTCTTGAATAACGGTCTAGAACCTTCGAAGTTTCCAATGGGCGAAGGATACAAACTCACTATTTTTAGTGAGTCTTGTCAGAGAAGTGGTTGACCCCCCAATTTTCCCCAGAGCTTCAAAATAGTAAAATAAGCATTCCTGGTCGATCTCAACTCAAGATTGCATCTGGATTGCAAGATATTGAAGTTTCGAGTTTGTTTCCAGCTGAGCGTGGCATTTCAAGGCAATTGTTTCCAATCATGCCCCCGAATGATCCATTATCACGAAATACATACAATCAGGCGATGAACCCTCACAAACTCCAAACTTCAATATCTTGCAATCCAGACGCAATCTTGAGTAGAGATCAACCAGGAATGCTTATTTTACTATTCCGAAGCTCTGGGGAAAATTGGGGGGTCAACCGCTTCTCCGGCAAGACTCGCTAAAAATAGCAAGTTTGTATCCTTCACCTGTTGGAAACTTTGAAGGTTCTGGACCGTTATTCAACCAAATGGGTGTCGGAAAACACAAATCTTGGAAACAAGTGATAACGACTCTCTGGAAATGAGCGGAAGCATTTGTTTTAAGATTTGAGGCTTAGTTTCATCTTGGTGCAGGAGCATCCAGAGGTGTAAGGGGAATCTTGCGTCACCCAAAATTGATGTCTTTTGTTTTCACTTCTTTCCAAGATTTGTGTTTTCGGACACCCATTTGCTTGAATAACGGTCCAGAACCTTCAAAGTATCCAACGGAAGAAGGATACAAACTCGCTATCTTTAGCGAGTCTTGCCGGAGAAGCTGTTGACCCCCCAATTTTCCCCAGAGCTTCGGAATACTAAATAAGCATTCCTAGTCGATCTCAACTCAAGATTGCGTATGGATTGCAAGATATTGAAGTTTCAAGTTTGTGAGGGTTCATCCCCTGATTGTATGTATTTCGTGATAATGGATCATTCGGGGCATGATTGGAAACAATTGCCTTGAAATGTCATGCTCAGCTTCATCTAGATGCTTTATTTCGTGATAACGACTCTCTGGAAATGAGCGGAAGCATTTGTTTTAAGATTTGAGGCTTAGTTTCATCTTGGTGCAGGACCATCCATAGCTGTAAGGGGCAATCTTGCGTCACCCAAAATTGATGTCTTTTGTTTTCACTTCTTTCCAAGATTTGTGTTTTCAGACATCCATTTGCTTGAATAACAGTCCAGAACATTCAAAGTTTCCAACGGGCGAACGATACAAACTCGCTATTTTTAGCGAGTCTTGCCGAAGAAGCGGTTGACCCCCAAATTTTCCCTAGAGCTTCAGAATAGTCAAATAAGCATTCCTAGTCGATCTCAACTCAAGATTGCTTCTAGATTTCAAGATATTGAAGTTTCAAGTTTGTGAGGGTTCATCCCCTGATTGTATGTATTCTATGATAACAAATCATTCGGGCGCATGATTGGAAACAATTGCCTTGAAATGTCACGCTCAGCTTCATCTAGATGCTTTATTTCGGGATAATGAAACATTGAGCATGAGCGGAAGCATTTGTTTTAAGATTTGACGCATAGTTTCATCTTGGTGTAGGAGCATCCAGAGGTGTAAGGGGCAATCTTGCGTCGCCCAAAACTGATGTCTTTTATTTTCACTTCTTTTCAAGATTTGTGTTTTCAGACACCCATTTGCTTGAATAACGGTCCAGAACCTTCGAAATTTCCAACGGGTGAAGGATACAAACTCGCTATTTTTAGCGAGTCTTGCCAGAGAAGCGGTTCACCCCCAAATTCTCCCTAGAGCTTCGGAATAGTAAAATAAGCATTCCTGGTCAATCTCAACTCAAGATTGCATCTGGATTTCAAGATATTGAAGTTTTGAGTTGTGAGGGTTCATCCCCTAATTGTATGTATTCCATGATAATGCATCATTCGAAGGCATGATTGGAAACAATTGCCTTGAAATGTCACACTCAGCTTCGTCTACATGCTTTATTTGGTGATAACGAAACATTGAGCATGAGCAGAAGCATTTGTTTTAAGATTTGACGCATAGTTTCATCTTGGTGCAGGAGCATCCAGAGGTGTAAGGGGCAATCTTGCGTCACCCAAAATTGATGTCTTTTGTTTTCACTTTTTTTCAAGATTTGTGTTTTCGGACACCCATTTGCTTGAATAAAGGTCCAAAACCTTCGAAGTTTCCAATGGGCGAAGGATACAAAATCACTATTTTTAGCGAGTCTTGCCGGAGAAGCGGTTGACCCCAAAATTTTCCCCAGAGCTTCGGAATAGTAAAATAAGCATTCCTAGTTGATCTCAACTAAAGATTGCATCTTGATTTCGAGATATTGAAGTTTCGAGTTTGTGAGGGTTCATCCCCTGATTGTGTGTATTCCGTGATAATGGATCATTCGAGGGCATGATTGGAAACAATTGCCTTGAAATTTCATGCTCAACTTCCTCTAGATGCTTTATTTTGTGATAACGAAACATTGAGAATGAGCAGAAGCAATTTTTTTAAGATTGGACACTTAGTTTCATCTTGGTGGAGGAGTATCCAGAGGTGTAAGGGGCAATCTTGCGTCGCCCAAAATTGATGTCTTTTGTTTTCACTTCTTTTCAAGATTTGTGTTTTCGGACACCTATTTGCTTGAATAACGGTCCAAAACCTTCAAAGTTTCAACCAGGTGAAGGATGCAAACTTGCTATTTTTAGCGAGTCTTGCCAGAGAAGCGATTGACCCCCAAATTTTCCCCAAAGCTTCGGAATAGTAAAATAAGCATTCCTAGTCGATCTCAACTCAAAAGTGCGTCTAGATTTCAAGATATTGAAGTTTCGAGTTTGTGAGGGTTCATCCCCTGATTGTATGTATTTCATGATAATGGATCATTCGGGGGCATGATTGGAAACAATTGCCTTGAAATGTCACGCTCAGCTTCGTCTAGATGCTTTATTTCATGATAAAGAAGCATTGAGCATGAGCGGAAGCATTTGTTTTAAGATTCGACGCTTAGTTTCATCTTGGTGCAGGAGCATCCAGAGGTGTAAGGGTCAATCTTGCGTCGCCCAAAATTGATGTCTTTTGTTTTCACTTCTTTTCAAGATTTGTGTTTTCGCACACCCATTTGCTTGAATAATGGTCCAGAACCTTTGAAGTTTCCAACAGGCGAAGGATACAAACTCGCTATTTTTAGCGAGTCTTGCCGGAGAAGGGGTTGACCCCCAAATTTTCCACAGAGCTTTAGAATAGTAAAATAAGCATTCCTGGTCGATCTCAACTCAAGAATGTGTCTGGATTTCAAGATATTCAAGTTTTGAGTTTGTGAGGGTTCATCCCCTGACTGTATGTATTTCGTGATAATGGATCATTCGAGGGCATGATTGGAAACAATTGCCTTGAAATGTCACGCTCAGCTTCATCTAGATGCTTTATTTCGTGATAATGAAACATTGAGCATGATCGGAAGCATTTGTTTTAAGATTCGACGCTTAGTTTCATCTTGGTGCAGGAGCATCCAGAGGTGTAAGGGGCAATCTTGCGTCGCCCAAAATTGATGTCTTTTGTTTTCACTTCATTTCAAGATTTGTGTTTTCAGACACCCATTTTCTTGAATAACGGTCCAGAACCTTTGAAGTTTCCAAAGGTCGGAGAAGCGGTTGACCCCCAAATTTTCCCCAGAACTTCGGAATAGTAAAATAAGCATTCCTCGTCGATCTCAACTCAAGATTGCGTCTGGATTTCAAGATATTGAAGTTTTGAGTTTGTGAGGGTTCATCCTGTGATTGTATGTATTTCATGATAATGGATCATTCGGGGGCATGATTTGAAACAATTGCCTTGAAATGTCACGCTCAGCTTCGTCTAGATGCTTTATTTCGTGATAACGAAACATTGAGCATGAGCGGAAGGAAGCATTTGTTTTAAGATTTGACGCTAAGTTTCGTCTTGGTGTAGGAGCATCCAGAGGTGTAAGGGACAATCTTGCGTCGCCCAAAATTGATGTCTTTTGTTTTCACTTCTATTCAAGATTTGTGTTTTCAGACACCCATTTGCTTGAATAAAGGTCCAGAACCTTCGAAGTTTCCAATGTGTGAAGGATACAAACTCACTATTTTTAGCGAGTCTTGCCAGAGAAGCGATTGACCCCTGAATTTTCCCCAGAGTTTCGGAATAGTAAAATAAGCATTCCTAGTCGATCTAAACTCAAGATTGCGTCTAGATTTCAAGATATTGACGTTTTGAGTTTGTGTGGGTTCATCCCCTGATTGTGTGTATTTCATGATAAGAGTTCATTCGGGGGCATGATTGGAAACAATTGCCTTGAAATGTCATGCTCAGCTTCATCTAGATGGTTTATTTCGTGATAACGAAACATTGAGCATGAGCGGAAGCATATGTTATAAGATTCGACGCTTAGTTTCAACTTGGGACAGGAGCATCCAGAGGTGTAAGGGGCAATCTTGTGTCACCCAAAATTGATTTCTTTTGGTTTCACTTCTTTTCAAGATTTGTGTTTTCAGACACCCATTTGCTTGAATAACGGTCCAGAACCTTCGAAGTTTCCAATAGGCGACGGATACAGACTCGCTATTTTTAGCGAGTCTTGTCGGAGAAGCAGTTGACACCCAAATTTTCCCCAAAGCTTTGGAATAGTAAAATAAGCATTCCTGGTCGATCTCAACTCAAGATTGCATCTAGATTTCAAGATATTCAAGTTTCGAGTTTGTGAGGGTTCATCCCCTGATTGTATGTATTTCGTGATAATGGATCATTCAGGGGCATGATTGGAAACAATTGCCTTGAAATGTCATGCTCAGCTTCGTCTAGATGCTTTATTTTGTGATAACGAAACATTCAGCATGAGCAGAAGCATTTGTTTTAAGATTCGACGCTTAGTTTCATCTTGGTGTAGGAGCATCTAGAGGTTTAAGGGTCAATCTTGCGTCGCCCAAAATTGATGTCTTTTATTTTCACTTCTTTTCAAGATTTGCATTTTCGGACACCCATTTGCTTGAATAATGGTCCAGAACCTTCAACATTTTGAACGAGCGAAGGATACAAACTTGCTATTTTTAGCGAGTCTTGCCGAAGAAGCGGTTGACCCCCAAATTTTCCCCAAAGCTTCAGAATAGTAAGATAAGCAATCCTGGTCGATCTCAACTCAAGATTGCGTCTAGATTTAAAGATATTGAAGTTTCGAGTTTGTGAGGGTTCATCCCCTGATTGTATGTATTTCATGATAATGGATCATTCGAGGGCATAATTGGAAACAATTGCCTTGAAATGTCACGCTCAGCTTCGTCTAGATGCTTTATTTCGTGATAATGAAACATTGAGCATGAGTGGAAGCATTTGTTTTAAGATTCGACGCTTAGTTTCATCTTGGTGCAGGAGCATCCAGAGGTGTAAGGGGCAATCTTGCGTCACCTAAAATTGATGACTTTTGTTTTCACATCTTTTCAAGACTTGTGTTTTCAGACACCCATTTGCTTGAATAATGGTCTAGAACCTTCGAAGTTTCTAACGGGCGAAGGATACAAACTCGCTATTTTTAGCGAGTCTTGCCGGAGAAGCGGTTGACCCCCAAATTTTCCCCAGAGCTTTAGAATAGTAAAATAAGCATTCCTGGTCGATCTCAACTCAAGATTGCGTCTGCATTTCAAGATATTGAAGTTTCAAGTTTGTGAGGGTTCGTTATGTATTTTGTGATAATGGATCATTCGAGGCCATGATTGGAAACAATTGCCTTGAAATGTCACGCTCAGCTTCGTCTAGATGCTTTATTTCGTGATAATGAAACATTGAGCATGAGTGGAAGCATTTGTTTTAAGATTTGACGCTTAGTTTCATCTTGGTGCAGGAGCATCCAGAGGTGTAAGAGGCAATCTTGCGTCGCCCAAAATTCATGTCTTTTGTGTTCACTTCTTTTCAAGATTTGTGTTTTCGGACACCCATTTACTTGAATAATGGTCCAGAACCTTTGAAATTTTCAACAGGTGGAGGATACAAACTCACTATTTTTAGCGAGTCTTGCGGGAGTAGCGGTTGACCCCCAAATTTTCCCCAGAGCTTTGGAATAGTAAAATAAGCATTCGTGGTCGATCTCAACTCAAGATTTTGTCTGGATTTCAACATATTGAAATTTCAACTTTGTGAGGGTTCATCCCCTGATTGTATGTATTTCGTGATAATGGATCATTCGGCAACATGATTGGAAACAATTGCCTTGTAATGTCATGCTCATCTTCATCTAGATGCTTTATTTCGTGATAATGAAATATTGAGAATGAGTGGAAGCATTTGTTTTAAGATTCGATGCTTAGTTTCATCTTGGTACAGGAGCATCCAGAGGTGTAAGGGGCAATCTTGCGTCGCCCAAAATTGATGTCTTTTGTTTTCAAATCTTTTCAAGATTTGTGTTTTCGAAAACCCATTTGCTCGAATAACGGTCCAGAACCTTCGAAGTTTCCAATGGGCAGAGGATACAAACTCGCTATTCTTAGCGAGTCTTATCAGAGAAGCAGTTGACCCCCAAATATTTCCCAGAGCTTCAGAATAGTAAAATAAGCATTCCTGGTCGATCTCAACTCAAGATTGCATCTGGATTTCAAGATATTGAAGATTTGAGTTTGTGAGGGTTCATCCCCTGATTGTATGTATTTCGTGATAATGGATCATTCGGGGGCATGATTGGAAACAATTGCCTTGAAATGTCACGCTCAACTTCGTCTAGATGCTTTATTTCGTGATAAAGAAACATTAAGCATGAGCGGAAGCATTTGTTTTAAGATTTGACGCTTAGTTTCATCTTGGTGCAGGAGCATCCAGAGGTGTAAGGGGCAATCTTGCGTCGCCCAAAATTGATGTCTTTTGTTTTCACTTCTTTTCAAGATATGTGTTCTCGGACACCCATTTGCTTGAATAATGGTCCAGAACCTTCGAAGTTTCCAACGGGCGAAGGATACAAACTCGCTATTTTTAGCGAGTCTTGCCGGAGAAGCGGTTGACCCCCAAATATTCCCCAAAGCTTTGAAATAGTAAAATAAGCATTCCTGGTAAATCTCAACTCAGGATTGCATCTAGATTTCAAGATATTCAAGTTTTGAGTTTGTGAGGGTTCATCCCCTGATTGTATGTATTTCGTGATAATGGATCTTTCGGTGGCATTATTGGAAACAATTGCCTTGAAATGTCACGCTCAGCTTCCTCTAGATGCTTTATTTCATGATAATGAAACATTGAGCATGAGCGGAAGCATTTGTTTTAAAATTCAACACTTAGTTTCATCTTGGTACAGGAGCATCTAGAGGTGTAAGGGGCAATCTTGCGTCGCCCAAAATTGATGTCTTTTGTTTTCACTTCTTTTCAAGATTTGTGTTTTCGGACACCCATTTGTTTGAATAACGGTCCAGAACCTTTGAAGTTTCCAACAGGTGAAGGATACAAACTCGCTATTTTTTAGCGTTTCTTGTCGGAAAAGCGGTTGATCCCCAAATTTTCCCCAGAGCTTCAGAAAAGTAAAATAAGCATTCCTGGTCGATATCAACTCAGGATTGCGTCTGGATTTCAAGATATGAAGTTTTGAGTTTGTGAGGGTTCATCCCCTAATTGTATGTATTTCCTGATAATGGATCATTCGGGGGCATGATTGGAAACAACTGCCTTCAAATGTCACGCTCAGCTTCGTCTAGATGCTTTATTTCGTGATAACAAAACATTGAGATTGAGTGGAAGCATTTGATTTAAGATTCGACGCTTAGTTTCATCTTGGTGCAGGAGCATCTAGAGGTGTAAGGGACAATCTTGCGTCGCCCAAAATTGATGTCTTTTGTTTTCACTTCTTTTCAATATTTGTGTTTTCGGACACTCATTTGCTTGAATAACGGTCCAAAACCTTTGATGTTTTCAACGGGCGAAGGATACAAACTCGCTATTTCTAGCGAATCTTGCCGGAGAGGCGGTTGACCCACCAATTTTCCCCAGAGCTTCGGAATAGTAAAATAAGCATTCCTGGTCGATCTCAACTCAAGATTGCGTCTGGATTGCAAGATATTGAAGTTTCGAGTTTGTGAGGGTTCATCCCCTGATTGTATGTATTTCGTGATAATGGATCATTCGGGGGCATGATTTGGAACAATTGCCTTGAAATGTCACGCTCAGCTTCATCTAGATGCTTTATTTTGTGATAACGACTCTCTAGAAATGAGCGGAAGCATTTGTTTGAAGATTCAACGCTTAGTTTCATCTCGGTGCAGGAGCATCCATAGGTGTAAGGGGCAATCTTGCGTCGCCCAAAATTGATGTTTTTTTTTCACTTCTTTCAAGATTTGTGTTTTCGGACACCCATTTGCTTGAATAACGGTCCAAAACCTTCGAAGTTTCCAATGGGTGAAGGATACAAACTCGCTATTTTTAGCGACTCTTGTCGGAGAAGCAGTTGACCCCCCAATTTTCCCCAGAGCTTCGGAATAGTAAAATAAGCATTCCTGGTCGATCTCAACTCAAGATTGCGTCTGGATTGCAAGATATTGAAGTTTCGAGTTTGTGAGGGTTCATCCCCTTATTGTATGTATTTCGTGATAATGGATCATTCAGGGGCATGATTGGAAACAATTGCCTTGAAATGTCACGCTCAGCTTCGTCTAGATGCTTTATTTCGTGATTACGACTCTCTAGAAATGAGCGGAAGCATTTGTTTTAAGATTTGAGGCTTAGTTTCATCTTGGTGCAGGACCATCCAAAGGTGTAAGGGGCAATCTTGCGTCGCCCAAAATTGATGTCTTTTGTTTTCACTTCTTTCCAAGATTTGTGTTTTCGGACACCCATTTGCTTGAATAGCGGTCCAGAACCTTCAAAGTTTCCAACGGGAGAAGGATACAAACTCGCTATTTTTAGCGAGTCTTACCGGAGAAGCGGTTGACCCCCCAATTTTCCCCAGAGCTTCGGAATAGTAAAATAAGCATTCCTAGTCGATCTTAACTCAAGATTGCTTCTGGATTTCAAGATATTGAAGTTTCGAGTTTGTGAGGGTTCATCCCCTGATTGTATGTATTCCGTGATAACATATCATTCGGGCACATTATTGGAAACAACTGCCTTGAAATGTCACGCTCAGCTTCATCTAGATGCGTTATTTCGTGATAATGAAACATTGAGCATGAGTGGAAGCATTTTTTTTTAAGATTTGACGCATAGTTTCATCTTGGTGCAGGAGCATCCAGAGGTGTAAGGGGCAATCTTGCGTCGCCCAAAACTAATGTCTTTTGTTTTCACTTCTTTTCAAGATTTGTGTTTTTAGACACCTATTTGCTTAAATAATGGTCCAGAACCTTCGAAGTTTCCAATGGGGGAAGGACACAAACTCGCTATTTTTAGCGAGTCTTGCCGGAGAAGCAGTTGACCCCCAAATTTTCCCTAGAGATTTGGAATAGTAAAATAAGCATTCCTGGTCAATCTCAACTCAAGATTGCGTCTGGATTTCAAGATATTGAAGTTTCGAGTAGTGAGGGTTCATCCCATGATTGTATGTATTCCGTGATAACGCATCATTCGGGGGCATGATTGGAAACAATTGCCTTGAAATGTCACGCTCAGCTTCGTCTTGATGCTTTATTTGATGATAACGAAACATTGAGCATGAGCGGAAGCATTTGTTTTAAGATTTGACGCATAGTTTCATCTTGGTGCAGGAGCATCCACAGGTGGAAGGGGCAATCTTGCGTCACCCAAAATTGATGTCTTTTGTTTTCACTTCTTTTCAAGATTTGTGTTTTCAGACACCCATTTGCTTAAATAATGGTCTAGAACCTTCGAAGTTTCCAATGGGGGAAGGATACAAACTTGCTATTTTTAGCGAGTCTTGCCGGAGAAGCAGTTGACCCCCAAATTTTCCCTAGAGATTTAGAAAAGTAAAATAAGCATTCCTGGTCAATCTCAACTCAAGATTGCGTCTGGATTTCAAGATATTGAAGTTTCGAGTTGTGAGGGTTCATCCCATGATTGTATGTATTCCGTGATAACGCATCATTCGGGGGCATGATTGGAAACAATTGCCTTGAAATGTCATGCTCAGCTTCGTCTTGATGCTTTATTTGATGATAATGAAACATTGAGCATGAGCGGAAGCATTTGTTTTAAGATTTGATGCATAGTTTCATCTTGGTGCAGGAGCATCCAGAGGTGGAAGGGGCAATCTTGCATCACCCAAAATTGATGTCTTTTGTTTTCACTTTTTTTCAAGATTTGTGTTTTCGGACACCCATTTGCTTGAATAAAGGTCCAGAACCTTCGAAGTTTCCAACGGGTGAAGGATACAAACTCGCTATTTTTAGCAAGTCTTGCCGGAGAAGCGGTTGACCCCCAAATTTTCCCCAGAGCTTCGGAATAGTAAAATAAGCATTCCTAATTGATCTCAACTAAAGATTGCGTCTGGATTTCAAGATATTGAAGTTTCGAGTTTGTGAGGGTTCATCCCCTGATTGTGTGTATTCCGTGATAATGGATCATTCGAGGGCATGATTGGAAACAATTGCCTTGAAATTTCACGCTCAGCTTCGTCTAGATGCTTTATTTCGTGATAATGAAACATTGAGCATGAGCGGAAGCATTTGTTTTAAGATTGGACGCTTAGTTTCGTCTTGGTGCAGGAGTATCCAGAGGTGTAAGGGTCAATCTTGCGTCGCCCAAAATTGATGTCTTTTGTTTTCACTTATTTTCAAGATTTGTGTTTTCGCACACCCATTTGCTTGAATAACAGTACAGAACCTTCGAAGTTGCCAACGGGCGAAGGATACAAACTCGCTATTTTTAGCGAGTCTTGCCGGAGAAGTGGTTGCCCCCAAAATTTTCCACAGAGCTTCAGAAAAGTAAAATAAGCATTCCTGGTTGATCTCAACTCAAGATTGCGTCTGGATTTCAAGATATTCAAGTTTTGAGTTTGTGAGGGTTCATCCCCTAATTGTATGTATTTCGTGATAATGGATCATTCCGGGGCATGATTGGAAACAATTGCCTTGAAATCTCACACTCAGCTTCATCTAGATGCTTTATTTCGTGATAACGAAACATTGAGCATGATCAGAAGCATTTGTTTTACGATTCGACGCTTAGTTTCATCTTGGTGCAGGAGCATTAAGAGGTGTAAACGGCAATCTTGCGTCGCCCAAAATTGATGTTTTTTGTTTTCACTTCATTTCAAGATTTGTGTTTTCAGACACCCATTTGCTTGAATAACGGTCCAGACCCTTCGAAGTTTCTAAAGGGTGAAGGATAAAAACTCGCTATTTTTAGCGAGTCTTGCAGGAGAAGCGGTTGACCCCCAAATTTTCCCAAAACTTCGGTATAGTAAAATAGGCATTCCTCATCGATCTCAACTCAAGATTGCATCTGGATTTCAAGATATTGAAGTTTTGAGTTTGTGAGGGTTCATCCTGTGATTGTATGTATTTCGTGATAATGGATCATTTGGGGGCATGATTTGAAACAATTGCCTTGAAATGTCACGCTCAGCTTCGTCTAGATGCTTTATTTCGTGATAACCAAACATTGAGCATGAGCGGAAGGAAGCATTCGTTTTAAGATTTGATGCTTAGTTTCGTCTTGGTGCAGGAGCATCTAGAGGTGTAAGGGACAATCTTGCATCGCCCAACATTGATGTCTTTTGTTTTAACTTCTATTCAAGATTTGTGTTTTCAGACACCCATTTGCTTGAATAACTGACCAGAACCTTTGAAGTTTCCAACGTGCGAAGGATACAAACTCGCTATTTTTAGCAAGTCCTACTGGAGAAGCGATTGACCCCCGAATTTTCCTCAGAGCTTCAGAATAATAAAATAAGCATTCCTAGTCGATCTCAACTCAAGATTGCATCTAGATTTCAAGATATTGAAGTTTTGAGTTTGTGAGGGTTCATCCCCTGATTGTATGTATTTCATGATAAGAGATCATTCGGGGGCATGATTGGAAACAATTGCCTTGAAATGTCACGCTCAGCTTCATCTAGATGCTTTATTTCGTGATAATGAAACATTGGGCATGAGCGGAAGCATATGTTTTAAGATTCGACGCTTAGTTTCATCTTGGTGCAAGAGCATCCAGAGGTGTAAGGGGTGATCTTGCGTCGCCCAAAATTGATGTCTTTTGTTTTCACTTCTTTCCAAGATTTGTGTTTTTGAACACCCATTTGCTTGAATAATGGTCCAGAACCTTCAAAGTTGCCAACGGGCGAAGGATACAAACTCGCTATTTTTAACGAGTCTTACTAGAGAAGCGGTTGACCCCCCAATTTTCCCCAAAGCTTCAGAATAGTAAAATAAGCATTCCTGGTCGATCTCAACTCAAGATGGCATCTAGATTGCAAGATATTGAATTTTAGAGTTTGTGAGGGTTCATCCCTTCATTGTATGTATCTCGTGATAATGGATCATTCGGGAACATGATTGGAAACAACTGCCTTGAAATGTCACACTCAGCTTCGTCTAGATGGTTTATTTCGTGATAACGACTCTCTAGAAATGAGTGGAAGCATTTGTTTTAAGATTTGAGGCTTAGTTTCATCTTGGTGAAGGAGCATCCAGAGGTGTAAGGGGCAATCTTGCGTTGCCCAAAATTGATGTCCTTTGTTTTCACTTCTTTCCAAGATTTGTGTTTTCGGACACCCATTTGCTTGAATAACGGTCCAGAACCTTCGAAGTTTCCAATGAGTGAAGGATACAAACTCGCTATTTTTAGCGAGTCTTGCCGGAGAAGCGGTTGACCCCCCAATTTTCCCCAGAGCTTCGGAATAGTAAAATAAGCATTCCTGGTCGATCTCAACTCAAGATTGCGTCTAGATTGCAAGATATTGAAGTTTCGAGTTTGTGAGGGTTCATCCCCTGATTCTATGTATTTCATGATAATGGATCATTTGGAGGCATGATTGGAAACAACTACCTTGAAATGTCACGCTCAACTTCGTATAGATGCTTTATTTTGTGATAACGACTCTCTGGAAATGAGCGGAAGCATTTGTTTTAAGATTTGAGGCTTAGTTTCATCTTGGTGCCGGAGCATCCAGAGGTGTAAGGGGCAATCTTGCGTCGCCCAAAATTGATGTCTTTTGTTTTCACTTCTTTTCAAGATTTGTGTTTTCGGACTCCCATTTGCTTGAATAACGGTCCAAAACCTTCCAAGTTTCAACCGAGTGAAGGATACAAACTTGCTATTTTTAGCAAGTCTTGCCAGAGAAGCGATTGACCCCTAAATTTTCCCCAGAGCTTCTGAATAGTAAAATAAGCATTCCTGGTCGATCTCAACTCAAGAGTGCGTCTGGATTTCAAGATATTGAAGTTTCGAGTTTGTGAGGGTTCATCCCCTGATTGTATGTATTTCATGATAATGGATCATTCGGGGGCATGATTGGAAACAATTGCCTTGAAATGTCACGCTCAGCTTCTTCTAGATGCTTTATTTTGTGATAACGACTCTCTGGATATGAGCGGAAGCATTTGTTTTAAGATTTGAGGCTTAGTTTCATCTTGGTGCAGGAGCATCCAGAGGTGTAAGGGGCAATCTTGCGTCGCCCAAAATTGATGTATTTTGTTTTCACTTCTTTCCCAGATTTGTGTTTTCGGACACCCATTTGCTTGAATAACGATCCAGAACCTTTGAAGTTTCCAATGGGTGAAGGATACAAACTCGCTATTTTTAGAGAGTCTTGCTGGAGAAGTGGTTGACCCCCCAATTTTCCCCAGAGCTTTGGAATAGTAAAATAAGCATTCCTGGTCGATCTCAACTCAAAATTGCATATGGATTGCAAGATATTGATGTTTCAAGTTTGTGAGGGTTCATCCCCTGATTGTATGTATTTCGTGATAATGGATCATTCGGGGGCATGATTGGAAACAATTGCCTTGAAATGTCACGCTCAACTTCGTCTAGATGCTTTATTTCGTGATAACGACTCTCTAGAAATGAGCGGAAGCATTAGTTTTAAGATTTGAGGCTTAGTTTCATCTTAGTGCAGGAGCATCCAAGGTGTAAGGGACAATCTTGCGTCACCCAAAATTGATGTCTTTTGTTTTCACTTCTTTCCAAGATTTGTGTTTTCGGACACCCATTTGCCTGAATAACGGTCCAGAACCTTCAAATTTTCCAACGAGCGATGGATACAAACTCGCTATTTTTAGCGAGTCTTACCGGAGAAGCAGTTGACCCCCAAATTTTCCCTAGAGCTTCGAAATAGTAAAATAAGCATTCCTGGTCGATCTCAACTCAAGATTGCGTCTGGATTGCAAGATATTGAAGTTTCAAGTTTGTGACGGTTCATCCCCTGATTGTATGTATATCGTGATAATGGATCATTCGGGGGCATGATTGGAAACAATTGCCTTGAAATGTCACGCTTAGCTTCGTCTAGATGCTTTATTTCCTGATAACGACTCTCTGGAAATGAGCGGAAGCATTTGTTTTAAGATTTGAGGCTTAGTTTCATCTTGGTGCATGAGCATCCAGAGGTGTAAGGGGCAATCTTGCGTCGCCCAAAATTGATGTCTTTTGTTTTCACTTCTTTCCAAGATTTGTGTTTTCGGACACCCATTTGCTTGAATAACGGTCCAGAACCTTCAAAGTTTCCAACGGGGGAAGGATACAAACTCGCTATTTTTAGCGAGTCTTGTCGGAGAAGCGGTTGACCCCCTAATTTTCCCCAGAGCTTCAGAATAGTAAAATAAGCATTCCTGGGCGATCTCAACTCAAGATTGCGTATGGATTCCAAGATATTGAAGTTTCTAGTTTGTGAGGGTTCATCCCCTAATTGTATGTATTTCGTGATAATAGATCATTCGGGGGCATGATTGGAAACAATTGCCTTCAAATGTCACGCTCAGCTTCGTCTAGATGCTTTATTTCGTGATAACGACTATCTGGAAATGAGCGGAAGCATTTGTTTTAAGATTTGAGGCTTAGTTTCATCTTGGTGCAGGAGCATCCAGAGGTGTAAGGGGCAATCTTGCGTTGCCCAAAATTAATGTCTTTTGTTTTCACTTCTTTCTGAGATTTCTGTTTTCAGACACCCATTTGCTTGAATAACAGTCCAGAACCTTCAAAGTTTCCAACGGGCGAAGGATACAAACTCGCTATTTTTAGCGAGTCTTGCCGGAGAAGTGGTTGACCCCCCAGTTTTCCTTAGAGCTTCGAAATAGTAAAATAAGCATTCCTGGTCGATCTCAACTCAAGATTGCGTCTGGATTGCAAGATATTGAAGTTTCAAGTTTGTGAGGGTTCATCCCCTGATTGTATGTATATCGTGATAATGGATCATTCAGGGGCATGATTGGAAACAATTGCCTTGAAATGTCATGCTCAGCTTCATCTAGATGCTTTATTTCGTAATAACGACTCTATGTAAATGAGCGGAAGCATTTTTTTTAAGATTTGAGGCTTAGTTTCATCTTGGTGAAGGAGCATCTAGGGTGTAAGGGGCAATCTTCCGTTGCCCAAAATTGATGTCTTTTGTTTCTACTTCTTTCCAAGATTTGTGTTTCTGGACACCCATTTGCTTGAATAATGGTCCAGAACCTTCGAAGTTTCCAACGGGCGAAGGATACAAACTCGCTATTTTTAACGAGTCTTGCCGGAGAAGCGGTTGACCCCCCAATTTTCCCCAGAGCTTCGGAATAGTAAAATAAGCATTCCTGGTCTATCTCAACTCAAGATTGCATCTAGATTGCAAGACATTGAAGTTTCGAGTTTGTGAGGGTTCATCCGCTGATTGTATGTATTTCGTGATAATGGATCATTCGGGGGCATGATTGGAAACAATTGCCTTGAAATGTCACGCTCAGCTTCGTCTAGATGCTTTATTTCGTGATAACGACTCTCTGGAAATGAGCGGAAGCATTTGTTTTAAGATTTGAGGCTTAGTTTCATCTGGGTGCAGGAGCATCCAGAGGTGTAAGGGGCAATCTTGCATCGCCCAAAATTGATGTCTTTTGTTTTCACTTCTTTCCAAGATTTGTGTTTTCTGACACCCATTTGCTTGAATAATGGTCCAGAACCTTCGAAGTTTCCAACGGGCGAAGGATACAAACTCGCTATTTATAGCGAGTCTTGCCGGAGAAGCGGTTGACCCCCCAATTTTCCCTAGAGCTTCAGAAGAGTAAAATAAGCATTCATGGTCGATCTCAACTCAAGATTGCGTCTGGATTGCAAGATATTAAAGTTTCGAGTTTGTGAGGGTTCATCCCCTGATTGTACGTATTTCGTGATAATGGATCATTCGGGGGCATGATTTGAAACATTTATCTTGAAATGTCATGCTCAGCTTCGTCTAGATGCTTTATTTCGTGATAACGACTCTCTGGAAATGAGCAGAAGCATTTGTTTTAAGATTTGAGGCTTAGTTTCATCTTGGTGCCAGAGCATCCAGAGGTATAAGGGGCAATCTTGCGTCGCCCAAAATTGATGTCTTTTGTTTTCACTTCTTTCCGAGATTTGTGTTTTCGGACACCCATTTGCTTGAATAATGGTCCAGAACCTTCGAAGTTTCCAACGGGCGAAGGATACAAACTCGCTATTTTTAGCGAGTCTTGCCGGACAAGCGGTTGACCCCCCAATTTTCCCCAGAGCTTCGGAATAGTAAAATAAGCATTCCTGGTCGATCTCAACTCAAGATTGCGTCTGGATTGCAAGATATTGAGGTTTCGAGTTTGTGAGTGTTCATCCCCTAATTGTATGTATTTCGTGATAATGTATCACTCAGGTTCATGATTGGAAACAATTGCCTTGAAATGTCACGCTCAACTTCGTCTAGATGCTTTATTTCGTGATAACGACTCTCTAGAAATAAGCGGAAGCATTTGTTTTAAGATTTGAGGCTTAGTTTCATCTTAGTGCAGAAGCATCCAGAGCTGTAAGGGGTAATCTGGCGTCGCCCAAAATTGATGTCTTTTGTTTTCACTTCTTTCCAAGATTTGTGTTTTTGGACACCCATTTGCTTGAATAACGGTCCAGAACCTTCGAAGTTTCCAATGGGCGAAGGATACAAACTTGCTATTTTTACCGATTCTTGCCGAAGAAGCGATTGACCCCCCAATTTTCCCCAGAGCTTCGGAATAGTAAAATAAGCATTCCTGGTCGATCTCAACTCAAGATTGCGTCTGGATTGCAAGATATTGAAGTTTCACGTTTGTGAGAGTTCATCCCTTGATTGTATGTATTTCATGATAATGGATCATTCGGGGGCATGACTGGAAACAATTGCCTTGAAATGTCATGCTCAGCTTCATCCAGATGCTTTATTTCGTTATAACGACTCTCTAGAAATGAGCGGAAGCATTTGTTTTAAGATTTGAGGCTTACTTTTATCTTGGTGCAGGAGCATCCAGAGGTGTAAGGGGCAATCTTGTGTCACCCAAAATTGATGTCTTTTGTTTACACTTCTTTCCAAGATTTGTGTTTTCGGACACCCATTTGCTTGAATAACGTCCCAAAACCTTCGAAGTTTCCAATGGGTGAAGGATACAAACTCGCTATTTTTAGCGAGTCTTGCCAGAGAAGCGGTTGACCCCACAATTTTCCCCAGAGCTTCGGAATAGTAAAATAAGCATTCCTGGTCGATCTCAACTCAAGATTGCGTCTGGATTGCAAGATATTGAAGTTTCAAGTTTGTCAGGGTTCATCCCCTGATTGTATGTATTTCATGATAATGGATCATTCGGGGGCATGATTGGAAACAATTGCCTTGAAATGCCACGCTCAGCTTCGTCTAGATGCTTTATTTCGTGATAACGACTCTCTGGAAATAAGCAGAAGCATTTGTTTTAAGATTTGAGGCTTAGTTTCATCTTGGTGCAGGAGCATCCAGAGGTGTAAGGGGCAGTCTTGCGTCGCCCAAAATTGATGTCTTTTGTTTTCACTTCTTTCCAAGATTTGTGTTTTCGGACACCCATTTGCTTGAATAACAGTCCAGAACCTTCGAAATTTCCAACGGGCGAAGGATACAAACTCGCTATTTTTAGCAAGTCTTGCCGGAGAAGGGTTGACCCCCCAATTTTCCGCAGAGCTTTGGAATAGTAAAATAAGTATTCTTGGTCGATCTCAACTCAAGAAATTGTCTGGATTGCAAGATATTGAAGTTTTGAACTTGTGAGGGTTCATCCCCTGATTATATGTATTTCGTGATAATGGATCATTCGGGGGCATGATTGGAAGCAACTGCCTTGAAATGTCACGCTCAGCTTCGTATAGATGCTTTATTTCATGATAACGACTCTCTGGAAATGAGCGGAAGCATTTGTTTTAAGATTTGAGGCTTAGTTTCATCTTGGTGCAGGAGCATCCAGAGGTGTAAGGGGCAATCTTGCGTCGCCCAAAATTGACGTATTTTCTTTTCACTTCTTTCCAAGATTTGTGTTTTTGGACACCCATTTACTTGAATAATGGTCTAGAACCTTCGAAGTTTTCAACGGGCGAAGGATACAAACTCGCTATTTTTAGCGAGTCTTGCCGGAGAAGCGGTTGACCCCCCAATTTTCCCCAGAGCTTCGGAATAGTAAAATAAGCATTCCTGGTCGATCTCAACTCAAGATTACGTCTGGATTGCAAGATATTGAAGTTTCGAGTTTGTGAGGGTTCATCCCCTGATTGTATGTATTTCGTGATAATGGATCATTCGGGGGCATGATTTAAAACGATTGCCTTGAAATGTCACACTCAGCTTCGTCTAGATGCTTTATTTCGTGATAACGACTCTCTGGAAATGAGTGGAAGCATTTGTTTTAAGATTTGAGGCTTAGTTTCATCTTGGTGCAGGAGCATCCAGAGGTGTAAGGGGCAATCTTGAGTCGCCCAAAATTGATGTCTTTTCTTTTCACTTCTTTCCAAGATTTTCATTTTTGGACACCCATTTGCTTGAATAATGGTCCAGAACCTTCGATGTTTCCAACGGGCGAAGGATACAAACTCGCTATTTTTAGCGAGTCTTGCCAGAGAAGCGGTTGACCCCCCAATTTTCCCTAGAGCTTCGAAATAGTAAAATAAGCATTCCTAGTCGATCCCAACTCAAGATTGCGTCTGGATTGCAAGATATTGTAGTTTCAAGTTTGTGAGGGTTCATCCCCTGATTGTATGTATTTCGTGATAATGGATCTTTCGGGGACATGATCGGAAACAGTTGCCTTGAAATGTCACGCTCAGCTTCCTCTAGATGCTTTATTTCATGATAACGACTCTCTAGAAATGAGCGGAAGCATTTGTTTTAAGATTTGTGCCTTAGTTTCATGTTGGTGCAGGAGCATCCAGAGGTGTAAGGGGCAATCTTACGTCACCCAAAATTGATCTCTTTTATTTTCACTTCTTTCCAAGATTTTTGTTTTCGGACACCCATTTGCTTGAATAACGGTCCAGAACCTTCGAAGTTTCCAACGGGCGAAGGATACAAACTCGCTATTTTTAGCGAGTCTTACCAGAGAAGGGGTTGACCCCCCAATCTTCCCCAGAGCTTCGGAATAGTAAAAGAAGCATTCCTGGTCGATCTCAACTCAAGATTGCGTCTGGATTGCAATATATTGAAGTTTCTAGTTTGTGAGGTTTCATCCCCTGATTGTATGTATTTCGTGATAATGCATCATTTGGGGGCATGATTCGAAACAACTGCATTGAAATGTCATGCTTAGCTTCGTCTAGATGCTTTATTTCGTGATAATGACTCATTGGAAATGAGCAGAAGCATTTGTTTTAAGATTTGAGGCTTAGTTTAATCTTGGTGCAGGACCATCCAGAGGTGTAAGGGGCAATCTTGCGTCGCCCAAAATTGATGTCTTTTGTTATCACTTCTTTCCAAGATTTGTGTTTTCGGACACCCATTTGCTTGAATAACGGTCCAGAACCTTCGAAGTTTCCAACGGGCGAAGGATACAAACTCGCTATTTTTAGCGAATCTTGCCGAAGAAGCGGTTGACCCCCCAATTTTCCCCAGAGCTTCGGAATAATAAAATAAGCATTCCTGGTCGATCTCAACTCAAGATTGCGTCTGGATTGCAAGATATTGAAGTTTCGAGTTTGTGAGGGTTCATCCGCTAATTGTATGTATTTCATGATAATGGATAATTCGGGGGCATGATTGGAAACAATTGCCTTCAAATGTCATGCTCAGCTTCGTCTAGATGCTTTATTTCCTGATAACGACTCTCTGGAAATGAGCGGAAGCATTTGTTTTAAGATTTGAGGCTTAGTTTCATCTTGGTGCAGGAGCATCCAGAGGTGTAAGGGGCAATCTTGCGTCGCCCAAAAGTGATGTCTTTTATTTTCACTTCTTTCCAAGATTTGTGTTTTCGGACACCCATTTGCTTGAATAACGGTCCAGAACCTTCGAATTTTCCAATGGGTGAAGGATACAAACTCGCTATTTTTAGCGAGTCTTGCCGGAGAAGCGGTTGACCCCCCAATTTTCCCCAGAGCTTCGGAATAGTAAAATAAACATTCCTGGTCGATCTCAACTCAAGATTGCGTCTGGATTGCAAGATATTGAAGTTTCGAGTTGTGAGGGTTCATCCCCTAATTGTATGTATTTCGTGATAATGGATCATTCGGGGGCATGATTGGAAACAATTGCCTTGAAATGTCACGCTCAGCTTCGTCTAGATGCTTTATTTCGTGATAACGACTCTCTGGAAATGAGCAGAAGCATTTGTTTTAAGATTTGAGCCTTAGTTTCACCTTGGTGCAGGAGCATCCACAGGTGTAAAAGGCAATCTTGCGTCGCCCAAAATTGATGTCTTTTGTTTTCACTTCTTTCCAAGATTTATGTTTTCGGACACCCATTTGCTTGAATAACGGTCCAGAACCTTTGAGGTTTCCAACGGGTGAAGGATACAAACTCGCTAAATTTAGCGAGTCTTGCCGAAGAATCGGTTGACCCCCCAATTTTCCCCAGAGCTTCGGAATAGTAAAATAAGCATTCCTGGTCGATCTCAACTCAAAATTGCATATGGATTGCAAGATATTGAAGTTTCGAGTTTGTGAGGGTTCATCCCCTGATTGTATGTATTTCGTGATAATGGATCATTCGGGGGCATGATTGGAAACAACTGCCTTGAAATGTCACGCTCAGCTTCGTCTAGATGCTTTATTTCGTGATAACGACTCTCTGCAAATGAGCGGAAGCATTTGTTTTAAGATTTGAGGCTTAGTTTCATCTTGGTGCAGGAGCATCTAGAGGTGTAAGGGGCAATCTTGCGTCATCCAAAATTAATGTCTTTTGTTTTCACTTCTTTCCAAGATTTGTGTTTTCGGACACCCATTTGCTCGAATAACGGTCCAGAACCTTCGAAGTTTCCAACGGGCAAAGGATACAAACTAGCTATTTTTAGCGAGTCTTGTCGGAGAAGGGTTGACCCCCCAATTTTCCCCAGAGCTTCGAAATAGTAAAATAAGTATTCTTGGTCGATCTCAACTCAAGATTGTGTCTAGATTGCAAGATATTGAAGTTTTGAATTTGTGAGGGTTCATCCCTTGATTGTATGTATTTCGTGATAATGGATCATTCGGGGCCATGATTGGAAGCAACTGCCTTGAAATGTCACGCTCAGCTTCGTCTAGATGCTTTATTTCGTGATAACGACTCTCTGGAAATGAGCGGAAGCATTTGTTTTAAGATTTGAGGCTTAGTTTCATCTTGGTGCAGAAGCATCGAGAGGTGTAAGGGGCAATCTTGCATCGCCCAAAATTGATGTCTTTTGTTTTCACTTCTTTCCAAGATTTGTGTTTTTGGACACCTATTTGCTTGAATAATGGTCCAGAACCTTTGAAGTTTCCAACGGGCGAAGGATACAAACTCGCTATTTTTAACGAGTCTTGCCGGAGAAGCGGTTGACCCCCCAATTTTCCCCAGAGCTTCGGAATAGTAAAATAAGCATTCCTAGTCGATCTCAACTCAAGATTGCGTCTGGATTACAAGATATTGAAGTTTCGAGTTTGTGAGGGTTCATCCCCTGATTGTATGTATTTCGTCATAATGGATCATTCAGGGGCATGATTGGAAACAATTGCCTTGAAATGTCACGCTCAGCTTCGTCTAGATGCTTTATTTCATGATAACGACTCTCTGGAAATGAGCGGAAGCATTTGTTTTAAGATTTGAGGCTTAGTTTCATCTTGGTGTAGGAGCATCCAGAGGTGTAAGGGGCAATCTTGCGTCGCCCAAAATTGATGTCTTTTCTTTTCACTTCTTTCCAAGATTTTTGTTTTCGGACACCCATTTGCTTGAATAATGGTCCAGAACCTTCGATGTTTCCAACGGGCGAAGGATACAAACTCGCTATTTTTAGCGAGTCTTGCCAGAGAAGCGGTTGACCCCCCAATTTTCCCCAGAGCTTCGAAATAGTAAAATAAGCATTCCTGGTCGATCCCAACTCAAGATTGCGTCTGGATTGCAAGATATTGTAGTTTCAAGTTTGTGAGGGTTCATCCCCTGATTGTATGTATTTCGTGATAATGGATCTTTCGGGGGCATGATTGGAAACAATTGCCTTGAAATGTCACGCTCAGCTTCGTCTAGATGCTTTATTTCCTGATACCAAACCTCTGGAAATTAGCTGAAGCATTTGTTTTAAGATGTGAGGCTTAGTTTCATCTTGGTGCAGGAGCATCCAGAGGTGTAAGGGGCAATCTTGCGTCGCCCAAAATTGATGTCTTTTGTTTTCACTTCTTTCCAAGATTTGTGTTTTCGGACACTCATTTGCCTTAATAACGGTCCAGAACCTTTGAAATTTCCAACGGGCGAAGGATACAAATTTGATATTTTTAGCGAGTCCTGCCGGAGAAGCGGTTGACCCCCCAATTTTCCCCGGAGCTTCAGAATAGTAAAATAAGCATTCCTGGTTGATCTCAACTCAGGATTGCATCTAGATTGCAAGATATTGAAGTTTCGAGTTTGTGAGGGTTCATTCCCTGATTGTATGTATTTCGTGATAATGGATCATTCGGGGGCATGATTGGAAACAATTGCCTTGAAATGTCATGCTCAGCTTCGTCTAGATGCTTTATTTCGTGATAATGACTCTCTGGAAATGAGCGGAAGCATTTGTTTTAAGATTTGAGGCTTAGTTTCATCTTGCTGCAGGAGCATCCAGAGGTGTAAGGGGCAATCTTGCGTAGCCCAAAATTAATGTTTTTTTGTTTTCACTTCTTTCCAAGATTTGTGTTTTCGGACACCCATTTGCTTGAATAACGGTCCAGGACCTTCGAAGTTTCCAACGGGCGAAGGATACAAACTCGCTATTTTTAGCGAGTCTTGCCGGAGAAGCGGTTGACCCCCATATTTTCCCCAGAGCTTCGGAATAGTAAAATAAGCATTCCTGGTCGATCTCAACTCAAGATTGCGTCTAGATTGCAAGATATTCAAGTTTCAAGTTTGTGAGGGTTCATCCCCTGATTGTATGTATTTCGTGATAATGGATCATTCGGGGGCATGGTTGGAAACAATTGCCTTGAAATGTCACGCTTAGATTTGTCTAGATGCTTTATTTCGTGATAACGACTCTCTCGAAATGAGCGGAAGTATTTGTTTTAAGATTTGAGGCTTAGTTTCAGCTTGGTGTAGGAGCATTCAGAGGTGTAAAGGGCAATCTTGTGTCACCCAAAATTGATGTCTTTTGTTTTCACTTCTTTCCAAGATTTGTGTTTTCAGACACGCATTTGCTTGAATAACGGTCCAGAAGCTTTGAAGTTTTGAATAGGCGAAGGATACAAACTCGCTATTTTTAGCGAGTCTTGTCGGAGAAGCGGTTGACCCCCTAATTTTCCCCAGAGCTTCAGAATAGTAAAATAAGCATTCCTAGTTGATCTCAACTCAAGATTGTGTCTAGATTGCAAGATATTGAAATTTCAAGTTTCTGAGGGTTCATCCCCTGATTGTATGTATTTCATGATAATGGATCATTCGGGGGCATGATTGGAAATAATTGCCTTGAAATGTTAGGCTCAGCTTTGTCTAGATGCTTTATTTTGTGATAACGACTCTCTGGAAATGAGCGGAAGCATTTGTTTTAAGATTTAAGGCTTAGTTTCATCTTGGTGCAGGAGCATCCAGAGGTGTAAGGGGCAACCTTGCGTCACCCAAAATTGATGTCTTTTGTCTTCACTTCTTTCCAAGATTTGTGTTTTCGGACACCCATTTGCTTCAATAACGGTCCAGAACCTTCGAATTTTCCAACTGGGGAAGGATACAAACTCGCTATTTTTAGCGAGTCTTGCCGGAGAAGTGGTTGACCCCCCAATTTTCCCCAGAGCTTCGGAATAGTAAAATAAGCATTCCTGGTCGATCCCAACTCAAGATTGCATCTGGATTGCAAGATATTGAAGTTTCAAGTTTGTGAGGGTTCATCCCCTGATTGTATGTATTTCATGATAATGGATCATTCAGGGGCATGAATGGAAACAATTGCCTTGAAATGTCATGCTCAGCTTCGTCTAGATGCTTTATTTCGTGATAACTACTATTTGGAAATGAGCGGAAGCATTTGTTTTAAGATTTGAGGCTTAGTTTCATCTTGGTGCAGGAGCATCTAGAGGTGTAAGGGGCAATCTTGTGTCACCCAAATTAGATGTCTTTTGTTTTCACTTCTTTCCAAGATTTATGTTTTCAGACACACATTTGCTTGAATAACTATCCAGAACCTTCGAAGTTTCCAACGGGCGAAGGATACAAACTCGCTATTTTTAGCGAGTCTTGCTAGAGAAGCGGTTGACCCCCCGATTTTACCCAGAGCTTCGGAATAGTAAAATAAGCATTCCTGGTCGATCTCAACTCAAGATTGCGTCTGGATTGCAAGATATTGAAGTTTCGAGTTTGTGAGGGTTCATGCCCTAATTGTATGTATTTTGTGATAATGGATCATTCGAGGGCATGATTGGAAACAATTACCTTGAAATGTCACGCTCAGCTTCGTCTAGATGCTTTATTTCGTGATAACGACTCTCTGGAAATTAGCGGAAGCATTTGTTTTAAGATTTGAGCCTTAGTTTCGCCTTGGTGCAGGAGCATCCATAGGTGTAAGGGGCAAACTTGCGTCACCCAAAATTGATGTCTTTTGTTTTCACTTCTTTCCAAGATTTATGTTTTCGGACACCCATTTGCTTGAATAACGGTCCAAAACCTTCGAGGTTTCCAACGGGCGAAGGATACAAACTCGCTAAATTTAGCGAGTCTTGACGGAGAATCGGTTGACCCCCCAATTTTCCCCAGAGCTTCAGAATAGTAAAATAAGCATTCCTGGTCGATCTCAACTCAAAATTGCATCTGGATTGCAAGATATTGAAGTTTCAAGTTTCTGAGGGTTCATCCCCTGATTGTATGTATTTCGTGATAATGGATCATTCGGGGGCATGATTGGAAACCATTGCCTAGAAATGTCATGCTCAGCTTCGTCTAGATGCTTTATTTCATGATAACGACTCTCTGGAAATGAGCGGAAGCATTTGTTTTAAGATTTGAGGCTTAGTTTCATCTTGGTGCAGGAGCATCCAGAGGTGTAAGGGGCAATCTTGCGTGCCCAAAATTGATGTCTTTTGTTTTCACCTCTTTCCAAGATTTGTGTTTTCAGACACCAATTTACTTGAATAACGGTCCAGAACCTTCGAAGCTTCCAACGGGCAAAGGATACAAACTCGCTATTTTTAGCGAGTCTTGCCGGAGAAGCGGTTGACCCCCCAATTTTCCCCAGAGCTTCAGAATAGTAAAATAAGCATTCCTGGTTGATCTCAACTCAGGATTGCATCTCGATTGCAAGATATTGAAGTTTCAAGTTTGTGAGGGTTCATCCCCTGATTGTATGTATTTCGTGATAATGGATCATTCGGGGGCATGATTGCAAACAACTGCCTTAAAATGTCACGCTCAGCTTCGTCTAGATGCTTTATTTCATGACAACGACTCTCTAGAAATGAGCGGAAGCATTTGTTTTAAGATTTGAGGCTTAGTTTCATCTTGGTGCAGGAGCATCCAGATGTGTAAGGGGCAATCCTGCGTTGCCCAAAATTGATGTCTTTTGTTTTCACTTCTTTCCAAGATTTGTGTTTTCGGACACCCATTTGCTTGAATAACGGTCCAGAACCTTCGAAGTTTCCAATGGGAGAAGGATACAAACTCGCTATTTTTAGCGAGTCTTGCTGGTGAAGCGGTTGACCCCCTAATTTTACCCAAAGCTTCGGAATAGTAAAATAAGCATTCCTGGTCGATCACAACTCAAGATTGCGTCTGGATTGCAAGATATTGAAGTTTCAAGTTTGTGAGGGTTCATCCCCTGATTGTATGTATTTCGTTATAATGGATCATTCGTGGGCATGATTGGAAACAACTGCCTTGAAATGTCACGCTCAGCTTCGTCTAGATGCTTTATTTCGTGATAACGACTCACTGGAAATGAGCAGAAGCATTTGTTTTAAGATTTGAGGCTTAGTTTCATCTTGGTGTAGGAGCATCCAGAGGTGTAAGGGGCAATCTTGCGTCACCAAAAATTGATGTCTTTTGTTTTCACTTCTTTCCAAGATTTGTGTTTTCGGACACCCATTTGCTTGAATAACTGTTCAGAACCTTCGAAGTTTCCAACGGGCGACGAATAACAAACTCGCTATTTTTAGCGAGTCTTGCCGGAGAAGTGGTTGACCCCCCAATTTTCCCCAGAGCTTCGGAATAGTAAAATAAGCATTCCTGGTCGATCTCAACTCAAGATTGCATATGGATTGCAAGATATTGAAGTTTTAGGTTTGTGAGGTTTCATCCCCTGATTGTATGTATTTCGTGATAATGGATCATTCGGGGGCATGATTGGCAACAATTGCCTTTAAATGTCATGCTCAGCTTCGTCTAGATGCTTTATTTCGTGATAACGACTCTCTGGAAATGAGCGGAAGCATTATTTTTAAGATTTGAGGGTTAGTTTCATCTTGGTGCAGGACCATCCAGAGGTGTAAGGGGCAATCGTGCGTCGCCCAAAATTGATGTCTTTTGTCTTCACTTCTTTCCAAGATTTGTGTTTTCGGACACCCATTTGCTGGAATAACGGTCCAGAACCTTCGAAGCTTCCAACGGGCGAAGGATATAAACTCGCTATTTTTAGCGAGTCTTGCCGGAGAAGCGGTTGACCCCCCAATTTTCCCCAGAGCTTTGGAATAGTAAAATAAGCATTCCTGGATTGCATCTGGATTGTAAGATATTGAAGTTTCAAGTTTGTGAGGGTTCATCCCTTGATTGTATCTATTTCATGATAATGGATCATTCGGGGGCATTATTTGAAACAACTGCCTTGAAATGTCACGCTTAGCTTCGTCTAGATGCTTTATTTCGTGATAACGACTCTCTGGAAATGAGCGGAAGCATTTGTTTTAAGATTTGAGGCTTAGTTTCATCTTGGTGCAAGAGCATCCAGAGATGTAAGGGGCAATCTTGCGTCGCCCAAAATTGATGTCTTTTGTTTTCACTTCTTTCCAAGATTTGTGTTTTCGGACACACATTTGCTCGAATAACTGTACAGAAAATTCAAAGTTTCCAATGGGCGAAGGATACAAACTCACTATTTTTAGCGAGTCTTGCCAGAGAAGCGGTTGACCCCCCAATTTTACCCAAAGCTTCGGAATAGTAAAATAAGTATTCCTGGTCGATCCCAACTCAAGATTGCGTCTGGATTGCAAGATATTGAAGTTTCAAGTTTGTGAGGGTTCATCCCCTGATTGTATGTATTTTGTGATAATGGATCATTTAGGGGCATGATTGGAAACAACTGCCTTGAAATGTCACAACCAGCGTCCTCTAGATGCTCTATTTCGTGATAACGTCTCTCTGGAAATGAGCGGAAGCATTTGTTTTAAGATTTGAGGCTTAGTTTCATCTTGGTGTAGGAGCATCCAGAGGTGTAAGGGGCTATATTGCGTCGCCCAAAATTGATGTCTTTTGTTTTAACTTCTTTCCAAGATTTGTGTTTTCGGACACCCATTTGCTTGAATAACGGTCTAGAACCTTCGAAGTTTCCAATAGGCGAAGGATACAAGCTTGTTATTTTTAGCGAGTCTTTCCGGAGAAGGGGTTGACCCCCCATTCTTCACCAGAGCTTCGGAATAGTAAAATAAGCATTCCTGGTCGATCTCAACTCAAGATTGCGTCTGGATTGCAAGATAATGAAGTTTCGATTTTGTGAGGGTTCATCCCCTGATTGTATGTATTTCGTGATAATGGATCATTCGGGGGCATGATTGGAAACCATTGCCTTAAAATGTCACGCTCAGCTTCATCTAGATGCTTTATTTCGTGATAACGACTCTCTAGAAATGAGCGGAAGCATTTGTTTTAAGATTTGAGGCTTAGTTTCATCTTGGTGCAGGAGCATCTAGAGGTGTAAGGGGCAATCTTGCGTCACCCAAAATTGATGTCTTCCGTTTTCAATTCTTTCCAAGATTTTTGTTTTCAGACGCCCATTCGCTTGAATAACGGTCCAGAACCTTCAAACATTCCAACGGGCGAAGGATACAAACTCGCTATTTTTAGCGAGTCTTGCCGAAGAAGCGATTGACCCCCCAATCTTCCCCCAAGCTTTGGAATAGTAAAATAAGCATTCCTGGTCGATCCCAACTCAAGATTGCGTCTGGATTGCAAGATATTGAAGTTTCGAGTTTGTGAGGGTTCATCCCCTGATTGTATGTATTTCGTGATAATGGATCAATCGAGGGCATGATTTGAAACAATTGCCTTGAAATGTCATGCTCAGCTTCGTCTAGATGCTTTATTTCGTGATAACGACTCTCTGGAAATGAGCGGATGCATTTGTTTTAAGATTTGAGGCTTAGTTTCATCTTGGTGCAGGAGCATCCAGAGGTGTAAGGGGCAATCTTGCGTCGCCCAAAATTGATGTCTTTTGTTTTCACTTCTTTCCAAGATTTGTGTTTTCGGACATCCATTTGCTTGAATAATGGTCCAGAATCTTCGAAGTTTCCAACGGGCGAAGGATACAAACTCGCTATTTTTAGCAAGTCTTGCAGGAGAAGCGGTTGACCCCCAATCTTCCCCAGAGCTTCGGAATAGTAAAATAAGCATTCCTGGTCGATCCCAACTCAAGATTGCGTCTGGATTGCAAGATATTGAAGTTTCAAGTTTGTGAGGGTTCATCCCCTGATTGTATGTATTTCGTGATAATGGATCATTTGGGGGCATGATTGGAAACAATTGCCTTGAAATGTCACGCTCAGCTTCGTCTAGATGCTTTATTTCGTGATAACGACTCTCTGGAAATGAGTGGAAGCATTTGCTTTAATATTTGAGGCTTAGTTTCATCTTGGTGCAGGAGCATCCAGAGGTGTAAGGGGCAATCTTGCGTTGCCCAAAATTGATGTCTTTTGTTTTCACTTCTTTCCAAGATTTCTTTTTTCTGACACCCATTTGCTTGAATAACGGTCCGGAACCTTCGAAGTTTCCAACGGGCGAAGGATACAAACTCGCTATTTTTAACGAGTCTTGCCGGAGAAGAGATTGACCCCCCAATTTTCCCCAGAGCTTCAGAATAGTAAAATAAGCATTCGTAGTCGAGCTCAACTCAAGATTGCGTCTGGATTGCAAGATATTGAAGTTTCGAGTTTGTGAGGGTTCATCCCCTGATTGTATGTATTTTGTGATAATGGATCATTCGGGGGCATGATTGGAAACAACTGCCTTGAAATATCACGCTCAGCTTCGCCTAGATGCTTTATTTCATGATAACGACTCTCTGGAAATAAGCGGAAGCATTTGTTTTAAGATTTGAGGCTTAGTTTCATCTTGGTGCAGGAGCATCCAGAGGTGTAAGGGGCAATCTTGCGTCGCCCAAAATTGATGTCTTTTGTTTTCTCTTCATTCCAAGGTTTGTGTTTTCGGACACCCATTTGCTTGAGTAACGGTCCAGATCCTTCGAAGTTTCCAACAGGCGAAGCATACAAACACACTATTTTTAGCGAGACTTGCCGGAGAAGCGTTTGACGCCCCAATTTTCCCCAAAGCTTCAGAATAGTAAAATAAGCATTCCTGGTCGATCTCAACTCAAGATTGCATCTAGATTGCAGGATATTGAAGTTTCGAGTTTGTGAGGGTTCATCCCCTGATAGTATGTATTTCATGATAATGGATCATTCCGGGGCATGATTGGAAACAACTGCCTTGAAGTGTCACGCTCAGCTTCGTCTAGATGCTTTATTTCGTGATAACCACTCTGTAGAAATGAGCGGAAGCATTTGTTTTAAGATTTGAGGCTTAGTTTCATCTTGGTATAGGAGCATCTAGAGGTGTAAGTGGAAATCTTGCGTCGCCCAATATTGATGTCTTTTGTTTTCACTTCTTTCCAAGATTTGTGTTTTCGGACACCAATTTGCTTGAATAATGGTCTAGAACTTTTGAAGTTTCCAACGGGCGAAGGATACAAACTCGCTATTTTTAGTGAGTCTTGCCGGAGAAGGGGTTGACCCCCCAATCTTCCCCAGAGCTTCGGAATAGTAAAATAAGCATTCCTGGTCGATCTCAACTCAAGATTGCGTCTGGATTGCAAGATATTGAAGTTTTAAGTTTGTGAGGGTTCATCCCCTGATTGTATGTATTTCGTGATAATGGATCATTCGGGGGCATGATTGCAAACCATTGCCTCTAAATGTCACGCTCAGCTCCGTCTAGATGCTTTATTTCGTGATAACGACTCTCTAGAAATGAGCAGAAGCATTTGTTTTAGGATTTGAGCCTTAGTTTCATCTTGGTGCAGCAGCATCCAAAGGTGTAAGGGGCAATCTTGCGACACCCAAAATTGATGTCTTTTTTTTCACGTCTTTCCAAGATTTGTGTTTTCGGACACCCATTTGCTTGAATAATGGTCCAAAACCTTCGAAGTTTTTAAAGGGGCGAAGGATACAAACTCGCTATTTTTAGCGAGTCTTGCCGGAGAAGCAGTTGACCCCCCAATTTTCCCCAGAGCTTCGAAATAGTAAAATAAGCATTCCTGGTCAATCTCAACTCAAGATTGCGTTTGGATTGCAATATATTGAAGTTTCAAGTTTGTGAGGGTTCATCCCCTGATTGTATGTATTTCATGATAATGGATCATTCTAGGGCATGATTGGAAACAACTGCCTTGAAATGTCACGCTCAGCTTCGTCTAGATGCTTTATTTTGTGATAACGACTCGCTGGTAATGAGCGGAAGCACTTGTTTTAAGATTTGGTGCTTAGTTTGATCTTGGTGCAGGAGCATCCAGAGGTGTAAGGGGCAATCTTGCGACGCCCAAAATTGATGTCTTTCATTTTCACTTCTTTCCAAGATTTGTGTTTTCGGACACCCATTTGCTTGAATAACGAGCTAGAACCTTCAAAGTTTCCAATGAGCAAAGAATACAAACTCGCTATTTTTAGCGAGTCTTTCCGGAGAAGTGGTTGACCCCCTAATTTTCCCCAGAGCTTCGGAATAGTAAAATAAGCATTCCTGGTCGATCTCAACTCAAGATTGTGTCTGGATTGCAAGATATTGAAGTTTCAAGTTCGTGAGGGTTCATCACCTAATTGTATGTATTTCGTGATAATGGATCATTCAGGGGCACGATTGGAAACAATTGCCTTGAAATATCACGCTCAGCTTCGTCTAGATGCTTTATTTCGTGATAATGACTCTCTGGAAATGAGCGGAAGCATTTGTTTTAAGATTTGAGGCCTAGTTTCATCTTGGTGCAGGAGCATCCAGAGGTGTAAGGGGCAATCTTGCGTCGCCCAAAATTGATGTCTTTTGTTTTCACTTCTTTCCAAGATTTGTGTTTCCGGACACCCATTTGCTTGAATAACGGTCCAGAACCTTTGAAGTTTCCAACGGGCGAAGCATACAAACTCGCTATTTTTGGCGAGTCTTGTCGGAGAAGCGATTGACCCCCCAATTTTCCCCAGAGCTTCGGAATAGTAAAATAAGCATTCCTGGTCGATCTCAACTCAAGATTGCGTATGGATTGTAAGATATTGAAGTTTCAGGTTTGTGATGGTTCATCCCCTGATTGTATGTATTTCGTGATAATGGATCATTCGTGGGCATGATTGGAAACAATTGCCTTGAAATGTCACGCTCAGCTTCGTCTAGATGCTTTATTTCGTGATAACGACTCTCTGGAAATGAGCGGAAGCATTTGCTTTAAGATTTGAGGCTTAGTTTCATCTTGGTGCAGGAGCATCCAGAGGTGTAAGGGGCAATCTTGCATCGCCCAAAATTGATGACTTTTTTTTTCACTTCTTTCCAAGATTTGTGTTTTCAGACACCCATTTGTTTCAATAACGGTCCAGAACCTTCGAAGTTTCCAACGGGTGAAGGATACAAACTCGCTATTTTTAGCGAGTCTTGCCGGAGAAGTGGTTGACCCCCCAATTTTCCCCAGAGCTTCGGAGTAGTAAAATAAGCATTCCTGGTCGATCTCAACTCAAAATTGCGTCTGGATTGCAAGATATTGAAGTTTCAAGTTTGTGAGGGTTCATCCCCTGATTGTATGTATTTCGTGATAATGGATCATTCATGGGCATGATTGGAAACAACTGCCTTGAAATGTCACGCTCAGCTTCATCTAGATGCTTTATTTCGTGATAACGACTCTCTGGAAATGAGCGGAAGCATTTGTTTTAAGATTTGAGGCTTATTTTCATCTTCGTATAGGAGCATCCAGAGGTCTAAGGGGCAATCTTGCGTCACCCAAAATTGATGTCTTTTGTTTTCACTTCTTTCCAAGATTTGTGCTTTCGGACACCCATTTGCTTTAGTAACGGTCCAGAACCTTTGAAGTTTGCAATAGGCGAAGGATACAAACTCGCTATTTTTACCGAGTCTTGCCGGAGAAGCGATTGACCCCCAATTTTCCCCAAACCTTCGGAATACTAAAATAAGCATTCCTGGTCAATCTCAACTCAAGATTGCGTCTGGATTGCAAGATATTGAAGTTTCAAGTTTTTGAGGGTTCATCCCCTGATTGTATGTATTTCGTGATAATGGATCATTCGGGGGCATGATTGGAAACAACTGCCTTGAAATGTCACGCTCAGCTTCGTTTAGATGCTTTATTTCGTGATAATGACACTGTGGAAATGAGCGGAAGCATTTGTTTTAAGATTTGAGGCTTAGTTTCATCTTGGTGCAGGAGCATCCAGAGGTGTAAGGGGCAATCTTGCGTCTCCCAAAATTGAAGTCTTTTGTTTTCACTTATTTCCAAGATTTGTGTTTTTGGACACCCATTTGCTTGAATAACGGTCCAGAACCTTAGAAGTTTCCAACGAGCGAAGGATACAAACTCCCTATTTTTAGCGAGTCTTGCCGGAGAACCGGTTGACCCCCAAATTTTCACCAGAGCTTTAGAATAGTAAAATAAGCATTCCTAGTCGATCTCAACTCAAGATTGCGTCTGGATTGCAAGATATTGAAGTTTCGAGTTTGTGAGGGTTCATCCCCTGATTGTATGTATTTCATGATAATGGATCATTCGGGGGCATGATTGGAAACAACTGCCTTGAAATGTCACGCTCAGCTTCGTCTAGATGCTCTATTTCATGATAATGACTCTCTGGAAATGAGCGGAAGCATTTGTTTTAAGAGTTGAGGCTTAGTTTCATCTTGGTGCAGGAGCATCCAGAGGTGTAAGAGGCAATCTTGCATCCTCCAAAATTAATGTCTTTTGTTTTCACTTCTTTCCAAGATTTGTGTTTTCAGACACCCATTTACTTGAATAACGGTCTAAAACCTTCGAAGTTTCCAACGGGCGAAGGATACAAACTCGCTATTTTTAGCGAGTCTTGCCAGAGAAGCGGTTGACCCCCCAATTTTCCCCAGAGCTTCAGAATAGTAAAATAAGCATTCCTGGTCAATCTCAACTCAAGATTGCGTCTGGATTGCAAGATATTGATGTTTCAAGTTTGTGAGGGTTCATCCCCTGATTGTATGTATTTGGTGATAATGGATCATTCAGGGACATGATTGGAAACAACTGCCTTGAAATGTCACGCTCAGCTTCGTCTAGATGCTTTATTTCGTGATAATGACTCTCTGGAAATGAGCGGAAGCATTTGTTTTAAGATTTGAGGCTTAGTTTCATCTTGGTGCCGGAGCATCCAGAGGTCTAAGGGGCAATCTTGCGTCGCCCAAAATTGATGTCTTTTGTTTTCACTTCTTTCCAAGATTTGTGTTTTCGGACACCCATTTGCTTGAATAACTGTCCAGAACCTTCGAAGTTTCCAAGGGGTGAAGGATACAAACTCGCTATTTTTTTTCGAGTCTTGCCGGAGAAGCGGTTGACCCCCCAATTTTACCCAGAGCTTCGGAATAGTAAAATAAGCATTCCTGGTCGATCTCAACTCAAGATTGCGTCTGGATTGCAAGATATTGAAGTTTCAGGTTTGTGAGGGTTCATCCCCTGATTGTATGTATTTCGTGATAATGGATCATTCGGGGGCATGATTGGAAACAATTGCCTTGAAATGTCACGCTCAGCTTTGTCTAGATGCTTTATTTCGAGATAACGACTCTCTTGAAATAAGCGGAAGCATTTGCTTTAAGATTTGAGGCTTAGTTTCATCTTGGTGCAAAAGCATCCAGAGGTGTAAGGGGCAATCTTGCGTCGCCCAAAATTGATGTCTATTTTTTTCACTTCTTTCCAAGATTTGTGTTTTCAACACCCATTTGTTTGAATAACGGTCCAGAACCTTCGAAGTTTCCAACGGGCGAAGGATACAAACTAGCTATTCTTAGCGAGTCTTGCCGGAGAAGCGGTTGACCCCCCAAGTTTCCCCAGAGCTTTGGAATAGTAAAATAAGCATTCCTGGTCGATCTCAACTCAAGATTCCGTCTGGATTGCAAGATATTGAAGTTTCGAGTTTTTGAGGGTTCATCCCCTGATTGTGTGTATTTCGTGATAATGGATCATTCGGGGGCATGATTGGAAACAACTGCCTTGAAATGTCACGCTCAGCTTCGTCTAGATGCTTTATTTCGTATAACGACTCTCTGGAAATGAGCGGAAGCATTTGTTTTAAGATTTGAGGCTTAGTTTCATCTTGGTGCAGGAGCATCCAGAGGTGTAAGGGGCAATCTTCTGTCACCCAAAATTGAAGTCTTTTGTTTTCACTTCTTTGAAAGATTTGTGTTTTCGGACACCCATTTGCTTGAATAACGGTCCAGAACCTTCGAAGTTTCTGACGGGCGAAGGATACAAACTCGCTATTTTTAGCGAGTCTTGCCGGAGAAGCATTTAACCCCCCAATTTTCACTAGAGCTTCAGAATAGTAAAATAAGCATTCCTAGTCGATCTCAACTCAAGATAGCGTCTGGATTGCAAGATATTGAAGTTTCAATTTTTTGACAGTTCATCCCCTGATTGTATGTATTTCATGATAATGGATCATTCGGGGGCATGATTGGAAACAACTGCCTTGAAATGTCACACTCAGCTTCGTCTAGATGCTTTATTTCGTCATAATGACTCTCTGGAAATGGGCGGAAGCATTTGTTTTAAGATTTGAGGCTTAGTTTCATCTTGGTGCAGGAGCATCCAAATGTGTAAGGGGCAATCTTGTGTCGCCCAAAATTAATATCTTTTGTTTTCACTTCTTTCCAAGATTTGTGTTTTCAGACACCCATTTGCTTGAATAACGGTCCAGAACCTTCGAAGATTCCAACAGGCAAAGGATACAAACTCCCTATTTTTAGCGAGTCTTGCCGGAGAAACGTTTGACCCCCCAATCTTTCCCAGAGCTTCGAAATAGTAAAATAAGCATTCCTAGTCGATCTCAACTCAATATTGCGTCTGGATTGCAAGATATTGAAGTTTTGAGTTTGTGAGGGTTCATCCCCTGATTGTATGTATTTGGTGATAATGGATCATTCGGGGGCATGATTAGAAACAATTGCCTTGAAATGTCACGCTCAGCTTCGTCTAGATGCTTTATTTCATGATAACGACTCTCTAGAAACAAGCGGAAGCATTAGTTTTAAGATTTGAGGCTTACTTTCATCTTGGTGCAGGAGCATCCAGAGGTTTAAGGGGCAATCTTGCTTCGCCCAAAATTGATGTCTTCTATTTTCAATTCTTTCCAAGATTTGTGTTTTCAGACACCCATTTGCTTGAATAATGGTCTAGAACCTTCAAACTTTCCAACGGGTGAAGGATACAAACTCGCTATTTTTAGTGAGTCTTGCTGGAGAAGCGGTTGACCCCCAAATCTTCCCCCAAGCTTCGAAATAGTAAAATAAGCATTCCTGGTCGATCCCAAGTCAAGATTTTGTCTGGATTGCAAGATATTGAAGTTTCAAGTTTGTGAGGGTTCATCCCCTGATTGTATGTATTTCGTGATAATGGATCATTCGAGGGCATGATTGGAAACAATTGCCTTGAAATGTCACGCTCAGCTTTGTCTAGATGCTTTATTTCGTGATAACGACTCTCTGGAAATGAGTGGAAGCATTTGTTTTAAGATTTGAGGCTTAGTTTCATCTTGGTGCAGGAGCATCCAGAGATGTAAGGGGCAATCTTGCATCACCCAAAATTGATGTCTTTTGTTTTCACTTCTTTCCAAGATTTGTGTTTTCGGACACCCATTTGCTTGAATAACGGTCCAGAACCTTCAAACTTTCCAACGGGCAAAGGATACAAACTCGCTATTTTTAGCGAGTCTTGCCAGAGAAGCGGTTGACCCCCAAATCTTCCCCCAAGCTTCGAAATAGTAAAATAAGCATCCCTGGTCGATCCCAACTCAAGATTTCGTATGGATCGCAAGATATTGAAGTTTCAAGTTTGTGAGGGTTCATCCCCTGATTGTATGTATTTCGTGATAATGGATCATTCGGGGGCATGATTGGAAACAATTGCCTTGAAATGTCACGCTCAGCTTCGTCTAGATGCTTTATTTCGTGATAACGACTCTCTAGAAATGAGCGGAAGCATTTGTTTTATTATTTGAGGCTTAGTTTCATCTTGGTGCAGGAGCATCGAGAGGTGTAAGGGGCAATCTTGCGTCGCCCAAAATTGATGTCTTTTGTTTTCACTTCTTTCCAAGATTTGTTTTTTCCGACACCCATTTTCTTGAGTAACGGTCCAGAACCTTCGAAGTTTCCAACGGGCGAAGAATACAAACTCGGTATTTTTAGCGAGTCTTGCCGGAGAAGCGGTTGACCCCCCAATCTTCCCCAGAGCTTCGGCATAGTAAAATAAGCATTCCTGGTCGATCCCATCTCAAGATTACGTCTTGATTGCAAGATATTGAAGTTTCAAGTTTGTGAGGGTTCATCCCATAATTTTATGTATTTCGTGATAATGGATCATTCGGGGGCATGATTGGAAACAATTGCCTTGAAATGTCATGCTCAGCTTCGTCTAGATGCTTTATTTCGTGATAACGACTCTCTGGAAATGAGCGGAAGCATTTGTTTTAAGATTTGAGGCTTAGTTTGATCTTGGTGCAGGAGCATCCAGAGGTGTAAGGGGCAATCTTGTGTCACCCAAAATTGATGTCTTCTGTTTCCACTTCTTTCCAAGATTTGTGTTTTCGGACACCCATTTGCTTGAATAACAACCCAGAACCTTCGAAGTTTCCAAGGGGCGAAGGATACAAACTCGCTATTTTTAGCGAGTCTTGCCAGAGAAGCAGTTGACCCCCTAATTTTCCTCAGAGCTTCGGAATAGTAAAATAAGCATTCCTGGTCGATCACAACTCAAGATTGTGTCTAGATTGCAAGATATTGAAGTTTCGAGTTTGTGAGGGTTCATCCCCTGATTGTATGTATTTTGTGATAATGGATCATTTTGGGGCATAATTGGAAACAATTGCCTTGAAATGTCATGCTAAGCTTCGTCTAGATGCTTTATTTCGTGATAATGACTCTCTGGAAATGAGCGGAAGCATTTGTTTTAAGATTTGAGGCTTAGTTTCATCTTGGTGCAAGAGCATCCAGAGGTGTAAGGGGCAATCTTGCGTCACCCAAAATTGATGTCTTCTGTTTTCACTTCTTTCCAAGATTTGTGTTTTCGGACACCCATTTGCTTGAATAACGGTCCAGAACCTTCGAAGTTTCCAACGGGCGAATGATACAAACTCACTATTTTTAGCGAGTCTTGCCGAAGAAGCGGTTGACCCCCCAATCTTCCCCAGAGCTTCGGAATAGTAAAATAAGCATTCCTGGTCGATCCCAACTCAAGATTGCGTCTGGATTGCAAGATATTGAAGTTTCGAGTTTGTCAGCATTCATCCCCTGATTGTATGTATTTCGTGATAATGGATCATTCGGGGGCATGATTGGAAACAATTGCCTTGAAATGTCAGGCTCAGCTTCGTCTAGATGTTTTATTTCGTGATAACGACTCTCTGGAAATGAGCGGAAGCATTTGTTTTAAGATTTGAGGCTTAGTTTCATCTTGGTGCAGGAGCATCCAGAGGTGTAAGGGGCAATCTTGCGTCGCCCAAAATTGATGTGTTTTGTTTTCAATTCTTTCCAAGATTTGTGTTTTCGGACACCCATTTGCTTGAATAACGGTCCAGAACCTTCAAACTTTCAAACGGGCGAAGGATACAAACTCCCTATTTTTAGCAAGTCTTGCCAGAGAATCGGTTGTCCACCCAATCTTCCCCAGACCTTCGGAATAGTAAAATAAGCATTCCTGGTCGATCCCAACTCAGGATTGCTTTTGGATTGCAAGATATCAAAGTTTCAGGTTTGTGAGTGTTCATCCCCTGATTGTATTTATTTCGTGATAATGGATCATTCGGGGGCATGATTGGAAACAATTGCCTTGAAATGTCATGCTCAGCTTCGTCTAGATGCTTTATTTCATGATAACGACTCTCTGGAAATGGGCGGAAGCATTTGTTTTAAGATTTGAGGCTTAGTTTCATCTTGGTGCAGGAGCATCCAGAGGTGTAAGGGGCAATCTTGCATCCCCCAAAATTGATGTCTTTTGTTTTCACTTCTTTCCAAGATTTGTGTTTTCAGACACCCATTTGCTTGAATAACGGTCCAGAACCTTCGAAGTTTCCAACGGGCGAAGGATACAAACTCGCTATTTTTAGCGAGTCTTGCTGGAGAAGCGGTTGACCCCCCAATCTTCCCCAGAGCTTCGGAATAGTAAAATAAGCATTCCTGGTCGATCCCAACTCAGGATTGCTTTTGGATTACAAGATATTGATGTTTAAGGTTTGTGAGGGTTCATCCCCTGATTGTATATATTTCGTGATAATGGATCATTCGGGGGCATGATTGGAAACAATTGCCTTGAAATGTCACGCTCAGTTTCGTCTAGATGCTTTATTTCATGATAACGACTCTCTGGAAATGAACGGAAGCATTTGTTTTAAGATTTGAGGCTTAGTTTCATCTTGGTGCAGGAGCATCCAGAGGTGTAAGGGGCAATCTTGCGTCGCCCAAAATTGATGTCTTTTGTTTTCAATTCTTTCCAAGATTTCTGTTTTCGGCCACCCATTTGCTTGAATAACGGTCCAGAACCTTCGAAGTTTCCAACGGGCGAAGGATACAAACTCGCTATTTTTAGCGAGTCTTGCCGGAGAAGCGGTTGACCCCCAAATCTTCCCCAGAGCTTCGGAATAGTAAAATAAGCATTCCTGGTCAATCCCAACTCAGGATTGCTTTTGGATTGCAAGATATTGAAGTTTCGGGTTTGTGAGGGTTCATCCCCTAATTGTATGTATTTCGTGATAATGGATCATTCGGGGGCATGATTAGAAACAATTGCCTTGAAATGTCACATTCAGCTTCGTCTAGATGCTTTTTTTCGTGATAACGACTCTCTGGAAATGAGCGGAAGCATTTGTTTTAAGATTTGAGGCTTAGTTTCATCTTGGTGCAGGAGCATCCAGAGGTGTAAGGGGCAATCTTGCATCGCCCAAAATTGATGTCTTTTGTTTTCACTTCTTTCCAAGATTTGTGTTTTCGGACACCCATTTGCTTGAATAACGGTCCAGAACCTTTGAAGTTTTTAAATGGGCGAAGGATACAAACTCGCTATTTTTAGCGAGTATTGTCGGAGAAGCAGTTGACCCCCCAATTTTCCCCAGAGTTTTGGAATAGTAAAATAAGCATTCCTGGTCGATCTCAACTCAAGATTGCGTCTGGATTGCAATGTATTGAAGTTTCAATTTTGTGAGGGTTCATCCCCTGATTGTATGTATTTCATGATAATGGATCATTCTGGGGCATGATTGGAAACAACTGCCTTGAAATGTCATGCTCAGCTTCGTCTAGATGCTTTATTTCGTGATAACGACTCGCTGGAAATGAGCGGAAGCACTGGTTTTAAGATTTGGTGCTTAGTTTCATCTTGGTGCAGGAGCATCCAGAGGTGTAAGGGGCAATCTTGCGACGCCCAAAATTGATGTCTTTCATTTTCACTTCTTTCCAAGATTTGTGTTTCCAGACACCCATTTGCTTGAATAACGAGCTAGAACCTTCGAAGTTTCCAACGAGCAAAGAATACAAACTCACTATTTTTAGCAAGTCTTTCCGGAGAAGTGGTTGACCCCCTAATTTTCCCTAGAGCTTCGAAATAGTAAAATAAGCATTCCTGGTCGATCTCAACTCAAGATTGCGTCTGGATTGCAAGATATTGAAGTTTCAAGTTTGTGAGGGTTCATCACCTAATTGTATGTATTTCGTGATAATGGATCATTCAGGGCCATGATTGGAAACAATTGCCTTGAAATATCATGCTCAGCTTCGTCTAGATGCTTTATTTCGTGATAACGACTCTTTGGAAATGAGCGGAAGCATTTGTTTTAAGATTTGAGGCTTAGTTTCATCTTGGTGCAGGAGCATCCAAAGGTGTAAGGGGCAATCTTGCGTCGCCCAAAATTGATGTCTTTTGTTTTCACTTCTTTCCAAGATTTGTGTTTCCGAACACCCATTTGCTTGAATAACGGTCTAGAACCTTCGAAGTTTCCAACGGGCGAAAGATACAAACTCGCTATTTTTAGCGAGTCTTGCCGGAGAAGCAGTTGACCCCCCAATTTTCCCCAGAGCTTCGGAATAGTAAAATAAGCATTCATGGTCGATCTCAACTCAAGATTACGTCTGGATTGCAAGATATTGAAGTTTCAAGTTTGTGAGGGTTCATCCCCTGATTGTATATATTTCGTGATAATGGATCATTCGGGGGCATGATTGGAAACAACTGCCTTGAAATGTCACGCTCAGCTTCATCTAGATGCTTTATTTAGTTATAACGACTCTCTGGAAATGAGTGGAAGCATTTGTTTTAAGATTTGAGGCTTAGTTTCATCTTCGTGCTGGAGCATCCAGAGGTCTAAGGGGCAATCTTACGTCGCCCAAAATTGATGTCTTTTCTTTTCACTTCTTTCCAAGATTTGTGTTTTCAGACATCCATTTGCTTGAATAACAGTCCAGAATCTTCAAAGTTTCCAAGGGGCGAAGGATACAAACTCGCTATTTTTAGCGCGTCTTGCTGGAGAAGCGGTTGACCCCCAAATCTTCCCCCAAGCTTCGAAATAGTAAAATAACCATTCCTGGTCGATCCCAACTCACGATTGCGTCTGGATTGCAAGATATTGAAGTTTCGAGTTTGTGAGGGTTCATCCCCTGATTGTATGTATTTTGTGATAATGGATCATTCGGGGGCATGATTGGAAACAACTGCCTTGAAATGTCACGCTCAGCTTCGTCTAGATGCTTTATTTCGTGATAACGACTCTCTGGAAATGAGCGGAAGCATTTGTTTTATTATTTGAGGCTTAGTTTCATCTTCGTGCAGGAGCATCCAGAGGTGTAAGGGTCAATCTTGCGTCACCCAAAATTGATGCCTTTTGTTTTCACTTCTTTCCAAGATTTGTTTTTTCCGACACCCATTTGCTTGAATAACGGTCCAGAACCTTCGAAGTTTCCAACGGGCGAAGGATACAAACTCGCTATTTTTAGCGAGTCTTGCCGGAGAAGCGGTTGACCCCCCAATCTTCCCCAGAGCTTCGGAATAGTAAAATAAGCATTCCTGGTCGATCCCATCTCAAGATTGTGTCTTGATTGCAAGATATTGAAGTTTCAAGTTTGTGAGGGTTCATCCCCTAATTTTATGTATTTCGTGATAATGGATCATTCGGGGGCATGATTGGAAACAATTGCCTCGAAATGTCATGCTCAGCTTCGTCTAGATGCTTTATTTCATGATAACGACTGTATGGAAATGAGCGGAAGCATTTGTTTTAAGATTTGAGGCTTAGTTTCATCTTGGTGCAGGAGCATCCAGAGGTGTAAGGGGCAATCTTACGTCGCCCAAAATTGATGTCTTTTGTTTTCATTTCTTTCCAAGATTGGTGTTTTCGGACACCCATTTGCTTGAATAACAGTCCAAAACCTTTGAAGTTTCCAACGGGCGAAGGATACAAACTCGTTATTTTTAGCGAGTCTTGCCGGAGAAGCAGTTGACCCCCCAATCTTCCCCCGAGCTTCAGAATAGTAAAGTAAGCATTCCTGGTCGATCCCAACTCAAGATTGCGTATGGATTGCAAGATATTGAAGTTTTGAGTTTGTGAGGGTCATCCCCTGATTGTATCTATTTCGTGATAATGGATCATTCGGGGGCATGATTGGAAACAATTGCCTTGAAATGTCACACTCAGCTTCGTCTAGATGCTTTATTTCGCGATAACAACTCTCTGGAAATGAGCGGAAGCATTTGTTTTAAGATTTGAGGCTTAGTTTCATCTTGGTGCAGGAGCATCCAGAGGTGTAAGGGGCAATCTTGCGTCGCCCAAAATTGATGTCTTTTGTTTTCACTTCTTTCCAAGATTTGTGTTTTCGGACACCCATTTGCTTGAATAACGTTCCAGAACCTTTGAAGTTTCCAATGGGTGAAGGATACAAACTCGCTATTTTTACCGAGTCTTGCCGGAGAAGCGATTGACCCCCCAATTTTCCCCAGAGTTCGGAATAGTAAAATAAGCATTCCTGGTCGATCTCAACTCAAGATTGCGTCTAGATTGCAAGATATTGAAGTTTCAAGTTTGTGAGGGTTCATCCCCTGATTATATGTATTTCGTGATAATGGATCATTCGAGGGCATGATTGGAAACAATTGCCTTGAAATGTCATGCTCAGCTTCGTCTAGATGCTTTATTTCGTGATAATGACTCTCTGGAAATGAGCGGAAGCATTGGTTTTAAGATTTGAGTCTTTGTTTTATCTTGGTGCAGGAGCATCCAGAGGTGTAAGGGGCAATCTTGCGTCGCCCAAAATTGATGTCTTTTTATTTCACTTCTTTCCAAGATTTGTGTTTTCGGACACCCATTTGCTTGAATAATGGTCCAGAACCTTCGAAGTTTCCAACGGGCAAAGGATACAAACTTGCTATTTTTAGCGAGTCTTGCCGGAAAAGCGGTTGACCCCCCAATTTTCCACAGAGCTTCAGAATAGTAAAATAAGCATACCTGGTCGATCCCAACTCAAGATTGCGTCTGGATTGCAAGATATTGAAGTTTTGAGTTTGTGAGGGTTCATCCCCTGATTGTATATATTTCGTGCTAATGGATCATTCAAGGGCATGATTGGAAACAATTGCCTTGAAATGTCATGCTCAGCTTCGTCTAGATGCTTTATTTCCTTATAACGACTCTCTGGAAATGAGCGGAAGCATTTGTTTTAAGATTTGAGGCTTAGTTTCATCTTGGTGCAGGAGCATCCAGAGGTGTAACAGGCAATCTTGCGTCGCCTAAAATTGATGTCTTTTGTTTTCACTTCTTTACAAGATTTGTGTTTTTGGACACCCATTTGCTTGAATAACGGTCCAGAACCTTCGAAGTTTCCAACGGGCGAAGGATACAAACTCGCTATTTTTAGCGAGTCTTGCCGGAGAAGCGGTTGACCCCCCAAACTTCCCCAGAGCTTCGGAATAGTTAAATAAGCATTCCTGGTTGATCTCAACTCAAGATTGCGTCTGGATTGCAAGATATTGAAGTTTCGAGTTTGTGAGGGTTCATCCCCTGATTGTATGTATTTCGTGATAATGGATCATTCGGGGGGCATGACTGGAAACCATTGCCTTGAAATGTCGCGCTCAGCTTCGTCTAGATGCTTTATTTCGTGATAACGACTCTCTGGAAATGAGCGGAAGCATTTGTTTTAAGATTTGAGGCTTGGTTTCATCTTGGTGCAAGAGCATCCAAAGATGTAAGGGGCAATCTTGCGTCGCCCAAAATTGATGTCTTTTGTTTTCACTTCTTTCCAAGATTTATGTTTTCGGACACCCATTTGCTTGAATAACGGTCTAGAACCTTCAATGTTTCCAACGGGCGAAGGATACTAACTCGCTATTTTTACTGAGTCTTGTCGGAGAAGCGGTTGACCCCCCAATTTTCCCTAGAGCTTCAGAATAGTAAAATAAGCATTCCTGGTCAATCGCAACTCAAGATTGCGTCTGGATTCCAAGATATTGAAGTTTTGAGTTTGTGAGGGTTCATCCCCTGATTGTATGTATTTCGTGATAATGGATCATTCGGGGGGATGATTGGAAACAATTGCCTTGAAATGTCATGCTCAGCTTCGCCTAGATGCTTTATTTCGTGATAACGACTCTCTGGAAATGAGCGGAAGCATTGGTTTTCAGATTTGAGGCTTAGTTTCATCTTGGTGCAGGAGCATCCAGAGGTGTCAGGGGCAATCTTGCGTCGCCCAAAATTGATGTCTTTTGTTTTCACTTCTTTCCAAGATTTCTGTTTTCGGACACCCATTTGCTTGAATAATGGTCCAGAACCTTCGAAGTTTCCAACGGGCGAAGGATACAAACTCGGTATTTTTAACGAGTCTTGCCGGAGAAGCAGTTGACCCCCCAATTTTTCCACAGAGCTTCGGAATAGTAAAATAAGCATTCCTGGTCGATCCCAACTCAAGATTGCGTCTGGATTGCAAGATATTGAAGTTTCAAGTTTGTGAGGGTTCATCCCCTGATTGTATGTATTTCGTGATAATGGATCATTCGGGGGCATGATTGGAAACAACTGCCTTGAAATGTCACGCTCGACTTCGTCTAGATGCTTTATTTCATGATAATGACTCTCTGAAAATGAGCAGAAGCATTTGTTTTAAGATTTGAGGCTTAGTTTCATCTTGGTGCAGGAGCATCCAGAGGTGTAAGGGGCAATCTTGCGTCGCCCAAAATTCATGTCTTTTATTTTCATTTCTTACCAAGATTTGTCTTTTCGGACACCCATTTGCTTGAATAACGGTCCAGATCCTTTGAAGTTTCCAACGGGCGAAGGATACAATCTCGCTATTTTTAGTGATTCTTGCCGGAGAAGGGGTTGACCCCCCAATCTTCCCCAGAGCTTCGGAATAGTAAAATAAGCATTCCTGGTCGATCTCAACACAAGATTGCATCTGGGTTGCAAGATATTGAAGTTTCGAGTTTCTGAGGGTTCATCCCCTGATTGTATGTATTTCGTGATAATGGATCATTTGGGGGCATAATTGGAAACAATTGCCTTGAAATGTCATGCTCAGCTTCGTCTAGATGCTTTATTTCGTGATAACTACTCTCTGGAAATGAGCGGAAGCATTTGTTTTAAGATTTGAGGCTTAGTTTCATCTTGGTGCAGGAGCATCTAGAGGTGTAACGGGCAATCTTGCGTCGCCTAAAATTGATGTCTTTTGTTTTCACTTCTTTACAAGATTTGTGTTTTCGGACACCCATTTGCTTGAATAACGGTCCAGAACCTTCGAAGTTTCCAACGGGCGAAGGATACAAACTCGCTATTTTCAGCGAGTCTTGCCGGAGAAGCGGTTGACCTCCCAATTTTCCCTAGAGCTTTGGAATAGTAAAATAAGCATTCCTGGTCGATCCCAACTCAAGATTCCGTCTCGATTGCAAAATATTGAAGTTTCAAGTTTGTGAGGGTTCATCCCCTGATTGTATGTATTTCATGATAATGGATCATTTGGGAGCATGATTGGAAACAATTGCCTTGAAATGTCACGCTCAGCTTCATCTAGATGCTTTATTTCGTGATAACGAAACATTGAGCATGAGCAGAAGGAAGCCTTTGTTTTAACATTCGACGCATAGTTTCATCTTGGTGCAGGAGCATGCAGAGGTTTTAGGGGCAATCTTGCGTCACCTAAAATTGATGTCTTTTATTTTCACTTCTTTTCAAGATTTGTGTTTTCAGACACCCATTTGCTTGAATAAGGGTCCAGAACCTTCGAAGTTTCCAACGGGCGAAGCATACAAACTCGCTATTTTTAGCGAGTCTTGTCGGAGAAGTGGTTGACCCCCAAATTTTCCCCAGAGCTTCAGAATAGTAAAATAAGCATTCCTGGTCGATCTCAACTCAAGATTGCGTCTGGATTTCAAGATATTGAAGTTTCAAGTTTGTGAGGGTTCATCCCTTGATTATATGTATTTTGTGATAAGGGATCATTCGGGGGCATGATTGGAAACAATTGCCTTGAAATGTCATGCTCAGCTTCATCTAGATGCTTTATTTCGTGATAACGAAACATTGAGCATGAGCAGAAGCATTTGTTTTAAGATTTGAGGCTTAGTTACATCTTGGTGCAGGAGCATCCAAAGGTGTAAGGGGCAATCTTGCGTCGCCCAAAATTGATGTCTTTTATTTTCACTTCTTTCCAAGATTTGTGTTTTCAGACACCCATTTGCTTGAACAACGGTCCAGAACCTTCGAAGTTTCCAACGGGCAAAGGATACAAACTCGCTATTTTTAGCGAGTCTTGCCAGAGAAGTGGTTGACCCCCCAATTTTTCCCAGAGCTTCGGAATAGTAAAATAAGCATTCCTGGTCAATCTCAACTCAAGATTGCATCTGGATTACAAGATATTGAAGTTTCGAGTTTGTGAGGGTTCATCCCCTGATTGTATGCATTTCGTGATAACGGATCATTCGGGGGCATGATTGGAAACAATTGCCTTGAAATGTCACACTCAGCTTCGTCTAGATGCTTTATTTTGTGATAACGACTCTCTGGAAATGAGCGGAAGCATTTGTTTTAAGATTCGACGCTTAGTTTCATCTCGGTGCAGGAGCATCCATAGGTGTAAGGGGCAATCTTGCGTCACCCAAAATTGATGTTTTTTTTTTCACTTCTTTTCAAGATTTGTGTTTTCGGACACCCATTTGCTTGAATAACGGTCCAAAACCTTCGAAGTTTCCAACGGGTGAAGGATACAAACTCGCTATTTTTAGCGAGTCTTGTCGGAGAAGCAGTTGACCCCCCAATTTTTCCCAGAGCTTCGGAATAGTAAAATAAGCATTCCTGGTCGATCTCAACTCAAGATTGCGTCTGGATTGCAAGATATTGAAGTTTCAAGTTTGTGAGGGTTCATCCCCTTATTGTATGTATTTCGTGATAATGGATCATTCAAGGGCATGATTGGAAACAATTGCCTTGAAATGTCATGCTCAGCTTCGTCTAGATGCTTTATTTCGTGATAACGACTCTCTGGAAATGAGTGGAAGCATTTGTTTTAGGATTTGAGGCTTAGTTTCATCTTGGTGCAGGAGCATCTAGAGGTGTAAGGGGCAATCTTGCGTCACCCAAAATTCATGTCTTTTGTTTTCACTTCTTTTCGAGATTTGTGTTTTCGGACACTCATTTGCTTGAATAATGGTCCAGAACCTTCTAAGTTTCCAACGGGCGAAGGATACAAACTCGCTATTTTTAGTGAGTCTTGTCGGAGAAGCGGTTGACCCCCCAATTTTCCCCAGAGCTTCAGAATAGTAAAATAAGCAATCCTGGTCGATCTCAACTCAAGATTGCATCTGGATTGCAAGATATTGAAGTTTCGAGTTTGTTTCCAGCTGAGCGTGACATTTCAAAGCAATTGTTTCCAATCATGCCCCCGAATGATCCATTAACACGAAATACATACAATCAGGGGATGAACCCTCACAAACTCGAAACTTCAATATCTTGCATCTGGATTTAAAGATATTGAAGTTTGTGAGGTGTAAGGGGCAATCTTGAGTCGCCCAAAATTGATGTCTTTTGTTTTCACTTCTTTTCAAGATTTGTGTTTTCAGACACCCATTTGTTTGAATAACGGTCCAGAACCTTCATAGTTTCCAACGGGTGAAGGATACAAACTCACTATTTTTAGCGTGTCTTGCCGGAAAACAGGTTGATCCCCAAATTTTCCCCAGAGCTTCGGAATAGTAAAATAAGCATTCCTGGTCAATCTCAACTCAAGATTACGTCTGGATTTTAAGATATGATGTTTTGATTTTGTGAGGGTTCATCCCCTAATTGTATGTATTTCATGATAATGGATCATTCGGGGGCATGATTGGAAACAACTGCCTTGAAATGTCACGCTCAACTTCGTCTAGATGCTTTATTTAATGATAACAAAATATTGAGCATGAGCGGAAGCATTTGATTTAAGATTCGACACTTAGTTTCATCTTGGTGCAGGAGCATCTAGAGGTGTAAGGGGCAATCTTGCGTCGTCCAAAATTGATGTCTTTTGTTTTCACTTCTTTTCAATATTTGTGTTTTCGGACACCCATTTGCTTGAATAACGGTCCAAATCCTTCGAAGTTTCCAACGGGCGAAGGATACAAACTCACTATTTTTAGCGAGTCTTGCCGGAGAAGCGGTTGACCCCCCAATTTTCCCCAGAGCTTCGGAATAGTAAAATAAGCATTCCTGGTCGACCTCAACTCAAGATTGCGTCTGGATTGCAAGATATTGAAGTTTCAAGTTTGTGAGGGTTCATCCCCTAATTGTATGTATTTCGTGATAATGGATCATTTGGGGGCATGATTGGAAACAATTGCCTTGAAATGTCACGCTCAGCTTCGTCTAGATGCTTTATTTCATGATAACGACTCTCTGTAAATGAGCAGAAGCATTTGTTTTAAGATTTGAGGCTTAGTTTCATCTTAGTGCAGGAGCATCCATAGTTGTAAGGGGCAATCTTACGTCACCCAAAATTGATGTCTTTTGTTTTCACTTCTTTCCAAGAATTATTTTTTCAGACACCCATTTGCTTGAACAACGGTCCAGAACCTTCGAAGTTTCCAACGGGCGAAGGATACAAACTCGCTATTTTTAGCAAGTCTTGCCGGAGAAGCGGTTGACCCACCAATTTTACCCAGAGCTTCGGAATAGTAAAATAAGCATTCCTGGTCGATCTCAACTCAAGATTGCGTCTGGATTACAAGATATTGAAGTTTCAAGTTTGTGAGGGTTCATCCCCTGATTGTATGTATTTTGTGATAATGGATCATTCGGGGGCATGATTGGAAACAATTGCCTTGGAATGTCACACTCAGCATCGTCTAGATGCTTTATTTCGTGATAACGACTCTCTGGAAATGAGCAGAACCATTTGTTTTAAGATTCGACGCTTAGTTTCATCTCGATGCAGGAGCATCCATAGGTGTAAGGGGCAATATTACGTCGCCCAAAATTGATGGTTTTTTTTTCACTTCTTTTCAAGGTTTGTGTTTTCGGACACCCATTTGCTTGAATAACGGTCCAAAACCTTCGAAGTTTCCAATGGGCGAAGGATACAAACTCACTATTTTTAGCGAGTCTTGTCGGAGAAGCAGTTGACCCCCCAATTTTCCCCAGAGCTTCGGAATAGTAAAATAAGCATTCCTGGTCGATCTCAACTCAAGATTGCGTCTGGATTGCAAGATATTGAAGTTTCAAGTTTGTGAGGGTTCATCCCCTGATTGTATGTATTTCGTGATAATGGATCATTCGGGGGCATGATTGGAAACAATTGCCACGAAATGTCATGCTCAGCTTCGTCTAGATGCTTTATTTTATGATAACGACTCTCTGGAAATGAGTGGAAGCATTTGTTTTAGGATTTGAGGCTTAGTTTGATCTTGGTGCAGGAGCATCCAGAGGTGTAAGGGGCAATCTTGCGTCGCCCAAAATTGATGTCTTTTGTTTTCACTTCTTTCCGAGATTTGTGTTTTCGGACACCTATTTTCTTGAATAACGGTCCAGAACCTTCAAAGTTTCCAATGGGCGAAGGATACAAACTCACTATTTTTAGTGAGTCTTGTCAGAGAAGTGGTTGACCCCCCAATTTTCCCCAGAGCTTCGAAATAGTAAAATAAGCATTCCTGGTCGATCTCAACTCAAGATTGCATCTGGATTGCAAGATATTGAAGTTTCGAGTTTGTTTCCAGCTGAGCGTGACATTTCAAGGCAATTGTTTCCAATCATGCCCTTGAATGATCCATTATCACGAAATACACACAATCAGGGGATGAACCCTCACAAACTCCAAACTTCAATATCTTGCAATCCAGACGCAATCTTGAGTTGAGATCGACCAGGAATGCTTATTTTACTATTCCAAAGCTCTAGGGAAAATTGGGGGGTCAACCGCTTCTCCGGCAAGACTCGCTAAAAATAGCAAGTTTGTATCCTTCACCCGTAGGAAACTTCGAAGGTTCTGGACCGTTATTCAACCAAATGGGTGTCGGAAAACACAAATCTTGGAAACAAGAGATAACGACTCTCTGGAAATGAGTGGAAGCATTTGTTTTAAGATTTGAGGCTTAGTTTCATCTTGGTGCAGGAGCATCTAGAGGTGTAAGGGGAATCTTGCGTCGCCCAAAATTGATGTCTTTTGTTTTCACTTCTTTCCAAGATTTGTGTTTTCGGACACCCATTTGCTTGAATAACGGTCCATAACCTTCAAAGTTTCCAACGGAAGAAGGATACAAACTCGCTATCTTTAGCGAGTCTTGCTGGAGAAGCTGTTGACCCCCCAATTTTTTCCAGAGCTTCGGAATAGTAAAATAAGCATTCCTAGTCGATCTCAACTCAAGATTGCGGATGGATTGCAAGATATTGAATTTTCAAGTTTGTGAGGGTTCATCCCCTGATTGTATGTATTTCGTGATAATGGATCATTCGGGGGCATGATTGGAAACAATTGCCTTGAAATGTCATGCTCAGCTTCATATAGATGCTTTATTTCGTGATAACGACTCTCTGGAAATGAGTGGAAGCATTTGTTTTAAGTTTTGAGGCTTAGTTTCATCTTGGTGCAGGACCATCCAGAGGTGTAAGGGGCAATCTTGCGTCGCCCAAAATTGATGTCTTTTGTTTTCTCTTCTTTCCAAGATTTGTGTTTTCGGACACCCATTTGCTTGAATAACAATCCAGAACATTCAAAGTTTCCAACGGACGAAGGATACAAACTCGCTATTTTTAGCGAGTCTTGCCGGAGAAGCGGTTGACCCCCAAATTTTCCCCAGAGCTTCGGAATAGTCAAATAAGCATTCCTAGTCGATCTCAATTCAAGATTGCTTCTGGATTTCAAGATATTGAAGTTTCAAGTTTGTGAGGGTTCATCCCCTGATTGTATGTATTCTGTGATAACAGATCATTCGGGCGCATGATTGGAAACAATTGCCTTAAAATGTCACGCTCAGCTTCGTCTAGATGCTTTATTTCGGGATAATGAAACATTGAGCATGAGCGGAAGCATTTGTTTTAAGATTTGACGCATAGTTTCATCTTGGTGTAGGAGCATCCAGAGGTGTAAGGGGCAATCTTGCGTCGCCCAAAACTGATGTCTTTTATTTTCACTTCTTTTCAAGATTTGTGTTTTCAGACACCCATTTGCTTGAATAACGGTCCAGAACCTTCGAAGTTTCCAATGGGTGAAGGATACAAACTCGCTATTTTTAGCGAGTCTTGCCGAAGAAGCGGTTCACCCCCAAATTCTCCCTAGAGCTTCGGAATAGTAAAATAAGCATTCCTGGTCAATCTCAACTCAAGATTGCCTCTGGATTTCAAGATATTGAAGTTTTGAGTTGTGAGGGTTCATCCCCTAATTGTATGTATTCCGTGATAACGCATCATTCGAGGGCATGATTGGAAACAATTGCCTTGAAATGTCACGCTCAGCTTCGTCTACATGCTTTATTTGGTGATAACGAAACATTGAGCATGAGTGGAAGCATTTGTTTTAAGATTTGACGCATAGTTTCATCTTGGTGCAGGAGCATCTAGAGGTGTAAGGGGCAATCTTGCGTCACCCAAAATTGATGTCTTTTGTTTTCACGTTTTTTCAAGATTTGTGTTTTCGGACACCCATTTGCTTGAATAAAGGTCCAAAACCTTCGAAGTTTCCAACGGGCGAAGGATACAAAATCGCTATTTTTAGCGAGTCTTGCCGGAGAAGCGGTTGCCCCCCAAATTTTCCCCAGAGCTTCAAAATAGTAAAATAAGCATTCCTAGTTGATCTCAACTAAAGATTGCATTTGGATTTTGAGATATTGAAGTTTCGAGTTTGTGAGGGTTCATCCCCTGATTGTGTGTATTCCGTGATAATGGATCATTCGAGGGCATGATTGGAAACAATTGCCTTGAAATTTCACGCTCAACTTCCTCTAGATGCTTTATTCATGATAACGAAACATTGAGCATGAGCGGAAGCATTTGTTTTAAGATTGGACGCTTAGTTTCGTCTTGGTGGAGGAGTATCCAGAGGTGTAAGGGGCAATCTTGCGTCGCCCAAAATTGATGTCTTTTGTTTTCACTTCTTTTCAAGATTTGTATTTTCGCACACCCATTTGCTTGAATAACGGTCCAGAACCTTCGAAGTTTCCAACGGGCGAAGGATACAAACTCGCTATTTTTAGCGAGTCTTGCGGGAGAAGGGGTTGACCCCCAAATTTTCCACAGAGCTTCGGAATAGTAAAATAAGCATTCCTGGTCGACCTCAACTCAAGATTGTGTCTGGATTTCAAGATATTGAAGTTTCAAGTTTGTGAGGGTTCATCCCCTGATTGTATGTATTTCATGATAATGGATCATTCGGGGGCATGATTGGAAATAATTGCCTTGAAATGTCACGCTCAGCTTCATCTAGATGCTTTATTTCGTGATAAAGAAGCATTGAGCATGAGCGGAAGCATTTGTTTTAAGATTCGACGCTTAGTTTCATCTTGGTGCAGGAGCATCCAGAGGTGTAAGGGTCAATCTTGCGTCGCCCAAAATTGATGTCTTTTGTTTTCACTTCTTTTCAAGATTTGTATTTTCGCACACCCATTTGCTTGAATAACGGTCCAGAACCTTCGAAGTTTCCAACGGGCGAAGGATACAAACTCGCTATTTTTAGCGAGTCTTGCGGGAGAAGGGGTTGACCCCCAAATTTTCCACAGAGCTTCGGAATAGTAAAATAAGCATTCCTGGTCGACCTCAACTCAAGATTGTGTCTGGATTTCAAGATATTCAAGTTTTGAGTTTGTGAGGGTTCATCCCCTGATTGTATGTATTTCATGATAATGGATCATTCGGGGCCATGATTGGAAACAATTGCCTTGAAATGTCACGCTCAGCTTCATCTAGATGCTTTATTTCGTGATAATGAAACATTGAGCATGATCGGAAGCATTTGTTTTAAGATTCGACGCTTAGTTTCATCTTGGTGCAGGAGCATCCAAAGGTGTAAGGGGCAACCTTGCGTCGCCCAAAATTGATGTCTTGTATTTTCACTTCATTTCAAGATTTATGTTTTCAGACACCCATTTGCTTGAATAACGGTCCAAAACCTTCGAAGTTTCCAACGGGCGAAGGATACAAGCTCGCTATTTTTAGCGAGTCTTGCCGGAGAAGCGGTTGACCCCCAAATTTTCCACAGAACTTCAGAATAGTAAAATAAGCATTCCTCGTCGATCTCAACTCAAGATTGCATCTGCATTTCAAGATATTGAAGTTTTGAGTTTGTGAGGGTTCATCCTATGATTGTATGTATTTCGTGATAATGGATCATTCAGGGGCATGATTTGAAACAATTGCCTTGAAATGTCACACTCAGCTTCGTCTAGATGCTTTATTTCGTGATAACGAAACATTGAGCATGAACAGAAGGAAGCATTTGTTTTAAGATTTGACGCTTAGTTTCGTCTTGGTGCAAAAGCATCCAGAGGTGTAAGGGACAATCTTGCGTCGCCCAAAATTGATGTCTTTTGTTTTCACTTCTATTCAAGATTTGTGTTTTCAGACACCCATTTGCTTGAATAATGGTCCAGAACCTTCAAACTTTCCAACGTGCAAAGGATACAAATTCACTATTTTTACCGAGTCCTGCCGGAGAAGCGATTGACCCCTGAATTCTCCCCAGAGCTTTGGAATAGTAAAATAAGCATTCCTAGTCGATCTCAACTCAAGATTGCATCTAGATTTCAAGATATTGAAGTTTTGAGTTTGTGAGGGTTCATCCCCTGATTGTATGTATTTCATGATAAGAGATCATTCGGGGGCATGATTGGAAACAATTGCCTTGAAATGTCACGCTCAACTTCGTCTAGATGCTTTATTTCGTGATAACAAAACATTGAGCATGAGCGGAAGTATATGTCTTAAGATTCGACACTTAGTTTCATCTTGGTGCAGGAGCATCCAGAGGTGTAAGGGGCAATCTTGTGTCGCCCAAAATTGATTTCTTTTGTTTTCACTTCTTTTCAAAATTTGTGTTTTCAGACACCCATTTGCTTGAATAATGGTCCAGAACCTTCAAAGTTTCTAATAGGCGAAGGATACAGACTCGCTATTTTTAGCAAGTCTTGTCGGAGAAGCAGTTGACCCCCAAAGTTTCCCCAGAGCTTCGGAATAGTAAAATAAGCATTCCTGGTCGATCTAAACTCAAGATTGCGTCTGGATTTCAAGATATTCAAGTTTCCAGTTTGTGAGGGTTCATCCCCTGATTGTATGTATTTTGTGATAATGGATCATTCGGGGGCATGATTGGAAACAATTGCCTTGAAATGTCATGCTCAGCTTCATCTAGATGCTTTATTTCGTGATAACGAAACATTCAGCATCAGCAGAAGCATTTGTTTTAAGATTCGACGCTTAGTTTCATATTGGTGTAGGAGCATCCAGAGGTGTAAGGGTCAATCTTGCGTCACCCAAAATTGATGTCTTTTATTTTCACTTCTTTTCAAGATTTGTATTTTCAGTAACCCATTTGCTTGAATAATGGTCCAGAACCTTCAAAGTTTCGAATGGGCGAAGGATACAAACTCGCTATTTTTAGCAAGTCTTGCCAGAGAAGCGGTTGACCCCCAAATTTTCCCCAGAGCTTCAGAATAGTAAGATAACCAATCCTGGTCGATCTCAACTCAAGATTGCGTCTAGATTTAAAGATATTAAAGTTTCAAGTTTGTGAGGGTTCATTCCCTGATTGTATGTATTTCATGATAATGGATCATTCGAGGGCATTATTGGAAACAATTTCCTTGAAATGTCATGCTCAGCTTCGTCTAGATGCTTTATTTCGTGATAACGAAACATTGAGCATGAACGGAAGCATTTGTTTTAAGATTCGACGCTTAGTTTCATCTTGGTGCAGGAGCATCCAGAAGTGTAAGGGGCAATCTTGCGTCACCCAAAATTGATGTCTTTTGTTTTCACATCTTTTCAAGACTTGTGTTTTCGGACACCCATTTGCTTGAATAACGGTCTAGAACCTTCGAAGTTTCCAACGGGCGAAGGATACAAACTCGCTATTTTTAGCGAGTCTTGCCGGAGAAGCGGTTGACCCCCAAATTTTCCCCAGAGCTTTAGAATAGTAAAGTAAGCATTCCTGGTCGATCTCAACTCAAGATTACGTCTGCATTTCAAGATATTGAAGTTTCAAGTTTGTGAGGGTTCGTTATGTATTTTGTGATAATGGATCATTCGAGGCCATGATTGGAAACAATTGCCTTGAAATGTCACGCTCAGCTTCGTCTAGATGCTTTATTTCGTGATAATGAAACATTGAGCATGAGTGGAAGCATTTGTTTTAAGATTCAACGCTTAGTTTCATCTTGGTGCAGGAGCATCCAGAGGTGTAAGGGGCAATCTTGTGTCGCCCAAAATTCATGTCTTTTGCGTTCACTTCTTTTCAAGATTTGTGTTTTCGGACACCCATTTACTTGAATAATGGTCCACAACCTTCGAAATTTCCAACGGGCGGAGGATACAAACTCGCTATTTTTAGCGAGTCTTGCGGGAGTAGCGGTTGACCCCCAAATTTTTCTCAGAGCTTTGGAATAGTAAAATAAGCTTTCCTGGTCGATCTCAACTCAAGATTTCGTCTGGATTTCAAGATATTGAAGTTTCGACTTTGTGAGGGTTCATCCCCTAATTGTATGTATTTCATGATAATGGATCATTCGGGGGCATGATTGGAAACAATTGCCTTGAAATGTCACGCTCAGCTTCGTCTAGATGCTTTATTTCGTGATAACGAAACATTGAGCATGAGCAGAAGCATTTGTTTTAAGATTTGACGCTTAGTTTCATCTTGGTACAGGAGCATCAAGAGGTGTAAGGGGCAATCTTGCGTCACCCAAAATTGATGTCTTTTGTTTTCACTTCTTTTCAAGATATGTGTTCTTGGACACCCATTTGCTTGAATAACGGTCCAGAACCTTCGAAGTTTCCAATGGGCGAAGGATACAAACTCACTATTTTTAGCGAGTCTTGCCGGAGAAGCGGTTGACCCCCAAATCTTCCCCAAAGCTTTGGAATAGTAAAATAAGCATTCCTGGTCAATCTCAACTCAGGATTGCGTCTAGATTTCACGATATTGAAGTTTTGAGTTTGTGAGGGTTCATCCCCTGATTGTATGTATTTCGTGGTAATGGATCTTTCGGTGGCATGATTGGAAACAATTACCTTGAAATGTCACTCTCAGCTTCCTCTAGATGCATTATTTCATGATAACGAAACATTGAGCATGAGCGGAAGCATTTCTTTTAAGATTCGACACTTAGTTTCATCTTGGTGCAGGAGCATCCAGAGGTGTAAGGGGCAATCTTGCGTCACCCAAATTGATGTCTTTTGTTTTCACTTCTTTTCAAGATTTGTGTTTTTGGACACCCATTTGTTTGAATAACGGTCCAGAACCTTCGAAGTTTCCAACGAGTGAAGGATACAAACTCTCTAGTTTTAGTCTGTCTTGCCGGAAAAGTGGTTGATCCCCAAATTTTTACCATAGCTTCGAAATAGTAAAACAAGCATTTCGTGGTCGATCTCAACTCAAGATTGTGTCTGGATTTCAAGATATGATGTTTTGAGTTTGTGAGGGTTCATCCCCTAATTGTATGTATTTCATGATAATGGATCATTCGGGGGCATGACTAGAAACAACTGCCTTGAAATGTCACGCTCAGCTTCGTCTAGATGCTTTATTTCGTGATAACAAAACATTGAGCATGAGCAGAAGCATTTGATTTAAGATTCAACGCTTAGTTTCACCTTGGTGCAGGAGCATCCAGAGGTGTAAGGGGCAATCTTGCGTCGCCCAAAATTGATGTCTTTTGTTTTCACTTCTTTTCAATATTTGTGTTTTCGGACACCCATTTGCTTGAATAACGGTCCAAAACCTTGGAAGTTTCCAACGGGCAAATGATACAAACTCGCTAATTTTAGCGAGTCTTGTCAGAGAACCGGTTGACCCCCCAATTTTCCCCAGAGCTTCAGAATAGTAAAATAAGCATTCCTGGTCGATCTCAACCCAAGATTGGGTCTGGATTGCAAGATATTGAAGTTTCGAGTTTGTGAGGGTTCATCCCCTAATTGTATGTATTTCGTGATAATGGATCATTCGGGGGCATGATTGGAAACAATTGCCTTGAAATGTCACGCTTAGCTTCGTCTAGATGCTTTATTTCATGATAACGACTCTCTGTAAATGAGCAGAAGCATTTGTTTTAAGATTTGAGGCTTAGTTTCATCTTGGTGCAGGACCATCCAGAGGTGTAAGGGGCAATCTTGCGTCACCCAAAATTGATGTCTTTTGTTTTCACTTCTTTCCAAGATTTGTGTTTTCAGACACCCATTTGCTTGAATAGCGGTCCAGAACCTTTAAAGTTTCCAACGGGCGAAGGATACAAACTCGCTATTTTTAGCGAGTCTTGCCGGAGAAGCGGTTGACCCCCAAATTTTACCCAGAGCTTCAGAATAGTAAAATAACAATTGCTAGTCGATCTCAACTCAAGATTGCTTCTGGATTTCAAGATATTGAAGTTTCAAGTTTGTGAGGGTTCATCCCCTGATTGTATGTATTCCGTGATAACAGATCATTCGGGTGCATGATTGGAAACAATTGCCTTGAAATGTCACGCTTAGCTTCGTCTAGATGCTTTATTTCGTCATAACAAAACATTGAGCATGAGCGGAAGCATTTGTTTTAAGATTTGACGCATAGTTTCATCTTGGTGCAGGAGCATCCAGAGGTGTAAGGGGCAATCTTGCGTCACCCAAAATTGATGTCTTTTGTTTTCACTTTTTTTCAAGATTTGTGTTTTCAGACACCCATTTGCTTGAATAAAGGTCCAGAACCTTCGAAGTTTCCAATGGGTGAAGGATACAAACTCTCTATTTTTAGCGAGTCTTGCCGGAGAAGTGGTTGACCCCCAAATTTTCCCTAGAGCTTCAGAATAGTAAAATAAGCATTCCTAGTTGATCTCAACTAAAGATTGCGTCTGGATTTCGAGATATTGAAGTTTCAAGTTTATGAGGGTTCATCCCCTAATTGTGTGTATTCCGTGATAATAGATCATTCGAGGGCATGATTGGAAACAATTGCCTTGAAATTTCATGCTCAGCTTCGTCTAGATGCTTTATTTCGTGATAACGAAACATTGAGCATGAGCGGAAGCATTTGTTTTAAGATTGGACGCTTAGTTTCGTCTTGGTGCACGAGTATCCAGAGGTGTAAGGGGCAATCTTGTGTCGCCCAAAATTGATGTCTTTTGTTTTCACTTCTTTTCAAGATTTGTGTTTTCAGACACCCATTTGCTTGAATAACGGTCCAAAACCTTCAAAGTTTCAACCGGGTGAAGGATACAAACTGCCTATTTTTAGCGAGTCTTGCCAGAGAAGCGATTGACCCCCAAATTTTCCCCAGAGCTTCGGAATAGTAAAATAAGCATTCCTGGTTAATCACAACTCAAGATTGCGTCTGGATTTCAAGATATTGAAGTTTCAAGTTTGTGAGGATTCATCCCCTGATTGTATGTATTTCATGATAATGGATGATTCGGGGGCATGATTGGAAACAATTGCCTTGAAATGTCACGCTCAGCTTCGTCTAGATGCTTTATTTCATAATAAAGAAGCATTGAGCATGAGCGGAAGCATTTGTTTTAAGATTCGACGCTTAGTTTCATCTTGGTGCAGGAGCATCCAGAGGTGTAAGGGTCAATCTTGCATCACCCAAAATTGAAGTCTTTTGTTTTCACTTCTTTTCAAGATTTGTGTTTTCGCACACCCATTTGCTTGAATAACGGTCCAAAACCTTCGAAGTTTCCAACGGACGAAGGATACAAACTCGCTATTTTTAGCGAGTCTTGCCGGAGAAGGGGTTGACCCCCAAATTTTCCACAGAGCTTCGGAATAGTAAAATAAGCATTCCTGGTCGATCTCAACTCAAGATTGCGTCTGGATTTCAAGATATTCAAGTTTTGAGTTTGTGACGGTTCATCCCCTGATTGTATGTATTTCGTGATAATGGATCATTCGGGGGCATGATTGGAAATAATTGCCTTGAAATGTCACGCTCAGCTTCATCTAGATGCTTTATTTCGTGATAACGAAACATTGAGCATGATCAGAAGCATTTGTTTTAAGATTCGATGCTTAGTTTCATCTTGGTGCAGGAGCATCCAGAGGTGTAAGGGGCAATCTTGCGTCACCCAAAATTGATGTCTTTTGTTTTCACTTCATTTCAAGATTTGTGTTTTCAGACACCCATTTGCTTGAATAACGGTCCAGAACCTTCGAAGTTTCCAAAGGGCGAAGGATACAAACTCGCTATTTTTAGCGAGTCTTGCCGGAGAAGCGGTTGACCCCCAAATTTTCCCCAGAACTTTAGAATAGTAAAATAAGCATTCCTCGTCGATCTCAACTCAAGATTGCATCTGGATTTCAAGATATTGAAGTTTTGAGTTTGTGAGGGTTCATCCTGTGATTGTATGTATTTCGTGATAATGGATCATTCGGGGGCATGATTTGAAACAATTGCCTTGAAATGTCATGCTCAGCTTCGTCTAGATGCTTTATTTCGTGATAATGAGACATTGAGCATGAGCGGAAGGAAGCATTTGTTTTAAGATTTGACGCTTAGTTTCATCTTGGTGTAGGAGCATCCAGAGGTGTAAGGGACAATCTTGCGTCGCCCAAAATTGATGTCTTTTGTTTTCACTTCTATTCAAGATTTGTGTTTTCAGACACCAATTTGCTTGAATAAAGGTCCAGAACCTTCGAAGTTTCCAACGTGCGAATGATACAAACTCACTATTTTTAGCGAGTCTTGCCGGAGAAGCGATTGACCCCTGAATTTTCCCCAGAGCTTCAGAATAGTCAAATAAGCATTCCTAGTCGATCTCAACTCAAGATTCCGTCTAGATTTCAAGATATTGAAGTTTTGAGTTTGTGAGGGTCCATCCCCTGATTGTATGCATTTCATGATAAGAGATCATTCGGGGGCATGATTGGAAACAATTGCCTTGAAATGTCACGCTCAGCGTCATCTAGATGGTTTATTTCGTGATAATGAAACATTGAGCATGAGCGGAAGCATATGTTTTAAGATTCGACGCTTAGTTTCATCTTGGGACAGGAGCATCCAGAGGTGTAAGGGGCAATCTTGCGTCACCCAAAATTGATGTCTTTTGTTTTCACTTTTTTTCAAGATTTGTGTTTTCGGACACCCATTTGCTTGAATAAAGGTCCAGAACCTTTGAAGTTTCCAACGGGTGAAGGATACAAACTCGCTATTTTTAGCAAGTCTTGCCGGAGAAGCGGTTGACCCCCAAATTTTCCCCAGAGCTTCGGAATAGTAAAATAAGCATTCCTAATTGATCTCAACTAAAGATTGCATCTGGATTTCAAGATATTGAAGTTTCAAGTTTGTGAGGGTTCATCCCTTGATTGTGTGTATTCCGTGATAATGGATCATTCGAGGGCATGATTGGAAACAATTGCCTTGAAATTTCACGCTCAGCTTCGTCTAGATGCTTTATTTCGTGATAATGAAACATTGAGCATGAGCAGAAGCATTTGTTTTAAGATTGGACGCTTAGTTTCATCTTGGTGCAGGAGTATCTAGAGGTGTAAGGGTCAATCTTGCGTCGCCCAAAATTGATGTCTTTTGTTTTCACTTCTTTTCAAGATTTGTGTTTTCGCACACCCATTTGCTTGAATAATAGTCCAGAACCTTCGAAGTTGCCAACGGGCGAAGGATACAAACTCGCTATTTTTAGCGAGTCTTGCCAGAGAAGGGGTTGACCCCCAAATTTTCTACAGAGCTTCAGAAAAGTAAAATAAGCATTCCTGGTTGATCTCAACTCAAGATTGCGTCTGGATTTCAAGATATTCAAGTTTTGAGTTTGTGAGGGTTCATCCCCTGATTGTATGTATTTCGTGATAATGGATCATTCCGGGGCATGATTGGAAACAATTGCCTTGAAATGTCACACTCAGCTTCATCTAGATGCTTTATTTCGTGATAACGAAACATTGAGCATGATCGGAAGCATTTGTTTTAAGATTCGACGCTTAGTTTCATCTTGGTGTAGGAGCATCAAGAGGTGTAAGCGGCAATCTTGCGTCGCCCAAAATTGATGTTTTTTGTTTTCACTTCATTTCAAGATTTGTGTTTTCAGACACCCATTTGCTTGAATAACGGTCCAGAACCTTCGAAGTTGCCAAAGGGTGAAGGATAAAAACTCGCTATTTTTAGCGAGTCTTGTCGGAGAAGCGGTTGCCCCCCAAATTTTCCCAAAACTTCGGAATAGTAAAATAGGCATTCCTTGTCGATCTCAAATCAAGATTGCATCTGGATTTCAAGATATTGAATTTTTGAGTTTGTGAGGGTTCATCCTGTGATTGTATGTATTTCGTGATAATGGATCATTCGAGGGCATGATTTGAAACAATTGTCTTGAAATGTCACGCTCAGCTTCGTCTAGATGCTTTATTTCGTGATAACGAAACATTGAGCATGAGCGGAAGGAAGCATTTGTTTTAAGATTTGACGCTTAGTTTCGTCCTGGTGCAGGAGCATCCAGAGGTGTAAGGGAGAATCTTGCGTCGCCCAACATTGATGTCTTTTGTTTTAACTTCTATTCGAGATTTGTGTTTTCAGACACCCATTTGCTTGAATAACTGTCCAGAACCTTTGAAGTTTCCAACGTGCAAAGGATACAAACTCGCTATTTTTAGCAAGTCCTACTGGAGAAGCGATTGACCCCTGAATTTTCCTCAGAGCTTCAGAATAGTAAAATAAGCATTCCTAGTCGATCTCAACTCAAGATTGCGTCTAGATTTCAAGATATTGAAGTTTTGAGTTTGTGAGGGTTCATCCCCTGATTGTATGTATTTCATGATAAGAGATCATTCGGGGGCATGATTGGAAACAACTGCCTTGAAATGTCACGCTCAGCTTCATCTAGATGGTTTATTTCGTGATAACAACTCTCTGGAAATGAGCGGAAGCATTTGTTTTAAGATTTGAGGCTTAGTTTCATCTTGGTGAAGGAGCATCCAGAGGTGTAACGGGAAATCTTGCGTCGCCCAAAATTGATGTCTTTTGTTTTCACTTCTTTCCAAGATTTCTGTTTTCAGACACCCAGTTGCTTGAATAACGGTCCAGAACCTTCGAAGTTTCCAACGGGCGAAGGATACAAACTCGCTATTTTTAGCAAGTCTTGCCGGAGAAGCGGTTGACTCCTCAATTTTCCCCAGAGCTTCAGAATAGTAAAATAAGCATTCCTGGTCGATCTCAACTCAAGATTGCGTCTGGATTGCAAGATATTGAAGTTTCGAGTTTGTGAGGGTTCATCCCCTGATTGTATGTATTTCGTGATAATGGATCATTTGGGGGCATGATTGGAAACAACTGCCTTGAAATGTCATGCTCAGCTTCATCTAGATGCTTTATTTCGTGATAACGACTCTCTGGAAATGAGCGGAAGCATTTGTTTTAAGATTTGAGGCTTAGTTTCATCTTGGTGCCGGAGCATCCAGAGGTGTAAGGGGCAATCTTGCGTCGCCCAAAATTGATGTCTTTTGTTTTCACTTCTTTTCAAGATCTATGTTTTCAGACACCCATTTGCTTGAATAACGGTCCAAAACCTTCCAAGTTTCAACCGAGTGAAGGATACAAACTTGCTATTTTTAGCGAGTCTTGCCAGAGAAGCGATTGACCCCCAAATTTTCCCCAGAGCTTCTAAATAGTAAAATAAGCATTCCTGGTCGATCTCAACTCAAGAGTGCTTCTGGATTTCAAGATATTGAAGTTTCAAGTTTGTGAGGGTTCATCCCCTGATTGTATGTATTTCGTGATAATGGATCATTCGGGGGCATGATTGGAAACAATTGCCTTGAAATGTCATGCTCAGCTTCTTCTAGATGCTTTATTTTGTGATAACGACTCTCTGGATATGAGCGGAAGCATTTGTTTTAAGATTTGAGGCTTAGTTTCATCTTGGTGCAGGAGCATCAAGAGGTGTAAGGGGCAATCTTGCGTCGCCCAAAATTGATGTCTTTTGTTTTCACTTCTTTCCCGGATTTGTGTTTTCGAAAACCCATTTGCTTGAATAACGGTCCAGACCCTTTGAAGTTTCCAACGGGTGAAGTATACAAACTCGCTATTTTTAGCGAGTCTTGCTGGAGAAGTGGTTGACCCCCCAATTTTCCCTAGAGCTTTGGAATAGTAAAATAAGCATTCCTGGTCGATCTCAACTCAAAATTGCGTCTGGATTACAAGATATTGATGTTTCAAGTTTGTGAGGGTTCATCCCCTGATTGTATGTATTTCGTGATAATGGATCATTCGGGGGCATGATTGGAAACAATTGCCTTGAAATGTCACGCTCAGCTTCGTCTAGATGCGTTATTTCGTGATAACGACTCTCTGGAAATGAGCGGAAGCATTAGTCTTAAGATTTGAGGCATAGTTTCATCTTGGTGTAGGAGCATCCAGGGTGTAAGGGACAATCTTGCGTCGCCCAAAATTGATGTCTTTTGTTTTCGCTTCTTTCCAAGATTTGTGTTTTCGGACACCCATTTGCCTGAATAACGGTCCAGAACATTCAAAGTTTCCAACGAGCGAAGGATACAAACTCGCTATTTTTAGCGAGTCTTACCGGAGAAGCGGTTGACCCCCAAATTTTCCCCAGAGCTTCGAAATAGTAAAATAAGCATTCCTGGTCGATCTCAACACAAGATTGCGTCTGGATTGCAACATATTGAAGTTTCAAGTTTGTGACGGTTCATCCCCTTATTGTATGTATATCGTGATAATGGATCATTCGGGGGCTTGATTGGAAACAATTGCCTTGAAATGTCACGCTCAGCTTCGTCTGGATGCTTTATTTCGTGATAACGACTCTCTGGAAATGAGCGGAAGCATTTGTTTTAAGATTTGAGGCTTAGTTTCATCTTGGTGCAGGAGGATCCAGAGGCGTAAGGGGCAATCTTGCGTCACCCAAAATTAATGTCTTTTGTTTTCACTTCTTTCTGAGATTTCTATTTTCGGACACCTATTTGCTTGAATAACGGTCCAGAACCTTCGAAGTTTCCAACAGGCGAAGGATACAAACTCGCTATTTTTAGCGAGTCTTGCCGGAGAAGTGGTTGACCCCCCAATCTTCCCCAGAGCTTCGGAATACTAAAATAAGCATTCCTAGTCGATCCCATCTCAAGATTGCGTCTGGATTGCAAGATATTGAAGTTTCAAGTTTGTGAGGGTTCATCCCATAATTTTATGTATTTCGTGATAATGGATCATTCGGGGGCATGATTGGAAACAATTGCCTTGAAATGTCACGCTCAGCTTCGTCTAGATGCTTTATTTTGTGATAACGACTCTCTGGAAATGAGCGGAAGCATTTGTTTTAAGATTTGAAGCTTAGTTTCATCTTGGTGCAGGAGCATCCAGAGGTGTAAGGGGCAATCTTACGTCGCCCAAAATTGATGTCTTTTGTTTTCACTTCTTTCCAAGATTGGTGTTTTCGGACACCCATTTGCTTGAATAACAGTCCAGAACTTTGGAAGTTTCCAACGGGCGAAGGATACAAACTCGCTATTTTTAGCGAGTCTTGCCGGAGAAGCAGTTGACCCCCCAATCTTCCCCTGAGCTTCAGAATAGTAAAATAAGTATTCCTGGTCGATCCCAACTCAAGATTGCGTCTAGATTGCAAGATATTGAAGTTTCAAGTTTGTGAGGGTCATCCCCTGATTGTATGTATTTCGTGATAATGGATCATTCGGGGGCATGATTGGAAACAATTGCCTTGAAATGTCACGCTCAGCTTCGTCTAGATGCTTTATTTCGTGATAACGACTCTCTGGAAATGAGCGGAAGCATTTGTTTTAAGATTTGAGGCTTAGTTTCATCTTGGTGCAGGAGCATCCAGAGGTGTAAGCGGCAATCTTGGGTCGCCCAAAATTGATGTCTTTTGTTTTCACTTCTTTCCAAGATTTGTGTTTTCGGACACCCATTTGCTTGAATAACGGTCCAGAACCTTTGAAGTTTCCAAGGGACGAAGGATACAAACTCACTATTTTTTGCGAGTCTTGCCAGAGAAGCGGTTGACCCCCCAATTTTCCCCAGAGCTTCAGAATAGTAAAATAAGCATTCTTGGTCGATCCCAACTCAACATTGCATCTGGATTGCAAGATATTGAAGTTTCAAGTTTGTGAGGGTTCATCCCCTGATTGTATGTATTTCGTGATAATGGATCATTTGGCGGCATGATTGGAAACAATTATCTTGAAATTTCATGCTCAGCTTCGTCTAGATACTTTATTTCGTGACAACAACTCTCTAGAAATGAGCAGAAGCATTTGTTTTAAGATTTGAGGCTTAGTTTCATCTTGGTGCAGGAGCATCCAGAGTTGTAAGGGGCAATCTTGCGTCGCCCAAAATTGATGTCTTTTGTTTTCACTTCTTTCCAAGATTTGTGTTTTCGGACACCCATTTGCTTGAATAACGGTCCAGAACCTTCGAAGTTTAGAATAGGCGAAGGATACAAACTCGCTATTTTTAGCGAGTCTTGCTGGAGAAGCGCTTGACCCACCAATTTTCCCCAGAGCTTCAGAATAGTAAAATAAGCATTCCTGGTCGATCTCAACTCAAGATTGCGTCTGGATTGCAAGATATTGAACTTTCGAGTTTGTGAGGATTCATCCCCTAATTGTATGTATTTCATGATAATGGATCATTCGGGGGCATGATTGGAAACAACTGCCTTGAAATATCACGCTCAGCTTCGTCTAGATGCTTTATTTCATGATAATGACTCTCTGGAAATGAGCGGAAGCATTTGTTTTAAGATTTGAGGCTTAGTTTCATCTTGGTGCAGGAGCATCCAGAGGTGTAATGGGCAATCTTGCGTCCTCCAAAATTAATGTCTTTTGTTTTCACTTCTTTCCAAGATTTGTGTTTTCAGACACCCATTTGCTTGAATAACGGTCCAGAACCTTCGATGTTTCCAACGGGCGAAGGATACAAACTCGCTATTTTTAGCGAGTCTTGCCAAAGAAGCGGTTGACCCCCCAGTTTTCCCCAGAGCTTCAGAATAGTAAAATAAGCATTCCTGGTCGATCCCAACTCAAGATTGCGTCTGGATTGCAAGATATTGATGTTTCGAGTTTGTGAGGGTTCATCCCCTAATTGTATGTATTTGGTGATAATGGATCATTCAGGGGCATGATTGGAAACAACTGCCTTGAAATGTCACGCTCAGCTTTGTCTAGATGCTTTATTTCGTGTTAACGACTCTCTGGAAATGAGCGGAAGCATTTGTTTTAAGATTTGAGGCTTAGTTTCATCTTGGTGCAGGAGCATCCAGAGGTCTAAGGGGCAATCTTGCGTCGCCCAGAATTGATGTCTTTTGTTTTCACTTCTTTCCAAGAGTTGTGTTTTCGGACACCCATTTGCTTGAATAACCATCCAGAACCTTCGAAGTTTCCAAGGGGTGAAGGATACAAACTCAATTTTTTCTCGAGTCTTGCCAGAGAAGCGGTTGACCCCCAAATTTTACCTAGAGCTTAAGAATACTAAAATAAGCATTCCTGGTCGATCTCAACTGAAGATTGCGTCTGGATTGCAAGATATTGAAGTTTTAGGTTTGTCAGGGTTCATCCTCTGATTGTATGTATTTCGTGATAATGGATCATTCGGGGGCATGATTGGAAACAATTGCCTTGAAATGTCACGCTCAACTTTGTCTAAATGCTTTATTTCGAGATAACGTCTCTCTGGAAATAAGCGGAAGCATTTGCTTTAAGATTTGAGGCTTAGTTTCATCTTGGTACAGAAGCATCCAGAGGTGTAAGGGGCAACCTTGCGTAGCCCAAAATTGATGTCTATTTTTTTCACTTCTTTCCAAGATTTGTATTTTCAACACCCATTTGTTTGAATAACGGTCCAGAACCTTCGAAGTTTCCAACGGGCGAAGGATACAAACTAGCTATTTTTAGCAAGTCTTGCCGGAGAAGCGGTTGACCCCCCAATTTTCCCCAGAGCTTTGGAATAGTAAAATAAGCATTCTTGGTCAATCTCAACTCAAGATAACGTCTGGATTGCAAGATATTGAAGTTTCGAGTTTGTGAAGGTTCATCCCCTGATTGTGTGTATTTCGTGATAATGGATCATTCGGGGGCATGATTGGAAACAACTGCCTCCAAATGTCACGCTCAGCTTCGTCTAGATGCTTTATTTCGTGATAACGACTCTCTGGAAATGAGCAGAAGCATTTGTTTTAAGATTTGAGGCTTAGTTTCATCTTGGTGCAGGAGCATCCAGAGGTCTAAGGGGCAATCTTGCGTCGCCCAAAATTGATGTCCTTTGTTTTCACTTCTTCCCAAGATTTGTGTTTTAGGACACCCATTTGCTTGAGTAACAGTCCAGAAACTTTGAAGTTTACAACAGGCGAAGGATAGAAACTCGCTATTTTTAGCGAGTCTTGCCGGAGAAGTGGTTGACCCCCCAACTTTCCCCAGAGCTTCAGAATAGTAAAATAAACATTCCTAGTCGATCTCAACTCAAGATTGCGTCTGGATTGCAAGATATTGAAGTTTCAAGTTTGTGAGGGTTCATCCCCTGATTGTATGTATTTCGTGATAATGGATCATTCGGGGGCATGATTGGAAACAATTGGCTTGAAATGTCACACTCAGCTTCGTCTAGATGCTTTATTTCGTGATAACGACTCTCTAGAAATGAGCGGAAGCATTTGTTTTAAGATTTGAGGCTTAGTTTCATCTTGGTGCAGGAGCATCCAGAGGTGTAAGGGGCAATCTTGCGTCACCCAAAATTGAAGTCTTTTGTTTTCACTTCTTTCCAAGATTTGTGTTTTCGGACACCCATTTGCTTGAATAACGGTCCAGAACCTTCGAAGTTTCTGACGGACGAAGTATACAAACTCGCTATTTTTAGCGAGTCTTGCCGGAGAAGCATTTGACCCCCCAATTTTCACCAGAGCTTCAAAATAGTAAAATAAGCATTCCTATTCGATCTCAACTCAAGATAGCGTCTGGATTGCAAGATATTGAAGTTTCAAGTTTTTGACGGTTCATCCCCTGATTGTATGTATTTCATGATAATGGATCATTCGGGGGCATGATTGGAAACAACTGCCTTGAAATGTCACGCTCAGCTTTGTCTAGATGCTTTATTTCGTGATAATGACTCTCTGGAAATGAGCGGAAGCATTTGTTTTAAGATTTGAGGCTTAGTTTCATCTTGGTGCAGGAGCATCCAGAGGTGTAAGGGTCAATCTTGCGTCATCCAAAATTAATATCTTTTGTTTTCACTTCTTTCCAAGATTTGTGTTTTCGGACACCCATTTGCTTGAATAACGGTCCAGAAACTTTGAAGTTTACAACAGGCGAAGGATAGAAACTCGCTATTTTTAGCGAGTCTTGCCGGAGAAGTGGTTGACCCCCCAATTTTCCCGAGAGCTTCGGAATACTAAAAAAGGCATTCCTAGTCGATCTAAACTGAAGATTGCATCTAGATTGCAAGATATTGAGGTTTCGAGTTTGTGAGGGTTCATCCCCTGACTGTATGTATTTCGTGATAATGGATCATTCGGGGGCATGATTGGAAATAGCAGCCTTGAAATGTCAAGATCAGCTTCGTCTAGATGCTTTATTTCTTGATAACAACTCTCTGGAAATGAGCGGAAGCATTTGCTTTAAGATTTGAGGCTTAGTTTCATCTTGGTGCAGGAGCATCCAGAGGTGTAAGGGGCAATCTTGCGTCGCCCAAAATTGATGTCTTTTGTTTTCACTTCTTTCCAAGATTTGTGTTTTCGGACACCCATTTGCTTGAATAACGGTCCAGAACATTCGAAGTTTCCAACGGGCGAAGGATACAAACTTGCTATTTTTAGCGAGTCTTGCCGGAGAAGGGGTTGACCACCCAATATTCCCTAGAGCTTCGGAATAGTAAAATAAGCATTCCTGGTCGATCTCAACTCAAGATTGCGTATAGATTGCAAGATATTGAAGTTTCAAGTTTGTGAGGGTTCATTCCCCGATTGTATGTATTTCGTGATAATGGATCATTCGGGACCATGATTGGAAACCATTGCCTTGAAATGTCACGCTCAACTTCGTCTAGATGCTTTATTTTGTGATAATGACTCTCTGGAAATGAGCGGAAGCATTTGTTTTAAGATTTGAGGCTTAGTTTCATCTTGGTGCAAGAGCATCCAGAGGTGTAAGGTGCAATCTTGCGTCGCCCAAAATTGATGTCTTTTGTTTTCACTTCTTTCCAAGATTTGTGTTTTCAGACACCCATTTGCTTGAATAACGGTCCAGAACCTTCGAAGTTTCCAACGGGTGAAGGATACAAACTCGCTATTTTTAGTGAGTCTTGCCGGAGAAGCGGTTGACCCCCCAATCTTCCCCAATGCTTCGGAACAGTAAAATAAGCATTCCTGGTCGATCCCAACTCAAGATTGTGTCTGGATTGCAAGATATTGAAGTTTCGAGTTTTTGAGGGTTCATCCCCTCATTGTATGTATTTCGTGATAATGGATCATTCGGGGGCATGATTGGAAACAATTGCATTGAAATGTCACGCTCAGCTTCGTCTAGATGCTTTATTTCGTGATAACGACTCTCTGGAAATGAGCGGAAGCATTTGTTTTAAGATTTGAGGCTTAGTTTCATCTTGGTGCAGGAGCATCCAGAGGTGTAAGGGGCAATCTTGCGTCGCCCAAAATTCATGTCTTTTGTTTTAACTTCTTTCCAAGATTTGTGTTTTCAGACACCCATTTGCTTGAATAACGGTCCAGAACCTTCGAAGTTTCCAACGAGCGAAGGATACAAACTCGTTATTTTTAGCGAGTCTTGCTGGAGAAGCGGTTGACCCCCCAATTTTCCCCAGAGCTTCGGAATAGTAAAATAAGCATTCCTGGTCAATCTCAACTTAAGATTGCGTCTGGATTGCAAGATATTGAAGTTTCGAGTTTGTGAGGGTTCATCCCCTAATTGTATGTATTTCGTGATAATGGATCATTCGAGGGCATGATTGGAAACAACTGCCTTGAAATTTCTCGCTCAGCTTCGTATAGATGCTTTATTTCATGATAACGACTCTCTGGAAATGAGCGGAAGCATTTGTTTTAAGATTTGAGGCTTAGTTTCATCTTGGAGCAGGAGCATCCAGAGGTGTAAGGGGCAATCTTGCGTCGCACAAAATTGAAGTCTTTTATTTTCACTTCTTTCCAAGATTTGTGTTTTCGGACACCCATTTGCTTGAATAACAGTCCAGAACCTTCAAATTTTCCAACGGGCGAAGGATACAAACTCGCTTTTTTTAGCGAGTCTTACCGGAGAAGCGGTTGACCCCCCAATTTTCCCCAGAGCTTCAAAATAGTAAAATAAGCATTCCTGGTTGATCTCAACTCAAGATTGCATTTAGATTGCAAGATATTGAAGTTTCAAGTTTTTGAGGGTTCATCCCCTGATTGTATGTATTTCATTATAATGGATCATTTGGGGGCATGATTGGAAACAACTGCCTTGAAATGCAATGCTCAGCTTCGTCTAGATATTTTATTTCATGATAACAACTCTCTGGAAATGAGCGGAAGCATTTGTTTTAAGATTTGAGGTTTAGTTTCATCTTGGTGCAGGAGCATCCAGAGGTGTAAGGGTCAATCTTGCGTCGCCCAAAATTGATGTCTTTTGTTTTCACTTCTTTCCAAGATTTGTGTTTTCGGACACCTATTTGCTTGAATAATGGTCCAGAACCTTTGAAGTTTCCAACAGGCGAAGGATACAAACTCGCTATTTTTAGCGAGTCTTGCCGGAGAAGCGCTTGACCCCCCAATTTTCCCCAGAGCTTCGAAATAGTAAAATAAGCATTCCTAGTCGATCTCAACTCAATATTGCGTCTGGATTGCAAGATATTGAAGTTTTCGAGTTTGTGAGGGTTCATCCCCTGATTGTATGTATGTCGTGATAATGGATCATTCGGGGGCATGATTGGAAACAATTGCCTTGAAATGTCACGCTCAGCTTCGTCTAGATGCTTTATTTCGTGATAACGACTCTCTCGAAATGAGCGGAAGTATTTGTTTTAAGATTTGAGGCTTAGTTTCAGCTTGGTGCAGGAGCATTCAGAGGTGTAAGAGGCAATCTTGCGTCACCCAAAATTGATGTCTTTTGTTTTCACTTCTTTCCAAGATTTGTGTTTTCGGACACCCATTTGCTTGAATAACGGTACAGAAGCTTTAAAGTTTTGAACGGGGGAAGGATACAAACTTGCTATTTTTAACGAGTCTTGCCGGAGAAGCGGTTGACCCCCCAATTTTCCCCAGAGCTTCGGAATAGTAAAATAAGCATTCCTGGTTGATCTCAACTCAAGGTTGTGTCTGGATTGCAAGATATTGAAATTTCAAGTTTGTGAGGGTTCATCCCCTGATTGTATGTATTTCATGATAATGGATCATTCGGGGGCATGATTGGAAACAATTGCCTTGAAATGTCAGGCTCAGCTTCGTCTAGATGCTTTATTTCATGATAACGACTCTCTGGAAATGAACGGAAGCATTTGTTTTAAGATTTAAGGGTTAGTTTCAACTTGGTGCAAGAGCATCCAGAGGTGTAAGGGGCAATCTTGCGTCGCCCAAAATTCATGTCTTTTGTCTTCACTTCTTTCCAAGATTTGTGTTTTCGAACACCCATTTGCTTCAATAACGGTCCAGAACCTTCAAAGTTTCCAACGGGGGAAGGATACAAACTCGCTATTTTTAGCGAGTCTTGCCGGAGAAGCGGCTGACCCCCCAATTTTCTCCAGAGCTTCGGAATAGTAAAATAAGCATTCCTGGTCGATCCCAACTCAAGATTGCGTCTGGATTCCAAGATATTGAAGTTTCAAGTTTGTGAGGGTTCATCCCCTGATTGTATGTATTTCGTGATAATGGATCATTCAGGGGCATGAATGGAAACAATTGCCTGGAAATGTCACGCTCAGCTTCGTCTAGATGCTTTATTTCATGATAACTACTCTTTGGAAATGAGCGGAAGCATTTGTTTTAAGATTTGAGGCTTAGTTTCATCTTGGTGCAGGAGCATCCAGAGGTGTAAGGGGAAATCTTGCATCGCCCAAAATTGATGTCTTTTGTTTTCACTTCTTTCCAAGATTTGTGTTTTCAGACACACATTTGCTTGAATAACTGTCCAGAACCTTCGAAGTTTCCAACGGGCGAAGGATACAAACTCGCTATTTTTAGCGAGTCTTGCCAGAGAAGCTGTTGACCCCCAAATTTTACCCAGAGCTCCAGAATAGTAAAATAAGCATTCCTGGTCGATCTGAACTCAAGATTGCATCTGGATTGCAAGATATTGAAGTTTCAAGTTTGTGAGGGTTCATCCGGTGATTGCATGTATTTCATGATAATGGATCATTCGGGGGCATGATTGGAAACAACTGCCTTGAAATGTCAGGCTCAGCTTTTGTCTAGATGCTTTATTTCGTGATAACGACTCTCTGGAAATGAGCGGAAGCATTTGTTTTAAGATTTGAGGCTTAGTTTCATCTTGGTGCAGGAGCATCTAGAGGTGTAAGGGGCAATCTTGCGTCATCCAAAATTAATGTCTTTTATTTTCACTTCTTTCCAAGATTTGTGTTTTCGGACACCCATTTGCTTGAATAACAGTCCAGAACCTTCGAAGCTTCCAACGGGCAAAGGATACAAACTCGCTATTTTTAGCGAGTCTTGCCGGAGAAGGGTTGACCCCGCAATTTTCCCCAGAGCTTCGGAATAGGAAAATAAGTATTCTTGTTTGATCTCAACTCAAGATTGTGTCTGGATTGCAAGATATTGAAGTTTTGAATTTGTGAGGGTTTATCCCCTGATTGTATGTATTTCGTGATAATGGATCATTCGGGGGCATGATTGGAAGCAACTGCCTTGAAATGTCACGCTCAGCTTCGTCTAGATGCTTTATTTCATGATAACGACTCTCTAGAAATGAGCGGAAGCATTTGTTTTAAGATTTGAGGCTTAGTTTCATCTTGGTGCAGGAGCATCCAAAGGTGTAAGGGGCAATCTTGCGTCGCCCAAAATTGATGTCTTTTGTTTTCACTTCTTTCCAAGATTTGTGCTTTTGGAGACCCATTTGCTTGAATAATGGTCCAGAACCTTCGAAGTTTCCAACGGGCGAAGGATACAAACTCGCTATTTTTAGCGAGTCTTGCCGGAGAAGCGGTTGACCCCCCAATTTTCCCCAGAGCTTCAGAATAGTAAAATAAGCATTTCTGGTCGATCTCAACTCAAGATTGCGTCTGGATTGCAAGATATTGAAGTTTCAAGTTTCTGAGGGTTCATCCCCTGATTGTATGTATTTCATGATAATGGATCATTCGGGGGCATGATTGGAAACAATTGCCTTGAAATGTCACGCTTAGCTTCATCTAGATGCTTTATTTCGTCATAATGACTCTCTGGAAATGAGCGGAAGCATTTGTTTTAAGATTTGAGGCTTAGTTTCATCTTGGTACAGGAGCATCCAAAGGTGTAAGGGGCAATCTTGCGTCGCCCAAACTTGATGTCTTTTGTTTTCACTTCTTTCCAAGATTTGTGTTTTCGGACACCCATTTGCTTGAATAACGGTCCAGAACCTTCAAAGTTTCCAACGGGCGAAGGATACAAACTCGCTATTTTTAGCGAGTCTTGCCGAAGAAGCGGTTGACCCCCCAATTTTCCTCAGAGCTTCGGAATAGTAAAATAAGCATTCCTGGTCAATCTCAACTCAAGATTGCGTCTTGATTGCAAGATATTGAAGTTTCAAGTTTGTGAGGGTACATCCCTTGGTTGTATGTATTTCGTGATAATGGATCATTCGGGGGCATGATTGGAAACAATCGCCTTGAAATGTCACGCTCAACTTCGTCTAGATGCTTTATTTCGTGATAACAACTCTCTGGAAATGAGCGGAAGCATTTGTTTTAAGATTTGAGGCTTAGTTTCATCTTGGTGTACGAGCATCCAAAGGTGTAAGGGGCAATCTTGAGTCGCCCAAAATTCATGTCTTTTGTTTTCACTTCTTTCCAAGATTTGTGTTTTCGGACACCCATTTGCTTGAATAACGGTCCAGAACCTTCGAAGTTTCCAATGGGAGAAGGATACAAACTCGCTATTTTTAGCGAGTCTTGCTGGAGAAGCGGTTGACCCCCGAATTTTCCCCAAAGCTTCGGAATAGTAAAATAAGCATTCCTGGTCGATCTCAACTCAAGATTGCGTCTGGATTGCAAGATATTGAAGTTTCGAGTTTGTGAGGGTTCATCCCCTAATTGTATGTATTTCATGATAATGGATCATTCAGGGGCATGATTGGAAACAACTGCCTTGAAATGTCACGCTCAGCTTCGTCTAGATGCTTTATTTCGTGATAACGACTCACTGGAAATGAGCAGAAGCATTTGTTTTATGATTTGAGGCTTAGTTTCATCTTGGTGCAGGAGCATCCAGAGGTGTAAGGGGCAATCTTGCGTCGCCCAAAAATGATGTCTTTTGTTTTCACTTCCTTCCAAGATTTGTGTTTTCGAACACCCATTTGCTTGAATAACGGTACAGAACCTTCAATGTTTCCAACGGGCGAAGGATACAAACTCGCTATTTTTAGCGAGTCTTACCGGTGAAGCGGTTGACCCCCCAATTTTCCCCAGAGCTTCGAATAATGAAATAAGCATTCCTGGTCGATCTCAACTCAAGATTGCGTCTGGATTGCAAGATATTGAAGTTTCAAGTTTGTGAGGGTTCATCCCCTGATTGTATGTTTTTCGTGATAATGGATCATTCGGGGGCATGATTGGAAACAACTGCCTTGAAATGTCACGCTCAGCTTCGTCTAGATGCTTTATTTTGTGATAACGACTCTCTAGAAATGAGCGGAAACATTTATTTTAAGATTTGAGGCTTAGTTTCATCTTGGTGCAGGAGCATCCAGAGGTGTAAGGGGCAATCTTGCGTCGCCAAAAATTGATGTCTTTTGTTTTGACTTCTTTCCAAGATTTGTGTTTTCAAACACCCATTTGCTTGAATAACGGTTCAGAACCTTCGAAGTTTCCAACGGGCGAAGGATACAAACTCGCTATTTTTAGCGAGTCTTGCCAGAGAAGCGGTTGACCCCCCAATTTTCCCCAGAGCTTCGGAATAGTAAAATAAGCATTCTTGGTCGATCTCAACTCAAGATTGCATATGCATTGCAAGATATTGAAGTTTCAGGTTTGTGAGGGTTCATCCCCTGATTGTATGTATTTCGTGATAATAGATCATTCGGGGGCATGATTGGAAACAACTGCCTTGAAATGTCATGCTCAGCTTCGTCTACATGCTTTATTTCGTGATAACGACTCTCTGGAAATGAGCGGAAGCATTAGTTTTAAGATTTGAGGGTTAGTTTCATCTTGGTGCAGGAGCATCCAGAGGTGTAAGGGGCAATCTTGCGTCGCCAAAAATTGATGTCTTTTTAGCGAGTCTTTCCGGAGAAGCGGTTGACCCCCCAATTTTCCCCAGATCTTTGGAATAGTAAAATAAGCATTCCTGGATTGCATCTGGATTGCAAGATATTGATGTTTCAAGTTTGTGAGGGTTCGTCCCTTGATTGTATGTATTTCGTGACAATGGATCATTCAGGGGCATGATTTGAAACAACTGCCTTGAAATGTCACGCTCAGCTTCGTCTAGATGCTTTATTTCGTGATAACGACTCTCTAGAAATGAGCGAAAGCATTTGTTTTAAGATTTGAGGCTTAGTTTCATCTTGGTGCAGGAGCATCCAAAGGTGTAAGTGGCAATCTTGCGTCACCCAAAATTGATGTCTTTTGTTTTCACTTCTTTCCAAGATTTGTGTTTTCGGACATACATTTGCTTGAATAACTATCCAAAACCTTCAAAGTTTCCAATGGGCGAAGGATACAAACTCGCTATTTTTAGCGAGTCTTGCTAGAGAAGTGGTTGACCCCCCAATTTTACCCAGAGCTTCAGAATAGTAAAATAAGTATTCCTGGTCGATCCCAACTCAAGATTGCGTCTGGATTGCAAGATATTGAAGTTTCGAGTTTGTGAGGGTTCATCCCCTGATTGTATGTATTTTGTGATAATGGATCATTCGGGGGCATAATTGAAAACATCTACCTTGAAATGTCACGCTCAGCTTCCTCTAGATGCTTTATTTCGTGATAACAACTCTCTAGAAATGAGCGGAAGCATTTGTTTTAAGATTTGAGGCTTAGTTTCATCTTGGTGTAGGAGCATCCAGAGGTGTAAGGGGGTATCTTGCGTCGCCCAAAATTGATGTCTTTTGTTTTCACTTCTGTCCAAGATTTGTGTTTTCGGACACCCATTTGCTTGAATAACGGTCCAGAACCTTCGAAGTTTCCAACTGGCGAAGGATACAAACTCGCTATTTTTAGCGAGTCTTTCCGGAGAAGGGGTTGACCCCCCAATCTTCACCAGAGCTTCGGAATAGTAAAATAAGCATTCCTGGTCGATCTCAACTCAAGATTGCGTCTGGATTGCAAGATATTGAAGTTTCGAGTTTGTGAGGGTTCATCCCCTGATTGTATGTATTTCGTGATAATGGATCATTCGGGGGCATGATTGGAAACCATTGCCTTAAAATGTCACGCTCAGCTTCGTCTAGATGCTTTATTTCGTGATAACGACTATCTGGAAATGAGCGGAAGCATTTGTTTTAAGATTTGAGGCTTAGTTTCATCTTGGTGCAGGAGCATCCAGAGGTGTAAGGGGCAATCTTGCGTCACCCAAAATTGATGTCTTCTGTTTTCAATTCTTTCCAAGATTTTTGTTTTCAGACACCCATTTGCTTGAATAATGGTCCAGAACCTTCAAACATTCCAACGGGCGAAGGATACAAACTCGCTATTTTTAGCGAGTCTTGCCGGAGAAGCGGTTGACCCCCCAATCTTCCCCCAAGCTTTGGAATAGTAAAATAAGCATTCCTGGTCGATCCCAACTCAAGATTGCGTCTGGATTACAAGATATTGAAGTTTCGAGTTTGTGAGGGTTCATCCCCTTATTGTATGTATTTCGTGATAATGGATCATTCGAGGGCATGATTTGAAACAATTGCCTTGAAATGTCATGCTCAGCTTCATCTAGATGCTTTATTTCGTGATAACGACTCTCTGGAAATGAGCGGATGCATTTGTTTTAAGATTTGAGGCTTAGTTTCATCTTGGTGCAGGAGCATCCAGAGGTGTAAGGGGCAATCTTGCGTCACCCAAAATTGATGTCCTTTTTTTTCACTTCTTTCCAAGATTTGTGTTTTCAGACATCCATTTGCTTGAATAACGGTCCAGAATCTTCGAAGTTTCCAACGGGTGAAGGATACAAACTCACTATTTTTAGCGAGTCTTGTAGGAGAAGCGGTTGACCCCCAATCTTCCCTAAAGCTTCGGAATAGTAAAATACGCATTCCTGGTCGATCCCAACTCAAGATTGCGTATGGATTGCAAGATATTGAAGTTTCAAGTTTGTGAGGGCTCATCCCCTGATTGTATGTATTTCGTGATAATGAATCATTCAGGGGCATAATTGGAAACAATTGCCTTGAAATGTCACGCTCAGCTTCGTCTAGATGCTTTATTTCATGATAACGACTCTCTGGAAATGAGTGGAAGCATTTGTTTTAATATTTGAGGCTTAGTTTCATCTTGGTGCAGGAGCATCCAGAGGTGTAAGGGGCAATCTTGCGTCACCCAAAATTGATGTCTTTTGTTTTCACTTCTTTCCAAGATTTCTTTTTTCCAACACCCATTTGCTTAAATAACGGTCTGGAACCTTCGAAGTTTCCAACGGGCGAAGGATACAAACTCGCTATTTTTAGCGAGTCTTGCCGGAGAAGAGATTGACCCCCCAATTTTCCCCAGAGCTTCGAAATAGTAAAATAAGCATTCCTGGTTGATCTCAACTCAAGATCATGTCTGGATTGCAAGATATTGAAGTTTCGAGTTTGTGAGGGTTCATCCCCTGATTGTATGTATTTTGTGATAATGGATCATTCGGGGGCATGATTGGAAACAACTGCCTTGAAATATCACGCTCAGCTTTGTCTAGATGCTTTATTTCATGATAACGACTCTCTGGAAATGAGCGAAAGCATTTGTTTTAAGATTTGAGGCTTAGTTTCATCTTGGTGCAGGAGCATCCAGAGGTGTAAGGGGCAATCTTGCGTCGCCCAAAATTGATGTCTTTTGTTTTCTCTTCTTTCCAAGGTTTGTGTTTTTGGACACTCATTTGCTTGAATAACGGTCCAGAACCTTCGAAGTTTCCAACAGGCGAAGCATACAAACTCGCTATTTTTAGCGAGACTTGCCGGAGAAGCGTTTGAACCCCCAATTTTAACCAGAGCTTCGAAATAGTAAAATAAGCATTCCTGGTCGATCTCAACTCAAGATTGCATCTAGATTGTAAGATATTGAAGTTTCGAGTTTGTGAGGGTTCATCCCCTGATAGTATGTATTTCATGATAATGGATCATTCGGGGGCATGATTGGAAACAACTGCCTTGAAGTGTCATGCTCAGCTTCATCTAGATGCTTTATTTCGTGATAACCACTCTCTAGAAATGAGTGGAAGCATTTGTTTTAAGATTTGAGGCTTAGTTTCATCTTGGTGCAGGAGCATCTAGAGGTGTAAGTGGAAATCTTGCGTCGCCCAATATTGATGTCTTTTGTTTTCACTTCTTTCCAAGATTTGTGTTTTCGGACACCCATTTGCTTGAATAACGGTCTAGAACCTTCGAAGTTTCCAACGGGCGAAGGATACAAACTCGCTATTTTTAGCAAGTCTTGTCGGAGAAGGGGTTGACCCCCCAATCTTCCCCAGAGCTTCGGAATAGTAAAATAAGCATTCCTGGTCGATCTCAACTCAAGATTGCATCTGGATTGCAAGATATTGAAGTTTTGAGTTTGTGAGGGTTCATCCCCTGATTCTATGTATTTCGTGATAATGGATCATTCGGGGGCATGATTGGAAACCATTGCCTCTAAATGTCACGCTCAGCTTCGTCTAGATGCTTTATTTCTTGATAACGACTCTCTGGAAATGAGCGGAAGCATTTGTTTTAAGATTTGAGGCTTAGTTTCATCTTGGTGCAGGAGCATCCAGAGGTGTAAGGGGCAATCTTGCGTCACCTAAAATTGATGTCTTTTATTTTCACTTCTTTCCAAGATTTGTGTTTTTGGACACCCATTTGCTTGAATAACGGTCCAGAACCTTCGAAGTTTTTAAACGGGCGAAGGATACAAACTCGCTATTTTTAGCGAGTCTTGCCGGAGAAGCAGTTGACCCCCCAATTTTCCACAGAGCTTCGGAGTAGTAAAATAAGCATTCCAGGTCGATCTCAACTCAAGATTGCATCTGGATTGCAATATATTGAAGTTTCAAGTTTGTGAGGGTTCATCCACTGATTGTATGTATTTCATGATAATGGTTCATTCCGGGGCATGATTGGAAACAACTACCTTGAAATGTCACGCTCAACTTCGTCTAGATGCTTTATTTCGTGATAACGACTCGCTGGAAATGAGTGGAAGCACTTGTTTTAATATTTGGTGCTTAGTTTCATCTTGGTGCAGGAGCATCCAGAGGTGTAAGGGGCAATCTTGCGACGCCCAAAATTGATGTCTTTCATTTTCACTTCTTTCCAAGATTTGTGTTTTCGGACACCCATTTGCTTGAATAATGAGCTAGAACCTTCGAAGTTTCCAATGAGCAAAGAATACAAACTCGCTATTTTTAGCGAGTCTTTCCGGAGAAGTGGTTGACCCCCTAATTTTCCCCAGAACTTCGGAATAGTAAAATAAGCATTCCTGGTCGATCTCAACTCAAGATTGCGTCTGGATTGCAAGATATTGAAGTTTAAAGTTTGTGAGGGTTCATCACCTAATTGTATGTATTTCGTGATAATGGATCATTCAGGGGCATGATTGGAAACAATTGCCTTGAAATATCACGCTCAGCTTCATCTAGATGCTTTATTTCGTGATAACGACTCTCTGGAAATGAGCGGAAGCATTTGTTTTAAGATTTGAGGCTTACTTTCATCTTGGTGCAGGAGCATCCAGAGGTGTAAGGGGCAATCTTGCGTCGCCCAAAATTGATGTCTTTTATTTTCACTTCTTTCCAAGATTTGTGTTTCCAGACACCCATTTGCTTGAATAACGGTCCAGAACCTTCGAAGTTTCCAACGGGCGAAGGATACAAACTCGCTATTTTTGGCGAGTCTTGCCGGAGAAGCGGTTGACCCCCCAATTTTCCCCAGAGCTTCAGAATAGTAAAATAAGCATTCCTGGTCGATCTCAACTAAAGATTGCGTCTAGATTGCAAGATATTGAAGTTTCAGGTTTGTGAGGGTTCATCCCCTGATTGTATGTATTTCGTGATAATGGATCATTCGGGGGCATGATTGGAAACAATTGCCTTGAAATGTCACACTCAGCTTCGTCTAGATGCTTTATTTCGTGATAACGACTCTCTGGAAATGAGTGGAAGCATTTGCTTTAAGATTTGAGGCTTAGTTTCATCTTGGTGCAGGAGCATCCAGAGGTGTAAGGGGCAATCTTGCATCGCCCAAAATTGATGACTTTTGTTTTCACTTCTTTCCAAGATTTGTGTTTTTGGACACCCATTTGTTTGAATAACGGTCCAGAACCTTCGAAGTTTCCAACGGGTGAACGATACAAACTCGCTATTTTTAGCGAGTCTTGCCGGAGAAGCGGTTGACCCCCCAATTTTCCCCAGAGCTTCGGAATAGTAAAATAAGCATTCCTGGTTGATCTCAACTCAAAATTGCTTCTGGATTGCAAGATATTGAAGTTTCAAGTTTGTGAGGGTTCATCCCCTGATTGTATGTATTTTGTGATAATGGATCATTCATGGGCATTGTTGGAAACAACTGCCTTGAAATGTCACGCTCAGCTTCGTCTAGATGCTTTATTTCATGATAACGACTTTGTGGAAATGAGCGGAAGCATTTGTTTTAAGATTTGAGGCTTAGTTTCATCTTTGTGCAGGAGCATCCAGAGGTCTAAGGGACAATCTTGCGTCACCCAAAATTGATGTCTTTTGTTTTTGTTGATAACTGAGAGGGGGGGGTGAATCAGTTATCCTAATTATTTCCCTTTTTGAACTTTCTTATTAATTAATGCAGGATTGAATTAAACACAAAAACATTACCATGAAATAAGAAACACATGACACAGTATTTTTGACGTGGAAACCCTGTTAAGGGAGAAAACCACGGGGTGATTAACCCAAAAATTATTCTCTGTTAGAAGAATAGGAAATTACAAAATGGCACTTGCCAATTAGGGCTCACTGCCCGAGCACACTGCTCACAAGAGGCCCACTGCCTACAAGAAGACACACTGTCTACAAAGTGATAAAAATCACAGTCTTGAACTGATTGGAAGCATCTGCATATGCTGGAGTTCAGTTCCGGTTAGGCTCAGTACACTGATCTGCTGCACTTCATCTTTCATCTGTTCTTTATTCTGCTATCCTTTCACATACCGGATCTTTCTTGCTACTTCTGCTCTGTTCTGGACTTATTCGCATACATACTATTTCCTTCACCCTCTTCACAACTAAATCCATCCTCTATATATATCCGCACAAGTAATTTCATCATCTTTCTAGTCGGCATCCGGAACAGTCTAGTTTCTTACAAACTTTGTTCTGTCGGCTGAATCCTTGCTCACCAAGCAATGCGGATCAAGCATATACTTATGGATATCATTAATCATGTCGGCCAAACATGATTCATGCCTTCACAACCTTTATCATCAACAGTAACACATCCGGAAAGTAGTATGATACTCTGTCAGTCAGTTCTTCCTCTGTTTTCACTGTCTCTCAGGAATCCGGTACTCAACTATTCATATCTTTTTCTTTGTCCATCACCGGAGGCTAAATCCTTGGAATATACCACTCAAGGTAGTCCTCTTGACTTCCCCAAATCCGCACTGCACCAAGACACTTCCTCTGAGAGATCCAGATCAATCTGTCGGACCTTGCCACATGCTCTGTTCTTGTTCACCGGACCACAACAATCTTTATTCTGACTTCTGGTAGAGACACATCATGACTTGCGGATATGTGGGATGACCTTTGTTGCCATCAATGACAACAACCATGAATCCATATAGTGTCTCTTGCCAACAATCTCCCCCTTTGGCATTGATGGCAACACTTAGTGAAAAATGACTAAGTGTTTTCACTATGCTCCCCCTTTGCTGATGCTCTGTCTTTATATACAATTTCCGGAACTCCCCCTTAGTTGGATTCCTCATTTTTCACTGCTCCTCACTCCCCCTTTGACATCAATGGCAAAGGGTAGGGTCCGCACACCAAAATTTTCAAAAATTTTCTATACATAGCCGCATATTTACATACTCACATATACTGAAGAATGTCTGCAAAGGATGTCTGCAATTGGATCATTTCTGTAGCCCAACTTTGCTTCATTCTATCCAAAATTGAAATGTGACCACTCAACAAAAATGCAAAAGCTTCTGCTCGCTTGAGATCTGTCGGATCTTTTGTTTGGGCGGTGGTCTGAGCATCACTGATGGCCTCATGCATAGTTTCCAACTTAGGGATTATAATCCTTCTAAGTTCTCCCATCCGGTTAGTGATATTCTTCCTTTCCTTCTCAAGATTCTTTATTTCATTCAAGACTGCAATAGTCTGACATTCTTGATTTATTATGGAGGAAGAGAGAGGATCAAAACTTTGAGATAAGCTTTGTAGCTTGTCCTGTTCCTCTTTTATTTTCTTATCAATTGCTGCTGTTGCCTTTGACCAGGATATACAAAATTTGTAAATGTCACCGCCATCCTTAAGAGCATTCTCTAAGCTCTTTATTCCAATACTCACAATCTTCCTATCTTTAGAGATTAATTCTAATACTTCTGAAAATCGTTTATCCAAAAATTCCTTCCGGACCTTTTCTTCAGCAGATTTTTCTAGAGATTCAAAATGTGTACTAACACTGCTGACTAAGGTTTTGAGATTACCGGAAGAGGAGGCTGTGGGATCCTTTTGAAAGGATGGCATGATCTTTTCTAGCACTCCAGATGCTACCTCCATAAGCTCACAGTCTTCCATGTGAGATTTCAGCAGCTTCTCTTTGACTTTCTCATTTGCAAATGAGGCTATTTTCATTGTTTGCACCAGTGACAAAGAGTCAAAATCTAATGGTCCTTTTAGTAGGTCCGGTTCATCAATTTCTACAGTGGCTTTGCTCAAAAATTGTTGAACAGTTTGTGCAGTGTCTCTTGCCGGAGACAGATGTTTCTTTTCTTCTGCAGTCTGGGAACTGTCAACCTCTTTATCTTTCACCCCTGCTTCCTTCTCCTGTAATTTCTCTTCTTCTTTGGATCCGGAGACTGTAGGGGAAACCGGAGGAGAGATGCTTGTCTGTTCAGGGCCCACTTCTTCCGGAACAGATGATTCCAAATCTGCAGCTGTTTCTGCACCTAAGTCCTCTACAACAGGAAGATTGAACCTTTTGAAGGCCTTACGGAGGATCTCTTCTGTCTCTTGAGCCACTTTGTCAGTCTCACCAAGCATGAGTTGATTCATCCTGGCTTTACTTCTGAACTCATCTTTGCAGTCTTTGAAGATAATGTTCATTGTCTTGGGATCAATTTGAGGATATAGCTGAATAGCTATCTGCTCCCGGATCTCAAGATCTTTTGCATGAGCATTATTCTTTCTTATTTCTAATTCCTTTTCTAGGCTTTTTAGGAATAAGAGATATGATCTCAATGAAGGCCTTATTGTATATGTTCAGATATTTGACTATGGCTTCCTGCAGAACCTTTTGGTCAGCCTCATTGTAGTCATCATAAAATTCAGTCATTGGTTGAAGGTTTCCATCTACCGTGACTGACTTGATTACACTCTCTAGAGATAGAGTGGGCTTTTCAACAGATACCTCTGCCATTTCATCCTTGTCTTGGCCTGTGGAGGGTTTACTGGATCCTTTCCTCTTCTGCTTCTTTATTTCTTTTACTCCCTCATCTGACTCTGTTTCCTCTTCATCCTGTTGGATTTCATAAGCCCTTGTGGCTTTTGTCTTGGATCTCTTACCGGATGCCTAGACTTCCGGTTTTGAACTTTTGGTTGTGGGAGGTGCAGATCTCTTTGATGATCTGGTCCGGGTGGGAGTTTCAACCGGAACACTTTCTTTACTTTTCTCTTCTTCCTCAGCCTTCCTCCTCTTTTCCTGGCTGGCATCAAGTGCCTCTTTTGAGATGCCTAGGCCTTGAGCAATATGCTCAACTTCTTTTCTTACCTTCCTCTTTATCTCCGGTTCCCTGAGTTCTACATGTAACTTTACACTCAGTTCCTCAAAGGTTCCGAACCTTTCTGCCTTAGGATCTTTGGGCTGGCTTAGCATGTGTTGAACATGCAGCTCTACTATCTGTTCATCCACTTCATACCCCATGGGCATGATCCAGACAGTCCTTGGCTCCACTGCCTCCATCAGACACTGATCTGTTTCTACCATGAAGCATACTGTGTCTTTATACTTTTCAACAAGGGATTGGGGTATTCTTTCTCTTGCATGCATCATGCTTTGGAAGTTCTTGAAGTATCCCCATAGAGCTGTATTTCTTGCTTTTGCATCCCCAAGTCCATGCAAATAGTCTCTGATTTGGATGGCAACCGGTCTGTCATTCTGCCATATCCATCCACTGGATCTGGGAAGCTCATTCATGTAGTAAAAGAAGAGACAAAGGATCAGATTGCCATACTTGAAGGAGTTTTTCTTATCCTTCTTGATCTTCTGCAGATTTTCAAAGAGTTGGTTCACAAGAAGCTCACACAAGTCATAGTCTGCATTCTTCTTTAACATTTGATAAGCTGTGTAGATTGCAGTTCCCGGTACTGAATTTTCCCTACTGGAGTGATAGATTTTGTAACCAATTATCATAGCTGCAAATTTGACATCTGGTTCAGTGATGTCATCAACTGTCATAGCTCTCTTGTCAAACTTGGATCCGGTTGCATCACTGACTGTCTGATTTTTGACAGATTTGAGAACAGGTAATCCACCGGATGAGTGCAGACCGGTTACAGCCCTAATTGCATCCTTGGTGATCTTGAAGGGCTTGTTCAACCATAGGAAGTTGTCATGTACTCTACTTAGTACATACCGGACCCATTCATCTTCTTCAAAACAGGGGAAATGAATGCACTGTGCAAAGTGTTTGTCCTGGATGGCTTTATACTGAGGTTTGATCTCAAAGGAGTCATCTATCAATTGTTTGTGATAAATATCCATCAGTTTTGATTCTCCAAAGTCTTCAAGATTCGCATGGATGTAAACCCTAATATCTTCCGTATGCAATACACCATGAGGAACACTAGAGAAGGCTCCTAGTGGATCTACCTCCAATGATTTGTAAGGATGTTTCTTGAATGTGGGGCGAGGTCTATCAGAGATCTTAACTATATTTGGAGTAGCCATTCTTCAAAGATTTGCAGTGAGATAATGAAAAACGGAGAATACCTTATGCGCCTTCGGTTTGCACGGAGTGGTTGGATTGATTTCTTTATGCAATGACTTCGGCAGGAGATCCTTGGTGTGCTTGATGAATCTTGTTGCAGAGCTCCACTTTTCGCTTCTTCTTGAGTGCAGAATGAGCAAATGACTTTTGAGAAATCCCTTATATTGCTCCGCGAACCCTAATATCTGTCTGCAATAAATGCTTCACCTACATTATTCTGGTTTGCCTTGTCTGGATAGCTTGGAGTATCCCGGATTAGTCCTGATCTGTGAATATCATCCGGATCTTTCAATCATGAATAAATCAAGGTAGCATATTACAAGAACATCCCAAACACTCTGTCCAATCCGCAGAACAAGATAGTGCACTTCCGGATCTCTCCGGACCTTTTTGTAATCCTTTGTCATACCGGAGCATCTCCCTGAACAGGTCTTACTTGATCGATCACAGCTTCTTCATAACTCCATGCGGACCTCTGAAAACTTGACTGAAGCATCTCAAGACTCATATCTGCAAACCCTTTAATCCGCATCTTGTGCCACATCCGGCACCACTTGATTGGCTGGGGGAACAGGATTTTCTTTGAGTCTCCCCCTGAGCCAGAGCTCACTTTTTAATTTCTGGAAGAAATATCAGCACCAGAGTCTGGTGCGGATCCAATCTCTACATTCTCTGAACTTTTCTTCACCCAAATCTTGCTCATTTGATTCCTAACTTCATCCACATTCATCTTTTGTTTACCCTTGTCTTGATTCTGATTATACACCGGACCTCTTTTGTCCTGATTCTTGTTTCTGCAGACTTTAGCATTATGACCGGACCTATTGCAGATTTGGCAAATAACATTTCTTTGCATATTTAACTGATATCCTCTTGATCTGCATTGATTAGCCATATGACCTACTCTATTGCATGTAAAGCATCTACCTTTGAATGATTTGTTTACTTGCATAATTCTGCATTCATGGGATTTGTGTCCATACCTTTTGCAGTTGAAGCATTGTCCGGAGAAGGATGAATTGATCTGATTCATTCTCATTCTGCACTGATTAGCTTTGTGACCAAAGTGGTTGCAGCTGTGGCAGTATCCATTAAAAGATGGATATCTTTGAGCATTTGGCTGTCTTACCGGAGGTCTTCTAGGCCTGCTCCTTGGATTTTCTGATCCAAGATTCTTTTGACCGGATCCGGAGCTTTCTCCTTTCTCATATCCCAAACCATACTTGTCATCTGTCCTCTTTTGACTTCCAAGAAGAACTTCAAGTTGAGCAGAACTTATCTTGAATTTCTCTTTATATTCATTTGTTGTTTGAAGGTCTCTTTTGAGAGAGGCAATTTGATCCTCAAGTTTTTCTTCATTATCTTTGGCATCTTCAAGATCAGATTCAAGATGTCTGATAAACCTGTCCATCTGGTAGCATTCTTCTGATTTTTCTTTAAGAGATTGTCTTAGATTGTCTTCAGCCTTTCTTTTTTCTTCAATCTCTTGAGTAAACTTTATAGTTCTTGATTCCATTTCATGTCTTAACATAATGACTTCTTTTGATAACTTTTCACATAACTTGGTTTGCTCAGTCAATTCTTCATTTGTATTGCTTTCTTCACTTTGTCTTGCCAACTGTTGGAGCAGCTCCTTTCTCTTTTTCATAGAGAGACTTAATTTGTCTTTTAATTCTCTCATGAATTCATCAGCCTGTTTGAGTCTTTCTTTTAATTCATTGACTTCAGAATTTGACTGTTCAAGATCCTCAAGGGCAGTCTTGAGTTGCTCCCTTAAACCATATGCATCCATTTGAATTCCCAGATCTTCCTCAAGCTGTTAGGCTCTATTAGGAGGAACTTAGCTCTGATACCAATTGTTGATAACTGAGAGGGGGGGGTGAATCAGTTATCCTAATTATTTCCCTTTTTGAACTTTCTTATTAATTAATGCAGCATTGAATTAAACACAAAAATATTACCATGAAATAAGAAACACATGACACAGTATTTCTGATGTGGAAACCCTGTTAAGGGAGAAAACCACGGGGTGATTAACCCAAAAATTATTCTCTGTTAGAAGAATAGGAAATTACAAAATGGCACTTGCCAATTAGGGCTCACTGCCTGAGCACACTGCTCACAAGAGGCCCACTGCCTACAAGAAGACACACTGTCTACAAAGTGATAAAAATCACAGTCTTGAACTAATTGGAAGCATCTGCATATGCTGGAGTTCAGTTCCGGTTAGGCTCAGTACACTGATCTGCTGCACTTCATCTTTCCTCTGTTCTTTATTCTGCTATCCTTTCACATACCGGATCTTTCTTGCTACTTCTGCTCTGTTCTGGACTTATTCGCATACATACTATTTCCTTCACCCTCTTCACAACTAAATCCATCCTCTATATATATCCGCACAAGTAATTTCATCATCTTTCTAGTCGGCATCCGGAACAGTCTAGTTTCTTACAAACTTTGTTCTGTCGGCTGAATCCTTGCTCACCAAGCAATGCGGATCAAGCATATACTTGTGGATATCATTAATCATGTCGGCCAAACATGATTCATGCCTTCACAACCTTTATCATCAACAGTAACACATCCGGAAAGTAGTCTGATACTCTGTCAGTCAGTTCTTCCTCTGTTTTCACTGTCTCTCAGGAATCCGGTACTCAACTATTCATATCTTTTTCTTTGTCCATCACCGGAGGCTAAATCCTTGGAATATACCACTCAAGGTAGTCCTCTTGACTTCCCCAAATCCGCACTGCACCAAGACACTTCCTCTGAGAGATCCGGATCAATCTGTCGGACCTTGCCACATGCTCTGTTCTTGTTCACCGAACCACAACAATCTTTATTCTGACTTCCGGTAGAGACACATCATGACTTGTGGATATGCGGGATGACCTTTGTTGCCATCAATGACAACAACCATGAATCCATATAGTGTCTCTTGCCAACAGTTTTCACTTCTTTCCAAGATTTGTGTTTTCGGACATCCATTTGCTTGAATAACGGTCCAGAATCTTCAAAGTTTCCAACGGGCGAAGGATACAAACTCGCTATTTTTAGCGAGTCTTGCCGGAGAAGCGGTTGACCCCCAATTTTCCCCAAAGCTTCGGAATAGTAAAATAAGCATTCCTGGTCAATCTCAACTCAAGATTGCGTCTAGATTGCAAGATATTGAAGTTTCGAGTTTTTGAGGGTTCATCCCCTGATTGTATGTATTTCGTGATAATGGATCATTCGGGGGCATGATTGGAAACAACTGCCTTGAAATGTCATGCTCAGCTTCGTCTAGATGCTTTATTTCGTGATAAAGACTCTCTGGAAATGAGCGGAAGCATTTGTTTTAAGATTTGAGGCTTAGTTTCATCTTGGTGCAGGAGCATCCAGAGGTGTAAGGGGCAATCTTGCGTCCTCCAAAATTAATGTCTTTTGTTTTCACTTCTTTCCAAGATTTGTGTTTTCAGACACCGATTTGCTTGAATAAAGGTCCAAAAACTTTGAAGTTTCCAACGGGCGAAGGATACAAACTCGCTATTTTTAGCGAGTCTTGCCAGAGAAGCGTTTGACCCCCCAATTTTCCCCAAAGCTTTGAAATAGTAAAATAAGCATTCCTGGTCAATCTCAACTCAAGATTGCGTCTGGATTGCAAGACATTGATGTTTCGAGTTTGTGAGGGTTCATCCCCTGATTGTATGTATTTGGTGATAATGGATCATTTAGGGGCATGATTCGAAACAACTGCCTTGAAATGTCACACTCAGCTTCGTCTAGATGCTTTATTTCGTGATAATGACTCTCTAGAAATGAGCGGAAGCATTTGTTTCAAGATTTGAGGCTTAGTTTCATCTTGGTGCAGGAGCATCCAGAGGTGTAAGGGGCAATCTTGCGTCACCCAAAATTGATGTCTTTTGTTTTCACTTCTTTCCAAGATTTGTGTTTTCGGACACCCATTTGCTTGAATAACAGTCCAGAACCTTTGAAGTTTCCAAGGGGTGAAGGATACAAACTCGCTATTTTTTTTCGAGTCTTGCCGGAGAAGCGGTTGACCCCCCAATTTTACCCAGAGCTTCAGAATAGTAAAATAAGCATTCCTGGTCGATCTCAACTCAAGATTGCGTCTGGATTGCAAGATATTGAAGTTTTAGGTTTGTGAGGGTTCATCCCCTGATTGTATGTATTTCGTGATAATGGATCATTCGGGGGCATGATTGGAAACAATTGCCTTGAAATGTCACGCTCAGCTTTGTCTAGATGCTTTATTTCGAGATAACGACTCTCTGGAAATAAGCGGAAGCATTTGCTTTAAGATTTGAGGCTTAGTTTCATCTTGGTGCAGAAGCATCCAGAGGTGTAAGGGGCAATCTTGCGTCACCCAAAATTGATGTCTATTTTTTTCACTTCTTTCCAAGATTTGTGTTTTCAACACCCATTTGTTTGAATAACGGTCCAGAACCTTCAAAGTTTCCAACGGGTGAAGGATACAAACTAGCTATTTTTAGCGAGTCTTGCCGGAGAAGCGGTTGACCCCCCAAGTTTCCCCAGAGCTTTGGAATAGTAAAATAAGCATTCCTGGTCGATCTCAACTCAAGATTACGTCTGGATTGTAAGATATTGAAGTTTCGAGTTTGTGAGGGTTCATCCCCTGATTGTGTGTATTTCGTGATAATGGATCATTTGGGGGCATGATTGGAAACAACTGCCTTCAAATATCACACTCAGCTTCGTCTAGATGCTTTATTTCGTGATAACGACTCTCTTGAAATGAGCGGAAGCATTTGTTTTAAGATTTGAGGCTTAGTTTCATCTTGGTGCAGGAGCATCCAAAGGTGTAAGGGGCAATCTTGCGTCGCCTAAAATTGATGTCTTTTGTTTTCACTTCTTTCCAAGATTTGTGTTTTAGGACACCCATTTGCTTGAGTAACGGTCCAGAACCTTTGAAGTTTACAACAGGCGAAGGATAGAAACTCGCTATTTTTAGCGAGTCTTGCCAGAGAAGCAGTTGACCCCCCAACTTTCCCCAGAGCTTCGGAATAGTAAAATAAACATTCCTGGTCGATCTCAATTCAAGATTGCTTCTAGATTGCAAGATATTGAAGTTTCGAGTTTGTGAGGGTTCATCCCCTGATTGTATGTATTTCGTGATAATGGATCATTCGGGGGCATGATTGGAAACAATTGGCTTGAAATGTCATGCTCAGCTTCGTCTAGATGCTTTATTTCGTGATAACGACTCTCTGGAAATGAGCGGAAGCATTTGTTTTAAGATTTGAGGCTTAGTTTCATCCTGGTGCAGGAGCATCCAGAGGTATAAGGGGCAATCTTACGTCACCCAAAATTGAAGTCTTTTGTTTTCACTTCTTTCCAAGATTTGTGTTTTCGGACACCCATTTGCTTGAATAACGGTCCAGAAACTTCGAAGTTTCCGACGGGCGAAGGATACAAACTCGCTATTTTTAGCGAGTCTTGCCGGAGAAGCATTTGACCCCCCAATTTTCACCAGAGCTTCAGAATAGTAAAATAAGCATTCCTAGTCGATCTCAACTCAAGATAGCGTCTGGATTGCAAGATATTGAAGTTTCAAGTTTTTGACAGTTCATCCCCTGATTGTATGTATTTCATGATAATGGATCATTCAGGAGCATGATTGGAAACAACTGCCTTGAAATGTCACACTCAGCTTCGTCTAGATGCTTTATTTCGTCATAATGACTCTCTGGAAATGAGCGAAAGCATTTGTTTTAAGATTTGAGGCTTAGTTTCATCTTGGTGCAAGAGCATCCAGAGGTGTAAGGGGCAATCTTGCGTCATCCAAAATTAATATCTTTTGTTTTCACTTCTTTCCAAGATTTGTGTCTTCGGACACCCATTTGCTTGAATAACGGTCCGGAACCTTCGAACTTTCCAACGGGCGAAGGATACAAACTTGCTATTTTTAGCAAGTCTTGCCGGAGAAGCGGTTGACCCCCCAATTTTCCCAAGAGCTTCGGAATACTAAAAAAGGCATTCCTGGTCGATCTCAACTCAAGATTGCGTCTGGATTGCAAGATATTGAGGTTTCGAGTTTGTGAGAGTTCATCCCCTGATTGTATGTATTTCGTGATAATGGATCATTCGGGGCATGATTGGAAACAATTGCCTTGAAATGTCATGCTCAGCTTCGTCTAGATGCTTTATTTCGTGATAATAACTCTCTGGAAATGAGCGGAAGCATTTGTTTTAAGATTTGAGGCTTAGTTTCATCTTGGTGCAGGAGCATCCAGAGCTGTAACGGGCAATCTTGCGTCGCCCAAAATTGATGTCTTTTGTTTTCACTTCTTTCCAAGATTTTTTGTTTTTGGACACCCATTTGCTTGAATAACGGTCCAGAACGTTCGAAGTTTCCAACGGGCGAAGGATACAAACTTGCTATTTTTAGCGAGTCTTGCCTGAGAAGGGGTTGACCCCCCAATCTTCCCCAGAGCTTCGGAATAGTAAAATAAGCATTTCTGGTCGATCTCAACTCAAGATTGCGTCTGGATTGCAAGATATTGAAGTTTCGAGTTTCTGAGGGTTCATTCCCTGATTGTATGTATTTCGTGATAATGGATCATTCGGGGGCATGATTGGAAACAACTGCCTTGAAATGTCACGCTCAGCTTCGTCTAGATGCTTTACTTCGTGATAACGACTCTCTGGAAATGAGCGGAAGCATTTGTTTTAAGATTTGAGGCTTAGTTTCATCTTGGTGCAGGAGCGTCCAGAGGTGTAAGGTGCAATCTTGCGTCACCCAAAATTGATGTCTTTTGTTTTCACTTCTTTCCAAGATTTGTGTTTTCGGACACCCATTTGCTTGAATAACGGTCCAGAACCTTCGAAGTTTCCAACGGGTGAAGGATATAAACTCGCTATTTTTAGTGAGTCTTGCCGGAGAAGCAGTTGACCCCCCAATCTTCCCCAGAACTTCAGAATAGTAAAATAAGCATACCTGGTCGATCCCAACTCAAGATTACGTCTGGATTGCAAGATATTGAAGTTTCGAGTTTGTGAGGGTTCATCCCCTGATTGTATGTATTTCGTCATAATGGATCATTCGGGGGCATGATTGGAAACAATTGCATTGAAATGTCACGCTCAGCTTCGTCTAGATGCTTTATTTCGTGATAACGTCTCTCTGGAAATGAGTTGAAGCATTTGTTTTAAGATTTGAGGCTTAGTTTCATCTTGGTGCAGGAGCATCCAAAGGTGTAAGGGGCAATCTTGCGTCGCACAAAATTGAAGTCTTTTGTTTTCACTTCTTTCCAAGATTTGTGTTTTCAGACACCCATTTGCTTGAATAACGGTCCAGAACCTTCAAATTTTCCAACGGGCGAAGGATACAAACTCACTATTTTTAGCAAGTCTTGTTGGAGAAGCGGTTGACCCCCCAATTTTCCCCAGAGCTTTAGAATAGTAAAATAAGCATTCCTGGTCGATCTCAACTCAAGATTGCATCTGGATTGCAAGATATCGAAGTTTCAAGTTTGCGAGGGTTCATCCCCTGATTGTATGTATTTCATGATAATGGATCATTTGGGGGCATGATTGGAAACAACTGCCTTGAAATTTAATGCTCAGCTTCGTCTAGATGCTTTATTTCATGATAACAACTCTCTCGAAATGAGCGAAAGCATTTGTTTTAAGATTTGAGGCTTAGTTTCATCTTGGTGCAGGAGCATCCAGAGGTGTAAGGGTCAATCTTGTAGCGCCCAAAATTGATGTCTTTTGTTTTCACTTCTTTCCAAGATTTGTGTTTTCGGACAACCATTTGCTTGAATAACGGTCCAGAACCTTCGAGGTTTCCAACAAGCGAAGGATACAAACTCCCTATTTTTAGCGAGTCTTGCCGGGGAAACGGTTGACCCCCCAATCTTCCCCAGAGCATCGGAATAGTAAAATAAGCATTCCTGGTCGATCTCAACTCAATATTGCGTCTGGATTGCAAGATATTGAAGTTTTGAGTTTGTGAGGGTTCATCCCCTGATTGTATGTATTTCGTGATAATGGATCATTCGGGGGCATGATTAGAAACAATTGCCTTGAAATGTCACGCTCAGCTTCGTCTAGATGCTTTATTTCATGATAATGACTCTCTGGAAATGAGCGGAAGCATTTGTTTTAAGATTTGAGGCTTAGTTTCATCTTGGTGCAGGAGCACCCAGAGGTGTAAGGGGCAATCTTGCGTCGCCCAAAATTGATGTCTTCTGTTTTCAATTCTTTCCAAGATTTGTGTTTTCGGACACCCATTTGCTTGAATAACGGTCTAAAACCTTCAAACTTTCCAACAGGTGAAGGATACAAACTCGCTATTTTTAGCGAGTCTTGCTGGAGAAGCGGTTGACCCCCAAATCTTCCCCCAAGCTTCGAAATAGTAAAATAAGCATTCCTGGTCGATCCCAACTCAAGATTGCGTCTGGATTGCAAGATATTGAAGTTTCGAGTTTGTGAGGGTTCATCCCCTGATTGTATGTATTTCGTGATAATGGATCATTCAAGGGCATGATTGGAAACAATTGGCTTGAAATGTCACGCTCAGCTTCGTCTAGATGCTTTACTTCTTGATAACAACTCTCTGGAAATGAGCGGAAGCATTTGTTTTAAGATTTGAGGCTTAGTTTCATCTTGGTGCAGGAGCATCCAGAGATGTAAGGGGCAATCTTGCATAACCCAAAATTGATGTCTTTTGTTTTCACTTCTTTCGAAGATTTGTGTTTTCGGACACCCATTTGCTTGAATAACTGTCCAGAACCGTCAAACTTTCCAACGGGCGAAGGATACAAACTCGCTATTTTTAGCGAGTCTTGCCGGAGAAGCGGTTGACCCCCAAATCTTCCCCCAAGCTTTGAAATAGTAAAATAAGCATTCCTGGTCTATCCCAACTCAAGATTTCGTCTGGATTACAAGATATTGAAGTTTCAAGTTTGTGAGGGTTCATCCCCTGATTGTATGTATTTCGTGATAATGGATCATTCGGGGGCATGGTTGGAAACAATTGCCTTGAAATGTCACGCTCAGCTTCGTCTAGATGCTTTATTTCGTGATAACGACTCTCTGGAAATGAGCGGAAGCATTTGTTTTATTATTTGAGGCTTAGTTTCATCTTGGTGCAGGAGCATCCAGAGGTGTAAGGGACAATCTTGCGTCGCCCAAAATTGATGTCTTTTGTTTTCACTTCTTTCCAAGATTTGTTTTTTCCGACACCCATTTGCTTGAATAACGGTCCAGAACCTTCGAAGTTTCCAACGGGTGAAGGATACAAACTCGGTATTTTTAGCGAGTCTTGCCGGAGAAGCGGTTGACACCCAATCTTCCCCAGAGCTTCGGAATAGTAAAATAAGCATTCCTAATCGATCCCATCTCAAGATTGCGTCTGGATTGCAAGATATTGAAGTTTCAAGTTTGTGAGGGTTCATCCCATAATTTTATGTATTTCATGATTATGGATCATTCGGGGGCATGATTGGAAACAATTGCCTTGAAATGTCACGCTCAGCTTCGTCTAGATGCTTTATTTCGTGATAACGACTCTCTGGAAATGAGCGGAAGCATTTGTTTTAAGATTTCAAACTTAGTTTCATCTTGGTGCAGGAGCATCCAGAGGTGTAAGGGGCAATCTTACGTCGCCCAAAATTGATGTCTTTTATTTTCACTTCTTTCCAAGATTGGTCTTTTCGGACACCCATTTGCTTGAATAACAGTCCAGAACTTTCGAAGTTTCCAACGGGCGAAGGATACAAACTCGCTATTTTTAGCGATTCTTGCCGGAGAAGCAGTTGACCCCCCAATCTTCCCCTGAGCTTTAGAATAGTAAAATAAGCATTCCTGGTCGATCCCAACTCAAGATTGCGTCTGGATTGCAAGATATTGAAGTTTTGAGTTTGTGAGGGTCATCCCCTGATTGTATGTATTTCGTGATAATGGATCATTCGGGGGCATGATTGGAAACAATTGCCTTGAAATGTCACGCTCAGCTTCGTCTAGAGGCTTTATTTCGTGATAACGACTCTCTGGAAATGAGCAGAAGCATTTGTTTTAAGATTTGAGGCTTAGTTTCATCTTGGTGCAGGAGCATCCAGAGGTGTAAGGGGCAATCTTGCGTCACCCAAAATTGATGTCTCATGTTTTCACTTCTTTCTAAGATTTGTGTTTTAGGACACCCATTTGCTTAAATAACGGCCCAGAACCTTTGAAGTTTCCAATGGGCGAAGGATACAAACTCGCTATTTTTAGAGAGTCTTGCCGGAGAAGCGCTTGACCCCCCAATTTGCCCCAGAGCTTCGTAATAGTAAAATAAGCATTCCTGGTCGATCCCAACTCAAGATTGCGTCTGGATTGCAAGATATTGAAGTTTCAAGTTTGTGAGGGTTCATCCCCTGATTGTATGTATTTCGTAATAATGGATCATTCGAGGGCATGATTGGAAACAATTGCCTTGAAATGTCACGCTCAGCTTCGTCTAGATGCTTTATTTCTTGATAACGTCTCTCTGGAAATGAGCGGAAGCATTTGTTTTAAGATTTGAGGCTTAGTTTGATCTTGGTGCAGGAGCATCCAGAGGTGTAAGGGGCAATCTTGTGTCGCCCAAAATTGATGTCTTCTATTTTCACTTCTTTCCAAGATTTGTGTTTTTGGACACCCATTTGCTTGAATAATAGCCCAGAACCTTCGAAGTTTCCAACGGGCGAAGGATACAAACTCGCTATTTTTAGCGAGTCTTGCTGGAGAAGCGGTTGACCCCCCAATTTTCCCCAAAGCTTCAGAATAGTAAAATAAGCATTCCTGGTTGATCCCAACTCAAGATTGCGTCTGGATTACAAGATATTGAAGTTTCGAGTTTGCGAGGGTTCATCCCCTGATTGTATCTATTTCGTGATAATGGATCATTCCGGGGCATGATTGGAAACAATTGCCTTGAAATGTCATGCTCAGCTTCGTCTAGATGCTTTATATCATGATAACGACTCTGTGAAAATGAGCGGAAGCATTTGTTTTAAGATTTGAGGCTTAGTTTCATCTTGGTGCAGGAGCATCCAGAGGTGTAAGGGGCAAACTTGCGTCGCCCAAAATTAACGTCTTTTATTTTCACTTCTTTCCAAGATTTATGTTTTCGAACACCCATTTGCTTGAATAACGGTCCAAAACCTTCGAAGTTTCCAATGGGTGAAGGATACAAACTCACTATTTTTACTGAGTCTTGCCGGAGAAGCGGTTGACCCCCAAATTTTCCCAGGAGCTTCGGAATACTAAAATAAGCATTCCTAGTCGATCCCAACTCAAGATTGCGTCTGGATTGCAAGAGATTGAAGTTTCCAATTTGTGATGGTTCATCCCCTGATTGTATGTATTTCATGATAATGGATAATTCGGGGGCATGATTGGAAACAATTGCCTTGAAATGTCATGCTCAGCTTCGTCTAGATGCTTTATTTCGTGATAACGACTCTCTAGAAATGAGCGGAAGCATTTGTTTTACGATTTGAGGCTTAGTTTCATCTTGGTGCAGGAGCATCTAGAGGTGTAAGGGGCAATCTTGCGTCGCCCAAAATTGATGTCTTTTGTTTTCATTTCTTTCCAAGATTTGTGTGTTCGGACACCCATTTGCTTGAATAACGGCCTAGAACCTTCGAAGTTTCCAACGGGCGAAGGATACAAACTCGCTATTTTTAGCAAGTCTTGCCGGAGAAGCGGTTGACACCCTAGTTTTCCCCAGAGCTTCAGAATAGTAAAATAAGCATTCCTAGTCGATCCCAACTCAAGATTGTGTCTAGATTGCAAGATATTGAATTTTTGAGTTTGTGTGGGTTCATCCCCTGATTGTATGTATTTCGTGATAATGGATCATTCGGGGGCATGATTGGAAAAAATTGCCTTGAAATGTCAAGCTCAGCATCGTCTAGATGCTTTATTTCGTGATAATGACTCTCTGGAAATGAGTGGAAGTATTTGTTTTAATATTTGAGGCTTAGTTTCATCTTGGTGCAGGAGCATCCAGAGGTGTAAGGGTCAATCTTGCGTCGCCCAAAATTGATGTCTTCTGTTTTACCTTCTTTCCAAGATTTGTGTTTTCAGACACCCATTTTCTTGAATAAAGGCCCAGAACCTTCAAAGTTTCCAAGGGGCGAAGGATACAAACTCGCTATTTTTAGCGAGTCTTGCCGGAGATGCGGTTGACCCGCTAATTTTCCTCAGAGCTTCGGAATAGTAAAATAAGCATTCCTGGTCGATCACAACTCAAGATTGTGTCTAGATTGCAAGATATTGAAGTTTCAAGTTTGTGAGGGTTCATCCCCTGATTGTATGTATTTTGTGATAATGGATCATTTTGGGGCATGATTGGAAACAATTGCCTTGAAATGTCACGCTCAGCTTCGTCTAAATGCTTTATTTCGTGATAACGACTCTCTGGAAATGAGCGGAAGCATTTGTTTTAACATTTGAGGCTTAGTTTCATCTTGGTGCAGGAGCATCCAGAGTTGTAAGGGGCAATCTTGCGTCACCAAAAATTGATGTCTTTTGTTTTCACTTCTTTCCAAGATTTGTGTTTTCGGACACCCATTTGCTTGAATAATGGTCCAGAACCTTCGAAGTTTCCAACGGGTGAATGATACAAACTCGCTATTTTTAGCGAGTCTTGCCGAAGAAGCGGTTGACCCACCAATCTTCCCCAGAGCTTCGGAATAGTAAAATAAGCATTCTTGGTCGATCCCAACTCAAGATTGCATCTGGATTGCAAGATATTGAAGTTTCAAGTTTGTGAGGGTTCATCCCCTGATTGTATGTATTTCGTGATAATGGATCATTCGGCGGCATGATTGGAAACAATTGCCTTGAAATTTCACGCTCAGCTTCGTCTAGATACTTTATTTCGTGATAACGACACTCTGGAAATGAGCGGAAGCATTTGTTTTAAGATTTGAGGCTTAGTTTCATCTTGGTGCAGGAGCATCCAGAGGTGTAAGGGGCAATCTTGCGTCACCCAAAATTGATGTCACATGTTTTCACTTCTTTCTAAGATTTGTGTTTTAGGACACCCATTTGCTTGAATAACGGCCTAGAACCTTTGAAGTTTCCAACGGGCGAAGGATACAAACTCGCTATTTTTAGCGAGTCTTGCCGGAGAAGCGCTTGACCCCCCAATTTTCCCCAGAGCTTCATAATAGTAAAATAAGCATTCCTGGTCGATCCCAACTCAAGATTGCGTCTGGATTGCAAGATATTGAAGTTTCGAGTTTGTGAGGGTTCATCCCCTGATTGTATGTATTTCGTGATAATGGATCATTCGAGGGCATGATTGGAAACAATTGCCTTGAAATGTCACGCTCAGCTTCGTCTAGATGCTTTATTTCTTGATAACGTCTCTCTGGAAATGAGCGGAAGCATTTGTTTTAAGATTTGAGGCTTAGTTTGATCTTGGTGCAGGAGCATCAGGAGGTGTAAGAGGCAATCTTGCGTCACCCAAAATTGATGTCTTTCGTTTTCACTTCTTTCCAAGATTTGTGTTTTCGGACACCCATTTGCTTGAATAACAGCCCAGAACCTTCAAAGTTTCCAACGGGCGAAGGATACAATCTCGCTATTTTTAGCGAGTCTTGCTGGAGAAGCGGTTGACCCCCCAATTTTCCCCAAAGCTTCAGAATAGTACAATAATCATTCCTGGTTGATCCCAACTCAAGATTGCATCTGGATTGCAAGATATTGAAGTTTCGAGTTTGCGAGGGTTCATCCCCTGATTGTATGTATTTCGTGATAATGGATCATTCGGGGGCATGATTGGAAACAATTGCCTTTAAATGTCAGGCTCAGCTTCGTCTAGATGTTTTATTTCGTGATAACGACTCTCTGGAAATGAGCGGAAGCATTTGTTTTAAGATTTGAGGCTTAGTTTCATCTTGGTGCAGGAGCATCCAGAGGTGTAAGGGGCAATCTTGCGTCGCCCAAAATTGATGTGTCTTGTTTTCACTTCTTTCCAAGATTTGTGTTTTCAGACACCCATTTGCTTGAATAACGGTCCAGAACCTTCGAAGTTTCCAACGGGCGAAGGATACAAACTCGCTATTTTTAGCAAGTCTTGCCGGAGAATCGGTTGTCCACCCAATCTTCCCCAGACCTTCGGAATAGTAAAATAAGCATTCCTGGTCGATCCCAACTCAGGATTGCTTTTGGATTGCAAGATATCAAAGTTTCAGTTTTGTGAGTGTTCATCCCCTGATTGTATTTATTTCGTGATAATGGATCATTCGGAGGCATGATTGGAAACAATTGCCTTGAAATGTCATGCTCAGCTTCGTCTAGATGCTTTATTTCATGATAACGACTCTCTGGAAATGAGCAGAAGCATTTGTTTTAAGATTTGAGGCTTAGTTTCATCTTGGTGCAGGAGCATCCAGAGGTGTATGGGGCAATCTTGCGTCCCCCAAAATTGATGTCTTTTGTTTTCACTTCTTTCCAAGATTTGTGTTTTCGGACACCCATTTGCTTGAATAACGGTCCAGAACCTTCGAAGTTTCCAACGGGCGAAGGATACAAACTCGCTATTTTTAGCTAGTCTTGCTGGAGAAGCGGTTGACACCCCAATCTTCCCCAGAGCTTCGGAATAGTAAAATAATCATTCCTGGTCGATCCCAACTCAGGATTGCTTTTGGATTACAAGATATTGATGTTTCAGGTTTGTGAGGGTTCATCCCCTGATTGTATGTATTTCGTGATAATGGATCATTCGGGGGCATGATTGGAAACAATTGCCTTGAAATGTCACGCTCAGCTTCGTCTAGATGCTTTATTTCGTGATAACGACTCTCTGGAAATGAACGGAAGCATTTGTTTTAAGATTTGAGGCTTAGTTTCATCTTGGTGCAGGAGCATCCAGAGGTGTAAGGGGCAATCTTGCGTTGCCCAAAATTGATGTCTTTTGCTTTCAATTTTTTCAAAGATTTGTGTTTTCGGACACCTATTTGCTTGAATAACGGTCCAGAACCTTCGAAATTTCCAACGGGCGAAGGATACAAACTCGCTATTTTTAGCGAGTCTTGCCGGAGAAGCGGTTGACCCCCAAATCTTCCCCAAAGCTTCAGAATAGTAAAATAAGCATTCCTGGTCAATCCCAACTCAGGATTGCTTTTGGATTGCAAGATATTGAAGTTTTGGGTTTGTGAGGGTTCATCCCCTGATTGTATGTATTTCGTGATAATGGATCATTCGGGGGCATGATTGGAAACAATTGCCTTGAAATGTCACGCTTAGCTTCGTCTAGATGCTTTATTTCATGATAACGACTCTCTGGAAATGAGCGGAAGCATTTGTTTTAAGATTTGAAGCTTAGTTTCATCTTGCTGCAGGAGCATCCAGAGGTGTAAGGGGCAATCTTGCGTCGCCCAAAATTGATGTCTTTTGTTTTACCTTCTTTCCAAGATTTATGTTTTCGGACACCCATTTGCTTGAATAACGGTCCAGAACCTTCGAAGTTTCCAACGGGCGAAGGATACAAACTCGCTATTTTTAGCGAGTCTTGCCGGATAAGCGGTTGACCCCCCAATCTTCCCCCGAGCTTCAGAATAGTAAAATAAGCATTCCTAGTCGATCCCAACTCAAGATTGCGTCTGGATTGCAAGATATTGAAGTTTCAAGTTTGTGAGGGTTCATCCCCTGATTGTATGTATTTCATTATAATGGATCATTCCGGGGCATGATTGGAAATAATTGCCTTGAAATGTCAAGCTCAGCTTCATCTAGATGCTTTATTTCGTGAGAACGACTCTCTGGAAATGAGCGGAAGCATTTGTTTTAAGATTTCAGGCTTAGCTTCATCTTGGTGCAGGAGCATCCAGAGATGTAAGGGGCAATCTTGCATCACCCAAAATTGATGTCTTTTGTTTTCACTTCTTTCCAAGATTTGTGTTTTCGGACACCCATTTGCTTGAATAACGGTCTAGAACCTTCGAAGTTTCCAACGGGCGAAGGATACAAAATCGTTATTTTTAACGAGTCTTGCCGGAGAAGCAGTTGACCCCCCAATCTTCCCTAGAGCTTCAGAAAAGTAAAATAAGCATTCCTGGTCGATCCCAACTCAAGATTGTGTCTGGATTGCAAGATATTGAAGTTTTGGGTTTGTGAGTGTTCATCCCCTGATTGTATGTATTTCGTGATAATGGATCATTCAGAGGCATGATTGGAAACAACTGCCTTGAAATGTCACGCTCAGCTTCATCTAGATGCTTTATCTCATGATAACGACTCTCTGGAAATGAGCGGAAGCATTTGTTTTAAGAGTTGAGGCTTAGTTTCATCTTGGTGCAGGAGCATCCAGAGGTGTAAGGGGCAATCTTGTGTCGCCCAAAATTTATGTCTTTTGTTTTCTCTTCTTTCCAAGATTTGTGTTTTCGGACACCCATTTGCTTGAATAACGGTCCAGAACCTTCGAAGTTTCCAACGGGCGAAGGATACAAACTCGCTATGTTTAGCGAGTCTTGCCAGAGAAGCGGTTGACCCCCCAATTTTCCCCAGAGCTTCGGAATAGTAAAATAAGCATTCCTGGTCGATCTCAACTCAAGATTGCATCTGGATTGCAAGATATAGAAGTTTCAAGTTTGTGAGGGTTCATCCCCTGATTGTATGTATTTTGTGATAATGGATCATTCGGGGGCATGATTGGAAACAACTGCCATGAAATCTCACGCTCAGCTTCATCTAGATGCTTTATTTCATGATAACGACTCTCCGGAAATGAGCGGAAGCATTTGTTTAAAGATTTGAGGCTTAGTTTCATCTTGGTGCAGGAGCATCCAGACGTGTAAGGGGCAATCTTCCGTCGCCCAAAATTGATTTCTTTTGTTTTCACTTCTTTCCAAGATTTGTGTTTTCGAACACCCATTTGCTTGAATAACGGTCCAGAGCCTTCGAAGTTTCCAACGGGCGAAGGATACAAATTCGCTATTTTAAGCGAGTCTTGCCGGAGAAGCGGTTGACCCCGCAAATTTTCCCCAGAGCTTCAGAATAGTAAAATAAGCATTCCTGGTCGATCTCAACTCAAGATTGTGTCTGGATTGCAAGATATTGAAGTTTTCAGCTTGTGAGGGTTCATCCCCTGATAGTATGTATTTCATGATAATGGATCATTCAGGGGCATGACTGGAAACAACTGCCTTGGAATATCACGCTCAGCTTCGTCTAGATGCTTTATTTCATGATAACGACTCTCTAGAAATGAGCGGAAGCATTTGTTTTAAGATTTGAGGCTTAGTTTCATCTTGGTGCAGGAGCATCCAGAGGTGTAAGGGGCAATCTTGCGTCGCCCAAAATTGATATCTTTTGTTTTCCCTTCTTTCCAAGGTTTGTGTTTTCGGACACCCATTTGCTTGAATAACGGTCCAGAACCTTCAAAGTTTCCAACAGGCGAAGCATACAAACTCGTTATTTTTAGCGAGTCTTGCCGGAGAAGCGTTTGACCCTCCAATTTTCCCCAGAGCTTCAGAATAGTAAAATAAGCATTCCTGGTCGATCTCAACTCAAGATTGTGTCTGGATTGCAAGATATTAAAGTTTTGAGTTTGTGAGGGTTTATCCCCTGATTGTATGTATTTCGTGATAATGGATCATTCGGGGGCATGATTGGAAACCATTGCATCTAAATGTCACGCTCAGCTTCATCTAGATGCTTTATTTCATGATAACGACTCTCTTGAAATGAGCGGAAGCATTTGTTTTAAGATTTGAGGCTTAGTTTCATCTTGGTGCAGGAGCATCCAGAGGTGTAAGGGGCAATCTTGCGTCGCCCAAAATTGATGTCTTTTGTTTGCACTTCTTTCCAAGATTTGTGTTTTCGGACACCCATTTGCTTGAATAACATTCCAGAACCTTCGAAGTTTTTAAATGGGCGAAGGATACAAACTCGCTCTTTTTAGCGAGTCTTGCCGGAGAAGCAGTTGACCCCCCAATTTTCCCCAGAGTTTTGGAATAGTAAAATAAGCATTCCTGGTCGATCTCAACTCAAGATTGCGTCTAGATTGCAATATATTGAAGTTTCAAGTTTGTGAGGGTTCATCCCCTGATTGTATGTATTTCATGATAATGGATCATTCCGGGGCATGATTGGAAACAACTGCCTTGAAATGTCACACTCAGCTTCGTCTAGATGCTTTATTTCGTGATAATGACTCGCTGGAAATGAGCGGAAGCACTTGTTTTAAGATTTGGTGCTTAGTTTCATCTTGGTGCAGGAACATCCAGAGGTGTAAGGGGCAATCTTGCGACGCCCAAAATTGATGTCTTTCATTTTCAGTTCTTTCCAAGATTTGTGTTTTCGGACACCCATTTTCTTGAATAACGAGCTAGAACCTTCGAAGTTTCCAACGAGCAAAGAATACAAACTCGCTATTTTTAGCGAGTCTTTCCGGAGAAGTGCTTCACCCCCTAATTTTCCCCAAAGCTTCGGAATAGTAAAATAAGCATTCCTGGTCGATCTCAACTCAAGATTGCGTCTGGATTGCAAGATATTGAAGTTTCAAGTTTGTGAGGGTTTATCACCTAATTGTATGTATTTCATGATAATGGATCATTCAGGGGCATGATTGGAAACAATTGCCTTGAAATATCACGCTCAGCTTCGTCTAGATGCTTTATCTCGTCATAACGACTCTCTGGAAATGAGCGGAAGCATTTGTTTTAAGATTTGAGGCTTAGTTTCATCTTGGTGCAGGAGCATCCAGAGGTGTAAGAGGCAATCTTGCGTCGCCCAAAATTGATGTCTTTTGTTTTCACTTCTTTCCAATATTTGTGTTTCCGAACACCCATATGCTTGAATAACTGTCCAGAAGCTTCGAAGTTTCCAACGGGAGAAGGATACAAACTCGCTATTTTTAGCGAGTCTTGCCGGAGAAGCGGTTGACCCCCCAATTTTCCCCAGAGCTTTAGAATAGTAAAATAAGCATTCTTGGTCAATCTCAAAACAAGATTGCGTCTGGATTGCAAGATATTGAAGTTTCAAGTTTGTGAGGGTTCATCCCCTGATTGTATGTATTTCGTGATAATGGATCATTCGATGGCATGATTGGAAACAATTGCCTTGAAATGTCACGCTCAACTTTGTCTAGATGCTTTATTTCGTGAGAAGGACTCTCTGGAAATGAGCGGAAGCATTTGCTTTAAGATTTGACGCTTAGTTTCATCTTGGTGCAGGAGCATCCAGAGGAGTAAGGGGCAATCTTGCATCGCCCAAAATTGATGACTTTTGTTTTCACTTCTTTCAAAGATTTGTGTTTCCGGACACCCATTTGTTTGAATAACGGTCCAGAACCTTCGAAGTTTCCAACAGGGGAAGGATACAAACTCGCTATTTTTAGCGAGTCTTGCCGGAGAAGCGGTTGACCCCCCAATTTTTCCCAGAGCTTCGGAATAGTAAAATAAGCATTCCTGGTCGATCTCAACTCAAGATTGCATCTGGATTGCAAGATATTGAAGTTTCACGTTTGTGAGGGTTCATCCCCTGATTGTATGTATTTTGTGACAATGGATCATTCAGGGGCATGATTGGAAACAACTGCCTTGAAATGTCACGCTCAGCTTCGTCTAGATGCTTTATTTCATGATAACGACTCTCTGAAAATGAGCGGAAGCATTTGTTTTAAGATTTGAGGCTTAGTTTCATCTTCGTGCAGGAGCATCCAAAGGTCTAAGGGGCAATCTTGCGTCGCCCAAAATTGATGTCTTTTGTTTTCACTTCTTTCCAAGATTTGTGTTTTCGGACATCCATTTGCTTGAATAACGGTCCAGAATCTTCAAAGTTTCCAACGAGCGAAGGATACAAACTCGCTATTTTTAGCGAGTCTTGCCGGAGAAGCGGTTGACCCCCAATCTTCCCCAGAACTTCAGAATAGTAAAATAAGCATTCCTGGTCGATCCCAACTCAAGATTACGTCTGGATTGCAAGATATTGAATTTTTGAGTTTGTGAGGGATCATCCCCTTATTGTGTGCATTTCGTGATAATGGATCATTCAGGGGCATGATTGGAAACAACAGCCTTGAAATGTCACGCTCAGCTTCGTCTAGATGCTTTATTTTGTGATAACAACTCTCTGGAAATGAGCAGAAGCATTTGTTTTAAGATTTGAGACTTAGTTTCATCTTGGTGCAGGAGCATCTAGAGGTCTAAGGGGCAATCTTGCGTCGCCCAAAATTGATGTTTTTTATTTTCACTTCTTTCCAAGATTTGTGTTTTCGGACACCCATTTCCTTTAGTAACGGTCCAGAACCTTTGAAGTTTGCAACAAGCGAAGGATACAAACTCGCTATTTTTAGCGAGTCTTGCCGGAGAAGCGGTTGACCCCCAATTTTCCCCAGAGCTTCGGAAAACTAAAATAAGCATTCCTGGTCGATCTCAACTCAAGATTGCATCTGGATTGCAAGATATTGAAGTTTAGAGTTTTTTAGGGTTCATCCCCTTATTGTATGTATTTCGTGATAATGGATCATTCGGGGGCATGATTGGAAACAACTGCCTTGAAATGTCACGCTCAGCTTCGTCTAGATCCTTTATTTCATGATAACGAATCTCTGGAAATGAGCGGAAGCATTTGTTTTAAGATTTGAGGCTTAGTTTCATCTTGGTGCAGGAGCAACCAGAGGTGTAAGGGGCAATCTTGCGTCTCCCAAAATTGAAGTCTTTTGTTTTCACCTCTTTCCAAGATTTGTGTCTTTGGACACCCATTTCCTTGAATAACGGTCCAGAACCTTAGAAGTTTCCAACGGGAAAAGGATACAAACTCCCTATTTTTAGCGAGTCTTGCCGGAGAAGCGGTTGACCCCCAAATTTTCACCAAAGCTTTAGAATAGTAAAATAAGCATTCCTAGTCGATCTCAACTCAAGATTGCGTCTGGATTGCAAGATATTGAAGTTTTGAGTTTGTGAGGATTCATCCCCTGATTGTATGTATTTCATGATAATGGATCATTCGGGGGCATGATTGGAAACAACTGCCTTGAAATGTCACGCTCAGCTTCGTCTAGATGCTTTATTTCATGATAATGACTCTCTGGAAATGAGCGGAAGCATTTGTTTTAAGATTTGAGGCTTAGTTTAATCTTGGTGCAGGAGCATCCAGAGGTGTAATGGGCAATCTTGCGTCCTCCAAAATTAATGTCTTTTGTTTTCACTTCTTTCCAAGATTTGTGTTTTCAGACACCCATTTGCTTGAATAACGGTCCAGAACCTTCGAAGTTTCCAATGGGCGAAGGATACAAACTCGCTATCTTTAGCGAGTCTTGCCAAAGAAGCAGTTGACCCCCCAATTTTCCCCAGAGCTTCGGAATAGTAAAATAAGCATTCCTGGTCGATCTCAACTCAAGATTGCGTCTGGATTGCAAGATATTGATGTTTCGAGTTTGTGAGGGTTCATCCCCTGATTGTATGTACTTGGTGATAATGGATCATTCAGGGGCATGATTGGAAACAACTGCCTTGATATGTCACGCTCAGCTTCGTCTAGATACTTTATTTTGTGATAACCACTCTCTGGAAATGAGCGGAAGCATTTGTTTTAAGATTTGAGGCTCAGTTTCATCTTGGTGCAGGAGCATCCAGAGGTCTAAGGGGCAATCTTGCGTCGCCCAAAATTGATGTCTTTTGTTTTCACTTCTTTCCAAGAGTTGTGTTTTCGGACACCCATTTGCTTGAATAACCGTCCAGAACCTTTGAAGTTTCCAAGGGGTGAAGGATACAAACTCACAATTTTTTTTCGAGTCTTGCCGGAGAAGCTGTTGACCCCCCAATTTTACCCAGAGCTTCAGAATACTAAAATAAGCATTCCTGGTCGATCTCAACTGAAGATTGCGTCTGGATTGCAAGATATTGAAGTTTCAGGTTTGTGAGGGTTCATCCTCTGATTGTATGTATTTCGTGATAATGGATCATTCGGGGGCATAATTGGAAACAATTGCCTTGAAATGTCACGCTCAGCTTTGTCTAGATGCTTTATTTCGAGATAACGTCTCTCTGGAAATAAGCGGAAGCATTTGCTTTAAGATTTGAGGCTTAGTTTCATCTTGGTGCAGAAGCATCCAGAGGTGTAAGGGGCAACCTTGCGTCGCCCAAAATTGATGTCTATTTTTTTCACTTCTTTCCAAGATTTGTATTTTCAACACCCATTTGTTTGAATAACGGTCCAGAACCTTCGAAGTTTCCAACGGGCGAAGGATACAAACTCGCTATTTTTAGCAAGTCTTGCCGGAGAAGCGGTTGACCCCCCAATTTTCCGCAGAGCTTTGGAATAGTAAAATAAGCATTCTTGGTCGATCTCAACTCAAGATAACGTCTGGATTGCAAGATATTGAAGTTTCAAGTTTGTGAAGGTTCATCTCCTGATTGTGTGTATTTCGTGATAATGGATCATTCGGGGGCATGATTGGAAACAACTGCCTTCAAATGTCACGCTCAGCTTCGTCTAGATGCTTTATTTCGTGATAACGACTCTCTGGAAATGAGCAGAAGCATTTGTTTTAAGATTTGAGGCTTAGTTTCATCTTGGTATAGGAGCATCCAGAGGTGTAAGGGGCAATCTTGCGTCGCCCAAAATTGATGTCCTTTGTTTTCACTTCTTTCCAAGATTTGTGTTTTAAGACACCCATTTGCTTGAGTAACGGTCCAGAAACTTTGAAGTTTACAACAGGCGAAGGATAGAAACTCGCTATTCTTAGCGAGTCTTGCCGGAGAAGCGGTTGACCCCCCAACTTTCCCCAGAGCTTCGGAGTAGTAAAATAAACATTCCTAGTCGATCTCAACTCAAGATTGCGTCTGGATTGCAAGATATTGAAGTTTCGAGTTTGTGAGGGTTCATCCCCTGATTGTATGTATTTCATGATAATGGATCATTCGGGGGCATGATTGGAAACAACTGGCTTGAAATGTCACGCTCAGCTTCGTCTAGATGCTTTATTTCGTGATAACGACTCTCTGGAAATGAGCGGAAGCATTTGTTTTAAGATTTGAGGCTTAGTTTCATCTTGGTTGCAGGAGCATCCAGAGGTGTAAGGGGCAATCTTGCGTCACCCAAAATTGAAGTCTTTTGTTTTCACTTCTTTCCAAGATTTGTGTTTTCGCACACCCATTTGCTTGAATAACGGTCCAGAACCTTCAAAGTTTCTGACAGACGAAGTATACAAACTCGCTATTTTTAGCGAGTCTTGCCGGAGAAGCATTTGACCCCCCAATTTTCACCAGAGCTTCAAAATAGTAAAATAAGCATTCCTATTCGATCTCAACTCAAGATAGCGTCTGGATTGCAAGATATTGAAGTTTCAAGTTTTTGACGGTTCATCCCCTGATTGTATGTATTTCATGATAATGGATCATTCGGGGGCATGATTGGAAACAACTGCCTTGAAATGTCACGCTCAGCTTTGTCTAGATGCTTTATTTCGTGATAAATACTCTCTGGAAATGAGCGGAAGCATTTGTTTTAAGATTTGAGGCTTAGTTTCATCTTGGTGCAGGAGCATCCAGAGGTGTAAGGGTCAATCTTGCGTCATCCAAAATTAATATCTTTTGTTTTCACTTCTTTCCAAGATTTGTGTTTTCGGACACCCATTTGCTTGAATAACGGTCCAGAACCTTCGAAGTTTCCAATGGGCGAAGGATACAAACTCGCTATTTTTAGCAAGTCTTGCCGGAGAAGTGGTTGTCCCCCCAATTTTCCCGAGAGCTTCGGAATACTAAAAAAGGCATTCCTGGTCGATCTCAACTAAAGATTGCATCTGGATTGCAAGATATTGAGGTTTCGAGTTTGTGAGGGTTCATCCCCTGATTGTATGTATTTAGTGATAATGGATCATTCGGGGGCATGATTGGAAACAGCAGCCTTGAAATGTCAAGATCAGCTTCGTCTAGATGCTTTATTTCTTGATAACAACTCTCTGGAAATGAGCGGAAGCATTTGCTTTAAGATTTGAGGGTTAGTTTCATCTTGGTGCAGGAGCATCCAGAGGTGTAATGGGCAATCTTGCGTCGCCCAAAATTGATGTCTTTTGTTTTCACTTGTTTCCAAGATTTGTGTTTTCGGACACCCATTTGCTTGAATAACGGTCCAGAAGGTTCGAAGTTTCCAACGGGCGAAGGATACAAACTTGCTATTTTTAGCGAGTCTTGCCGGAGAAGGGGTTGACCACCCAATATTCCCCAGAGCTTCGGAATAGTAAAATAAGCATTCCTGGTCGATCTCAACTCAAGATTGCGTCTAGATTGCAAGATATTGAAGTTTCAAGTTTGTGAGGGTTCATTCCCTGATTGTATGTATTTCATGATAATGGATCATTCGGGAGCATGATTGGAAACCATTGCCTTGAAATGTCACGCTCAGCTTCGTCTAGATTCTTTATTTTGTGATAACGACTCTCTGGAACTGAGCGGAAGCATTTGTTTTAAGATTTGAGGCTTAGTTTCATCTTGGTGCAAGAGCATCCAGAGGTGTAAGGTGCAATCTTGCGTCGCCCAAAATTGATGTCTTTTGTTTTCACTTCTTTCCAAGATTTGTGTTTTCGGACACCCATTTGCTTGAATAACGGTCCAGAACCTTCGAAGTTTCCAACGGGTGAAGGATACAAACTCGCTATTTTTAGTGAGTCTTGCCGCAGAAGCGGTTGACCCGCCAATCTTCACTAGTCCTGCGGAATAGTAAAATAAGCATTCCTGGTCGATCCGAACTCAAGATTGTGTCTGGATTGCAAGATATTGAAGTTTCGAGTTTGTGAGGGTTCATCCCCTGATTGTATGTATTTCGTGATAATGGATCATTCGGGGGCATGATTGGAAACAATTGCATTGAAATGTCACGCTCAGCTTCGTCTAGATGCTTTATTTCGTGATAACGACTCTCTGGAAATGAGAGGAAGCATTTGTTTTAAGATTTGAGGCTTAGTTTCATCTTGGTGCAGGAGCATCCAGAGGTGTAAGGTGCAATCTTGTGTCGCCCAAAATTCATGTCTTTTGTTTTAACTTCTTTCCAGGATTTGTGTTTTCAGACACCCATTTGCTTGAATAACGGTCCAGAACCTTCGAAGTTTCCAACGAGCGAAGGATACAAACTCGCTATTTTTAGCGAGTCTTGCTGGAGAAGCGGTTGACCCCCCAATTTTCCCCAGAGCTTCGGAATAGTAAAATAAGCATTCCTGGTCAATCTCAACTTAAGATTGCGTCTGGATTGCAAGATATTGAAGTTTCGAGTTTGTGAGGGTTCATCCCCTAATTGTATGTATTTCGTGATAATGGATCATTCGGGGGCATGATTGGAAACAACTGCCTTGAAATTTCTCACTCAGCTTCGTATAGATGCTTTATTTCATGATAACGACTCTCTGGAAATGAGCGGAAGCATTTGTTTTCAGATTTGAGGCTTAGTTTCATCTTGGTGCAGGAGCATCCAGAGGTGTAAGGGGCAATCTTGCGTCGCACAAAATTGAAGTCTTTTGTTTTCACTTCTTTCCAAGATTTGTGTTTTCGGACACTCATTTGCTTGAATAACAGTCCAGAACCTTCAAATTTTCCAACAGGCGAAGGATACAAACTCGCTATTTTTAGCGAGTCTTGCCGGAGAAGCGGTTGACCCCCCAATTTTCCCCAGAGCTTCAGAATAGTAAAATAAGCATTCCTGGTCGATCTCAACTCAAGATTGCATTTGGATTGCAAGATATTGAAGTTTCAAGTTTTTGAGGGTTCATCCCCTGATTGTATGTATTTCATGATAATGGATCATTTGGGGGCATGATTGGAAACAACTGCCTTGAAATGCAATGCTCAGCTTCGTCTAGATGCTTTATTTCGTGATAACAACTCTCTAGAAATGAGCGGAAGCATTTGTTTTAAGATTTGAGGTTTAGTTTCATCTTGGTGCAGGAGCATCCAGAGGTGTAAGGGTCAATCTTGCATCGCCCAAAATTGATGTCTTTTGTTTTCACTTCTTTCCAAGATTTGTGTTTTCGGACACCTATTTGCTTGAATAACGGTCCAGAACCTTCGAAGTTTCCAACAGGCGAAGGATACAAACTCCCTATTTTTAGCGACTCTTGCCGGAGAAACGGTTGACCCCCCAATCTTCCCCAGAGCTTCAGAATAGTAAAATAAGCATTCCTAGTCGATCTCAACTCAATATTGCGTCTGGATTGCAAGATATTGAAGTTTTGAGTTTGTGAGGGTTCATCCCCTGATTGTATGTATTTCGTGATAATGGATCATTCAGGGGCATGATTAGAAACAATTGCCCTGAAATGTCACGCTCAGCTTCGTCTAGATGCTTTATTTTGTGATAACGACTCTCTCGAAATGAGCGGAAGCATTTGTTTTAAGATTTGAGGCTTAGTTTCATCTTGGTGCAGGAGCATCCAGAGGTGTAAGGGGCAATCTTGCGTCACCCAAAATTGATGTCTTCTGTTTTCAATTCTTTCCAAGATTTGTGTTTTTAGACACCCATTTGCTTGAATAATGGTCTAGAACCTTCAAACTTTCCAACGGGTGAAGGATACAAACACGTTATTTTTAGCGAGTCTTGCCGGAGAAGCGGTTGACCCCCAAATCTTCCCCCAAGCTTCGAAATAGTAAAATAAGCATTCTTGGTCGATCCCAACTCAAGATTGCATCTGGATTGCAAGATATTGAAGTTTCGAGTTTGTGAGGGTTCATCCCCTGATTGTATGTATTTCGTGATAATGGATCATTCGAGGGCATGATTGGAAACAATTGCCTTGAAATGTCACGCTCAGCTTCGTCTAGATGCTTTATTTCTTGATAACGACTCTCTGGAAATGAGCGGAAGCATTTGTTTTAAGATTTGAGGCTTAGTTTCATCTTGGTGCAGGAGCATCCAGAGATGTAAGGGGCAATCTTGCATCACCAAAAATTGATGTCTTTTGTTTTCACTTCTTTCTAAGATTTGTGTTTTCAGACACCTATTTGCTTGAATAACGGTCCAAAACCTTCAAACTTTCCAACGGGCGAAGGATACAAACTCGCTATTTTTAGCGAGTCTTGCCGAAGAAGTGGTTGACCCCCAAATCTTCCCCCAAGCTTTGAAATAGTAAAATAAGCATTCCTGGTCCAACCCAACTCAAGATTGCGTCTGCATTGCAAGATATTGAAGTTTCAAGTTTGTGAGGGTTCATCCCCTGATTGTATGTATTTTTTGATAATGGATCGTTCGGGGGCATGATTGGAAACAATTGCCTTGAAATGTCACGCTCAGCTTTGTCTAGATGCTTTATTTCGTGATAACGACTCTCTGGAAATGAGCGGAAGCATTTGTTTTATTATTTGAGGCTTAGTTTCATCTTGGTGCAGGAGCATCCAGAGGTGTAAGGGGCAATCTTGCGTCGCCCAAAATTGATGTCTTTTGTTTTCACTTCTTTCCAAGATTTGTTTTTTCTGACACCCATTTGCTTGAATAACGGTCCAGAACCTTCGAAGTTTCCAACGGGCGACGGATACAAACTCGGTATTTTTAGCGAGTCTTGCCGGAGAAGCGGTTGACCCCCCAATCTTCCCCAGAGCTTCGGAATAGTAAAATAAGCATTCCTAGTTGATCCCATCTCAAGATTGCGTCTGGATTGCAAGATATTGAAGTTTCGAGTTTGTGAGGGTTCATCCCCTAATTTTATGTATTTCGTGATAATGGATCATTCGGGGGCATGATTGGAAACAATTGCCTTGAAATGTCACGCTCAGCTTCGTCTAGATGCTTTATTTTGTGATAACAACTGTCTGGAAATGAGCGGAAGCATTTGTTTTAAGATTTGAGGCTTAGTTTCATCTTGGTGCAGGAGCATCCAGAGGTGTAAGGGGCAATCTTACGTCGCCCAAAATTGATGTCTTTTGTTTTCACTTCTTTCCAAGATTGGTGTTTTCAGACACCCATTTGCTTGAATAACAGTCCAGAACCTTCGAAGTTTCCAACGGGCGAAGGATACAAACTCGCTATTTTTAGCGAGTCTTGCCGGAGAAGCAGTTGACCCCCAATCTTGCCCCGAGCTTCAGAATAGTAAAATAAGCATTCCTGGTCGATCCCAACTCAAGATTGCATCTGGATTGCAAGATATTGAAGTTTTGAGTTCGTGAGGGTCATCCCCTAATTGTATGTATTTCGTGATAATGGATCATTCGGGGGCATGATTGGAAACAATTGCCTTGAAATGTCACGCTCAGCTTCGTCTAGATGCTTTATTTCGTGATAACAACTCTCTGGAAATGAGCGGAAGCATTTATTTTAATATTTGAGGCTTAGTTTCATCTTGGTGCAGAAGCATGCAGAGGTGTAAGGGGCAATCTTGCGTCGCCCAAAATTGATGTCTTTTGTTTTCACTTCTTTCATAGATTTTTGTTTTCGGACACGCATTTGCTTGAATAACGGTTCAGAACCTTCGAAGTTTCCAACGGGCGAAGGATACAAACTCGCTATTTTTAGCGAGTCTTGCCGGAGAAGCGGTTGACCCCCCAATTTTCCCCAAAGCTTCGGAATAGTAAAATAAGCATTACTGGTCGATCCCAACTCAAGATTGTGTCTGGATTGCAAGATATTGAAGTTTCGAGTTTGTGAGGGTTCATCCCCTAATTGTATGTATTTCGTGAAAATGGATCATTCGGGGGCATGATTGGAAACAATTGCCTTGAAATGTCACACTCAGCTTCGTCTAGATGCTTTATTTCGTGATAACGACTCTCTGGAAATGAGCGGAAGCATTTGTTTTAAGATTTGAGGCTTAGTTTCATCTTGGTGCAGGGGCATCCAGAGGTGTAAGGGGCAATCTTGCGTCACCCAAAATTGATGTCTTTTGTTTTCACTTCTTTCCAAGATTTGTGTTTTCAGACACCCATTTGCTTGAATAACGGTCCAGAACCTTCGAAGTTTCCAACGGGTGAAGGATACAAACTCGCTATTTTTAGCGAGTCTTGCCAGAGAAGCAGTTGACCCCCCAATTTTCCCTAGAGCTTCGGAATAGTAAAATAAGCATTCCTGGTCGATCCCAACTCAAGATTGCATCTGGATTGCAAGATATTGAAGTTTTGAGTTTGTGAGGGTTCATCCCCTGATTGTATGTATTTCGTGATAATGGATCATTCGGGGGCATGATTGGAAACAATTGCCTTGAAATTTCACGCTCAGCTTCGTCTAGATGCTTTATTTCGTGATAACGACACTCTAGAAATGAGCGGAAGCATTTATTTTAAGATTTGAGGCTTAGTTTCATTTTGGTGTAGGAGCATCCAGAGGTGTAAGGGGCAATCTTGCGTCGCCCAAAATTGATGTCTTTTGTTTTCACCTCTTTCCAAGATTTGTGTTTTAGGACACCCATTTGCTAGAATAACGGCCCAGAACCTTCGAAGTTTCCAACGGGTGAAGGATACAAACTCGCTATTTTTAGAGAGTCTTGCCGGAGAAGCGCTTGACACCCCAATTTTCCCCAGAGCTTCGTAATAGTAAAATAAGCATTCCTGGTCAATCCCAACTCAAGATTGTGTCCGGATTGCAAGATATTGAAGTTTCGAGTTTGTGAGGGTTCATCCCCTGATTGTATGTATTTCGTGATAATGGATCATTCAGGGGCATGATTGGAAACAATTGCCTTGAAATGTCACGCTCAGCTTCGTCTAGATGCTTTATTTCTTGATAATGTCTCTCTAGAAATGAGCGAAAGAATTTGTTTTAAGATTTGAGGCTTAGTTTCATCTTGGTGAAGGAGCATCCAAAGGTGTAAGGGGCAATCTTGCGTCGCCCAAAATTGATGTCATCTGTTTTCACTTCTTTCCAAGATTTGTGTTTTCGGACACCCATTTGCTTGAATAACGGCCCAGAACCTTCGAAGTTTCCAACTGGCGAAGGATACAAACTTGCTATTTTTAGCGAGTCTTGCTGGAGAAGCGGTTGACCCCCCAATTTTCCCCAGAGCTTCAGAATAGTAAAATAAGCATTCTTGGTTGATCCCAACTCAAGATTGCGTCTGGATTGCAAGATATTGATTTTCGACTTTGCGAGGGTTCATCCCCTGATTGTATGTATTTCGTGATAATGGATCATTCGGGGGCATGATTGGAAACAATTGCCTTGAAATGTCATGCTCAGCTTCGTCTAGATGCTTTATATCGTGATAACGACTCTCTGAAAATGAGCAGAAACATTTGTTTTAAGATTTGAGGCTTAGTTTCATCTTGGTGCAGGAGCATCCAGAGGTGTAAGGGGCAAACTTGCGTCGCCCAAAATTAACATCTTTTGTTTTCACTTTTATCCAAGATTTGTGTTTTCAGACACCCATTTACTTGAATAACGGTCCAAAACCTTCGAAGTTTCCAATGGGCGAAGGTTACAAACTCGCTATTTTTAGCGAGTCTTGCCGGAGAAGCGGTTGATCCCCCAATTTTCCCAAGAGCTTCGGAATACTAAAATAAGCATTCCTAGTCAATCCCAACTCAAGATTGCGTCTGGATTGCAAGAGATTGAAGTTTCCAGTTTGTGAGGGTTCATCCCCTGATTGTATGTATTTAATGATAATGGATCATTCGGGGGCATGATTGGAAACAATTGCCTTGAAATGTCACGCTCAACTTCGTCTAGATGCTTTATTTCGTGATAACGACTCTCTGGAAATAAGCAGAAGCATTTGTTTTACGATTTGAGGCTTAGTTTCATCTTGGTGCAGGAGCATCTAGAGGTGTAAGGGGCAATCTTGTGTCGCCCAAAATTGATGTCTTTTGTTTTCACTTCTTTCTAATATTTATGTTTTCGGACACCCATTTGCTTGAATAACGGCCCAAAACCTTCAAAGTTTCCAACGGGCGAAGGATACAAACTCGCTATTTTTAGCGAGTCTTACCTGAGAAGCGGTTGACACCCCAGTTTTCCCCAGAGCTTCGGAATAGTAAAATAAGCATTCCTAGTCGATCCCAACTCAAGATTGCGTCTGGATTGCAAGACATTGAATTTTTGAGTTTGTGTGGGTTCATCCCCTGATTGTATGTATTTTGTGATAATGGATCATTCAGGGGCATGATTGGAAAAACCTTGAAATATCATGCTCAGCTTCGTCTAGATGCTTTATTTCGTGATAACGACTCTTTGGAAATGAGTGGAAGCATTTGTTTTAATATTTGAGGCTTAGTTTCATCTTGGTGCAGGAGCATCCAGAGGTGTAAGGGAAAATCTTGCGTCGCCCAAAATTGATGTCTTCTGTTTTAACTTCTTTCCATGATTTGTGTTTTCGGACACCCATTTGCTTGAATAACAGCCCAGAACCTTTGAAGTTTCCAAGGGGCGAAGGATACAAACTCGCTATTTTTAGCGAGTCTTGCCAGAGAAGCGGTTGACCCCCTAATTTTCCTCAGAGCTTCGGAATAGTAAAATAAGCATTCCTGGTCGATCACAACTCAAGATTGTGTCTAGATTGCAAGATATTGAAGTTTCAAGTTTGTGAGGGTTCATCTCCTGATTGTATGTATTTCTTGATAATGGATCATTTTGGGGCATGATTGGAAAAAATTGCCTTGAAATGTCACGCTCAGCTTCGTCTAGATGCTTTATTTCATGATAACGACTCTCTGGAAATGAGCAAAAGCATTTGTTTTAAGATTTGAGGCTGAGTTTCATCTTGGTGCAGGAGCATCCAGAGGTGTAAGGGGCAATCTTGCGTCATCCAAAATTGATGTCTTCTATTTTCACTTCTTTCCAAGATTTGTGTTTTCGAACACCCATTTGCTTGAATAACGGTCCAGAACCTTCGAAGTTTCCAACGGGCGAATGATACAAACTCGCTATTTTTAGCGAGTCTTTTCGAAGAAGCGGTTGACCCCCCAATCTTCCCCAGAGCTTCAGAATAGTAAAATAAGCATTCCTGGTCGATCCCAACTCAGGATTGCGTCTGGATTCCAAGATATTGAAGTTTCGAGTTTGTGAGGGTTCATCCCCTGATTGTATGTATTTCGTGATAATGGATCATTCGGGGGCATGATTGGAAACAATTGCCTTGAAATGTCAGGCTCAGCTTCATCTAGATGTTTTATTTCGTGATAACGACTCTCTGGAAATGAGAGGAAGCATTTGTTTTGAGATTTGAGGCTTAGTTTCATCTTGGTGCAGGAGCATCCAGAGGTGTAAGGGGCAATCTTGCGTCGCCCAAAATTGATGTGTTTTGTTTTCACTTCTTTCTAAGATTTATGTTTTCGGACACCCATTTGCTTGAATAACGGTCCAGAACCTTTGAAATTTCCAACGAGCGAAGGATACAAACTCGCTATTTTTAGCATGTCTTGCTGGAGAATCGGTTGTCCACCTAATCTTCCCCAGACCTTCGGAATAGTAAAATAAGCATTCCTGGTCGATCTCAACTCAGGATTACTTTTGTATTGCAAGATATCGAAGTTTCGGGTTTGTGAGTGTTCATCCCCTGATTGTATTTATTTCGTGATAATGGATCATTCGGGGGCATGATTGCAAACAATTGCCTTGAAATGTCACGCTCAACTTCATCTAGATGCTTTATTTCGTGATAACGACTCTCTGGAAAATGAGCGGAAGCATTTGTTTTAAGATTTGAGGCTTAGTTTCATCTTGGTGCAGGTGCATCTAGAGGTGTAAGGGGCAATCTTACGTCCCCCAAAATTGATTTGTTTTATTTTCACTTCTTTCCAAGATTTGTGTTTTCGGACACCCATTTGCTTGAATAACGGTCCAGAACCTTCGAAGTTTCCAACGGGCGAAGGATACAAACTCGCTATTTTTAGCGAGTCTTGCTGGAGAAGCGGTTGACCCCCCAATCTTCCCCAGAGCTTCAGAATAGTAAAATAAGCATTCCTGGTCACTCCCAACTCAGGATTGCTTTTGGATTGCTAGATATTGAACATTTAGGTTTGTGAGGGTTCATCCCTGATTGTATGTATTTCGTGATAATGGATCATTCGGGGGCATGATTGGAAACAATTGCCTTCAAATGTCACGCTCAGCTTCGTCTAGATGCTTTATTTCATGATAACGACTCTCTGGAAATGAGCGGAAGCATTTGTTTTAAGATTTGAGGCTTAGTTTCATCTTGCTGTAGGAGCATCTAGAGGTGTAAGGGGCAATCTTGCGTCACCCAAAATTGATGTCTTTTTTTTCACTTCTTTCCAAGATTTTTTGTTTTCGGACACCCATTTGCTTGAATAACGGTCCAGAACCTTCGAAGTTTCCAATGGGTGAAGGATACAAACTCGCTATTTTTAGCGAGTCTTGCTGGATAAGCGGTTGACCCCCCAATCTTCCCCGAGCTTCAGAATAGTAAAATAAGCATTCCTGGTCGATCCCAACTCAATATTGCGTCTAGATTGCAAGATATTAAAGTTTCAAGTTTGTGAGGGTTCATCCCCTGATTGTATGTATTTCGTGATAATGGATCATTCGGGGGCATGATTGGAAACAATTGCCATGAAATGTCACGCTCAGCTTCGTCTAGATACTTTATTTCATGAGAACAACTCTCTGAAAATGCGCGGAAGCATTTGTTTTAAGATTTCAGGCTTAGCTTCATTTTGGTGCAGGAGCATCCAGTGGTGTAAGGGGCAATCTTGCGTCACCCAAAATTGATGTCTTTTGTTTTCACTTCTTTCCAAGATTTGTGTTTTCGGATACCCATTTGCTTGAATAACGGTCCAGAACCTTTGAAGTTTCCAACGGGCGAAGGATACAAACTCGCTATTTTTAGCGAGTCTTGCCGGAGAAGCAGTTGACCCCCCAATCTTCCCCAGAGTTTCAGAATAGTAAAATAAGCATTCCTGGTCGATCCCAACTCAAGATTGAGTCTGGATTGCAAGATATTGAAGTTTTGGGTTTGTGAGTGTTCATCCCCTGATTGTATGTATTTCGTGATAATGGATCATTCAGAGGCATGATTGGAAACAACTGCCTTGAAATGTCACACTCAGCTTCATCTAGATGCTTTATCTCATGATAACGACTCTCTGGAAATGAGTGGAAGCATTTGTTTTAAGATTTGAGGCTTAGTTTCATCTTGGTGCAGGAGCATCCAGAGGTGTAAGGGTCAATCTTGCGTCGCCCAAAATTGATGTCTTTTGTTTTCACTTCTTTCCAAGATTTGTGTTTTCGGACACCCATTTGCTTGAATAACGGTCCAGAACCTTCGAAGTTTCCAACGGGCGAAGGATACAAACTCGCTATTTTTAGCGAGTCTTGCTGCAGAAGCGGTTGACCCCCCAATTTTCCAAAGAGCATCGGAATAGTAAAATAAGCATTCCTGGTCAATCTCAACTTAAGATTGCGTCTGGATTGCAAGATATTGAAGTTTTGAGTTTGTGAGGGTTCATCCCCTAATTGTATGTATTTCCTGATAATGGATCATTCGGGGGCATGATTGGAAACAACTGCCTTGAAATTTCTCGCTCAGCTTCGTATAGATGCTTTATTTCATGATAACAACTCTCTGGAAATGAGCGGAAGCATTTGTTTTCAGATTTGAGGCTTAGTTTCATCTTGGTGCAGGAGCATCCAGAGGTATAAGGGGCAATTTTGCGTCGCACAAAATTGAAGTCTTTTGTTTTCACTTCTTTCCAAGATTTGTTTTTTCGGACACCCATTTGCTTGAATAACAATCCAGAACCTTCAAATTTTCCAACGGGCGAAGGATACAAACTCGCTATTTTTAGCGAGTCTTGCCGGAGAAGCGGTTGACCCCCCAATTTTCCCTAGAGCTTCAGAATAGTAAAATAAGCATTCCTGGTCGATCTCAACTCAAGATTGCATTTGGATTGCAAGATATTGAAGTTTCAAGTTTTTGAGGGTTCATCCCCTGATTGTATGTATTTCATGATAATGGATCATTTGGGGGCATGATTGGAAACAACTGCCTTGAAATGCAATGCTCAGCTTCGTCTAGATGCTTTATTTCGTGATAACAACTCTCTAGAAATGAGCGGAAGCATTTGTTTTAAGATTTGAGGTTTAGTTTCATCTTGGTGCAGGAGCATCCAGAGGTGTAAGGGTCAATCTTGCGTCGCCCAAAATTGATGTCTTTTGTTTTCACTTCTTTCCAAGATTTGTGTTTTCGGACACCTCTTTGCTCGAATAACGGTCCAGAACCTTCAAAGTTTCCAACAGGCAAAGGATACAAACTCCCTATTTTTAGCGAGTCTTGCCGGAGAAACGGTTGACCACCCAATCTTCCCCAGAGCTTCAGAATAGTAAAATAAGCATTCCTAGTCGATCTCAACTCAATATTGCGTCTGGATTGCAAGATATTGAAGTTTTGAGTTTGTGAGGGTTCATCCCCTGATTGTATGTATTTCGTGATAATGGATCATTCGGGGGCATGATTAGAAACAATTGCCCTGAAATGTCACGCTCAGCTTTGTCTAGATACTTTATTTTGTGATAACGACTCTCTCGAAATGAGCGGAAGCATTTGTTTTAAGATTTGAGGCTTAGTTTCATCTTGGTACAGGAGCATCCAGAGGTGTAAGGAGCAATCTTGCGTCACCCAAAATTGATGTCTTCTGTTTTCAATTCTTTCCAAGATTTGTGTTTTCGGACACCCATTTGCTTGAATAACGGTCTAGAACCTTCAAACTTTCCAACGGGTGAAGGATACAAACACGTTATTTTTGGCGAGTCTTGCCGGAGAAGCGGTTGACCCCCAAATCTTCCCCCAAGCTTCGAAATAGTAAAATAAGCATTCCTGGTCGATCCCAACTCAAGATTGCATCTGGATTGCAAGATATTGAAGTTTCAAGTTTGTGAGGGTTCATCCCCTGATTGTATGTATTTTGTGATAATGGATCATTCGAGGGCATGATTAGAAACAATTGCCTTGAAATGTCATGCTCAGCTTCATCTAGATGCTTTATTTCGTGATAACGACTCTCTGTAAATGAGCGGAAGTATTTTTTTTAAGATTTGAGGCTTAGTTTCATCTTGGTGCAGGAGCATCCAGAGATGTAAGGGGCAATCTTGCATCACCAAAAATTTATGTCTTTTCTTTTCACTTCTTTCCAAGATTTGTGTTTTCGGACACCCATTTGCTTGAATAACGGTCCAGAACCTTCAAACTTTCCAACGGGCGAAGTATACAAACTCGCTATTTTTAGCGAGTCTTGCCGAAGAAGCGATTGACCCCCAAATCTTCCCCCAAGCTTTGAAATAGTAAAATAAGCATTCCTGGTCGAACCCAACTCAAGATTGCGTCTGGATTGCAAGATATTGAAGTTTCGAGTTTGTGAGGGTTCATCCCCTGATTGTATGTATTTTGTGATAATGGATCAATCGGGGGCATTATTGGAAACAATTGCCTTGAAATGTCACACTCAGCTTTGTCTAGATGCTTTATTTCGTGATAATGACTCTCTGGAAATGAGCGGAAGCATTTGTTTTATTATTTGAGGCTTAGTTTCATCTTGGTGCAGGAGCATCCAGAGGTGTAAGGGGCAATCTTGCGTCGCCCAAAATTGATGTCTTTTGTTTTCACTTCTTTCCAAGATTTGTTTTTTCCGACACCGATTTGCTTGAATAACGGTCCAGAACCTTCGAAGTTTCCAACGGGCGACGGATACAAACTCGGTATTTTTAGCGAGTCTTGCCGGAGAAGTGGTTGACCACCCAATCTTCCCCAGAGCTTCGGAATAGTAAAATAAGCATTCCTGGTCGATCCCATCTCAAGATTGCGTCTGGATTGCAAGATATTGAAGTTTCGAGTTTGTGAGGGTTCATCCCCTAATTTTATGTATTTCGTGATATGGATCATTCGGGGGCATGATTGGAAACAATTGCCTTGAAATGTCACGCTCAGCTTCGTCTAGATGCTTTATTTCGTGATAACAACTGTCTGGAAATGAGCGGAAGCATTTGTTTTAAGATTTGAGGCTTAGTTTCATCTTGGTGCAGGAGCATCCAGAGGTGTAAGGGGCAATCTTACGTCGCCCAAAATTGATGTCTTTTGTTTTCACTTCTTTCCAAGATTGGTGTTTTCGGACACCCATTTGCTTGAATAACGGTCCAGAACCTTCGAAGTTTCCAACGAGCAAAGGATACAAACTCGCTATTTTTAGCGAGTCTTGCCGGAGAAGTGGTTGACCCCCAAATCTTCCCCAGATTGCTTTTGGATTACAAGATATTGATGTTTCAGGTTTGTGAGGGTTCATCCCCTGATTGTATGTATTTCGTGATAATGGATCATTTGGGGGCATGATTGGAAACAATTGCCTTGAAATGTCATGCTCAGCTTCGTCTAGATGCTTTATATCGTGATAACGACTCTCTAAAAATGAGCGGAAACATTTGTTTTAAGATTTGAGGCTTAGTTTCATCTTGGTACAGGAGCATCTAGAGGTCTAAGGGGCAATCTTACGTCCCCCAAAATTGATGTGTTTTATTTTCACTTCTTTCCAAGATTTGTGTTTTCGGACACCCATTTGCTTGAATAACGGTCCAGAACCTTCGAAGTTTCCAACGGGCGAAGGATACAAACTCGCTATTTTTAGAGAGTCTTGCTGGAGAAGCGGTTGACCCCCCAATCTTCCCCAGAGCTTCGAAATAGTAAAATAAGCATTCCTGGTCGATCCCAACTCAGGATTGCTTTTGGATTACAAGATATTGATGTTTCAGGTTTGTGAGGGTTCATCCCCTAATTGTATGTATTTCGTGATAATGGATCACTCGGGGGCATGATTGGAAACAATTGCCTTGAAATGTCATGCTCAGCTTCGTCTAGATGCTTTATTTTGTGACAACGACTCTCTGGAAATGAGTGGAAGCATTTGTTTTAAGATTTGAGGCTTAATTTCATCTTGGTGCAGGAGCATCCAGAGGTGTAAGGGGCAATCTTGCGTCACCCAAAATTGATGTCTTTTGTTTTCAATTCTTTCCAAGATTTGTGTTTTCGGACACCCATTTGCTTGAATAACAATCCAGAACCTTCGAAGTTTCCAACGGGCAAAGGATACAAACTCGCTATTTTTAGCGAGTCTTGCCGGAGAAGTGGTTGACCCCCAAATCTTCCCCAGAGCTTCGGAATAGTAAAATAAGCATTCCTGGTCAATCCCAACTCAGGATTGCTTTTGGATTGCAAGATATTGAAGTTTCGGGTTTGTGAGGGTTCATCCCCTGATTGTATGTATTTCGTGATAATGGATCATTCGGGGGCATGATTGGAAACAATTGCCTTCAAATGTCACGCTCAGCTTCGTCTAGATGCTTTATTTCATGATAACGACTCTCTGGAAATGAGCGGAAGCATTTGTTTTAAGATTTGAGGCTTAGTTTCATCTTGCTGCAGGAGCATCCAGAGGTGTCAGGGGCAATCTTGCGTCGCCCAAAATTGATGTCTTTTTTTTCACTTCTTTCCAAGATTTGTGTTTTCAGACACCCATTTGCTTGAATAACGGTCTAGAACCTTCGAAGTTTCCAACGGGCGAAGGATACAAACTCGCTATTTTTAGCGAGTCTTGCTGGATAAGCGGTTGACCCCCCAATCTTCCCCTGAGCTTCGGAATAGTAAAATAAGCATTCCTGGTCGATCCCAACTCAAGATTGCGTCTGGATTGCAAGATATTGAAGTTTCAAGTTTGTGAGGGTTCATCCCCTGATTGTATGTATTTCGTGATAATGGATCATTCGGGGGCATGATTGGAAACAATTGCCATGAAATGTCACGCTCAACTTCGTCTAGATGCTTTATTTCGTGAGAACAACTCTGTGAAAATGAGCGGAAGCATTTGTTTTAAGATTTCAGGCTTAGCTTCATCTTGGTGCAGGAGCATCCAGTGGTGTAAGGGGCAATCTTGCGTCACCCAAAATTGATGTCTTTTGTTTTCACTTCTTTCCAAGATTTGTGTTTTCGGACACCCATTTGCTTGAATAACGGTCCAGAACCTTTGAAGTTTCCAACGGGCGAAGGATACAAACTCGCTATTTTTAGCGAGTCTTGCCGGAGAAGCAGTTGACCCCCCAATCTTCCCCAGAGTTTTAGAATAGTAAAATAAGCATTCCTGGTTGATCCCAACTCAAGATTGAGTCTGGATTGCAAGATATCAAAGTTTCGGGTTTGTGAGTGTTCATCCCCTGATTGTATTTCTTTCGTGATAATGGATCATTCGGGGGCATGATTGGAAACAATTGCCTTGAAATGTCACGCTCAACTTCATCTAGATGCTTTATTTCATGATAACGACTCTCTGGAAATGAGCGGAAGCATTTGTTTTAAGATTTGAGGCTTAGTTTCATCTTGGTGCAGGAGCATCTAGAGGTGTAAGGGGCAATCTTACGTCCCCCAAAATTGATGTCTTTTGTTTTCACTTCTTTCCAAGATTTGTGTTTTCGGACACCCATTTGCTTGAGTAACGGTCCAGAACCTTCGAAGTTTCCAACAGGTGAAGGATACAAACTCCCTATTTTTAGCGAGTCTTGCCGGAGAAATGTTTGACCCCCCAATCTTCCCCAGAGCTTCGGAATAGTAAAATAAGCATTCCTGGTAGATCTCAACTCAATATTGCGTCTGGATTGCAAGATATTGAAGTTTTGAGTTTGTGAGGGTTCATCCCCTGATTGTATGTATTTGGTGATAATGGATCATTCGGGGGCATGATTAGAAACAATTGCCCTCAAATGTCACGCTCAGCTTCGTCTAGATGCTTTATTTCGTGATAACGACTCTCTCGAAATGAGCGGAAGCATTTGTTTTAAGATTTGAGGCTTAGTTTCATCTTGGTGCAGGAGCATCCAGAGGTGTAAGGGGCAATCTTGCGTCACCCAAAATTGATGTCTTCTGTTTTCAATTCTTTCCAAGATTTGTGTTTTCGGACACCCATTTGCTTGAATAACAGTCTAGAACCTTCAAACTTTCCAACGAGTGAAGGATACAAACACGTTATTTTAAGCGAGTCTTACCAGAGAAGCGGTTGACCCCCCAATCTTCCCCAGAGCTTCGGAATAGTAAAATAAGCATTCCTGGTCAATCCCATCTCAAGATTGCGTCTGGATTGCAAGATATTGAAGTTTCGAGTTTGTGAGGGTTCATCCCCTAACTTTATGTATTTCGTGATAATGGATCATTCGGGGGCATGATTGGAAACAATTGCCTTGAAATGTCACGCTCAGCTTCGTCTAGATGCTTTATTTCGTGATAACGACTGTCTGGAAATGAGCGGAAGCATTTGTTTTAAGATTTGAGGCTTAGTTTCATCTTGGTGCAGGAGCATCCAGAGGTGTAAAGGGCAATCTTACGTAGCCCAAAATTAATGTCTTTTGTTTTCACTTCTCTCCAAGATTGGTGTTTTCAGACACCCATTTGCTTGAATAACAGTCCAAAACCTTCGAAGTTTCCAACGGGCGAAGGATACAAACTCGCTATTTTTAGCGAGTCTTGCCGGAGAAGCAGTTGACCCCCCAATCTTCCCCCGAGCTTCAGAATAGTAAAATAAGCATTCCTGGTCTATCCCAACTCAAGATGGCATCTAGATTGCAAGATATTGAAGTTTTGAGTTTGTGAGGGTCATCCCCTGATTGTATGTATTTCGTGATAATGGATCATTCGGGGGCATTATTGGAAACAATTGCCTTGAAATGTCACGCTCAGCTTCGTCTAGATGATTTATTTTGTGATAACAACTCTCTGGAAATGAGCGGAAGCATTTGTTTTAAGATTTAAGGCTTAGTTTAATCTTGGTGCAGGAGCATGCAGAGGTGTAAGGGGCAATCTTGCGTCGCCCAAAACTGATGTCTTTTCTTTTCACTTCTTTCGTAGATTTGTCTTTTCAGACACCCATTTGCTTGAATAACGGTTCAGAACATTCGAAGTTTCCAACGGGCGAAGGATACAAACTCGCTATTTTTAGCGAGTCTTGTCGGAGAAGCGGTTGACCCCCCAATTTTCCCCAAAGCTTCGGAATAGTAAAATAAGCATTCCTGGTCGATCCCAACTCAAGATTGCATCTGGATTGCAAGATATTGAAGTTTCGAGTTTGTGAGGGTTCATCCCCTAATTGTATGTACTTCGTGATAATGGATCATTCGGGGGCATGATTGGAAACAATAGCCTTGAAATGTCACGCTCAGCTTCGTCTAGATGCTTTATTTCGTGATAACAACACTCTGGAAATGAGCGGAAGCATTTGTTTTAAGATTTGAGGCTTAGTTTCATTTTGGTGCAGGAGCATCCAGAGGTGTAAGGGGCAATCTTGCGTCGCCCAAAATTGATGTCTTTTGTTTTCACCTCTTTCCAAGATTTCTGTTTTCGGACACCCATTTGCTTGAATAACGGCCCAGAAATTTCGAAGTTTCCAACGAGCGAAGGATACAAACTCGCTATTTTTAGCGAGTCTTGCCGGAGAAGCGGTTGACCCCCCAATTTTCCCCAGAGCTTCGGAATAGTAAAATAAGCATTCGTGGTCGATCCCAACTCAAGATTGCGTCTGGATTGCAAGATATTGAAGTTTCAAGTTTGTGACGGTTCATCCCCTGATTGTATGTATTTTGTGATAATGGATCATTCGGTGGCGTGATTGGAAAAAATTGCCTTGAAATGTCACACTCAGCTTCGTCTAGATGCTTTATTTCATGATAACGACTCTCTGGAAATGAGCAGAAGCATTTGTTTTAATGTTTGAGGCTTAGTTTCATCTTGGTGCAGGAGCATCCAGAGGTGTAAGGGGCAACCTTGCGTCACCCAAAATTGATGTCTGCTGTTTTCACTTCTTTCAAAGATTTGTGTTTTAGGACACCCATTTGCTAGAATAACGGCCCAGAACCTTCGAAGTTTCCAACGGGCGAAGGATACAAACTCGCTATTTTTAGAGAGTCTTGCCGGAGAAGCGCTTGACCCCCCAATTTTTCCCAGAGCTTCGTAATAGTAAAATAAGCATTCCTGGTCAATCCCAACTCAAGATTGCGTCTGGATTGCAAGATATTTAAGTTTCGAGTTTGTGAGGGTTCATCCCCTGATTGTATGTATTTCGTGATAATGGATCATTCGCGGGCATGATTGGAAACAATTCCCTTGAAATGTCACGCTCAGCTTCGTCTAGATGCTTTATTTCTTGATAACGTCTCTCTAGAAATGAGCGAAAGCATTTGTTTTAAGATTTGAGGCTTAGTTTGATCTTGGTGCAGGAGCATCCAAAGGTGTAAGGGGCAATCTTGCGTCGCCCAAAATTGATGTCATCTGTTTTCACTTCTTTCCAAGATTTGTGTTTTCGGACACCCATTTGCTTGAATAACGGCCCAGAACCTTCGAAGTTTCCAACTGGCGAAGGATACAAACTTGCTATTTTTAGCGAGACTTGCTGGAGAAGCGGTTGACCCCCCAATTTTCCCCAGAGCTTTAGAATAGTAAAATAAGCATTCCTGGTTGATCCCAACTCAAGATTGCGTCTGGATTGCAAGATATTGAAGTTTTGACTTTGCGAGGGTTCATCCCCTGATTGTATGTATTTCGTGATAATGGATCATTCGGGGGCATGATTAGAAATAATTGCCTTGAAATGTCATGCTCAGCTTCGTCTAGATGCTTTATATCGTGATAACGACTCTCTGAAAATGAGCGGAAACATTTGTTTTAAGATTTGAGGCTTAGTTTCATCTTGGTGCAGGAGCATCCAGAGGTGTAAGGGGCAAACTTGCGTTGCCCAAAATTAACGTCTTTTGTTTTCACTTCTTTCCAAGATTTGTGTTTTCGGACACCCATTTGCTTGAATAACGGTCCAAAACCTTCGAAGTTTCCAATGGGCGAAGGACACAAACTCGCTATTTTAAGCGAGTCTTGCCGGAGAAGCGGTTGACCCCCCAATTTTCCCAAGAGCTTCGGAATACTAAAATAAGCATTCCCAGTCGATCCCAACTCAAGATTGCGTCTGGATTGAAAGAGATTGAAGTTTCCAGTTTGTGAGGGTTCATCCCCTGATTGTATGTATTTAATGATAATGGATCATTTGGGGGCATGATTGGAAACAATTGCCTTGAAATGTCACGCTCGGCTTCGTCTAGATGCTTTATTTCGTGATAACGACTCTCTGGAAATAAGCGGAAGCATTTGTTTTATGATTTGAGGCTTAGTTTCATCTTGGTGCAGAAGCATCTAGAGGTGTAAGGGGCAATCTTGCGTCGCCCAAAATTGATGTCTTTTGTTTTCACTTCTTTCCAATATTTGTGTTTTCAGACACCCATTTGCTTGAATAACGGCCCAGAACCTTTGAAGTTTCCAACGGGCGAAGGATACAAACTCGCTATTTTTAGCGAGTCTTGCCGGAGAAGCGATTGACACCCCAGTTTTCCCCAGAGCTTCAGAATAGTAAAATAAGCATTCCTAGTCTATCCCAACTCAAGATTGCGTCTAGATTGCAAGATATTGAATTTTTGAGTTTGTGTGGGTTCATCCCCTGATTGTATGTATTTCGTGATAATGGATCATTCGGGGGCATGATTGGAAAAAATTGCCTTGAAATATCATGCTCAGCTTCGTCTAGATGCTTTATTTCGTGATAACGACTCTCTGGAAATGAGCGGAAGCATTTGTTTTAATATTTGAGGCTTAGTTTCATCTTGGTGCAGGAGCATCCAGAGGTGTAAGGGAAAATCTTGCGTCGCCCAAAATTGATGTCTTCTGTTTTAAATTCTTTCCAAGATTTGTATTTTCGGACACCCATTTGCTTGAAAAACGGCCCAGAACCTTCGAAGTTTCCAAGGGGCGAAGGATACAAACTTGCTATTTTTAGCGAGTCTTGCTGGAGAAGCGGTTGACCCCCTAATTTTCCTCAGAGCTTCGGAATAGTAAAATAAGCATTCCTGGTCGATCACAACTCAAGATTGTGTCTAGATTGCAAGATATTGAAGTTTCGAGTTTGTGAGGGTTCATCCCCTGATTGTATGTATTTCTTGATAATGGATCATTTTGGGGCATGATTGGAAACAATTCCCTTGAAATGTCATGCGCAGCTTCATCTAGATGCTTTATTTCGTGATAACGACTCTCTGGAAATGAGCAGAAGCATTTGTTTTAAGATTTGAGGCTTAGTTTCATCTTGGTGCAAGAGCATCCAGAGGTGTAAGGGGCAATCTTGCATCACCCAAAATTGATGTCTTTTGTTTTCACTTCTTTCCAAGATTTGTGTTTTCGAACACCCATTTACTTGAATAACGGTTCAGAACATTCGAAGTTTCCAACGGGCGAATGATACAAACTCGCTATTTTTAGTGAGTCTTGCCGAAGAAGCAGTTGACCCCCCAATCTTCCCCAGAGCTTCGGAATAGTAAAATAAGCATTCCTGGTCGATCCCAACTCAAGATTGCGTCTGGATTGCAAGATATTGAAGTTTCAAGTTTGTGAGGGTTCATCCCCTGATTGTATGTATTTCGTGATAATGGATCATTCGGGGGCATGATTGGAAATAATTGCCTTGAAATGTCACGCTCAGCTTCGTCTAGATGCTTTATTTCGTTATAACGACTCTCTGGAAATGAGCGGAAGCATTTGTTTTAAGATTTGAGGCTTAGTTTCATCTTGCTGCAGGAGCATCCAGAGGTGTAAAGGGCAATCTTGCGTCACCCAAAATTGATGTCATTTTTTTCACTTCTTTCCAAGATTTGTGTTTTCGGACACCCATTTGCTTGAATAACGGTCCAGAACCTTCGAAGTTTCCAACGGGCGAAGGATACAAACTCGCTATTTTTAGCGAGTCTTGTCGGATAAGCGGTTGACCCCCCAATCTTCCCCCGAGCTTCAGAATAGTAAAATAAGTATTCCTGGTCGATCCCAACTCAAGATTACGTCTGGATTGCAAGATATTGAAGTTTCAAGTTTGTGAGGGTTCATCCCCTGATTGTATGTATTTCGTGATAATGGATCATTCGGGGGCATGAATGGAAACAATTGCCTTGAAATGTCATGCTCAGCTTCATCTAGATGCTTTATTTCGTGATAACGACTCTCTGGAAATGAGCGGAAGCATTTGTTTTAAGATTCGAGGCTTAGTTTCATCTTGGTGCAGGAGGATCCAGAGCTGTAAGGGGCAATCTTGCATCACCAAAAATTGATGTCTTTTGTTTTCAATTCTTTCCAAGATTTGTGTTTTCGGACACCCATTTGCTTGAATAATGGTCTAGAAACTTCAAAGTTTCCAATGGGCGAAGGATACAAACTCGCTATTTTTAGCGAGTCTTGCCGGAGAAGCGGTTGACCCCCCAATCTTTCCCAGAGCTTCGGAATAGTAAAATAAGCATTCCTGGTTGATCTCAACTCAAGATTGCGTCTGGATTGCAAGATATTGAAGTTTTGAGTTTGTGAGGGTTCATCCCCTAATTGTATGTATTTCGTGATAATGGATCATTCGAGGGCATGATTGGAAACAATTGCCTAGAAATTTCACGATCAACTTCATCTCGATGCTTTATTTCGTGATAACGACTCTCTAGAAATGAGCGGAAGCATTTGTTTCAAGATTTGAGGCTTAGTTTCATCTTGGTGCAGGAGCATCCAGAGGTGTAAGGGGCAATCTTGCGTCGCCCAAAATTGATGTCTTTTGTTTTCACTTCTTTCTAAGATTTGTGTTTTCAGACACTCATTTGCTTGAATAACGGTCCAGAACCTTCGAAGTGTCCAACGGGCGAAGGATACAAACTCGCTATTTTTAGTGAGTCTTGCCGGAGAAGCGGTTGACCCCCCAATTTTCCCCAGAGCTTCAGAATAGTAAAATAAGCATTCCTGATCGATCCCAACTCAAGATTGTGTCTGGATTGCAAGATATTGAAGTTTCGAGTTTGTGAGGGTTCATCCCCTGATTGTATGTATTTCGTGATAATGGATCATTCGGGGGCATGATTGGAAACAATTGCCTTGAAATGTCACACTCAGCTTCGTCTAGATGTTTTATTTTCTGATAACGACTCTCTGCAAATGAGCGGAAGCATTTGTTTTAAGATTTGAGCCTTAGTTTCATCTTGGTGCAAGAGCATCCAGAGGTGTAAGGGGCAATCTTGTGTCGCCCAAAATTGATGTTTTTTCTTTTCACTAATTTCTAAGATTTGTGTTTTCAGACACCCATTTGCTTGAATAACGGTCCAGAACTTTCAAAGTTTCCAACGGGCGAAGGATACAAACTCGCTATTTTTACCGACTCTTGCCGGAGAAGCAGTTGACCCCTCAATCTTGCATCACCAAAAATTGATGTCTTTTGTTTTCAATTCTTTCCAAGATTTGTGTTTTCGGACACCCATTTGCTTGAATAATGGTCTAGAAACTTCAAAGTTTCCAATGGGCGAAGGATACAAACTCGCTATTTTTAGCGAGTCTTGCCGGAGAAGCGGTTGACCCCTCAATCTTCCCCCGTGCTTCGGAATAGTAAAATAAGCATTCCTGGTCGATCCCAACTCAAGATTGCGACTGGATTGAAAGATATTGAAGTTTTGAGTTTGTGAGGGTTCATCCCCTGATTGTATGTATTTCATGATAATGGATCATTCAGGGGCATGATTGCAAACAATTGCCTTGAAATGTCACGCTCAGCTTCGTCCAGATGCTTTATTTTGTGATAACGACTCTCTGGAAATGAGCGGAAGCATTTGTTTTAAGACTTGAGGCTTAGTTTCATCCTTGTGCAGGAGCATCCAGAGGTGTAAGGGGCAATCTTGCGTCGCCCAAAATTGATATCTTTTGTTTTCACTTCTTTACAAGATTTGTGTTTTTGGACACCCATTTGCTTGAAAAACGGTCCATAACCTTCGAGGTTTCCAACGGACGAAGGATACAAACTCGCTATTTTTAGCGAGTCTTCCGGAGAAGCGTTTGACCCCCCAATCTTCCACAGAGCTTCAGAATAGTAAAATAAGCATTCCTGGTCGATCTCAACTCAATATTGCGTCTAGATTGCAAGATATTGAAGTTTCGAGTTTGTGAGGGTTCATCCCCTGATTGTATGTATTTGGTGATAATGGATCATTCGGGGGCATGATTGGAAACAATTGCCTTGAAATGTCACGCTCAGCTTCGTCTAGATGTTTTATTTCGTGATAACGACTCTCTGGAAATGAGCGGAAGCATTTGTTTTAAGATTTGAGGCTTATTTTCATCTTGGTGCAAGAGCATCCAGAGGTGTAAGGGGCAATCTTGCGTCGCCCAAAATTAATGTCCTTTATTTTCACTTCTTTCCAAGATTTGTGTTTTCGGACACCCATTTGCTTGAATAAAGTTCCAGAACCTTCAAAGTTTCCAATGAGCGAAGGATACAAACTCGCTATTTCTAGCGAGTCTTGCCGGACAAGCGGTTGACCCCACAATTTTCCGTAGAGCTTCGGAATAGTAAAATAAGCATTCCTGGTCAATCCCAACTCAGGATTGCTTTTGGATTGCAAGATATTGAAGTTTCAGGTTTGTGAGGGTTCATCCCCTGATTGTATGTATTTCGTGATAATGGATCATTCAAGTGCATGATTGGAAACAATTGCCTTGAAATGTCACGCTTAGCTTCGTCTAGATGCTTTATTTCGTGATAACGACTCTCTGGAAATGAGCGGAAGCATTTGTTTTTAGATTTGAGGCTTAGTTTCATCTTGGTGCAGGAGCATCCAGAGGTGTAAGGGGCAATGTTGCATCGCCCAAAATTGATGTCTTTTCTTTTCAATTCCTTCCAAGATTTGTGTTTTCGGACACCCATTTGCTTGAATAACGGTCCAGAACCTTCGAAGTTTCCAATGGGCGAAGGATACAAACTCTCTATTTTTAGCAAGTCTTGCCGGAGAAGCGGTTGACCCCCAAATCTTCCCTAGAGCTTCAGAATAGTAAAATAAGCATTCCGGGTCGATCCCAACTCAGGATTGCTTTTAGATTGCAAGATATTGAAGTTTCGGGTTTGCGAGGGTTCATCCCCTGATTGTATGTATTTCGTTATAATGGATCATTCGGGGGCATGATTAGAAACAATTGCCTTGAAATGTCACGCTCAGCTTCGTCTAGATGCTTTATTTCATGATAACGACTCTCTGGAAATGAGCGGAAGCATTTGTTTTAAGATTTGAGGCTTAGTTTCATCTTGGTGCAGGAGCATCCAGAGGTGTAAGGGGCAATCTTGCATCGCCCAAAATTGATGTCTTTTGTTTTCACTTCTTTCCAAGATTTGTGTTTCCGGACACCCATTTGCTTGAATAACGGTCCAGACCCTTCGAAGTTTCCAATGGGCGAACGATACAAACTCGCTATTTTTAGCGAGTCTTGCCGGAGAAGCGGTTGACCCCCCAATCTTCCCCCAAGCTTCAGAATAGTAAAATAAGCATTCCTGGTCGATCCCAACTCAAGATTGCATCTGGATTGCAAGATATTGATGTTTTGAGTTTGTGAGGGTTCATCCCCTGATTGTATGTATTTCGTGATAATGGATCATTCGGGGGCATGATTGGAAACAATTGCCTTGAAATGTCATGCTCAGCTTCGTCTAGATGCTTTATTTCGTGATAACGACTCTCTAGAAATGAGCAGAAGCATTTGTTTTAAGATTTGAGGCTTAGTTTCATCTTGGTGCAGGAGCATCCAGAGGTGTAAGGGGCAATCTTGCGTCGCCCAAAATTGATGTCATTTGTTTTCACTTCTTTCCAAGATTTGTGTTTCCGGACACCCATTTGCTTGAATAACGGTCCATAACCTTCGAAGTTTCCAACGGGCGAAGGATACAAACTCACTATTTTTAGCAAGTCTTGCCGGAGAAGCAGTTGACCCCCCAATCTTCCCCAGAGCTTCGGAATAGTAAAATAAGCATTCCTGGTCGATCTCAACTCAAGATTGTGTCTGGATTGCAAGATATTGAAGTTTCAAGTTTGTGAGGGTTAATCCCCTGATTGTATGTATTTCGTGATAATGGATTATTCGGGGGCATGATTCGAAACAATTGCCTTGAAATGTCATGCTCAGCTTCGTCTAGATGTTTTATTTCTTGATAACGACTCTCTGGAAATGAGTGGAAGCATTTGTCTTAAGATTTCAGGCTTAGTTTCATCTTGGTGCAGGAGCATCTAGAGGTGTAAGGGGCAATATTGCGTCGCCCAAAATTGATGTCTTTTGTTTTCACTTCTTTCCAAGATTTGTGTTTTCGGACACCCATTTGCTTGAATAACGGTCCAGAACCTTCGAAGTTTCCAACGGGCGAAGGATACAAACTCGCTATTTTTAGCGAGTCTTGCCGGAGAAGCGGTTGACCCCCTAATTTTTCCCAGAGCTTCAGAATAGTAAAATAAGCATTTGTGGTCGATCCCAACTCAAGATTGCATCTAGATTGCAAGATATTGAAGTTTCGAGTTTGTTAGAGTTCATCCCCTAATTGTATGTATTTTGTGATAATGGATCATTCGGGGGCATGATTGGAAACAATTGCCTTGAAATGTCATGCTCAGCTTCGTCTAGATGCTTTATTTCATTATAACGACTCTCTGGAAATGAGCAGAAGCATTTGTTTAAAGATTTTAGGCTTAGTTTCATCTCGGTGCAGGAGCATCCAGAGGTGTAAGGGGCAATCTTACGTCGCCCAAAATTGATGTCTTTTATTTTCACTTCTTTCCAAGATTTGTGTTTTCGGACACCCATTTGCTTGAATAACGGTCCAGAACCTTAGAAGTTTCCAACGGGCGAAGGATACAAACTCGCTATTTTTAGCAAGTCTTGCGGAAGAAGCGGTTGACCCCCCAATCTTCCCTAGAGATTCGTTATAGTAAAATAAGCATTCTTGGTCGATCTCAACTAAAGATTGCGTCTGGATTTCAAGATATTGAAGTTTCGAGTTTGTGAGGGTTCATCCCCTGATTGTATGTATTTCGTGACAATGGATCATTCGGGGGCATGATTGGAAACAATTGCCTTGAAATGTCACGCTCAGCTTCGTCTAGATGCTTTATTTCATGATAACTCTCTGGAAATAAGCGGAAGCATTTGTTTTAAGATTTGAGGCTTAGTTTCATCTTGGTGCAGGAGCATCCAGAGTGTAAGGGGCAATCTTGCGTCGCCCAAAATTGATGTCTTTTGTTTTCACTTCTTTCCAAGATTTTTGTTTTCGGACACCCATTTGCTTGAATAACGGTCCAGAACCTTTGAAGTTTCCAACGGGCGAAGGATACAAACTCGCAATTTTTAACGAGTCTTGCTAGAGAAGCAGTTGACCCCCCAATTTTCCCGAGAGCTTCAGAATAGTAAAATAAGCATTCGTGGTCGATCCCAACTCAAGATTGCGTCTGGATTGCAAGATATTGAAGTTTCGAGTTTGTGAGGGTTCTTCCCCTGATTGTATGTATTTCATGATAATGGATCATTCGGGGGCATGACTGGAAACAATTGCCTTGAAATGTCACGCTCAGCTTCGTTTAGATGCTTTATTTCGTGTTAACGACTCTCTGGAAATGAGCGGAAGCATTTGTTTTAAAATTTGAGGCTTAGTTTCATTTTGGAGCAGGAGCATCCTAAGGTGTAAGGGGCAATCTTACATCTCCCAAAATTGATGTCTTTTGTTTTCACTTCTTTTCAAGATTGGTGTTTTCGGACACCCATTTGCTTGAATAACGGTCCAGAACCTTCGAAGTTTCCAATAGGCGAAGGATACAAACTCGCTATTTTTAGCGAGTCTTGCCGGAGAAGCGGTTGACCCCCCAATCTTCCGCAGAGCTTCGTTATAGTAAAATAAGCATTCCTGGTCGATCTCAACTCAAAATTGCGTCTGGATTGCAAGATATTGAAGTTTCGAGTTTGTGAGGGTTCATCCCCTGATTGTATGTATTTCGTGACGATGGATCATTCGGGGGCATGATTGGAAACAATTGCCTTGAAATGTCACGCTCAGCTTCGTCTAGATGCTTTATTTCGCGATAACGACTCTCTGGAAATGAGCGGAAGCATTTGTTTTAAGATTTGAGGCTTAGTTTCATCTTGGTGCAGGAGCATCCAGAGGTGTAAGGGGCAATCTTGTGTTGCCCAAAATTGATGTCTTTTGTTTTCACTTCTTTCCAAGATTTGTGTTTTCGGACACACATTTGCTTGAATAACGGTCCAGAACCTTCGAAGTTTCCAACGGGCCAAGGATACAAACTCGATATTTTTAGCGAGTCTTGCCAGAGAAGCGGTTCACCCCCCAATCTTCCCCAGAGCTTCAGAATAGTAAAATAAGCATTCCTGGTCGATCTCAACTCAAGATTGCGTCTAGATTGCAAGATATTGAAGTTTCGAGTTTGTGAGGGTTCATTCCCTGATTTTATGTATTTCGTGATAATGAATCATTCGGGGGCATGGTTGGAAACAATTGCCTTAAAATGTCACGCTCAGCTTCGTCTAGATGCTTTATTTCGTGATAACGACTCTCTGGAAATGAGCGGAAGCATTTGTTTTAAGATTTGAGGCTTAGTTTCATCTTGGTGCAGGAGCATCCAGAGGTGTAAGGGGCAATCTTGCGTCGCCCAAAATTGATGTATTTTGTTTTCACTTCTTTCCAAGATTTGTGTTTTCGGACACCCATTTGCTTGAATAACGGTCCAGAACCTTCAAAGTTTCCAACGGGCGAAGGATACAAACTCGCTATTTTTAGTGAGTCTTGCCGGAGAAGGGGTTGACCCCCCAATCTTCCCCAAAGCTTCGGAATAGTAAAATAAGCATTCCTAGTCGATCTCAACTCAAGATTGCGTCTGGATTGCAAAATATTGAAGTTTCGAGTTTGTGAGGGTTCATTCCCTGATTGTATGTATTTCATGATAATGGATCATTCGGGGGCATGATTGGAAACCATTGCCTTGAAATGTCACACTCAGCTTCGTCTAGATGCTTTATTTCTTGATAACGACTCTCTGGAAATGAGTGGAAGCATTTGTTTTAAGATTTGAGGCTTAGTTTCATCTTGGTGCAGGAGCATCCAGAGGTGTAAGGGGCAATCTTGCATCGCCCAAAATTGATGTCTTTTGTTTTCACTTCTTTCCAAGATTTGTGTTTTCAGACACCCATTTGCTTGAATAACCGTCCAGAACCTTCGAAGTTTCCAACGGGCGAAGGATACAAACTCGCTATTTTTAGAGAGTCTTGCCGGAGAAGCGGTTGACCCCCCAATCTTCCCCAGAGCTTCGGAATAGTAAAATAAGCATTCCTGGTCGATCCCAACTCAAGATTACGTCTGGATTGCAAGATATTGAAGTTTTGAGTTTGTGAGGGTTCATCCCCTGATTGTATGTATTTCGTGATAATGGATCATTCGGGGGCATGATTGGAAACAATTGCCTTGAAATATCACGCTTAGCTTCATCTAGATGCTTTATTTCATGATAAGGACTCTCTGCAAATGAGCGGAAGAATTTGTTTTAAGATTTGAGGGTTAGTTTCATCTTGGTGCAGGAGCATCCAGAGGTGTAAGGGTCAATCTTCCGTCGTCCAAAATTGATGTCTTTTGTTTTCACTTCTTTCCAAGAATTGTGTTTTCAGACACCCATTTGCTTGAATAACGGTCCAGAACCTTCGAAGTTTCCAACGGGCGAAGGATACAAACTTGCTATTTTTAGAAAGTCTTACTGGAGAAGCGGTTGACTCCCCAATTTTCCACAGAGCTTCAAAATAGTAAAATAAGCATTCCTGGTCGATCTCAACTCAAGATTGCGTCTGGATTGCAAGATATTGAAGTTTCGAGTTTGTGAGGGTTCATCCCCTGATTGTATGTATTTCGTGATAATGGATCATTCGGGGGCATGATTCGAAACAACTGCCTTGAAATGTCACCCTCAGCTTCGTCTAGATGCTTTATTTCCTGATAACGACTCTCTGGAAATGAGCGGAATCATTTGTTTGAAGATTTGAGGCTTAGTTTCATCTTGGTGCAGGAGCATCCAGAGGTGTAAGGGGCAATCTTGCGTCGCCCAAAATTGATCTCTTTTGTTTTCACTTCTTTCCAAGATTTGTGTTTTCAGACACCCATTTGCTTGAATAACGGTCCAGAACCTTCGAAGTTTCCAACGAGCGAAGGATACAAACTCGCTATTTTTAGCGAGTCTTGTCGGAGAAGCGGTTGACCCCCCAATTTTTTCCAGAGCTTCGGAATAGTAAAATAAGCATTCCTGGTCGATCTCAACTCAAGATTGTGTCTAGATTGCAAGATATCGAAGTTTCAAGTTTCTGAGGGTTCATCCCCTGATTGTATGTATTTCCAGATAATGGATCATTCGGGGGCATGATTGGAAACAACTGGCTTGAAATGTCACGCTCAGCTTCGTCTAAATGCTTTATTTTGTGATAACGACTCTCTGGAAATGAGCGGAAGCATTTGTTTTAAGATTTGAGGCTTAGTTTCATCTTGGTGCAAGAGCGTCCAGAGGTGTGAGGGGCAATCTTGCGTCGCCCAAAATTGATGTCTTTTTTTTTCACTTCCTTCCAAGTTTTGTATTTTCGGACACCCATTTGCTTGAATAACGGTCCAGAACCTTCGAAGTTTCCAATGGGCAAAGGATACAAACACGCTATTTTTACCGAGTCTTGTCGGAGAAGCAGTTGACCCCCCAATTTTCTCCAGAGCTTTGGAATAGTAAAATAAGCATTCCTGGTCGATCTCAACTCAAGATTTCGTCTGGATTGCAAGATATTAAAGTTTCGAGTTTGTGAGGGTTCATCCCCTGATTGTATGTATTTCGTGATAATCGATCATTCGGGGGCATGAATGGAAACAACTACCTTGAAATGTCACGCTCAGCTTCGTCTAGATGCTTTATTTCGTGATAACAACTCTCTGGAAATGAGCGGAAGCATTTGTTTTAAGATTTGAGGCTTAGTTTCATCTTGGTGCAGGAGCATCCAGAGGTGTAAGGGGCAATCTTGCATCTCACAAAATTGAAGTCTTTTGTTTTCACTTCTTTCCAAGATTTGTATTTTCAGACACCCATTTGCTTGAACAACTGACCAGAACCTTCGAATTTTCCAACGGGCGAAGGATTCAAACTCGCTATTTTTAGTGAGTCTTGTCGGAGAGGCGGTTGACCCCCCAATTTACCCCAGAGCTTCAGAATAGTAAAATAAGCATTCCTGGTCGATCTCAACTCAGGATTGCGTCTGGATTGCAAGATATTGAAGTTTCGAGTTTGTGAGGCTTCATCCCCTGATTGTATGTAATTCGTGATAATGGATCATTCGAGGGCATGATTGGAAACAACTGCCTTGAAATGTCATGCGCAGCTTCGTCTAGATGCTTTATTTCGTGATAACGACTCTCTGGAAATGAGCGGAAGCATTTGTTTTAAGATTTGAGGCTTAGGTTCATCTTGGTGCAGGAGCATCCAGAGGTATAAGGGGCAATCTTGCGTCACCCAAAATTGATGTCTTTTGTTTTCACTTCTTTCCAAGATTTGTGTTTTCGGACACCCATTTGCTTGAATAACGGTCCACAACCTTCGAAGTTTCCAATGGGCGAAGGATACAAACTCGCTATTTTTAGTGAGTCTTGCTAGAGAAGGGGTTGACCCCCCAATCTTCCCCAGAGCTTCGGAATAGTAAAATAAGCATTCCTGGTCGATCTCAACTCAAGATTGCGTCTGGTTTGAAAGATATTGAAGTTTCGAGTTTGTGAGGGTTCATTCCCTGATTGTATGTATTTCGTGATAATGGATCATTCGGGGGCATGATTGGAAACCATTGCCTTGAAATGTCATGCTCAGCTTCATCTGGATGCTTTATTTCTTGATAACGACTCTCTGGAAATGAGCGGAAGCATTTGTTTTAAGATTTGAGGCTTAGTTTCATCTTAGTGTAGGAGCATCCAGAGGTGTAAGGGGCAATCTTGCGTCGCCCAAAATTGATGTCTTTTGTTTTCACTTCTTTCCAAGATTTGTGTTTTCGAACACCCATTTGCTTGAATAACGGTCCAAAACCTTCGAAGTTTCCAACGGGTGAAGGATACAAACTTGCTATTTTTAGTGAGTCTTGCCGGAGAAGCGATTGACCCCCCAATCTTCCCCCGAGCTTCGGAATAGTAAAATAAGCATTCCTGGTCGATCCCAACTCAAGATTGCTTCTGGATTACAAGATATTGAAATTTTGAGTTTGTGAGGGTTCATCCCCTGATTGTATGTATTTCGTTATAATGGATCATTTGGGGGCATGATTGGAAACAATTGCCTTGAAATGTCACACTCAGCTTCTTCCAGATGCTTTATTTCGTGATAACGACTCTCTGGAAATGAGCGGAAGCATTTGTTTTTAGATTTGAGGCTTAGTTTCATCCTTGTGCAGGAGCATCCAAAGGTGTAACGGGCAATCTTACGTCGCCCAAAATTGATGTCTTTTATTTTCACTTCTTTCCAAGATTTGTTTTTTCGGACACCCATTTGCTTGAATAACAGTCCAGAACCTTCGAAGGTTCTAACGGGCGAAGGATACAAACTCGCTATTTTTAGCGAGTCTTGCCGGAGAAGCGGTTCACCCCACAATCTTCCCCATAGCTTCAGAATAGTAAAATAAGCATTCCTGGTCGATCCCAACTCAAGATTGCATCTGGATTGCAAGATATTGAAGTTTTGAGTTTGTGAGGGTTCATCCCCTGATTGTATGTATTTCGTGATAATGGATCATTCGGGGGCATGATTGGAAACAATTGCCTTGAAATGTCACGCTCAGCTTCCTGTAGATGCTTTATTTCGTGATAACGACTCTCTGGAAATGAGCGGAAGCATTTGTTTTAAGATTTGAGGCTTAGTTTCATCCTTGTGCAGGAGCATCCAGAGGTGTAAGGGGCAATCTTGCGTCGCTCAAAATTGATGTTTTTTGTTTTCACTTCTTTCCAAGATTTGTGTTTTCGGACACCCATTTGCTTGAATAACGATCCAGAACCTTCGAAGTTTCCAACGGGCGAAGGATACAAACTCGCTATTTTTAGCGAGTCTTGCCGGAGAAGCGGTTCACCCCCCAATCTTCCCCAGAGCTTCGGAATAATAAAATAAGCATTCCTGTCCGATCCCAACTCAAGATTGCGTCTGGATTGCAAGATATTGAAGTTTTGAGTTTGTGAGGGTTCATCCCCTGATTATATGTATTTCGTTATAATGGATCATTCGGGGGCATTATTGGAAACAATTGCCTTGAAATGTCATGCTCAACTTCCTGTAGATGCTTTATTTCGTGATAACGACACTCTGGAAATGAGCGGAAGCATTTGTTTTAAGATTTGAGGCTTAGTTTCATCTTGGTGCAGGAGCATCCAGAGGTGTAAGGGGCAATCTTGCGTCACCCAAAATTGATGTCACATGTTTTCACTTCTTTCTAAGATTTGTGTTTTAGGACACCCATTTGCTTGAATAACGGCCTAGAACCTTTGAAGTTTCCAACGGGCGAAGGATACAAACTCGCTATTTTTAGCGAGTCTTGCCGGAGAAGCGCTTGACCCCCCAATTTTCCCCAGAGCTTCATAATAGTAAAATAAGCATTCCTGGTCGATCCCAACTCAAGATTGCGTCTGGATTGCAAGATATTGAAGTTTCGAGTTTGTGAGGGTTCATCCCCTGATTGTATGTATTTCGTGATAATGGATCATTCGAGGGCATGATTGGAAACAATTGCCTTGAAATGTCACGCTCAGCTTCGTCTAGATGCTTTATTTCTTGATAACGTCTCTCTGGAAATGAGCGGAAGCATTTGTTTTAAGATTTGAGGCTTAGTTTGATCTTGGTGCAGGAGCATCAGGAGGTGTAAGAGGCAATCTTGCGTCACCCAAAATTGATGTCTTTCATTTTCACTTCTTTCCAAGATTTGTGTTTTCGGACACCCATTTGCTTGAATAACAGCCCAGAACCTTCAAAGTTTCCAACGGGCGAAGGATACAATCTCGCTATTTTTAGCGAGTCTTGCTGGAGAAGCGGTTGACCCCCCAATTTTCCCCAAAGCTTCAGAATAGTACAATAATCATTCCTGGTTGATCCCAACTCAAGATTGCATCTGGATTGCAAGATATTGAAGTTTCGAGTTTGCGAGGGTTCATCCCCTGATTGTATGTATTTCGTGATAATGGATCATTCGGGGGCATGATTGGAAACAATTGCCTTTAAATGTCAGGCTCAGCTTCGTCTAGATGTTTTATTTCGTGATAACGACTCTCTGGAAATGAGCGGAAGCATTTGTTTTAAGATTTGAGGCTTAGTTTCATCTTGGTGCAGGAGCATCCAGAGGTGTAAGGGGCAATCTTGCGTCGCCCAAAATTGATGTGTCTTGTTTTCACTTCTTTCCAAGATTTGTGTTTTCAGACACCCATTTGCTTGAATAACGGTCCAGAACCTTCGAAGTTTCCAACGGGCGAAGGATACAAACTCGCTATTTTTAGCAAGTCTTGCCGGAGAATCGGTTGTCCACCCAATCTTCCCCAGACCTTCGGAATAGTAAAATAAGCATTCCTGGTCGATCCCAACTCAGGATTGCTTTTGGATTGCAAGATATCAAAGTTTCAGTTTTGTGAGTGTTCATCCCCTGATTGTATTTATTTCGTGATAATGGATCATTCGGAGGCATGATTGGAAACAATTGCCTTGAAATGTCATGCTCAGCTTCGTCTAGATGCTTTATTTCATGATAACGACTCTCTGGAAATGAGCAGAAGCATTTGTTTTAAGATTTGAGGCTTAGTTTCATCTTGGTGCAGGAGCATCCAGAGGTGTATGGGGCAATCTTGCGTCCCCCAAAATTGATGTCTTTTGTTTTCACTTCTTTCCAAGATTTGTGTTTTCGGACACCCATTTGCTTGAATAACGGTCCAGAACCTTCGAAGTTTCCAACGGGCGAAGGATACAAACTCGCTATTTTTAGCTAGTCTTGCTGGAGAAGCGGTTGACACCCCAATCTTCCCCAGAGCTTCGGAATAGTAAAATAATCATTCCTGGTCGATCCCAACTCAGGATTGCTTTTGGATTACAAGATATTGATGTTTCAGGTTTGTGAGGGTTCATCCCCTGATTGTATGTATTTCGTGATAATGGATCATTCGGGGGCATGATTGGAAACAATTGCCTTGAAATGTCACGCTCAGCTTCGTCTAGATGCTTTATTTCGTGATAACGACTCTCTGGAAATGAACGGAAGCATTTGTTTTAAGATTTGAGGCTTAGTTTCATCTTGGTGCAGGAGCATCCAGAGGTGTAAGGGGCAATCTTGCGTTGCCCAAAATTGATGTCTTTTGCTTTCAATTTTTTCAAAGATTTGTGTTTTCGGACACCTATTTGCTTGAATAACGGTCCAGAACCTTCGAAATTTCCAACGGGCGAAGGATACAAACTCGCTATTTTTAGCGAGTCTTGCCGGAGAAGCGGTTGACCCCCAAATCTTCCCCAAAGCTTCAGAATAGTAAAATAAGCATTCCTGGTCAATCCCAACTCAGGATTGCTTTTGGATTGCAAGATATTGAAGTTTTGGGTTTGTGAGGGTTCATCCCCTGATTGTATGTATTTCGTGATAATGGATCATTCGGGGGCATGATTGGAAACAATTGCCTTGAAATGTCACGCTTAGCTTCGTCTAGATGCTTTATTTCATGATAACGACTCTCTGGAAATGAGCGGAAGCATTTGTTTTAAGATTTGAAGCTTAGTTTCATCTTGCTGCAGGAGCATCCAGAGGTGTAAGGGGCAATCTTGCGTCGCCCAAAATTGATGTCTTTTGTTTTACCTTCTTTCCAAGATTTATGTTTTCGGACACCCATTTGCTTGAATAACGGTCCAGAACCTTCGAAGTTTCCAACGGGCGAAGGATACAAACTCGCTATTTTTAGCGAGTCTTGCCGGATAAGCGGTTGACCCCCCAATCTTCCCCCGAGCTTCAGAATAGTAAAATAAGCATTCCTAGTCGATCCCAACTCAAGATTGCGTCTGGATTGCAAGATATTGAAGTTTCAAGTTTGTGAGGGTTCATCCCCTGATTGTATGTATTTCATTATAATGGATCATTCCGGGGCATGATTGGAAATAATTGCCTTGAAATGTCAAGCTCAGCTTCATCTAGATGCTTTATTTCGTGAGAACGACTCTCTGGAAATGAGCGGAAGCATTTGTTTTAAGATTTCAGGCTTAGCTTCATCTTGGTGCAGGAGCATCCAGAGATGTAAGGGGCAATCTTGCATCACCCAAAATTGATGTCTTTTGTTTTCACTTCTTTCCAAGATTTGTGTTTTCGGACACCCATTTGCTTGAATAACGGTCTAGAACCTTCGAAGTTTCCAACGGGCGAAGGATACAAAATCGTTATTTTTAACGAGTCTTGCCGGAGAAGCAGTTGACCCCCCAATCTTCCCTAGAGCTTCAGAAAAGTAAAATAAGCATTCCTGGTCGATCCCAACTCAAGATTGCGTCTGGATTGCAAGATATTGAAGTTTTGGGTTTGTGAGTGTTCATCCCCTGATTGTATGTATTTCGTGATAATGGATCATTCAGAGGCATGATTGGAAACAACTGCCTTGAAATGTCACGCTCAGCTTCATCTAGATGCTTTATCTCATGATAACGACTCTCTGGAAATGAGCGGAAGCATTTGTTTTAAGAGTTGAGGCTTAGTTTCATCTTGGTGCAGGAGCATCCAGAGGTGTAAGGGGCAATCTTGTGTCGCCCAAAATTTATGTCTTTTGTTTTCTCTTCTTTCCAAGATTTGTGTTTTCGGACACCCATTTGCTTGAATAACGGTCCAGAACCTTCGAAGTTTCCAACGGGCGAAGGATACAAACTCGCTATTTTTAGCGAGTCTTGCCAGAGAAGCGGTTGACCCCCCAATTTTCCCCAGAGCTTCGGAATAGTAAAATAAGCATTCCTGGTCGATCTCAACTCAAGATTGCATCTGGATTGCAAGATATAGAAGTTTCAAGTTTGTGAGGGTTCATCCCCTGATTGTATGTATTTTGTGATAATGGATCATTCGGGGGCATGATTGGAAACAACTGCCATGAAATCTCACGCTCAGCTTCATCTAGATGCTTTATTTCATGATAACGACTCTCCGGAAATGAGCGGAAGCATTTGTTTAAAGATTTGAGGCTTAGTTTCATCTTGGTGCAGGAGCATCCAGACGTGTAAGGGGCAATCTTCCGTCGCCCAAAATTGATTTCTTTTGTTTTCACTTCTTTCCAAGATTTGTGTTTTCGAACACCCATTTGCTTGAATAATGGTCCAGAGCCTTCGAAGTTTCCAACGGGCGAAGGATACAAATTCGCTATTTTAAGCGAGTCTTGCCGGAGAAGCGGTTGACCCCGCAAATTTTCCCCAGAGCTTCAGAATAGTAAAATAAGCATTCCTGGTCGATCTCAACTCAAGATTGTGTCTGGATTGCAAGATATTGAAGTTTTCAGTTTGTGAGGGTTCATCCCCTGATAGTATGTATTTCATGATAATGGATCATTCAGGGGCATGACTGGAAACAACTGCCTTGGAATATCACGCTCAGCTTCGTCTAGATGCTTTATTTCATGATAACGACTCTCTAGAAATGAGCGGAAGCATTTGTTTTAAGATTTGAGGCTTAGTTTCATCTTGGTGCAGGAGCATCCAGAGGTGTAAGGGGCAATCTTGCGTCGCCCAAAATTGATATCTTTTGTTTTCCCTTCTTTCCAAGGTTTGTGTTTTCGGACACCCATTTGCTTGAATAACGGTCCAGAACCTTCAAAGTTTCCAACAGGCGAAGCATACAAACTCGTTATTTTTAGCGAGTCTTGCCGGAGAAGCGTTTGACCCTCCAATTTTCCCCAGAGCTTCAGAATAGTAAAATAAGCATTCCTGGTCGATCTCAACTCAAGATTGTGTCTGGATTGCAAGATATTAAAGTTTTGAGTTTGTGAGGCTTTATCCCCTGATTGTATGTATTTCGTGATAATGGATCATTCGGGGGCATGATTGGAAACCATTGCATCTAAATGTCACGCTCAGCTTCATCTAGATGCTTTATTTCATGATAACGACTCTCTTGAAATGAGCGGAAGCATTTGTTTTAAGATTTGAGGCTTAGTTTCATCTTGGTGCAGGAGCATCCAGAGGTGTAAGGGGCAATCTTGCGTCGCCCAAAATTGATGTCTTTTGTTTTCACTTCTTTCCAAGATTTGTGTTTTCGGACACCCATTTGCTTGAATAACATTCCAGAACCTTCGAAGTTTTTAAATGGGCGAAGGATACAAACTCGCTCTTTTTAGCGAGTCTTGCCGGAGAAGCAGTTGACCCCCCAATTTTCCCCAGAGTTTTGGAATAGTAAAATAAGCATTCCTGGTCGATCTCAACTCAAGATTGCGTCTAGATTGCAATATATTGAAGTTTCAAGTTTGTGAGGGTTCATCCCCTGATTGTATGTATTTCATGATAATGGATCATTCCGGGGCATGATTGGAAACAACTGCCTTGAAATGTCACACTCAGCTTCGTCTAGATGCTTTATTTCGTGATAATGACTCGCTGGAAATGAGCGGAAGCACTTGTTTTAAGATTTGGTGCTTAGTTTCATCTTGGTGCAGGAACATCCAGAGGTGTAAGGGGCAATCTTGCGACGCCCAAAATTGATGTCTTTCATTTTCAGTTCTTTCCAAGATTTGTGTTTTCGGACACCCATTTTCTTGAATAACGAGCTAGAACCTTCGAAGTTTCCAACGAGCAAAGAATACAAACTCGCTATTTTTAGCGAGTCTTTCCGGAGAAGTGCTTCACCCCCTAATTTTCCCCAAAGCTTCGGAATAGTAAAATAAGCATTCCTGGTCGATCTCAACTCAAGATTGCGTCTGGATTGCAAGATATTGAAGTTTCAAGTTTGTGAGGGTTTATCACCTAATTGTATGTATTTCATGATAATGGATCATTCAGGGGCATGATTGGAAACAATTGCCTTGAAATATCACGCTCAGCTTCGTCTAGATGCTTTATCTCGTCATAACGACTCTCTGGAAATGAGCGGAAGCATTTGTTTTAAGATTTGAGGCTTAGTTTCATCTTGGTGCAGGAGCATCCAGAGGTGTAAGAGGCAATCTTGCGTCGCCCAAAATTGATGTCTTTTGTTTTCACTTCTTTCCAAGATTTGTGTTTCCGAACACCCATATGCTTGAATAACTGTCCAGAAGCTTCGAAGTTTCCAACGGGAGAAGGATACAAACTCGCTATTTTTAGCGAGTCTTGCCGGAGAAGCGGTTGACCCCCCAATTTTCCCCAGAGCTTTAGAATAGTAAAATAAGCATTCTTGGTCAATCTCAAAACAAGATTGCGTCTGGATTGCAAGATATTGAAGTTTCAAGTTTGTGAGGGTTCATCCCCTGATTGTATGTATTTCGTGATAATGGATCATTCGATGGCATGATTGGAAACAATTGCCTTGAAATGTCACGCTCAACTTTGTCTAGATGCTTTATTTCGTGAGAAGGACTCTCTGGAAATGAGCGGAAGCATTTGCTTTAAGATTTGACGCTTAGTTTCATCTTGGTGCAGGAGCATCCAGAGGAGTAAGGGGCAATCTTGCATCGCCCAAAATTGATGACTTTTGTTTTCACTTCTTTCAAAGATTTGTGTTTCCGGACACCCATTTGTTTGAATAACGGTCCAGAACCTTCGAAGTTTCCAACAGGGGAAGGATACAAACTCGCTATTTTTAGCGAGTCTTGCCGGAGAAGCGGTTGACCCCCCAATTTTTCCCAGAGCTTCGGAATAGTAAAATAAGCATTCCTGGTCGATCTCAACTCAAGATTGCATCTGGATTGCAAGATATTGAAGTTTCACGTTTGTGAGGGTTCATCCCCTGATTGTATGTATTTTGTGACAATGGATCATTCAGGGGCATGATTGGAAACAACTGCCTTGAAATGTCACGCTCAGCTTCGTCTAGATGCTTTATTTCATGATAACGACTCTCTGAAAATGAGCGGAAGCATTTGTTTTAAGATTTGAGGCTTAGTTTCATCTTCGTGCAGGAGCATCCAAAGGTCTAAGGGGCAATCTTGCGTCGCCCAAAATTGATGTCTTTTGTTTTCACTTCTTTCCAAGATTTGTGTTTTCGGACATCCATTTGCTTGAATAACGGTCCAGAATCTTCAAAGTTTCCAACGAGCGAAGGATACAAACTCGCTATTTTTAGCGAGTCTTGCCGGAGAAGCGGTTGACCCCCAATCTTCCCCAGAACTTCAGAATAGTAAAATAAGCATTCCTGGTCGATCCCAACTCAAGATTACGTCTGGATTGCAAGATATTGAATTTTTGAGTTTGTGAGGGATCATCCCCTTATTGTGTGCATTTCGTGATAATGGATCATTCAGGGGCATGATTGGAAACAACAGCCTTGAAATGTCACGCTCAGCTTCGTCTAGATGCTTTATTTTGTGATAACAACTCTCTGGAAATGAGCAGAAGCATTTGTTTTAAGATTTGAGACTTAGTTTCATCTTGGTGCAGGAGCATCTAGAGGTCTAAGGGGCAATCTTGCGTCGCCCAAAATTGATGTTTTTTATTTTCACTTCTTTCCAAGATTTGTGTTTTCGGACACCCATTTCCTTTAGTAACGGTCCAGAACCTTTGAAGTTTGCAACAAGCGAAGGATACAAACTCGCTATTTTTAGCGAGTCTTGCCGGAGAAGCGGTTGACCCCCAATTTTCCCCAGAGCTTCGGAAAACTAAAATAAGCATTCCTGGTCGATCTCAACTCAAGATTGCATCTGGATTGCAAGATATTGAAGTTTAGAGTTTTTTAGGGTTCATCCCCTTATTGTATGTATTTCGTGATAATGGATCATTCGGGGGCATGATTGGAAACAACTGCCTTGAAATGTCACGCTCAGCTTCGTCTAGATCCTTTATTTCATGATAACGAATCTCTGGAAATGAGCGGAAGCATTTGTTTTAAGATTTGAGGCTTAGTTTCATCTTGGTGCAGGAGCAACCAGAGGTGTAAGGGGCAATCTTGCGTCTCCCAAAATTGAAGTCTTTTGTTTTCACCTCTTTCCAAGATTTGTGTCTTTGGACACCCATTTCCTTGAATAACGGTCCAGAACCTTAGAAGTTTCCAACGGGAAAAGGATACAAACTCCCTATTTTTAGCGAGTCTTGCCGGAGAAGCGGTTGACCCCCAAATTTTCACCAAAGCTTTAGAATAGTAAAATAAGCATTCCTAGTCGATCTCAACTCAAGATTGCGTCTGGATTGCAAGATATTGAAGTTTTGAGTTTGTGAGGATTCATCCCCTGATTGTATGTATTTCATGATAATGGATCATTCGGGGGCATGATTGGAAACAACTGCCTTGAAATGTCACGCTCAGCTTCGTCTAGATGCTTTATTTCATGATAATGACTCTCTGGAAATGAGCGGAAGCATTTGTTTTAAGATTTGAGGCTTAGTTTAATCTTGGTGCAGGAGCATCCAGAGGTGTAATGGGCAATCTTGCGTCCTCCAAAATTAATGTCTTTTGTTTTCACTTCTTTCCAAGATTTGTGTTTTCAGACACCCATTTGCTTGAATAACGGTCCAGAACCTTCGAAGTTTCCAATGGGCGAAGGATACAAACTCGCTATCTTTAGCGAGTCTTGCCAAAGAAGCAGTTGACCCCCCAATTTTCCCCAGAGCTTCGGAATAGTAAAATAAGCATTCCTGGTCGATCTCAACTCAAGATTGCGTCTGGATTGCAAGATATTGATGTTTCAAGTTTGTGAGGGTTCATCCCTTGATTGTATGTACTTGGTGATAATGGATCATTCAGGGGCATGATTGGAAACAACTGCCTTGATATGTCACGCTCAGCTTCGTCTAGATACTTTATTTTGTGATAACCACTCTCTGGAAATGAGCGGAAGCATTTGTTTTAAGATTTGAGGCTCAGTTTCATCTTGGTGCAGGAGCATCCAGAGGTCTAAGGGGCAATCTTGCGTCGCCCAAAATTGATGTCTTTTGTTTTCACTTCTTTCCAAGAGTTGTGTTTTCGGACACCCATTTGCTTGAATAACCGTCCAGAACCTTTGAAGTTTCCAAGGGGTGAAGGATACAAACTCACAATTTTTTTTCGAGTCTTGCCGGAGAAGCTGTTGACCCCCCAATTTTACCCAGAGCTTCAGAATACTAAAATAAGCATTCCTGGTCGATCTCAACTGAAGATTGCGTCTGGATTGCAAGATATTGAAGTTTCAGGTTTGTGAGGGTTCATCCTCTGATTGTATGTATTTCGTGATAATGGATCATTCGGGGGCATAATTGGAAACAATTGCCTTGAAATGTCACGCTCAGCTTTGTCTAGATGCTTTATTTCGAGATAACGTCTCTCTGGAAATAAGCGGAAGCATTTGCTTTAAGATTTGAGGCTTAGTTTCATCTTGGTGCAGAAGCATCCAGAGGTGTAAGGGGCAACCTTGCGTCGCCCAAAATTGATGTCTATTTTTTTCACTTCTTTCCAAGATTTGTATTTTCAACACCCATTTGTTTGAATAACGGTCCAGAACCTTCGAAGTTTCCAACGGGCGAAGGATACAAACTCGCTATTTTTAGCAAGTCTTGCCGGAGAAGCGGTTGACCCCCCAATTTTCCGCAGAGCTTTGGAATAGTAAAATAAGCATTCTTGGTCGATCTCAACTCAAGATAACGTCTGGATTGCAAGATATTGAAGTTTCGAGTTTGTGAAGGTTCATCTCCTGATTGTGTGTATTTCGTGATAATGGATCATTCGGGGGCATGATTGGAAACAACTGCCTTCAAATGTCACGCTCAGCTTCGTCTAGATGCTTTATTTCGTGATAACGACTCTCTGGAAATGAGCAGAAGCATTTGTTTTAAGATTTGAGGCTTAGTTTCATCTTGGTATAGGAGCATCCAGAGGTGTAAGGGGCAATCTTGCGTCGCCCAAAATTGATGTCCTTTGTTTTCACTTCTTTCCAAGATTTGTGTTTTAAGACACCCATTTGCTTGAGTAACGGTCCAGAAACTTTGAAGTTTACAACAGGCGAAGGATAGAAACTCGCTATTCTTAGCGAGTCTTGCCGGAGAAGCGGTTGACCCCCCAACTTTCCCCAGAGCTTCGGAGTAGTAAAATAAACATTCCTAGTCGATCTCAACTCAAGATTGCGTCTGGATTGCAAGATATTGAAGTTTCGAGTTTGTGAGGGTTCATCCCCTGATTGTATGTATTTCATGATAATGGATCATTCGGGGGCATGATTGGAAACAACTGGCTTGAAATGTCACGCTCAGCTTCGTCTAGATGCTTTATTTCGTGATAACGACTCTCTGGAAATGAGCGGAAGCATTTGTTTTAAGATTTGAGGCTTAGTTTCATCTTGGTTGCAGGAGCATCCAGAGGTGTAAGGGGCAATCTTGCGTCACCCAAAATTGAAGTCTTTTGTTTTCACTTCTTTCCAAGATTTGTGTTTTCGCACACCCATTTGCTTGAATAACGGTCCAGAACCTTCAAAGTTTCTGACAGACGAAGTATACAAACTCGCTATTTTTAGCGAGTCTTGCCGGAGAAGCATTTGACCCCCCAATTTTCACCAGAGCTTCAAAATAGTAAAATAAGCATTCCTATTCGATCTCAACTCAAGATAGCGTCTGGATTGCAAGATATTGAAGTTTCAAGTTTTTGACGGTTCATCCCCTGATTGTATGTATTTCATGATAATGGATCATTCGGGGGCATGATTGGAAACAACTGCCTTGAAATGTCACGCTCAGCTTTGTCTAGATGCTTTATTTCGTGATAAATACTCTCTGGAAATGAGCGGAAGCATTTGTTTTAAGATTTGAGGCTTAGTTTCATCTTGGTGCAGGAGCATCCAGAGGTGTAAGGGTCAATCTTGCGTCATCCAAAATTAATATCTTTTGTTTTCACTTCTTTCCAAGATTTGTGTTTTCGGACACCCATTTGCTTGAATAACGGTCCAGAACCTTCGAAGTTTCCAATGGGCGAAGGATACAAACTCGCTATTTTTAGCAAGTCTTGCCGGAGAAGTGGTTGTCCCCCCAATTTTCCCGAGAGCTTCGGAATACTAAAAAAGGCATTCCTGGTCGATCTCAACTAAAGATTGCATCTGGATTGCAAGATATTGAGGTTTCGAGTTTGTGAGGGTTCATCCCCTGATTGTATGTATTTAGTGATAATGGATCATTCGGGGGCATGATTGGAAACAGCAGCCTTGAAATGTCAAGATCAGCTTCGTCTAGATGCTTTATTTCTTGATAACAACTCTCTGGAAATGAGCGGAAGCATTTGCTTTAAGATTTGAGGGTTAGTTTCATCTTGGTGCAGGAGCATCCAGAGGTGTAATGGGCAATCTTGCGTCGCCCAAAATTGATGTCTTTTGTTTTCACTTGTTTCCAAGATTTGTGTTTTCGGACACCCATTTGCTTGAATAACGGTCCAGAAGGTTCGAAGTTTCCAACGGGCGAAGGATACAAACTTGCTATTTTTAGCGAGTCTTGCCGGAGAAGGGGTTGACCACCCAATATTCCCCAGAGCTTCGGAATAGTAAAATAAGCATTCCTGGTCGATCTCAACTCAAGATTGCGTCTAGATTGCAAGATATTGAAGTTTCAAGTTTGTGAGGGTTCATTCCCTGATTGTATGTATTTCATGATAATGGATCATTCGGGAGCATGATTGGAAACCATTGCCTTGAAATGTCACGCTCAGCTTCGTCTAGATTCTTTATTTTGTGATAACGACTCTCTGGAACTGAGCGGAAGCATTTGTTTTAAGATTTGAGGCTTAGTTTCATCTTGGTGCAAGAGCATCCAGAGGTGTAAGGTGCAATCTTGCGTCGCCCAAAATTGATGTCTTTTGTTTTCACTTCTTTCCAAGATTTGTGTTTTCGGACACCCATTTGCTTGAATAACGGTCCAGAACCTTCGAAGTTTCCAACGGGTGAAGGATACAAACTCGCTATTTTTAGTGAGTCTTGCCGCAGAAGCGGTTGACCCGCCAATCTTCACTAGTCCTGCGGAATAGTAAAATAAGCATTCCTGGTCGATCCGAACTCAAGATTGTGTCTGGATTGCAAGATATTGAAGTTTCGAGTTTGTGAGGGTTCATCCCCTGATTGTATGTATTTCGTGATAATGGATCATTCGGGGGCATGATTGGAAACAATTGCATTGAAATGTCACGCTCAGCTTCGTCTAGATGCTTTATTTCGTGATAACGACTCTCTGGAAATGAGAGGAAGCATTTGTTTTAAGATTTGAGGCTTAGTTTCATCTTGGTGCAGGAGCATCCAGAGGTGTAAGGTGCAATCTTGTGTCGCCCAAAATTCATGTCTTTTGTTTTAACTTCTTTCCAGGATTTGTGTTTTCAGACACCCATTTGCTTGAATAACGGTCCAGAACCTTCGAAGTTTCCAACGAGCGAAGGATACAAACTCGCTATTTTTAGCGAGTCTTGCTGGAGAAGCGGTTGACCCCCCAATTTTCCCCAGAGCTTCGGAATAGTAAAATAAGCATTCCTGGTCAATCTCAACTTAAGATTGCGTCTGGATTGCAAGATATTGAAGTTTCGAGTTTGTGAGGGTTCATCCCCTAATTGTATGTATTTCGTGATAATGGATCATTCGGGGGCATGATTGGAAACAACTGCCTTGAAATTTCTCACTCAGCTTCGTATAGATGCTTTATTTCATGATAACGACTCTCTGGAAATGAGCGGAAGCATTTGTTTTCAGATTTGAGGCTTAGTTTCATCTTGGTGCAGGAGCATCCAGAGGTGTAAGGGGCAATCTTGCGTCGCACAAAATTGAAGTCTTTTGTTTTCACTTCTTTCCAAGATTTGTGTTTTCGGACACTCATTTGCTTGAATAACAGTCCAGAACCTTCAAATTTTCCAACAGGCGAAGGATACAAACTCGCTATTTTTAGCGAGTCTTGCCGGAGAAGCGGTTGACCCCCCAATTTTCCCCAGAGCTTCAGAATAGTAAAATAAGCATTCCTGGTCGATCTCAACTCAAGATTGCATTTGGATTGCAAGATATTGAAGTTTCAAGTTTTTGAGGGTTCATCCCCTGATTGTATGTATTTCATGATAATGGATCATTTGGGGGCATGATTGGAAACAACTGCCTTGAAATGCAATGCTCAGCTTCGTCTAGATGCTTTATTTCGTGATAACAACTCTCTAGAAATGAGCGGAAGCATTTGTTTTAAGATTTGAGGTTTAGTTTCATCTTGGTGCAGGAGCATCCAGAGGTGTAAGGGTCAATCTTGCATCGCCCAAAATTGATGTCTTTTGTTTTCACTTCTTTCCAAGATTTGTATTTTCGGACACCTATTTGCTTGAATAACGGTCCAGAACCTTCGAAGTTTCCAACAGGCGAAGGATACAAACTCCCTATTTTTAGCGACTCTTGCCGGAGAAACGGTTGACCCCCCAATCTTCCCCAGAGCTTCAGAATAGTAAAATAAGCATTCCTAGTCGATCTCAACTCAATATTGCGTCTGGATTGCAAGATATTGAAGTTTTGAGTTTGTGAGGGTTCATCCCCTGATTGTATGTATTTCGTGATAATGGATCATTCAGGGGCATGATTAGAAACAATTGCCCTGAAATGTCACGCTCAGCTTCGTCTAGATGCTTTATTTTGTGATAACGACTCTCTCGAAATGAGCGGAAGCATTTGTTTTAAGATTTGAGGCTTAGTTTCATCTTGGTGCAGGAGCATCCAGAGGTGTAAGGGGCAATCTTGCGTCACCCAAAATTGATGTCTTCTGTTTTCAATTCTTTCCAAGATTTGTGTTTTTAGACACCCATTTGCTTGAATAATGGTCTAGAACCTTCAAACTTTCCAACGGGTGAAGGATACAAACACGTTATTTTTAGCGAGTCTTGCCGGAGAAGCGGTTGACCCCCAAATCTTCCCCCAAGCTTCGAAATAGTAAAATAAGCATTCTTGGTCGATCCCAACTCAAGATTGCATCTGGATTGCAAGATATTGAAGTTTCGAGTTTGTGAGGGTTCATCCCCTGATTGTATGTATTTCGTGATAATGGATCATTCGAGGGCATGATTGGAAACAATTGCCTTGAAATGTCACGCTCAGCTTCGTCTAGATGCTTTATTTCTTGATAACGACTCTCTGGAAATGAGCGGAAGCATTTGTTTTAAGATTTGAGGCTTAGTTTCATCTTGGTGCAGGAGCATCCAGAGATGTAAGGGGCAATCTTGCATCACCAAAAATTGATGTCTTTTGTTTTCACTTCTTTCTAAGATTTGTGTTTTCAGACACCTATTTGCTTGAATAACGGTCCAAAACCTTCAAACTTTCCAACGGGCGAAGGATACAAACTCGCTATTTTTAGCGAGTCTTGCCGAAGAAGTGGTTGACCCCCAAATCTTCCCCCAAGCTTTGAAATAGTAAAATAAGCATTCCTGGTCCAACCCAACTCAAGATTGCGTCTGCATTGCAAGATATTGAAGTTTCAAGTTTGTGAGGGTTCATCCCCTGATTGTATGTATTTTTTGATAATGGATCGTTCGGGGGCATGATTGGAAACAATTGCCTTGAAATGTCACGCTCAGCTTTGTCTAGATGCTTTATTTCGTGATAACGACTCTCTGGAAATGAGCGGAAGCATTTGTTTTATTATTTGAGGCTTAGTTTCATCTTGGTGCAGGAGCATCCAGAGGTGTAAGGGGCAATCTTGCGTCGCCCAAAATTGATGTCTTTTGTTTTCACTTCTTTCCAAGATTTGTTTTTTCTGACACCCATTTGCTTGAATAACGGTCCAGAACCTTCGAAGTTTCCAACGGGCGACGGATACAAACTCGGTATTTTTAGCGAGTCTTGCCGGAGAAGCGGTTGACCCCCCAATCTTCCCCAGAGCTTCGGAATAGTAAAATAAGCATTCCTAGTTGATCCCATCTCAAGATTGCGTCTGGATTGCAAGATATTGAAGTTTCGAGTTTGTGAGGGTTCATCCCCTAATTTTATGTATTTCGTGATAATGGATCATTCGGGGGCATGATTGGAAACAATTGCCTTGAAATGTCACGCTCAGCTTCGTCTAGATGCTTTATTTTGTGATAACAACTGTCTGGAAATGAGCGGAAGCATTTGTTTTAAGATTTGAGGCTTAGTTTCATCTTGGTGCAGGAGCATCCAGAGGTGTAAGGGGCAATCTTACGTCGCCCAAAATTGATGTCTTTTGTTTTCACTTCTTTCCAAGATTGGTGTTTTCAGACACCCATTTGCTTGAATAACAGTCCAGAACCTTCGAAGTTTCCAACGGGCGAAGGATACAAACTCGCTATTTTTAGCGAGTCTTGCCGGAGAAGCAGTTGACCCCCAATCTTGCCCCGAGCTTCAGAATAGTAAAATAAGCATTCCTGGTCGATCCCAACTCAAGATTGCATCTGGATTGCAAGATATTGAAGTTTTGAGTTCGTGAGGGTCATCCCCTAATTGTATGTATTTCGTGATAATGGATCATTCGGGGGCATGATTGGAAACAATTGCCTTGAAATGTCACGCTCAGCTTCGTCTAGATGCTTTATTTCGTGATAACAACTCTCTGGAAATGAGCGGAAGCATTTATTTTAATATTTGAGGCTTAGTTTCATCTTGGTGCAGAAGCATGCAGAGGTGTAAGGGGCAATCTTGCGTCGCCCAAAATTGATGTCTTTTGTTTTCACTTCTTTCATAGATTTTTGTTTTCGGACACGCATTTGCTTGAATAACAGTTCAGAACCTTCGAAGTTTCCAACGGGCGAAGGATACAAACTCGCTATTTTTAGCGAGTCTTGCCGGAGAAGCGGTTGACCCCCCAATTTTCCCCAAAGCTTCGGAATAGTAAAATAAGCATTACTGGTCGATCCCAACTCAAGATTGTGTCTGGATTGCAAGATATTGAAGTTTCGAGTTTGTGAGGGTTCATCCCCTAATTGTATGTATTTCGTGAAAATGGATCATTCGGGGGCATGATTGGAAACAATTGCCTTGAAATGTCACACTCAGCTTCGTCTAGATGCTTTATTTCGTGATAACGACTCTCTGGAAATGAGCGGAAGCATTTGTTTTAAGATTTGAGGCTTAGTTTCATCTTGGTGCAGGGGCATCCAGAGGTGTAAGGGGCAATCTTGCGTCACCCAAAATTGATGTCTTTTGTTTTCACTTCTTTCCAAGATTTGTGTTTTCAGACACCCATTTGCTTGAATAACGGTCCAGAACCTTCGAAGTTTCCAACGGGTGAAGGATACAAACTCGCTATTTTTAGCGAGTCTTGCCAGAGAAGCAGTTGACCCCCCAATTTTCCCTAGAGCTTCGGAATAGTAAAATAAGCATTCCTGGTCGATCCCAACTCAAGATTGCATCTGGATTGCAAGATATTGAAGTTTTGAGTTTGTGAGGGTTCATCCCCTGATTGTATGTATTTCGTGATAATGGATCATTCGGGGGCATGATTGGAAACAATTGCCTTGAAATTTCACGCTCAGCTTCGTCTAGATGCTTTATTTCGTGATAACGACACTCTAGAAATGAGCGGAAGCATTTATTTTAAGATTTGAGGCTTAGTTTCATTTTGGTGTAGGAGCATCCAGAGGTGTAAGGGGCAATCTTGCGTCGCCCAAAATTGATGTCTTTTGTTTTCACCTCTTTCCAAGATTTGTGTTTTAGGACACCCATTTGCTAGAATAACGGCCCAGAACCTTCGAAGTTTCCAACGGGTGAAGGATACAAACTCACTATTTTTAGAGAGTCTTGCCGGAGAAGCGCTTGACACCCCAATTTTCCCCAGAGCTTCGTAATAGTAAAATAAGCATTCCTGGTCAATCCCAACTCAAGATTGTGTCCGGATTGCAAGATATTGAAGTTTCGAGTTTGTGAGGGTTCATCCCCTGATTGTATGTATTTCGTGATAATGGATCATTCAGGGGCATGATTGGAAACAATTGCCTTGAAATGTCACGCTCAGCTTCGTCTAGATGCTTTATTTCTTGATAATGTCTCTCTAGAAATGAGCGAAAGAATTTGTTTTAAGATTTGAGGCTTAGTTTCATCTTGGTGAAGGAGCATCCAAAGGTGTAAGGGGCAATCTTGCGTCGCCCAAAATTGATGTCATCTGTTTTCACTTCTTTCCAAGATTTGTGTTTTCGGACACCCATTTGCTTGAATAACGGCCCAGAACCTTCGAAGTTTCCAACTGGCGAAGGATACAAACTTGCTATTTTTAGCGAGTCTTGCTGGAGAAGCGGTTGACCCCCCAATTTTCCCCAGAGCTTCAGAATAGTAAAATAAGCATTCTTGGTTGATCCCAACTCAAGATTGCGTCTGGATTGCAAGATATTGATTTTCGACTTTGCGAGGGTTCATCCCCTGATTGTATGTATTTCGTGATAATGGATCATTCGGGGGCATGATTGGAAACAATTGCCTTGAAATGTCATGCTCAGCTTCGTCTAGATGCTTTATATCGTGATAACGACTCTCTGAAAATGAGCAGAAACATTTGTTTTAAGATTTGAGGCTTAGTTTCATCTTGGTGCAGGAGCATCCAGAGGTGTAAGGGGCAAACTTGCGTCGCCCAAAATTAACATCTTTTGTTTTCACTTTTATCCAAGATTTGTGTTTTCAGACACCCATTTACTTGAATAACGGTCCAAAACCTTCGAAGTTTCCAATGGGCGAAGGTTACAAACTCGCTATTTTTAGCGAGTCTTGCCGGAGAAGCGGTTGATCCCCCAATTTTCCCAAGAGCTTCGGAATACTAAAATAAGCATTCCTAGTCAATCCCAACTCAAGATTGCGTCTGGATTGCAAGAGATTGAAGTTTCCAGTTTGTGAGGGTTCATCCCCTGATTGTATGTATTTAATGATAATGGATCATTCGGGGGCATGATTGGAAACAATTGCCTTGAAATGTCACGCTCAACTTCGTCTAGATGCTTTATTTCGTGATAACGACTCTCTGGAAATAAGCAGAAGCATTTGTTTTACGATTTGAGGCTTAGTTTCATCTTGGTGCAGGAGCATCTAGAGGTGTAAGGGGCAATCTTGTGTCGCCCAAAATTGATGTCTTTTGTTTTCACTTCTTTCTAATATTTATGTTTTCGGACACCCATTTGCTTGAATAACGGCCCAAAACCTTCAAAGTTTCCAACGGGCGAAGGATACAAACTCGCTATTTTTAGCGAGTCTTACCTGAGAAGCGGTTGACACCCCAGTTTTCCCCAGAGCTTCGGAATAGTAAAATAAGCATTCCTAGTCGATCCCAACTCAAGATTGCGTCTGGATTGCAAGACATTGAATTTTTGAGTTTGTGTGGGTTCATCCCCTGATTGTATGTATTTTGTGATAATGGATCATTCAGGGGCATGATTGGAAAAACCTTGAAATATCATGCTCAGCTTCGTCTAGATGCTTTATTTCGTGATAACGACTCTCTGGAAATGAGTGGAAGCATTTGTTTTAATATTTGAGGCTTAGTTTCATCTTGGTGCAGGAGCATCCAGAGGTGTAAGGGAAAATCTTGCGTCGCCCAAAATTGATGTCTTCTGTTTTAACTTCTTTCCATGATTTGTGTTTTCGGACACCCATTTGCTTGAATAACAGCCCAGAACCTTTGAAGTTTCCAAGGGGCGAAGGATACAAACTCGCTATTTTTAGCGAGTCTTGCCAGAGAAGCGGTTGACCCCCTAATTTTCCTCAGAGCTTCGGAATAGTAAAATAAGCATTCCTGGTCGATCACAACTCAAGATTGTGTCTAGATTGCAAGATATTGAAGTTTCAAGTTTGTGAGGGTTCATCTCCTGATTGTATGTATTTCTTGATAATGGATCATTTTGGGGCATGATTGGAAAAAATTGCCTTGAAATGTCACGCTCAGCTTCGTCTAGATGCTTTATTTCGTGATAACGACTCTCTGGAAATGAGCAAAAGCATTTGTTTTAAGATTTGAGGCTGAGTTTCATCTTGGTGCAGGAGCATCCAGAGGTGTAAGGGGCAATCTTGCGTCATCCAAAATTGATGTCTTCTATTTTCACTTCTTTCCAAGATTTGTGTTTTCGAACACCCATTTGCTTGAATAACGGTCCAGAACCTTCGAAGTTTCCAACGGGCGAATGATACAAACTCGCTATTTTTAGCGAGTCTTTTCGAAGAAGCGGTTGACCCCCCAATCTTCCCCAGAGCTTCAGAATAGTAAAATAAGCATTCCTGGTCGATCCCAACTCAGGATTGCGTCTGGATTCCAAGATATTGAAGTTTCGAGTTTGTGAGGGTTCATCCCCTGATTGTATGTATTTCGTGATAATGGATCATTCGGGGGCATGATTGGAAACAATTGCCTTGAAATGTCAGGCTCAGCTTCGTCTAGATGTTTTATTTCGTGATAACGACTCTCTGGAAATGAGAGGAAGCATTTGTTTTGAGATTTGAGGCTTAGTTTCATCTTGGTGCAGGAGCATCCAGAGGTGTAAGGGGCAATCTTGCGTCGCCCAAAATTGATGTGTTTTGTTTTCACTTCTTTCTAAGATTTATGTTTTCGGACACCCATTTGCTTGAATAACGGTCCAGAACCTTTGAAATTTCCAACGAGCGAAGGATACAAACTCGCTATTTTTAGCATGTCTTGCTGGAGAATCGGTTGTCCACCTAATCTTCCCCAGACCTTCGGAATAGTAAAATAAGCATTCCTGGTCGATCTCAACTCAGGATTACTTTTGTATTGCAAGATATCGAAGTTTCAGGTTTGTGAGTGTTCATCCCCTGATTGTATTTATTTCGTGATAATGGATCATTCGGGGGCATGATTGCAAACAATTGCCTTGAAATGTCACGCTCAACTTCATCTAGATGCTTTATTTCGTGATAACGACTCTCTGGAAAATGAGCGGAAGCATTTGTTTTAAGATTTGAGGCTTAGTTTCATCTTGGTGCAGGTGCATCTAGAGGTGTAAGGGGCAATCTTACGTCCCCCAAAATTGATTTGTTTTATTTTCACTTCTTTCCAAGATTTGTGTTTTCGGACACCCATTTGCTTGAATAACGGTCCAGAACCTTCGAAGTTTCCAACGGGCGAAGGATACAAACTCGCTATTTTTAGCGAGTCTTGCTGGAGAAGCGGTTGACCCCCCAATCTTCCCCAGAGCTTCAGAATAGTAAAATAAGCATTCCTGGTCACTCCCAACTCAGGATTGCTTTTGGATTGCTAGATATTGAACATTTAGGTTTGTGAGGGTTCATCCCTGATTGTATGTATTTCGTGATAATGGATCATTCGGGGGCATGATTGGAAACAATTGCCTTCAAATGTCACGCTCAGCTTCGTCTAGATGCTTTATTTCATGATAACGACTCTCTGGAAATGAGCGGAAGCATTTGTTTTAAGATTTGAGGCTTAGTTTCATCTTGCTGTAGGAGCATCTAGAGGTGTAAGGGGCAATCTTGCGTCACCCAAAATTGATGTCTTTTTTTTCACTTCTTTCCAAGATTTTTTGTTTTCGGACACCCATTTGCTTGAATAACGGTCCAGAACCTTCGAAGTTTCCAATGGGTGAAGGATACAAACTCGCTATTTTTAGCGAGTCTTGCTGGATAAGCGGTTGACCCCCCAATCTTCCCCGAGCTTCAGAATAGTAAAATAAGCATTCCTGGTCGATCCCAACTCAATATTGCGTCTAGATTGCAAGATATTAAAGTTTCAAGTTTGTGAGGGTTCATCCCCTGATTGTATGTATTTCGTGATAATGGATCATTCGGGGGCATGATTGGAAACAATTGCCATGAAATGTCACGCTCAGCTTCGTCTAGATACTTTATTTCATGAGAACAACTCTCTGAAAATGCGCGGAAGCATTTGTTTTAAGATTTCAGGCTTAGCTTCATTTTGGTGCAGGAGCATCCAGTGGTGTAAGGGGCAATCTTGCGTCACCCAAAATTGATGTCTTTTGTTTTCACTTCTTTCCAAGATTTGTGTTTTCGGATACCCATTTGCTTGAATAACGGTCCAGAACCTTTGAAGTTTCCAACGGGCGAAGGATACAAACTCGCTATTTTTAGCGAGTCTTGCCGGAGAAGCAGTTGACCCCCCAATCTAGATTTGAGGCTTAGTTTCATCTTGGTGCAGGAGCATCCAGAGGTGTAAGGGTCAATCTTGCGTCGCCCAAAATTGATGTCTTTTGTTTTCACTTCTTTCCAAGATTTGTGTTTTCGGACACCCATTTGCTTGAATAACGGTCCAGAACCTTCGAAGTTTCCAACGGGCGAAGGATACAAACTCGCTATTTTTAGCGAGTCTTGCTGCAGAAGCGGTTGACCCCCCAATTTTCCAAAGAGCATCGGAATAGTAAAATAAGCATTCCTGGTCAATCTCAACTTAAGATTGCGTCTGGATTGCAAGATATTGAAGTTTTGAGTTTGTGAGGGTTCATCCCCTAATTGTATGTATTTCCTGATAATGGATCATTCGGGGGCATGATTGGAAACAACTGCCTTGAAATTTCTCGCTCAGCTTCGTATAGATGCTTTATTTCATGATAACAACTCTCTGGAAATGAGCGGAAGCATTTGTTTTCAGATTTGAGGCTTAGTTTCATCTTGGTGCAGGAGCATCCAGAGGTATAAGGGGCAATTTTGCGTCGCACAAAATTGAAGTCTTTTGTTTTCACTTCTTTCCAAGATTTGTTTTTTCGGACACCCATTTGCTTGAATAACAATCCAGAACCTTCAAATTTTCCAACGGGCGAAGGATACAAACTCGCTATTTTTAGCGAGTCTTGCCGGAGAAGCGGTTGACCCCCCAATTTTCCCTAGAGCTTCAGAATAGTAAAATAAGCATTCCTGGTCGATCTCAACTCAAGATTGCATTTGGATTGCAAGATATTGAAGTTTCAAGTTTTTGAGGGTTCATCCCCTGATTGTATGTATTTCATGATAATGGATCATTTGGGGGCATGATTGGAAACAACTGCCTTGAAATGCAATGCTCAGCTTCGTCTAGATGCTTTATTTCGTGATAACAACTCTCTAGAAATGAGCGGAAGCATTTGTTTTAAGATTTGAGGTTTAGTTTCATCTTGGTGCAGGAGCATCCAGAGGTGTAAGGGTCAATCTTGCGTCGCCCAAAATTGATGTCTTTTGTTTTCACTTCTTTCCAAGATTTGTGTTTTCGGACACCTATTTGCTCGAATAACGGTCCAGAACCTTCGAAGTTTCCAACAGGCAAAGGATACAAACTCCCTATTTTTAGCGAGTCTTGCCGGAGAAACGGTTGACCACCCAATCTTCCCCAGAGCTTCAGAATAGTAAAATAAGCATTCCTAGTCGATCTCAACTCAATATTGCGTCTGGATTGCAAGATATTGAAGTTTTGAGTTTGTGAGGGTTCATCCCCTGATTGTATGTATTTCGTGATAATGGATCATTCGGGGGCATGATTAGAAACAATTGCCCTGAAATGTCACGCTCAGCTTCGTCTAGATACTTTATTTTGTGATAACGACTCTCTCGAAATGAGCGGAAGCATTTGTTTTAAGATTTGAGGCTTAGTTTCATCTTGGTGCAGGAGCATCCAGAGGTGTAAGGAGCAATCTTGCGTCACCCAAAATTGATGTCTTCTGTTTTCAATTCTTTCCAAGATTTGTGTTTTCAGACACCCATTTGCTTGAATAACGGTCTAGAACCTTCAAACTTTCCAACGGGTGAAGGATACAAACACGTTATTTTTGGCGAGTCTTGCCGGAGAAGCGGTTGACCCCCAAATCTTCCCCCAAGCTTCGAAATAGTAAAATAAGCATTCCTGGTCGATCCCAACTCAAGATTGCATCTGGATTGCAAGATATTGAAGTTTCAAGTTTGTGAGGGTTCATCCCCTGATTGTATGTATTTTGTGATAATGGATCATTCGAGGGCATGATTGGAAACAATTGCCTTGAAATGTCATGCTCAGCTTCATCTAGATGCTTTATTTCGTGATAACGACTCTCTGTAAATGAGCGGAAGCATTTTTTTTAAGATTTGAGGCTTAGTTTCATCTTGGTGCAGGAGCATCCAGAGATGTAAGGGGCAATCTTGCATCACCAAAAATTTATGTCTTTTCTTTTCACTTCTTTCCAAGATTTGTGTTTTCGGACACCCATTTGCTTGAATAACGGTCCAGAACCTTCAAACTTTCCAACGGGCGAAGTATACAAACTCGCTATTTTTAGCGAGTCTTGCCGAAGAAGCGATTGACCCCCAAATCTTCCCCCAAGCTTTGAAATAGTAAAATAAGCATTCCTGGTCGAACCCAACTCAAGATTGCGTCTGGATTGCAAGATATTGAAGTTTCGAGTTTGTGAGGGTTCATCCCCTGATTGTATGTATTTTGTGATAATGGATCAATCGGGGGCATTATTGGAAACAATTGCCTTGAAATGTCACACTCAGCTTTGTCTAGATGCTTTATTTCGTGATAATGACTCTCTGGAAATGAGCGGAAGCATTTGTTTTATTATTTGAGGCTTAGTTTCATCTTGGTGCAGGAGCATCCAGAGGTGTAAGGGGCAATCTTGCGTCGCCCAAAATTGATGTCTTTTGTTTTCACTTCTTTCCAAGATTTGTTTTTTCCGACACCGATTTGCTTGAATAACGGTCCAGAACCTTCGAAGTTTCCAACGGGCGATGGATACAAACTCGGTATTTTTAGCGAGTCTTGCCGGAGAAGTGGTTGACCACCCAATCTTCCCCAGAGCTTCGGAATAGTAAAATAAGCATTCCTGGTCGATCCCATCTCAAGATTGCGTCTGGATTGCAAGATATTGAAGTTTCGAGTTTGTGAGGGTTCATCCCCTAATTTTATGTATTTCGTGATATGGATCATTCGGGGGCATGATTGGAAACAATTGCCTTGAAATGTCACGCTCAGCTTCGTCTAGATGCTTTATTTCGTGATAACAACTGTCTGGAAATGAGCGGAAGCATTTGTTTTAAGATTTGAGGCTTAGTTTCATCTTGGTGCAGGAGCATCCAGAGGTGTAAGGGGCAATCTTACGTCGCCCAAAATTGATGTCTTTTGTTTTCACTTCTTTCCAAGATTGGTGTTTTCGGACACCCATTTGCTTGAATAACGGTCCAGAACCTTCGAAGTTTCCAACGAGCAAAGGATACAAACTCGCTATTTTTAGCGAGTCTTGCCGGAGAAGTGGTTGACCCCCAAATCTTCCCCAGATTGCTTTTGGATTACAAGATATTGATGTTTCAGGTTTGTGAGGGTTCATCCCCTGATTGTATGTATTTCGTGATAATGGATCATTTGGGGGCATGATTGGAAACAATTGCCTTGAAATGTCATGCTCAGCTTCGTCTAGATGCTTTATATCGTGATAACGACTCTCTAAAAATGAGCGGAAACATTTGTTTTAAGATTTGAGGCTTAGTTTCATCTTGGTACAGGAGCATCTAGAGGTCTAAGGGGCAATCTTACGTCCCCCAAAATTGATGTGTTTTATTTTCACTTCTTTCCAAGATTTGTGTTTTCGGACACCCATTTGCTTGAATAACGGTCCAGAACCTTCGAAGTTTCCAACGGGCGAAGGATACAAACTCGCTATTTTTAGAGAGTCTTGCTGGAGAAGCGGTTGACCCCCCAATCTTCCCCAGAGCTTCGAAATAGTAAAATAAGCATTCCTGGTCGATCCCAACTCAGGATTGCTTTTGGATTACAAGATATTGATGTTTCAGGTTTGTGAGGGTTCATCCCCTAATTGTATGTATTTCGTGATAATGGATCACTCGGGGGCATGATTGGAAACAATTGCCTTGAAATGTCACGCTCAGCTTCGTCTAGATGCTTTATTTTGTGACAACGACTCTCTGGAAATGAGCGGAAGCATTTGTTTTAAGATTTGAGGCTTAATTTCATCTTGGTGCAGGAGCATCCAGAGGTGTAAGGGGCAATCTTGCGTCACCCAAAATTGATGTCTTTTGTTTTCAATTCTTTCCAAGATTTGTGTTTTCGGACACCCATTTGCTTGAATAACGATCCAGAACCTTCGAAGTTTCCAACGGGCAAAGGATACAAACTCGCTATTTTTAGCGAGTCTTGCCGGAGAAGTGGTTGACCCCCAAATCTTCCCCAGAGCTTCGGAATAGTAAAATAAGCATTCCTGGTCAATCCCAACTCAGGATTGCTTTTGGATTGCAAGATATTGAAGTTTCGGGTTTGTGAGGGTTCATCCCCTGATTGTATGTATTTCGTGATAATGGATCATTCGGGGGCATGATTGGAAACAATTGCCTTCAAATGTCACGCTCAGCTTCGTCTAGATGCTTTATTTCATGATAACGACTCTCTGGAAATGAGCGGAAGCATTTGTTTTAAGATTTGAGGCTTAGTTTCATCTTGCTGCAGGAGCATCCAGAGGTGTCAGGGGCAATCTTGCGTCGCCCAAAATTGATGTCTTTTTTTTCACTTCTTTCCAAGATTTGTGTTTTCAGACACCCATTTGCTTGAATAACGGTCTAGAACCTTCGAAGTTTCCAACGGGCGAAGGATACAAACTCGCTATTTTTAGCGAGTCTTGCTGGATAAGCGGTTGACCCCCCAATCTTCCCCTGAGCTTCGGAATAGTAAAATAAGCATTCCTGGTCGATCCCAACTCAAGATTGCGTCTGGATTGCAAGATATTGAAGTTTCAAGTTTGTGAGGGTTCATCCCCTGATTGTATGTATTTCGTGATAATGGATCATTCGGGGGCATGATTGGAAACAATTGCCATGAAATGTCACGCTCAACTTCGTCTAGATGCTTTATTTCGTGAGAACAACTCTGTGAAAATGAGCGGAAGCATTTGTTTTAAGATTTCAGGCTTAGCTTCATCTTGGTGCTGGAGCATCCAGTGGTGTAAGGGGCAATCTTGCGTCACCCAAAATTGATGTCTTTTGTTTTCACTTCTTTCCAAGATTTGTGTTTTCGGACACCCATTTGCTTGAATAACGGTCCAGAACCTTTGAAGTTTCCAACGGGCGAAGGATACAAACTCGCTATTTTTAGCGAGTCTTGCCGGAGAAGCAGTTGACCCCCCAATCTTCCCCAGAGTTTTAGAATAGTAAAATAAGCATTCCTGGTTGATCCCAACTCAAGATTGAGTCTGGATTGCAAGATATCAAAGTTTCGGGTTTGTGAGTGTTCATCCCCTGATTGTATTTCTTTCGTGATAATGGATCATTCGGGGGCATGATTGGAAACAATTGCCTTGAAATGTCACGCTCAACTTCATCTAGATGCTTTATTTCATGATAACGACTCTCTGGAAATGAGCGGAAGCATTTGTTTTAAGATTTGAGGCTTAGTTTCATCTTGGTGCAGGAGCATCTAGAGGTGTAAGGGGCAATCTTACGTCCCCCAAAATTGATGTCTTTTGTTTTCACTTCTTTCCAAGATTTGTGTTTTCGGACACCCATTTGCTTGAGTAACGGTCCAGAACCTTCGAAGTTTCCAACAGGTGAAGGATACAAACTCCCTATTTTTAGCGAGTCTTGCCGGAGAAATGTTTGACCCCCCAATCTTCCCCAGAGCTTCGGAATAGTAAAATAAGCATTCCTGGTAGATCTCAACTCAATATTGCGTCTGGATTGCAAGATATTGAAGTTTTGAGTTTGTGAGGGTTCATCCCCTGATTGTATGTATTTGGTGATAATGGATCATTCGGGGGCATGATTATAAACAATTGCCCTCAAATGTCACGCTCAGCTTCGTCTAGATGCTTTATTTCGTGATAACGACTCTCTCGAAATGAGCGGAAGCATTTGTTTTAAGATTTGAGGCTTAGTTTCATCTTGGTGCAGGAGCATCCAGAGGTGTAAGGGGCAATCTTGCGTCACCCAAAATTGATGTCTTCTGTTTTCAATTCTTTCCAAGATTTGTGTTTTCGGACACCCATTTGCTTGAATAACAGTCTAGAACCTTCAAACTTTCCAACGAGTGAAGGATACAAACACGTTATTTTAAGCGAGTCTTACCAGAGAAGCGGTTGACCCCCCAATCTTCCCCAGAGCTTCGGAATAGTAAAATAAGCATTCCTGGTCAATCCCATCTCAAGATTGCGTCTGGATTGCAAGATATTGAAGTTTCGAGTTTGTGAGGGTTCATCCCCTAACTTTATGTATTTCGTGATAATGGATCATTCGGGGGCATGATTGGAAACAATTGCCTTGAAATGTCACGCTCAGCTTCGTCTAGATGCTTTATTTCGTGATAACGACTGTCTGGAAATGAGCGGAAGCATTTGTTTTAAGATTTGAGGCTTAGTTTCATCTTGGTGCAGGAGCATCCAGAGGTGTAAAGGGCAATCTTACGTAGCCCAAAATTAATGTCTTTTGTTTTCACTTCTCTCCAAGATTGGTGTTTTCAGACACCCATTTGCTTGAATAACAGTCCAGAACCTTCGAAGTTTCCAACGGGCGAAGGATACAAACTCGCTATTTTTAGCGAGTCTTGCCGGAGAAGCAGTTGACCCCCCAATCTTCCCCCGAGCTTCAGAATAGTAAAATAAGCATTCCTGGTCTATCCCAACTCAAGATGGCATCTAGATTGCAAGATATTGAAGTTTTGAGTTTGTGAGGGTCATCCCCTGATTGTATGTATTTCGTGATAATGGATCATTCGGGGGCATTATTGGAAACAATTGCCTTGAAATGTCACGCTCAGCTTCGTCTAGATGATTTATTTTGTGATAACAACTCTCTGGAAATGAGCGGAAGCATTTGTTTTAAGATTTAAGGCTTAGTTTAATCTTGGTGCAGGAGCATGCAGAGGTGTAAGGGGCAATCTTGCGTCGCCCAAAACTGATGTCTTTTCTTTTCACTTCTTTCGTAGATTTGTCTTTTCAGACACCCATTTGCTTGAATAACGGTTCAGAACATTCGAAGTTTCCAACGGGCGAAGGATACAAACTCGCTATTTTTAGCGAGTCTTGTCGGAGAAGCGGTTGACCCCCCAATTTTCCCCAAAGCTTCGGAATAGTAAAATAAGTATTCCTGGTCGATCCCAACTCAAGATTGCATCTGGATTGCAAGATATTGAAGTTTCGAGTTTGTGAGGGTTCATCCCCTAATTGTATGTACTTCGTGATAATGGATCATTCGGGGGCATGATTGGAAACAATAGCCTTGAAATGTCACGCTCAGCTTCGTCTAGATGCTTTATTTCGTGATAACAACACTCTGGAAATGAGCGGAAGCATTTGTTTTAAGATTTGAGGCTTAGTTTCATTTTGGTGCAGGAGCATCCAGAGGTGTAAGGGGCAATCTTGCGTCGCCCAAAATTGATGTCTTTTGTTTTCACCTCTTTCCAAGATTTCTGTTTTCGGACACCCATTTGCTTGAATAACGGCCCAGAAATTTCGAAGTTTCCAACGAGCGAAGGATACAAACTCGCTATTTTTAGCGAGTCTTGCCGGAGAAGCGGTTGACCCCCCAATTTTCCCCAGAGCTTCGGAATAGTAAAATAAGCATTCGTGGTCGATCCCAACTCAAGATTGCGTCTGGATTGCAAGATATTGAAGTTTCAAGTTTGTGACGGTTCATCCCCTGATTGTATGTATTTTGTGATAATGGATCATTCGGTGGCGTGATTGGAAAAAATTGCCTTGAAATGTCACACTCAGCTTCGTCTAGATGCTTTATTTCATGATAACGACTCTCTGGAAATGAGCAGAAGCATTTGTTTTAATGTTTGAGGCTTAGTTTCATCTTGGTGCAGGAGCATCCAGAGGTGTAAGGGGCAACCTTGCATCACCCAAAATTGATGTCTGCTGTTTTCACTTCTTTCAAAGATTTGTGTTTTAGGACACCCATTTGCTAGAATAACGGCCCAGAACCTTCGAAGTTTCCAACGGGCGAAGGATACAAACTCGCTATTTTTAGAGAGTCTTGCCGGAGAAGCGCTTGACCCCCCAATTTTTCCCAGAGCTTCGTAATAGTAAAATAAGCATTCCTGGTCAATCCCAACTCAAGATTGCGTCTGGATTGCAAGATATTTAAGTTTCGAGTTTGTGAGGGTTCATCCCCTGATTGTATGTATTTCGTGATAATGGATCATTCGCGGGCATGATTGGAAACAATTCCCTTGAAATGTCACGCTCAGCTTCGTCTAGATGCTTTATTTCTTGATAACGTCTCTCTAGAAATGAGCGAAAGCATTTGTTTTAAGATTTGAGGCTTAGTTTGATCTTGGTGCAGGAGCATCCAAAGGTGTAAGGGGCAATCTTGCGTCGCCCAAAATTGATGTCATCTGTTTTCACTTCTTTCCAAGATTTGTGTTTTCGGACACCCATTTGCTTGAATAACGGCCCAGAACCTTCGAAGTTTCCAACTGGCGAAGGATACAAACTTGCTATTTTTAGCGAGACTTGCTGGAGAAGCGGTTGACCCCCCAATTTTCCCCAGAGCTTTAGAATAGTAAAATAAGCATTCCTGGTTGATCCCAACTCAAGATTGCGTCTGGATTGCAAGATATTGAAGTTTTGACTTTGCGAGGGTTCATCCCCTGATTGTATGTATTTCGTGATAATGGATCATTCGGGGGCATGATTAGAAATAATTGCCTTGAAATGTCATGCTCAGCTTCGTCTAGATGCTTTATATCGTGATAACGACTCTCTGAAAATGAGCGGAAACATTTGTTTTAAGATTTGAGGCTTAGTTTCATCTTGGTGCAGGAGCATCCAGAGGTGTAAGGGGCAAACTTGCGTTGCCCAAAATTAACGTCTTTTGTTTTCACTTCTTTCCAAGATTTGTGTTTTCGGACACCCATTTGCTTGAATAACGGTCCAAAACCTTCGAAGTTTCCAATGGGCGAAGGACACAAACTCGCTATTTTAAGCGAGTCTTGCCGGAGAAGCGGTTGACCCCCCAATTTTCCCAAGAGCTTCGGAATACTAAAATAAGCATTCCCAGTCGATCCCAACTCAAGATTGCGTCTGGATTGAAAGAGATTGAAGTTTCCAGTTTGTGAGGGTTCATCCCCTGATTGTATGTATTTAATGATAATGGATCATTTGGGGGCATGATTGGAAACAATTGCCTTGAAATGTCACGCTCAGCTTCGTCTAGATGCTTTATTTCGTGATAACGACTCTCTGGAAATAAGCGGAAGCATTTGTTTTATGATTTGAGGCTTAGTTTCATCTTGGTGCAGAAGCATCTAGAGGTGTAAGGGGCAATCTTGCGTCGCCCAAAATTGATGTCTTTTGTTTTCACTTCTTTCCAATATTTGTGTTTTCAGACACCCATTTGCTTGAATAACGGCCCAGAACCTTTGAAGTTTCCAACGGGCGAAGGATACAAACTCGCTATTTTTAGCGAGTCTTGCCGGAGAAGCGATTGACACCCCAGTTTTCCCCAGAGCTTCAGAATAGTAAAATAAGCATTCCTAGTCTATCCCAACTCAAGATTGCGTCTAGATTGCAAGATATTGAATTTTTGAGTTTGTGTGGGTTCATCCCCTGATTGTATGTATTTCGTGATAATGGATCATTCGGGGGCATGATTGGAAAAAATTGCCTTGAAATATCATGCTCAGCTTCGTCTAGATGCTTTATTTCGTGATAACGACTCTCTGGAAATGAGCGGAAGCATTTGTTTTAATATTTGAGGCTTAGTTTCATCTTGGTGCAGGAGCATCCAGAGGTGTAAGGGAAAATCTTGCGTCGCCCAAAATTGATGTCTTCTGTTTTAAATTCTTTCCAAGATTTGTATTTTCGGACACCCATTTGCTTGAAAAACGGCCCAGAACCTTCGAAGTTTCCAAGGGGCGAAGGATACAAACTTGCTATTTTTAGCGAGTCTTGCTGGAGAAGCGGTTGACCCCCTAATTTTCCTCAGAGCTTCGGAATAGTAAAATAAGCATTCCTGGTCGATCACAACTCAAGATTGTGTCTAGATTGCAAGATATTGAAGTTTCGAGTTTGTGAGGGTTCATCCCCTGATTGTATGTATTTCTTGATAATGGATCATTTTGGGGCATGATTGGAAACAATTCCCTTGAAATGTCATGCGCAGCTTCATCTAGATGCTTTATTTCGTGATAACGACTCTCTGGAAATGAGCAGAAGCATTTGTTTTAAGATTTGAGGCTTAGTTTCATCTTGGTGCAGGAGCATCCAGAGGTGTAAGGGGCAATCTTGCATCACCCAAAATTGATGTCTTTTGTTTTCACTTCTTTCCAAGATTTGTGTTTTCGAACACCCATTTACTTGAATAACGGTTCAGAACATTCGAAGTTTCCAACGGGCGAATGATACAAACTCGCTATTTTTAGTGAGTCTTGCCGAAGAAGCAGTTGACCCCCCAATCTTCCCCAGAGCTTCGGAATAGTAAAATAAGCATTCCTGGTCGATCCCAACTCAAGATTGCGTCTGGATTGCAAGATATTGAAGTTTCAAGTTTGTGAGGGTTCATCCCCTGATTGTATGTATTTCGTGATAATGGATCATTCGGGGGCATGATTGGAAATAATTGCCTTGAAATGTCACGCTCAGCTTCGTCTAGATGCTTTATTTCGTTATAACGACTCTCTGGAAATGAGCGGAAGCATTTGTTTTAAGATTTGAGGCTTAGTTTCATCTTGCTGCAGGAGCATCCAGAGGTGTAAAGGGCAATCTTGCGTCACCCAAAATTGATGTCATTTTTTTCACTTCTTTCCAAGATTTGTGTTTTTGGACACCCATTTGCTTGAATAACGGTCCAGAACCTTCGAAGTTTCCAACGGGCGAAGGATACAAACTCGCTATTTTTAGCGAGTCTTGTCGGATAAGCGGTTGACCCCCCAATCTTCCCCCGAGCTTCAGAATAGTAAAATAAGTATTCCTGGTCGATCCCAACTCAAGATTGCGTCTGGATTGCAAGATATTGAAGTTTCAAGTTTGTGAGGGTTCATCCCCTGATTGTATGTATTTCGTGATAATGGATCATTCGGGGGCATGAATGGAAACAATTGCCTTGAAATGTCATGCTCAGCTTCATCTAGATGCTTTATTTCGTGATAACGACTCTCTGGAAATGAGCGGAAGCATTTGTTTTAAGATTCGAGGCTTAGTTTCATCTTGGTGCAGGAGGATCCAGAGCTGTAAGGGGCAATCTTGCATCACCAAAAATTGATGTCTTTTGTTTTCAATTCTTTCCAAGATTTGTGTTTTCGGACACCCATTTGCTTGAATAATGGTCTAGAAACTTCAAAGTTTCCAATGGGCGAAGGATACAAACTCGCTATTTTTAGCGAGTCTTGCCGGAGAAGCGGTTGACCCCCCAATCTTTCCCAGAGCTTCGGAATAGTAAAATAAGCATTCCTGGTTGATCTCAACTCAAGATTGCGTCTGGATTGCAAGATATTGAAGTTTTGAGTTTGTGAGGGTTCATCCCCTAATTGTATGTATTTCGTGATAATGGATCATTCGAGGGCATGATTGGAAACAATTGCCTAGAAATGTCACGATCAACTTCATCTCGATGCTTTATTTCGTGATAACGACTCTCTAGAAATGAGCGGAAGCATTTGTTTCAAGATTTGAGGCTTAGTTTCATCTTGGTGCAGGAGCATCCAGAGGTGTAAGGGGCAATCTTGCGTCGCCCAAAATTGATGTCTTTTGTTTTCACTTCTTTCTAAGATTTGTGTTTTCAGACACTCATTTGCTTGAATAACGGTCCAGAACCTTCGAAGTGTCCAACGGGCGAAGGATACAAACTCGCTATTTTTAGTGAGTCTTGCCGGAGAAGCGGTTGACCCCCCAATTTTCCCCAGAGCTTCAGAATAGTAAAATAAGCATTCCTGGTCGATCCCAACTCAAGATTGTGTCTGGATTGCAAGATATTGAAGTTTCAAGTTTGTGAGGGTTCATCCCCTGATTGTATGTATTTCGTGATAATGGATCATTCGGGGGCATGATTGGAAACAATTGCCTTGAAATGTCACACTCAGCTTCGTCTAGATGTTTTATTTTCTGATAACGACTCTCTGCAAATGAGCGGAAGCATTTGTTTTAAGATTTGAGCCTTAGTTTCATCTTGGTGCAAGAGCATCCAGAGGTGTAAGGGGCAATCTTGTGTCGCCCAAAATTGATGTTTTTTCTTTTCACTAATTTCCAAGATTTGTGTTTTCAGACACCCATTTGCTTGAATAACGGTCCAGAACTTTCAAAGTTTCCAACGGGCGAAGGATACAAACTCGCTATTTTTACCGACTCTTGCCGGAGAAGCAGTTGACCCCTCAATCTTGCATCACCAAAAATTGATGTCTTTTGTTTTCAATTCTTTCCAAGATTTGTGTTTTCGGACACCCATTTGCTTGAATAATGGTCTAGAAACTTCAAAGTTTCCAATGGGCGAAGGATACAAACTCGCTATTTTTAGCGAGTCTTGCCGGAGAAGCGGTTGACCCCTCAATCTTCCCCCGTGCTTCGGAATAGTAAAATAAGCATTCCTGGTCGATCCCAACTCAAGATTGCGACTGGATTGAAAGATATTGAAGTTTTGAGTTTGTGAGGGTTCATCCCCTGATTGTATGTATTTCATGATAATGGATCATTCAGGGGCATGATTGCAAACAATTGCCTTGAAATGTCACGCTCAGCTTCGTCCAGATGCTTTATTTTGTGATAACGACTCTCTGGAAATGAGCGGAAGCATTTGTTTTAAGACTTGAGGCTTAGTTTCATCCTTGTGCAGGAGCATCCAGAGGTGTAAGGGGCAATCTTGCGTCGCCCAAAATTGATATCTTTTGTTTTCACTTCTTTACAAGATTTGTGTTTTTGGACACCCATTTGCTTGAAAAACGGTCCATAACCTTCGAGGTTTCCAACGGACGAAGGATACAAACTCGCTATTTTTAGCGAGTCTTCCGGAGAAGCGTTTGACCCCCCAATCTTCCACAGAGCTTCAGAATAGTAAAATAAGCATTCCTGGTCGATCTCAACTCAATATTGCGTCTAGATTGCAAGATATTGAAGTTTCGAGTTTGTGAGGGTTCATCCCCTGATTGTATGTATTTGGTGATAATGGATCATTCGGGGGCATGATTGGAAACAATTGCCTTGAAATGTCACGCTCAGCTTCGTCTAGATGTTTTATTTCGTGATAACGACTCTCTGGAAATGAGCGGAAGCATTTGTTTTAAGATTTGAGGCTTATTTTCATCTTGGTGCAAGAGCATCCAGAGGTGTAAGGGGCAATCTTGCGTCGCCCAAAATTAATGTCCTTTATTTTCACTTCTTTCCAAGATTTGTGTTTTCGGACACCCATTTGCTTGAATAAAGTTCCAGAACCTTCAAAGTTTCCAATGAGCGAAGGATACAAACTCGCTATTTCTAGCGAGTCTTGCCGGACAAGCGGTTGACCCCACAATTTTCCGTAGAGCTTCGGAATAGTAAAATAAGCATTCCTGGTCAATCCCAACTCAGGATTGCTTTTGGATTGCAAGATATTGAAGTTTCAGGTTTGTGAGGGTTCATCCCCTGATTGTATGTATTTCGTGATAATGGATCATTCAAGTGCATGATTGGAAACAATTGCCTTGAAATGTCACGCTTAGCTTCGTCTAGATGCTTTATTTCGTGATAACGACTCTCTGGAAATGAGCGGAAGCATTTGTTTTTAGATTTGAGGCTTAGTTTCATCTTGGTGCAGGAGCATCCAGAGGTGTAAGGGGCAATGTTGCATCGCCCAAAATTGATGTCTTTTCTTTTCAATTCCTTCCAAGATTTGTGTTTTCGGACACCCATTTGCTTGAATAACGGTCCAGAACCTTCGAAGTTTCCAATGGGCGAAGGATACAAACTCTCTATTTTTAGCAAGTCTTGCCGGAGAAGCGGTTGACCCCCAAATCTTCCCTAGAGCTTCAGAATAGTAAAATAAGCATTCCGGGTCGATCCCAACTCAGGATTGCTTTTAGATTGCAAGATATTGAAGTTTCGGGTTTGCGAGGGTTCATCCCCTGATTGTATGTATTTCGTTATAATGGATCATTCGGGGGCATGATTAGAAACAATTGCCTTGAAATGTCACGCTCAGCTTCGTCTAGATGCTTTATTTCATGATAACGACTCTCTGGAAATGAGCGGAAGCATTTGTTTTAAGATTTGAGGCTTAGTTTCATCTTGGTGCAGGAGCATCCAGAGGTGTAAGGGGCAATCTTGCATCGCCCAAAATTGATGTCTTTTGTTTTCACTTCTTTCCAAGATTTGTGTTTCCGGACACCCATTTGCTTGAATAACGGTCCAGACCCTTCGAAGTTTCCAATGGGTGAACGATACAAACTCGCTATTTTTAGCGAGTCTTGCCGGAGAAGCGGTTGACCCCCCAATCTTCCCCCAAGCTTCAGAATAGTAAAATAAGCATTCCTGGTCGATCCCAACTCAAGATTGCATCTGGATTGCAAGATATTGATGTTTTGAGTTTGTGAGGGTTCATCCCCTGATTGTATGTATTTCGTGATAATGGATCATTCGGGGGCATGATTGGAAACAATTGCCTTGAAATGTCATGCTCAGCTTCGTCTAGATGCTTTATTTCGTGATAACGACTCTCTGGAAATGAGCAGAAGCATTTGTTTTAAGATTTGAGGCTTAGTTTCATCTTGGTGCAGGAGCATCCAGAGGTGTAAGGGGCAATCTTGCGTCGCCCAAAATTGATGTCATTTGTTTTCACTTCTTTCCAAGATTTGTGTTTCCGGACACCCATTTGCTTGAATAACGGTCCATAACCTTCGAAGTTTCCAACGGGCGAAGGATACAAACTCACTATTTTTAGCAAGTCTTGCCGGAGAAGCAGTTGACCCCCCAATCTTCCCCAGAGCTTCGGAATAGTAAAATAAGCATTCCTGGTCGATCTCAACTCAAGATTGTGTCTGGATTGCAAGATATTGAAGTTTCAAGTTTGTGAGGGTTAATCCCCTGATTGTATGTATTTCGTGATAATGGATTATTCGGGGGCATGATTCGAAACAATTGCCTTGAAATGTCATGCTCAGCTTCGTCTAGATGTTTTATTTCTTGATAACGACTCTCTGGAAATGAGTGGAAGCATTTGTCTTAAGATTTCAGGCTTAGTTTCATCTTGGTGCAGGAGCATCTAGAGGTGTAAGAGGCAATATTGCGTCGCCCAAAATTGATGTCTTTTGTTTTCACTTCTTTCCAAGATTTGTGTTTTCGGACACCCATTTGCTTGAATAACGGTCCAGAACCTTTGAAGTTTCCAACGGGCGAAGGATACAAACTCGCTATTTTTAGCGAGTCTTGCCGGAGAAGCGGTTGACCCCCTAATTTTTCCCAGAGCTTCAGAATAGTAAAATAAGCATTTGTGGTCGATCCCAACTCAAGATTGCATCTAGATTGCAAGATATTGAAGTTTCGAGTTTGTTAGAGTTCATCCCCTAATTGTATGTATTTTGTGATAATGGATCATTCGGGGGCATGATTGGAAACAATTGCCTTGAAATGTCATGCTCAGCTTCGTCTAGATGCTTTATTTCATTATAACGACTCTCTGGAAATGAGCAGAAGCATTTGTTTAAAGATTTTAGGCTTAGTTTCATCTCGGTGCAGGAGCATCCAGAGGTGTAAGGGGCAATCTTACGTCGCCCAAAATTGATGTCTTTTATTTTCACTTCTTTCCAAGATTTGTGTTTTCGGACACCCATTTGCTTGAATAACGGTCCAGAACCTTAGAAGTTTCCAACGGGCGAAGGATACAAACTCGCTATTTTTAGCAAGTCTTGCGGAAGAAGCGGTTGACCCCCCAATCTTCCCTAGAGATTCGTTATAGTAAAATAAGCATTCTTGGTCGATCTCAACTAAAGATTGCGTCTGGATTTCAAGATATTGAAGTTTCGAGTTTGTGAGGGTTCATCCCCTGATTGTATGTATTTCGTGACAATGGATCATTCGGGGGCATGATTGGAAACAATTGCCTTGAAATGTCACGCTCAGCTTCGTCTAGATGCTTTATTTCATGATAACTCTCTGGAAATAAGCGGAAGCATTTGTTTTAAGATTTGAGGCTTAGTTTCATCTTGGTGCAGGAGCATCCAGAGTGTAAGGGGCAATCTTGCGTCGCCCAAAATTGATGTCTTTTGTTTTCACTTCTTTCCAAGATTTTTGTTTTCGGACACCCATTTGCTTGAATAACGGTCCAGAACCTTTGAAGTTTCCAACGGGCGAAGGATACAAACTCGCAATTTTTAACGAGTCTTGCTAGAGAAGCAGTTGACCCCCCAATTTTCCCGAGAGCTTCAGAATAGTAAAATAAGCATTCGTGGTCGATCCCAACTCAAGATTGCGTCTGGATTGCAAGATATTGAAGTTTCGAGTTTGTGAGGGTTCTTCCCCTGATTGTATGTATTTCATGATAATGGATCGTTCGGGGGCATGACTGGAAACAATTGCCTTGAAATGTCACGCTCAGCTTCGTTTAGATGCTTTATTTCGTGTTAACGACTCTCTGGAAATGAGCGGAAGCATTTGTTTTAAAATTTGAGGCTTAGTTTCATTTTGGAGCAGGAGCATCCTAAGGTGTAAGGGGCAATCTTACATCTCCCAAAATTGATGTCTTTTGTTTTCACTTCTTTTCAAGATTGGTGTTTTCGGACACCCATTTGCTTGAATAACGGTCCAGAACCTTCGAAGTTTCCAATAGGCGAAGGATACAAACTCGCTATTTTTAGCGAGTCTTGCCGGAGAAGCGGTTGACCCCCCAATCTTCCGCAGAGCTTCGTTATAGTAAAATAAGCATTCCTGGTCGATCTCAACTCAAAATTGCGTCTGGATTGCAAGATATTGAAGTTTCGAGTTTGTGAGGGTTCATCCCCTGATTGTATGTATTTCGTGACGATGGATCATTCGGGGGCATGATTGGAAACAATTGCCTTGAAATGTCACGCTCAGCTTCGTCTAGATGCTTTATTTCGCGATAACGACTCTCTGGAAATGAGCGGAAGCATTTGTTTTAAGATTTGAGGCTTAGTTTCATCTTGGTGCAGGAGCATCCAGAGGTGTAAGGGGCAATCTTGTGTTGCCCAAAATTGATGTCTTTTGTTTTCACTTCTTTCCAAGATTTGTGTTTTCGGACACACATTTGCTTGAATAACGGTCCAGAACCTTCGAAGTTTCCAACGGGCCAAGGATACAAACTCGATATTTTTAGCGAGTCTTGCCAGAGAAGCGGTTCACCCCCCAATCTTCCCCAGAGCTTCAGAATAGTAAAATAAGCATTCCTGGTCGATCTCAACTCAAGATTGCGTCTAGATTGCAAGATATTGAAGTTTCGAGTTTGTGAGGGTTCATTCCCTGATTTTATGTATTTCGTGATAATGAATCATTCGGGGGCATGGTTGGAAACAATTGCCTTAAAATGTCACGCTCAGCTTCGTCTAGATGCTTTATTTCGTGATAACGACTCTCTGGAAATGAGCGGAAGCATTTGTTTTAAGATTTGAGGCTTAGTTTCATCTTGGTGCAGGAGCATCCAGAGGTGTAAGGGGCAATCTTGCGTCGCCCAAAATTGATGTATTTTGTTTTCACTTCTTTCCAAGATTTGTGTTTTCGGACACCCATTTGCTTGAATAACGGTCCAGAACCTTCAAAGTTTCCAACGGGCGAAGGATACAAACTCGCTATTTTTAGTGAGTCTTGCCGAAGAAGGGGTTGACCCCCCAATCTTCCCCAAAGCTTCGGAATAGTAAAATAAGCATTCCTAGTCGATCTCAACTCAAGATTGCGTCTGGATTGCAAAATATTGAAGTTTCGAGTTTGTGAGGGTTCATTCCCTGATTGTATGTATTTCATGATAATGGATCATTCGGGGGCATGATTGGAAACCATTGCCTTGAAATGTCACACTCAGCTTCGTCTAGATGCTTTATTTCTTGATAACGACTCTCTGGAAATGAGTGGAAGCATTTGTTTTAAGATTTGAGGCTTAGTTTCATCTTGGTGCAGGAGCATCCAGAGGTGTAAGGGGCAATCTTGCATCGCCCAAAATTGATGTCTTTTGTTTTCACTTCTTTCCAAGATTTGTGTTTTCAGACACCCATTTGCTTGAATAACCGTCCAGAACCTTCGAAGTTTCCAACGGGCGAAGGATACAAACTCGCTATTTTTAGAGAGTCTTGCCGGAGAAGCGGTTGACCCCCCAATCTTCCCCAGAGCTTCGGAATAGTAAAATAAGCATTCCTGGTCGATCCCAACTCAAGATTACGTCTGGATTGCAAGATATTGAAGTTTTGAGTTTGTGAGGGTTCATCCCCTGATTGTATGTATTTCGTGATAATGGATCATTCGGGGGCATGATTGGAAACAATTGCCTTGAAATATCACGCTTAGCTTCATCTAGATGCTTTATTTCATGATAAGGACTCTCTGCAAATGAGCGGAAGAATTTGTTTTAAGATTTGAGGGTTAGTTTCATCTTGGTGCAGGAGCATCCAGAGGTGTAAGGGTCAATCTTCCGTCGTCCAAAATTGATGTCTTTTGTTTTCACTTCTTTCCAAGAATTGTGTTTTCAGACACCCATTTGCTTGAATAACGGTCCAGAACCTTCGAAGTTTCCAACGGGCGAAGGATACAAACTTGCTATTTTTAGAAAGTCTTACTGGAGAAGCGGTTGACTCCCCAATTTTCCACAGAGCTTCAAAATAGTAAAATAAGCATTCCTGGTCGATCTCAACTCAAGATTGCGTCTGGATTGCAAGATATTGAAGTTTCGAGTTTGTGAGGGTTCATCCCCTGATTGTATGTATTTCGTGATAATGGATCATTCGGGGGCATGATTCGAAACAACTGCCTTGAAATGTCACCCTCAGCTTCGTCTAGATGCTTTATTTCCTGATAACGACTCTCTGGAAATGAGCGGAATCATTTGTTTGAAGATTTGAGGCTTAGTTTCATCTTGGTGCAGGAGCATCCAGAGGTGTAAGGGGCAATCTTGCGTCGCCCAAAATTGATCTCTTTTGTTTTCACTTCTTTCCAAGATTTGTGTTTTCAGACACCCATTTGCTTGAATAACGGTCCAGAACCTTCGAAGTTTCCAACGAGCGAAGGATACAAACTCGCTATTTTTAGCGAGTCTTGTCGGAGAAGCGGTTGACCCCCCAATTTTTTCCAGAGCTTCGGAATAGTAAAATAAGCATTCCTGGTCGATCTCAACTCAAGATTGTGTCTAGATTGCAAGATATCGAAGTTTCAAGTTTCTGAGGGTTCATCCCCTGATTGTATGTATTTCCAGATAATGGATCATTCGGGGGCATGATTGGAAACAACTGGCTTGAAATGTCACGCTCAGCTTCATCTAAATGCTTTATTTTGTGATAACGACTCTCTGGAAATGAGCGGAAGCATTTGTTTTAAGATTTGAGGCTTAGTTTCATCTTGGTGCAAGAGCGTCCAGAGGTGTGAGGGGCAATCTTGCGTCGCCCAAAATTGATGTCTTTTTTTTTCACTTCCTTCCAAGTTTTGTATTTTCGGACACCCATTTGCTTGAATAACGGTCCAGAACCTTCGAAGTTTCCAATGGGCAAAGGATACAAACACGCTATTTTTACCGAGTCTTGTCGGAGAAGCAGTTGACCCCCCAATTTTCTCCAGAGCTTTGGAATAGTAAAATAAGCATTCCTGGTCGATCTCAACTCAAGATTTCGTCTGGATTGCAAGATATTAAAGTTTCGAGTTTGTGAGGGTTCATCCCCTGATTGTATGTATTTCGTGATAATCGATCATTCGGGGGCATGAATGGAAACAACTACCTTGAAATGTCACGCTCAGCTTCGTCTAGATGCTTTATTTCGTGATAACAACTCTCTGGAAATGAGCGGAAGCATTTGTTTTAAGATTTGAGGCTTAGTTTCATCTTGGTGCAGGAGCATCCAGAGGTGTAAGGGGCAATCTTGCGTCTCACAAAATTGAAGTCTTTTGTTTTCACTTCTTTCCAAGATTTGTATTTTCAGACACCCATTTGCTTGAACAACTGACCAGAACCTTCGAATTTTCCAACGGGCGAAGGATTCAAACTCGCTATTTTTAGTGAGTCTTGTCGGAGAGGCGGTTGACCCCCCAATTTACCCCAGAGCTTCAGAATAGTAAAATAAGCATTCCTGGTCGATCTCAACTCAGGATTGCGTCTGGATTGCAAGATATTGAAGTTTCGAGTTTGTGAGGCTTCATCCCCTGATTGTATGTAATTCGTGATAATGGATCATTCGAGGGCATGATTGGAAACAACTGCCTTGAAATGTCATGCGCAGCTTCGTCTAGATGCTTTATTTCGTGATAACGACTCTCTGGAAATGAGCGGAAGCATTTGTTTTAAGATTTGAGGCTTAGGTTCATCTTGGTGCAGGAGCATCCAGAGGTATAAGGGGCAATCTTGCGTCACCCAAAATTGATGTCTTTTGTTTTCACTTCTTTCCAAGATTTGTGTTTTCGGACACCCATTTGCTTGAATAACGGTCCACAACCTTCGAAGTTTCCAATGGGCGAAGGATACAAACTCGCTATTTTTAGTGAGTCTTGCTAGAGAAGGGGTTGACCCCCCAATCTTCCCCAGAGCTTCGGAATAGTAAAATAAGCATTCCTGGTCGATCTCAACTCAAGATTGCGTCTGGTTTGAAAGATATTGAAGTTTCGAGTTTGTGAGGGTTCATTCCCTGATTGTATGTATTTCGTGATAATGGATCATTCGGGGGCATGATTGGAAACCATTGCCTTGAAATGTCATGCTCAGCTTCATCTGGATGCTTTATTTCTTGATAACAACTCTCTGGAAATGAGCGGAAGCATTTGTTTTAAGATTTGAGGCTTAGTTTCATCTTAGTGTAGGAGCATCCAGAGGTGTAAGGGGCAATCTTGCGTCGCCCAAAATTGATGTCTTTTATTTTCACTTCTTTCCAAGATTTGTGTTTTCGAACACCCATTTGCTTGAATAACGGTCCAAAACCTTCGAAGTTTCCAACGGGTGAAGGATACAAACTTGCTATTTTTAGTGAGTCTTGCCGGAGAAGCGATTGACCCCCCAATCTTCCCCCGAGCTTCGGAATAGTAAAATAAGCATTCCTGGTCGATCCCAACTCAAGATTGCTTCTGGATTACAAGATATTGAAATTTTGAGTTTGTGAGGGTTCATCCCCTGATTGTATGTATTTCGTTATAATGGATCATTTGGGGGCATGATTGGAAACAATTGCCTTGAAATGTCACACTCAGCTTCTTCCAGATGCTTTATTTCGTGATAACGACTCTCTGGAAATGAGCGGAAGCATTTGTTTTTAGATTTGAGGCTTAGTTTCATCCTTGTGCAGGAGCATCCAAAGGTGTAACGGGCAATCTTACGTCACCCAAAATTGATGTCTTTTATTTTCACTTCTTTCCAAGATTTGTTTTTTCGGACACCCATTTGCTTGAATAACAGTCCAGAACCTTCGAAGGTTCTAACGGGCGAAGGATACAAACTCGCTATTTTTAGCGAGTCTTACCGGAGAAGCGGTTCACCCCACAATCTTCCCCATAGCTTCAGAATAGTAAAATAAGCATTCCTGGTCGATCCCAACTCAAGATTGCATCTGGATTGTAAGATATTGAAGTTTTGAGTTTGTGAGGGTTCATCCCCTGATTGTATGTATTTCGTGATAATGGATCATTCGGGGGCATGATTGGAAACAATTGCCTTGAAATGTCACGCTCAGCTTCCTGTAGATGCTTTATTTCGTGATAACGACTCTCTGGAAATGAGCGGAAGCATTTGTTTTAAGATTTGAGGCTTAGTTTCATCCTTGTGCAGGAGCATCCAGAGGTGTAAGGGGCAATCTTGCGTCGCTCAAAATTGATGTTTTTTGTTTTCACTTCTTTCCAAGATTTGTGTTTTCGGACACCCATTTGCTTGAATAACGATCCAGAACCTTCGAAGTTTCCAACGGGCGAAGGATACAAACTCGCTATTTTTAGCGAGTCTTGCCGGAGAAGCGGTTCACCCCCCAATCTTCCCCAGAGCTTCGGAATAATAAAATAAGCATTCCTGTCCGATCCCAACTCAAGATTGCGTCTGGATTGCAAGATATTGAAGTTTTGAGTTTGTGAGGGTTCATCCCCTGATTATATGTATTTCGTTATAATGGATCATTCGGGGGCATTATTGGAAACAATTGCCTTGAAATGTCATGCTCAACTTCCTGTAGATGCTTTATTTCGTGATAACGACTCTCTGGAAATGAGCGGAAGCATTTGTTTTAAGATTTCACGCTTAGTTTCATCTTGATGCAGGAGCATCCAAAGGTGTAAGGGGCAATCTTGCGTCGCCCAAAATTGATGTCTTTTGTTTTCACTTCTTTCCAAGATTTGTGTTTTCGGACACCCATTTGCTTCAAAAACGGTCCATAACCTTCCAAGTTTGCAACAGGCGAAGGATACAAACTTGCTATTTTTAACGAGTCTTGCCGGAGAAGCGGTTGACCCCCCAATCTTCCCCAGAGCTTCGGCATAGTAAAATAAGCATTCCTGGTCGATCTCAACTCAAGATTACGTCTGGATTGTAAGATCTTAAAGTTTCAACTTTGTGAGCATTCATCCCCTGATTGTATGTATTTCGTGATAATGGATCATTCGGGGGCATTATTGGAAACAATTGCCTTGAAATGTCACGCTCAGCTTTGTCTAGATGTTTTATTTCGTGATAATGACTCTCTGGAAATGAGCGGAAGCATTTGTTTTAAGATTTGAGGCTTAGTTTCATCTTGGTGTAGGAGCATCCAGAGGTGTAAGGGGCAATCTTGCGTCGCCTAAAATTGATGTCCTTTTTTTTCACTTATTTCCAAGATTTGTGTTTTCAGACACCCATTTGCTTGAATAACGGTCCAGAACCTTCGAAATTTCCAACGAGTGAAGGATACAAACTTGCTATTTTTAGCGAGTCTTGCCGGAGAAGCGGTTGACCCCCCAATTTTCCCCAGAGCTTCGGAATAGTAAGATAAGCATTCCTGGTCAATCCAAACTCAAGATTGCTTTTGGATTGCAAGATATTAAATTTTCAGGTTTGTGAGGGTTCATCCCCTGATTGTATGTATTTCATGATAATGGATCATTCGGGGGCATGATTGGAAACAATTGCCTTGAAATGTCACGCTCAGCTTCCTCTAGATGCTTTATTTCGTGATAACGACTCTCTGGAAATGAGCAGAAGCATTTGTTTTAAGATTTGAGGCTTAGTTTCATCTTGGTGCAGGAGCATCCAGAGGTGTAAGGGGCAATCTTGCATCGCCCAAAATTGATGTCTTTTGTTTTCAATTCTTTCCAAGATTTGTGTTTTCGGACACCCATTTGCTTGAATAACGGTCCAGAAACTTCAAAGTTTCCAACGGGCGAAGGATACAAACTCTCTATTTTTAGCAAGTCTTGCCAGAGAAGAGGTTGACCCCCCAATCTTCCCCAGAGCTTCAGAATAGTAAAATAAGCATTCCTGGTCGATCTCAACTCAAGATTGCGTCTGGATTGCAAGATATTGAAGTTTTGAGTTTGTGAGGGTTCATCCCCTGATTGTATGTATTTCGTAATAATGGATCATTCGAGGGCATGATTGGAAACAATTGCCTAGAAATGTCATGCTCAACTTCATCTCGATGCTTTATTTCGTGATAACGACTCTCTAGAAATGAGCGGAAGCATTTGTTTCAAGATTTGAGGCTTAGTTTCATCTTAGTGTAGGACCATCCAGAGGTGTAAGGGGCAATCTTGCGTCACCCAAAATTGATGTCTTTTGTTTTCACTTCTTTCTAAGATTTGTGTTTTCAGACACTCATTTGCTTGAATAACGGTCTAGAACCTTCGAAGTGTCCAACGGGCGAAGGATACAAACTCGCTATTTTTAGTGAGTCTTGCCGGAGAAGCGGTTGACCCCCCAATTTTCCCCAGAGCTTCGGAATAGTAAAATAAGCATTCCTGGTCGATCCCAACTCAAGCTTGTGTCTAGATTGCAAGATATTGAAGTTTCGAGTTTGTGAGGGTTCATCCCCTGATTGTATGTATTTCGTGATAATGGATCATTCGGCGGCATGATTGGAAATAATTGCCTTGAAATGTCACACTCAGCTTCGTCTAGATGTTTTATTTTTTGATAACGACTCTCTGCAAATGAGCGGAAGCATTTGTTTTAAGATTTGAAGCTTAGTTTCATCTTGGTGCAAGAGCATCCAGAGGTGTAAGTGGCAATCTTGCGTCGCCCAAAATTGATGTTTTTTCTTTTCACTTCTTTCCAAGATTTGTGTTTTCAGACACCCATTTGCTTGAATAACGGTCCAGAACCTTCGAAGTTTCCAACGGGCGAAGGATACAAACTCGCTATTTTTACCGACTCTTGCCAGAGAAGCGGTTGACCCCTCAATCTTCCCCCGTGCTTCGGAATAGTAAAATAAGCATTCCTGGTCGATCCCAACTCAAGATTGCGTCTGGATTGAAAGATATTGAAGTTTTGAGTTTGTGAGGGTTCATCCCCTGATTGTATGTATTTCATGATAATGGATCATTCAGGGGCATGATTGTAAACAATTGCCTTGAAATGTCACGCTCAGCTTCGTCCAGATGCTTTATTTTGTGATAACGACTCTCTGGAAATGAGCGGAAGCATTTGTTTTAAGATTTGAGCCTTAGCTTCATCCTTGTGCAGGAGCATCCAGAGTTGTAAGGGGCAATCTTGCGTCGCCCAAAATTCATATGTTTTGTTTTCACTTCTTTACAAGATTTGTGTTTTTGGACACCCATTTGCTTGAAAAACGGTCCATAACCTTTGAAGTTTCCAACGGGCGAAGGATACAAACTCGCTATTTTTAGCGAGTCTTGCCGGAGAAGCGGTTGACCACCCAATCTTCCCCAGAGCTTTGGAATTGTAAAATAAGCATTCTTGGTCGATCTCAACTCAAGATTGCGTCTAGATTGCAAGATATTGAAGTTTCGAGTTTGTGAGGGTTCATCCCCTGATTGTATGTATTTCGTGATAATGGATCATTCAGGGGCATGATTGGAAACAATTGCCTTGAAATGTCACGCTCAGCTTCGTCTAGATGTTTTATTTCATGATAACGACTCTCTGGAAATGAGCGGAAGCATTTGTTTTAAGATTCGAGGCTTAGTTTCATCTTGGTGCAGGAGCATCCAGAGGTGTAAGGGGCAATCTTGCATCGCCCAAAATTGATGTCTTTTGTTTTCACTTCTTTTCAAGATTTGTGTTTTTGGACACCCATTTGCTTGAATAACGGTCCATAACCTTCGAGGTTTCCAACGGACGAAGGATACAAACTCGCTATTTTTAGCGAGTCTTGTCGGAGAAGCGGTTGACCCCCCAATTTTCCCCAGAGCTTCGGAATAGTAAAATAAGCATTCGTGGTCGATCCCAACTCAAGATTGCGTCTGGATTGCAAGATATTGAAGTTTCAAGTTTGTGAGGGTTCATCACCTGATTGTATGTATTTCGTGATAATGGATCATTCGGGGGCATGATTAGAAACAATTGCCTTGAAATGTCACGCTCAGCTTCGTCTAGATGCTTTATTTCGTGATAACGACTCTCTGGAAATGAGCGGAAGCATTTGTTTTAAGATTTGAGGCTTAGTTTCATCTTGGTGCAGGAGCATCCAGAGGTGTATGGGGCAATCTTGCGTCGCCGAAAATTGATGTCTTTTGTTTTCACTTCTTTCCAAGATTTGTGTTTTCAGACACCCATTTGCTTGAATAACGGTCCAGAACCTTCGAAGTTTCCAACGGGCGAAGGATACAAACTCGCTATTTTTAGCGAGTCTTGCCGGAGAAGCTGTTGACCCCTCAATCTTCCCCAGAGCTTCGGAATAGTAAAATAAGCATTCCTAGTCAATCCCAACTCAAGATTGCGTCTAGATTGCAAGATATTGAAGTTTTATGTTTGTGAGGGTTCATCACCTGATTGTATGTGTTTCGTGATAATGGATCATTCAGGGGCATGATTGGAAACAATTGCCTTGAAATGTCACACTCAGCTTCGTCTAGATGCATTTCGTGATAACGACTCTCTGGAAATGAGCGGAAGCATTTGTTTTAAGATTTGACGCTTAGATTCATCTTGGTGCAGGAGCATCCAGAGGTGTAAGGGGCAATCTTGCGTCGCCGAAAATTGATGTCTTTTGTTTTCACTTCTTTCCAAGATTTGTGTTTTCAAACACCCATTTGCTTGAATAACGGTCCAGAACCTTCGAAGTTTCCAACGGGCAAAGGATACAAACTCGCTATTTTTAGCGAGTCTTGCCGTAGAAGCTGTTGACCCCCCAATCTTCCCCAGAGCTTCGGAATAGTAAAATAAGCATTCCTGGTCGATCCCAACTCAAGATTGTGTTTGGATTGCAAGATATTGAAGTTTCAAGTTTGTGAGGGTTCATGCCTTGATTGTATGTATTTCGTGATAATGGATCATTCGGGGGCATGGTTGGAAACAATTGCCTTGAAATGTCACGCTCAGCTTCATCTAGATGCTTTATTTCGTGATAACGACTCTCTGGAAATGAGCGGAAGCATTTGTTTTAAGATTTGAGGCTTAGTTTCATCTTGGTGCAGGAGCATCCAGAGGTGTAAGGGGCAATCTTGCGTCGCCCAAAATTGATGTCTTTTGTTTTCACTTCTTTCCAAGATTTGTGTTTTCGGACACCCATTTGCTTGACTAACGGTCCAGAACCTTTGAAGTTTCCAACGGGCCAAGGATACAAACTCGCTATTTTTAGCGAGTCTTGTCAGAGAAGCGGTTGACCCCCCAATTTTCCCCAGAGCTTCGGAATAGTAAAATAAGCATTCGTGGTCGATCCCAACTCAAGATTGCGTCTGGATTGCAAGATATTGAAGTTTCGAGTTTGTGAGAGTTCATCCCGTGATTGTATGTATTTCGTGATAATGGATCATTCGGGGGCATGATTGGAAACAATTGCCTTGAAATGTCACGCACAGCTTCGTCTAGATGCTTTATTTCATTATATCGACTCTCTGGAAATGAGCGGAAGCATTTGTTTTAAGATTTGACGCTTAGTTTCATCTCGGTGCAGGAGCATCCAGAGGTGTAAGGGGCAATCTTACGTCGTCCAAAATTGATGTCTTTTGTTTTAACTTCTTTCCAAGATTTGTGTTTTCGGACACCCATTTGCTTGAATAACGGTCCAGAACCTTCGAAGTTTCCAACGGGCGAAGGATACAAACTCGCTATTTTTAGCAAGTCTTGCCGAAGAAGCGGTTGACCCCCCAATCTTCCCCAGAAATTCGTTATAGTAAAATAAGCATTCTTGGTCGATCTCAACTAAAGATTGCGTCTGGATTTCAAGATATTGAAGTTTCGAGTTTGTGAGGGTTCATCCCCTGATTGTATGTATTTCGTGACAATGGATCATTCGGGGGCATGATTGGAAACAATTGCCTTGAAATGTCACGCTCAGCTTCGTCTAGATGCTTTATTTCATGATAACGACTCTCTGGAAGTAAGCGGAAGCATTTGTTTTAAGATTTGAGGCTTAGTTTCATCTTGGTGCAGGAGCATCCAGAGGTGTAAGCGGCAATCTTGCGTCACCCAAAATTGATGTCTTTTGTTTTCACTTCTTTCCAAGATTTGTGTTTTCGGACACCCATTTGCTTGAATAACGGTCCAGAACCTTCGAAGTTTCCAACGGGCGAAGGATACAAACTCGCTATTTTTAGCGAGTCTTGCCGGAGAAGCGGTTGACCCCCCAATTTTCCTGAGAGCTTCAGAATAGTAAAATAAGCATTCGTGGTCGATCCCAACTCAAGATTGCGTCTGGATTGCAAGATATTGAAGTTTCGAGTTTGTGAGGGTTCTTCCCCTGATTGTATGTATTTCATGATAATGGATCATTCGGGGGCATGATTGGAAACAATTGCCTTGAAATGCCACGCTCAGCTTCGTCTAGATGCTTTATTTCATGTTAACGACTCTCTGGAAATGAGCGGAAGCATTTGTTTTAAGATTTGAGGCTTAGTTTCATTTTGGTGCAGGAGCATCCAGAGGTGTAAGGGGCAACCTTGCGTCTCGCAAAATTGATGTCTTTTGTTTTCACTTCTTTCCAAGATTGGTGTTTTCGGACACCCATTTGCTTGAATAACGGTCCAGAACCTTCGAAGTTTCCAATAGGCGAAGGATACAAACTCGCTATTTTTAGCGAGTCTTACCGGAGAAGCGGTTGACCCCCCAATCTTCCCCAGAGCTCCGGAATAGTAAAATAAGCATTCCTGGTTGATCCCAACTCAAGATTGCGTCTAGATCGCAAGATATTGAAGTTTCAAGTTTGTGAGGGTTCATGCCCTGATTGTATGTATTTCGTGATAATGGATCATTCAGGGGCATGGTTGGAAACAATTGCCTTGAAATGTCACGCTCAGCTTCATCTAGATGCTTTATTTCATGATAACAACTCTCTCGAAATGAGCGGAAGCATTTGTTTTAAGATTTGAGGCTTAGTTTCATCTTGGTGCAGGAGCATCCAGAGGTGTAAGGGGCAATCTTGCGTCGCCCAAAATTGATATCTTTTGTTTTCACTTTTTTCCAAGATTTGTGTATTCGGACACCCATTTGCTTGAATAACGCTCCAGAACCTTCGAAGTTTCCAACGGGCGAAGGATACAAACTCGCTCTTTTTAGCGAGTCTTGCCGGAGAAGCGGTTGACCCCCCAATTTTCCCCACAGCTTCGGAATAGTAAAATAAGCATTCGTGGTCGATCCCAACTCACGATTGCGTCTGGATTGCAACATATTGACGTTTCGAGTTTGTGAGGGTTCATCCCCTCATTGTATGTATCTCATGATAATGGATCATTCGAGGGCATGATTAGAAACAATTGCCTTGAAATGTCACTCTCAGCTTCGTCTAGATGCTTTATTTCATTATAACGACTCTCTGGAAATGAGCAGAAGCATTTGTTTTAAGATTTGAGGCTTAGTTTCATCTTGGTGCAGGAGCATCCAGAGGTGTAAGCGGCAATCTTGCGTAGCCCAAAATTTATGTCTTTTATTTTCACTTCTTTCCAAGATTTGTGTTTTTGGACACCCATTTGCTTGAATAACGGTCCAGAACCTTCGAAGTTTCCAATCGGCGAAGGATACAAACTCGCTATTTTTAGCGAGTCTTGCCGGAGAAGCGGTTGACCCCCCAATCTTCCCCAGAGCTTCGTTATAGTAAAATAAGCATTCCTGGTCGATCTCAACTCAAAATTGCGTCTGGATTTCAAGATATTGAAGTTTCGAGTTTGTGAGGGTTCATCCCCTGATTGTATGTACTTCGTGACAATGGATCATTCAGGGGCATGATTGGAAACAATTGCCTTGAAATGTCACGCTCAGCTTCGTCTAGATGCTTTATTTCGCGATAACGACTCTCTGGAAATGAGCAGAAGCATTTGTTTTCAGATTTGAGGCTTAGTTTCATCTTGGTGCAGGAGCATCCAGAGGTGTAAGGGGCAATCTTGTGTCGCCCAAAATTGATGTCTTTTCTTTTCACTTCTTTCCAAGATTTGTGTTTTCGGACACCCATTTGCTTGAATAATGGTCCAGAACCTTCGAAGTTTCCAACGGGCCAAGGATACAAACTCGCTATTTTTAGCGAGTCTTGCCAGAGAAGCAGTTGACCCCCCAATCTTCCCCAGAGCTTCGGAATAGTAAAATAAGAATTCCTGGTCGATCTCAACTCAAGATTGCGTCTGGATTGCAAGATATTGAAGTTTCGAGTTTGTGAGGGTTCATTCCCTGATTTTATGTATTTCGTGATAATGGATCATTCGTGGGCATGATTGGAAACAATTGCCTTGAAATGTCACGCTCAGCTTCATCTAGATGCTTTATTTCGTGATAACGACTCTCTGGAAACGACCGGAAGCATTTGTTTTAAGATTTGAGGCTTAGTTTCATCTTGGTGCAGGAGCATCCAGAGGTGTAAGGGACAATCTTGCGTCGCCCAAAATTGATGTCTTTTGTTTTCACTTCTTTCAAAGATTTGTGTTTTCGGACACCCATTTGCTTGAATAACGGTCCACAACCTTCGAAGTTTCCAATGGGCGAAGGATACAAACTCGCTATTTTTAGCGAGTCTTGTCGGAGAAGCGGTTGACCCCCCAATTTTGCCCAAAGCTTCAGAATAGTAAAATAAGCATTCGTGGTCGATCCCAACTCAAGATTGCGTCTGGATTGCAAGATATTGAAGTTTCGAGTTTGTGAGGGTTCATCCCCTAATTGTATGTATTTCGTGATAATGGATCATTCGGGGGCATGATTGGAAATAATTGTCATGAAATGTCACGCTCAGCTTCGTCTAGATGCTTTATTTCGTGATAACGACTCTCTGGAAAGCAGCGGAAGCATTTGTTTTAAGATTTTAGGCTTAGTTTCATCTTGGTGCAGGAGCATCCAGAGGTGTAAGGGGCAATCTTGCGTCTCCCAAAATTGATGTCTTTTGTTTTCACTTCTTTCCAAGATTTGTGTTTTTGGACACCTATTTGCTTGAATAACGGTCCAGAACCTTCGAAGTTTCCAACGGGCCAAGGATACAAACTCGCTATTTTTAGCGAGTCTTGCCGGAGAAGCGGTTGACCCCCCAATCTTCCCCAGAGCTTCGGAATGGTAAAATAAGCATTCCTGGTTGATCCCAACTCAAGATTGCGTCTGGATTGCAAGATATTTAAGTTTCGAGTTTGTGAGGGTTCATGCCCTGATTGTATGTATTTCGTGATAATGGATCATTCGGGGGCATGGTTGGAAACAATTGCCTTGAAATGTCACGCTCAGCTTCGTCTAGATGCTTTATTCCGTGATAACGACTCTCTGGAAATGAGCGGAAGCATTTGTTTTAAGATTTGAGGCTTAGTTTCATCTTGGTGCAGGAGCATCCAGAGGTGTAAGGGGCAATCTTGCGTCGCCCAAAACTCATGTCTTTTGTTTTCACTTCTTTCCAAGATTTGTGTTTTCGAACACCCATTTGCTTGAATAACGGTCCAGAACCTTCAAAGTTTCCAACGAGTGAACGATACAAACTCGCTATTTTTAGCGAGTCTTGCCGAAGAAGCGGTAGACCCCCAAATTTTCCCCAGAGCTTCGGAATAGTAAAATAAGCATTCGTGGTCGAGCCCAACTCAAGATTGCATCTGGATTGCAAGATATTGAAGTTTCGAGTTTGTGAGGGTTCATCCCCTGATTGTATGTATTTCGTGATAATGGATCATTCGGGGTAATGATTTGAAACAATTGCCTTCAAATGTCACGCTCAGCTTCGTCTCGATGCTTTATTTCATGATAACGACTCTCTGGAAATGAGCGGAAGCATTTGTTTTAAGATTTGAGGCTTAGTTTCATCTTGGTGCAGGAGCATCCAGAGGTGTAAGGGGCAATCTTGCGTCGCCCAAAATTGATGTCTTTTGTTTTCACTTCTTTCCAAGATTTGTGTTTTCGGACACCCATTTGCTTGAATAACGGTCCAGAACCTTCGAAGTTTCCAACGGGCGAAGGATACAAACTCGCTATTTTGAGCGAGTCTTGCCGGAGAAGCGGTTGACACCCCAATCTTCCCCAGAGCTTCGGAATAGTAAAATAAACATTCCTGGTCGATCCCAACTCAAGATTGTGTCTGGATTGCAAGATATTGAAGTTTCGAGTTTGTGAGGGTTCATCCCCTGATTGTATGTATTTCATGATAATGGATCATTCAGGGGCATGATTGGAAACAATTGCCTTGAAATGTCACGCTCAGCTTCGTCTAGATTCTTTATTTCGTGATAACGACTCTCTGGAAATCAGCGGAAGCATTTGTTTTAAGATTTGAGGCTTAGTTTCATCTTGGTGCAGGAGCATCCAGAGGTGTAAGGTGCAATCTTGCGTCGCTCGAAATTGATGTCTTTTATTTTCACTTCTTTCCAAGATTTGTGTTTTCGGACACCCATTTGCTTGAATAACGGTCCAGAACCTTCGAAGTTTCCAACAGGCGAAAGATACAAACTCGCTATTTTTAGCGAGTCTTACCGGAGAAGCGGTTGACCCCCCAATTTTCCCCAGAGCTTCGGAATAGTAAAATAAGCATTCCTGGTCGATGCCAACTCAAGATTGCGTCTGGATTGTAAGATATTGACGTTTCAAGTTTGTGAGGGTTCATCCCCTGATTGTATGTATTTCGTGATAATGGATCATTCGGGGGCATGATTGGAAAAAATTGCCTTGAAATGTCACGCTCAGCTTCGTCTAGATGCTTTATTTCGTGATAACGAATCTCTGAAAATGAGCGGAAGCATTTGTTTTAAGATTTGAGGCTTAGTTTCATCTTGGTGCAGGAGCATCCAGAGGTGTAAGGGGCAATCTTGCGTCGCCCGAAATTGATGTCTTTTGTTTTCACTTCTTTCCAAGATTTGTGTTTTCGAACACCCATTTTCTTGAATAACGGTCCAGAATCTTCGAAGTTTCGAATGGGCGAAGGATACAAACTCGCTATTTTTAGCGAGTCTTGCCGGAGAAGCGGTTGACCCCCCAATCTTCCCCAGAGCTTCAGAATAGTAAAATAAGCATTCCTAGTCGATCCCAACTCAAGATTGCGTCTGGATTGCAAGATATTAATGTTTCGAGTTAGTGAGGGTTCATCCCCTGATTGTATGTATTTCGTGGTAATGGATCATTTGGGGGCATACTTGGAAACAATTGCCTTGAAATGTCACGCTCATCTTCGTCTAGATGCTTTATTTCGTGATAACGACTCTTTGGAAATGAGCGGAAGCATTTTTTTAAAGATTTGAGGCTTAGTTTCATCTTGGTGCAGGAGCATCCAATGGTGTAAGGGGCAATCTTGCGTCACCCAAAATTCATGTCTTTTGTTTTCACTTCTTTCCAAGATTTGTGTTTTCGGACGCCCATTTGCTTAAATAATGGTCCAGAACCTTCAAAGTTTCCAACGGGCGAAGGATACAAACTCGCTATTTTTAGCGAGTCTTGCCAAAGAAGCGGTTGACCCCCCAATTTTCCCCAGAGCTTCGGTATAGTAAAATAAGCATTCCTGGTCGATCCCAACTCAAGATTGCGTCTGGATTGCAAGATATTGAACTTTCGAGTTTGTGAGGGTTCATACCCTGATTGTATGTATTTCGTGATAATGGATCATTCGGGGGCATGATTGGAAGCAATTGCCTTGAAATGTCACGCTCAACTTCGTCTAGATGCTTTATTTCATGATAATGACTCTCTGGAAATGAGCGGAAGCATTTGTTTTAAGATTTGAGGCTTAGTTTCATCTTGGTGCAGGAGCATCCAGAGGTGTAAGGGGCAATCTTGTGTCGCCCAAAATTGATGTCTTTTTTTTTCACTTCTTTCTAAAATTTGTGTTTTCGGACACCCATTTGCTTGAATAACGGTCCAGAACCTTCGAATTTTCCAATCGGTGAAGGATACAAACTCGCTATTTTTAGCGAGTCTTGCCGGAGAAGCGGTTGACCCCCCAATTTTCCCTACAGCTTCGGAATAATAAAATAAGCATTCTTGGTCGATCCCAACTCAAGATTGCGTCTGGATTGTAAGATATTGAAGTTTCGAGTTTGTGAGGGTTCATCCCCTAATTGTATGTATTTCGTGATAATGGATCATTCGGGGGCATGATTGGAAACAATTGTCTTGAAATGTCACGCTCAGCTTCGTCTAGATGCTTTATTTCATGATAACGACTCTTTGGAAATGAGCGGAAGCATTTGTTTTAAGATTTGAGCCTTAGTTTCATCTTGGTGCAGGAGCATCTAGAGGTGTAAGGGGCAATCTTGCATCGCCCAAAATTGATGTCTTTTGTTTTCACTTCTTTCCAAGATTTGTGTTTTCGGACACCCATTTCCTTGAATAACGGTCCAGAACCTTCAAAGTTTCCAACGGGCGAAGGATACAAACTCGCTATTTTTAGCGAGCCTTGCCGGAGAAGCGGTTGACCCCCCAATGTTCCCCAGAGCTTCGGAATAGTAAAATAATCATTCGTGGTCGATCCCAACTCAAGATTGCGTATGGATTGCAAGATATTGAAGTTTCGAGTTTGTGAGGGTTCATCCCTTGATTGTATGTATTTCGTGATAATGGATCATTCAGGGGCATGATTGGAAACAATTGCCTTGAAATGTCACACTCAGCTTCGTCTAGATGCTTTATTTCATGATAACGACTCTCTGGAAATGAGCAGAAGCATTTGTTTTAAGATTTGAGGCTTAGTTTCATCTTGGTGAGGAGCATCTAGAGGTGTAAGGGGCAATCTTGCGTCGCCCAAAATTGATGTCTTTTGTTTTCACTTCTTTCCAAGATTTGTGTTTTCGGACACCCATTTGCTTGAATAACGGTCCAGAACCTTCAAAGTTTCCGACGGGCGAAGCATACAAACTCGCTATTTTTAGCTAGTCTTGTCGGAGAAGCGGTTGACCCCCCAATTTTCCCTAAAGTTTTGGAATAGTAAAATAAGCATTCCTGATCGATCCCAACTCAAGATTGCGTCTGGATTGCAAGATATTGAAGTTTCAAGTTTGTGAGGGTTCATCCCCTGATTGTATGTATTTCGTGATAATGGATCATTCGGGGGCATGATTGGAAACAATTGCCTTGAAATGTCACGCTCAGCTTCGTCTAGATGCTTTATTTCGTGATAATGACTCTCTGGAAATGAGCGGAAGCATTTGTTTTAAGATTTGAGAATTAGTTTCATCTTGATGCAGGAGCATCCAGAGGTGTAAGCGTTAATCTTGCGTCGCCTAAAATTGATGTCTTTTGTTTTCACTTCTTTCCAACATTTGTGTTTTTGGACACCCATTTTCTTGAATAACGGTCCAGAACCTTCAAAGTTTCCAACGAGTGAAGGATACAAACTCGCTATTTTTAGCGAGTCTTGCCAGAGAAGAGGTTGACCCCCCAATCTTCCCCAGAGCTTCGGAATAGTAAAATAAGCATTCTTCGTCGATCTCAACTCAATATTGCGTCTGGATTGCAAGATATTGAAGTTTCGAGTTTGCGAGGGTTCATCCGCTGATTGTATGTATTTCGTGATAATGGATCATTCGGGGGCATGATTGGAAACAATTGCCTTGAAATGTCATGCTCAACTTTGTCTAGATGCTTTATTTCGTGATAACGACTCTCTGGAAATGAGCGGAAGCATTTGTTTCAAGATTTGAGGCTTAGTTTCATCTTGGTGCAGGAGCATCCAGAGGTGTAAGGGGCAATCTTGCGTCGCCCAAAATTGATGTCTTTTGTTTTCACTTCTTTCCAAGATTTGTGTTTTCAGACACCCATTTGCTTGAATAACGGTCTAGAACCTTCAAAGTTTCCAACAGGCGAAGGATACAAACTCGCTATTTTTAGCGAGTCTTGCCGGAGAAGCGGTTGACCCCCCAATCTTCCCCAGAGCTTCGGAATAGTAAAATAAGCATTCCTGGTCGATCCCAACTCAAGATTACGTCTGGATTGCAAGATATTGAAGTTTCGAGTTTGTGAGGGTTCATCCCCTGATTGTATGTATTTCATGATAATGGATCATTCGGGGGCATGATTGGAAACAATTGCCTTGAAATGTCACGCTCAACTTCGACTAGATGCTTTATTTCATGATAATGACTCTCTGGAAATGAGCGGAAGCATTTGTTTTAAGATTTGAGGCTTAGTTTCATCTTGGTGCAGGAGCATCCAGAGGTGTAAGGGGCAATCTTGTGTCGCCCAAAATTGATGTCTTTTGTTTTCACTTCTTTCCAAGATTTGTGTTTTCGGACACCCATTTGCTTGAATAATGGTCCAGAACCTTCAAAGTTTCCAACGGGCGAAGGATACAAACTCGCTATTTTTAGCGAGTCTTGCAGGAGAAGCGGTTGACCCCCCAATTTTCCCCAGAGCTTCGGAATAGTAAAATAAGCATTCCTGGTCGATCCCAACTCAAGATTGTGTCTGGATTGCAAGATATTGAAGTTTCGAGTTTTTGAGTGTTCATCCCTTGATTGTATGTATATCGTGATAATGGATCATTCGGGGGCATGATTGGAAACAATTGCCTTGAAATGTCACACTCAGCTTCGTCTAGATGCTTTATTTCGTGATAATGACTCTCTGGAAATGAGCGGAAGCATTTGTTTTAAGATTTGAGGCTTAGTTTGATCTTGGTGCAGGAGCATCCAGAGGTGTAAGGGGCAATCTTGCGTCGCCCCAAATTGATGTCTTTTGTTTTCACTTCTTTCCAAGATTTGTGTTTTCAGACACCCATTTGCTTGAATAACGGTCCAGAACCTTCGAAGTTTCCAATGGGCGAAGGATACAAACTCGCTATATTTAGCGAGTCATGTCGGAGATGTGGTTGACCCCCCAATCTTCCCCAGAGCTTCGGAATAGTAAAATAAGCATTCTTGGTCGATCCCAACTCAAGATTGCATCTGGATTGCAAGATATTGAATTTTCAAGTTTGTGAGGGTTCATCCCCTGATTGTATGTATTTCGTGATAATGGATCATTCGGGGGCATGATTGGAAACAATTGCCTTGAAATGTCATGCTCAGCTTCGTCTAGATGCTTTATTTCGTGATAACGACTCTCTGGAAATGAGCGGAAGCAGTTGTTTTAAGATTTGAGGCTTAGTTTCATCTTGGTGAAGGAGCATCCAAATGTGTAAGGGGCAATCTTGCGTCGCCCAAAATTGATGTCTTTTGTTTTCACTTCTTTCCAAGATTTGTGTTTTCGGACACCCATTTGCTTGAATAACGGTCCAGAACCTTCGAAGTTTCCAACGGGCAAAGGATACAAACTCGCTATTTTTAGCGAGTCTTACCAGAGAAGCGGTTGACCCCCCAATTTTTCCCAGAGCTTCGGAATAGTAAAATAAGCATTCCTGGTCGATCCCAACTCAAGATTGCGTCTGGATTGCAAGATATTTAACTTTCGAATTTGTGAGGGTTCATCCCCTGATTGTATGTATTTCGTGATAATGGATCATTCGGGGGCATGATTGGAAACAATTGCCTTGAAATGTCACACTCAGCTTCGTCTAGATGCTTTATTTCGTGATAACGACTCTCTGGAAATGAGCGGAAGCAGTTCCGCTTCGAAACCCCAAAAACAGGTTTTCTGTAATTTGGTATTTTACTCTCGTCTACAAGAGTTTTTTTCGTAGTTCATTAATTTATTGTCGTATTTGCATAATTAGGGTTTTAATGGACAATTGAGCATAAGAGAATGAAAAATTGATAATTAATTCCCTAATCCAAGTGTCCCTACATCTGAAAGTGACTCTAGGGTATGATAGTGCTTTCCATTTGACCCTAGATCCTTTAATGTATAGTGGAGTGGCAGATTTAAGCACCTAAACAACAAAAGATTAACAAATCCAATTTTCCACTAAACACTTGGTATATTGGTGGAGAGTGAAAATAGCAAGGTTTAACCCCACAAACCAACCTTTTAACAATCAAACCGCCACATGTGCCATGTGGCACCATTCATTAGACCACATGGCATTACCTCATTCATCCATCACTGACACGTGTCACACTGAATTGGTCCACATCTTTAGTCTTGTCACATCATCTGCTGAATCACATGCCGCCATCTGCCACATGTCAACCTTTGGACCTACCACGTCAACAACTGCCACTGTGTCTGCCATGTTAGCATGCTGATGTCATCATTGTATTGTCTGGTTGACATGGTCAACCCTCAACTTTGACCAACCATATCTTGCTTGTACGAACTTCGATCGAGGTGAAACGAGCAGCTTCAAAATAATGGCAAAGAGCTCTTCAACTTGGCATAATTTTTGCTTAGATTTGAGACAAATAAATTTTCACCTTTATGAATGCTAAATTTGCCTGTTTGACCAAACATTTGACTGCACATAACTTCTGCATACGAACTCCTTTTAAGCCCATTCAAGTTGCGTCAGGATCGTGTCAGCGACCTCTTTCCAATGATGCTGATTCCGTCAAGATCTGATACTGTAAAATTTTTAATTCTTCTATATCCATCTGGATCATTATTCCCCACAGGGGGTTCAAACCACCTGACCCCCTTTTATAGGGAGTCATTTCTATTATCATTCTTTAAATAGAAAGGAGGCCCATATATCTAGCAAAGAAAGCCGCTTGGTATATTGGTGTAGAGTGAAAATAGCAAGCAGGAGGTTAGGGTTTCGACCCCACAAACCAACCTTTTAACAATCAAACCGCCACATGTGCCACGTGGCACCTAATCATTAGACCACATGGCATTACCTCATTCATCCGTCAATGACACGTGTCACACTGAATTGGTCCACATTTTCAGACCTGCCACATCATCTGTTGACTCAGATGCCGCCATTTGCCACGTGTAAAACTTTGGACCTACCACGTCAACAACTGCCACTATGTCTGTCATGTCAACATGCTGCTGTCATCATTGTACTGTCTAGTTAGCATGGTCAACCCTCAACTTTGACCAGCCATATCTTGCTCGTATGAGCTCTAATCGAGGCGAAACAAACAGCGTCAAAATTGTGACGACGAGCTCTTCGACTTGAAATTTTTTTTACTTGGATTTGAGACAATTAATTGTTCACATTTTTGAATGCTTAACTCACCTATTTGACCGAATCTTTGACTGCACATAACTTTTGCATACAAACTCCTTTTGAGCCTGTTCAAGTTGCGTTACGATTGTGTCAGCAACCTCTTTCCACTAATGTTGCTTCTGTCATTTTCTCAGACTGCAAAAAAATTTAGTCTTCTGGATCCACCTGGATCATTCCTTCTCACTTGGGGTTCAAACCACCTAACCCCCTTTTATAGGGATTCATTTCTATTATCATTCTTTAAATAGAAAGGAGGCCCGTATATGTAGCAAAGAAAGTCGCTTGGTATATTGGTGGAGAGTGAAAATAGCAAGCAGGAGGTCAGGGGTTCGACCCCCACAAACAAATCTTTTAACAATAAAATCAAAATATGTGCCACGTGGCACCCAATCATTGGGCCAGGTGGCATTACCTCATTCATCCGTCAGTGACACGTGTCATGCTGGATTGGTCCACATAATCAAACTTGCCACATCATCTACTGACTCAAATGCCAACATCTGCCATGTGTTAACCTCTAGACCTACCACATCAACAACTGCCATTGTGTCTGCCATGTCAGCATGCTGATGTCATCATTGTATTGTCTACTCAACATGGTCAACCCTCAACTTTGATCGGCCATATCTTGCTTTAATGAGCTCCGATTGAAGCGAAACGAGTGGCATCAAAATTGTGGCAACAATCTTTTTGACTTGGCATCATTTTTGCTTGGATTTGAGAAAATCAATTTTTCACCTTTTTGAATGCATTATTCGCCTGTTTGACCAAACCTTTGACTGCACATAACTTCTGCATACAAACTCCTTTTGAGCCCGTTCAAGTTGTATCAGGATCATGCCAGCGACCTCTTTCCAATGATGTCGATTCCGTCAGGTTCTAAGACTACAAAAAATTAGTTCTTCTGTATCCATTTAGATCATTCCTTCCCAATGAGAGTTCAAACCACCCCATTTTATATGGATTTGTTTCTATTATCATTCTTTAAATAGAAAGGAGGCCCGTATATGTAACACTGAAAGCTACTTGGTATATTGGTGGAAAGTGAAAATAGGAAGCAGGAGGTCAGGGGTTTGACCCCCACAAACCAACCTTTTAACAAGCAAATCACCATATGTGCCACATGGCACCCAATCATTGGGTCATGTGGCATTCGTTCATTCGTCTGTCAGTGACACGTGTCATGCTAGATTGTTACACATCTTCAGACCTGTCACGTCATCTAGATGTCGCCATCTGCCACGTGTCAACATCTGGACCTGCCACGCCAACAACTGTCATTGTGTCTACCATGTCAGCATGATGATGCCATCATTGTACTATCTAGTCAACATGGTCAACCCTCAACTTTGACCAACCATATCTTGCTCATACAAGCTCCGATCAACGCAAAACGACTGGCATCATAATAGTGGCGAAGAGCTCTTCAACTTGGCATCATTTTTGCTTAGATTTGAGACAATAAAACTTTCACCTTTTTGAACACGATTCATTTATTTGACTGAACCTTTGACTGCACATAACTTCTGCATACGAACTCTTTTTGAGCCCATTCAAGTTGCGTCAGAATCGTGTAAGCGACCTCTTTCCAATGACGTTGATTCCATTAAGTTCTCAGACTGCAAAATTTTAAAGTCTTCTGGATCCATTTAGATTATTCCTTCCCACTAGGGGTTCAAACCACCCGACCCCATTTTATAGGGATTTGTTTCTATTATCATTCTTTAAATAGAAAGGTAGCCCCTATATGTAGCAAAGAAAGCCACTTTGTATATTGGTGCAAAGTGAAAACAGCAAGGTTTGACCCCACAAACCAACCTTTTAACAATCAAACCGCCACATGTGCCACATGGCACCCAATCATTAAGCCACACGGCATTACCTCATTCTTCCATTAGTGACACGTGTCATACTGGATTGGTCCACATCTTCAGACCTGCCACGTCATCTGCTGACTCAAATGCCGCCATCCACCACATGTCAACCTCTGGACCTTCCACGTCAACAATTGCCACTGTGTCTGCCATGCCAACATGTTGATGTCATCATTGTACTGTCTACTCGACATGGTCAACCCTCAACTTTGACCGGCCATATCTTGCTCGTACAAACTCCAATCAAAGTGAAACGAGCTATGTCAAAATCATGGTGATGACCTTTTTGACTTGGCATCACTTTTGCTTAGATTTGAGACAATCAATTTTTTACCTTTTTGAACACCTAATTCACCTGTTTGACCGAACATTTCAATGCACATAACTTCTGCATAGGAACTCCTTTTGAGTCCATTCAAGTTGCGTCAGGATCGTGTCAGGGACCTCTTTCCAATGATGTTGATTCCGTCAGGTTCTTAGACTACAAAATTTTTAGTTCTTCTGTATCTATCTAGATCATTATTCACCACTGGGGGTTCAAACCACCTGACCCCCTTTTATAGGGATTCATTTTTATTATCATTCTTTAATTAGAAAGGAGGCATGTTTATGTAGCAAAGAAAGCTGCTTGGTATATTGGTGGAGAGTGAAAATATCAAGCAAGAGGTCAAGGGTTTGACCCCCACAAACCAACATTTTAACAATCAAACTGCCACATGTGCCATGTGGCACCCAATCAGTAGGCCACGTGGCGTTACCTCATTGATCCTTCAATGACGGGTCACGCTGGATTGGTCCATATCTTCAGACTTACCACATCATCTGCTGACTCAGATACTGTCATAAGCCATGTGTCAACCTCTGGAACTGTCACGTCAACAACTACCATTGTGGTTGTCATGTTAGCATGTTGACGTCGTCATTGTATTGTATAGTCAACATGGTCAACCCTCAACTTTGACAGGTCATATGTTGCTCGTACGAGCTCCGATCGAGGCAAAATGAGCTGCGTCAGAATTGTGGCGATGAGCTCTTCGACTTGGCATCATTTTTGCTTGGATTTGAGACAATCAATTTTTCACTTTTTTAAAAACCTGATTCACCTGTTTGACCAAACATTTGACTACACATAACTTCTGCAGACGAACTCCTTTTGAGCCCGTTCAAGTTGCGTCAGGATCATGTCAGCGACCTCTTTCCGATGATGTTGATTCCCTCAGGTTCTAAGACTGTAAAATTTTTAGTTCTTCTCTATCGACCTGGATCATTCCTCCCCACTAAGGGTTCAAACCACCCAACCCCCTTTTATAGGGATTCGTTTCTATTATTATTCATTAAATAAAAAGGAGGCCCATATATGTAGCAAAGAAAGTCGCTTGGTATATTGGTGGAGTGAAAAAAGCAAGCAGGAGGTCAAGGGTTCAACCCCCACAAACTAACTTTTTAACAATCAAACCGCCACATGTGCCACGTGGCACCCAATCATTGGGCCATGTGGCATTACCTCGTTCATCTGTCAATGAAACGTGTTACACTGGATTGGTCTACATCTTAAGACCTGCCATGCCATCTACTAACTCAGATGCTGCCATCTACCACGTGTCAAACTTTAGATCTGCCACATCAACAACTGCCACTGTATCTACCATGTCAGCATGCTGACGTCATCATTGTACTATCTAGTTATTATGGTCAACCCTCAACTTTGACCAACCATATCTTGCTCGTACGGGCTCAAATCAAGACAAAACAAGTGTCATCAGAATTGTGGTGACGAGCTCTTCGACTTGGCATCATTTTTGCTTGGATTTGAGACAATCAAGTTTTTACCTTTTTGAACCCCTGATTCACTTGTTTGACCAAACATTTGACTGCACATAACTTTTGCATAGGAACTCTTTTTGAGCTCATTCAAGTTGCGTTAGGATCATGTCAGCAACCTCTTTCCTATGATGTTGATTTCAGCAAACTTTGAGACTGCATGATTGTTTGGTCTTCTAGATCCACCTAGATACTTCCTCCCCACTACGGGTAAAAACCACCTGATCCCCTTTTATAGGGATTTGTTTATGTTATCATTCTTTAAATAGAAAGGAGGCCCATATATATAGCAATGAAAGTCACTCAGTATAATGGTGGAGAATGAAAATAGGAAGCAGGTGGTCAAGGGTTTGACCCCCACAAACCAACTTTTTAACAAGCAAATCGCCACATGTGCCATGTGGCACCCAATCTTTGGGCCACGTAACATTCACTCATTCGTCCGTCAGTGACACGTGTCAAGCTAGATTGGTCAACATCTTCAGACCTACCACATCATCTATTGAATCAGATGTTTCCATCTACCACGTGTGAACATCTGACCTGCCACGCCAACAACTGTCACTGTGTCTACCATGTCAACATGATGATGTCATCATTGTACTGTGGTCCACCCTAAAATTTGACCAGCCATATCTTGCTCGTACGAGCTTTGATCAAGGCGAAATGATCGGCGTCGGAATCGTAGCGACGAGCTCTTCGACTTGGCATCATTTTTTGTTCGATTTAAGACAATAAATTTTTCACCTTTTTGAACTCATGATTTGCTTGTTTGACCAAACATTTGACTGCACATAACTTCTGCATACGAACTCCTTTTGAGCCCGTTCAAATTGTGTCAAGATCTTGCCAACGACCTCTTTCCAACGACACTGATTCCGTCAAGTTTTGAGACTGCAAAATTTTTAGGTCTTCTGAATCCATTTACATCATTCCTTCCCACTGAGAGTTCAAACCACCTAACCCCCTTCTATAAGGATTCGTTTCTATTATCATTCTTTAAATAGAAAGGAAGCCCGTATATGTAACAAAGAAATCCACTTGGTATATTGGTGGAGAGTTAAAATAGCAAGGTTCGACCCCACAAATCAACTTTTTAACAATCAAACCGCCACATGTGCCATGTGGCACCCAATCATTAGGCCACATGGCATTACCTCATTCATCCGTCAGTGACACGTGTCACATTGGATTGGTCCACATCTTCAGACCTGCCACATCATCTACTAACTCAAATGCCGCCATCTGTCACGTGTCAACCTCTAGACCTACCACATTAGCAACTGCCACTATGTCTGCCATGTAAGCATTCTGATATCATCAATGTATTGTCTAGTTGACATGGTCAACCCTCAATTTTGACCAAACATATCTTGCTCATATGAGCTCCGATCGAGGCGAAACGACCGGCGTCAAAATCGTGGCGATGAGCTCTTTGATTTGGAATTACTTTTGCTTGGATTTGAGACGATTAATTTTTTACCTTTTTGAATGCATGATTCACTTGCTTGACCGAACCTTTGACTACACATAACTTCTGCATACAAACTCCTACTGAGCCCATTCAAGTTGCGTTAGAATCATGTCAGTGACCTCTTCCCAATGATGCTGATTCCATCAGGTTCTGAGACTAAAATTTTGAGTTCTTCTGTATCCATCTAAATCATTATTCCCCACTGGGGTTCAAACCACCCGACCCCCTTTTATAGGGATTCGTTTCTATTATCATTCTTTAAATAGAAAGGAGGCCCGTATATGTCGCAAAGAAAGCTGCTTGGTATATTAGTGGAGAGTGAAAATAGCAAGCAAGAGGTCAGGTGTTCGACCCCCACAAACCAACCTTTTAACAATCAAACTACCACATGTGCCACATGGCATCTAATCATTGGACCACGTGGCATTACCTCATTCTACCGTCAGTGACACGTGTCAAGCTAGATTGGTCCACATCTTCAGACCCGTCACGTCATCTACTAACTCAGATGCCGCCATCTGCCACGTGTCAATCTCTGAACTTGCCATATCAACAACTGGCACTGTGTCTGCGATGTCAGCATGTTGACATAATTATTGTACTATCTAGTCAGCATGGTCAACCCTCAACTTTGACCAGCCATATCTTACTCCTATGAGCTCTAATCTAGGCGAAATGAGTGGCATCGAAATCGTAATGATGAGCTCTTCAACTTGGCATCATTTTTGCTTGGATTTGAGACAATCAATTTTTCACCTTTTTGAACCCCTAATTCACCTATTTGACTGAACCTTTGACTACACATAACTTCTGCATACGAACTCCTTTTGAGCCCGTTCATGTTGCGCTAGGATCATGTCAGCAACCTCTTTCCAATGATGTTGATTCTGTCATATTCTCAGACTATAAAATTTTTCCGTCTTCTGGATCCACCTGGATCATTCCTCCCCATTTGGGGTTCAAACCACCTTACCCCCTTTTATAGGGATTCGTTTCTATTATAATTCATTAAATATAAAGTAGGTCCATATATGTAGCAAAAAAAGTCGCTTGGTTTATTGGTGGAGTGAAAAAAACAAGCAGGAGGTCAGGGGTTCAACCCCCACAAACCAATCCTTTAACAATCAAACCATCACATGTGCCACGTGGCACCCAATCATTGGGCCACGTGGCATTACCTCATTCGTCTATCAATCACACGTGTCACACTAGATTGGTCCACATCTGTAGACCTGCCACGTCATCTGCTGACTTAGATGCCACCATCTGCCACGTGTCAAACAATGGATCTGCCATGTCAACTACCACTGTTTCTGTCATGTCAGCATGCTGACATCATCATTGTACTATCCAGTCAGCATGGTCAACCCTTAACTTTGACCGGCCATATCTTGCTCATACAAGTTTTGATCGAGGCGAAACGAGCAGCGTCAGAATCATGGCGACGACCTCTTCGACTTGGTATCATTTTTTCTTGGATTTGAGATAGTCAATTTTTCACATTTTCGAACACCTAATTCGCTAATTTGACCAAAGCCTTGACTGCACATAACTTCTGCATACGATCTCGTTTTGAGCCCGTTCAAGTTGTGTTAGGATCATGTTAGCAAACTCTTTCCAATGATGATGATTCTGTCATGTTCTCAAACTGCAAAATTTTTTGGTATTCTAGATCCACCTGGATCATTCCTCCCCACTTGGGGTTCAAACCACCTGACCCCCTTATAGGGATTCGTTTCTATTATCATTCTTTAAATAGAAAGGAGACCTGTATATGTAGCAAATTAATCAGCTTGGTATATTGGTGGAGAGTGAAAATAACAAGCAGGAGGTTAGGGGTTCGACCCCCACAAACCAATATTTTAACAATCAAACCACCACATGTGCCATGTGGCATCCAATCATTGGGCCACGTGACATTATCTCATTCATCCGTCAATGACGTGTCACGCTACATTGGTCCACATCATCAAACCTGGCACATCATCTACTGAGTCAGATGTCGCCATATACAATGTGTCAACCTCTGGACCTGCAACTATATCTGTCATGTCAGCATGCTGACGTCATCATTCTATTGTATAGTCAACATGGTCAACCCTCAATTTTGACCAGCCATATCAGCTCGTATGAGCTCCGATCAAGGTGAAATGAGCAGCATTAGAATCGTGGCAACGAGCTCCTCAACTTTGCATTATTTTTGCTTAGATTTGAGACCATTAATTTTTCACTTTTTTGAACGCCTAATTTGCCTATTTGACCAAACCTTTTACTGCACATAACTTCTGCATACGAACTCTTTTTGACCTCGTCCAACTTGCGTCAGGATCTTGTCAGCGACCTCTTTCCAATGATACTAATTTTGTCAGGTTCTAAGATAGCAAAATTTTTAGTTCTTCTATAAACACCTGGATCATTCCTCCCTAGTGAGGGTTCAAACCACCTGACCCCCTTTTATAGGGATTCATTTCTATTACCATTCATTAAAAAGAAAGGAGGCTCGTATATGTAGCAAAAAAAGTCGCCTGGCATATTGGTGGAGAGTGAAAAAAACAAGCTGGAGGTCAGGGGTGCAACCCCCACAAACCAACATTTTAACAATCAAACCGCCACATGTGCCATGTGTCACCCAATCATTGGGCCACATGGCATTACCTCATTCGTCCATCAGTAACACGTGTCACACTGGATTGGTCCATATCATCAAACCTGTCACGTCATCTGTTGACTCAGATACCGCCATCTATCGACTTAGATGTAGCCATCTACCATGTGTCAACCTCTGGACATGCCATGTCAACAACTGCCATTGTGTCTGCCATGTCAGCATACTGACTTCATCATTGTATTGTCTAGTCAGCATGGTCAACCCTGAACTTTGATCGGCCATTACTTGTACGTACAAGCTCCAATCGAGGCAAAACGAGCGGTGTCAGAATCGTGGCAATGAGCTCTTTGACTTGGCATCATTTTTTCTTGGATTTGAGACAATCAATTTTTCACCATTTTGAACACCGGATTCACCTATTTGACCAAACCTTTGACTGCACATAACTTTTGCATACAAACTCCTTTTGAGCCCGTTCAAATTGTGTCAGGATTGTGTCAATGACCTCTTTCCAATGATGCTAATTCTGTCATATTTTAAGACTGCAAAATTTTTAGTTCTTTTGTATCCACCTGGATCATTCCTCCTCACTAGGGGTTCAAACCACATAAGGGATTCGTTTCTATTATCATTCATTAAATAGAAAGAAAGCCCATATATGTAGCAAAGAAAACTCCTTGGTATATTGGTGGAGAGTGAAAAAAGAAAGCAGGAGTTCAGGGGTTCAACCCCCACAAACCAACCTGTTAAAAATCAAACTGCCACATATGCCACGTGGCACCCAATCATTGGGCCACGTGCCATTACCTCATTCGTCCGGCAGTGACACGTGTCACGCTGGATTGGTCCACATCTTCAGATCTGCCACATCATCTGATGAATCAGATGCCGCCATCTACCACATGTCAAACTCAGAATCTGCCACGTCAACAATTGCCACTATCTCTGCAATGTTAGCATGCTGACGTCATCATTGTATTATCTAGTTGGCATGGTCAACCCTCAACTTTGACCAGCCATATCTTCCTCGTACGAGCTATCATTGAGGCGAAAGGAGTGGCGTGAGAATTGTGGGGATGAGCTCTTCGACTTGGTATCATTTTTTCTTAGATTTGAGACAATGAATTTTTCACCTTTTTGAACACATCACTCACCTGTTTGACCGAACATTTGACAGCACTTAACTTCTACATACAAACTCCTTTTGAGCTCGTTCAAGTTGCATTACGATTGTGTTAGCGACCTCTTTCCAATGATGCTGATTCCGTCAAGTTCTGAGACTAGAAAATTTTTTCCAATGATGCTGATTCCGTCAAGTTCTGAGACTAGAAAATTTTTAAGTCTTCTGGATCCATTTAGATCATTCCTTCCCATTGGGGATTCAAACCACCCGACCCCCTTTTATAGGGATTCATTTCTATTATAATTTTTTAAATAGAAATGAAGTCTGTATATGTAACAAAGAAAGCCATTTGGTATATTGATGGAGAGTCAAAATAGCAAGGTTCAACCCCACAAACCAAACTTTTAACAATCAAACCGCAACATGTGCCATGTGGCACCCAATCATTAGGCAACATGGCATTACTTCATTCGTCCGTCAATGACACGTGTCATGCTGGATTGGTCCACATCTTCAGACCTGCCACATCATCTGCTGACTCAGATCTTGCCATCTACCATGAGTCAACCTCTAGACCTACCACGTCAACAACTGCCACTATGTCTCTCATGTCAGTATGTTGATGTCATCATTGTACTATCTTGTCGACATGGTCAAGCCTCAACTTTGACCGGCCATATCTTGCTCGTACGAGCTCTAATCGAGGTGAAATGAGTGGCGTCAAAATCATGGAGACAAGCTCTTTGACTTGGCATCATTTTTGCTTGGATTTGAGACAATTAATTTTTGACCTTTTTGATCGCATGATTCACCTATTTGACCGAACCTTTGACTGCACATAACTTTTGCATACGAACTCCTTTTGAGCCCATTCAAGTTGCGTTAGTATCATGCAAGCGACCTCCTTCTAATGATATTGATTCTGTCAGGTTCTGAGAACTGCAAAAATTTTAGTTCATCTGTATCCATCTATATCAGTATTCACCTCTGGGGGTTCAAACCACCCAACCCTCTTTTATAGGGATTCGTTTCTATTATCATTCTTTAAATAGAAAGGAGACCCGTATATGTAGCAAAGAAAAGTTGCTTTGTATATTGGTGGAGAGTTAAAATAGCAAGCAAGAGGTCAGGGATTCGACCCCCACAAACCAACCTTTTAACAATCAAACTGCCACATAGTATCCAATCATTGGGCCACATGGCATTACCTTATTCATCCATCAGTGACACGAGTCTCGATGGATTGGTCGACATCTTCAGACCTGCCATGTCATCTACTGACTCAGATGCCACCATCTGCCATGTGTCAACCTCTGGAACTACCACATCAACAAATACTACTGTGTCTGCCATGTCAACGTGCTGACGTCATCATTGTATTGTCTAGTCTTTATGGTCAACTCTCAACTTTGACCGGCCATATCTTGCTTGTACAAGCTCCGATCGAGGCAAAAAGAGTAATATCAGAATCGTGGTGATGAGCTCTTTGACTTGGCATCTTTTTTGCTTGGATTTGAAACAATCAATTTTTCACCTTTTTGAACACCTGATTCGCATGTTTGACCAAACCTTTGACTACACATAACTTCTACATACGAACTCCTTTTGAGCCCATTCAAGTTGAGTCAGGATCATGTCAGTGACCTCTTTCCAATGATGCTAATTCCCTCAAGTTCTAAGACAACAAAAATTTTACTTCTTCTATATCAACCTGGATCATTCCTCCCCATTAGGGGTTCAAACCACCCAACCCCATTTTATAAGTATTTGTTTCTATTATGATTCATTAAATAGAAAGGATGTCCGTATATGTAACAAAGAAAGCCACATGGTATATTGGTGGAGAGTGAAAAAAGCAAGCAGGAGGTTAGGGGTTCGACCCCCACAAATGAATCTGTTAACAATCAAGCTGCCAAATGCGCCAGGGGGCATACAATCATTGGGCCACGTGGCATTACCTCATTCGTCTGTCAGTGACATGTCTCATGCTGGATTGCTCCACATCTTCAAAACGTCACATGTGCCACATGGCACCCAATCATTGGGCCACATAGCATTACCTCATTCGTATGTTAGTGACGTGTCACACTGTATTGCTCCACATTTTCAGACCTGCCACGTCATTTGCTGGCTCAAATGTCACCATCTGCAACATGTCAAACTTCTTATTTGCCAAGTCAATGACTGCCACTCTGTGTGCCATGCCAGCATATTGACGTGATCATTGTACTATCTAGTCGGCATGGTCAACCCTCAACTGTGACTAGCCATATCTTGCTCGTACGAGCTTTGATCGAGGCGAAACGAGTGGCGTCAAAATCATGGCGATGATATTTTTGACTTGGCATCATTTTTCCTTGGATTTGAAACAATCAAATTTTTACTTTTTCAAACTCCTGATTCACCTGTTTGATTGAACCTTTGACTGCACATAACTTCTCCATACAAACTCCTTTTGAGCCCGTTCAAATTGTGTTAGGATCGTGTCAGCGACCTCTTTCCAATGATGTTCATTCTATCAGGTTCTCAAACTACATGATTTTTAGGTCTTCTGGATCCACCTAGATCATTCCTACCCACTAGGGGTTCAAACCACCCAACCCCCTTCTATAGGGATATGTTTCTATGATCATTCTTTAAATAGAAAGGAGGCATGTATATGTATCAATGAAAGCCTCTTGGTGTATTGGTGGAGAGTAAAAATAGGAAGCAGGAGGTTAGGGGTTCAACCCCCACAAAACAACTTTTTAACAAGGAAATCTGTCACATGTGCCACGTGGCACCCAATCATTGGGCCATGTGGCATTTGCTCATTCATTTGTCAGCGACACGTCTCAGGCTAGATTGGTCCACATCTACAAACCTGTCATGTAATCTGTTGAGTCAGATGTTGCCATCTGCCACGTATCAACATCTGGACCTACCACGCAAAAACTGCCACTGTGTTTGCCATGTTAGCATGATGACATCATCATTGTACTGTCTAGTCAGCATGGTCAACCCTCAACTTTGACCGGCCATATCTTGCTCAGAGAGCTCCAATCAAGGGGAAATGAGTAGCATCAAAATCGTGGCGACGAGATCTTCAACTTGACATCATTTTTTCTTGGATTTGAGACAATAAAATTTTCACCTTTTGAATGCATGATTCCCCTATTTGATCTAACCTCTGACTACACATAACTTCTGCATACAAACTCCTTTTGAGCCCATTCAAGTTGCGTCAGGATCGTTCCAGTGACCTCTTTCTAATGACGCTAATTCTGTTAGGATTTGAGACTGCAAAATTTTTAGGTCTTCTAGATTCATTTAGATTGTTCCTTCCCACTGGGGGTTCAAACCACCCGAACCCCTTTTATAGTGATTCGTTTCAATTATCATTCTTTAAATAAAAAGGAAGCCCATATATGTAGCAAAGAAAGTCGCTTAATATATTGGTGGAGAGTGAAAATAGCAAGGTTCAACCACACAAACCAACCTTTTAACAATCAAACCACCACATGTACCACATGGCACCCAATCATTAGGCCACATGGCATTACCTCATTCATCCGTCAGTGACACATGTCACGCTAGACTGGTCAACATATTCAGAGCTGCCACATCATCTGTTGATTCAGATGCCGACATCTACCATGTGTCAACCTCCATACCTACCACATCAACAACTCCCACGGTGTCTGTCATGTCAACATGTTGATGTCATCATTGTAGTGTCTAGTGGACATGGTCAACCCTCAACTTTGACCAACCTTATCTTACTCGTATGAGCTCCGATCGAGGCAAAACGAGTGGTGTTGAAATCATCGCGACGAGCTCTTTGACTTGGCATCATTTTTGCTTGGATTTGAGATAATAAATTTTTCACCTTTTTAAACACACGATTCACCTATTTGACCAAACATTTGACTACGCATAACTTCTGCATACGAACGCCTTTTGAGCCCATTCAAGTTGCGTCAGGATCGTGCCAGTGACTTCTTTCTAATGATGATGATTCTATCATGCTCTGAGACTGCAAAATTTTTAGGTCTTCTGGATCCATTTAGATCATTCCTTCCCACTAGGGGTTAAAACCACCCGACCCCCTTTTATAGGGATTCGTTTCTATTATCATTTTTTAAATAGAAAGGGAGCCCATACATGTAGCAAAGAAAGCCGCTTTGTATATTGGTAGAGAGTAATAATAGCAAGGTTCGACCCCACAAACCAACCTTTTAACAATCAAACCACCACATATGCCACGCGGCACCCAATAATTAGACCACATGGCATTAGCTCATTCGTCCATCAGTGACACATGTCACGTTGGATTGGTCAACATTTTCAGACCTAACATGTCATCTATTGACTCAAATGCCGCCATCTGCCACATGTCAACCTCTAAACCTACCATGTCAACAACTCCCACTGTGTTTGTCATGTCAACATGCCAATGTCATCATTGTATTGTCTAGTGGACATGGTCAACCCTCAACTTTGACCGGCCATATCTTACTCCTACAAGCTCTGATCGAGGCGAAATGAGCGGCGTCAAAATTGTGGCAACGAGCTCTTCGACTTGGCATCATTTTTTCTTAGATTTGAGACAATCAATTTTTCACATTTTTGAACCCCTGATTCACCTATTTGACCAAACCTTTGACTGCACATAACTTCTGCATACCAACTCCTTTTGAGCCCATTCAAGTTGCGTCAAGATCGTGTCAACGACCTCTTTCCAATGATGCTGATTCTATCAGGTTTTGAGACTACAAAATTTCTTGTTCTTCTCTATCCATCTGAATCATTATTCCCCACTAGGGGTTCAAACCACCTGACCCCCTTTTATAAGGATTTATTTCTATTATCATTTATTAAATAGAAAGGAGGCCCGTATATGTAGCAAAGAAAGTCGCTTGGTATATTGGTGGAGAATGAAAATAGCAAGCAGGAGGTTAGGGGTTTGACCCCTACAAAACAACCTTTTAGCAATCAAACAGCCACATGTGCCACGTGGCACCCAATCATTGGGCCACATGGCATTACCTCACTCTGGATTGGTCCACATCTTCAGACCTACCACGTCATCTACTGACTCAGATGCCACCATCTGCCACGTGTCAAACTCTGGACCTACCATGTTAACAACTGCCACTGTGTCTACCATATCAGCATGTTGACGTCATCATTGTACTGTCTAGTCAGCAAGGTCAACCCTCAACATTCACCAGCCATATCTTACTCGTATGAGCTCTGATCGAGGCGAAATGAGTGACGTCGAAATCGTGACAATAAGCTCTTCGAATTGTCATCATTTTTGCTTCGATTTGAGATAATCAATTTTTCACCTTTTTGAATGCCTGATTCGCCTGCTTGACCGAAACTTTGACATAACTTCTGTATACAAATTTCTTTTGGGCCTGTTCACGTTGCGTTAGGATCTTGTCAGCAACCTCTTTCCAATGATTCTAATTCCGTCATGTTCTCAGACTGCAAATTTTTTTGGTCTTCTGGATCCAACTACATCATTCCTCCCCACTTGGGTTTCAAACCACCCGACCCCCTTTTATAGGGATTCGTATATTTTTATCATTCTTTAAAGAGAAAGGAGTCTCGTATATGTAGCAAAGAAAGAGTCTTGGTATATTGGTGGAGAGTGGAAATAGCAAGCAGGAAGTCAGTGGTTCAACCCCCACAAACCATTCTTTTAACAATCAAACTACCATATGTGCCATGTAGCACCCAATCATTGGGCCAAGTCGCATTACCTCATTCATCTGTTAGTGACACGTGTCACGTTAGATTGGTCCACATCATCAGACCTGCCACGTCATATGCTGACTCAGATGCCACCATGTGCCATATGTCAACCTCTGGACCTGCCACGTCAACAACTGTCACTATGTCTGCCATGTCAGCATGCTGACGTCATCATTGTATTATTTAGTCAACATGGTCAACCCTCAACTTTGACCAGCCATATCTTGCTCATAAAAACTCTGATCGAGGCGAAACGAACGACATCAAAATTATGTCGACGATCTCTTAGACTTGGCATCATTTTTGCTTGTATTTGAGACAATCAATTTTTCACCTTTTTGAATGCCTGATTCCCCTGTTTGACAAAACATTTGACTACACATAACTTTTGCATATGAACTACTTTTGAGCCCGTTCGATTTGCATTAGAATCATGTCAGCAACCTCTTTTCAATGATGTTGATTCAGTCAGGTTCTAAAACTGCAAAATTTTTAGTTCTTTTGTATCCACTTAGATCATTCCTCCCCACTGGGGGTTAAAATCTCTCGACCCCCTTTTATAGGGATTGGTTTCTATTATCATTCATTAAATAGAAAGGAGGCCCGTATATGTAGCAAAGAATGTCGTTTGGTGTATTGATGGAGAGTGAAAAAAGTAAGCAGGAGATCAAGGGATTGACCCCCACAAACCAACCTTTTAACAATCAAACTGCCACATGTGCCACATGGCACCCAATCATTGGGCCACATGGCATTACCCCATTCATCCGTCAGTGACACGTGTCCCGCTAGATTGGTCGACATCTTCAGACCTGCCACGTCATTTGCTGACTCAGATGCCGCCATCTGCCACGTGTCAAACTCTGGATCTGCCACATCAACAACTGCCACTATGTCTACCATGTCAACATGCTGACGTCATCATTGTACTATCTAGTCAGCATGATAAACGGTCAACTTTGACTAGCCATATCTTTCTCGTACGAGCTCTGATCGAGGTGAAACGAGCGGAGTCAAAATCGTGGCGATGAGCTCTTCAACTTGCATCATTTTTGCTTGGATTTGAGACAATCAATTTTTCACATTTTCAAACCCCTGATTTGCCTATTTGACTGAACCTTTGACTGCACATAACTTCTGCATACGAACTCTTTTTGAGCTCGTTCAAATTGTGTTAGAATCATGTCAGCGACCTCTTTTCAATGATGCTAATTTCGTCAGGTTTTGAGACTGTAAGATTTTTTGGTCTTCTGGATCCAACAAGATCATTCCTTCCCACTGGTGGTTCGAACCATCCAACCCTCTTTTATAGGGATTTGTTTCTATTATCATTCTTTTAATAGAAAGGAGGCCCATATATGTAGCTATGAAAGTCACTTGGTATATTGGTGGATAGTGAAAATAGGAAGCAAGAGGTCAAGGGTTCGACCCCCTAAAACCAACCTTTTAACAAGCAAATCGCCACATCTACCACATGGCACCCAATCATTCGGCCATGTGGCATTCTCTCATTCATCCGTAAGTGACACATGTCACGCTGGTTTGGTCCACATCTTCAGACCTGCCACATCATATGTTGAGTCAGATGCCACCATCTACCACGTGTGAACATCCCGACCTACCACGCCAACAATTGCCACTGTGTATGCCATGTCAGCATGATGACGTCATCATTGTACTATCTAGTCAACATGGTCAACCCTCAACTTTGACCAACCATATCTTGCTTCTACGAGCTTCGATCAAGGCAAAACGAACGACGTCTGAATTATGGCGACGAGCTCTTTGACTTGACATCATTTATGCTTGGATTTGAGACAATAAATTTTTCACCTTTTTCAACGCATGATTCACCTATTTGACCGAACCTTTGACTGCACATAACTTCTGCATACGAACTCCTTTTGAGTCTGTTCAAGTTGCATCAGGATTGTGCTAGCAACCTCTTTCCAATGATGTTGATTATGTCAGGTTCTGAGACTGCAAAATTTTTACGTCTTCTGGATCCATTTAGATCATTCCTTCCCACCAGGGGTTCAAACCACCTGACTGCCTTTTATAGGGATTTGTTTCCATTATCATTCTTTAAATAGAAAGGGAACCTGTATATGTAGCAAAGAAAGCCACTTGGTATATTAGTGGAGACTGAAAATAGCGAAGTTCCACCCCACAAACCAACCTTTTAACAATCAAATCGCCACATGTGCCATGTAGCACCCAATCATTAGGTCACATCGCATTACTGCATTCGTCCATTAGTGACACGTGTTACACTGGATTGGTCCACATCTTCAGACCTACCACGTCATCTGCTGACTCAGATGTCGCCATTTGCCACATGTCAATGTCTGGACCTGTCACGTAGACAAACGCCATTGTGTCTGTCATCTCAGCATGCTGACGTCATCATTGTACTACCTAGTCAGCATGCTCTACCCTCAACTTTGACTGGCCATATCTTGCTCATATGAGCTCTGATCGAGTTGAAATGAGCGGCGATGAAATCATGACGACGAGCTCTTCGAAATGGCATCATTTTTTCTATGATTTGAGACAATAAATTTTTAAGATGTTTGAATCTCTAATTCACCTGTTTGACCGAACCTTTGACTGCACATAACTTCTACATACACACTCATTTTAAGCCCGTTCAAGTTGCTTTAGGATCGTGTCAGTAACCTATTTACAATGATGTTGATTCCGTCATGTTCTCAGACTGCAGTAGGTGGGGTTCGACTCCCACAAACCAATCTTTTAACAATCAAACTGCCACATGTGCCACATGGCACCCAATCATAGGGCCACATGGCATTACCTCATTCATCCATCAGTGACATGTGTCACGTTGGATTGGTCCACATCATCAAACCTATCATGTCATCTACTGACTCAGATGCCGTGATCTATCATGTGTCACCCTTTGGACCTGCCATGTCAACAACTACCACTGTGTCTGCCATGTTAGCATGCTGACTTCATCATTGTATTGTCTAGTCAACATGGTCAACCCTCAACTTTGACTGGCCATATCTTTCTCGTACGAGCTCCGATCGAGGCGAAACGAGCAGTGTCAAAATTGTGGCAATGAGCTCTTTGACTTGGCATCATTTTTGCTTCGATTTGAGATAATCAATTTTTCACCTTTTTGAATGCTTGATTCACCTATTTGACCAAACCTTTGACTGCACATAACTTCTACATATGAAGTCCTTTTGAACCCATTCAAGTTACGTCAGGATCGTGTTAGCGACCTCTTTCCAATAATGCTAATTCTGTCAGGTTCTAAGACTGCAAAATTTTTAGTTCTTCTGTATCCATCTTGATCATTCCTCCCCACTAGGGGTTCAAACCACCCAACCCCCTTTTATAGGGATTTGTTTCTATTATCATTAATTAAATGGAAAGGAGGCCCATATGTGTACCAAAGAAAGCTGCTTAGGATATTATTGGAGAGTGAAAAAAGCAAGCAGGAGGTCAGGGGTTCAACCCCCACAAACCAACCTTTTAAAAATCAAACCGCCACATGTGCCACGTGGTACCCAATTATTGGGCCATAGGGCATTACCTCATTTGTCTGTTAGTGACACGTGTCACACTGGATTGGTCCACATCTTCATACCTGCAATGTCGTCTGGTGACTTAGATATTGCAATCTACCACATCAACAACTTCCAATATGTCTTCCATGTCAGCATGCTGACCTCATTATTGTACTATATAGTCGGCATGGTAAACTGTCAACTTTGACCAGCCATATCTTACTTGTACGAGCTTTGATCGAGGTGAAACAAGCGGCGTCAGGATTGTGGCGACGAGCTCTTCGACATGGCATCATTTTTTCTTGGATTTGAGAAAATCAATTTTTCACCTTTTCGAATCCCTGATTCGCCTCTTTGATCGAACCTTTGACTGCACATAACTTCTGCATACAAACTCCTTTTGAGCCCATTCAAGTTGTGTTAAGATCTTGTCAGTGACTTCTTTCCAATGATGTTGATTCTATCAAGTTCTGAGACTACAAGATTTTTAAGTCTTCTGGATCCACCTAGATCATTCCTCCCCACTAGGGGTTCAAACCACCCGACCCCTTTTTATAGGGATTTATTTCTATTATCATTCTTTAAATAAAAAGGAGGCCCATATATGTAGCAATGAAATTCACTTGGTATATTGGTGGAAAGTGAAAATAGCAAGCAAGAGTTTAGGGGTTTGACCCCCACAAACCAACCTTTTAACAAGCAAATCGTCACATGTGCCACGTGGCACCCAATCATTGGGCCAAGTGGCATTCGCTCATTCGTCCGTCAGTGACATGTGTCATGCTGGGTTGGTTCACATCTTCAAAAATGCCACGTCATCTGTTGAGTCAGATGCCGCCATCTGACACATGTCAACATTTGGACCTGCCACGCCAACAACTGCCACTTTGTCTTCCATGTCAACATGATGATGTTATCATTGTACTGTCTAGTCAGCATGGTTAACCCTCAACTTTGACCAGCTATATCTTGCTCGTACAACCTCCGATCAAGGTGAAACGAGCGGCATCAAAATTATGTCGACGAGCTCTTCGATTTGGCATCATTTTTACTTAGATTTGAGATAATGAATATTTCACCTCTTTAAATGAATGATTCCCCTATTTGATCAAACATTTGACTACACATAACTTTTGCATACGAACTCCTTTTGAGCCCGTTTAGGTTGCGTCAGGATCGTGTCAGCGACCTCTTTCCTATGACGCTGATTTCGTCAAGTTCTAATACTACAAAATTTTTAGGTCTTCTGGATCCATTTAGATCATTCCTTCGCACTCGAGCTTCAAACCATCGAACCCCCTTTTATAGAGATTTGTTTCTATTATCATTCTTTAAATAGAAAGGAAACCAGCAAAGAAAGTCGCTTGGTATATTGGTTCGACCCCACAAACCAACCTTTTAACAATCAAACGGCCACCTGTGCCATGTGGCACCTAATCATTAGGACACATGGCATTACCCCATTCGTCTGTTAGTGACACATGTCACGTTGGATTGGTCCACATCTTCAAACTTGCCACGTCATATGCTGACACGGATTCCATCGTCTACCACGTGTCAACCTCTAGACCTACCACGTCAACAACTGCCACTGTGTCTACCATCTTAGCATGTTGATGTCATCATTGTATTGTCTAGTCAACATGGTCAACCCTCAACTTTCACTGGTCATATCTTGCTCGTACGAGCTCCAATCGAGGCAAAACAAGTGGGATCGAAATAATGACGACGAGCTCTTCGACTTGGCATCATTTTTGCTTGGATTTGAGACAAACAATTTTTCACCTTTTTGAACACCTGATTCGCCAGTTTGACCTAACCTTTGACTGCACATAACTTCTGCATGCGAACTCCTTTTGACCCCATTCAAGTTGCGTCAGGATCGTGTCAGCAACCTCTTTCTAATGATGATAATTCTGTCAGGTTCTGAGACTAGGAAAAAATTTAGTTCTTTTATATCCATCTAAATCATTATTCCCCACTAGGGGTTCAAGCCACCTGACCCCCTTTTATAGGAATTCATTTCTATTATCATTCATTAAATAGAAAGGAGGCACATATATGTAGCAAAGAAAGTTGCTTGGTATATTGTTGGAGCGTGAAAATAGCAAGCAGGAGGTCAGGGGTTCGACCCCCACAAACAAACCTTTCAACAATCAAATCACCACATGTGCCACTTGGCACCCAATCATTCAGCCATGTGGCATTACCTCATTCTTCCATCAGTGACATGAGTCACGCTGGATTGGTCCACATCTTCAGACCTGCCACATCATCTACTGACTCAGATACCGCTATCTGCCACAACAACTGCCACTGTGTCAGCCATGTCAGCATGCTGACGTCATTATTATATTGTCTAGTCAGCATGGTCAACCCTCAAATTTGACTGGCCATATCTTGCTCGTATGAGTTCTGATCGACGCGAAATGAGCAGCGTCGAAATCGCAACAATGAGCTCTTCTACTTGGCATTATTTTTGTTTGGATTTGAGACAATCAATTTTTCACTTTTTTCAACATTTCATTTGCTAGTTTGACAAAACCTTTAACTGCACATAACTTCTGCATACGAACTCCTTATGAGCCTGTTAAACTTGCGTTAGGATCATGTCAGCAACCTCTTTCCAATGATGATGATTATGTCATGTTCACAGACTGCAAAAAAAATTTGTCTTTTGGATCCACCTGGATCATTCCTCTCCACTTGGGGTTCAAACCACCTGAGCCCCTTTTATAGGGATTTGTTTCTATTATCATTGTTTAAATAGAAAGGAGGCCCGTATATTAGCAAAAAAAGTCACTGGGTATATTGGTGGAGAGTGAAAATAGTAAGCAGGAGGTCAGGGGTTTGACCCCCACAAACTAATCTTTTAACAATCAAACCACCACATGTGCAATGTGGCACCTAATCATTGGGTCACATGGCATTACCTCATTCATTCGTCAATGACACATGTCACACTGGATTGGTCCACATCATCAGACCTGCCACATCATATGTTGACTCAGATGTTGCCATCTGCCATGTGTCAACACCTGGACCTGCCACAACAACAACTACCGCTGTGTCTGCTATGTCAGCATGCTGACATCATCATTGTATTATCTAGTCAACATGGTCAACCCTCAACTTTGACCGGCCATATCTTGCTCGTACGAGCTCAAATCGAGGCCAAACAAGCAGTGTCAGAATCATGGCGACGATTTCTTCGACTTGGCATCATTTTTGCTTGGATTTAAGACAATAAAATTTTCACCTTTTTAAATGTCTGATTCCCCTGTTTGACCAAACCTTTGACTGCACATAACTTCTGGATACGAACGCCTTTGAGCTTGTTCAAGTTGCGTCAGGATCATGTCAGTGACCTCTTTCCAATGATGGTGATTCCGTGAGATTCTAAAACTGCAAAAGTTTTAGTTCGTTTATATCCCCCTGGATCATTCCTCCCCACTAGGGGTTCAAACCACCTGACCCCCTTTTATAGGGATTTGTTTCTATTATCACTCATTAAATAGAAAGGAGGCCCGTATATGTAGCAAAGAAAGCCGCTTGGTATATTGGTGGAGAGTGAAAAAAGTAAGCAGGAGATCAGGGGCTTGACCCCAACAAACAAACCTTTTAACAATCAAACTACCACATGTGCCACGTGGCACCCAATTATTTGGCCACATGGCATTACCTCATTCGTCCGTCAGTGACATGTGTCACGCTGGATTGGTCCACATCTTCAGACCTGCCACGTCATCTACTGATTCAAATGCTGCCATCTGCCACATGTCAAACTCTGGATCTACCATGTCAACAACTGCCACTATTTCTGTGATGTCAGCATGCTGACGTCATCATTGTACTATCTAGTCTCCATAGTCAACCCTCAACTTTGACCTGCCATATCTTGCTTGTACGAGCTCTGATTGAGGTGAAACAAGCGGCGTCAGAATCTTGGTGACAATCTCTTCGACTTGACATCATTTTTGCTTGCATTTGAGATAATCAATTTTTCACTTCTTTGAACACTTGATTCGCTTGTTTGACCAAACCTTTGACTATACATAACATCTACATACGAACTCCTTTTGAGCCCGTTCAAGTTGCGTTAGGTTCATATCAGCGACCTCTTTCCAATGATGCTGATTCCATTAAGTTCTGAGACTGCAAGATTTTTAGGTCTTCTAGATCCACCTAGATCATTTCTCCCCACTGGGTTTCAAACCACCCGACCCCCCTTTTATAGGGAATTGTTTCTAGTATCATTCTTTAAATAGAAAGGAGGCCCATATATGTAGCAATGAAATTCACTTAGTATATTGGTGGAGAGAGAAAATAGGAAGCAGGAGGTCAGTGGGGTTCTGCCATGTCAGCATGATGACATCATCACTGTACTATCTAATCAGCATGGTCAACCCTCAATTTTAACCGGCCATATCTTACTTGTACGAGCTTTGATCAAGGCGAACCAAGCAATGTCAAAATCGTGGTGACGAGCTCTTCGACTTGGCATCATTTTTCTTGGATTTGAGACAATAAATTTTTCACCTTTTTCAACGCATGATGCACATGTTTGACCGAACCTTTGATTTCACATAACTTCTGCATATGAACTCCTTTTGAGCCCGTTCAAGTTGCATTAGGATCATCCCAGCGACCTCTTTCTAATGACGCAATTCCGTCAGGTTCTTAGACTACAAAATTTTTAGGTCTTCTGGATCTATTTAGATCATTCCTTCCCACTGGGGGTTCAAACCACCCGACCCCCTTTTATAGGGGCTCATTTCTATTATCATTCTTTAAATAGAAAGGAGGCCCATATAGATAGCAAAAAAAGTCACTTGGTATATTAGTGGAGAGTGAAAATAGCAAGGTTCGACTCCACAAACCAACCTTTTAACAATCAAACCGCCACGTGTGTCATGTGGCATCCAGTCATTAGGCCACATGACATTACCTCATTCATCCGTCAGTGACACGTGTCACCCTAGATTGGTCCACATCTTCAGACCACCACGTCATCTGCTGACTCAAATGCCACCATCTTCTGACTCATATGCCATCATCTGTCATCATTGTATTGTTTAGTCAGCATGGTCAACCCTCAACTTTGACCAGCCATATCTTGCTCGTACAATCTCTGATCGAGGCGAAACAAGTGGCGTCAGAATCGTGGCGACGAGATCTTCAAGTTGGCATCATTTTTTCTTGGATTTGAGATAATCAATTTTTCACCCTTTTAAATGCCTAATTCACCTGTTTGACCAAACCTTTGACTTCACATAACTCCTGCATACGAACTCTTTTTGAGCCTATTCAAGTTGCATCATGATCATGTCAGCGACCTCCTTCCAATGATAGTGATTCCATCAGATACTAAGACTACAAAAATTTTAGTTCTTCTATATCCACCTAGATCATTCCTCCCCACTAGGGGTTCAAACCACCCAAGCCACTTTTATAGGCATTCGTTTCTGTTATCATTCATTAAATAGAAAGGAGGCCCGTATATGTAGCAAAGAAAGCTGCTTGGTATATTGGTGGAAAGTTAAAATAGCAAGCAGAAGGTCAGGGGTTCGACCCCCACAAACCAACTTTTTACCAATCAAACTACCACATGGCACCCAATCATTTTTCCACGTGGCATTACCTCATTCGTCCATCAGTGACACGTGTCACGCTAGATTGGTCCACATCTTCAGACCTACCATGTCATCTACTGACTCAGATGCCGCCATCTGCCACATGTCAAGCTCTGGATCTACCACGTCAACAACTGCCATTGTGTCTGCCATGTCAGCATACTGACGTCATCATTATACTATCTAGTCGGCATGGTCAACCCTTAAATTTGTCTAACCATATCTTTCTCGTACAAGCTCTGGTTGAGGCAAAATGAGCGGTGTCAGAATCGTGACGACAAGCTCTTCGACTTGGCATAATTTTTTCTTAGATTTGAGACAATCAATTTTTCACCTTTTTCGAATGCCTGATTCACCTTTTTGACCGAACCTTTTACTCCACATAACTTCTGCATACAAACTCCTTTTGAGCCCATTCAAGTTGCGTTAGGATCGTGTCAGCGAACTCTTTCCAATGATGTTGATTCCGTCAGGTTCTAAGACTGCAAGATTTTTAGGTCTTCTCAATCCACCTAAATCATCCCTCTGCACTGGGGGTCCAAACCACCCGACCCCCTTTTATAGAGATTCATTTCTATTATCATTCTTTAAATAGAGGCGGCCCGTATATGTAGCAAAGAAAACCGCTTGGTATATTGGTGGAGAGTGAAAATACGAAGTAGGAGGTCAGGGGTTCGACCCCCACAAACTAATCTTCTAACAATCAAACCGCCACATGTGCCACGTGGCACCCAATCATTGGGCCATGTGGCATTACCTCATTCATCCGTCAGTGACACGTGTCACGCTGGATTGGTCCACATAATCAAACCTGCCACGTCATCTGTTGACTCAGATGACGTCGTCTGCCATATGTCAACCTTTGGACCTACCACGTCAACATCTGCCACTGTGTCTGCCATGTCAGCATGCTGACGTCATCATTGTATTGTCTAGTTAGCATGGTCAACACTCAACTTTGACTGGCCATATCTTGCCCGTACGAACTCCGATCGAGGTGAAACGAGCGACGTCAAAATCATGGCGACAAGTTCTTCGACTTGGCGTCATTCTTGGTTGGATTTGAGAAAAATATTTTTTCATGATTTTGAACTCCTAGTTCATCTGTTTGACCAAACCTTTGACTACACATTACTTTTGCATACAAACTCCTTTTGACCCCATTCAAGTTGCATTAGGATCGTGCCAACAACCTCTTTCCAATGATGTTGATTCCATCAGCTTCTAAGACTGCAAAATTTTTAGGTCTTCTAGATCCATTTAGATCATTCCTTCCCACTTAGAGTTCAAACCACTCAATCCCCTTTTACAGGTATTCGTTTCTATTCCTTAAACAGAAAAGAAGCCCGTATATGTAGCAAATATAGCCGCTTGGTATATTGGTGGAGAGTGAAAATAGTAAGGTTCAACCCCACAAACCAACCTTTTAATAATCAAACTGCCACATGTACCGTTTGCCCCCAATCATTAGGCCACATGGCATTACCTAATTCTTCTATCAGTGACACATGTCACACTGGATTGGTCCACATCTTCACACATGCCATGTCATTTGTTGACTCAGATGCCACCATTTGCCACTTGTCAACCTCTAGACCTACCACGTCAACAACTACCATTGTGTCTGTCATGTCAGCATTCTGATGTCATCATTGTACTATCTAGTTGGCATGATCAACCCTCAAATTTGACCAGCCATATCTTACTCGTACGAGCTCTAATCGACGCGAAACAAGCGGCGTCAGAATCGAGGCGATGAGCTCTTCTACTTGGCATCATTTTTGCTTAGATTTGAGACAATAGATTTTCCACCTTTTTTAACACATAATTCACCTGTTTGACCAAACCTTTGACTGCACATATCTTCTGCATCCGAACTCCTTTTGAGCCCATTCAGGTTGCATCAAGATTATGTCAGTGACCTCTTTCCAATAATGCTGATTCTGTTAGGTTCTGAGACTACAAACTTTTTAGGCCTTCTAGATCCATTTAGATCATTCCTTCCCACTGGGGGTTCAAACCACCCGACCCCTTTTTATAGGGATTTTTTTCTATTATCATTCTTTAAAGAGAAAAGAAGCTTGTATATGTAGCAAAGAAAGCCACTTGGTATATTGGTGGAGAGTGAAAATAGCAAGGTTCGACCCCACAAATGAACATTTTAACAATCAAACCACCACATGTGCCACGTGGCACCAAATCATTAGGCGACATGGCATTACCTCATTCGTCCATCAATGACATGTGTCACACTAGATTGGTCCACATCTTCAAACCTGTCATCATTATAATGTCTAGTCGACATGGTCAACCCTCAACTTTGACTAGCCATATCTTGCTCGTACGAGCTCTAATCGAGGCAAAACGAGTAGCGTTGAAATCTTGCTAACGAACTCTTTGACTTGGTATCATTTTTACCTAGATTTAGGATAATCAATTTTTCACCTTTTTTAATGCATGATTCACCTATTTGACTAAACCTTTGACTGCACATAACTTCTGCATATGAATTCATTTTGAGCCCATTCAAGTTGCATCAGGATCGTGTCAGCAACCTCTTTTTAATGATGTTGATTCCGTCAGGTTCTAAGATAGCAAAATTTTTAGTTCTTATGTATCCATCTGGATTATTATTCCCCACTAGGGATTCAAACCACCCGACCCCCTTCTATAGGGATTCGTTTCTATTATCATTCTTTAAATAGAAAGGAGGCTCGTATATGTAACAAAGAAAGCCACTTGGTATATTGGTGGAGAGTGAAAATCGAAAGCAAGAGGTCATGGGTTCAACCCCCACAAACCAACCTTTTAACAATCAAACCGCCACATGTGCCACATGGCACCCAATCATTGAGCAAGGTGGAATTACATCATCCGTCTATCAGTGACATGTGTCATGGTGAATTTGTCCACATCTTCAGACCTGCCACGTCATCTGTTGAGTCATATGCCGCCATCTACAATGTGTTAACATCTAGACCTACCACGCCAACAATTGCCACTCTGTCTACCATGTCAGTATGATGACGTTATCATTATACTATCTAGTCAGCATGGTCAACCCTCAAATTTGACCAAACATATCTTGCTCGTACGAGCTCCAATTGAGGTGAAATGAGCGGCGTCAGAATCGTGGCGACAAGCTCTTTGACTTGGCATCATTTTTACTTCAATTTGAAACAATAATTTTTTTAACTTTTTGAATGCATGATTCCCTTGTTTGATTGAACCTTTGATTGCACATAACTTATGCATAAGAACTCCTTTTGAGCCCGTTCAAGTTGCGTCAGAATCGTGGCAGTGACCTCTTTCCAATGATGTTGATTTTGTCATGTTATAAGACTGCAAAATTTTTAGGTCTTCTGGATCCATTTGGATCGTTCTTTCGCACTAGGGGTTCAAACCACCTGACCCCCTTTTATAGGGATTCATTTCTATTATCATTCTTTAAATAGAAAGGAAGCCCGTATATGTAGCAAAGAAAGCTGCTTAGTACAATGGTGGAGAGTGCAAATAGCAAGGTTCAACTCCACAAACTAACTTTTTAACAATCAAACTACCACCTGTACCATGTGGCACCCAATCATTAGGCCACATGGCAATACCTCATTCGTCTGTTAGTGACACGTGTCACATTGGATTGGTCCACATCTTCAGACCTGCCACGTCATCTGCTGACTCAGATGATGCCATCTACCACGTGTCAACCTTGTTGCAAGTATGGGTCTAATCGGTGTTGTCATTGATGTCAACATACTCATGTTGCATTAATGAGAAGGATTGGATGAGCTGTGTACTAAGGATATTGAGAAAATCAGTCTCAATCAAGAATAGTGAAGAACAGTGACGACAACAAGGTAAAAGTCCAAGATAGGTTAAGGATCACAGGATACGGTTTAAAGGGTTTGTAGACATAAGTCTTGAGATGCTCCAAGAAAATTTTTAGAGGTCCGCATGAAGATCGGAAGAAGTTATGGACGCTCATGTAGAACCAGTTCCGGCAAGTGTTCAGAGGTGACAGAGTAACACAGATAGGTCCGGTGAGAACCAGAAATGCACTATCCCATTTTGCGGATTTGAGGAAGTGTTGAGAATGTCCTTATGAAGTGTCAAGTTGATTGGATCATGGTTTGAAGGTCCGGAAGAACCTATTCTTTTGTGACAGTGATGACAGACTGTGTTCTTAAGGTTTCAGATGAAGGAGAGAAGCATTTCAGTAAGCAGATGAAGTGCGGATGTTCTTCGTGATTCAGGAAAGCTTGTGGTGATCTGTGGATCATTTTCATTTCATGTTGGTGGGCTGCATTGAAGTTAAAGTTCGTATTTGAAGAATAACCACCAGATGTTGGTGTTCTTCCTGAGACTGGCCGACCGAATGTATTACACGTCTTGCAGATGTTCTTGTAGATGATTGCCGACTTAGATGATTGTTCCTAAGTCGATGTCATGTATAAATAAGGGATTGTGAAGTCATTTCAAAGGGAGCCTGGTGGTGATGAGAGTGTTGTAGGGAAGAGCAGAGCGAAAGGCAGAGTAGGAGTTTTGAGCTTAATGGAACTGATTCAAGCATTGTGAAGATGCTATTCTCTAGTTCATGTATGTGATACTTATTTCCTTGTAGACAGTGCATCTCTTGTAGGCAGTGAGCCTCTTGTGAGCAGTGTGCTCGGGCAATGAGCCCTAATTGGCATGTGCCATTTTGTTCTTTCTATTCTTCTAACAGAGAATACATTCTTGGGTTAATAACCCCATGGTTTTTCCCTTAACCAGGTTTTCCACATCAAAATCTTGGTGTCTTATGTGTTGATGAGTCTCTGCTTTTGATTTGAATGCATTAAGTTTTATGTTTAATATACTACTAATCACCAAGAAGATTTAAGTGTAAATTTGAGAAAGTTTTGCACAACTGATTCACCCCCCTCTTAGTCGTGTGCCCTAAGTCTAACAATTGGTATCAGAGCTAAGTTCCTCTAAAAGGTGCTTAACTGCTTGAGGAGATCCAGGATGTCATCTTACAAGAAGGATAGTCTGAAATTTGATGGAACCAACTTTGCTCTTTGGAAAGGTCACATGAAATGTCACTTGCAGTGTATGGGAATACGTACTGGTCCATGGTTACAAAATAATATGTACCTCCACAGGGTGGTCTGATAACCCTAAATGAAATCACAGATGCTGAAAACAATCTGCAGACCAAAGAGGCTCTTCTAAGCGCACTATCTGACTCAGAGCTCTCAAATGTTATTGACCTACCAACTGCCTTTGAGATTTGGAATAAACTGGAACTTTTGCATGAAGGAGACCAGTATGTAAAATGTGCAAGGTTATAGAGTCTGAAAGGGAAATTTGAAAAACTGAAGATGAGAGATGATGAAAATATTAGTACTTTTATGCCAAGAGTGAATGAGATGGTTTGTGGAATTAGAAATGCTGGTGGAGTCTTGGATGAAAATGAGATTGTTGGTAAAATTTTCAGATCCCTTCCTACTTCTTACAAAATCAAGGTTGCTGCCATTGAAGAATTCAGAGCCCATACAACTGTCACAAGAGATCAATTGGCTGGGAAATTGGTTGCATTTGAAATGACAGAGTTTGGAGACAACCCCCCCAAGACTGAATCAACATTTAAATCCAGTGCTTCTGTTAAAGGTAAACAAAGGTTTGATCTGGGAGAGAATTCTTCAAGGAAATTGTCATGGTATGAAAAACCAAGAAGAGATCTGGAAGAAGAAGTAGAAACTGCTCAACTTGAAGCCCTTATTGCAAAAAGGCTACCAAGAGGATCCGGTAAGTATGAAGGAAAATTACCTTTTAAGTGTTTTAACTACAATAAGATTGGTCATTTTGCCTCTAGGTGTCTGGAAAGATTTTCAAGGCAAAATCCTAACAAGCCAAGGTTCCAAAAGAACTGTTACTATGTACATGAAGATGATGATAATGAAGGAGTAACAGATAATGAATAAGAGATAGGCAACAAATCCAGAAATGAATGGGTGTTCATTGCCATCAAGGAAGAAGATCTAATGTCCTCTGTATCTGTCAATCTTAAGACTATGGAAAGAGCTTTGGCTGCCCAAATTGAAGAGAAGGATGATTGGGTCATTGACAGTGGATGCTCTCACCATATGACAAGTGACAAAAATAAGTTTGTAGATTTGGAAAGGTATGAAGGAGGAGTGGTAAAGTTTGGTGACAATTCTGCTGGTAGAATCAGAGGAAGAGGAACTATTTCTTTTGATGGAAGGAATAAAACTAGTAATGTTCTATATGTTGAAGGTTTGAAGCACAATCTTCTCAGTGTTGGACAGTTGGTGGACAAAGGTTATGATCTCCAGTTCAAGAATGGAAAATGCAAGATCTTTGAAATCTCTGGAATAGAGATTGCATCTGTACTCAAACTAAAGGTAATATCTTCCACTTGGTTGGTACTGGTAAAAGCTGCTTATTTGTTCAAGTTGATCAGAGTTGGTTATGGCATAGAAGGATGTGTCATGTGAATTTTGATAATGTCATCAAGATAAGCAATACTCAGGTTGTAAGAGATCTTCCAAAATTGGTGAAACCTACTAACAGCTTGTGCAAGGAATGTGAGTTGGGTAAGCTGAGCAGAGTCTCATTTAAAAGCAAGGAACTGTCTTCTACCAAATTATTGGACTTAGTTAACACTGATCTTTGTGGTTCGGCAAGAACCAGGAGTATTCAAGGTGATAGATACTTCATGCTGCTAATTGATGACTAATCCCAGATGATGTGGGTAACCTTTCTAAAGGAGAAATTAGAAGCTCTTGAGAAATTCAAAATATTCAAGGCTATGGTAGAGAATGAAATAGGATTAAAGTTGAAATGTCTGAGGTCTGATAGAGGTGGAGAATTCACATCCAGTGAGTTCATAGAGTTCTATGAGAAACATGGAATCAAGAGACAGTTGTCTGCTCCTAGGACTCCACAGCAGAATGGAGTAGTGGAGAGAAAGAACCGGACCATCCAGGAAGCATCTAGGACCATGATGATGGAAACAAATGTCCCTCAGATCTATTAGAGAGAAGCTGTCAGCACTGCAGTCTATACTCTCAATCGAGTTCAAATCAGAAGCAATATCGGTAAGACCCCTTATAAACTTTGGTTTGGCATTACTCCTACTGTAAGATATTTCAGAGTCTTTGGTAGCAAATGTTACATCAAAAGAGATGAAGATCTAGGCAAGTTTGATGCTAGAAGTGATGAAGGAATATTCTTGGGTTACTCTACTCAAAGCAAAGCATACTGGTGTTATAACAAGAGACTAAGAAAGATGATAGAAAGTACAAATGTGAAGGTTGATGAGGGAATAGAGAAACCCTCAAGGTTCTATGAATATGATGAAGATGATCAGAATAGTGTTTTGGTTCAAGGAGTTCAATCATCTTCTGAAAATCAGATTCAAACTGATCCGGTAAATTAGGAAGAAGAGATAGGTCTAAATGAGCCTGATCAAGAAGCACAAGTGCAAGAAGCTCCCAAAGTTCTAAGGTATATAAGACTGGACCACTCTGAAGATCAGATCATAGGTGACAAAAGCAAAGGTGTGCAAACTAGAAAGAAAATTGCTCAAAATTTAGATGAATATTGTCTGATTTCAAAGATTGAACCTAAGACAATAAATGAAGCCTGCAATGATAGAAACTGGACCAAAGCAATGGAGGACGAGTTGATGCAAATTGAGAAAAATCACACTTGGGATCTTGTTCCCAGACCTAGAAACAAGAATGTGATTGGAACCAAATGGGTCTTCCAGAATAAACTAAATGAAGTTGGTGAAGTAATCAGAAATAAAGCCAGATTGGTCTGCAAGGGCTACTCTCAAATAGAAGGAATTAATTTTGAAGAAACTTTTGCTCTGGTGGCAAGAATTGAAGCAGTCAGATTATTCCTTGCCTTTGTTGCCTTCAAGGATTTCAAGGTGTATCAGATGGATGTCAAGTCTACCTTCTTGAATGGTGACTTAGAAGAAGAAGTGTACATTGAACAACCAAATGGATTTCAATTATCTGAGCATGGTGATTTGGTCTGCAAGTTGAAGAAGGCACTGTATGGACTAAAACAAGCCCCAAGAGCCTGGTATGAAAGATTGGACAAACATCTTTTGAAGATTGGTTTCAACAAAGGTACTATTGACAATAACTTATATTTTAAAATTGATCATGAAAACATCTTGATTGTTGAAGTACTTGTTGATGATATCATCTTTAGAGGAAGAGATAGTATGTGTAAAACTTTTGCAAATCAAATGAAAAGTGAGTTTAAGATGTCAATGCTTGGTGAAATAAATTTCTTCTTGGGTCTGCAAATTACTCAAACAAAGAAAGGAATCTTTATTTCTCAAACCAAATATGTGAAAGAATTGTTGAGGAAATTTGGAATGGAAGATTCAAAGCCAATGAATACTCCCATGGCAACCGGATGTAAGTTGAGCAAATATGATGACTCTCCTAAGGCAGACCAGACAAAGTACAGATCAATGATTGAAGGATTGTTGTATCTCACACAAACTAGACCAGATATAATGCAGGTTGTTGGTATTGTTGTGAGATTCCAGGCTGATCCTAGAGAATCTCATGTCATGGCAATCGAAAGGATATTTAGATATCTAAAAGGAATAGTTGAGTATGGTCTGTGGTATCCTAGAGATCATGATTTCTCTCTTCATGCATATACAGATGTTGATTGGGTAGGAGATGTGGATGATCGGAAGAGTACCAGTGGTGGAGCTTTCTTTTTGGGAAAGAGATTAGTTTCTTGGCTAAGCAAGAAACAAGAGGCAATATCCCTGTCTACAACTGAAGCAGAATACATTGCAGCAGTAAGTAGTTGCACTCAAGTTTTGTGGATGAAGCAAATGCTAAGAGATATTAAAGTAGAGTATGAGGAGTCTATCATAATTTTCTGTGATAATTGAAGTGCAATAAATATTTCTAAGAATCCAGTGTTACATTCTAAGACTAAGCATATATCTATCAAGTTTCACTTTCTAAGAGAGCAAGTGAACAAGGATGAAGTCAGACTGGAGTTTGTGCCCTCTAAGGATCAGATTGCAGATATCTTTACTAAACCTCTTCCCAAGGACTCTTTTGAGTATCTCAGGGAGAAGTTAGGGGTTATTGCCCCTCCGGTGATGAACTAAAATGCACTAATGTGCATCAGTCCGGTGGATATCACAGTCATATCTTGTGATCTGGATTGATGATGAGGAGCTGCTACTCAGGAGGAGCTGCTACTCAGGGGGAGCAACAGGTATGATTCTAAAGTATTGGAGTTGCAAGTATGAGCCCTTTGCCATTGATGTCAAAGGGGGAGAGAAGACATGTGAAAAACAAGTGGTTGATGATCAAAGGGGGAGTAGTAAAGGAAGAGAAGACATGTGAATAGTTGTTGTTGATAGGGGGAGTTGTGACAGTAAGGAGAAGTTCTTGTCTTGATGGTTTTTCACATCATATGTTGCCATCAATAACAAAGGGGGAGATTGTTGCAAGTATGGGTCTAACCGGTGTTGTCATTGATGTCAACATACTCATGTTGTATTAATGAGAAGAATTGGATGAGCTGTGTACTGAGGATATTGAGAAAATTAGTCTCAATCAGGAACAGTGAAGAACAATGATGACAACAAGGTAAAAGTCCAAGATAAGTTGAGGATCAGAGGATGCTGTTTAAAGGGTTTGTAGACATAAGTCTTGAGATGCTCCAAGAAAATTTTCAGAGGTCCACATGAAGATCAGAAGAAGTTATGGTTGCTCATGTAGAACCAGTTTTGGTAGGTGTTCAGAGGTGACAAAGTAACATAGATAGGTCTGGTGAGATCTGGAAATGCACTATCCCATTTTGCGGATTTGAGGAAGTATTGAGAATGTTCTTATGAAGTGTCAAGTCGATTGGATTGTGGTTTGAAGGTCCGGAAGAACCTATTCTTTTGTGACAGTGATGACAGACTGTGTTCTTGAGGTTTCGGATGAAGGAGAGAAGCATTCCAGTAAGCAGATGAAGTGAGGATGTTCTTGGTGATTCAGGAAAGCTTGTGGTGATCTGTGGATCATTTTCAATTCATGTTGGTGGTCCGCATTGAAGTTAAAGTTCGTATTTGAAGAATAACCATCAGATGTTGGTGTTCTTCCTGAGACTGGCCGACTGGATGTATTACACATCTTGTGGATGTTCTTGTAGATGGTTGCCGACTTAGATGATTGTTCCTAAGTCGATGTCATGTATAAATAAGGGATTGTGAAGTCATTTCAAAGGGAGCCTGGTGGTGATGAGAGTGTTGTAGTGAAGAGCAGAGTGAAAGGCAAAGCAGAAGTTTTGATCTTAATGGAACTGATTCAAGCATGGTGAAGATGCTATTCTTCAGTTCATGTATGTGATACTTATTTCCTTGTAGACAGTGTGTCTCTTGTAGGCAGTGAGCCTTTTGTGAGCAGTGTGCTTAGGCAGTGAGCCCTAATTGGCATGTGCCATTTTGTTCTTTCTATTCTTCTAACAGAGAATACATTCTTGGGTTAATCACCCCATGGTTTTTCCCTTAACTGGGTTTTCCACGTCAAAATCTTGGTGTCTTATGTGTTGATGAGTCTCTGCTTTTGATTTGAATGCATTAAGTTTTATGTTTAATATACTGCTAATCACCAAGAAGATTTAAGTGTGTAAATTTGAGAAAGTTTTGCACAACTGATTCACCCCCCCTCTTAGTTGTGTGCCCTAAGTCTAACAAACCTCTGGACCTACTACATCAACAACTGCCACTGTGTCTGCCATGTCACCATGCTGACGTCATCATTGTATTTTCTAGTTGATATGGTCAACCCTGAACTTTGACCGGCCATATCTTGCTCCTACCATCTCCGATCGAGGTGAAACAAGTAGTGTCATAATCGTGGTGATGAGCTCTTCAACTTGGCATAATTTTTGCTTGGATTTTAGACTAAAATTTTTACCTTTTCGAATACCTGATTCGCTTGTTTGACAAAACCTTTTACTGCACATAACTTGTGGATACGAACTCCTTTTGAACCCATTCAAATTGTGTCAGGATCGTGTCAGCGACCTCTTTCCAATAATGATGATTCTGTCATTTTCTATGGCTGCAAAATTTGTATTTCTTCTGTACCCACCTGAATCATTCCTCCCCACTGAGGGTTAAAACCACATGACACCCTTTTATAGGGATTCATTTCTATTATCACTCATTAAATAGAAAGGAGGCCCGTATATGTAGAAAACGACGCCGCTTGGTATATTGGTGGAGTTAAAAAAGCAAGCAGGAGGTTAAGGGTTCAACCCCCATAAACCAACTTTTTAACAATCAAACAGCCACATGTGCCATGTGGCACCCAATCATTCATCCGTCTAGGACATATGTCACGCTGGATTGATCCACATCTTCGGACCTGCCACATCATCTGTTAACTGAGATGCCACCATCTGCCATGTGTCAAACTCTAGATCTGCCATGTCAACAACTGTCATGTCAGCATGCTAACATCATCATTGTACTTTCTAGTCAGCATGGTCAACCCTCAAATTTGACCATCCATATCTTGCTCGTACGACCTCTAATCGACACGAAACGAACGGCGTCAAAATTGGGGCGACAAGCTCTTCGACTTGGCATCAATTTTATTCAGATTTGAGACAGTCAATTTTTCATCTTTTTGAACACTTGACTCACCTATTTGACCAAACCTTTGACTGCACATAACTTCTCCATACGAACTCCTTTTGAGCCCGTTCAAATTGCATTAGGATCGTGTCAGCGACCTCTTTCCAATGATGTCGATTCTATCAAGTTCTGAGACTACAAGAGTTTTAGGTCTTCTAGATCCACCTAGATCATTCCTCCCCACTAGGTGTTCAAACCACCCGACCCCCCTTATAGGGATTTGTTTCTATTATCATTCTTTAAATAGAAAGGAGGCCCGTATATGTAGCAATGAAAGTTGCTTGGTACATTGGTTGAGAGTGAAAATAGGAAGCAGGAGGTCAGGGATTCGACCCCAACAAACCAACCTTTTAACAAGCAAATTACCACATGTGCCATGTGGCACCTAATCATTGGGCCATGTGGCATTCGCTCATTCATCCGTCTGTGACACGTGTGACGTTGGAGTGGTCCACATCTTCAGACTTGCCACATCATCTGTTGAGTCAGATGGCGCCATCTGCCACGTGTCAATATCTGGACCTGCCATGCCAACAACTACCACTGTGTCTGCCATGTTAGCATGATGTCATCATCACTCTATTGTCTACTTAGCATGGTCAACCCTCAACTTTGACCAGCCATATCTTGCTCGTACGAGCTCTAATCAAGGTATAATGAGCGGCATTAGAATCGTGGCAATGAGCTCTTCAACTTGGCATCATTTTTGCTTAGATTTTAAATAATAAAATTTTCACCTTTTTGAACACATGATTTACCTGTTTGACTGAACCTTTGATTGCACATAACTTCTAAAAATGAACTCCTTTTGAGCTCGTTCAAGTTATGTTAGGATCGTGCCAGTGACCTCTTTCCAATGACGTTGATTCTATCAGGTTTTGAGACTGCAAAATTTTTTGGTCTTCTAGATCCATTTAGATCATTCCTTCCCACTGGGGGTTCAAACCATCCGACCCCCTTTTATAGGGATTCGTTTCTATTATCATTCTTTAAATAGAAAGGAAGCTCGTATATGTAGCAAAGAAAGTCGCTTGGTATATTGGTGGAGAGTGAAAATAGCTAGGTTCGACCCCACAAACCAACCTTTTAACAATCAAACCGCCACATGTACTATGTGGCACCCAATCATTAGGCAACATGGCATTACATCATTCGTCCATCAGTGACACGTGTCACACTAGATTGGTCCACATCTTTAGACCTGGAACGTAATCTGTTGACTCAGATGCCGACATCTGCCATGTGTCAACCTCTAGACCTACCACGTTAACAACTGCCACTATGTCTCCCATGTCAACATGTTGATGTCATCATTGTACTATCTAGTCGACATGGTCAACCCTCAACTTTGACTCGCCAGATCTTGCTCGTACGAGCTCTAATCGAGGTGAAACGTAGCAACATCAAAATCTTGGTGATGAGCTCTTCAACTTGGTATCATTTTTGCCTGGATTTGAGACAATCAATTTTTTACCTTTTTTAATGCATGATTCACCTATTTGACCGAACATTTGACTACACATAACTTCTGCATACGAACTCCTTTTGAGACCATTCAAGTTGCGTCAGGATCATGTCAGTGACCTCTTTCCAATGATGCTGATTTTGTCAGGTTCTAAGACAACAAAATATTGAATTCTTTTGTATCCATCTGGATCATTATTCCCCACTGGGGGTTCAAACCACCCAACCCCCTTTTATAAGCATTCATTTCTATTATCATTCTTTAAATAGAAAGGAGGCTCGTATATGTAGCAAAGAAAGGCACTTGGTATATAGGTGGAGATTGAAAATAGCAAGCAGCAGATCAGGGGTTCGACCCCCACAAACCAACCTTTTAATAATCAAACTGTCACATGTGCCACGTGGCACCCAATCATTGGGCCACGTAGCAATACCTCATTCTTCCGTCAGTGACACGTGTCACGTTGGATTGATCCACATCTTCAAACCTGCCACGTCATCTGTTGAGTCAGATGCTGCCATCTGCCATGTGTCAAACTCTGGACCTACCACGTCAACAACTGCCACTGTGTTTGTCATGTCAGCATGCTAACATCATCATTGTATTGTCTAGTCAGCATGGTCAACCCTCAATTCTGACCAGCCATATCTTGCTCGTATGAGCTCCGATCAAGGCAAAAAGAGCGACATCTAAATCATGACATCAAGCTCTTCGACTTGGCATCATTTTCGCTTGGATTTCAGACAATCAATTTTTTACCTTTTTGAATGCATGTTTGACTGAACCTTTGACTACACATAACTTATGCATACAAACTCCTTTTGAGCCCATTCAAGTTGCGTTAGGATCGTGTCAACAACCTCTTTTCAATGATCATGATTCCATCAGGTTCTTAGACTACAAAATTTTTTAGTCTTTTGGATCCACCTGGATCATTCCTCCCCACTTGGGGTTCAATCCACCTGACCCCCTTTTATAGGGATTCATTTATATTATCATTCTTTGAATAGAAAGGAGGCCCATATATGTAGCAAAGAAAGTCTCTTGATATATTGGTGGACAGTGGAAATAGAAAGCAGGAGGTCAAGAGTTTGACCTCAAGAAACCAATCATTTAACAATCAAACTGCCACATGTGCCACATGGCACCCAATCATTGGGCCACGTGGTATTACCTCATTCTTCCGTAAGTGACACATGTCACGCTGGATTGGTCCACATCTTCAGACCTGCCACATCATATGCTAACTCAGCTGTCGCCATCTGCCACGTGTCAAACTCTAAACCTACCACATCAACAACTGCCATTATGTCTGCCATTTCAGCATGCTAACAACATCATTGTACTATTCAGTTAGCATGGTCAAGCCTCAACTTTGACCGGCCATATATTGCTCATATGAGCTCCAATCGAGGCATAATGAGCGGCGTTGAAATCGTGACAATGAGCTCTTTGACTTGACATCATTTTTGCTTGGATTTGAGACAATCAAATTTTCACCTTTTTGAACGCCTAATTTGCCTGTTTGACTACACATAACTTCTGCATACAAACTCCTTTTGAGCCAGTTCAAGTTGCGTTAGGATCGTGTCAGTAACCTCTTTCCAATGATGTTGATTACGTCAGGTTCTAAGACTACAAAATTTTTATTTCTTCTGTATACACCTGGATCATTCGTCCCCACTAGGGGTTCAAACTACCTGACCCCCTTTTATAGGGATTCATTTCTATTATCATCCATTAAATAGAAAGGAGGCCCGTATATGTAGCAAAGAAAGCCACTTGGTATATTGGTGGAGAGTGAAAAAAGAAAGCAGGAGGTCAGGGGTTCGACTCGCACAAACTAACCTATTAACAATCAAACCGCCACATGTGCCACGTGGCACCCAATCATTGGTCCACGTGGCATTACCTCATTCATCCGTCAGTGACATGTGTCACGCTGGATTGGTCCACATCTTCAGACCTACCACATCATCTGCTAACTCATATGTCATCATTTGCCACATGTCAAACTCTAGATCTACCATGCAACAACTGCCACTATGTCTGCCATGTCAGCATGCTGACGTCATCATTGTACTATCTAGTTCGCATGGTCAACCCTAAACTTTGACCAGCCATATCTTGCTCGTACGAGCTCTGATCGAGGTGAAACGAGCAGCGTCAGAATCATGGTGACTAGCTCTTTGACTTGGCATTATTTTTATTTGGATTTGACACAATCAAATTTTCACCTTTTCAAATGCCTGATTTGCATGTTTGACTGAACTTTTAACTGCACATAACTTCTACATACGAACTCCTTTTGAGTCAGTTCAAGTTGCGTTATGATCGTGTCGGCAACCTCTTTCCAATGATACCGATTCCATCAGATTTTGAGATTGCAAGTTTTTAGGTCTTCTGGATCCACCTAGATCATTCCTCCCCACTAGCAGTTCAAACCACCCGACCCCCTTTATAGGGATTTTTTTCTAATATCATTCTTTAAATAGAAAGGAGGCCCGTATCTGTAGAAATGAAAGCAGCTTAGTATATTGGTGGAGAGTGAAAATAGGAAGCAGGAGGTTAGGGGTTTGACCCCCACAATCCAGCCTTTTAACAAGAAAATCACCAAATGTGCCACATGGCACCCAATCATTGGGCCACATGGCATTCGCTCATTCATCTGTCAGTGACACGTGTCACGCCGGATTGGTCCACATCTTCAGACCTACCAATTCATCTTCAGACTCAAATGCCACCATCTACCATGTGTCAACCTCTACGTCAACAATTGCCACTGTGTCTACCATGCCACCATCTACCATGTGTCTACCATGTCAACCCTCAACTTTGACCGGCCATATCTTGCTCCTACCAACTCTGATCGAGGCAAAACAAGTAGCGTCAAAATCGTGGCGACAAACTATTCAACTTGGCATCATTTTTTCTTAGATTTGAGAAAATCAATTTTTCACCTTTATGAATTCCTGATTCGCCTGTTTGACCAAACCTTTGACTGCACATAACTTCTGCATACAAACTCCTTTTAAGCCCGTTCAAGTTGCGTCAAGATCATGTCAGCGACCTCTTTCCAATGATGTTGATTCCATCAAATTCTAAGACTGCAAAATTTTTATTTTTTTGTATCCACCTGGATCATTCCTCACCACTAGGGGTTCAAACCACCCTACCCCCTTTTATAGGGATTCATTACTATTATCATTCATTAAATAGAAAGGAAGCCCGTATATGTAGCAAAGAAAGTCGCTTGGTATATTGGTGGAGAGTGAAAAAAGCAAGCAGGAGGTCAAGGGTTCGACCCCCACAAACCAACCTTTTAACAATCAAACCACCACATGTGCCACGTGGCACCCAATCATTGGGCCACGTGGCATTACCTCATTCGTCCATCAGTGACACGTGTCACGCTGGATTGGTCGACATCTTAAGCCCTGCCAAGTCATCTGCTGACTCAGATACCGCCATCTGCCACGTGTTAAACTCTTGATCTGCTACATCTACACTACTACTATGTCTGCCATGTCAGCATGTTGATGTCATCATTATACTATCTAGTCGGCATGGTCAACCCTCAACTTTGACCAGCCATATCTTGCTCATACAAGCTCTGATCGAGGTGAAATGAGCAGTGTCAAAATCGTGACGATGAGCTCATCGACATGCAATTAGTTTTGCTTAGATTTGAGACAATCAATTTTTCACCTTTTTGAACACCTGATTCCCCTGTTTGACTTAACCTTTGACCGCACATAACTTCTGCATACAAACTCCTTTTGCGCCCATTCAAGTTGTGTTAGGATCGTGTCAGCAACCTCTTTCCAATGATGTTGATTCTATCAAGTTTTGAGACTGCAAGATTTTTAGGTCTTTTGGATCCACCTAGATCATTCCTCCCCACTAGGGGTTAAAACCACCTGACCCCCTTTTATAGAGATTTGTTTCTATTATCATTCTTTAAATAGAAAGGAGGTCTGTATATGTAGCAATGAAAGCCGCTTAGTATATTGGTGGAGAGTGAAAATAGGAAGGAGGTCACGGGTTCAACCCCACAAACCAACCTTTTAACAAGCAAATCGCCACTTGTGCCACGTGGCACCCAATCATTGGGCCACGTGGCATTCACTCTTTCATCCATCAGTGACACATGTCACGCTAGATTGGTACACATCTTCAGACCTGTCACGTCATCTGTTGAGTTGGATGCTGCCATTTGCCATGTGTCAACATCTGGACCTGCCACGCCAACAATTGTCATTATGTCTGCCATGTCAGCATGGTGACATCATCATTGTACTGTCTAGTCAGCATGGTCAACCCTCAACTTTGACCAGCCATATCTTGCTCGTACGAGCTTCGATCAAGGCGAAATGAGCGGCGTCAGAATCGTGACAAAGAGCTACTCAACTTGGCATCTTTTTTGCTTGGATTTGAAACGATAAATTTTCCACCTTTTTGAACACATAATTCACCTGTTTGTCTGAACCTTTGACTGCACATATCTCTTGCATACGAACTCCTTTTGAGCCCATTCAAGTTGTGTCAAGATCATGTCAGCGACCTCTTTCTAATGACATTGATTCTGTCAGGTTCTGAGAATACAAAAATTTTAGGTCTTCTGGATCCATTTAGATTATTCCTTCCCACTGGAGGTTCAAACCACTCGACCCCCTTTTATAGGGATTCATTTCTATTATCATTCTTTAAAGAGAAAGGAAGTTTGTATATGTAGCAAAGAAAGCCGCTTGGTATATTGGTCGAGAGTGAAAATAGCAAGGTTCGACCCCACAAACCAACCTTTTAACAATCAAACCGCCACATGTGCCACGTGGCACCCAACCTCCAAACAACTCTCACAACTCATATGACCAAAACAATCCTCAACAATCATATGATCCCTACAACACCCAATCATATACATCTAACACCAATTTCTCCTATGGGGCACAACAACCACCACATGTCCAACAAAATCTTGTTCCACAAACACCCACATCGGATCTTGAGCTCAAGTTTTCAAATCTATAAAAATAAATATCTGATCTTTCATTTGGACACACGAAGACAAATTTCTCTTTGGAGGAGGTTTGTCCATATCCATTTGATAGATCTTTACCAATGATCCCTTTTCCCCCCAACTTTGACATGCCTAAATTTCACAAATATAAGGGAAAAGATGGTCCAAAAGAACACCTTAGAGAGTTCTATATTGCTTACTTAGAGGTTGGTCATAATGACACTTATCTTATGTGCCTCTTCCCTTGTAGTCTTGGAGGGCAAGCCATAGAATGGTTTTCTCACCTACCCATAGGTATCAAAACATTCAATGAATTTACCAGAATGTTTGCAACCCACTTTTCGTACAATACCGAGCATGAGATTTCTATGAAAAATTTGTGCAACAATAAACAACATAATGGGGAAACTTTCATCTCCTTCCTACAAAGATGGAGAGGTATGGCTAGTAAATTCCCATGGCCTATACCCAAAAAATAACTTGTATCTTTGTGCAAAATCTTAACCAAGAAATTGGTTTTCACTTATAAATCCAAAGTGCTACCTCATTTGAGGAAATCATTTCTAAGGGAACCAATATTGAAAAGGCCCTCATAGCAAAGGGTTTAGTCAAAATATTTAAAGAGACAAAAGATAATCCTCCCCAACAATCTAATGACAAACCTCGATTTTGGTCAAAAAACAAGAATGTCATCAACGATGGTGTTATGGACTCTAAACACATCCAAACTCTCCAAACATTGGTCAATCTCCAATCAAAATCTACCTGATCTACTCCTCATGAGCAACCAAAACACAATTATCCCCCAAGACGTAGGTTCACTCCTTTGGGAGAACCTATTGAATTGGTCCTTAAGAAACTTGTTCAAAGTGGACTTATCACATTGCCTGAAACATGTCAATATGATGAACCCATTTTCAAACCTACTTGGTACAAAGATAATAAGTATTGCGAGTAACATAGAGTAAAAGGGCGCAAAACCCTTGGCTGCATGAAGTTGAAAAACTTAATCTAAAATCTTATAGACTCAGGCGAAGTCACCTCAAACCCATACCACAAACAAAGACCTAGACATGTACAAAGATCCATTCCCCACACATGGAAAAGGTACTAACCCTGATAAAGGAAAAAGTGTCAACAAAGATTCATCTTCTTATGACTCCATTATGGGTTGTTTTGAAGAAAGTAGAGTGTCCACCCTTACCATCAAGAGCAAAAATCATGATTGTGTCGTCACAACTCGTTGTGGTCCTGTTACCCTTTCTGGTCCAACACCAAATACCCCTATCAATTCTAACTATAATATTGTTGAACATCTAGGGAAGACTCCTAAACAAATCTCAATCTTAGACCTCTTAAATTTATCACCTGCCCATAAAGCAGTGCTTGAAAAGGCCCTACAATATTTATCGATTCCTAACAATATAGTTGTCACAGACTTTCAAACCATGATAGGTCACATTGCATCACCTTACCACGTGGTCGTTTCTAAAAAGGACCTCCCTTCTCATGATCCTTGTCATAATGATGCACTCCACATTGAAGTTCTAATCCATCAACGTAAGATAAAACGTATACTTATATATGGTGGTGCTGGTCTAAACATTTGTTCACTCAAATTGCTAAAACAACTAGGATACTCTGAGGACCACATAAATACCGAGCAGTTTATTATTATAAATGCTTATGATGATGTAGAGCGTCGGTCAAAAGGTGTGATCAATTTGTCTATTGAATTAGGTCCTTTCATGTTAGAAACAAGATATCAAGTATTGGACATTGAGCTTCCATATAATATCATCCTAGGACGCCCATGGATCCATGCCATGTGGGTTGTACCCTCTACGTACCATCAATCCCTCAAATTCACATTCAATGGTACTGAAATCACAATCTTAGGAGATCCTAATCCATTTGAGTTTTGCCACGCCATGCAAGGGTGTTACCGAAATAGCAACCAAATTCCAAATAATATTAAAGCACCACTATCTCCACTATACATCAACCCAAATACTTTGCAAAAATCCTCTACAGATAAACCCATTCTCGAGATCAAAGTCCACTTTAGAGACATAGGATTTGGCGAATATGACATTTTAAATCTTGTTGTGTGGGGAGGATGCCTCTTTCAGCAAAATCCTATGGAAAACGACCGATAGCAAAGGTCACTAAAAAGGCAAAGATACCAACTTCCCTCACAACATTCACTCATGGTGGCTTGCTAGAAGAAGAATCTCTTGAAGATATTTCCTCTTGGTTGTACCAAGAAAAGGATCTAGTCATGCTACCTGTTACACAATATGGTGCTGGTCTCAGGATTGTGCAAAACATGGGCTATAAAGGCAAATTGGTGGCCTTGGAAAAAATGGTCAAGGAAAGCTAGAACCAATTATTGTGACCAAGAAATACAACAAAAAGGGTTTAGGATATGGTAAGGAGGTACCACATTTCTTAGAGATCAGGTTTATTCTTGACGAGGTAGAGAAATGTTTTCCCGTAGTTTTGATCTCTGAAGAGGATACTATCGATGACTCTTATCTACACCTAACAGACCTATTCCAAGAAACCTTGATATTTATGATATCATCCATATCCCTTACCTAAAACACGAACACCCAGAATCTTCCACTCATCTTGATGTAGATAAGGGTGTAGATTAGAAACACAATCACAAATGAACAAACTTTTCAATTTTGGAACCCTAACTTGGTGGGTTTTCTCACAAAACTCTTCCAACTTCTCCTAGTAGTACTCCAAAACAAGGATTTTCATCATAACTTTAGAAGAAGGCTTCAAACCAAAAATCTAATCACCATTCTAGATACCCTTTTAGACATTTGGAAACATATCAACTTTACAGATGGGGTTACTTTCAAATGAAACCCTCAAAATTTGACTGCTACTGCTCAAATTAGGCCAATTAGGACAACAAAAGGGCTTTTCCTGACATAACGTTCAGGAAATAACTCAAACCCATGAACTAAAAATTGTTTTAGATACCCATTATCTTCTTACACAACATACTTCAAAATCAGATGAGGGTGTTTTGTAACACAAGGTTCAAAATAGGACTGTTACGCTGTAATTTAGGCCTAATTAGGCTTGTTCAACTAAGTCACTATATGGTTTTCACACTCCAAGGGTTAAATATACATATAAATGGCTCAGACACATCATTTTACATCTATCAAACCCCTTCCAAGAAAATTCAATCACCACTTAAGAGTTTTTCTTCAAACCCTAACACATGCAATTACTATGCCAAAACCATGAGATTTCAAAACAGTTTTCAGAAAAAAAAAATACTCTAACTCGCATAAACTTTGATGAAATTAGATGAAACAAGATTTAAATGTTATATAATTCACTCTTTCACCAATTCCAATGCACAAATGTTCACTTCTAGGATGTACCAGGCTGTACAAAATGTTGTAGCAACAGATTATGCTTCAAAGCGTAGGAAAAATAGAGTCTTTGTTATTCAAATTTCCAATTTTACATCATCTCTCTCTCTCAACACTCACACATGCTCTTTAAAACATTACCCAGCATAACTAATTGAATCCCAACTATCTCTTAACTCCCCAACCGTTCAAATCCATCTTTTACAACTTTTTGACTCTTCATATTCCCCAATTTGTAAGTTTTGCAACATTTACAAAATTTACTTCAAAATGACTTCAAACCACCTAATAACCTAAATTGACTCCAAAAACATAACAAATGGTCTTAAAAGACCTTATGAAACCAATAAAATGACTTAACATCACAAAAACTAACACTTTGCAACATTTTTGCATAGACCTATGGTGCCCTGCACCACATCTACCCCGAACTCATAGATTGGGACCAACAAGAGGCCCTCGTTCTAGACATCTTTCAAAATGATGAGGCTTTAGCAAAATTTATGGGACTCTGAGATGGTATCCCACTTGGTGATCACAAAGTTGGGTTTGTCATGGATTTAGATCAAGCTGCATACTTTGGGGAGAATGCCAAATCCTCTAGTTGTAAAAGAGAATAAAAATAGATCCCTAGGTGAAAACCACAATGTGGCACCTCCTGATCATAAAACAGTAAAAATAAAAGACGTATTTGATGGTGAAAACCTCTCTTAGGTGCCTGAGGATGGAGGATTTAACCTTCTCCTACCAACAAAGTATTAAGAAAAATCAACTCTCTCAGTGGAAGACTCATAAGAAATGAATCTAGGCATAGTTCAAAATCCTAAAATCACATTCCTAGTAGCTTCATTATTAGAACAAGAGAGGAAAAACTTCATAAAATTCTTCTTACAAAGGACAGTCATTTTTTCTTGGGCATATGCTGACATGCCTGGGTTGGACCCTTCACTAGTGGTTCATCATCTAGCTGTATCTCCAAATGTCAAGCCCATCAAAGAACTTTTACATGTCCTTGGGTTACCTATTGTTGGCAAGTCATGCCTTTTGGTCTCAAGAATGCAGGAGCTACCTATCAGCAAGCAATGGCAGTGATATTTTATGACCTCTTTCATACTATCATGGAGGACTATGTCGATGACATACTAGGCAAATCTTATAGGGTAGATCATCTATAGGTTCTAGGATAGATATTTGATAGACTACAGAAGTATCAAGTGAGGCTAAATCCTAAGAAATGTGTCTTTGGTGTCACTTCAGGGAAATTGTTGGGATACATTGTATCTCGTAGAGGAATTGGATCCCGCTAAAGTCAAAGCTACAATTAAAATTCCTCCACCCAGGAATCTAAAAGCATTAAGGAGCCTTCAAGGGAGATTACAGTCTATTAGATGGTTTATTTCACAGCTAGCAAATAATGTCAACCATTTCTACACTTGCTCCGCAAGGATACCTCATTTCAATGGGATAGCAAGTGTCAACAAGCATTTGATCAACTCAAGGACTATCTAGCTATACCTTCGATTTTGGTACCACCAGTTCTTGATAAACCTTTGCTCCTATATATCTCTACTACATCTGCAGCATCAGGGGCTCTTCTCATACAACATGATGAGTCAAGAAAAGAACATGCCATCTACTATATCAGTCACACCTTGGTTGGTTATGAACTCAACTACACTCCTATGGAAAGAGCATGTTTAGAAGTAGTGTTTGCTTCCCAAATGTTGCAACATTACATGTTAAACCAACACACCAACCCCATCTCCAAGATTGATCCATTGAAGTATCTTTTATCCAAGGCAGCCCTCATAGGTAAACTAGCTAAATGGGTCATGATCCTGAGCAAATTTGACATAGAGTATATTGATCGAAAAGATATCAAAGGTCAAGTTCTTGCAAATCAATTAGCAGAAGCTCCAATGACATATATCAACCCTATGATCTTTGACTTTCAAGATAAAGGTCTTTTCACTCTTACTACCTCATTGGAATGGAAGTTATACTTTGATGGTTCCTACACACAGCATGGTTCGGGGGCTGGAATCCTATTTATCACACCTCAAAATAATTATATTCCAAAATCATATTGGCTAGCATTTCCTTGCACCAACAATATTGTCGAGTATGAAGCACTACTTATAGGTCTGCATATAGCAGTCAAATGGAATATCAAGCAAATTCAAGTATATGGAGATTCTCAACTACTCATTCGACAATCACTAATGAGTACCAAACTAATGATGACAAGTTGATACCCTACAAAAGATTGGTTGATACATACAAGCAACATTTCTCTAGCCTCTCTTTTGAACAAATTCCTTGGGTACATAATAAAGCTGCAAATTATATGGCTACTATTGGATCACTTGTAGATATGCCTACAAACACTCAGCGATGTGAATTCTTAATCAACCAACTATTGATACCGATCATTGATGTTCCTTCAACTGAAATCATCTACGAACTTGTTGGTCCCAATTCCCCTTGGTACCAAGATATCTATGATTATCTACATACCAACACCATCCCCTCCAACCTTACATCTACCCAACGTAAAACCTTCATCTGTCGAGCCTCTCATTTCACTATTTTGATTGATACACTATACTGTAGGAGTCTCAAAGGTATCCTCCTTAGATGTCTTAACTTGGATGAAGCTAAACTGGCTTAAGAAACATACACGAAGGTGTCTGTGGATCACATCCCACTGGTGCTACTCTAGCTAACAAGTTGCTCCGTACAGGTTATTATTGGCCAACCATAGAACAAGATGCATTCCAATTTGCTAAGAAGTGTCTTCAATGCTAGTAGCATGGAGATTTGATACATGCTCTAGCACAGGAGCTACAACCTATTATGACTCAATATCCTTTTTCATAGTGGGGACTTGACCTCATGGGTAAAATTCAGCCATCCTATTCTAATTTCCATATGCTTATCATTACCTCCACTGAGTATTTTATGAATTGAGTGGAAGCTATTCCCATGACATATATCACCAGCAAACAAATAGCCAAGTTTATCCTAAACTACCTCATTTGTCGATATGGTATTCCCCAAGCTATAGTAACTAATAATGGTAGACCATTCAAGAACCAAGATTTCCATGCCTTGTGCACACAGTACCATATTTAGCACTGCTATTCGACTCCATATTATCCTCAGAGTAATGGCCAAACTGAGGCTTCGAAGAAAACCATACTAAAAATCCTAAAGAAAATGGTCAATGAAGATGGTCATGATTGGCACCTACAACTCAACCCCACCTTATGGGCCTATCACACTAGTATCAGAACACGAACTAGTGCTACCCCATTTTCCTTAGTCTATGGCACTGAAGCCATTTTACCCATCAGGATCAAGGTCCCATCTCTTAGAGTATCTATGCAACATCTTATAGATGGAGAGTACATGATTTCCAGATTGACTGAGTTAGAGTTACTGGACGAGAGGCATCTTGTAGCACTTAATCATCTTCATGTCTATCAAAATTACCTCCATCATAACTACAATAAGAAGATTAAGGAGAGACGGTTTCAGATAGGTGATCTTGTCCTTAAAGAAAATCAATGAAACCAACAAGATAGAGACAAGAAGGGCAAGTTTGAAGCGAATTGATTGGGACCATATGTTGTCACAGCAGTCTATAGATCAGGAGCTTATACTTTGTCAACACCTAAAGACATTCCCTTAGATAAACCCATCAACAATGTTCATCTCAAGAAGTTTTATGCTTGATCCTTAGAGTATCCTTAGAAAATCCAAAAAAAATCAAAAAAATAGAAAAATTAAAAAACTAAAAAATAATCCATCCTCTGGTGAAAACCTAGTAAACTAGCGCCTTGGATAAGTACCATAGTGAAAACAAAGAAAATAGGTGCTACGTGTAGTGTTAGCATCCACCATCTCTTAAGTTGTACATCCATATCATTCCATATCAATTCATAATAAAACCATCATCCATCCATATTGACATTGTATTTCCACTTTCCCATCTATCATGGCTTAGAAATTGTCAATTCCTCCATAGTCAATTCATCCATCGTCATCTATAATAAAACCCTACCTGAATGGGGGCAACTTTTTCCTTAACCTAGGTCTATGAATGGATCCTTGTTCGCAATATGACCACATCATCAATCACTATCCTATATCATCATCACCTACAAGAACTACATGTCATCCTCACCCTCATCTTAATGTGCCTTGATCCTGTGGATACAGGGTATGTAGGCAATCTAGAATATGAAGTATCCAGTACTCAGGTACATAAGATGCACCCATTCCTCATCTCAATCCATAATCATTTCCACCTCTCACTTTATCCATCTATCATTAACCATCTTATTCATCCTTCACTCCAAAACCATCCCACATCATCACTAACCAGAACTAAATATTATCCTCATCATCATCATCGTAATGTGCCTTGATCCAGTGGATACAGGGTATGTAGGCAGTCTAGAATACAAAGGAAGTATCCAATACTCAGGTACATATGATACACCCTTTCTCCATCCCAATACATCAACACTTCCATCTCTCTCTTCTTTCATCCATCACAATCTATCTTGTCCACCTCAACTTGACTAACTCAAGCAGAAAATGAACTATGCATCCTTTGAAAGCCCGTGTACTTATCAAACTAGAAGCAAAAGACTACTCCTAACACAACATGCTTGCCTGCATACCACTTGCCACATATGCCACAACAATCCATCTATCCTAGATCAACAGCCTTTAATGGATATATCGTTCCTACAATAAAGCTCCATCTACCCTGAGCAACCTCTTTGGCAAGAGAATGTGTCAGTTGTGTATTTGTTTTATCAGTCAACCAATTTCTTTTTGGTTTATCTTTTGTTCCTTTCTAATACCTATTCAAGACTACCTTGATTTTTCTATATCTTGGTGTGTTGCGATGCAGTATGGATTCGGGCATAGTCATTGCTTTCATATGTTGTTTTTTTGGGATGATCTTATTATCCTACTATGGCTAATATGTATCTTGTTTGTGTTGGAATTAGCATCTTGCGTATCAATATCTTGTGCATCTAGAGGTTTTGAAAAGGCCTTGTGTTCCATTCAATTTTTTCAACAAGGTTCTAATATGTCTAGTAGATGTAAGTCAAAGCCATGTGTTTGCAGAGTCAACGTCCTCGCATTGGATACATTAGCACCTTGGTCTTTTATACCATGGGGGCATACTATCCATATGCTATATCAAAAATAAGGATTGCTCTTTATATATTTAAAGCATAACCATTGCAACTACCTATCCATCTATCCATCCATATATCCAAAATCAAAATATAGTTTTCATACAAAGATCAATCAATTTTCATCATTTTCTTCTATCCATGCTAACATCATCATTTCTTTTCTTCAAATCCTACAAAACCATACATGTTAGGCATCATGATCATAAACATCATAGTATATCATCACATAAATCTGTGATCCTAGTATCTATCATCTCATCCATACATCTATAAGCATATACATATCGTCATGATACATCCATAGCATATAAAACATCACCTGAATCCATAATCATAGTATATGTCATCACATCCATAGTAGCATCATAACATGTCATCAAAATATAAGCATCTAAACATCCATAACATTAACATAAATCATCATAAAGCATCACAATTACATCACATATATCTCATCAAAGTCATCATAAAATCATGTCTCATATATACATAAAAAATGAATGATACAGTACAAAAAGGCTATCATGATCCATCAAAATCCCGCAGGCATCATAGTCTCAATAAATACATCACTGATACAAAAGTGGTACAATACATATGCAACATGCTCTAGCCCTAACTGTGGGTAGAGCTCCTTGTAGGATGATGTCCCTGCAATCCACCTGTACCAGGTGGAGGTACCCTTGATAATGACCTCCTAAGAGGCCCCATCAAAAAAGATTCAGATTGGCAAGAGGCTGAAGCTCCAGATCTGCTCCTCTCCTAGAAGCTTGGTTGTCTCTACTCTGTAGGCACTACCCCATAATACAAGCCCTGGTAATACTCTGCCTCTCTCCCTGCAGTTGCCAACTCACCCTATACATGGGTCATCTCTCTGACCAGTGTCATGGTCACTTGATTGGTGCCTAATGCTGCTCTAGTCGTGTCTCTCTCTATGATCACTCTCTACAATGATGTATCTGGACCCAGTCTTGCCTATACAATGGCATCCCTCCCAACGGTCAGTCTATCCATTGTCCCATCATCTACTATAGCTACTAGTGTCGATACCACTTGCGCCTATAATTGCACTTGTGCCTGTCGGGCCTCCACTCTAACAGTATCTCTCAACCTTCACACTCTGATAAATCTGAGCTCAATCCGCGTACATCATGCAGTCTCCTCCTACAAGAGTCGTCATAGCTACTGTCTCTGTCTTAGCAAGAGGGGCATCATGCCAGTCTTGCCTGCCCTATCCTCCTATATCCTATCTTGGTGCATGTCCCTATGCCAGCACTATCACCTGCACCTATCTCTGTCTCTATCATGTTGCTCGATGAGCTCTCGCCTCCTGGCCTCTCCCAGCCACCTCTCTCACTACTCTTGCAACACCTAGCATTGTAAACCTCATGGGCATGTGTTGTAACTAGTATGCATCATAATCAGGTGTCGTCCCGAAACCGTCTCCACTAAAATCTAGTCCCATACCACTGGGGAAAGTCCCCTGAGCTCTATGAGGGTCATCACAGCAACAATCTCTAGACCCCAATCCAGAATCTCCTACCAGTCCGTGCATATATCACATCTCCCATCAACTCAGGCTGGGGCAATCCAAACTGTCGTAAAACCTGCTCTGGGAGGTACCTCTCAATAGTATATATGTTGCGCCCAAATAAGTATCTAGCCTATCTACAATAAACAAGATGCTCGGCATCATCCTCCCATGACTCATAATCTCACCATGGTCTCCATACAAAAGTGTCAAGCTCATCAATCTAGCACCTCCAGTACGTCAAGTTGTCATTGTGTAAGTGCACCATCATATAAATGAACAAAATGCTCGTTGCCCTCTCACTGGAAAGGTGAAATAGGTCTGGTAAAAGGAATATGCTCCCACGCCCAAACATGCAACAATGTAACTCTTGCTAACAAACTCCTGCCATATCTGTATGTGCAGTTGTGAAGATCATGATATAACTACCCCAAAACATAGGGCCCCCATGATATAAGATACCATGTGTGAACATGCCCTCTAGTACAGTACCCCATCCAACTAAAAGTCCCCATAAGCGTCTACTAGGAACTAAGAATCCACCAATCAATGCAACCACGATCCACTACATCCTGTCACATAGTCGGTGCACATGTCACCATCGGATCTCATGCTCCTCCACACCTAGATTGGGAGTCATGAATACCTCCCTGAGTGCTAGCTCACCCTAGTCTATGTCATAGTTAACTCATGTACCATATATCAGGATCTGTAGAATGCGTCATACATCCTCTAGTGTGATGATCACCTCTCTAGTCAGGAATAGAAATGAGCTATAGTCACTACGCCATCACTCTACTAATACAGTCATCAAAGATAAATGAGCTTGAACTAGTGTCATATGGGCCACATGCCATAAACCCATAACCTCTAGGAAAACATCTTCCTCCCACTCTAAGTTGGCCACCATGGCCGCATCAATGAAGTGACGCTCCCTAGATATCAAGGGCGATAGAACAACCTGCATCCACACAAGTCCAACTTGTTATCCTTTGCAAACAACTTAGTCAAAACAACTTGCAGAAACTAAGTCAAACCCTAGTCAACCAACTCAGACAAGTCAAACTAAGTCAAGCTAAGTCAACCATGTTCCACTTGGTCAAATAGGTCAAATCTTTCATCTACACCAAAGGCGCTTCATTTTGTGAAAGGCGCTTTACTGTGCACCAAACATGCCTAATTGCGCACCATAGGCACATTTTTCACCTCACCAAAGGTGCATGTCTACCTGCTATGGGCACATGACTACACGCCAAAGGCGCATCAACTCCACCAAAGGCATAGTTGCGTGTGCCAAAGGCGCTTTAACTTTTCAAAGGTTCATCAAAACAAACCATAGGTGTAAAAGCCCTCAAATCCATCACAAAAGTAAAACAAAGTAAAATGAATAATAATTCACTTAAATACATCACAAGAAATGAAAGTAAAATGATGTATAGAATCCGTTTAATTACAATATTTAATCATAGACAATAACTTCATCAAGAAGAATCAATAGAGTCAATAAATCTTCAAAAAGAAAATCTCATCAATATAAATCAAATAAGTCTTTAAATCTTACATATTCACGTGCTAAATCCAGGTAATAAGCACTATGAATCAATATACATAAATCCTTTGGAAACATCCCATAATACATACAAATAGGTACAATAACAAGTACATCAATAAGTAATAAATTGACACACTCTCCAACTGCACGAACCAAGTGGTCCACCACCTGCAAACCGAGAGACGGGAACATGGCTTAGGTGCTTTTCCACCCAACCATGAAGTATTTACACTTCCCCAGATCCCTTCATGAAATGAAGGAAACCCAGCCCTACATGAAATGTCTAGCTACCTGGAAACAACTGGCAGGAGGGAACACCCGATCAACCTGATGTCTAAAAGTGCAATTCTAAAATGAAAAGCAAATTGACTCACAATAGGATGTGACAGAGATATATATAATAAGTTTTGCTAGACAAAATAAACATCTTTTTCAATGGCATTCCAATTAGATCGAATCATTTCAAGTAGCCTGGTCAATTCACAAAAAGAGGAAAAGCCATCTCTGATATATCCACATTCGTCATCCTAGTCCCAAAAGTAACCCAATCACATTCCTACATAAAAATCTACCTTCTTTCTCCAAGAAATAAATAAGAAAGTAAATAAATAATTCAATAAATAATTGATCAAATCACCTATAACCACCTCTAGTCCATTTCCCATGCATCAATAAAGAGCACACATTTTGATCAAGCAGTCATAAAGCACATCATAAAGCAATATATATCTGATTAGATTTTCAATTCATATTTCCATGGTTAAATATATAGTAGATACTAATGCCTTTTCTTCATATCCAAATACCGTTTCATAAATCACGCAATAAAATCAAATGAGGAGGTTTGAATACTCCACTCTCATACAATGAGGTTTCATGCACAGCTTATGTCAAATATTATTTGTATCTTTCCTCAAGATCAAATAAATAGAATAATAGAATAAAACAATTAATGTTCTTCTATAAATCATTTCAAAAATCCCAAAACACCAATCAAGGAAACATACTTTCCAAACAATAATTCCATTCTTTGTTTCATAATTTTGCAACCATAAGTTTGTCATTTTGATACAATCACTTTATCTATAAATCAATTATAATTCACAATATAATATCCATTCTAAATATTTTCAACAATCCTACTGTCAGACCATTGACAAGAGACAATTCTGACCATTTATCTTACAATAAAAACCTTTTATTCATCCATAACACCTTACTGTCATTTTAGTGACAGGAGGTTCAGAATAACCAGTAAGAAAATAGAGACAGACCTCCTGGCAAAATAGTGACAGGAGTTGTCAAAGTAATTTAAAACACAAAAATAGACAACAACAATTAATCCAAAGGTCTGTCATTCGAAGGTAAGGTTAAAACTAATGTTTAACAGCAAAATAATAGTGTAAAATAAGCTACAGAAACCTAAATAATTCTATCTATGTGGAGAAGTTTCTAAATCACATATTAATTTCGTCCATGAATAAAAGTTGGTTCTTTTTGTCAAAATTGATTTCTACAGCAGAAAAAAAATTTAATATTCTGAGTTCAGATCTAACAGAGGTGAGTTTAATTAGTTTGAAATTGCAAAAACTCCATTTCATAGTTTTGAGCCAACAACTTAGTTTACTAGCCAATCTTAGCATGAAATCGGAATGCACAAAGCAAGGAACAACAGTTTGCAACAGCAATAAGAAAACAGTGAATAAAATGAGGGAGGTTGATCTATTTTAGCAAGGTAAGATTGCCCAAGGTAGATTTAGACGAGGTCAACTCAGAGAAAAATAAAGGTCAAGCATAAACAAAACAAATGCCCTCCAAACAAGTTGAAAACTATTAATTTGACAGTCACAAAAACGTGATTTCAATACAAACAATTCTTAAGAAGAAAAACCTGGAGATAAGGTCGGTCAAGGGGTTGAAATTGAAGCTGTTGCTGCTACGGATCTTCCTTCAGTCACTGTTCATCCAGAAGCACGATTTTTCTTTTTTTCTGCTACTACAAAAGGTTCGTCTCTGCTAAAATCTTTAGTGCCTTCTCTTGCTGCTCCATAAAAACACGTCATTTTCATTTGCAAAAACGCTCACTACAATTTGTGAATTTTTTTTAAATATTTCTCGGTTTTGTTCTACTCTTCTCCAGATTTCTGGAACATTTTATGGTCTTAAATTTCGTTTTGATATGACAAAGTTATTGCCGTTTTACTATCACTATTCTTGACTGGTTTTTCTCTCCTTTGCCAATGCCTTTTCTTTCTTTTTTTTTTTTTACAATTCCCTTTTTTCTTGTTTTTGGCATCCAAAATTTAGGTTTTTAACTCATTTCAACTCAAGATTTTTTTTTTGTTTGCATGAGAATTTAAATTTAAAAAGACTCAATTTTCTATTTAAATTAAAACAAAATAACTTAATTTATCTTTCTGTCACGTGCATGACAGTAATTTATTTAATTCTCTTTAACTCTCTAAATATAATAATACTATTATTAATACTATTTATCTATTTTAAATAACATAAGCACTCCAATGAACTCAAGATGTGATAATAATAATAATAATAATATTTTTAATTAGCTTGTTGTCGCATGCATGACAGTAAGTTGATTTTAATTCTTTTTATTTAAAATTCTAAATATAATATTATTATTATTAATATAAGTTAACTATTTTTACTAAAACACAATTACTTTAAAAAAACCAAGAAGTAAATATAATACAATAATACATATATATCTATTATAAGTTAATATAATTATTTAAATATATTTTACATATTGTCTTTCAAATATCTATAATCATGTAAATAGAAAACATTATTTTTTATTTATTTAATAAATTACAAATATATATATTTCCTTATTTAAAATACAATACACCATTTAAATATAATTCGAAAAGACATTTAAATTTAAGTAATCACATCATGCATTTGAAAGCAATTTTTAACACACTAATTTTCTAACATCTAATCATCATTCACGATTAATAATCACACATCAATGCATAAAATAAGCCATTCGAAAAATGCATATGCAACTACGTGAGTGTGTGATTGCATCAGGGTTAACCATCCCAAACAGTTCTTGCCAAGTGGCTAGAACATTTCTACCTCAGCCATGCTCTCATCTTCGACGAGTATCTACATCCAATTGCACTCAATCTTGACGTCAATAGGTTAGTATATCAAAAATATAGCCGAAGCAAAACATCATAATCATACCAATAATATTTAATATTTAAATCAACTTTCTAATTTATATAAATATATCTAAACATGATAATTACCTTTACACATGTGTAACTTAATCGAAGTAAAACAATCATGGTAAATGTTCACTAATCTAGAATAATATTATTGTTCGTAAAAACGAGACGTGACAATAGGTGCATTTTTATCCTATGACTTGCCTTTGGCTAAAAATTTTTTCTACCTAATAAATGCACTTAGGTCAAGTTTTGGGATACATACCAGTGTTGGTGCTCCTGCTGGTCGACCATAGGTCCTGACACGCTCTCCTTAGTGCTCGTGGAGTGGAATAGGTGCCATCTATGTCGTCGAAGTCTCCTCTAAAGCTCTGAGCTCTAACTAGCACAAGAAAGCAAATGGCTTTGAAACTTCTAAACTATGAATGTGCAAATGAGTTGAAAAAGACCCCTTGGGCCCTATTTATAGAAGTCTAGACCCTAATTCTTCCCTCTCATTATCCAGTTTTTCTTCATGTCAGCCTTATTTCTCCATCGTGTTAGCCTCCATTATCCAATATGATCCTTCTTAGCATGTTTCTATCGCATCGCTGTCCCATTCTTCTAGTCGCGAATCAACCCAGTCCTTATGTCGCTTCCCTACCTTTTTTCTCAAGGGGGCATCTTATGCCAGTAACACTGGGGCATAGTTGTAAAACCATATCTTCATCACTATTTTCTTTGAAACAACGCTATAAATTGAATTGTATCAAAGAGGGGCAAAATGCAAACACCTAAAAATGACGGTTGCATTACTCATCCTACATACACCAAATTCGTCTAAATCACTTGCATCTTACATTAATTAAATAATCTAATTATTTGATTAATTCCATCAATTTCTTCTAATTCCCCTAATTTCAACATTAATTGAATAAATTCTATTTATTTAATTAATTTCAGTAGATTCCTCTTTATTCTTCCAAATTAAATCATTCTAATTATTTAAGTAAATTATCCTCTTTCAATCTTCAAATTCACATTAATTAAATAAATCAATTAGTTAATTAATTCACCACTTTAATTCCTCTTATCCACAATAATTAAATAATTTTAATTATTTAATTAGCTAAATATTCTTCTAAATTTAAATAAATTGTTCAAATTTATTTAAGTTGACTTTATCTTCTAAAAATAAATAAAACTAATATTTTATTTATATCCCTCTATCATGCAAAATAAATTAAATGAATTTTTTTGTTTAATTTATTTTTATCCTCATATCTTATCCTTTCTTCCATCATGCAAGATAAATTAAATAAATTTATTTATTTAATTTATTTTTATCTTTCAAATCTTCTTAAAATAATCTTTTCTTCTATTGCACAATCAATCTTATTTTTACCATGTCAAAAAGCAAAATCTAAAGTTGAGTTAATTGACTTTAATCTTATTGTCTTTATCAATCAACTAATAAATTGGAAAAAAAATTCTAAATTTATGAAATCAAATCCTATCTTTATCTAAACAAGCAGTTAACTCAACAAAACTCATTTTTGCATGTACACTTGTCATGTGCACGTTTATCATGTCCTCTCAACTTATCTCATATGTTGATATCTTTGATTTAACTCCACCGTTGATCGATCTTTTCTTGAAACCTATATATAGCCCCTTCATTGCATCAAAAATCATCTTCAATCATTTAAGATTTGGGCATTCTTATAGCACTTTGAGCATCTCATATCGTTGAGCACATTGCATCTTTGAGCACATTATCATACGACCACTCATTGCAACAATGGTTATGCAATTTCAAGAGCAGTCCACAAAGAACCAAAGAATACATACAGTCATGGGTGGTAATGTTCTTCGTTTTGTTTAGCTTTGAATCTTGTTATCATCTTTGATATATTCTTTGAAGGTTACAGGATTTTGAGAAGTGGGGTAAAGATTTTGTGGGACCAATAGAGTTTCCCTCCAAAGGTAATCACTACATCCTAGTCTACAATGATTATGCAACCAAATGGGTTGAAGCAAAGGTCCTTCCAACTACAAAAGAAGAAAAGGTAGCAAATTTCCTATATAAGTACATTCTACAAAGATTTGGGGCTCCAAGGATCCTTGTCTCTGACCAAGGGCCAAAGTTCATTTCCACTATGATCAAATCATTTTTGACTAGGTACCAAATCATTCATAGAAAGCCTTCTCCTTACCATCCCCAGACCAATGGACAAGTTGAAGTAACTAACCAAGAGCTAGAGAATATTAAAAGATTCGTCACAATTCGTGTATAAATGGTCACAGTTGATTCATCATAGTTCATGTATAAATGTTCACAAATGAGTATTGAATCTATAGATAACATGTTGAGATTTGAAAATGAACATTTCAATAGTCATCAAGTATGTCTGATGAAGATTGGGTAAAATTGGATAAGAAAGATAGAAAAACCATTCGGTTATGTCTAACATATATTATTTTAATGAATGTGTCTAAGGAATAAACTGTAAATTCATTGTGAAAGAAGATAGGTACATTATATCAATCTAAGAGAAATAAATAAACTTGTCTTGAAAAAGAAGTTATATTCTTTAAAAATGAGAGGAGACTTAGTAACTGATCACTTGAATAACTTCAATATGGTATTAAGTCCATTTGTGTCAATAGGAGTCAAGATGGATGAAGAGGATAAGTAAATTGTATTACTTTGTTCTTTATCTAATTCATGGGAAAACTCGATAATGTCTATCAACAATAATGTTGTGTCACTAAATCTAGAAAATGTCATAGGCATTTTACTAAGTGAGGAAATTAGAAAGAACTCCATGGATGAAAATTCTTCTGATGCCCTAGTTGTTAGAGGTGGGTCTAAGGAGAAGAAAGGTAAAAAGAAGAATAGGGATAAGAAGTCTAAGGGTAAAGACGGGTCTAAATCTCTAGTAAAATCTAAAATAAAATGTTGGAATTGTGGCAAGAAAGATCATATCAAGAAGGATTGCAAGTCCAAGAAGGATGGTTCTTTTGATAAATCCTCTGGAAATGATGAAAATAGTAGTGATGTCCTTATCTCTTCTAATGTCGTTGATGATGATACTCGGTTGATTGACTTAGGTGTTTCTTATCATATAACACACTTAATAGGGAGTGGTACTCTGAATACAGAAAGTGTGGTTTTTCTTAGTGATAATAACTCCTTTAAGATAGTTGGTTGAGGAAAGGTAAAGGCTGTCTTCATGGATGGAAATGTAAGGTCTCTCAAATATTTTGCATATTCCAAGTTTGGCTAGGAACCTTATATATGTGTCCAAAATGGTTAACTCAAGGATACATATTACTTTTGATGGTGAAGGTTAAAGGTTAGAAAGAACCAATTTGGTGTTTGCTAGGGGATTGTGGCATATTACTCTGTATAGACTAGATGCATCAACATTGTCCGAGTAGATGAATCACTTGAGTGATACAAGGCATGATTGGTGGCAAAGGCATATTCCTAGGTTGAGGGAATTGACTTTGGTGAGATCTTTTCTCTAATAGCTAAGATGAGGTTTATTAGGATGTTGTTGTCCATAGATACAACATATGATCTTGAAATAGAGTAAATAGATGTTAAGACAACATTCTTGCATGGAGACTTAGAGGAGGAAATATACATAGAACCACCTAAAAGATTCAAGGTGAAAGGTAAAGAGAAATTGGTTTGTAAACTGAAAAGATCATTTTATGGATTCATGTGTGTTATAATTGGGTTTTGGTAGAAGTGTTGTTGATCATTGTGTGTATTACAAGAAGTTAAATGGTCACATTCTAATTATTATTTTATATGTTTATATGTTCATCATTGGAGACAATAATACATTAATTTAGGAACTTAAAACTCAGTTGTCTAATAAGTTTGATATGAAAGACTTAGGTGTTGTTAGATACATATTTGATATGGAGATATACAAATATAGGACAATAGGAAACTATAGCCAAACTAGAGGAAGTATCTTGAAAATGTTTTGTAGAGGTTTCAAACGTAGGATAATAAATTGATAAGTACACCCCTACTAGTTGGCACAAAACTAAGATTGGAATAATGTCCTAAATCTATCAAAGATTTGAAGGATATAAGGAATGTTCCATATGCTAATACAATATAAGTATCATGTATGCAATGGTCTACATAAGACCAGACGTTGTACAAGCAGTGGCATTCCAAAATAGGTTTGTGGCAAAGTCAAGTAAAGACCATTAGACACAAGTAAAGAGAGTGTTCAAGTACTTAAAGGAACTTTGGATTATTTCTTAACTTATCATGGTACTAATGATGTGGGCAAAGTGTTGAGAATACAAGGATTTGTAGATTTAACTTAGGTTGGAGATTTGGACAATCGAAGGTCAACAAGCAATTTGTTTTTATTTTGTTTGGTAGAGCAATGAGTTGGATGAGCAAGCGGAAACAAACAGACTCTCTATTCATATTCACTACTAAAGTAGAATATATGTTCACAACACATGTTTGTAAGGAAATAATGTGGTTGAAGAGGTTTAAGTGACAGATGGTTTTAAGACATCATGTTTAGTGATATGTGTAATATGCTAACATCATAATATGGTCAGAATATAGTTGCATGAATTTTGGTATTCCATGTGTTGGTTGGACAGTCAAACGATTGGAATTCTCATGTGCACATCTATATCTCATGTGAAGGTACCAGGTTTGATTGGTTGTATAGATTGAATAGATTACAATTGGATTGAACATTGTTGGTGTGAAACATTAAAGCGATTGTAGAAGTATGTTGTAGATTGAGACTCTATAAAAGGCCTTGTTGTATTGAATCCTTGATTATGAATAATATAATTGCGAATGTCGTCTAAAGGTGGGTTTTCTCCCACAAGGTTTGCCCACATAAATCTCTAAGTCTTGTGTAATTTATGCATGCATATTGTTCCATTTACTTTTATAAATGTTGTTAAATAGGTTTTACAAAAATTGTTGATTGTTTTTTATGCGCATAATCTTAAGTTTTTGTTAATCCCAGTTTATTGGTTGTTTGCAACAAGGGTGCAAATCCCCAAAACTACCCATGCACATAACTTCATCTAAATCCTCATTGAGAGTTGTCCACCAATTTCATCCCTAGCCCCAGATCAAAAGGGTTGGACATGATCAACTTGGCCATAGGCTTAGGCCAACAAGATTTATAATGTCAACATGATTAGGTTCCATCAAGGTCCACTCTGGTCAAAATGATTGAGGATGTTCCAAATGACTTGGATGCCCAATTTTAGGGTAGTCAACCCTAAACTTTAGGGTTGATTTGTTGAAGTACACCGAACAACTAAGAGGGAGGGGTGAATCAGTTGTCCCAAAAACTTAACTTCATATGAATATCAAACCATCAACTACTTAATTAATGATAATAAGATTTAACCATGAAACAATAGACTTAATCACAATTTCACGTCCAACACAATAGACATTAGATTTTTACATGGAAAACCCTAAAAGGGAAAAATCACTGTGGGTGTTAGCCCTCAGAAATATATGAGTTATAACAATACTGAAAAATAGAGGCTCACTGCCTACATGGTTCACTACCCAAATTGCTCACTGTAAAGAACAACTCACTGCCAAAGGGTGGCTTACTGCCAAAATGGTGAACTCATTAAGTAGCGTATACTCCATGCCTAGGTTCAGTTCCATTGAAGCACAAGATAACATCTTGCTCTGCTCTTTTACACCTTCGCATTAATCTCTTCATCTTTGCTCCACACACTCTTTTTTGCAACTCTATTACATGCTTTTATACAATTCATCAACCTTGGAATGTACATCAAGGTCGGCATTACAATCATCAACCATTGGAACATTCTCCAAGGTCGGCATTACAAAACATACACAGAAATAGGTCTAGACCTATTACAAAATTTAGCTAAGGAAAGACATAGAGAAGTATGATGAACACATCACGCCTTAGCTGGGACTCAAATGCAATCCTCCATGCCACAACATACTTCTACAATCTTTAATGCATCTCCACAAATAGTGAAAACAACCCAATCGGCCAAGACTGGAGTTAACACTAGGTCTTCTAAGAACATTCTTCTTTCACGATCCAAACTTCTCTTTCCAAACCAATCCAAAGGTAGGAACACAATCAGGATACATCCACAAGCACATTGTAATCACCAGGAACAACCGCACAATCTCTAACCACTCTGTTAAGAAGATTCTTCAACTCGGAGCACAAGAACAACACTGTCAACCACTGTCATAAGGAAAGGATAGCTTGCAGACCGCCAAATCACGAACCATTGTAGTTGAAAGAACTTATCATCATTCCATACTTAACTCTAGAACCACAAACAAAAATAATTCAATGCAGAGGAATGCAGAGGAATGCGGAGCATATTACTTTCTCCCTGTCACTGCTAAACATACAGAAAAAATTGTTTTCACTCTGGTGAACATAACTCACTCAATTCTTCATACCAGAGGCTCAAACTTGAAACATAGCATCTTTAGATGTGCCTCTAAATAAATTCCAATCCATAGACAAAGATATTCATCTTTCAAGAAATGTGGAGCAATCTACTGGATTATTCTTCTGCAATACACAAGAAACTCTGCAACACATTGTTTCCACTAGAGCAGCAAATTTTCTCAATATCCTCAATATCCAGATCTCCAATACTTACATAGGCAAATACAAAGCATCTAACTCATTACAATCAAGCATCAAAACAAGAGCACAGTTGACACTAATGACAACACTGATATGTTGACATCAATAACAATACCGATTAGGCACATACTTGCAACAATCTCCCCCTTTGTCATTGATGGCAACATATGATTTGAAAAACTGAAAAGACCATCAAGACAAGATTATCCCCCTTTCTTTTTACACATATGCATTCTTTCTCCCCCTGAGTTTTTCACATGATTTCTCTCCCCCTTTAACATCAATGGCAAAGGGTGCATATTTGCACTCTGCTGCTCTGATCAAATTGAACTTTTGCAACCAATGCTTTTGTCATCATTCAGCTACTCCCCCTAAGAGGTAGCCTTCAGAACATCAATCCAGATCAAAGAATGAATCTTTGGGCACCACTGGACTAATGCATTCCTTTGCATCTTAGTTCAGAGATGGAGGGGTAATGACCCCTAATTTTTCCCTAAGATACTCAAAAGTATCCTTAGGCAGAGGCTTAGTAAAAATATCTGCAATCTGATCCTTTGTGGACACATATTCTAACTTAACTTCATTCTATGTCACCTTTTCCCTTAGAAAGTGATACCTTATAGATATGTGCTTTGTTCTTGAGTGCATCACTGAATTTTTTGACATGTTTATAGCACTTGTATTATCACAAAAAATTGTGACTGGATCTTCATACACAACTCTTATGTCCTTCAATGTCTACTTCATCCATAACACTTGAGTACAAAAACATGTTGCTGCAATATACTCTGCTTCTGCTATTGATAAAGAGATTGAATCTTGTTTCTTGCTCAGCCATGAAACCAATCTATTTCCTAAAAAGAAAGCACCTCCACTTGTACTTTTTCTATCATCAACATCTCTGGCCTAATCAACATCTATATAAGCACTAAGAGCGAAATCATTATCCTTTGGATACCATATGCCACGATTCGGAGTGCCTTTTAAATACCTTAGGATTCTCTTTACTACCATCACATGTGATTCTCTTGGATTAGCTTGAAATATTGCCACAAGACAAACTGCATGCATAATATTAGGTCTGGTTTGAGTTAGATAAAGTAATCCTCCAATCATGGATCTGTACTTTTTCTGATCAGTCTTGGGTGATTCATCAGTTTTTCTCAATTTGTAGCCAATCACCATGGGAGTACATACCAGTTCAGAGTCTTCCATCCCAAACTTCTTTAACAACTCTTTCACATACTTAGACTAAGATATGAAGATTCATTTATCTGATTGATTGATTTGCAAACCCAGAAAGAAATTCATCTCACCAAACATAGACATCTCAAACTCTTTTTGCATTTCACTAGTAAATTTCATACACATACCTTCATTACTTCCAAAGATGATATCATCAACAAAGACTTCAACAATCAAAATTTGATCACCATTAATCTTGAAATAAAGATTGTTGTCAGCAGTGCCTTTACTAAATCCTAACTACAATAAGTACTTATCCAACCTTGCATACCATGCCCTAGGAGCTTGTTTGAGTCCATATAATGTTTTCTTCAACCTGCATAGCATATCACCTTGATTTGGTAGTTGGAATCCATTTGGTTGCTCAAGTTGTAAAGTAGAAGCAATTAGAGATGTGAATGTGCCTAATGGTAAGTTACATGATGTTTTGTATGTTCCTGAATTAAAAACTAATTTTCTTTCTGTAGCTAAGCTTTTCCAAGATTATAAAATAGAATTTTATAAAGATGTGTTATGTGATTGATCCAAATCAAAATAATAAATTCATTGTGAAGGCTAAATTAGATGATGATAATTTGTTCAAATTTTATGATTTTGCTACTTTTAAATACTCTTTACTATCTACCATTGATTTTGGCATGAAAGACTTGGTCATATCAATGCTAACAATATTGCCTTGATGCAAAAATCTAATATGGTAGAAGGATTGCCTAGTATTATTCCATCTAAAATTGTATGCACATGATGCATGAGTGGTAAGATGCATAGGGAGCCCTTTCCTCATGGTCAAACATGGAGGGCACATCACAAGTTACACCTTATACATAGTGATCTTTTGGGACCCATGAAAAATGGATCCATCCAAGGATCAAGGTATGTTCTTACCTTTGTTGATGATTATTCAAGAAGAACTTGGATCTATTTTCTTAAAAACAAGGATCAAGTTCTTGATACTTTTGTTGAGTTTCATAGATTTGTTGAAAGACAATATGTTTTTAAACTTAAAATCCTTAGGACTGATAATGGTACAGAATATGTGAATAATGCTTTTAATGGTTATTTAAAGTCCTTCAGTATTAAACATGAGCTAACCATTCCCTATAGACCTCAACAAAATGGTGTAGCGGAAAGGAAGCATAGAACTATTGTTGAAATGGCTAGATGTATGTTGCATGTTAAGAACATGTCTTATAAATTTTGGGCTAAAGTAATGTTTTGTGCTACTTAAATTATTAATAGAACTCCTACCAAAGCATTAAAGGATATAACTCTAGGAGAGGCTTGGTCCAGTAAGAAACCTAATCTTAAGCACTTAAGAATCTTTGGCTCAATTTCTTTTGTTCATAAACCTAAACAAAAAAGGCACAAATTAGAATCTAAATCTTCTTCTCATATTTTTGTTGGGTATGATGAATAATCAAAAGCTTATAGAGTTTATAATCCTATCACTAATAAAGTCAAAGTTGCTAGAGATGTATGCATTGCTGAAAAGGGTGTTTATGATTGTTCTAAAGTTCTTAACAATGACTCTTCTCAAACCAAAATTCTTGTTATTGAGGATACTCCTTTGAATCCTTCTTTACATCCTCCTAATACATCTCTTAGCCAAAGTGATAGCGAACATGTTGAACATTCTCATGATGATTCTTCCTTGAGTGATGATACTCCTACATCTAAACATATGCCTGAATGGTTTAACATTTTTGTTCAAGAATTCCTAAATGGTTTAAAAATTTTGTTCAAGAAAGTGATGATATATTAACTAGAATAGATAAATATAAGGTTAAAAAAGCAAACTATTGCAATTATGCATTAATGTCTAAAATTATGGATACAAATGGTCCACAAAGTTATGCTCAAGCTAAAAATCGACCTCATTAGGAAATGGCTATGCAAGATGAATATAACACTAATTGAAAATCAAACTTGGGAGCTTGTACCTTTACCTCCTAGAAAGAATCTTGTCTCATGTAAATGGTTATATAAAACTAAGTTCAATTCCAATAATGAGGTTAGCAAATTTAAAGCTAGATTAGTTGCAACAAGCTTCTCCCAAGTGGAAGGCGTAGATTATAATGAAACTTTTGCACCTATGGCCAAAATGCCAACTATTAAACTAGTTCTAGATTTAGCTTCTCATATGCATTGGCCTATTCATCAAATGGATGTTAAAAGTACATTTTTAAATAGTGATTTACATGAAGAAATTTATGTCTCCACCTTTGGGTTTTGAACAAACAGGTAATGAACATCTTGTTTTCAAATTAAAGAAATCAATTTATGGTTTAAAACAATCTCCTCGAGAATGGTATTCTAAAATTAATGAGTTCTTTATCTCTCAAGGTTTTACTAGAAGTCAAAATGATCCAAATTTATATATTAAACATAGTGAAAATGATATTGTGATCATTATCTTATATGTTGATGATTTGATAATTACTGGTAGTGCCAACAAATTAATTTTTGATACTAAGTCTCAACTAAATCACAAATTTCAAATGACTGATTTAGGCTTATTACATTTTTTTGGGTGTGCAAATTTGGCAAACACCTAAAGGTATTTTTCTTTCTCAACATAAATATGCTCAAGTTCTCTTAGATAAATTTAAAATGCATGATGTTAATTGTGTTTTATTCCTTGTGAATTACGAACAAAATTAATGGTTGACATGGAAAATCCTTTTGTTGATCCTCCTTTCTATTGGCAACTAGTTGGAAATTTAAATTACTTAACTCTAACTAGACCTGATATTTCTTTTAGTGTTGGTTTAGTTTCTCGATATATATCTAAACCTCAACAAACACACTTTAAGGCTGCAAAAAGAATTTTAAGATATATTAAAGGTACTCTTAATGTTGGTCTTTTTTATGATGCAAATTCTAAATTTTCTTTATATGGTTATACTGATTCAGATTTAGGAGGTGATCCCAATGATGGGAGATCCACTTGTGGTTATTTTTTCTTTGTTGGATCTGTTGGCAAGAGACACTGCTTCGCATGATAGGTGTTGTCATTGATGGCAACTACGACCATTCCACTCATCCGCATAACACAATTTGTTCATAGCAAAAGTCAAAATCAGAATTTATCTAAGTTTGGGTAGTCAGGAACAGAGCAGGCGACAGGGTTTGGTATCTTGGTACAGATCTCTCCGATGGAAAGTAATAATTTGCTACGGATCTGATGTACTCATAAGCGTTGTCAAGACAATCTAAATCTAGAATTTTGGCCTCCGATGATGAAGGATTCAATAGTTATTAGCATCTCAGTATCAGGTTAACAGTTTGACAGAACAGGCAGAAGAAGATCAGGCTGACCTTGTAAATGATCTTGGTTCTGGATGTATGGAAGTTGTTGATTGGACAATTAGTGATGACTAGTGATAGTGGCCGACCGAATTGATGATCTGTGAGTGCAAGTTTTGGTCTGCGTCTCAACTTATGCATGGATCTAGCTGATAGAGCAGAGTATTCAATAAAGTTCTAAGTGTTCTTGAAGCCAACTAGAAAGTGATTGAAGATCAGGATGCAGATATATATAGCCGATGGATTTGGATGATTTTAAGTAAGTGTTGCGACTATGAAGGAAGAGTGAAGAAGTAGAGATCTAAGGTTCGGATAATGACAAAGTAGTAAGCAGGGGAGAGTAAAGATGAAATGTGTAAGATCAGTGTTTTGTGCTTAACCGGAACTGAATTCTTGCATTAGTAGATGCTTCACATCAGTTCAAAAATCCTTGTTATTCTCTTGTAATCATTTGTAGGCAATGAGCCTCTATTTGAGCAATGAGATCCGGGCAGTGAGCCTGAATGCATGTGCAGTCCCATTTGTAAAATACTTTTAACACGGTATTAATTTTTGTGGGTTAATCCCCATCGTGGTTTTTCCCTTAACCGAATTTCCACCCTAAAAATCTTGGTGTCAAGTTTGTTATTGTGTTGCTGCTCTTACATTTGTGATTGTGGTTTTTATGATCAAGTTATTGATTTATTGTTAAGTGGTAAAAGGAAGAATTAACTGCAGGAAATATTAAATTTTTGAGACAACTGATTCACCCCCCCTCTCAGTTGTCTACTCTATTTTCAACAGGATGGGGTGCAATGTCATGGAATAGTAAGAAGCAATTATCCACTTCTCTTGGCTCTACAAAAGCTGAATATAAAGGTTGTACAAATGCATCTAAAGAAGCACTATAGTTAAGAAGATTGCTTGAAGACGTGGGTCTATCTCAAAAGGATCCTACACCTTTGTATTGTGATAATCAAAGTGCCATTGCCTTAGCAAATAATCCAATTTTTCACGCAAGGACCAAGCACATTGCTCTTCAACATCACTTCATTAGAAAGCGAATTGAAGACAAACAAATTTCTCTTTTGTATTGTAAAGGTGAAGATCAAGTTGCAGATATTCTCACGAAACCTCTTTGTAATGATAATTTTCTTCGTCATTGTAAAAATCTAGGCTTACATCCCATTGATGGATATGATGTAAACACCCCAAGTAATGCTTAAGGGGGGTGTTAGAAATTAATCTTTACTTAGGTTATTTATTAATAAGCTTTGTTTCCTCCTTATGAGGATATTAACACCTTGCACACACATAGAATGAAAGGTGGCAAAATAGAATATAGGAGTTACACATGCAACTCTTTCTTCACCTCTATTTAAGAGGTGCTTTTCTTCTTCCTCTTTATTATTCGAATTCTATCCGAGTGATGTCTCTCTCTATTGTATTATTCTTAAGCTTATGTCATTTTCATAATATTGGGGTTTTTTTCTTTGCTTTTTCCCCCTTACAAATTATTGTGTCTACTCTCGGATCTTCTGGTGCATACTTCTATTTTGTTATTTCGATGGTAATCTATTTTTCCTTCAAACAATGCTCTGAATGCTTGATTAGTACTTTTTATTAGTTCATTTAATATTTCCTATCAGGTTTGGTTAGGTTGCACATCAATTAACTTATTAAATTTCCTAAATACTCAAAATTTTAAAAAAAACTAATGTTAATCAATTCTAATTAAGATAACCTAATGACTTATGCAAATACAAGTCCACATGAACCCACACCAACATTCATTACCTATTTGTTATGCATTTGTTAAGAATTGGATTGATTGACCAAGCAAAGTATTGATTTGGTAAAGAAACAAGACTATCAAGGGACTAATCTCCACCTTTGGTAGTTGGCGTATATTGTTTCTAAGCTAACTAATTAGACAATTCATCTTAGAAGGTTGTGTCATGGGTATAAATTGTAATATTAAACTCAATATACATTATAATTCAATTGAAAACCTCATTATAATAGTAGCTAGATAGTGAAATGAAATATGTAATCTAATTGTTATGTACCCTTTCAAGTTTGAAGTTGAGACCTGCAATAAGTTTGAAGTAGTTGATAACTCAAGCCAATACCCTTCATGTCACCTTAAAGCCTTGATTATGGAAGACAATTTAACAATGAAATGGCGTTCAAAACACAAAAGAATGGTTATTAAAAAGTTGAATGTCAATTTGTCTAGGAAATGTGGTCATGTTAGTGGTAACCAAATCTATGTTCTAAAGAATGTTATAGTTAATAAATAGATTTCACTGCAAACTTAAAAACGGAATGCCAAGTTATCAAATAAAGTTATGGGAGATGACTACGCTAAGTTCATGCCATGTGAATAGTGAGCAAAAGATTTTTTTTAGTATGTTTACCAACTAGGGTGCTTACAAATTTCTTGTGCACCTTGGTATGTTTTGCATAGATCTTTAGAGTTTGTGAACATTAGAAAAACAGCTAGAAACCTCAGAAAGGAATAATATATTTCCCATGATTATTAGATAAGCACTAAGATGTGCAGTATCAATGGGAATTTGTGGTGAATTTATTAATAGTTTTAAAGCCAGAACTGTGAGTACAATGATTCCTAGTCTTAAACAGAACTCGCCCTTGTGAAATAAAATGATGGCTATAAAATTGTATTTGGCTAGAGTATGTAAGTGGATGGTACACACTATGGTTAACACACTCAGAATTTAGTGAGAATTTATATTTATATGTTCCCTGCATGCGAATAATTGTGTGCACAATGAAAATATATATCACTCTATTACATAGTTCATTTTTTATAAAAGCGGGTAGGGCTAGAGAATTATGAGCTCAAATGGGAAATCCCACTGGGTTTAATCTCGTCACAGATTTTCCACTGCCTCCTCTTAAAGAAGCAATGTGTAAGCCAAAGCCAAGGGTGATTGCCCTCATGTGGATTGAGAGAAACCTTAGTTGGATTAAGCGAGAGAATTTGTAATATCCCTTTTTGGGGCCATTTAAACTTTCTAAGAAAACTCCAACTTTCCTAGAGAGTGTTGTTTTATTCATGTTGGGATTCTAACGAAGGCAGAAAGTTTGGGAGATCAAGATGAGCTCAATGGTGCTTTATGAATGTGATTTCATCTTTCTGGGAGCATTCCACACTTCTTGAAGAGCGCTTGTTTGATCAAGTAGGGCTTCTGACAATGGCAGTGAGTTCAGGAGATCAAGATGAGCCCAAAGGTACTATTCGGATGGCAATTTTGACTTTTTGAGTGCATTCCAAACTTCTTGGACAAGACTACTATTTTTGGAAAACATCAATCTGTACACAATTCATCCTGAGAGTAAGAGTCATTATGGTATGGTCAAAATCCATATTCGAAATCATTTTAATAGTTTCAAAAACATTAGTTGTTGTGCCCTAAATAATTAAATTTATTAAATAGTTAATACTTAAATTGTCAAAAAGTGAATAAAACAAAAGACAACTATGATTAATTATTTAACAAAAAATTCTTTTTAAGTTGTGTAGAAAAGTAATGGACTTCTCCACACATGAAATGAATTATTTTATTATTTTGAGGAGAATATGGAGAGATAAGGCAAAATAATATTTTATTCTCTCAAAAAATTATAAAAAGAGGTGTTGAGCTCAAAGGAAGGGTTAGACTAGATATGATATTTTGCTTTTACATTTGAGTGTGAACTTATGTTCCTTTTTTATTTTTTAAAGACAAAAACCCTCCTAGCTAGATTTGGTGATTTCATTCAGGAATCACATATGAGCTTAATGATTTATGCCAAATTTATTTGTGTGGAAATTTTATTTGTTGTCATAGATAATGGAGGAATTATTGAAGATTTCGATAAGTATTTCGTGTGATTGATAATAGTTTTTGGGTGTGCAAGTTTGATTGTCTACAAAGGAATTTAATGAAGATTTTTGAGTTTATTTGAGGATCCTTGAAGAGGCCATACATTTTCACATGTTGGCCAAATACTCTCTTAGAGCACCAAGCTTGAAGTGACTTAGGGTTTGAGTTATTTCATATTGTAATTTCCTACAAATGCTAACCTTTCCAGCGCCCTTGTAGACTAAGCATTTTTCAAGGAAATCTCTTTATAGTCATGAATGTCGTACCATATTTACTTGCAGGCCATACATGCTGGGGTGAGGGTGTGTGGTTTTGAGGAGTAATTCGCCCCTCCATTCTTGTGTCTTTAGAGTTGTTTGGTGGCGCTTGGGCATGGGAATAGCTGGTTTGGCATTTGGAAGTGACACTTCATCATTTTTGTGAGCTCCAGCATAATTGCTTCAGCTGCCATAAGTCATTTCAGTTTGTTGTAGTATATCATACATGTGATTTGAGTTATTACTATGATTTCTCAGTGATTCCCAGCAGGTTACAGTGGGCATTTAGTTGATATATGCCATTCCGTATTACTGTAGTTCATATCAACCTACATTTTTAGTGTTTTACAATGGTTTTGGTGTGTTTCAAAGTGTTTGGGGTTTCTACATCAACTTCCTACTTCATCCATTGTGGTATATCTTTAGTGGGTATGTTTTCCAGTGCTTCATTTTGAATAATATTGATTTGCAATAGCGTAATCAATATGATCAGGTTGTTAAATCAATTCGTTGCAACCAATTTACTTGTAAATCTTTCATATTGTAATGCATTCATGCTTATATGTATAACCCCGGATGGTAAGACCGTTGATGGCTTCTCAAAACATGCATTCATATTGTAATAACTGGATGGTTTACTACCAGTTAATTAGTATTGTCATTACAACTCGTTTTGGCATCGAACGAGCTTGCAGTATATCGACCATTTTGGTCTGAGCAAGCTTAGGCATTCTGCTAGTGGCTTTGCATGCATGCCAATTCATTGAAGAAGTGTTGATAAGGTCAGCTCTGCCACCTAAGTGCTATGGTCAGCTACGCTACCCTCATTCTGTGGTTGCATTCATCATAGATAGTTGTTTGAGATCCGAAGCATTGTATGCTCTCACCTTGCCCATCCTAGGAACTGGGTGATCAAAAGGTTTTAAGGACGTTGCATTGTAGCATTCCCTTAATTGCAAAAATCAAAAAAATTGGGGCATTCATTACAAAAATACTAAACAAAGCAATCACCTGTTATTTGTTGCATGACCACAAAACCAAACCTTGGATATCCAAGATAATACACAGTTGGAAGTAGACTTCTGTTTATCTGCATTGCCTCACAAATTCAAGTCTATATCCCCCATTTTGCATCCATCATCTTCCCTAGAGCACTTGATCCTACACTGCTAAATATCTTGAATATATTCCAACATTTTCTTAGATGCCTACAAATGGCTCTTTGTGCTCCTGCTTGAACCTGGAAACAAAACTGACTACAAAGACAACAGTGTGAGTCAATTATATGAGACTTCTCATAAACTCTAGTAGAAAAGCATTAAGCCTTCAACTTGACCAAAAACTGATACGTGGTATATAAAGGCTTGCACTTGTCAATGGTATTTCAAGTGAAATATTGAATGGATGCAGGGCATGTAAGGATAGTGGCAAATATTGTAGCTTTTGGACAGTGCTTCTCTGACTGAAAACTCTTTACGGAACTCTCATTCATTAGATGAAAACAAGAAACATTTTATTATTATCGTTATTATAGACTTCAAGATTCCACATTCCATATTATTTATGAGACAAGCTTCAAAATAAATAGTGTGGATTACTATTAGTATTATTCATGCTAAATTGTGTTATTGTTTTTTTATTAGATAAAAAGGTTAACAAGGGACCCTGCCCTTACAAGAACCAAAAGGTTGAGGCAAAACAAGTCCCCGTAAGGGGGCCACGAACTAACAACACTACAAACAATAGATAACAAAGGGTCGGCAACCTACACAATGCCAAAACCTAACCTCTCAATCCACACACGCTTAATCCGAGTGTGGGATACAGGGAGATTTGGGAAGACCTCTCTTCCGTCTTTGGACAATCATCCAAGATACATCATTTGCTAAATCCTTAGAGCAAGGGGAGAGGAGGGGAGTCCTCTACTATCGCCACCACCAGAGAAACTGCCACAAAGAGGGAGACAGACTGTTTGAAGAAGCCACATGCTGCATAAAAGTCATCAACTTTTCAAGAGCAAGGAGCTCATAGTGATGCAACAAGAGGGGGAGGGGGGGACCCATGGAGGAAGCAACCCCCACTGGGTCAAGAGGAGAGGTCTTAACAGGTGTCAAGGAATACACCAATGCCACGTCAACCACTTGTGAAGGCCCCACGAGAATGAGACTCGTTGCTAGGGGGAAAGGAAGAGAAGAGCCAACATCCTAAGAAGGCACGTCAACCGAGAGAGAACTATCATCTTGAGAGTCGAAACCATTAATTGTGTTATTGTTAATATTCCCATTTCACTTCATTTCAAGGCATTTTTTTCACTTCTGGATTAAAATATGTTTCATTTGTCTAGAGATATGATCACATTACATATTTGTGCCTTTTCGTTGGATAAATTTGGATTGAAGAGGCGATGAATCGTATGGATGTTTAGCAATGCTCAAGCATGGTAATATTTATGACCTCATTTATTAAAAGGTTATTACAAGGCATTGATCATCGATGACCATAAATAGAGAGCTTGTTACCATTTAGCCCATTGGTGAAACAATCCTACCATAATTCATTTCTCCATTGCATAAGACTTTGATACTAATAGGAACTAAGCCCAAGTTTGCATTTCACATTTAATAATGTCTTGTGCATCCACAACTCTCCTCCATGTGACATTTCTTGTCATAAATGCAGTTATTTGTTCATTTGTTCATCTTTTCAGTACCTATTTTTAGCTATGTCACCCCAAGTTTCCAGGATGAGGGGATGTGTTTCAAGGACAGCCTTTTTGGGGGCCATTTTTTGGGGACAGCAGGGGATAACTATATAAAAAAAATATGGAAAATTTAAAAAATATTGATAAATTTCAAATTTTCATATGCTAACATTGATAAGATATTCATCATACACATTATAGATCCTTAATACATTAGAGTTGAATTGAGAGTTCAAATGAGAGTCCACAAACAAATTAGCAAAATTTAGTTGTTTTGATTGTCAATGTGCATATATATTATATAAAAAATATAACAAAATGCCCAAAGGCTGCAACTTTCAACTACAAAATTTTAAAAAAACATAGAAATGTGCCACCACTGCCCCTAATCAACATCTACTAAAATTGCAACAAAATCAGAATATAAATCACTACCACTATGTGGGACAGCCTCATCCAACAGAATCCCAACCAATCCCTCTTGTGTCTCGTCCTTATCAACCTATGAGGCTATCCGGCATCTTCGAGATCAACATCCCAACATACTCAAGACCATGTTGATATTGAAGTCGCAAGGCACTATGCACAACCACCAACTTCTCCAATTGTGAAATGGTGAGTTGATTCCTTTTGATTAACTATATGTATATAAACTGTAACCGGGGTCCAGGGGCAACCCCCGCCACCAAGCCCAAATTAAAGCCTTTGAGACCACACAAACCTTCAAGACGTATATCATTTTTCGTAATTTTATGACTTTCATGATAATGTAGTTTTGATTGTTCTCACTAAATTAGAATTGATTTAGGAATTTTATTTTATTTTATTTTTTAAAAGTGTTTTATTTTATTTTATTTGGTCATCAGTTGTCGACATGGGGACATCCCACATTTCTAGGATGCGCAAGGGGGAAAAAATTGGGGATGGCTAGGGGACGTCCTGAAGGCATCCCCACATCCCCAAAACATTTCCAATATAGGGACATGGCAAAAAAAAGTCACAGACGCGTCCCCGCGTAACCCTGATTTTTAGAGCTGTCCTTAATGTTGATTACAAATAGATGTGCAGCCTCATCCATGGATTGGTTTGGCATAACTGTTGCCTTGTTTGATTTCTCATCTCCTTGCCTGTCAGTTGCTTTTTGTTTGTTAGGCCTATGTTTTCTAGTCTTGGAACATTTTTAAGGTTTTGAAAGGTGGGTATTCAACCTCAAAATATTATCATGGAAACGGATCAGCACTTGTGGCATGCTATATTCCTAATTAAAATAAGGATAAGCATTTGTGGCATGCTTAACCTCAATAGATGCATTTATTAGTCTTAGTTATTCCTTAAGATAACTTAGTTAGGATGAGGGGCTGTGTCCCTACATTGTTATGCATATAAATAATGAGACTCTCCCAAACCATCATATCGTCTAATATTGACTTCAAATATTATTTTCTGATTATTCGAGGTCACCCCCTCGATGTGGTCTGCTATTTAACTGATTTTTACATTTATTTCCAAGAAATATCACAACAGTTAAAAATACAAATGTTACATATTCTACCAACAATAAACTAAATTAAATACCAAAGATCTAATAACATCGATATATTTGCAAAGGAAGGAGACACTAGAGATTGAGTCATCTTGACTTTGGTAGCATTAGTTCCAGAACAGCATTCAAACAAAACAAATAATGATTTTTCCAATGTGACTCTAGTTCCTTTGCCCATGTATCCTTAGTTTATCCTCCTAGGAGTTCTAGGAGGTTCTTTTTATTATTGGCACATGAAACCGACATTTAGAATGGTGATATATATGGACAACCCTTGAATGTCACTGTGCAGCAATCCTGAATTCATTGGAAAAATATCTATTGAACGAAGAGTAAATGAAAGGTATCAAAACTCATTACTGTACCTTCAATACCAGGGAAAGAATGAAAATATAAATTGCAAAAACTGAGGGATCTAAGAAATAGAAAAGTCATTGAAGAATCTGGGATTTAACATCCAAGTGCTTCATGTGGAGTTCCCAGCAACTAGACAGTTTGGTAAGGAAAAGTCAGACATGAATAATCAATACAACTTCTACAATAGTGTAACTCATCCATTCAGTCAATGCAATCAATAGAAGTTGGCTATCAAAAAACATAGCGATAGATGGCATCCGCCACACCATCCTCATCATTGCTAGTTACAATTGCATTTGCTACAGCTTTTGCTTTGTCTGAACCATTAGCCATCACAACTCCCCAACCAACCAGGTCAAGCATCTCCACATCATTTTCACCATCCCCAATGGCCATCACCTGACCAATAGGAATTAAACAAAAATCACACATTCACCCAGCAATTACAGAAGACTAAACAAATATATTAAAAAACATACATTAAGAGAACCAAGCAAACCTCATCACTATTTACACCAAGATGATCAAGAAGCATCTGTACTCCAGCCCCTTTTGAAGCACCTAACGGAAGAATCTCCAACATATCTGGTAGTGCCTGGACTACACGCGCTCGCCCTTCCGTAGCTAGCGACCAATGTGGCCGCAAAACATCATGTATAGTCTCAGCAGTGTCATAAAAGAGTAATTTCTGCCATGTCCCAAACAACAGAAATGGGAGAGATTCACAAAAATTACAATGGGTAAAAGCCTATTGAAATAAATGAATATTGTGAAAGAAAACAAATGGAATCAAAGGAGAAATTGGTTTTCGCAAATACTTGTACACTGACAGAAGACAAGAGATGCTCCAGAGATGATATTACTTCTGCCTGAAAACATTGAAAACAACGTGAAATTCATAAAAGCAAGGTTGACACATTCAGTAATTGCATTTACCATGTTTATGTGCAACTAAATGCAAGAACACCTTGAATGTAATAGTTAAAAAGGAAGATAGAATTGTCAAAGTCACTTAAAAGCCCATATTTTCGTCCCGTTCATTCATTAATGTTCCCTAGAGAACAAAGGTTTAATAGATCTAATTATATAAATCTCTAAAACAAGAATTAAATATTCATAGAAATCCCTGATAATCGGGTTGGAAACAATTGGAGCACTCCAGTAAATGGTTGTCTAAAGTTTAATTTTGATGATGGCTTCAAACACAACCCTCACTCTGCCAGAGCTGGGGAGGAGGGGGGAGGGGGGAGGAGGGTGATGTTTTGAGAAAATCAAGGAAAATGCAGTCCTAATTTTCTTTGAAGCTCAGGATTGCAACTAATAGCTTTTCTGAAGCAGGCGCACTTTAGAGAGGCCTCAAGATCACCAAGGAGAAAGGTTTGTTGGATACTGAGATTGAAGCTATGTTCCATGGGGACACATCCCTTGGGCGAATCCTTCCATTCCCATCCCTGAGACATTTCAGGGATGCAAGAACAGCTAGGAAACGTCCCCGGAGCTGTCCCCTATGCTGGAAGAAATAGGAAATGTCCCTGGGTCAGCTAAAAAACAAAAGGGAGCAGCAGGGGACAGCTGACCGTCCTCAGGATGGCCAGGGGGCACTTAGATGCCCCTCTACTGTCCCGGGGATGGCCAACCATCCCCTGTGGCCCAGCCATATTAAAAACTACACAATTTTAGAAAAAAAAAAACAAAAAAATAAGAAAAATAAATTTCTTTTGCTGTGATTGGATAGAAATCTTGAGGAGGCCAGTTATGTGTGGGAAGACAACCTTAGGACTTGTGATGACACGAGTCCATTCAGGGCTTTAGGCACAGCCTCAGTAGAGATTTCACTAATCACAGCTTGTTGCTTGGGATTGGGATACTGTTCTAATTGTTATTGCCGACGTTCATACGACATTCTTTTGGCCTCAACAGCAGGTATGAGGCATTCAATAGCCTCTACACTACATTTTTTGATATTGAAGATCTCCACTAAATGGAGGAGGTAATCACTCTGGTGTTTATTGCATTTGTTCTGAACCTGAGAACAGTTGATAATGTGAGCCATGCACCATTCAAGAAAGCAGATTTAAAGCCTCTTTTATATTCTTTTGCAAACCTTGTAGAAGCTATTCTCAAATTTTGTGCCCATCAGCTGCGTACTATTGTGATACTGTGCATCGCCTTGGCAACAGAAGTGTCAGGTTTATGATTAGCATATAATCTTCATACCGGTAGGCAGGTGCTAAAACCTTTGTTGTTGTTCTATCAGGATGAACAGAAGGGTTTGCAGGGTTCTCGGATGAAAGAGACAAAGCTCTATTATTATGATCAAGCCTTTGGGCCTGAAGCTGTGCTCTCCGAGGACGCGTCCCCAGAGCCCCGTACTGTCCCAGGGACACGGGGACGGCCAGGAAACGTCCCCTGACCGTCCGTGTTTCCCCAAGGACGTCTCCTTTTTTTCAGGAAACGCGGGGGGCGGCTAGACATCCCCGGTACGGCTGGGACATCCCCCAACCGTCTGTCTCCGACGGCCCAGCAGCGTAAAGTGAGTTTCAAAACAAAACAAAAAAAAACACATTTAAAAAAAAGGGGGGGATGGGGGGGCCCACAAGGACCCTCACATCCCTCTAAAATATACCTAAACCTAAAACACAACACATATAATGCAAAAACAAAAAAACACAACTCCATTTCTCATTTTGACAGTGGTGAACAGCAGCTTGGAGAGGAGCAACAGCAGTTTGAAGAGGCTAACAGCAATGAAGAGAAGGCATTAGGGCATCAAATCATCATCATTGCAGGTAAGATTGACATTCTTTGTTTATTTGTTCATATTCCTTAGTATTTTTTTAGTTTTTTTAAAATTTCAAACACATAGGGAGGGTTTTTTTGTTTTTTTTTTTCTTCTATGTTTGCTTGCAACTGTGTATTGTCATTTTTCAAACAAAAAAACAATGAGCAGCAGTGAGAGTGGTGAAAGTGAAGAAAATGAGATTGAAATTCAAGTCCAACCAAGTAGAACTACTACTAGAGGTCGTAAAAAGAGTGGGGATTTTGCTAGTGGGAGTGGTACACCCATAAGGAATGTGAGTTCATCTAAATCTAATCCATTTGAATGCCCTTCCAATACACTTGCCCATTATGCAAAAGGCCCATTTAATCCTACAAAACCTCTCTTACAATTTGCAACCCGCATAGACACTGACAAGCAAAAGAATACAGGGGGGTCTAGAGTGGCTTTCTCATTTTGCAATGAAACATATAGGGGCAGCTATACAAGTGTTTATTCTCACCTTTTGCATTTGGGTGGAGTAGGGTAAAAGGTTGTTAAACTATCACCCTAGCTGAGAAGGTTGAGGCAATTAGGTTGCACATCGAGGGGGAGGCAAGATCTAAGGGATTGTCAATGGAGAGTATGCCTAGTGTGTCATTGCCTACAGAAAGCCAAGTGGAAGAGGTTTCTCGTAAGGGAAAGAAAAGAACTACTGTTGCAGGGTTGTTTAATGCACAAACACGAGAGGTGGCCGACTCTTCCATTGCTAGATTTTTCTAAGCCCATGCCATACCATTTCATGTGGCACGCTCTCCCTATTTCAAACAAATGTTCAAAGATGCTACAGTTGTTGGTCCTTCATATGTCCCCCCTGGAGAACATAAGCTACGCACCACTTTACTTGAAAAGGAATATTCTCAGGTGAGTATCTTGATGGAAGACATGAGACAAACTTGGATTAGGGATAGCTGCTCTATTGTCATGGATGGGTGGACCGACATCAAACGTCAGCCACTCATCAATATCATTGTCACATGTCCAACTGGCTCTTATTTTCTTAGAGCTATTGATTGTACAAGGATGAGGAAGGATGCACACTTCCAATTTCAGATTTTGAAGGATGTCATAAAAGAGGTTGGGGCATCTAATGTTGTCAAAGTGGTAACAGATTCAGCCCGTGTAAGTCAATTGGTTTGATGGTGGAGGGTGCTTATAAGCACATTTTCTTGACCCCATGTATTCATGCATTGAACAACGCATTGAAAGACATTGGGAAGATTGCTTAAGTGAAGGAAGTGGTGGCAGAAAATAGAGATATATAGATGTTCATTTGCAACCATCAAACCTCACTTGCATTTTTCAGGATTTTTTCGAGGAAAGAATTCCTCAAGCCCAAGGAAACTAGATATGCCAGCTATTTCATTTTGTTAGAGAGGATGGTTAAGGTGAAGGAGCCTCTACAATTATTGGTGGTCAATGCAGAATGGAGTAGATGGCCAGAGTCAAATTCAGCTGAAGGAAAAAGTGTGAGGCAAAAAGTCCTTGACAATGATTGGTGGTCCACAATAAGGTGTGAAATTGAAATTTCAAATTGCTAATTTTCATTTTATTTATATTATGATATTATCGATTTATTATAAATTTAAATCATGTTATTAAATTGTTGATGTTCGCTCCTTCATTGCACCTGTTGTGGATGTCATAAGATACGCTGACACAGACTCTCCTAGTCTTGGAGAGATTTATGAGACATTTGATAGCATGCTTGGAAAAATGAAGCAAGCCATTCAAAGAACGGATCCTACTTTGGGATTTTATGAGGAGCATCTTAAGCCCATTGTGACGTAGAGGTGGGACACTATGAACACCCCACTTCATATGACAACATATGCTCTAAATCCCAAATGGTATGTAGCTAGACCTGGAAGAGTGCCTCCATCTCATGATGATGAGGTGAAACACAGGTTCATGAGGGCCCTTGAAAAAATGTATACTGAGGAGGCTTCTATACTTCTCTCACAATGGATGGCCTTTGTCAATCTACGTGGTCCAAACTTTGGCAAAAAAGAGGCGAGGATGGATAGAGCTACATTAGCTCAAACAGACCCTATTGGATGGTGGATGTGGCATGGCATGGATGCACAAGAATTGAGGACACTTGCCACTCACCTCCTTTCACAGAGTGTCAGTTCCTCTACTGCAGAGAGGAATTGGTCCACATATAGCTTCATTCAGTCGATGAAGAGGAACAACCTTACCTCTAGACGGTCAGAGAAGTTGGTGGTAGTGCATAGTGCCTTGCGGCTACAAGATCGACAATGCCTGAGTATCGTCAGACTCCAGCTGCACGTTGGGATATTGATCCCCAAGATGTTATGCAAATTGATGAGGAGGCACAGGAGAGATTGGTTGGAGTTCCACTGGATGAGGCAAACCCTCATGGTGGCAATGATTCGGACTCAGATTCCAATTTTGATGCAGTCTTAGAAGAGGCTGATTAGGGACAGCCATATATTCTCTATATTTTTGTCATTTTGTTGTTGAAACTTGCAGCCTTTAGGCATTTTGATGTAATTTTGATATAATATATATGCAGATTGTCATTGAAAACAATTAAATTTTGTTTATTTGTTTGCCAATTATCATGTGACAAGTTGAAAACTAAGTTCATGTGTAATGTGATGGTTATGTATTCATGTTTTAAGGTTCTATAATGTCTATAATGAATGCCTTATCAATGTTATCATATAAATATTTGAAATTTCCTTATATTTTTAAAAAATCTTATTTTTTTAATAGTCGTCCCCTGCTGTCCCCTAAAAAATGGCCAAAAAAAAATGTCGTCCCTAAAACTCGTCCCCCCGTCCCCAAAACTTGGGGTAGCATAGACCTGAAGAGATTGAGTAAGACCAAAGCTATTGCAAGCTTTGTCAATATCCTTAGTCAATGTGTGATGTTCCATACTACCGCAAGGAATTCATTAAAATAAATATATTTCTAATTGGGCCGACTCAAACACTTATTGAAGAAGTATTAAATAAAATCATAAATCAAAGACTCAAAACTGGCCGACTCATATATGCTAGCCGACCTTCATGGAGCGCTCTACAAGACTTAGCTATTTACTATATATCATAAGGTGCGATCTAATGATACAAGAGACATTATAGTGAATATATGAAATGCAAAGTGATTTGTATAAGGCAGAAATTCTTATGAGCATACAGCAATCAGCATTGGTATTGAGTGTATGTTAAAGGCAGCGATTATAAGGAGAAGAGATCTATGTTTACAAGAAAACGATTTGAGATTATGAATGCAGCCCGATTAATAATTGGAAGAGGATTTGTTTAATATAGACAGCGATTCATGTTGAGGACAACAATATTGTTAAGAAGCGCTCAGCATTAATTATACAAATTATTGAAAAGGCAGCGATCCACAAGCTGGTGCGATTTAATTACGATAAATATTGTTGTTGTTAAAGCAGCAAAAGACAAAAGGTAATCTTCAAATAATAGTGTTCACTTTGAGAAGAGGTGTGATCCCTTCTAAGTGACATACATGTTGGTAAGAGACATAACCCTTCATAAAAGACAATTTTTTATTGATATAAAAGGTGGTAGGAAATGTGATTTCAAGGAGAAATGGAAGAAAGATATTTCTGAGTTTAAAAGAGCAGATCAGCCAGCAAGAAAATATATAAGCAGAAATAAAGAAAGATTTAAAGATCTACAGCAGTAATTGATAACAGCACAAAAGTATTTACTGCAGTCATTCTATCATACTATATTTCTATCATCCTCTCATTCTATTGATCTATTATTCTATCCTCCTACTCTTCTATCACTGTATCATTCTATTCTTATATCATTCTTTCCTTCTATTCTTCTATCATTATATCATATCTATTTTATCATTCTATTATCCCATCATTCTATTATTATATCATCATTCTATTCTATCCTTCTACTCTTTTATCAATATATCATTCTATCACTCAATTATTCTATCCCTCTATTATTCTATCATTCTATCATTCGATTATTCTATCCTTGTATTATTCTATCATTCTATTGTTCTATTATTGAATCAATCAAATCAGCTTATATGCACTCAGCAGACAAGGGCAGAATCAGGAGTTAATACATTTGCTTTGGGGAATATAGCAGTCTTGTGTTTTAATAAATATTGTGGTATGCTCTATCATGATTGTTGTGTATAATGATACATTTATTGTTATGAATCTAGATGTATTTATAATTCTCATCAAGCAACCATGAGGAATAATGAGGAATACAAGGAAGGGTTGGATGGTCCTCTTCTAAGCACACCACCTCATGGTTGAAGACTGATAGTCCCATGAGGCCAAGGGGTTGCAAAGTGTGCCCCGCCCTTGGGCTTAGAAGGGAAGGATACTCCGGAGACCCTATTGTAGTTTCCCCTCAAACCTCTACCATGGTTGGCTATTCGGTTAAGGAGTCCCAATGATAGGGAAGAGAATAAGGGTGGCAAGAAGAGGGGCAATGACTATAGGATTCCTCACTAGGTACACCCTCTCATATGGATGGCAAAGGGCCACATGAGGCCAAGAGGGATGGTTTATCCGCTCTTGGGCCTAGGGTAAAGGATCACTTCAGGCACCCTATCATGCCCCCTTATCCTAAGTCTTTTTTGGTTGGACTCCATTAATGAATAAGGTATAGCATATGATTAAGCTAATGTTCCTAACCCTAGTAGGAAAGATCTATTTTATGGAGTATGCTTTCAATGATTACCTGACATGATTGCAGGTTCTCAACCAGGATCTATCTTGTTCAACAATTTAAATTGGTAAATGATATCGCTAACTCTATTTCATTTCTTGCTTTGCTTGGAATTGTGATTTTAGGGTAAAAACTAGGGCATTTACAAAAGGGGACATTACACAATGCAGGAGCAGGGCCACTATAAGATTGAAGGATGGTGTGATTTATCATTTATGCCTTGAGCAAAGTGAGAAAGGAAGTTGTGATATTTAAGTTGACACTGCGTAAATATCTGATGTACCTTAAATCCTAATGGGAGGAGTCGGTCTGAGTGGAATTCAGGCACAAGTAACATGGGTAGGTTGAAAATGGACATTACCTTGCTGCTAAAGTTGACCTCTAAATTGCTGCATACCTGCACTGGGGCTCCTTGAGGCATCTAAGAAGGAAACATGGGCTTATCATCATCAATCCTGACAGGACGACCTCCATTGGCATTGGAGTTGGGCCTCATGTTGTGTAGCTGAAGGTTTATATTGAAAGACGTGTCATTTAAATCCCTCTGTTTTAATTATTTATATTTTAAAGAAAATAGGAAATTTCAAATATATGAATAATTGAAATTTCCTATAATTTTTAAATTACTCCTATTTTTTTAATTGTCATCCCTTGCCATCTCCTAAAAAAAGACCTCTCATCCCAGCTGTCCAAGAAACACATCCCACCATCCACTTATGTCCCTGTCCCAGAAACACCATGGATCCTAGGATTCAAGTGATTCAATAACAGTAATTAATAGCTGAATTGAGTAGTGCTTGCAACTGTGTCAGTAAATTTCTTCCCATCCAGGGAATCATGTTGGAGGATAAGGTAACAAAGTGGTGGCTTTTCTTGCAAACTTGGGAATAAGGCTAAACTCTGAAAGAAGGCCCTTTTTTTCCATGCCTAGTGCCCCTTTTCCTATTCTGCTTTTGGGAAAATGCATTCTAGGAGAGACAGCCCTTGGAATGAAAAAGAATGCTACTAGCTATAATCAGAGCTCATTAGAATTTCCTTTATAAACATGTCATTGATATGAATTGTGGGAAGGTGTGTCAGCTGAATTGAAATTTTTTGGTAAGGGTCAGTTGGCCCTTTCCCTCTCATGTGGATGCTCTAAACGTCCACCATCCTTCTCCTTTTCTATCATTTTGAAAACAGCACAAGAGAGGAGCAACTGTGGGTTGGAACAAACACACAGTATGCCTTTCTCTGCCTTGCATTTGTTTGCTTGTCTGCAAGGGATTGTTGCCTTGTTTGATAGCTTGCTTGTCAAATCTTTAACCTATGAGACTGGTTGAGGAGATTATGTGAATTAAGTGAAATCTGCAAGGTTTTAGGAATCTGAATTCCCTAGAATGGAACGAGCACACTCTGTTGATTCCATTGAATTTTTTGGTTTGGATTCTTCTCCGGCTATGAGGAGTATTTCATCCTCATGTTCAGGCATGAAGATGGCAATCTCTTGTCCCCAAGAAAAATTTCCAAAACACTTTCATTTCTTTGGTGCAAAGAGTCTTATAAGATGGAATGTGTTGAATTTCTATCTTGAGTGCAATCCCAGTGTCTAGCGTGGCCTTTTGAGTCTGCCTATGGGCAAGTTTGTTTAGGCTATTTCTGTATTGGAAATGGTTATTGAAATTGAGATACCATTATCCATTTATTCTTATTGCAAGGTTATGGGTTTTTGGATTCTATCTGGTTTGTTTAAGCCAGTTTTTTCCATGTTCTGAATTCATGAAAAAAATGCTATCTTCAGTACTCTATGGTGCAATTTCTTTTAGTTCATGTTTTCTGACATCTGACTCATCTTTAAAAGGCTGTTTTTTTGGCAAATTCCTGGCCTCTTGCAGTCTTTGATGGGTGCATGCCATTGAAATTTTTGACTAGGATGATGCAGGGTCATGGAGTTTGATGGAAGTTTTATACTCGCAACACTTTTTTCTCCCAGCCTATTGCTTGCAGAATGGCTTCTTCTATGCAGGGCTGAGAAAAAAGTTTTTTCCATGTTCTGAATTCATGAAAAAAATGCTATCTTCAGTACTCTATGGTGCAATTTCTTTAAGTTCATGTTTTCTGACATCTGACTCATCTTTAAAAGGCTGTTTTTTTGGCAAATTCCTGGCCTCTTGCAGTCTTCGATGGCTGCATGCCATTGAAATTTTTAACTAGGATGATGCAGGGTCATGGAGTTTGATGGAAGTTTTATACTCGCAACACTTTTTTCTCCCAGCTTATTGCTTGCAGAATGGCTTCTTCTATGCAGGGCTGAGAAAGGAGCTCTAGGTCGAGGCAGTGCAATAGGATTATCAAAAGAAACTATTCCCCTGCAAACGTCATCAGGAGACAATCGAATAAGAAGATTCACTACTATTCCCTGGATGACGTGTGCTCTTCTTTTTGGGGACTTTTAGATGACTTGAAACTGAAGCAGTTGCTGTATGGTGGGGTGGTCATGGCTGAGGCCACTAAACTGAATGCCTAACAGACTCTCAAATGTTGGATGAGAACTCGTGGCATTAGGAATCAAGGATGACAGACTTTTGAAAAGGGTATCTACCAATCTCTTCCACACTCAAATGGAAGCTAAGAAGGGAAAAGGAGCTTCTGTTGTTAAAATTTTGCAAGCCGTGAAAGACCCGGTGTAGCCTACCAAAGCCTCATACCCTTAAAGTTGCCCATTTAAAGCTAGCAATATCTTGGCCATTCATGATGATATGACTCAGCTTGAATTCGCGGTGATGGAGTCCTTAGATAAGATATGGAAATTGCAGAAGGCAGAAGCTAGCAAGATGGTTATTCAAGGTTGCAAACTTGATGCGATCTGTGAGAGTATCAAATTGACCTTAAAAGGCTTGGAGAAGTTAGGTGAGGAGGATGAGAATCCTCTGTCAGTTCTTAAGGAGCTGAGGCTACATGAAATGGATCCCAATGCAGGAAAAAACAAAGGTGTAGTGATGCAGTCCAGATTTCAAGCGATGATTTAGGTATTACGGTAACTCAATAGCAGTATCCCTTGTTGGCAACGGCATATTTTTTTGGTGATCAGTTTAAGTTATGGCTTTCAGTGGGGATTGTGGCAGGAAGGTTGACAGCCACATTTTGGCCAGCCCCTAACCGTTTTTACCTGTGCTAGATATGACTGGATTTGCAGGCTGTCTCATGAAATCCTTCAAATTCCAATTTTTTGTATCCCCATCACATCCTCAAGCAATCTGCTGAGACTATTGTTCATAGCATGTAGTGACCTCTCTTTTGATAGATAGTTCATATTTTGATGCATGATGCTTTCTTTATGAAAGTCAACAATGCAGATTATCCGCCTATTCTTAAGTAAGGGTCTTTTTTATCTTCATGTATATTGAAGGGGCTCATGGCACTTTCTTTGGCTTAAGAGAATAATCATGTTACTTTCTTTATGGAAGTCAACAATATGGATTCTCAGCCTATTCTTAAGTTGGTCTTTTTGATCTCCATCTCTATTAATGTGGCTAGTGGCCCTGTTTCCTAATGACCTCATCAAAAAAAAGGTCCATAGAAATGTTTGGCTTAATGGAATACTCATGTTGCTTTCTTTATGGATGTCAACAATACAGATTCTTGGCCTATTCTTAAGTCGGGGTCTTTTTGATCTTCATGTATATTAACTTGGCTCATGGCCTTTTTTTCTGGCCAAGCTTATTAGAAAAGGAAAGAACCATAGAAGTACTTGGCTTGATGGAATATTCAAAGAAAGAAATTTCAAGTAACTCCTCAATCTATTCATATTTCTGGCTGGTCTATTTCTTTTTTTTTTTAAGAACTTAGAAGCTAAAATTATATTTATACCTTTGGCTCGAAGTATACAGCATGAAGAGCATCAATTAATGGGTGGTTAAATAATGTAACCATTCGATCTTCGCTAAAACCAGCAAGAGCAATCTTTTGTTCCAAAGAGAATAAAAATGCCTGCATTCATAGAAAAAGCAAGTTAATAAAGGTCTTCTTTCATGCTTGTCAAGGCATATCATTCACATTTTGCAACACATTAATTAGCATGCTGACAAATGCAAATAAAATTGGCACTACATGGCCATATTATATCTCATAGATATGCTTACATGACTTCACTTTAAATAACAACTACAAGAAGCCTTTAAAAATCTAAAGCATGCATGTTAAAAAATTTGAAATGTAGTCCTCAAATATGGAATTGCTAACAAACATTAGAGTAAATTTTAATGGCCCTCTTCCCTTCCCCTCTGCCACCTTCATCCCCAGATTATTGGATCAAACTGAACATTGACAAGGCCTTTAGGGGGAACTCACGCGCCACAAAGCTGGTAGCAATGTTGAGATGAGCTTGGGACAACCATTTATTTGTTTGCTTTGGGTTTAGGAATCCTGTCGGATAAGATGGCAGACACATTTGGAGTTTGGTATGGTATGCTTTTGGCAAGGAGACAGAATCTCAATGACTTATTATTTATTAGTCAACAATGTTATGCAAATTTTGGCATCTATCCTTGACAAAGACTCCTATATATCAAGCATGGTTACCAAGAGACTCATACTCTATCCCTTGGTACTCATCTCCCATATTGAAATGCATCCCTGCCTTGGAGACCCATATGGGTACATCTCCAGACATAAGGATACTTCAGATGAAGTTTCTCTGTCTCTATATGTCTCCTAGAAGCATCGCTTGAAAATTGGGAAACATCCTATAGAGGTTTCTCAAATATATCATATAAATTATAGTAGGGTTTCCTAAAGTTCCAATATGTGGTTGACAAATGCTAAGAGAACTAAAGAAATACACTAGTAGTCATAGACTAACATAATTAATTTTCATTTTTGTTGACATCTATTTCAAATTTTCAATGCTTTAAAATGTTTTTTTTTTTTTTTTAAATTTTCAAATATTATAATATTTTACATTCTTTCAAGTTGCATATCCATTGTATGCTCATTTTTTTCCAAATTTAATTTTTATATATAATTTTTTTTAATGTTTGCCATCTCCAAGACCCATCTCCAACTTTTTTTGAAAGTGGTGTACCAGTGCCCCTCCTTGTCTCCCATACCAATACCAATCCCCGTCTCCTAGTAACTATGTGGCTATTGAAATGATGATTGAGAAAGTAAAATTCGCATGGAAAATTTTCCAGCTATTAAAATGGTGTACAATCATCAAAATGGTAATAAAATCGCACATACTATAGCAAAGCCAGAAACCTCCTTAAATTTTAACAAAGAAATCAAAGACCTCCTTGCAGTAGGTTGTTGCTGGTTAGAGCAGCCGTAGAGAACATAATTTTTAATGAAAAATTATAAATTTATAAGGGACAGGTGGTTTACCCCTGTGGACTCTTACAGAAATATTTTTAGCACCCTCCATGATATGGAAAGGAAGGCCATGGCAGGAACGATGTATTGCTAATTTCACATTGAAAAACCTTGGTAACATTACAATGACCTTTCCTTGGCATAAATGCCCCTCCCCCACTCTATCTCACATAAACAAAATGACAGATAGGTTTGATGTAGTGAAAGCCATCATGATTGCAAACAGCCAAAACCCTCTTGATGATATGTATCATGTTTTGAGTTCCTTGATGGCATATGCTGACAGACAATTGTTGCTCTTCTTGCTCCATACCTCCTTTGCAATATTGTCAAATGAGATTGAGTAGTAGGGTGTTCATGCACAATTTGTGTGGCGTGTTTGGAAATTTCAGAGAAGGGGTCACTATTGGTATGTGCATCGTTTGATGATATGGAGGGCACTGCTCTTACTGGCAAGGAGATCTGCAGTGGTTTGCTCAGTTGGTGGACATTTATTTCTTCTGCTGCCCAACCTTGTTCATTTTCATGGCCTCTGATGTACAATTGTCTGTGATGAAAACATGTTCGTTTAATTTTAGTGTGGTCTCTGCTTTTATAGTTCAGTTCCAAATATCACAAGAACAAAAGAATACTCCTGCCTCTCCCGTCACTGCTTCCTACACTGCTAGAAGTCATAGATTGTAATGCTCAAGCTGCCAAGCAAGAACTGGAAGTAAACCAGTTTGATGGACTTCACAAGTCTGAGAGGGAATATTTGGTTCTATAAAATTAGGGAAATGCTTCTGTACATCCAAAACAAGCTTCTGTGGAAGTGAAATTACAGATATTGGCTGGAGCACCACTGAAGATTCTAAATACACCTGAGCCTACAATACTATAGAGTTCAAACAATAATGCTGTAGAGATTGGGCATGCTGCAAAACTATGGATTACCAGTGTGTTGAGAAAGAGTTGCACTAGTATTGAAAGGGTCATTGAAGGCAAAATTAGACACACAATTCCAGTTTCTCTTCCATCTCTGCCCGCATGGACAAAATATGCTTCTTTTCAGAGAGGTGGTGATGTTGGGGGCTATGTTACAAAGTATAATAAATATAAGTGTAGTAATGACTGGTGATGATAGAGGTAAGGAAATTCTAGGGAATGAATGAATATTTTGAATTGATTTGACTTTGAAAACCAGATGGCCATTTTTGAGGCCATATTTCTGAACGACAATAAGAAGTTGCATGCGGTGGAGAGCACCTTCAACCATAATTCTCGTGTGAATATCTAATTGACTCAGAAACATCAAACCAAGACAAACTGTGGTTAAAGAGGCTGAGTTGGAATTTCAATCCATCAAGGATGGCCTTCAGATTTCTATCACAGTTCTTCCAGTGTGTTTAGCATATCCTTTGCAGGCATACTGGTTTGTTCAAGACAGTGCATAAATTCACGGTTCATCAAAAATAGTGATCCTGGATCACTGGGGTTGGTGACTTCACATGCTATCCCTCTGCTGCTATCAGTATGCAAGTTCCTGATGGTGAAGAGATCTTCATTCTGCAATGTTAATCATTCATGAATGTTTGCTAGACACCATAGTTAATCATTCATGAATGTGAAGAGATGAGTGTGGCCATTATACAGATGGGGCCATCAATAAATATGGTTACTGGAATGCTGCTAGATTTTCCCGTTCCCATCTCTGGAACTATCAGTAGTTTTTCTTTTGATTATCTTGATGCTTTTTAGTTATGCGAGTAATAGGTAATTTTCAGCTTCAGCCATTAGCAGCAGATGGATGAAAGATAATATGATGGTTCAAAACAGCAGGAAAAAGAAACTCTCGAAATTCCCTATGGCAGTATATTCTTTTGGAATTCAAAGACATTAGGTTTCCCACTTGAACTGCCTGAGCATTCAAATATTTGAAATTCTTTATAATTTTTTTGAGTTTGGAAAGCTGGAAGGTTGACTGGACTTGTCCATGTTACTATTGTAATTACCGCTTAGTTTTTAATATATCGTCTTTTTACCTGTTTCCAAAAACCATATCTGAAATGAAATAATATAATAGGTTTATGCACTCAGAGAATAGGATAATGGAATTTGAACAACCACCCATCCCATTGTAACAGGTCACATGAAAACTATACACTATGCTTGTCTAGATCCACCTTAAGGCAACAATGGAGTAAGAGCCCAACTTTTTACCCCTCCAGTTTTCAGTCCTACCATAAGTTAGCAAGATTCTAAACAAGAAATCAGGTTGAACAATATTGTGGTATTTCAGATTCCTCAGGTTTTGCTGAAGTAATCATAAGTTTGATAAAATATATATATTGTTTTATATTGACATCATTGAAAGGATAGAAAGCGAGCATTTCTCAAATCAATCAAAACCATGTCTAACATTAAAATGTTCAGTTAACTTATAAAATATAACATGTTTCATAAAAGCAAGAACTGATAAGCTTCCGAAATAACTAAAAGATGCCACTGGCTATGGATCTCAACAAACAATCCAGTATAGATTTTTTTGTTTTTAAGTAAAACATAAAATACACTGATCTAGATCCAAAATTAACATCACCATTGATATTGAAGAATGCACCTCTTTGCAGATATCTGGGTCTAGATTTTTCCTGTGAAGCTCAAGGCCTTGTTTCCCATAAACCAGCAAACCCTGAAAAAATCCAGCAGGAAAACACTTCTTCAAATCCAGAAAACAATTTGAAGAAATAAATTCCTTGGGGAGATATGCCATTAGATTTCATTAAAAAAATGATTATAAATCCAGCTACAACCTGCTTTAATTGTAAAGTCTGTCAGAAATCTAGGTAATAATCTGATTAACATAATCAATGAAAAAAGTCGACAGAGGCTAGATAAGCATTTCCCCTCCTGTTATTAGAAATAATATTGCAGGCTAATAAACTGGGTTTTCCCCCAGAATGTAAATGAACATAGTTTGGTTGAATTTCATATAAAATAATAAATATTGCTAATAACCGAAACATAAAAAGAAATACCTAGCTTGGTATGGACAGAATTCCCACAGAATTTATGCTTTATTGTAAGAGATGTGTACAGTGTAACTCAGTTGAAGGGTAAAATATAATCATGAAAAACATAAAGTTACTAAGCCCCAGCAAAAATTTAGAGTTGCATGGATACAAATATGGTATCGGATATGGATATGGTATCAGATACGTATACAACTATTTTTCAAGGCCCCTAATATGGATACATACGACATATATATATATGAGCAAGCAATAAATTATATTAAATAATTTAAATTTAATATTAACAATATATATATATAACAAATATATTATTTATTAATAAATTAAACTTTAATTAAAAGTTAAATGTAATAAACTTAATAAATAAATAAAAGTTTACAATGTAAAGTAAAACAAAAAAGCCAAAAATTAAAAAAAGTGTCACCAATTAATAAAATTTGCCTCTTCCTCCATTGTTTATTGACACCCTACTTGAAAAACTCGCCAAGCCCAAAAAATGCGACTCGACAAAAACTCAGCAACTTAAAAATTGCTTAAATTTCATTAAAAAAGCATTTTTTTGCAAAATTCAATGATAAGATGTGCATCCAATGAGTCAATAAATGAGTACATAAAAGAAACAAGTCGAGTCTAGTTGTATTTGATTGATTTGAAAGCAAATTGGGTACAAAATGGCATCCTCATGTGGAATGTGCTGATATTGATTGTCTGAAACAAAATGAAAATAGCAAATTGTTTTTGTAAAACTGAAAGTAAATACTACATTAATATATTTTACAAATTTACATCTTCCTCTTCCTCTACCTTTCTTGTGCGCAGCCGAAGATTATATTGCCAAAACTCAGCAAGTTTTTCCCCTTTGACTCGGTGAGTAATTCCGGAGAGTTCTTGAAAGAAAACTTGCCAGGCAAAAAAACTCGAGAGTTTTTTATAACTCGCTCGTTGAATACTCGGAGAGTTTTGCAATTATGATTGACACTATATTTCCAACTTTAGAATGAATGAAATTATTTGAGTAAATACAATCGTGTAGAAAGACATATTTCCGATCGTGTGCGTGCTGGTCTAGAGTAGTTCCCTGCAACAAGAAATCAGCATGCCAGGTCATGGAACAATTTCTTGCGGCAATTTTTAAGATTCTAGGGTTAATATTTTTGGGATATGGCACAAATATCATGAGAATGCCACATCTGTGAGTATCTAGCGCGGGAAAAAAAATTGGGTTTTTTTTTGTACGAACAGATACGGTATCCAAGACGTATCCGAGCGTATCCAAGACGGCAACACGCGTACCAAGGGAGAGGGAGTGAAGTATCCGGTAACTGTGCAAAAATTGTATAAGTTAAATAGTTGTGCTTAAAGCAAATTACTCTAATGTTTGACTATGATCCTTCATATTATGAATCTATGAAGTTAGATTACTTGCAATGTGCTACAACCCTTATTCTACCATTGAATTAGCATCAAATGAATAGTAAACTACATGGAAAATATTAGTAATTTGAGTGCAAATAATGAAGGACAGCATTAACCACAAAATTAACACAACTATTTATACCGGAAACCCACAAAGTGAGGAAAACATAGTTCCACGGAGTTTCGGGGACAGGGACGGGGAGGGGGACGGCAGGGGACGCGTTTCGGGGACGAGGGCCTAAATTTGGAGACAGTGGGGGGCGGCCGAGGGGGTGGCGGCAACGGAGCGGTGCGCTGAAATACATATAATACTTGAAAAATTAGTTATAAAAAGATGTATAACTATAGAAGCCTAAGGAATAAGTAAAGTTTAGACTTTAAACACATTGCAATGATTTCATTGAACTAGTGAACATTGAAACAATGTACTTAAATTTAATAGACATTGGAACAAGAACTAGATGTTTCATAATCATTGTTCATAATTACAACCAAGCTTCAACAATGTTCAAAATACTAAATAGTAAATGCCAAAATGGTTAATGGCCTGCTGCCTCCAATGATCTAATCATCCCCAAGCTCCATGTCGATCTCCTCATCACTGGAACTGCTGGAGACTTGACGATGCAAGCACAACAGAACTCCACGCGCGGTGCAAAACAATGAAACAAAGAAAAGAAAGGTTAAAAATGAGACATTAAACTTAGACGCACTTTTAGGTTTTCATTTTCCTTGAAATTTAAAAAAAAAAAGATTAAAAATGTTTTTCGGGGGGGCGTCCAGAAGTCTCCCCAAGGAGAGACGTCTCAAAGACGACCGGGGGGGGGGGGCGTTTTGCCGATGTCTCCCCTTCCCGAAAACGTCCCCCTCTGGGGGATGGCTGGTTTCAAGGGGGATGCGTCCCCATGGAACTATGGAGGAAAACCAATCTGAAAGATGACTTTTGTTGATTCCTTTTATGCAAGTAAAAAGCAGCTATGGAATCTCCTTTGAAAGAGAATTCGCTATGGAATTCTCTTCAAACTCTTACTAATCTGCTCTGCATTCTTTGCTCCATAGTATACAAGAGATGCAAGCACTCCTTGCATTGTTGGATGAGAAGAAACTAGAGAAGGCGAGGACACAAGCAGTCATAGCAGAAGCCATTAATACTGACATGCAAGTAGAAATGGACGAAAATATGGTAGGCATTGTGGGCTCTAGTTGTGGTCTATGCATATGAAGCACATCCACCTATCCAGTTCAAGCAAACTGCAGACACGAGGCTTTTTTGTACCTAGAAACATACCTAGAGCACAACCTTCATTGCAAGGTACAAGGTGGAACAAGGAGATGTACCAGCAAGTAGATAAGGCATGTGCAAGTTTCTAGTTTTACAACAACCTTCCCTTCAATGTGGTGAAGAGTCCATACTAGGGGATTTTGGTGAGAGCATTGACAGTTGCAGGGAAAGGGTACAAGGTGCCCTCTCCAAGAGACTCAAGTGGGAAGTTCTTGCAAAATGTTGTTGAAGATGCAAAGTTAATTTTTGAAGAACAAAAAGGCAATGGCTAAAATTTGGATGCACTATTCTTTCAGATAGGTGGATAGATGGAAAGAACCACACCCTTATCATTTTTTTGGCAGCTTCAAATGGTGAGATGGTTTTCTTTAAGTCAATTGATGCCTCTAATGAAGTAAAAAATGCAGAAACTTTGAGACTAATGTTGGAGCAAGTTGTTTTAGAGGTGGGCATAGAGAATGTGGTGTAAATTATCACTAACAATGCAGCGGCATACATGGCGATTGGGAGATTGCTTCAAGAGAGACATCTGTAACTCTTTTTGACCCCTTGCACAATATATTGCCTTAACCTTCTTTTGGAGGGCATAAGCAAAATTGATTGGGTAAGATCAATTGTAGACGATGCAAGGAACATCACAAAATATACTTATAATCACCCTTGGATTCTTAACTTGATGAGAGATCACACCAAAGGGAAAGAGCTTGTGTCACTAGGTGTCACAAGGTTTGCAACTAACTTCCTAATGTTGCAAAGCATTACTAGTTTGTTAATATCATTCAAACAGATGTTTGTGAGTCAAGAATGGCTAGACCCACCACATTCAAAGAACGTTAATGGAGAGAGGACCCCAAAGACAATTTTTGATAATGTCTTTGCGATAAGCACTACAAAGATCATCAAGGTAACCTCAAGTTTCAATTTCAATTTGAAATTGCATCATTTATTTTTAAACTTTAAAAGTATTTACTTTCATTGTGAATTTGTAAATTGTTTGTTCTTGTAGGTATTAGAGCCCTTGGTGAGAGTTTTGCGCTTGGTGGATGTAGATCAAAACCCAATGGTACATTTATGAGGCTATGGATAGAGCCAAAGAGGCTACCGAAACTATTATAGAGGGATAAAGACAGATTTGATCCTATTTGAGAGCCCATTTATTGGAGGTAGAACAATCAACTCCACCAACCCATTTAGGTAACGGGGGTACTACCTCAACCCTAAGTTTTTCTTCTTCGATAGCTTCACAGATCCTAATGGTGAGGTTATGGAGGGCCTCTCAACATGCATTGAGAGGATGACACTCGAGATTGAGGTGAGGGACCTAATTATTTTAGAGTTGCAAAATCACAAGCAAACTAGAAGAAAGCTCTTTCTTTAACACTAGCTATTCGAGGGAGATCCATTCAGACACCAGGTAAAAAAATTGGAGTCTTTACTTATATCCTAGAAGTTACAAATTACAATTATTAATAAAATATTGCTTTCTTACAAACTTTTGAATATCTTAATTGTAGGTGCTTGTGGAAGATTGGGGTGGAAACTCCTCAAATCTTCAAAAGTTAGCCCTCTAAATTTTGTCTCAACCTTGTAGCGCTTTTAGCTATGAGTGTAACTAGAGTTTGTTTGATGCCATTCACATGAAGAAGTGTAATAAGTTGACTCAACAATGCCTCAATGACCTAGTGTTTGTGCAATACAACCTTCGGCTTCGCACAAAAAAGGTGGAGAACAAATCAAAGGAGCTTATTGATTTGGATGAGATTAAACCCTATAGTGATTGCATTGCACAAGATGAGGAGCCCTCCTTGTTTACAGAGGACAAGATTGTTGATTTTGAGGGACAAGCTATGGAAGATGTGGTTGCAACAAAAGTAGAAAATATTGGATTGGATGACATCAATGTTGTAGAGGAGTGATTACCATCTAGTAACAGGGTGGAACAACAAGCGTAGCCTTCTAAGTTGAGCGAGGAGTCACAGCTAAGTGCAAGGACTAGACCCTCTCCCCAATTTTTAACTAGAATGGGGAAGAGGAAATTGTAAAATCTTGTAATTTTCAACTTGCCTAGATCTGCAATTTATGATGATGATTTTCAAAGTCAATCACCATAAATTCTTATTAGTTATTAGCTAGCTATTGTATCCGCATGATGATGCAATTTTGTACTCTATTTGTATTTAGATCTAATAGAAAACACTTCCCCATCATTTTATAGATTCATTGGATACATTTTGTGTTGGGACTTCGGTGATATTCACCTGAAAAGAGTCCTTGTAGGAAGAGTTTGTCTGCAGCAAAGTTGGAAGACTCTTTGGACTCGCGGCAGACTCGCCACGACTCGCGAGTCCCTAAGCTCACTGAGTCAACTCGGCACGGGCTCGCGAGCCAAGTCCAAGCGAGTCCCATGCAGGGACTCGCGCTAGCGACTAGGGCGTTAAAAAAAAAAGATAAAACCCTGATTTTTTTGCTTTTTTGGCTCATTTCACAACTGCACTTTGCAAAAAACAGGTCTGCACTTGAAATGAGGCTCGAAGAAGCCGAGAAGACAAGCTAAGGAGATCATTATAGAGCCAGGTAAGTGATTTAACTTCCTTTTTTTGTTTTCCTTCAATTAAAAATTAAAAAAAACAAGAAAAATAAAGGGAAATGCTGCCAAATTTTTTTCTATTTCCCTTACTAACATAATTCCTACTATTTCTAGCTTGGTTTTGCATTCTATTTTTTTGCAAATGTTTGAATCTCATTTATTTGTTGATTTTTTACCAAACCCTTGCTGATTTTTTTTCATGTTGAACTTGAAACAGCAATGTTATCTTCAAACCCAAGGGGAACGAGAAAAGACCCTGCATGGAAGTATGGGATACCAGGAAATAAAAAGGATGAGATGACATGTACTAAATGTAAGAAATGGATGACGAGGAATAAATAGATTAAAATACCACCTTGCAAGAATACCTAGGCAAAATGTGGATGTACGCCCTAACTTGACTCCTGAGATTATTAGAGAGATGAAGGCCCTTCTTGTTGAGTATGAGTTGAAAAAAGATGAAAGACAAAAAACAAAGGATGCACTAGCAGCAACGATGAGTGGATCCACTTCTACCCCAAGTCCAAGCCTCTGTCAGCCACATTCATCTTTTGGTGAGAGTCCTGAGGGTTCTTTCTCTACTCCTACTGCTAGTGCTAGCCAGGGTCCTTCATCAAGACCAAATTTCTTTATTCCACGCAATGTTCCAGGAGAACAACCTTCACTTGAAGGTAGCGGTTGGAATAAGGAAAAGCATCATGAAGCTAGGATGGCAGCAGCAAACTTTTGGTACTACAATAATTTACCTTTCAATGTGGCGAGCAGGCCATATTGGGAAGATTTGGTGAATGCTCTTATAGTTGCAGGTACGTGGTTTAGGACCCCAACAACTAAAGATTTGAGTGGGCCATTGCTAGAGGAAGCCGTAAATAATACATAGCTTGTGGTTGATGAGCAAAAGAAAATTTGGCAAAGAAAATGCTGCAGCATTTTATCTGATGGGTGGACAAATCAACGGAATAGGACTCTTCTAAACTTTTTAGTGGCCTCTAATGGTGGATTGGTGTTCCTAAAGTCAATAGATGCCTCCAATGAATTCAAAAATGCTGAGACTTTATGCAATTTATTAGATGGGGTGATCTAGGAGGTTGGTGTTGATAATGTTGTCCAAATTACCACGAACAACACAACTGCATATGTAGTTGCAGGTAGACTACTTATGGAGAGGTATCCCACAATTGCATGGCTTCCTTGTGCTGCACATTGCTTGGACTTGTTGCTAGAGGACATTGGGAAGATAGGATGGGTTAAAAGTGTGGTCGAAGATGCCAAAAATGTTACAAAACTTACCTACAACCATACTTGGGTGCTTTCCTTGATGAGGAGATTCACAAATGGCAAGGACCTTGTGCGACCAGGAGTGACACGATTTGCTAGCCACTTCCTTCACATTGCAAAGCATTCTTGGTGCCAATACTCATCTCATGCAAATGTTTGTGTCTAATGATTGGAAGCAATCCCCATTTGCCACTAAACCTAAAGGGAAGAGGATTGTAAGCATAGTTTTTTATCAGACATTCATCAAAAATGCAGAGAAGTTGATCGGGGTAAATAACAAACACAAAAATAAACTTTATACATGATAATCTTTTTTTTTTTTTTTGAGGGGTTAATTTTGTAATAATTTAACATTTGTTTTGATTTTTTTAGGTGACAAAACCTTTGGTGAGTTTTCTTCGTATGGTGGATGGAGAGGGCATGCCAATGGGTTTCATATACGAGGCCATGGATAGGGCCAAAGAGGCCATTTCACGTGGCGGCAACAAAAGAAAATATGAAATCATTTGGCGCATGATTGATCAGAGATGGACAAACCAACTCCACCAGCCGATACATGCCTTTGCCTACTTCCTGAACCCGAAGTTTTACTTCTCGGACACATTCAAGGCTAATGAGGAGGTCATGGCAGGTGTTGTCGGATGCATCGATAGGATGGTGCTTGATCATGAGATGAGAGACAAGGTGCTTGATGAGTTGGAGGTGAGATTTGTACATCTTATTTATGAATTTGCAATGTTCATTGTTGACTATCTATGAATTTTCTATATTTGATTTAATTTTATTTTTAAATTTTATCTATTCAAGGTCTACAAAGATGCAGAGGGGAGACTCTTTTCCTCACAACAAGCAATTGAAAGAAGAGGAAAACAACAACCAGGTAAAAAAAATTGTTCAATAGTATACTCCAAGATGAAATTAGAAACTTGATTCTTACATTTTTTACTTTATTCTTAATACTTATATTTTTTAAATGTGTTTTTGTAGATTTATAGTGGGAGAACTATGGTGCTAGCACGCCAAATCTTCAAAAGCTAGCCATCCGTGTCTTGTCACAGCCATGTAGTGCTTCTAGGTGAACGTAATTGGAGTTTATTTGAGAACATTCACACAAAGAAGAGAAATAGATTGACTCGGCAACGCCTAAATGATTTAGTTTTTGTTCGGTACAACCTTCGCCTTCGAATTAGAAAGGTGGAGGGTGTTTCACATGAGTCCATCGACTTGGATGATATTGATCCATATGGTGAATGGACTATTGATGAACAAATGATGATGCTAATGTCTTCATTACTGATGAGGATCTTGCTGAATTGGAGAGAGTAGTAGCAGAAGAAGAAGCAGCAAGATTGGAAGCAATGGCGGAGGACGAAGACACTTTTGAAGCTCAAAAAACCACTCCTAGTCCTCAATCTCCTCATTTGGATACTGTAGCAGCACCTACTAGTTCTAGGCCTTCAAAATTGACTTTCATTAGGAGGGGAAAGAGGAGGATGTTATAGATTATATTTGGTTGTTAATGTTTTCGTCATTTTGACATATGATTATATGTAAACATTTATAAACTTGTGATGTCGTTATACATTTTGAAAGTTTGAAACTATGAGTATGAATGATGAAATTTCAATTATTGAGTGTTTGATGATCATATGACATGTGTAATCTTTGAAATATGACAAATTGATAATCAAATTAGGCTCTTATGTTCTCTAAATGCATTAATTTTTTTTATTTTAAAACTACGAATTTTTTTTTTTTGTTGAGTCCTAGCCGAGTTTTTTCCCGAGTCCGTGCCAAGTCCCGAGTCCGAGTCCGAGTCCTAGTCCTATTTTGGGCTGCCGAATCCTCGCCGAGTACGAGTTTTCCAACTTTGGGGGAAATCACTTCGGCTAGGTTGAGGAAGGTTCAGATGCTAGCAGAACGGTAAGAGGAGGAAAGTAAAGATGAAGTGTATCAAGTCAGTTTTCTATGCTTAACTAGAAATGAACTCCAGCATTGATAGATGCCAAATATCAGTTCAAATATTTTGTAACTCTTCTTTCTTATAAGCAGTGAGCCTTCTTTTGAGCAGTAAGCTCTCAGTAGTGAGCTCGAATGCATGTGCATTCCCCATTGTAATACTTTTAACAGAGTATAATCTTTGTGGGTTAACCCCCACCATGGTTTTTCCCTTAACCGAGTTTCCACATCAAAAATCTTGATGTCAAGTGTACTATTTTTATTTCTGCTCATGTGTTATTGATTAATGCTGAAATGTTTTGATTATAAGTTATAAAAGAAGATTAAGATAAAGAAATTGTTAAATTGTGTGACAACTGATTCACCCCCCCTCAGTTGTCCAGACCTAATTCAACAATTGGTATCAGAGCAAGGTTCCTTAAAAGAAGCTTAACAGCTTGAGGAAAGATCTTGGAAGAAGTTTTCAATGGGTTCACTTAAGGATCAACTTCAGCTGGCTCTAAAAGATCTTGATCAGTCCAAAGCAGAAATATCTAATTTGAAAGATGAAATCAAGGATGCTGATGATACCATTGAAATGTTAAAAGATAAATTAAAGAAGTCTTTGGGAAGGAATAAGGAGCTACTTCTGCAATTATCCAATTTAACTAAAGAAAATGGCATGAATGAAGCCTTGGAAGAAAAAACAAAGGAGTGTGATAAGATGTCAAAAGAAGTTGTTCTAAAAGTTGAGATGGAATCTGGGGCAATGAGGTTTACCAAAGAAATTGAGCAAAGGAAGAAGACTAAAGAAGATTTAAATCAAACTCTAAGAGAAAGAATTGATGAATGCTACAGATTGGACAATATTGTTGGTCATCTAAAATTTGATCTACAAGAAAGCAAAGACAATGAAAGAGATCTTGAAAGACAAATTGTCATTCTCAGATATGATCTAGAAGTTGCAAATGAATACAAGGAGAAGTTCAAGATAAGTTCAGCTAAACTTGAAGCAATACTTGAGGGTCAGAAAAGCGCTAAAGACAAGCATGGTCTTGGAAATGAGAAAGGTGAAAGCTCCGGATCTGGACAAAAAAACTTTCAACCAAGGAATGAGAGAAACAGACCTAGAAGACCTTCGATAAGACAGCCTAATGCTCAAAGGTATCCATCTTTCAATAGAAATTGTTTCAAGTGCAATAAATTTGGTCATAAAGCCACTCAATGCAAAAGTAGAGTAAATCAAAATAATCCATCCTTCTCCGGACAATGCTTCAATTGTAAGAGGTATGGTCATAAATCCAATGAATGTAGAGGTATGACAATGAATGACTCATCAAATAGAAGAAATAGGAATTCTTTCAATGGCAAATGTTTTGCATGCAATAGATTTGGACATATGGCCAATCAGTGCAGATCAAGAGGAAATCAATCAAATGGGCAAAAAAATGTTGTGTGCTTCCATTGTAACCGATCTGGTCATTTTGCAAGATTCTGCAGAAGGACCAATGAAGGAAGAGGTTCGGTGAACAGAAAACCAGATGAGCAGAGACAAGACAAAGGCAAAAGAAAAATTGAAGAGAATGAGATCCAGAATGAAACAAGTGAGACATGGGTGAAGAAAGCAATTGTGAACCATAGTGATGGGTCTGCACCAGAATCCAATGCAGATAATTCCTCAGGTAATTAAATTAGGAACTCTGGCTCAAGGGGAGCTGCAATAAAAATCAAAATTCCCCAACTAGTAAGCAAGTACCTGAATCTGGCACAGTGAGAACAGAGATCTTGGAGTGTTTTAGATCATTTGAAAGGATTTCCAGAAGAAAAAAAAGGTGGATATGACAAATTGAGGAATAATTCATGAGACACTGTTCAACAACAGAGTAATCGGAAGTACTAGGGCAAAGCATTTATTACAAAGACAAATTAAGCGTTGCGGAGCATAAAAGGGTCATTCATTCCCCAGTCAAATCACTTTGCATCAGAAGAAAGCAAGAAGTGAAGAAGTGAACGAGCTCTAAGTTGAGAATTCCCAAGAATTGAAGCGCGAAGAGGATCCTCAAGCAAAACCCTAACTTGCGGAACAAGGTATTTCTATTTTCTGCAAATGACTACACCTTTAGTTGTTGATGTCACTGAAAGGCCCCGTCCTGAATTTAAGAAGCATCCTTACAAATCTGTTGAAGTCGAACCGCTAGGTGCCTTTTTGGGTGTTCCATATGGGGTTTTACATGTTGAAGACATTAGAGCATACATCCACTGTAACATGGATGAATTTGGAAACCTGAAACTCTTGGATTTGCTCAACAACTACTTAACTGATGATAGCCATAAATTGAAACCGGAATACAAAGCCCTAAAAAGCAAACACTTTCTGCAAGTCATTAGGTTTCCAATATTTGATGAAAATGAATGGGTTCGGTATGTATTGAGCTGAATACACAATGAGTTCATGTGGCTATTGAAACCATTTAAGATTACAAAGGATATTATCAAGACTGTAACTGGGTTAAATTCCTCTGGCGGATTACCCATGCTTAAAGCCGTGAAAAACTAGACAGTGACTGAAGCTACCGGTGCCAAGTTTGACAAAAGGGCAATGACCATCAATGATATCATAGAACCTGATGTCAAATTTGCCTCCATGGTGATTGGGTACAAGATTTACCATTCCAGCAGGGAAAATTCTGTCTCCGGAACTACAGTATATGCAGCCTATCAAATGGTAAAGGAAAATGTTGATTATGATCTTTGCGAGCTACTACAGAATCAATTGATTGAGAATCTGAGAAAAATAAAGAAAGATAGGAAAAATACCTTCAAATATGGTTCCTTGATTAAATGCTTGTTCTTCTATTTTATGAATGAAGTACCTGGAATTCAAGGTGTGCATTGGACAACTGACAGACCAGTAGCATGGCAAATAAGAGATCACCTTCTCAGTCTTGGTGACTCCCAAGCCCAAAAGACTGCCATTTGGGGCTACTTCAAAAACTTCCAGAGTTTAATGCAAGCAAGGGAGAGAATCCCTAAATTAATTGTGGAGAAGTATGAAAATGACATGTTTCATGGTTGACACAGATTAGTGCTTGATGGAAGTTGTAGAACCAAGGACAGTTTGGATAATGCCTATGGGTTATGAAGTGGATGGAAGAGTTTTGGATATGTATGCTCAGCATCTTCTGAGCACACCTAAAGATACCTCTGTGGAAAGGTTTGGAACCTACAAGGAACTAAGTCTAAAATTGCATGTGGAGCTCAGACAGCCGGAGACCAAGAGGAAAGTGCAAAGACAAGTTGAAAGGTATGCTGAGGGCATTGACCTAACCAAGGAGGCAATAAAGCAGAATAGAGAAAGAATTGAAAAGATGAAGAAAAGCACTGAGCACACTACAGAAGAAAAAGCAAAAAGTGAGCCGGCAATCGCTCCGAAAGTCCCACCAAGCTCCTCAAGGAAGACAAGGAGTTCTGCAACTCTTGCTGAGCAACTCAAGTCCACTTCCACTAAGAAGCTGGAAGCCACTCCATCCGGTGATGGAGGGAAAAGAAAGAAAACCAAGGCCACAAGAACCCACATGAGCACAAAAGATGATGAGCAGATAGAGACAGATGCAGAAGTGAAAGAAATAAGATCCAAGAAAGCCAGAACTTCAAAGACATCTTAAGACCAGCCTTTCGGAAGCAATAAGGCCAGTAAAAAGCAAGTAATTGGTAAGGTCGCTATGACTATTGATGAAATTGTAAGAACAATCATTGTTCATGGAAATTTAAAACCTATCAAAGTTTACTATGATAATTTTGATCAAAAAAAAAAAGAAAATTTTGGAAGATGCCATTATCATATATTTGAATAAATTCAATAGAGCCCTGTTGGAAATTTTACAAGAACTCCCTAAAAGTTTAAGGAAAGTACTGAAAATGAGGAAAAAAGCAACTAAGGATAAAGACATGGAACTCAGAGAGTATGTTCTCTCCACTTTGTGCCCTGTGATGACTAGAAGAGAAGCAGACAAAATCCTCAGAGAAGTTAAAGATAAATTTAGAAGCAAAGTCCGGATGAACAAACTAATGCTTGGTGAAACTAAGGAAATTGCAAAAGAAACAGAAGAAATTCTGAGAAAGGCTTTAGACAAAGATAAATATTATATTATTTCAGAGAAATAAGTAGAAGTCAATCCTCCAGTTACGGAACATGAAGCTCCAGAAGAACAGATTAACAAAAGAATTGATGACCAAGGTGTTAATTTAGATCCTCCAGAGTTAACCTATGAAGAGACTAAGGTTGGATTTGATTCATCGGATCTGAATGTTGGATAAGTCCAGGAAGAGGAAAAAGTCAATCAGGAGGACATAGATATGATAGACAAAATAGTTGATGCAGGAGTAACTCCTCCACCTGATCATTCTGGAAAAGAAGAGGATATTGCTACTACACAGAACCCTCCGGATCAGGTAGCAAGTTGTGAACAAACAAGAAAGAGTTCCTCTGCAGAGAACACAGAGAACAGGAATAAAGAGTACTTGGGCCTCTGAACTTGTGCAATTGAAAAACAGTTTTGCAAATATTCTCAAGTTCATGTGGATAGAATGATTACTTGTACATATGCGGTCCTATATACAAATTTTTGGAGAATTTTGGCTTGCAGACCCCACCCTTTGCCATTGATGACAAAGGGGGAGTGAAGTTCAGTGAAAAATGAGGAATCCAACTAAGGGGGAGCACCGGAAAGCAGTGTGAACAACAGTATGGAGCACAAGCTAAGGGGGAGCCATTTCAACACTTAGTCATTTTCACTAAGTGTTGCCATCAATGCCAAAGGAGGAGATTGTTGGCAAGAGACACTGCTAGGCATGATAGGTGTTGTCATTGATGGCAACTAAGATCATCCCATCGATCCGCATAACACAATTTGTTCACACCAAAAGTCAAAATCAGAATTTATCTAAGTCCGGGCAGTCAAGAATAGAGCAGATGACAGGGTCCGGTATCTTGATCCGAATCTCTCCGGTGGAAAGGCATGGTTTGTTGCAGATCTGAGGTAGTTGCAAGAATTGTCAAGACACTCTAAATCCACAGTTTTGTCCTCCGGAGATGGACTCAAAAGATATTAGCTTCTAAGTATCGGGTCTCAGTTTAACAAAACAGACAGAAGAACAGGCCGACCTTGCAAATGATCTTAACACCAAATGTACAGAAATTGTTTATTGGGCAATGTATGATAATCAGTGATGGTAGCCGACATGATTGATGATCTGCGAGTGCAAGTCTTGATCCACATCTCATATTATGTATGGATCTAGCCGACAGAGCAGAGTACTCTACAAAGTTGTAAATGTTCTTGAAGCCGACTGGTAAAATGATTGTAGATCATTTTGCGGATATATATACCCGATGGAATTGGATGATTTTGGTGTGTGTGTGTGTTGCGACTATGGAGTAATTGCGAAAAGAAGCAGAGATCAAAGTTCAAATGCTAGCAGAACGGTAAGAGGAGGAAAGTAAAGATGAAGTGTATCAAGTCAGTTTTCTATGCTTAACTGGAACTGAACTCCAGCATTGATAGATGCCAAATATCAGTTCAAATATTTTGTAACTCTTCTTTCTTGTAGGCAGTGAGCCTTCTTTTGAGCAGTGAGCTCTAGAAAGTGAGCCCGAATGCATGTGCATTCCCCATTGTAATACTTTTAACAGAGTATAATCTTTGTGGGTTAACCCCCACCATGGTTTTTCCCTTAACCAGGTTTCCACATCAAAAATCTTGGTGTCAAGTGTACTATTTTTATTTATGCTCATGTGTTATTGATTAATGCTGAAATGTTTTGATTATAAGTTATAAAAGAAGATTAAGAGAAAGAAATTGTTAAATTGTGTAACAACTGATTCACCCCCCCCCCCACCTCTCAGTTGTCCGGACCTAATTCAACACCTTCTCCATGCCATATGGCCTCATTCGTTGACCATATGGTCTACTCTATCGCCCATCATATGATCCAATCTGAGTACCATATAGTCATCTTCAAAACTCACCGTACAGTCTGTACTTCTTTCAGTTGTAGGGTCCTCTCCCAAACAAGCCATATGGTAAACAATTTCTCCTACCATGCAAACCACAGTTAGCTCCACCGTACAAATGCCATCAACCATACAGACCTACAAGAATATTCTCCAAACTTTGTCATGCTGTCACTGACCCTACACATACGTTCCCCAAACTCTTTCGTATGGGCAATTGCCCTGCAGGAACTTTCCCCAAACTCTGCTGTACGATCACTTCATACAATCTTTCACTTCTGTCATACAGATGACACCCCTTGCCGCTTTAATATACCAGACTCCATTATCTGTCGTATGCTGCTCTGCAAGTTTATGCACAGTACAGCCTATCGTACAACCTATTGTGAGGACAGTGTTGGTTCCAGTTGGAAAATTACAACCTTCTATTAGTACAGAGCAAAGTGTTTCTGTAAGCTATCCACAGTTGATGGCAAATGCATATTTGTACGGTCCTCGGTACCTTGAGGATTTATATGGGCACTGACATCTCCATTCTCTGTACCAACAAAATTAAGTTGGCATAACATGTATTTGCATAAAATAATAATTATACACCATCTACAGTGTCATTTCCCATGTTTCCTTAAATCTGATGAAAGGTTCAAATATATGCTACTGGGGCTTTTTTAATTGTAGTCAGCTGATCAACCAGGGATAGATTGTTGCACTTGTCCTTGAATTGATGTTAAACTAAAAGGCCAAGTTCATCTCTTGTGGACATAGATCCAGATGTCAAGCTTCAGCAAGTAATCTGAGAGACACATCAGAAGCTATAATGTGATGAACTGTGCAAAGGTTGGCCACATCTTGTATGCGGTCAATGGAATTAACAAAACTATCTCTTGTGAAAGATGGCAGTTCTTTCAATGCTGACACGGGAAGATTGTTCCATTGCTGCAGGTTTAGAGGACAACCCAAGTCCCACACAACAAAGGGTTCTTGTCTCACAAGCACCATTATATTTTTGAGGCATGGTGAAGGTAGGACATGATGGAGAGCTCCCTGTAGGACGCAAGGGTCAAGCTCCCAATACAGAGATTTCATTCCTGACAATAGCTTTTCTTCCTGTGTTCCTTAAAAGCAGTTGCTCAAATCAAGAAGGACAAGAGCCTTCCTTTACAACAGATTTGGTTAGGATCCATCTCATATGGCACCAGTTTGCACAACTGGGAGATTTTCAACCATGAAAGGTCATCAAATAATAATGAACCTATAGCTCCTTGATGAGCAGATTCCCAAGATTACCCAAATTCCTTTAGGTGGACAACCTTTGCAAGTATATTAAATTCTTTGTAATTTTGTCCCACTAGGTGTGCCAGAAACTGTTTGCACATCTAACCATCTAATTGATTGTGTCTGCAAGCAAACCATGGCAATGGGAAGCCCTGGGTGCTTCAAGTTCAAAGCAACCTTCGTATTTCAACTGACTCCTCCTTTTTAGTGCTATCTGATTATTTTAGGGGTGTGAAAAGGGAAGAAATTAAGCTAAAACAAAATAAATTAAGGTGATCCACCAAAATAGTTTGATGAACCTAAAAAACCATAAACATCATAGCACAAACCATTAAACCACTAAATCAAGCTTTACGCAAACACAATTAATCTAGAATGAAAAAGGCAAGAAATTCAATGCTTCCAACGATTGAACATCAACGCACAATATAATGCTAGAAGCTAAGATGATAAAGCCAAAGGACATTGCGTTAAAGTGTTTCTGATTTGCTCAATTATAAACAGCTTTAAAGGTTCATAGCTTGACAGAAGAGAAATGCTAAAAGTTACTTTACTGCTTCAGATTTGCTCAATTATGTACAGATTCAAAGGCTTATAGCTTGACAGAAGATAAATGCTAAAGCTACTCTAGCGCGCTTTAGAATTGTCAAAAGTAATCCTAACTACAGAACCTGATGCTCTATGCCTCTATTTATAATATTTTGAGTGCAACAGTTGCACCAAGATCATGCCACGTTTCACAAATAGTACCTTATATTTTTACATATGGCATTAAACTTCAAAATTGGTCTTGTGGATGATCTGCATGGCTATAAATTACTTTGATTATTCTATTCAGAAATTCTGGAGATATTTTATATTGCTTGCAGAGTATATCCTTTGATTACATCAATCAAGACTGCATCATGCAATCATTCTTATTATGATTCTGTTGCTAAAACGTGTACGAGAATCTTTGCATTCTATTGTTCCCTTATTGGGATATCCTTTGATTACATCAATCAAGACTGCATCATGCAATCATTCTTATTATGATTCTGTTGCTAAAACGTGTACAAGAATCTTTGCATTCTTTTGTTCCTTTCTAAAATCATCCACATACACTTCAGATCCGTAAACAGTCATTTTGTCTTTTTCTTCTCACGGGTAGTGGTTTGTCTCTGCAATGGTTTGGCAGTAGCTTATTTTTTAAATCAATAAGCTGGATTAGCGTACATGCCTCGCATCTGATGGTGGGCAAAAGGTTGGAGCCCCCCTGGCATTATAACACAGTTCAAAGTCCCACCAGCATGCCTCATGGAAACATGTCTCGAGGTGGGGGCCATCAATTGCTTAGCCTCTGAGTTCTAGATGATATGCCAACCTTTTGATGTAATCATGCCTTTTTAAGATCAATGGTGGGCAGATAAATTATTCTGATACCCTTTTCTCTTTCTTCTAAAATTCAGACTATCCCTTGCTGACACCACTTCTAAAAAGCTTATTAATTGATGAGGGTCAACCATTGTTAGATCAAAACATTATTTCAGATCAACTGCAGGTGGAATCTTTCACTGAGCTTGGAATTCGTAGAGCACAAAGAGCCTGTCGATCGTTGGATTAACATTAGAATGGTGGCAGGTGGGTCATTAAAAGGACTTAGCAAGTTTTCTAAGTGACAACATTTGCAAAAGGGGGCAGATCCATCCAGCAAATACAATGTGAATTCTACACCTTCGTAATCAATTTATTTTTTATTTTTTTTTTTTTTTTTAAATGCGCCTGGTAAACTTTTTAACGTGACCGGCGACGCTGGTGCGACACGCCCTCCGGCTCCACGCGAATGCTTTTGCCCGGAGCAATGAACCGGTGAGGCCACAACTGGGGGACCTCATCCCCTAGGAAGAACACTTCAAACCCGCGAGCTCATTGGCCCAGCGAAGGCGTAAAGCCTTGCGAGCTCGTTGGCCCAACGGGGGTTTGAACTCTGGTGGCCGCCACTACATCCTGAGCGACTTAACCACCGAACCATGCCATCATCGGCACACCTTCGTAATCAAATAAAAACAATATAAATTGCAATTAAAAATAGAAGGGAATATGCTAAGGTTTTTACTTTAAATTTATTTAATTTAGCTTCCTAAATCAAATAACAATGTGAATTAATATGTTTTTTCTTTTAATTTAATTAGTTTAGCTTCCTAAATCAAATAACAATATGCATTAATATTAAATCGTATTACCTCAAGATATTGTTTAATTTATCTTCAAGGACATGAGGAACATGTTAGAAGTTTCAGATAATAGATGTCGTGCATTTTATGTATGCTATTTATATGTCGTGCACTTGCACAACATCCAGGGTGCATACAGATTCTTAGGACTTATTGATTCCTGACCATTCATAACTTTTTGTACAACAAATTATTTTTATGCCACAGAAGATATTTAATATGCTGTGTGTCAACACCAATAAGAATTTAATACAGTATATATGTAAGGTCTTCCTTTTAAATAAGGAATTAACTACACCAACAAAACTATTTTGGCAATTAGAATAAGAAATTTCTTTCTTAAAATAACTATTATATTTTAGAAACGGCAATCGATTATTTACAATTGCACATACATCACACCCTCATATTAGCAAGTTTCCAAGGTGTATTTATCACATAGTCTATGGGCTCTATGACTCTGCACATAAAAGAAAGTGAACTTCGGTAAAAAGGTAATAACATGTCTGTTGATGATTGTTTTTAGACAAGTCAACAATAGAGTAGAATACTGAGCATCCAACTCTCTCTTGAACAAAGTTTCTCGAATGCTAAACAAAGTGATCAGTCGAGATAACTCCAAGGTTCCTTATTTATGATTCGCAATGGATTAACTCAATGACTTGATGTGATTTTGCTGATGAACACAAAGGGACTTATACAATTGTTCTGACAACTTAATTTGTTTCACTTACTAGAGGCGGACACTTGGAACAGCTAAACACTACAACACTTTAGTGTATGATATAGCAATGATGTTCTTCAATTCTAATTCCTAATGATGATGAGTAAAAAAGTGCAAAAGGTAAAGGTTTAGGAAACTACTCTAATCCTAGATGCAAGAGATGATTATCGATCAAGTGGAATCAACCAACTTTGTTTCGCCAAGTTGAAACAATTACATGAGGTTGATGCAATCTTCTAAGGATGGTATAAGATATTCAAATCACTTATGTTCATGAAGATTCAACAAACATAAACTATTAAAATTAAGCTCTCTTCGTTCAAACTAACCATACACTACAACTTGCAAGCCACAAATCACAAATGGTTTGAATATATGAATTCCACCAAAAAACAATAATAAAATCTTCCACTAACATAACACGTAAAAGAAAACTTAATCTAAATTAACATTCGCTTGAAGAAATCAAAAACCATGCAACACTAAGAAACATATAGAGAATCACCAAACAATGAGTCTTATAATATTTCAAAAGAGCTCTTGCAACAATTTTCAAAGTCTTCAACCTTACAAATGAGAGCAAAAGGAGCCCTTATATAGATCTCAAGAATACATGAACGGTCAAGATCAATTGGCAAAGCCAATGGACTAGATTATGCCACCTGAGCAGGTGGTTACAACAAACTCCTATTTTTAGCATATAAAAGAGGGAACAAAGGCACGTTTCCCAAGAAGATAAGGATGACACATCAATAGCCTATGAGGAATCTCCATGTGAGTAACCATCACTAGTGTTATGGAATTCAATGAATCTGGACATCACTTGTTTGATATCATCAAAAGGTACACTTGGCGTATTCCTAGTGGTTCCTTTAGCTTCAAGCACATCAGTTGTATAAAGGCCAAGTGTCTTCTCCCAATCGATCATTCTAGCCTTGTTGGCGCCAAGGTGGATAGCAAGTGAAAATACGCTATCAAGCTTATCATCAGAGACATCATCTTCTTGAAAGTAGAAGGCTTGGACTTGTTCTTTCATACTATCAATAGTCATCTCTCCAAAGGGATTGCATATCTTCATTAAGGATGCATGTATTCCATCTTGGATCCTTTGAATAACACTTCTTACCCTTGACATGTTTGTTTCAACCCTATCAAGTAGCTGTCCCTTATTGCGAAAGCAATAGTACCAGGAAGAGAAATCATATGTTATTCCTTCCTCAATCACCTCAGCATGTATTAACTCATCAACTGAAGTTTCCATCAAACTCTTCAAATGTGGCATATATTGTTCTTTGATGGTCTTAAACTCAGCACAAGTTGTCAACAATGCAAGCACTCTTTGCTTGAGATCAGCAACTTTATTATACACTTGCATAATATCCTCAAGATGTCTATGTTGTTTCCCTTGACCTTTTCATCCAATCCTTCAACCTATGAGATAAAGACCTCAACCCCTCAAGATGTACAACTTTTTCTAGAGGAAGAATGGGTGGAGGTGTAGAAACTCTTTCCTGCTGACGGATAGGGTGTACTAGGTGTTGAATATACTATTCCAATGCTTGACACCTTTGCTCAGCCTTAATCCTTCCTTTTGTTTCTTGTCTTATGATAGCTCGAGCATTATCAATTGAATCCTGAAGTTCTTCTTCCACTTGTGCCCCAGTCAGCGGACCCAAATCAATTGTGTTGATATCATAATCTTCAGGTGCAATGTCATCTATATTCTTCTCAAGTCTTGGAATAGCTACATGTACTCTCCTTACACCAGCTTCATCTTTTGTTATCTTTGAAAGAGTAGTTGCTTTCTTCTTCAGTTTTTTAGTAGACATATCTAGAAGCAACTCTTCAACTAGAATAGGATGATATATTTCCACTTCACAACTTTCTTTAATTCTGTCCTGTAGCCACTCCGGTAATGATGGAAAATCCCATGGCTGTTGTACTTCCCTTCCTTGCATGGGCAATGATTCTTCTTCAGCTTCATCTTTGTCTTCAATGTTAGCTTCATCAATGATTTCAGTATCATGTGGACTCGAAGGTACCTCTTCAAATGGAGTACTCGGGATTGCATCTTCAATGACATGCACAACTATATCCTGATTTATTGGAGTATCTCCTGGTTGCCTAGATGAAGCAGTTTCGATGCTTATCCTTTTCTTCTTCTTACTTGATTCTCCTTGTGCAAATTCAAGTTGTTTTCTTTTCTTTTCTTTGCTTGGCTTGAATCCCTTTCATTATCCTTGCTTCGTGAATCTCTTTCAGGTGCACTATGCTATACTTGTTCAATTTCTCCCATCTTGGTGTAGGTAAGCTTCTTTCCTTCATCTATCAGTGCTTGTACTTGCTCTTTTGCATGCTCCTTAGTGATAGCAATGATAGGTTCTATCAACTCTTCATCATATACGCTTTCTCTATCAGTCCAATCAATGTCATATGGCAAGTTCCGTATCTTATTGTATTCATCCCTTGAAGGAGTTCTATCATCATCTAACTGTTCAGGAATCCTCAACACTTTTGTAACTCTTACCAAATCCCATCTTAACCTTGAACATTTTTGCATCCTTATATCATCATCATCATCATCAATAACATTTGCCCAATGATCTTCAAGTTGCTCTACATGCTGATAGGTAGGATATGATTGCTTAATAGCTCCATGTGGGTCAAAGTTCTCCCTCCTTGAATCATGAAGATGTAAATGATGTGCTTGAAGCTCAATCTCAGAATGCTCGATTGCTTGAAGCGATGGACATGAATAATATCTCCCAAGCTTAAGAGGGAATTGAACCCCGGCCTTCTTTCTTGTCCTTTGCATCTTATGCAACTCTAACAACTGTCTCGATACTTCCAACAATACCATCCTATTAGTAGGATACTGTTGATGATTGTTTTTCGACAAGTCAACAATAGAGTAAAACACTAGAGTATCCCACTCTCTCTTGAATAAAGCTCTTCAACAGCTGAACTATGTGATCCAGTGAAGTAACTCCAAGGTTTCTTTTTATAACTTATGGTGGGTTAACTCAGTGATTACATGTGATCTTGTTGATAATCACAAAGGGGCTTACATTAGACTTCTTCATACTTCCTTAGCTTATTCCTCCTTTCAGTGTAGATGATGTATGTACAAGGTTTCAATAATAAAGAAAAGGCAAAAGATAAGGTTTAAAGAAACTATTTAAGTTCAATGAGGTAATGATGATGTATGAATAGACAAACTCCTAAATAAACCTAACTCCACTTCGCCAAAGATGCCTACAACTACATGAAGTTGGTGCAATCTCCTAAGGTACACAAATGGTTTTCAAATCATGAAGGCTTATATAAGCACCCATCGGATGGCGCAGCTCAAACAAGCATCCACAATCAAATTTAAGCAAATAATGGGGCTCAGACTAGCTTTACACAACACTTCACCGGCGATGAATGTTAAAAGCATGAGCTAGGAGTTGATCAAATATTCAATACAAACATACATTACATCAATGAACTGCTAATCTACTTCTAATCTATTTTGAAACATCTCTCCATTTCATCAGGATACCAGAAACCATGTCATTTCACAAGACAACACTTAACACCAAGTGAACTCCAATATTTTTTGCATTAATCTTTAGAAATATGTACAACAACTTCAAGTCCTCTCAGGAAATTTCGAGAGTCTCTCCTATTTTTACTCCTAATTGTCTACAACCTAATCTCTCTCTCTAATAATCTTACAAATAAGGCAACAAGGCCTTTTATAGAGGTCCAGAAATACAATGAATGGCTTGGATCAATCCAAATAGCCAAAGGCTCAGATCATGCCACCTCAGTAGGTAGTTACAACAAATTACTATTTTTAGTACATGAGAGAGGCAATGAAGGCACGCTTTCCAAGAAGGTAAGATGGAATCTTTGGAGCATCTTCCACATAGACGTCCCTTTGGCTTCTTGTTTGTTTCAAGTACATTGAATGTAATCATATGGTATGGTTGATTATGATTGAATGATGATAGGTACATGCCACATAGGTGCCACCTCAGCAAACTTGTGTATTTCAACTATTAATTAAATATGTTTTTTAGGCATATTCCCAAATCGTATCATCTTGTGATGTCTTCAATGTGATTGCTTTGAACTTGAACGCTTGGGAATGTATCTTCAATGATCTTGCCTTATTCATTCTTGTTGTAAACTAGATGTATGATAGATGTTGCTCATTTGGTTTAACTTTTGTGTACTTTCTTCTTCTCTTGTAGGTAGGTTGATGTTCTTTGGATGCATCTTCTTGAAGAGTGAGTAGTAGGAGATGATGATGATGCTTCCTTCATGACTTGAAGTAGGAGATCGCTCTTGGACTTGAAAATCGTGAAAGAACATGAAGTTGAATGGCTGAATGCCCTTTTGTCACAATGCTATTGAAGATGTAGTGTACTTGCGATGCATGGATGCTTTCTAGATGATGACGTACATTTGAACTTGATGTAGATGATGAAATGCTTCAACTTGAAAGAGTCCCTTGGAGTATAGATATTGATGGCAACACCTTCCTTATGTATAGTAGCTGACTTCTCAAGGAAAGTTGAAAGTATCGGAGGAATTTGAAACTTTATAGATATCCTTGGGATGCTTGATGATGATGAGAAGTTCCTTTGAAACAGCTACATGCTCATCTTGAAAGTTGAAAGAACTTGAAGAAAAGTGGATGAAAGCCTTGTTTTTTTAACATGATGCAATTGATGAAGCATGTTGATCTTGAAGTGATCACTAGGAACAGCAGATAGGATGTCTTCTCCAACATAGCAGCTTGTTAACTTCATTCCTAGCATAAAGGTGGTTCAAGCTTTTTCTTCTTTGATGACTCCTTAGCTTCATCCTTATTGCTGCAACACAAACAAAGAAACAGCATCAATCCCTTTTGATAACACATAATACATAAGGATCATTCAACATTTTTATCATCAAATTGACTTCACTTTGGACATCTCAATGACTTCAAACATGAAATGATGACATTTCCTAAAAAACCCACTCAAAAAGACTAACTTAAACCACTTTAATATCAGGCGCAACAGATAGGAAATTAGATCCTCGCTTAAAAGGTTGCATAAGACTTCAATCAACACCTCTTATTATCAACTTCCAAAGTGGCGCAGCAGATAGGAAATTCAGATCCTCTTCTCACTTCAACCTCATATTAGAATGGCGTTTTGGTTGAAGATTTCGCTGTTTGGTTATTATGATTACTTGAAACAAGTCACTTCATGTTTGGGCGCAATGGATCAACATCTTGATTACTTCTTGAAAAAAGCCTTTAAAACTCCATCTTAATGTGGCGCAGCAGATCAATAACTTGGAGACTTCTTAAAAAGTGTTTAAAACTTGATTTCATGCTACATCTATTCCAACCTTGAAAGGACGCAGTACTTGAGGTATTTGGATCCTCTATGAGACTCTTAAAATATTCTTAACCTTCCCATTAAAGTGGCGCACTAGATCAAGAATTTGATCTCTCCTAATCATGGCGCATGAGATATGCATTTTGATCCTTGTTTGATATACCTCTACCAGGGCGCTGTGGTTGGAGATTTTGAATCCTTATTTCATCCCTCACAAACTTTACCTTTCCAAATCACCTTTGGCGCATTAGATCAAACCTTTGGGATCTTCTAGAATCAATAAAGTCATACTTCAAAAACTCCCATTTAAGGCTAGCGCATTGGTTATGGCACAGGAGATGACTAGTTTGGAATCTGGTTGAATGATTATCAAATAATTGACTTAGACTCCTAGAGATGGTACTTTAGTTTGGAAGTTTGAGTTCTCATCTTGGTTGAAACATCTCTAAAAACTCTTTCCTCCTTAAGCTAGCGCATTGGATGGAGCTTTTGAGCTCCAATTGATTGTTGGCTCCAGATCTTTAAAATTCCACTTACATCCTGCATTGATCCTTGCCTTGAGGTGGCGCTTTAGATCAGACTTTTGAATCCTCATTGAACCCTTAAAATGCTTTCAACTTTCTTTCATTGAAGTGGCGCAGCAGTTAACAATTTTGAATCCTCTTGCTTTGGGCGCATTGGATGAAGGAATGATCTCTAATTTTGATCTTCATAAAATCTACATCTCAAAACAAGCCTTTTGACTTTGGTGCAGCAGATAGGGATGTTGATCTCTTCTTGAAGGTATGTTAAAACTTGCAATCAGTAATCTCTTCAAGCGCATTGGTTAAGGAATTGGAATTCCCTAAAAAGTCTTCACAAAATTTCACCTAACTTCACGCCAAGATGATTGCATTAGATCAAGATTTCATCCTCTAGTTGAATAGCCTCTTGAATTTCGTAATTGAACACCTTCATCCCTTGGCGCACTAGATAGAGATCTTGGATCCTCTTGAATGATCACTTTAGAACTTGAAACTAATCATCTCATCCTTGGGCACATTACATGTGGAATTTTGATATCTCCTTGAAACTAGTGGTTTGGGCGCATTAGATCAAGATTCTTGGATCTTCTTTAAAGCTTGCCTTGAAGATGTCAAAAGTTGGCGCCTTGGATGAGAGTTTTGGATCCTCCTTAAAGCTTTAATCTTGTCTAAAACTCCAATAAAATTCATTCATTTGGCGCATTTGATTGGGTGCAAGAGTTCATCATTTTGATTCATCTTCAATCGACATTCAAAACCTTACTTTTCCTTCAAAATTGGCGCAAGAGTAAGGGTGCATTGGTTCCACATTTGGTGTTCCACTTGAAATCTCTCCTTTGATGTTCAAAAAAATCCCTTCATTTTGGCGCATTACATAGGGGCGCAATGGTTCAAGATTTTGTTGCTCGGTTGGAAGACTCTCATCTCATGAAAATTTTGCGCCACTCTTACGTCTTCTCGCAGTGGTTGAAGATTTTGTGCTCTCTTCAATACTTAGCCGTTTTTCAGGGTCTCTCTAGGCAAGGTATATTGAAAAATATATTTAAGTATAAGTTGGATATTTTTCAATATACCTTTCAGGATGTTTGAGATAGGTCTCGAATCCACCGGATTTAACATGTAGAATCTAGAATTTGGAGGATCCACCAGATTTCAGACTTAGTCAATTTTTCAGGATTTCAAGCTACCAGACTTAGTCATTTTCAGGGTCTCAAACATACATCAGGATTGATCTCAATGTTCAGATGAGAATTTGATCAAGACTCTTCATTTCGGCAAGTTCATGTTCCAGATGAGACCTCCAGTTATAAAGCAAAACCCTCTAGGAGAGAGACTTATTGTTGGATTGACAGAGGAAATGGACCTAAGACATCATCTAGAACTAAATGCAAAGCATCAGAGCTCAAAAAAAGGGGGTCCCCATTTACAATGGGGCGATGTGTGATTTGGTCACAACAGATACCTTGGCAATCTATATGGAAAAGATGTAAAGCCCTGAATTCTGATATAGGTGAACTTATCATATTGAATATAGTATCTTCCATATTGTTCAATGAAGTTCCTAGCAACACCTGTCAACCTCCTATGCAACTCTCCTCGCAATTTTCTCACTATATACATGGCAAATGCATCATTAAATCTCTTATAATGATTGATGTTCTTCAAATGAAGTTATGTATAGCATTGATGTGATAGGATCTGGCCGGACTTTATGCCTACTTCTCCTTTAAATGTCAATCCCTTGTATACCACATTCCTTGCCAGTATGTAGACAAGATAGGAAGTCATGAAGAAGGATTTTGACTCATCAAAATTTTCAAATTGCTCATCAAGGCAATGACTTATTAGCCCAGCCCAATCAATCATCTTATTTTTTGTGAAAACATGATCAAAGTATGTATACATCCATCCTTCAAAAGTCGATGATTGAGGCCTACCTGTTACTCGATTCAAGAACAAAATGAAGTAACTTATCTCCTTCCTGAAATCTGCCTTGTGGAACTTCGAATCTTCAAAGTTGTATATCTTGATTGAGGAATCTATCATTCACTTCTTCCTTACTTCTTGCATGTGCTGCTTTGAATTGCCCTCAAAGGTATGTTGTGCAGTTGTAGGACAAATGAACACTGTCTTTTGGTTCGGGATGTTGAAGATCTCCTTAATAGCTTCTCTTTGCAAGTAGGTTAGGACAGTCCCGTCTTTAGCCACAATTTGCCTTCTTTCTTTATCATAATGTTGAATGCATTCTAACACCAATTCAGTGCTAGGTAGGGTAAGTGGGAAACATGCGGCTTGTATGATTCCACTCTTCGCAATGGCCTTGATGTCTTCATTCCTTGTAACGGCGAGCAAGAAATCCTTCATCTCCTCTAGGTTGACGTGTCCCATGTTGGTGTCTCCCACATTCTTTCAATGAGTCCCAAGCTTGGAGTCGGGTATGGTTGACTTGGCATCCATCTTGATCATCACTTGACGCTCCTTCGCCGTCATGCCCATCTATAAGAAACTTGAAATGACAACATCACCCTTATAAGACTGATTTTTACATGATAAAGTTATGAAAATCTGAAATCTTGAACAAATAAAGGCAATTCTATAAATGAAGAGCAGCTGAAACATACCTTCAAACTGAAATAAAGCTAATTTCTCCAGAAAATGATGAAAATCAGTTATAAATGATAAAAATCAGACTTTAAAAAGTGCAGATCTGCTACGGAAATCGCTGCTCCTCCTTCCAAAAATCGCTCCAAGAAGTGAATTGCAAATGATTTATGACAAAATGAAGTGGGCGTCTTAGTTTATATAGGAAACTTGAAATGACAACATCACCCTTATAAGACTGATTTTTACATGATAAAGTTATGAAAATCTGAAATCTTGAACAAATAAAGGCAATTCTATAAATGAAGAGCAGCTGAAACATACCTTCAAACTGAAATAAAGCTAATTTCTCCAGAAAATGATGAAAATCAGTTATAAATGATAAAAATCAGACTTTAAAAAGTGCAGATCTGCTATGGAAATTGCTGCTCCTCCTTCCAAAAATCGCTCCAAGAAGTGAATTGCAAATGAATTATGACAAAATGAAGTGGGCGTCTTAGTTTATATAGGCAATTTGCCTCATTTAATGGGCAGGTTGTTGGCAAGAGACACTATATGGACTCATGAATGTTGTCATTGATGGCAACAAAGGTTATCCCACACATCCGCAAGATATGATAGGTCCTCACCGGAAGTCAGATTGAAGAAGTGTTGAGGTCCGGTAAGCAAGAACAAAGCAGTCAGTAAGGTCCGACAGACAGGTCTGGATCTCTCAATAGAAGTATCTCAGTGAAGTGCGGATTTGGGGAAGTCAAGAGTAGTATCATGACTGATAGATTCCAGGGTTTGAGCCTCCGGTATGGAAAGAATAAAGAGATATGAATGCTTGAGTGTCGGGTTCCCAAGTGACAGTGTGAACAGAGGAAGAACTGACTGGCAGAACATCGGACATTATTCCGGATGTGTTACTAATGATGGAAAAGGTTCTTAAGGCATAAGTTATGTTTGGCCGACGTGATTGATGACTTCTACAAGTATATGCTTGATCCGCATTACTTGGTGTGCAAGGATTCAGCCGACAGATCAGAGTTTGAGGAAATTATTAACTGTTCTGAATGCCGACTAGAAAGGTGATGAAATCACTTTTGCGTATATATATATAAGATGGTTTTAGTTATGAGAGGTGTCGTGGCTTTGTGTAATGTGCGAAGAAAAGCAGCAGACCCGAGTAAAAGCAGAAAGGAAGGTTCAGTATGTGAAAGGAGAGCAGCACAAAAGAAGAGGAAAGATGAAGTGCAGCAGATCAGTGTACTGAGCCTAACCGGAACTGAACTCCAACATATGTTGATGCTCCTTATCAGTTCAAGTATTATATTACACTCTTTATAAATTGTAGACAGTGTGTCTCTTGTAGGCAGTGTGCCTTTTGTGAGCAGTGTGCTCGGGCAGTGAGCCCTAATTGGCAAGTGCCATTTTGTATTTCCATTCTTCTAACAGAGAATACAATCTTGGGTTAATCACCCCGTGGTTTTTTCCCTTAACAGGGTTTCCACGTCAAAAATATTGTGTCATGTGTATTTCCATTTCATGGCTATGTTTGCTTACTTGAATTAATGCTGCATTGATTATTAAGAAAGTTCAGAAAGCAGAAATTATTAGGATAACTGATTCACCCCCCCCCCCCCTCTCAGTTATCAACACAGATCGGCCAGGTAGGGGTCGGCCAACATAAGCATTTAATGCATTTTGAAATTCTCAAAATTTGAAACAAACTTCTTATATAGGCGCCAAAATGGGTTGAGAACAATATGAATATGCGCCTAACTTAGGAAGCTTCTATTAACATCTTGAAACATATGTTTTGGATCTAAAATCTCAATAATCCCTAGGTGCCCACTAATGATCATTTGCAAAAGGATTGGCGCCCTTCTTTTAGATAAACATTATCTCTTCATAGGCGCTGAATCAAGGCAGAAAAAGCATGAATAGGCGCCATGTTTTGTTATCTATCCATAGGCATTACAATGAACTTAAGTCTATTTCAATCAAAGCATTAACATTTAAAATCTTCTTATTAAGATTCTTGTCATCCTTACCCCTAGGCGCCAAAATAAGCTCATACATGTGTAGAAGTGCGCCTAACTCTCTTGACTCCTTGTTAACATCTCAATTCACTTTTCAAAATTTTCAATGCTTCTTCATATTACTCAATCTCATCAAGGCGCCCTCTAGAGGTTATTAAAACAAGGAAGTGTGCCCATACTTGGCTTTTTCAAGGCACCAATATTGATAGGAAATGACATGAAGGGCGCCTAGACACAATGAATGCAATCTTCAACTCAAGGCGCTCATGTAAAGTGAGATGGGTTGAAATAGGCGCCTATCTTTTCTGAGTGCATTTGATGATGGTTTTAACCCTTAAAATAACATCCAATTTCATGCTTTCAAGTTCTCTTTTTGCAAGGCGCAATATTAGGATGCTCCAAGTGTGAAATGGCGCCTTGACTCCCCTCAATGATATTGATCATCCATAGGCACCTTTTGATGATGGTTTGGGTGTAATCTTGCCTTAAGTGATCTTTCATCCCTAGGCGCTTATGTAAGGTTACAATGTTATTTTCCTCCTTCTTGATCTAGGCGCCAAAACTAGGTAAAAAGGTTTGAATGGGCACCTCAGTTCTTAACTCACTCTTTGACACTTTAATTCCACATTTTGATTTGCTTAGGACCCTTACAATTGCTAGGCACTCATTTAAGATTATTTTGGTGACAAGATGCGCCTAGACATGAGTGAATGCCTTCTCCAAATTGGGCGCTCATTTAAGTGAGATGGGTTGCAATAAGCGCCTTACCTTTGATACCATGTTCACAACAAAATGGAGAATTTCAACATGATTCCTTCCTAGGCGCCCAAAGTGTACTCCTTAATGGCAAAAGTGTGCCTAATCTCCAAGATATCCAATCCCCTTCCAAGGCGCCAATATGAGGTTATGTTGATGAGAAAATGCACCTTAGCCTTGAAATGACATGAGAGGTTGGACTCCTCAGGGCGCCCATTGCCCACTAGTTAAATCTCTTTCCTTCTTAAGGCGCATGTTTGGGGTGGTACAGATGAAAATTGGCGCCTAGTCTATACTTAACCATTTCTTTGTAGATTCTCTCTCATTGAAGCACATTGAGTTCAAAGACATTCCCACGCAGGATCCTCTCAATTTTGACCTAAGGAAGGCTCTATACTGCATTTGCAATCTTATTAGCTGACTAACTCTAAGATAAAATAAACAACTAACCTAAAACCACTAATCCTATGAAGAAAACTGGGGGTCCCCATTTGCAATGGGGTGATGTGTAATTAGGTCACAACAATGTCTAGCTTCATATTAGGTCTAGCTCTTGGTTTATTAATTATGCATTACCCATGCTTTCTTCAAGACAGAAAGCATGATAGAAAGAAAGTGATGATGTAAAAGAAGGTGCAAACAATCCAAGAAAGTTGAAAAAATTTATTTCCTTTTCAATAAAATGAGAGGAAAAAACAACAATAGATTCATGGTTATTGAAGGCTAAGAAAAATGGAGTAGACAGCCAACATATAGCAATGGATAGAAGAAAGTGATGAAGGGTGACAAAGATGAATAGGTTATAGTAACAGTAATGGTAACATATTATATTAGGAGTACTCAGTACTACTCGGTACGTGTTCACAATTAATGCTTTTGCATAGTCCTATTAAATTGATACTTCTTCACTGAAGGTTGCATCAATCCGAATAGTCATCAAGTACTATAACATTAACTAAAACGCTAATTACAACTAGAACCATTACTATGATATATGTACTAATATGCATGTTGAGTTAAAATAAGATTTAAAATATGAAAAGCACGGCACGTCATGTATTAAAAAATGAATTCATACAAGTAATGCTAATAACCATACCAATAAGTATGATACCTATGAAGCCCAAAAACAATTTCTGACCCATCAAGATGGATTTCCAATTTTGAAAATTACTAGACCCTCAACATATCGCTAATCATTGCAGTCAGCTGAGTCAGGGATTGAAAATTTCTTAGTTGTTATCCATCTTGGGAAAAAATGAGAAAATTCTGAGTAAGTTTTGACCCTTTTTAATTCCTTTTTTCCTCCCAATTCTAACCCAACAACCAACACACAAAAATTTTAACATTATCAGACCAAAAAATGATACCACAATCTGCTACATAAAATAAAAGAAAAAAGAAAAACAGCATGTCATAAAAAGAAACAAAAGCATAAAAACGTGCAAAGGAAAAATAATTGATTGGTTTTCTCCTATTGAAGTTTCCTTTTCCATTTCCACCCTTATTTTCCTTCTATACCCTCGTTTCTTGTCATTGCCGCCATGTGTCTACTCAAGTTTTCAGCTGTCATTGGGCTTTACTCAACCTTATTTCAAGAAAACAATTACCACTTTTCTAAGCACCCATTACTTATCCTTGGTGCAACATAGCTTTCTATCAAATTTCATATTGATGTGTGCTACTGCTAACCATGGCACAGACATCAAAATTTTCCAAAGTGAATTAAAGGGCTTTCCACTTCTGCTCAAGCAAGATGCTCAAAAGAAATTGACAGGGATTTTTTTCAGTATCATTTCCAACATAAAAACTGCTCTCACACTTGCCTCATCATGAATTCATACACTACTTGATTTAAACTGTCACAAGCTTCCAACAATGACAAAAATAACCATACCATGAAACAGTAAAACTCATTTTAGTTCTATAATGAAATTAAGTAAGAAATAGCAAACGCATGTGGAGACAAAAATAGAATTCATAAAGCTAGTTTTGCCCACAGTAAGACAGCTACAATGTTCCCTTCCCCTATTATACGTTCAACTTCACCTATCAGTACCCTACTAAATTCACATCTGTTTCAAGGTGCGCATATTGAAATAAGTAATGGAAAAACACATTTTCTCAGATAATGTAATCAACCTGTAAGAAAACTCCAGGGGAATTTTTTGAAATAATACCGTCTTCCCCAGCTAAATTCACCAACTGTAGAGCACTTATTGCAGCAGGACGTGCCTGATGAATAAACAAAAGTAGAATGTCTGAATAATCTGAGAAAGCGTATTTACAACTACAAAATATGTTTGAAAAAGAATGGTTCTTTAAGATACCCATGCAGGTAATAACAGATAAAACATGTATCAGAATTCATACAGATTTTGCCTATGAGAATAACCTAAACATCTCACAATAATTGATTGTAAGTGCATGAGATGTACAACAGGATAACCCATGTGTGTGCACCTTGCCTGTGGCGATAATAATTTTCACTCCCCTTGAATTTGCCTCTCTAAGAGCTTCTGCTGTCCTTGGAGTTATTAAGCTTTTGCTATTCAATAATGTGCCTGCTCCAAGAAACACCAGACATAATTTATAAACTCATAAAAACATACCTGAGTAACTGCACATCACTAACTAAAGGAGAAAAAAATCAGGGAATTTAACTCATCTACTCTGACCAAAATTCTTTAAACATAGGTGAATAAATTAATACCTTGATAGATGTATGTGAATAGATAGGCATCTTACCATCCATATCACAGAACAGGTACTTAAATTTGGGGTTGTAAGATTGCAGGATTTTTTTTTTCTCGGTCTTAATACCTTGATCTGCCCAAGCATCAAACTGCCAATTCCCTTGGTAATTTTGTATGCATCAAATCCTAATCAAAACTTGAGAAAAAAATCCTGAACATGCAGACAAGAAAGTTGCCAGACCATTACCATCAATTACTGGCGAGCTTACATTTTCTTTTTCTGACTTGTATGGTAAGCTGCAATCTTCAAGACTTTCATAAGTACTATTTATCAAGCCTTTCCCTTTCCACCCCAGACATTTCAGAATAATGTCTTCCTCATTCTCCATCTCTTTTTGAGCCTCCTTGCTTCTTTCATTGTTATATCCTAAAAGATGCAGCAACCCATGTACCTAGACCCAGCATTCCAAAAAAAAAAAAGATATGAATACACATAAGGATAAGATTGCAAGTCTAGGGCATTCAAAATGAATAGTCACTATCTGAAATCGGCAGCATATTTATAATTATTACTATAAACAAGATTACCATCAGGATTCGTATCTCATCAAGAAGACTGTGGCCTCTTTTTACTGCCTGCTCGGCAGCTGCATCTACAGAGATGACAATATCCCCCAACATTAGCTGTCACACAATAATATACCATAATCAGTGATCTTCAAATAACAAGATGACTGTGTATGCAAGGACACCATATTGGAAGATAAGGCCTTACAACAGGAAGTTGACATCCAGGAATGTGCTGTGACATTGAAAGAACATCGGTAGTACAGTCCATATCACGCCACTCTTTGTTCAATTCACGAATAAAATCATTATCACACAGTAACACTGACAGTTCAACCTTCTCAAAACTTCCCACATTCTCTATTGCAGTGTTTCTTGTTTTAGCAGTTGAATCTTTTATGCCATCAAAGGCTGCCTTCATTGCCATTGGAACATTGAGATGAAGAATTTCTGCTATATTCTGTCACAGTAAAGATTAAAAAAATTATGAAATGGAATTCCAAAACAATTCATCATTAATACCCAGTTACAAACCTTCAAACAAGAAATTAAACATTACCCTTCTACAAACCTAAATATCATGACAGAGAATATGCCATGAAAAGATTTATGTATATGCATTTATTTGTTGCCTTAAAATCGGAGCTACATCCAACCTGTACCCGCTACTGGCTGGATTAAATGCCCAACTAATCTGCCATTAGCTGCATTTAGTATGTAACTAGTAGTCTAGTACTACTCAAAACCTTGAATCAAGCAAAAATGAAGTGAACAACTTTCTTGACTTACTACGATCTCATGCCTCTGTAAAGGAAGCTACTATATGATAATTGCATTTTAAAAAAGTTATCATGTTCAGAGGAAAACTGTTGTGCTACTTACAATCCTATGACTAAGAATAAACTTGTCTACTTAGACAAGAGAACATTGGAGGAATCAGAAATGTTTAAAAGAAGCACACTGATCGATATTGCCACTATTTAGGATTAAAAAAATATTGGGTGTTATTTAAATGCAGTGAAAGCATGAATCTTTGTTTTTTTTTTTTTTAAAGTGGGTGCCGCTCAATACCTATTGACCAGCCTCCATATATCTGTGCCCTTTGAAAATCATTCAAAAAAACCAACTCTATAACATTTTTCACTGCCACTAAATAGTCCATCTCACTTTTCCCCACATGAAAGTCTATTTGAAGTAAACTTACATTTTATTTTCCTGACACCTCTATTCTTTGAATTGCAAGGCCATTTACTATCTTCAGAATACTGTTTCTATCTATACACATCTTAATTTGCAGAAGATTGGGTATTTTTCCCTGTTCAAACAGATATGAAGGACAAATCAACAGGTTCTTATCAAAAGTTACATAATCTTTGTCCTCTCATTGGGATGTCAACAACTAAGAAAGAAGTAGATAAGAAAGTTGAAGTCAAACCTCATACTTTGCATCTTGATCCTGTCCAGCCAGTTGCCCATGCTCCATCCCTACCTATCAATTTGGAGACACCTTTGTGTCTATTCCTGAGCCTTCTCTTGTTCCTAGACTTACTCTGCAAGATTTTCCGGTAATGGAGCCCTTACTCATTGGACGTGAAAGGATTGACTCCACAAAGCACTCTTCAACTCCACGGGACGACTGGAGCCCTACTGTCCATAGATGGCGTTGCCCTAACCCCATATTGGCAGGTTGAGAATTTAGAGGCCATGAAACCTTTCAACAATTAGAGCAATCCGAAGCTGATAACCAAACCCATTGGAGATAGCCTAGAGTCACACCAAACTCTTACCAACAATTAGAGCAATCCGAAGCTGATAACCAAACCCATTGGAGATAGCCTAGAGTCACACCAAACTCTTACCAACCAAGGACTAGCTCTAACCCACCACCTAGCAAACCCACTGGAAACCTGCTGGGGCCCCACACATTGAAATCTCATTGTCTTTCTTGTCAAATCTATGGCATTATGTTTCCCTGTTTATTGACTCTTTCTTCACTCAATGTAGTTATGTTGGCCTCATTTTGAACTTGCCAAATTTTAAAATTTCGCATCAAAATTCCTATGTTGAGTTATCCCAAGTCACAATTGCTCTGATTATCCTAAAGTGTCAAATTGCTTTCTGGTTTGAAGGAAGAATCGTTGATCTATTTCAGTCGAAGTCTTGGAAGCGATTTTGTTATGCGGCAAGTCATAAAAACAAATAAATTTCAAAATCTGCAAGGGTTGGAAAGAAATCCCTTTACAGGGACATTTCTATGACTATTTTGCCTAATGTGGCAACTTTTTAGGCTCATACGCCTTTTAGTTTGCGATATTTTAAAACTTCCATTTTTCGGCAGGTAATTTACGGAAACAATTAAATCATGGTTTCTATAAGTGTTGGACCAGAATCATCTGGTAGGGGATCTCGCGGTGTCATTAATGACAACTTGGCAAGGTTTCGTGAGAAAATATCATAGTATTCAAAATTTATGCCTGTTATGCCATTGTTTATGCTTGCAGAGTTACCAGGTCAAGCAATCTCCATCCGTGCTCAAAAATCTGATATACAACTTCCTCCAAATACAAGATATGTCCATGCATTCATCGGTGTTTTTAAATTGATTTTATAGCTGAGGAGATGGTAAACAAATTTGGCTTTCAAACCTCTACTGATCTTCACTTAAGTCAAAGAATTTCTCAATGTGATGATAAAGTTAAAATTTTATTGTATCTCCAAAAGCATTAAAACCACTATGGGGCCGAAAAGGTTTTGAGAAGTTGTGGATATCATTCTAAATGTCAGAGACTCCTATATTCAAATGTCGAGCATTTTGAAGGTGAAATGAAGAAAATCATACTATTATGGGTCTCAGCGTCACTATTGCAAGTACCTTCAAAATGCCAAAAAGGCTTTATTAAGTTAATTTCTTCTTTTACCAAAAGGCGTTTTGGAAACTATCGTCAGACAATTTAAAAGGTTTGAAAACTAGTCTAAACTGCCGATACAAGTTACGATGTGATGTGAAAACACCGATGCAAAAGAAAGAAGGTGTATTTTATCGGCCTAGGTAACAAGTTTAAAAAGTCTTTACTTTTTCCGATGAGGTTTTGTAAAGCTCTTACATTGCCGATAAAAAGCCAACACAGTAGTTAAGATAACTACCAAAGCAAACTAAAGCAAGTAATTGTTTTAAAACTTGCTTTCGGAGAAGCTAAAAGGTTTTAAAACTCATGTAAGTTACCGACAAAGCTAAGTTGCCAGTTCTAGTTCAGGTTCGGGTTCGAGTATGCAGGTTCGATTCGTGGATTCGGCTAAAAAAAAAATTAGAGTTGGGTTCGTTTTTGGGTTCGATATATATATATATTAATACTATTATATAATATTATATTATTTAATATTTATGTATTAATAATATTTATTATATTATAAATATAAATATTTATTAATAATATAATATTACAAATTACAATAATAAATATATAAATATTAATAATAATATATTATTTAATATTTATGTATTGTTAATATATTATTATATTATAAACATAAATATATATTAATCATATAATATATAAATATTAATAATATAATTATTATATTATAATGTTATAATATATATAAATTAGTATAAAATAAATAATTAAATAAATCAATGAATCATTTTTAAATTAGCCAATAAGCTTTTATATGTGAGCACTGAGCATTATCGTGCTCGGAATTGTCTCACACCGTAACAAAATTCACACTGGAAAATTTTCTAGCAACCGACGTATTCCTTGAACTTCTTGTTGAAGTCACGAAATACAGTAAATATTTAACCCTCAACTATTTTCTTTCTCCCGTGACAATAAAACATTTAAAAATGGCATTTTTTGTGAACAAAGTTTACATGGATTTGTCGCCCCAACCAAAAATACCCTACAAATTTGTCACAAGTTCGGTAGGGTTCATCCGCCACGAACCAAAGGCGATTTTCCCAAACCCTGGACGGACCGGTACACGAATCCGTTCTGAACCCAAACCAGGTTCGAATCGAACCCAGATCCCGCAGGCTCTAGGGCGAATCCAATAACTTAGCGACAAAGGTTAGGAAAGCACACTAAAATGCCAATGAAGAATATAATTTGGCAATCTTATGGAGTTTCAAAACTAATTTAAATTTCCTATGGAGTTTTTTTTTTTTAAGTGATGCCAATAAGCTGATGAATGAAATATTACAATTAAAAAGTAGTTATTTTAACTGCCCAAGAAATAAACATTGTCACAATAACAGATTCCTTGCAAAGGTCTTCGAAACTTCAAAGCAAATGCACTTGGCTGTGTAAGATCATTATTCTTCAACTCTTGCCGATATCTTTAGCCACTGTGCCAAAATTGGGAACTTTGGAGTCAACCCATGGACATCCATAAAAGCATAAAGTGGTTGTTTGTTAGATATAGTAGTTATAAATGTTCTGGCGAACTGGTATGCGTGGCACTGAAACATCTCAAGCAAAGCACATGAGTCGTTTGACATTTCACCTCAAAGAAATATGTTCTCATGAACCGCCATGATTGCAGGATGTACACTAAATGGATTTGTTGAAAAGGGCGTAGAAACTTTGAAACAAATGCAATTAGCGCGTGTGAAGCCAAACTCTACCACCTTTGCCACCATCCTCTCTACCTGAACCAGAAATAGATGTTTTTGAGTTGAATTTGAAGGTATCTCTGTCTGATTTTATAGTTGGAAATGCATGGTAGACATATATGCAAAGTATGTAAGCATAGACAAGGCACACAAATAGTTTGGAAACCTGCCTAATGAAATGTGGTCTCATGGAATTCAAGGATGACAGGATATATATGAAATATGTTTATTGAAAAGACTTTAGAATCTTTCAAGGTAAATGCAATTGGCAAGTGTGAAGATAAATTACACAACCTTTATCAAAATCCTTTTGGTCTGCACCAACATATGGATATATGCTCAAAAAATTATCTCATGCCGTAAAAGGAGTTATGTTGGAAAATTTTCTAAACTTATCGGTTGTTCCTACCGGCGTATTCCTTAAACCTCCTATCGGTGCAAGTGTTCATTTTATCTCATGGACTCTCGAGTTTCATGAATATGAGGTAGATTTTTGTCAAAGATTATAGTTTGAAATGCTCTGATAGACATGCATGCTAATGGTGGAGCACAGAAAAAGCACATGAACCTTTCTTTTGACAAATCGCCTCAAAGAAAAAGTTATCTCATGGGCTACGACAACCACAAGATATGCACAAAATGGTTTTGTTGAAATGGCGCTAGGAACTCTCAAGAAAATACAGTTCACAGGTGTACAACTAAATTCCATAACATTCGTTAGCATCTTCTTGGCTTGTGGAGGATAAAGAGACTTTGAATAGCACCCTTACACTTATGCAAACTCCACAACCCCTGTGCCAATGTACTCCCAACTTGTGCCAAACTGGAAACTTTGAACTAGGGAATAAACTCCATTCAAGCATAAATGGTAGAGGAAATTTGTCAGATGTTCTAGTTGCAATTATGTTAGCCATGAGCTATCATCTCATGGAATGCAATGACGGCAAGTCCTACACAAAATGGTTTCTGCAAAGATGCTCTCACACTCTTTGAACTAATGAAGCATTCTATTTGATCATTATGTGTGCATGGTTGACCTTTTTGGCCATGCTAGTGCATATATATACTGATGAGGTATGTTAAAATCTGGTTTATGATACCATGGATCTGTCATTTCATTGAACTATTCTCAAGAAACGTGCACATGTTGAATGAAAAGCTGGAAAAGGTCATAAGAAAATTACCCACAACAATCTTGATTTTGGTTATGGTTTTTATGATCAAACCTTGAGTTCATTGTGTTCATCATCTCTGAGTAGTCATTCTATTGGAGTAAAGTTACACCACTTGGAGTATAGGATCAAGAGCATGCTAGAAAATTGCTTTAGAAAACCTTTCTTCTTCCTGAGATATCGAGATTCTCTATGTCAGATCAATATCAATGAATTGGAGCAAGGAGAGGAGAGGTTGAATAACACATTTTAGGTGTGAAGATCAAACATTTCTATCAATTCATAGGGTATGTGAGATAAGCCGAATGTGCAATGTCTCCTTCAATTGCCTCTCTCTGTATAATGACTTGAGATTGAGACGAGTAGTGGATGGCAATGGCATCTTATGATTTTAATTGCGGCAGGAAAATGTGCTTCAATCTACCTCTATCATGCTGATGTTGCTAGTGGAAGACATTATTTTCACAGTCCATATTTTGTATGCACGAACACAGGAGTCTAAGATTCAGGTATTTAGAGGATTTGTCAAGATTTGGCAAGGCTTTGACCACCTAAATGAAACAAATGAAGATGGAAAGAACTTAGCGAAGTTCACAACTCAAAAGTCGCAAGTTTCATGTTACCTTTTTGGAAAAGTGACTTATGTCACATGTTGTAACTAAAAAGTTAGAAAATGAGCTTTGTTCCCGGAAAAGTTAGGTAAAAGCCAACTAAAATAAAGCTTATTTTCAAATTTATTGTATTTCAAAAAAAGGTAGTTATGTAGTAGTTATTAGGTGGTTACAAGGTAGTTACCAGGGAGAAGCCTATAAATACAAGGCTATTCCAAATGTAAGGGGAGGACTTTTTGCAAAAGGGGAAAACTTTGAGAACTACTCATAGAGATTGTATGAAGACTTTCTGGCTTGACACTATGTATAGAAGAGTTTTTGGAATTGTATAATTTCAAGGAGATAATAAAGAATGCTTTTGGTTCGTATGTTCTAATTGTATTCATGTGTTATCATTGCTGATTTCTCGTATGTTAATCCGTAATCCTTCTATGTGATTGTCCAAACCATTGGTATTTTATGTGATTGATGTAATGAATAATGTTCATATCTTGGTATCTTGGCTTGAACATGTGGAAGTGGTATATCTTTTCGTATGTTGAGGTTTGTCATCTTTCTTTCATTATCATTGCATATCAAAACATATTTTGTGTTAGCACCCCTTTGTAATTTGTCATATCCATCATGAAATCTCAGCTGATATTCGTATGTCTATTGTTGGGATTTCTATTAGTTATTTTCCTCTAGCTTTGTCTTTTCTCCTATTTGTACTTTCAGGTTAAAAGTACACAAAAACCCACAAAAATCCCATCATATAAGGGAGCTGCCACTCTCAAACGTAGAGAAAAGCTGATAATTCAATAACAGCTTCTCCAACTGTTGGGACAATTTAGTCACCGCTCTAAGGGCAACAGGGCATTTTCAAAGGTTATTTCGTGGTGACAAATCTGTTTACCAACAAGTTAGAAGCAGATACGAGCATTAAAATTCAAATTTTTTGGACAGATTTCAGAATGTTCTGATTTTAGATACAGAAAATTTTCAGCTATAATAGTAAGTTTTCATTAAAAGCATACCATACCATTCATTGCTATAGTCTATATCCTCCATGTTAACAACCAAATGGACCTTTTTTTGCCTTTTCTATCTTTTGAAGTTGCCAAGGTAAATCAATTTCTTATCCAGTTTGAATAAATCAGCAAGAGTTAAGTGGATGAATCACCAACCAGCATATATCATCTGTGTATCTCAAACCTCTCACATGGCTACTTTTATTTCTTTTAGCCACTATGCATTATTACCTCTTTATAGGGAAGTTTCTATTGTCAAAAGGGTCAAATGCAGTCATGTAGTTGCACGCCCCACAAAGTCCATTGATGATGTCTCTAATTATCGACCATATGGCTAAACATTCTCAACTCCAAACAACTATTGGTGCTTATTAGATCCTAAAATCATTTTTCTTGTCATCTGTTTTTAATAAAAGTAAAGGTTTTATTTAATCACAACGATATGTTAAAAAAAGCACAAGAGACATCATCAGAAGAATCAAAATAAACCAGCCCTTGGAGAGGTCCAGTGTAGCCAGTGGGATGCTCAGAAATCATCAAAAGTATCAACTCTTCAGGTTCAAAATTTCTGTATGCAGGCTGAAGGGGGGTGTAACTAAATACCTTCATTTGCCTTTTTGTCAGCGAGATGGTTCAATTTTCTAGGGATATGTTGCTGATTGATTTGGTCAAAATTTTGGAGGATCTTTGAAACCTGAATTAGGAAAAGACAAAGCTGGATAGACCTGATTACTTGGTTGCCAGAAAAGCATTGGATTATCAACTTGGAATCACCATAAACGGTTAGATTCTTGAGCTTTTCTTTGACTGCTAGAACAGGGCCAAACTTGCAGCCCATAAGTTCAGCAACATTATTTGAGGCCTGTCCTAAATTTATACTGAAATCTAAAAGCTTGAGCTGAGGTCGGGACCATAGCACATCTCCAGCAGCAGCAATACCAAGATTGGACTTTGAGGCCCAATCAAAAAGAGGGCAGGATAGCTGAAGTCCAAAGGAGGGCAGCCAGCTGGGGAGTTGTTGATAATATTTACAAGATTCCATTTTTTTATTTTGTGAAGTTCCGCTCTAGATAGCACATTCAGATTTTGTTTCTTTTTCAAGTGAGCTTTGGCATTTTCCACAATACCGTGTTGAATCTTGTAGATCAAAGTGTTCTTCAAGGTAGCAATGTCTTCGAAAATTCTTTTATTCCTGTCAATCCAAATGAAACACATACAAAAGAATAGTAGCAAAGACCATACAAATTTAATTAGAGGCTTGTCTTTGAGCGAGTTGTTGTAGAATTATTTCCATGGCCCAGTGTGAATATCTAAGTTCAAACTGTTTTGGAAGTGAACTCCAAAGCTGAGAGAAAGAGAGATCCAAATAGAATAGGCTTTCATAGTCAAAAAGAAGGTGAGATCGAGTTTCATAATCTTTAAAACGTCTGAAACAAATATGAGGTACCGAGGTGACGCTTTTAATAAGGTTTTCCCCCGGTGAGAACCTTATTTTGTCGGACTAACCACTGAAACATTTTAATTTTAGGAGTAAGGTTGAAGTCCCATATGCTATTTAGAAAGCGGTCAAGAGGTTCCCTTTCATGAATAGAGTGAGCTCCAGCCCAAAACATGTAGCAACCCATGGAATTTATCTTGCCACACGTTAGATTATCTTCGTTGTCTAGATCAATTGGAATAATGCCCATAAATTGTTCCCTGATTAGCACCCACTCTCTTTGATGCTCCTAAGCAAGCCCACTAAGGGAAGACCACTTTGGGTGATTTCCTTCCCAGTCAATGAGATGAGCAAGTTTTTCAAATCCAAGTTGGTTCACAGACGAGAGAAGACCCCTAGCCATGAAGGTGCTTAGGGGTTTGTTTCCTAGAATAGGCTTGTCCCAACATCTAATACTGCAACCATTTCCAAGATACCAAGAAATATTATATTTTAAATTTTTAACTCAACAGATCCTGCAATCAGAGACTAGATTTTAGAGGCACCTCGCTTTTGAAGATTGCTATTCAGCAGACACATAACCTTGTTTGCATTACCATATTTGTGAACAAGAATATGTTTCCAAAGAGTCATTGGAGGATTTGGCAGGGTACAAACAAGCTTTGCTCCAAAAGCAGTGCTCATGTTAATCACAAATCTAATGCCCAAACCACCATGTGGCTTTTCTTTCATAACTTCATTCCTAAAAAATTTTATCTAGAGCATGGAGAATAGAAACAGAAGCATGATAAATCATGAGCTAATAAATAGTAAGGCTAGAGATAACTGATTTAATCAAAACCAATCTGCCAGCAAGACTAAGCCACCCATTACTGAAACTTAGAATGCACTTATCAATTCCAAGAGGTTTAACCAGCAGTTGGAGCTCTTCAGTTTAAAGGTCATAGGAACACCCAAATATTTAAAGGGGCCAGCACCACGATGAGCAAACTGAAGAATCTGTGAAAAGCTTCTATTTTCAGCAGCAAAAGTGTTTATAGTATAAAATCTGCATCTATTGGCATTCGTAGCAACTCCAGAAGCAACTAGGAATTTGTCAAGGCAGCACTTTAATCTTCTAGCATTCAATTTAGTGGCTTCCCTCCACAAGATGGTGTCATCAGCAAATTGGGCATGAGTAATCTCCCTGACCCGGCTGATAGCCTTGTTAAGAGTAAAAGTGGGAATGAATGGAATGTGAGTACAATAGATCAAACCTTCCTTTCACTTTAACATTCAAGGACAAAGACCGAGCCAAGCCACTACAAGATGGAAGAGGGCTTAGCTACTGATCTTTGTGCTCTTGTTTGTCAAGGAGAGATAAGATTCAACCAAACTTTTATCACACCCTAGGCCAAGTATGAAGGAAACCCTAGTTCTAAGATAATCAACTTGAAATAGATGATTGACAACAGAAATCTAGAAACCAAAAGTACAAAGAGGATCAATAAGATGTCGAAACTTGTTTCCCAAAAGTAGAGGTGTCGGACGACAAATTCGGCAACCACCCAAGTCCAAATGTTGGATTCTGCCGGAGGTCAAAACTGATGAAATGTTGCAAAGGATGCTCAGAACTAAGATCCAAAAGCTTGAGGCCCTGTAGACTAGGGCGGCAACAGCCCATGTCCAGTTAAAGGAATATTCCAACACTGTTTCCGGATCTCGAAACTATGATCTCTGCACTGCTTCTTGTAGCTCCACTTTTCCCGAAACCTATATTTGTAACCTGCACACAAGACAACAAGAGAGGGGTTTGGGGGTTGTGGTGTTTAGGAGCTTGCCTCAATCAAGCCCCGGGTTAGCATTCAAGATTTCCCAACACCGTTGTTAATGAGAGAGCATGCTTTTGCAGAGCAGAGGCTAAAGATAATCCAAATGATTCAAAAAATTCAACTAGCAATGATGTCACCTCGGAGGTGAAGTCCTTAGGAGGATGAAAGCTCTTCAACTCATAAGGATTGTTGGCATGTGCGTCCAGCACTCCCATGATGTCTTGTGACATGGACTAACCACCTCTCGTAGATCATAACTCTGACGATTGTAGCGGAGATTAATGCATGTGGGTTTTGGTCTAACGGCAATCGTGGTCCATCAAATTGGTATCAGAGTTCTGAGTTTGAACGGAAAAATTTTCTTTTTGAAATTTTTTTGGGCACCTTACGTGTTTCTATACATCGTACAAACGACTTACCGTTTGTACGACATTAAGCTCTATGCAATTTTGCCTTCTAGTGAGAGATTGGGTTTTTTCAGAGGTTCATTTTCTGATCGCGTGTTTTTTCTGAAGGAAAGCGACTTTTCTTTGGTGATTTTTTTTGTCACAAAGATTCTGTTTGGTCGTTGTTTCTTCTTCGACCGTCGATGGTCATGTCTCTCTATCTCTGATTGGTCGTTTTTCCTAGTCGCATTTTTTCCGTTTTTCATGGGCGATTCTATGTTCTTGGTTGTCGGGTTTCTGGAGGTCACATTTTTTGAAGTCACGATTTTTTGTTTTCGTGGGTGTTCTGTTGAAGATCCTTGATCAGCGTTTGACGAAGTCTGCCTTATCTTCTATTATGGCCGTGTTTTTGGAGTTGATCAACTTTTTGAAAAATTTCCATGGGTTCGCTCCTTTCTGCAGGGTCACGATTCACATAACATGATTGCATTTTCCTCGCGAATTCTTTACTGATCCTCTGTTCAAATCTGTGGTTGCGTTTTCCGCGGCAAATCATCAGTGTTTTCTCTCATCATCAAGAGCCTCTCTCAGTCGTGTTTTCTCTTGCCGTAATCATTGTGTAAAAAGGCAGTTTATTTCAAGGATTTGTCATTATATTTCTGCCACTTTGACTTTGGTCTTGTTACAGCGGCAGATTCGTGATTCCTCTTTTTTAGCAATCACTACTTCTATATCTCCTTGGTCGCCGTTTTGGAAAACTTCACGGTCGCTGTCTTTTTAGTCTTTGGTTTGTTGCATGCGGTTCGTGCCAGCGCTTCACACTAGCGCTTTTAACCTCAGCCTCCGGTCAATTCTTTGACCCAGGTCATGTTACAAACCAGCACCTTAGCATCCAGCTCTGCCAGTTGATGGGTATTTTTTTAACCTCGGAATCTATGCCTCAAAATCTGTGTTCGGGATTTTTGAGCCTGTGTATTCCATGCTCTCGGAGTTTGTGTCTCGTAACCCGTGATAGGATTTTGCAGTAATATTTGTTTTTTTGCCTTGAAATCCGTGTTTAGATTTTGCACCTATGTTTTCAATCTCAAAGTTTGTGCCATCAAGCTGCTTCATTTTTTGTGCCTCAAAAAGCGTGAAGATGGTGTCTTTTGCTAAGCACATTGAGCAGGAGTCTACGTTCTATGCCTTTGTGGCCAAGAGACCAGCAAATCCTGTCAAATTTTCTGCCTGGTACATTGATTCAGGTGCTTCTCGACATTTCACACATCGACGGGATTAGTTCACCCAGTACACGCCATTCAAAGCTGTTTCATTTTTTGTGCCTCAAAAAGCGTGAAGATGGTGTCTTTTGCTAAGCACACTAAGCAGGAGTCTGCGTTCTATGCCTTTGTGGCCAAGCGACCAACAAATCCTGTCAAATTTTCTGCCTGGTACATTGATCCAGGTGCTTCTCAACATTTCACACATCGACGGGATTGGTTCACCCAGTACACGCCATTCAAAGATTATGTTATCTTTGGAGGAGGCGAAGAGTATAGTGTTGTCGGAAAGGGCAATGTGCAGATTCAGTCTAGTGGGATAAATTTAATATTTCTCAATGTATACTTTGTACCTGGCATGAAGTTGAACCTTCTCTCAGTCACTCCGATTATGCGGCACTCTCCTCATCTAGATGTTGTTTTCAGCATGCACACATGCAGCATAGTGGATCGTGAGACACGCACCACCGTTGCCCAAGGACTTGAGGATCATGGTTTGTATAGGCTCGTTGATTCTGGTGATTCTCAAGAGCACACCATGGCAACCAAGAGTACATCCATCAGCAAACTCTAGCATCAGCGTTATAGGCACCTGAACATGCACTATCTCTCTCAGCTAGCTCGGGCGGGTCTGGTTGGTGGTCTTCCTGAGATTCAGACTCAAATTCATGGAATATGCGACGCATGTCAGGCTAGAAAGCAACATCAGACTCCATTTTCAGATGGTGACAAATGGAGAGCATCCAAGGTATTGCAATTGGTTCACGTTGATGTATGTGGACCAATGAACACTCCTTCAGTTAATGGGTGCAAATATTTCCTGATATTTGTTGATGATTTCAGCAGAAAGATGTGGGTGTATTTTTTGAAAAAGAAATCAGATGTGTTTGGTATATTTCAGCAGTTCAAGGCCTTAGTTGAAAAAGAGTCAGGCTGTCCAATAGTCACTCTTAGGTCTGATAATGGGGGGGAGTTTTGTTCTTCTAACTTCTCTCATTTCTGTGTTGCACATGGCATCAAACGCCAGCTTACCACACCTTACACCCCTCAGCAGAATGGTGTCGTTGAACGTCGGAATCGCACCATTACTGAAATGGCTCGTTCTATGCTGGAGCATAGACATGTCCCTAAGAAGTTCTGGGCTGAAGCAGTCTACACTGTAGTCTATCTTCTAAACCGGTCCCCTACCTATGTTGTCAAGAAGATGACTCCTAAAGAAGCCTGGTCTAGACGTAAGCCTCGGCTCAACCGCCTGAAATTTTTTGGCTCTACTGCTCATGTGTGGATTCCAAATGCCAAGCACACTAAGTTGGATTCCAAAAGCCAGAAACTCATGTTCACTGGGTATAGTGATAATCATAAGGCATACAGGCTGATTGATGTAGACACAAATCGTCTCGTATTCAGTCGTGATATAGCGGTTGATGAGGCTACTGGGCCCTTTCTTCTGTCTACTTCTTCTGTTAGCCCTGAGGATCAGCCTTTGAAGGCTTCAGATTTGGGTCTTCGCCTTCCTCTAGCTCCACCTGATGGGAGGGATTCTGCAGTTGTGCCAGCAACTAGGCCTATTGTTCCCCCACCCACCCCACCTCAGGACATTTTGGATCCTCCTGACCTTGCTCCAACCACACCAGGTGATGTTGTTGAACCTGTTTCAGATGTTGGTACATCTACTCTCCGACCTAAATGGTGTGCCAAAACCATCGGTGATCTTCATGATGATGAATTGATCGAGGGTAGATCTGCTCGGAAGAAGAGAAAGCAGCAGGACACTGTCAATTTTGCTCTTATGGCCAACCTTCACAGCATCTCGGAGCCTCAGTCATATTCAGAGGCCAAAGGCGTACCTAAGTGGGAACAGGCTATGGACGCTGAGCACCATAGTCTTCAAAAGAACAACACTTGGGTCCTTTCTGATCTTCCACCTGGGAAGAAGCCCACTGGATGTAAATGGGTGTATAAAGTAAAGTACAAGGCTGACAGAACCCTTGATAAGTATAAGGCTCGGTTGATGGCCAAAGGGTTCTCACAAAAAGAGGGCACTGACTATGAGGAGACATTTGCTCCCATAGCCAAGATAAGTACCATTCGGCTTGTCCTCTCTATTGCAGCCCAGTTTGGATAGAAAGTCCATCAAATGGATGTCAAGAGTGCATTCCTCAATGGAGATTTGCAGGAAGAAGTTTACATGATGCAACCTCCTGGCTTCAAGGTTGCTGGTAAAGAACACCAGGTGTGCAAACTGGTGAAAGCACTCTATGGCCTTAAATAGGCTCCACGGGCATGGTACATGAAAATTGATCAGTACCTTGTGGATCATGGATTTCAGTGGAGTCCTTCTGATTCCAATTTGTATGTCAATCAATATGCTGATGATATCCTTTTTATAGTTGTCTATGTTGATGATCTGATCATTACTAGCAACTCAGAGCAGTTGATTGAGGGGATCAAACATGATCTCAGTCAATCATTTGACATGACAAATTTGGGACTCCTGCATTATTGCCTAGGTGTTGAGGTTTGGCAGACAGTTGATAGCATCTTCATCTCTCAGTCCAAGTATGCTAGAAGTCTGTTGGATAAGTTTCGGATGGCAGATTGTAAACCTACATCCACACCTATGGAGAAGGGTTGAAGTTATCAGTCAATTCCAATTCACTCGTGGAGAATGAATCTGCATTCAGGCAACTAGTGGGTAGCCTCATCTATCTCATTGCAACTAGACCTGATCTCAGTTTTGCAGTGAGCTACATCTCTCACTTCATGACAGCCCCTAAAGCTGAACATTGGATTGCAACGAAGCGTGTGCTGAGATATGTGAAAGGCACTTTTGACTTTGGCATTTTGTATGGAAGGTGCAAAGATCCTAAGTTGATCGGTTTTACAGACTCAAATTGGGCAGGTTCTGTTGATGACAGAAAGTCTACTTCTGGGTATGTTTTCAGTTTGGGCACAGGTGCAGTCACATGGACCAGCAAGAAGTAGTAGGCAATGGCTCTCTCCTCGACAGAAGTTGAATATCGGGGAGCTATTAAAGCAGCGTGTGAGGCGGTTTGGCTTCAAAGAATGCTTTCTGACATGCACATGTCTCAAGCAGGACCTTCACCCTTGTATTGTGACAATCAAGGGGTGTTGAAACTTGCCAAAAATCTTGTCTTCCATGAACGACAAAGCATGTTGAACTTCATTGTCATTTCATCCGCCAGCTTGTCAAAGACAGATCAGTGTTGTTGCAGTATGTTCCAACTGAGGACCAGACTGCAAATATTCTCACCAAGTCTCTGAGCCCGGATAAGTTTGTCATATTTAGGGGGCACCTTGGTGTAGTTCATAGATTGACCATTAAGGGAGGGTATTTAGATTAATATTATAGATATTAATGGTCAATGATGTAATATAAGTTTGTTTCTATTTCTGTTCTTAGATTAGTTTTAATCTATTTAGGAACATCTGTATTTTAGAAAATTCTGTTTGGTTTCTTTTAGAAACATCAGCTTTGTAAATTCTTTAAAAGGCTATCGCCTCATTCATTAATTCATTCGATTATTTACCATTCTGTTTTTCTGTAACATGGTATCAGAGCTATGGTCTCGAATTCAAAACTCCCCGGATAACGCTGGGGGGAGATTGTTGGCATATGCGTCCAGCACTTCTATGATGTTTCGTGGCATGGACTAACCGCCTCTCGTAGATCATAACTCTGGCGATTGTAGCGGAGATAATGCCTGTTGTGGGTTTTGATCTAACGACAATCGTGGTCCATCAAATGATGGAAGATGAAGCCATATCTGCAACAAACACACAAATACAAACACAAATCTGCAACAATAACACAATGAATGCCTTGAATGCTCTTTGCTCCAATATCATAAGTTTGTGTTATCTATCTAGGTTTAAAATGAAGTCAAAAACTCACTTATATATGCTTTCCTATGAACATTTATGAATTTAAATCACAAAAGCAGACAAGGAGAAACATTTTGGAAGAGTCCAAGCCGACATACCAAAAGTTAGCCCCAACCAATTAAGAGAGACTTGGGCGGTTGGTGCCCAAGTCTAGGGGCCTAAATTGGGTCAGGGATAAGAAAAAGGAGGTCCCAAGGGTCCCAAAATGTCCAAGGTGTCGAGGAGTTTCCTTCAGGATGATCAATTATAATGTAAAATTAAGTATAAGGAAGCAAATAGGACCTAGGAGATAAACTAGGAGGTAAAAAGGCATGTGGCCACTTTTTACTCCATAACAAGCCTTAATTTCAATAACAGTCATGGCTCTCCTTTCAGTTGTGACCTACCCAAAGCTTCAACTAGAATAATGTATAAGCAGGGAGGTAATGGACAGCCCTGGCACAGACCTCCAGCAGCCTTAAAAAAATCTAGTTGAGGATCCATTGATAATTGGTGCCACCCAACGACAAGTGACATTCAAAGATCCAGTTCATGAAGATTAAAGGGAACCCAAAGGCTTCCAAAACCTATGCGAAAAATTCTAGATTAACTCTGTCAAAGATGTTAGCCATGTCAAGTTTTATGGCAATTTTTTTTGGCTTCCTTGCTGCTAGAATGCATTGCTTCATGAACAATCACAATATTGTCATATATTTGTTTACCAAGAATGAATCCTCTTGGATTCCTTGCTGCTAGTATGCATTGCTTCATGAACAATCACAATATTGTCATATATTTGCTTACCAGGAATGAATCCTCCGTGCTCCTTAGAGATGATAAGGCCCAACAGTTTTTTTATTCTATCAGCTATACTTTTGTTCATGAACTTGTAGGAGTTACGAAGCGAAATAGGCTTAACTTGTTGAAAGAGATAGTGTTTTTTCCTTTGGAATCAAGGCTAAAAAAGTAGAGCTAATGGTACCAATCAACTTACCTTTTCTATGCACATCTTCAATCAATTGGAGAAGATCAACTGCAATGAGATCAAATAACTGATGATAGGAGTTTGAAAACCCATCAAGGCCTGGGCCTTGTACTCTGTCATGCTAAAAACAACATCCTTAAGCTCCTCCGTGGTGACTACTTGACAAAGGAGATTTTTAATGTCCTCGATAATAACCTTTGGAATATTGTTGAGAAGAGAGGCTTGAGCAGTTGAATCTCCATCTGACTTCTAGTAAATAGCTTCATAATGGTCATGAGCAACATCATTGATCTCCTCTGTGTTAGAGATTGTCGCCATTGTCAAGAAAAAATTTCTCTGATCATTGTTTTTGTATCATTGATGGGTTTTGAGGTGAAAGAACCCGGTATTTGCATCTCCCTCAGGAAGCCAAGTCATGCAAGATTTCAACCTCCATTATTGCTCTTCTTGCCTAGCTTTTTCCTTTAGCTGAGAAAGATTAGATAGATTCTCTCTCAGATTTAAGCACTTCAGTGAGGGGCTCCTTTTCCAAAAGTTCTTCGATTTCTCCTAGCCTGAGAAGGGGGGATTGTTTTGATCTATCAAAGTTAAGATGAGATTTGGTCCAATTTCTAAGATCAGTTTTTAATCCGGAAATTTTGATCTTCTATTTGTCTTGAGCATTGATAGAGGGGCACCAAGAATTCCAACTGCGTTCAACCTCCAAAGAGAAACCAGTCAAATGAAGCCAATCGGCAATGCAATTAAAGGGTATAGTGCCCCTTTTTTGCTACTACCTATTCAAAAGAATTGGTTTGTGATCAGAAACCGTACTCTAAATGATTTGACTAGTGACTGAAGGGAAGGTTAGAATGTCTTCCTAGAACAAAAACCTATCAAGTCTTTTAGCAATGAAATTGTCTGTAGCTCTCCTATTTGACCATGTGTATTTGCTTCTGGAGGGTTTGATATCTTGGAGACCAACCAGAGAAATAATATCTTCAACATGCTCCTTGAAAGGATCTCTAATTCTTGAGCCACCTCTTTTTTCAGAAGGAAAAAAACAAGGTTGAAATCACCTACGAAAATCAGATTACAATGTTTGCATTCCTTGATGCAAAAAAAATAGAGAGCCAACATTGTCTTTTATTGACAAAAGAATTGGGGGCGTAGGCATTCGAGTGCATGAATATGAATCCTCCAGCCTCAAAGGTTAGAGAGAGCCAATGTTCACTTTGATATCCATCAATCTTGGTAAGACTGCTAATATTCCAAGCTATTAGGAGGCTTCCAAGGCTCCTTTGGCACTAATAACTTCCACTTCGTATTTGTTCTAGATAGATCTACAAGAATTAAAAGCATCATAATTATCTAGTTTGGTTTCTTGAATTCCTATCAAAGAAGTGCAATGGTCATTGATGAGACCCTTGAGGTAGTTTCTTTTTAGAGCACCACATAAACCCCAACAATTCCATGAGAGAAATATCATTTTTTAGAGGGTTTCTTGCCTTTGAAGAAACCTTCCAAAGTCACTTCGGTCTTAGCCACTACGTTCTTCTTTGCTTCTTCAAGTTTTATTTTTTGGTTTATTTTCCTTCCCAATTTGGCAAACGATCTAGTAAGAATAGGATCAAGTCCAATTCCAAGAACAACGATATCCTCAACCAATTCAGTCTATTTTATTCTATCCACTTCATCATGTGGTTCTTCAAGAGGGTCTTCTTGTAGCATCTGAGTACCCAACATTCTTCCTGAGCAGCTTCCTAGATAGCTTATTCCTAGATCTCCTCTTCGAATACTAGTTCAAACTAAATGTCTTTTTCCTTGTCAAAAATAAGAGCAACAAATCTATTTGAATTCTCAAGAGGATTTGAGTTCGTGGATCTAGGCTTTCTGCTCCTAGATCTTCTATTCCTCTTCTTGTTTTGGACTTTTTAAAATTCATTATTACCAAGCAAATCCTTTCCAGTTTGAGCTTCTTGATTGAGAGGGGGATCTCTAGGGAAATGACCGTATTCATGACAAGATAAACATTTGAAAGGCAATGTTCATAGTTCAACACCTGAGTATGTATCCAATCCAAAACCTTAATGCCAATAGCTTCAGGAAGGCCTTTTTAGAGATTTACTTGCACACAAATGCGTGTACAAGCAGCATTAAGAGATTTGGGAGGGATCCACTCAAGAAATTTCCCAGTTTTATTACCAATAAGTTGTAATGTCCCCTCCTTATTAAAACAAGATTAACCCAACACCCCTCATACATCTCTCGTGGGTCTTAGAGAAAGAAAAAGCATGTCACGATTTGTGATAAGGAAAAATCACCTAAGTCGGCCGCATAGGTTTAAAGATATATCATCAGGCAAAATTGTATGTTTGAAATCATTGTCAAGAAGCCACAACACATCATTTGCTAGTCTCACCATTAAAGCTGATTGCTAGTCTTATAAAAGGCATATGCTATACCAAATGAACCGCACCTAATAACGTTTGAAGCAGATCAATCTCTAAAGGTGTTGGGATATAAGGAAGTGTAGCGTGGTTTGAAGCTTATCTACTGCTTGAAGCCACAATAGTTATGAAGAAGGTCGCAATTCCTATAAGAGGCTGAATCTTGTGTTAGTTGCAGCCACCCAGCTTTAAAGGATAGTGTTTGTTCCATATCATTGGAAATGTCTTTCAACCTGCTGGCTGCACCTGTCTAACATTGGTTGTAGATTGTAAATACCATCAAATGTTTGATTATACAAGCAAAGAGAGGCGTGTGAATGGTATTAAGAATATTGTGGACTGTAGAAGAGGTTGCCACAGCCATTCAACTTCTATCCACACTAAATAAGCATGGTCACCATGATAAAAGTTCAAAACATCCATTGTATGAAGACTTCTTTGATGATAAAAGGAAAGCAAAATTAGCTTCTCATGAATGACAACAATAATGATGCACTGGATGCAAAACAGCCAAAAGAGAAAGCTTCTACACATAAAGACATATGAAGAAGATTCAAAAGAAAATAGAAGAATTAGGTCATATGACTGTGATTTCCAATGATATAATCAATATTAAGAAGAAGCTGTCGCTTAAGGAGAGTTAAAAGAATAGATCGCCCAAAGGAAGAGTTAAATAATGTTTTAAAAGGAAATCATAATTAAGTGATTTAATCAAAAGACGTTTGAGGAGTGGTGAATCTTGAAGAAAACAACCTATTTAAGAGGGATCGAGCAAAGAGAAGAGGACATCATTGAGAAAACATTTTATTATCTGATTTTTACTCCTTGTGGAGCATGGAACTACAGTTCATTTAATCTGAGGACGAAACCCCCCATGGCAGGAATTGAAGGATGAAAACCCACAATTCCTCAAGAGTGATTTCACATGGAAATCACCATTGTGCTGAGTTGACTGATCTTTTAGTAGACATTGTTAAAGATTTTGAGTTCATAACATTTGTTGTTTATCAGCAAATCTGATTGCTATCTTTAAGAAGATGTTTAATTATGCAAATTCAATTAATTACTAGAAATATCAATTGGAAGATATAGTTTCCTGCAAATATATTGTTTTATAGAAATTAAAAATTTAATTTTGATTAGATATTATGAAATATTCCCTCCAGGATATTAAAAATCCAAACAGGACATTACATAAGTTCTAAAGAGGGTTTATTCCAGAGGTACAATGGAAGAAAAGGGAGCCTTACCAAAACTGGCACTTCCTCAAGCACATTCACCTGTGGGTTGAAGTGAGCAGACCAGAAGTTCAAGAACAATGCACTGGACCATAAACCAGGGACCGCCTTGAAAGATGGCATCTCACTACTCTTTGGATTCAAAGATAACTGTGAAGTACACACGACCACACAACAACAGTTCGTATGCAGAAAACTTAGACCCCCAGACTAAGGAAATCCATTTTTCCAAGGCAATGGGACTCGGCCAAAGCCCAATGAATGACCAACTAGGGCACGCTCCATTAATGTGTCAATAGAATGAATGACATTTTCCACAAAACCTCAACCATTGGCATGGAATCTAGCTGAGAAACAATGGTGATTGAGGCTGTCAAGGGAGCAGATTTGGTCAACCCATGGGCAGTATGGCAGACAGCTTCCAGCAGCTGTTTGAGCTGGAGTTCATCAATATTTGCCTGGCCAGGCAGCAACGGTAGAGATTGGAATAGAGGGGAAGCAAAGGGGCAGATCAGGGTTGCAAAATCCTTACCTGCCATGGAAGATGGGCTGAGTTCAGGTGACAATGCACGGCAAGCAATTTGTCTTTTTGAAAATACTAAAAAATCTACTTCCTTGTTGTCTTATTTGTGTATATTTCTTACTTTCAACGTTGTCACTTTTTACAGTCCCCTGAGGGGCTGAGACATTTTATCACTTACAAGACTCATCATGCATTTTTTTCCGTTTTCTTGGATCTTTCCTCAGGTTTCTCAGATTCTCTTGCCTTTCTGGCCTTATCTTTCTTTTCTTCTAGCACCATGTATGCTATGTATCTAGAATAATGACTTGCGGTAAATCTAAATTTGTACTTTCTTGGTATCTAATTCACCTAAAACTAACCTCCCAATGGGGTTCTTTGCATTATTCTAGGTAAAATATGACAAACAAACAAAAAGAAAAACTGCACTCAATTTTGATTCCAAATTCAACAATTATTCCGTTTCCAAGTGCGGGAGCTGTTTTCCCTGTCCAGGCTAAGAATTTTACTGAAACTCCTGGGACCGGTAAAAGTGGGAAAATTGTCAGTATCGATAAAAGTTGCAAAAGCAGCCATAGTGGTAAAAGTGGTAAAAACAAGAAGACTTCTGTTTTTAATTCTAGAAAACTCATTTGTCGACCATTTCTGGGGTTCAAAATATTCAAAGTATCCTGATAAGTTTAGAAACATTAGGTTTTCACAGCTCATAATTATTGTATTTTAAAAATAAAATCGATAAAACAGTGTAGTGATTTTTTACACTGTTTTTAACCTTCTACAAACTTTAATTTTATTTCCTTTCATTTTTTTCTTTTTTTCATATTTCTTATGATGATGGTGGAATATGGAGGGTGATCAGTAACGTTGATGTAAACAAATCACTACACAGTTTTATCCAAAAGCTTTAAAAATACAATCTGATAATGATAAGTTGCACAGGAGAGAGCACACGTACCAGGAGTTCTTCGTCTTCATGCACATTCTCGGCAAAGGAAATTCGGATGTCAAAATCCATCTCTTTTTCAGCGGTCGGCCTCTTAAGAACTGACCTCCTCATCCTGCGGAACCATCTGACGACGGGCAAAGATGCCATGAAGCGGGCTCCCTCGGGGCGAGAAAAGCAGGGTTGGTAGTGAAGGGTGTTGGATATGGGCATCCGACAGAATGGTGGAAGGTGAATAGTAGAAGGGCTCCATGTGGAAAAGGAAATGGAAATGGAAATGGTGGCTCCCATTCCTCGTCCCGTGGAGGCGCGCAGAAAGCGCGAGGAGCATTTGCAGACGGCATCCATGAATGCTCCACGACTTCTTAGAAGGGAACTGCAGCGGCACGCCACCATTGCCCCCTTTCAAATATGTTTCTTCGATACCAAATAAACAAATCGCAAACAACCATCCAATCAGGTCAACAAGATCTTGACCATAAAAACATAATTAAACCAAACCAAGAGTGAAAATATGTCTAAAGCAGCAAAGGAAAGGAACATCCCAAATGTCAAAGAAATACAACCAGCAATACCAAACATGGAAGTCAAGAGGCTAGACTAAAGAAACAATTTGAAGAGGTTAAGTTTGGGGCACAGCTAGTAAAAGGGCTTGTTGGCGCCAGCCCAAAAATCTGCAAATATCTACAAAAATCTTAAGTGCGGTGCCATTGTGTTGACTTGAAAATATTTTTGTCCATGATTGATAATTAATTTGAGAGATCTTAAATACATTTCTTTTGGTTAAATTTTGTGTTGAAATGGTGCTTTGCTTTCTTATGTTCCTTTCATATGTTAAAGTTGTCAAAAAGTATAAAAAGTTCAAGTGTTTGGGAGTTTTTAGCTATTTTTTAATGTTTTTACAGAATTACAAACTTTTTTTGCTGAATCGAACATGATTCTTTCACCTTCCATCTTGTCCTAATTTTCAGTCCCAGGTGAAATCCCTATGGATTTCATCTTTCCCTTCACTTCTTTCATTTCCCTTCATTTTTCCAACTTCACAGAATCTTGATGTGCAATCAGGGATTCCTCCCTTCATTCCATATCTTGTATCCACCTCCTTTTCAACATGAAAAATATCGCAAAATTCTTATCGAATCTTAATCTTTTTCATTTCATTCATTTCCCCCGATTTGTGGGATGCCACTTGGTTACTAGAATTCACATTTTGAGCTCCGATATTTGATCCTTTGCCCCCTTCCGCATTTCCACAAATCCTTGTTCCCTTATTCCCTTCATTTTCCCCATTTCCTCTATTTTGTGAAATTTACCTTCCAAATTGGATATGTTCATCTCTTATCCTATATCTCATCCTAACATCCTGTTTTGCAATCTTCCTTCGCATTTCTTCCTTTCGTCTTCCTTCTTATTAGCGAAGTCTCCTCTTGGAACAAAATGCATTTCCACCTCTGATTCCCCCTCCCTTTCCTGCATTCTTCCTAACCCATTTCACAATAAATCTCCTCACTTCTGAATCTCATCCATTTGGCACCTCCATTCCCCACCTCCACTCCTGCATGTTTTTCCTGCATCCTCCACTTCCGCATTTCCTTCTATTTGTGAAACTTTCCTAGCATACCAAATCTCTTCATTTCACTTCCCACATCTGGTTCCTTATCATTTTTTTGTGAAGTCTCCTTGGTCTAATCGATCACTTCCCTCCATTTTGCATAAACCCATTAGACTTTAGGATTTTTTTCCCTTCACCCCATATTACAACATGTTGTCCAATTTCACATCCAAACCTTGCATCCCTCCACACCTTCAAAACACTCATTTTCCTCCTTTGTGAAAACCTAATGGACTTTTGGATTTCCTTCATACATTCCCACATCCAATCCTATCTCCTTTTTTCACATTTCTTCCAATAATTCAAATCACTTATTTCCTTCTATTTGTGGAAACTTGATAGCCTTCAAGATGTCATTCCTTTCTCCACTTCTCACATTCACTACTCACCTGTAGTTTCATAGTATTTTTTTGCAAAGTTATCACATTCATATCTTAGCCCGTGTCAAATTTCTACAACTTCTTCAAAAGACTTCACCTACTTCAACAACTCTCTTGCACAACCTGGGACCGCCATTAATGGCCTCCCTTAGATGCAATAAGATGGAGGATGGCCTATGTATGCCCGTAACACCAATGGACCCCTCAAGGACATGATTTTGGTACAAAGGCATGGATCTATGATCCAAATGGGCATGGTTTTCAAGTGCAAGCCATGTGAATGTGACACGAGCAACCATGGGCAGCCATTACACTTCCAAATGACCAATGTTTCATATCCGAGACTGTTTGTTAACGTTGGATGAGGTATATATTATAATTTTTCATTCAAAATGAGAGAGATGAAAAATTGGTTGCAGAGCTGAACAAAGAAGAACAAGTTCAAACTATTAGGGTTTTCTTCCAATCACAAGTTTTAGGGCATTTTCAAGTATAATTATTTTGAGTTTTCTCCCAAGGGCTATGATAGGGCATTGTAATCTAAAAGAATGATTTAAATGTGCAGATTCAACATCTTTTTAATTATCTCCATGAGTATTGTATGAATTTATGGTGTTTTTGGTAAATCACCTTAACCACATTTGTCGGTTCAAGTGTTATTCTCAACTAGTTTTTCACCTATAAGACCGTAAAAGTCCTTGTTAAGCTTTTGTAAGGCATCTTATTAATATAATACAAGGAATTTGTGAGTTTGTTTATGGATTACTAAGGTGTGCTCAATTATATGTTCTATAATTTGATGAATATCTTTGCTTATATGCATAGAGCCTAACTTATGTGTAGAATCTTCAATATAGTTTTTTGTTGATATCTTGATTAAGGTATCATCATGTGGATTGCACTAGTGTCCCCATTGGTTGTTAACTTAGACTCTATCAGCCTCACTAGATAAAGGCACCCATTTGTTGTATGTTCAACCTTCTTTCTCACCAACACACCAAAATATAATAAAAATCAAATCTTTATATTTATCTTGTGTTGTTTGTTCTATCCATTTCCATGTCTATATGTATGTAAATTATTGTGGGGTCTATTAAAGCATCATCTTTTAGACTCTCTAAATAGTTTTTATCTACTTTATGAAGGTGTAAGACCTTTGCATATTCAAACCAACCTACGAGTGCTTAGTGACAGTAAAATTAGAGTTTCTTGTCCATTGGGTATGGTTTGTTTCAAAGTTTAGTTTCATGTTATCATCAATTTTTATCCTCATACACCTTAGGGAATGCCCCCCTTGGTCTGGCATAGCCTAAAGAAGAAGAAGAAGATCTTACCCACTTTATCAAATTGGTCCATAGATTCCCAAACTTGATCATAAGTTGTAGGTCTTTGGTCTTGAGTACGACACCCCTAGCACTCAAGAATGCCCTAGTTTTAGGGTTTGGGAACATCAACTCTAAGAACCAACAAGGCTAATAAAAAAATCAAATAACTCAAAAAAAAAGTCAAATTATAAATGTGGGAAGAAAGAGACCGACATGACAAAGCTATAAAATATAATAATAAAATACCTGAAAGATCATGGGGAAGATGAGCACACCGACAAGCTAATAAAAGACTTTTTATAGACAAACTTCAATGGGCAAGACATATCCACCAAGCAAGCAGAATTAGAAGAATGATACAGGGAGGAAGAAATAAGAATGTAAGAGTAATCCTAAAAAACATAGAGGATAAGAATAAACTGTTAAGAAACAAAAGGTTTCTTAAAGGTGCACAATTTTACATGGACATAGATTTAACTCTATCATAACTAGAAGAAAGAAGGAGGAAATGGGAGAAAGTTATAATGACAAGAAATATGTGAAATGAAGCGTTGTCACATAAAGGGAAAGCTTAGTTCAGTGATAGAATGACACATAGTATATAGGAAGGCGTGGCCCCTTAGGAGCATATTACAATGGTAGCTAGAATTGTAGAGGTCACCCTTGGAGGAGAGGTCCTAGTTTAAGGGCCATAGCAGAGGGAAAGGACATCATTGTCCTTCTCAAAACACATGATCATGAAGGCTACAAAGTTCCAAACTTTGAGGGTTATAAGAAGGTTTCAATTTCGAATGAACTAATGGAAAGTGGCAATGGGCATGGGGAGTGACAATTATAGTGAAAGAATTGTGGAGAGGAATCATACAAGTAGAAAAGGAAGACCCAAGTAGCCAATAAATATGGATGAAGATAACAGATGAAGAATCTATAATTTGTCTTGCAATGTGTTACTTCGCACCTCATGGCTCAAAATCATATAAGAAAAAAATCTTGATAAAGAGGATCGATATGTAGCGTTAAAAAGGACATATTAGTTTATAGTTCCATAGGAGAGGTCATTTTAATAGGATACTTTAACACAAGAACAAAAAATAATCAAGCCCTTTACCTTAGAAGTGAGGAGGGGGTGAAAGACAATCTTTTATCGTTAAAGGAAGAAGAGAAAAAAATGGGAGACGGTCTCCCAAGAAAAAGAAAAAAGGAGGTATGGAGTAGTGAGTATAATTGTTGGGGTTATGCAACCTTTATGATTTGATCATATGTAACAAAATAAAAACATGCTCGATCTCAGGGAACATCACATGTCAAACATACAATGGGAAAAGTGTGGTTGATTATGTTATTTGTTCATAGAATGTTATGCCAGGGCTAATGGAGGTAAATGTGGAGCATTGTCCTATAGAAATGAAATTTGATCAATAATCTTATATATGTGAATATTAGTATGCAAAGAGATAACCAACAATAAGATATGCTCCAAAAAAATCAAAACGATATGACTTCTCAAGGCACAATCCTTATGACACATAAGAATCAAGAAATTTTTAGAACACTTGAAAAACAATTGTAGGAAACAAAAGATATTGGTATGTCCAATATAAACAGAAAAATAATAAGCAACAATAATTTGATAAGAATAATCCACAAAGCATTCATTTTGTGCAAAAGATCTAGAACTAAGAGAGACAATAGAAGTAGTTTTCTAGAAACTATGTGGTATGATGAAGATTGCAAGGAAACAAAGAGAATATTGATTGTGAAAGGAAAAGGAAAATAAAAAGGTTTACAAAAATCTAGTGAGATCTAAAAAAGAGGAATACATGCAAACAAGTAGGAAATAACTTATTTATTTTGGGAAGCATAATCCTAGAAGTTTTTGGACGGAATTAGATCAATATAGTACAACTGAAGAGAATAATATCACAGACTACTAATGGCTAGAATATACAAAACCATTGTATGAGAGAGACCAAGATAAAGGCATTCCCCCAGTAATTAATACAATGGTTAAACTCTCCACAAAAGATATCAAGTAAGGAATTAAAAAGCTAGTAGTGGGTAAAGCAAATGATATAGATGGTTTATATGTAGAATACCTAAAATGGGGCTTGGAAGCCCTCACACCACACATCAAAAGGATATTCAATGGGGTCATTCAAAATGGCTTTCTAATAATTTGGACAACTAGTGTTTGTCATTCCTCTTCTCAAATGTGGAGATGTCAACAACCCATTAAACTCCCATATTATAATGATTAATACTCTTGTTGGAAAAATCTTTGGGAGTATGGTAGAGTGTAAATTAGCATTTGGTAAAAGGAAGGAAAAATAAAATGAATTTTTTGGCCAAAATACTCTACAATTAATCATTGCACTACTCTCAAACACTTGATCGAGAAGGTATGGGATAAATAAGGGGACAAAGTTTTTTGTTATTTTTTGACTTCGAGAAAGCATTTGACATTGTTCTTAGAAGAAAACTTTGGGGCAGAATGGAGGATTTGGGAATTCTATAGATTGTAGACATGATATTTCCACAGTCCATGATTGAATGTAGAGCTTCTGGAATCACTGTGTATTGCTTGTTTTTTCGTCAACGTTTCGGATCACACTCAATGATCCATCATTAGGGCAAAAAGAGGAGAATGAAATGGAGATAAAATTGTAGAGAAGGTTGCATAAAAGGAGAGAGGGTTGAGGGCATGTAGGACAAGGAGTAGAATTAAGGTATTTTCCATTCTCTCTTTTACCCTCTTATTTATCACATCCCCCTTTTTCTCCTATTTTATTTTTATTTTAATACCTTAATTCTACTCCTTGTCCTACGTGCCCTCAACCCTCTCTCCTTTTATGCAACCTTCTCTGCAATTTTATCTCCATTTCATTCTCCTCTTTTTGTCTTGATGATGGATCATTGAGTGTGATCCGAAACGTTGACGAAAAAAGCAATACACAGTGATTCTAGAAGCTCTACATTCAATTCTATAGATGTATACGGTAGTTGTTCATAGACTATATGATCAGGTTTGAGCCAAAATTAGAACAAGGCAAGGATTAGCATAATGTTTTGGCAGTAATATTGGGGTCAAACAAGGATGTCCATTATCCCCTACTCTTTGGGTTTACATTAACAAGTTACAGGAGTGGACAAACAAGTTTAGTGGTGAAGATGTTCACTTAGCCAACTATGTAATAAAGTTGTTTCTATATGTAGATGACCTTATATTAATGGAAAAAACAACACATGGTTTGAGAGAACACTTGAGAGCTCTAGAATTATTTTCTCAAGAGGTAAGGATTCATGTGAATATTGTCAATTTAACCAAGGTCATTATCTTTACCTTGAGAAGAAAGACGAAACAAATATACTTTATATTTGAAGAAAGCCCCTTGCAAGTGGTAAATGAATATAAATATTTTGACTTTAATTTTCATAACAAACTCAGCTAGGAGACTTGTAGGACAAAAAGAATATGAGGGAGGTGGAAAGCTTTATACATATTGAAAAATAGATGCAGAAAGGCTAAAGTGTAGGATTGGAAAACTAAGAAGACCTTTTTTGGGTTGCTTGTCATGCCAATGGTGTTATATGGGTGTGAAGTTTGGGGTAGTAACATGTTATCAATGGAATGGAGGTAGATAGAGAGGTTGCAAAAGCATCTAATCACAAGTAGTTTGAAAACAAAAACCTGAGATCCATATGAGATTGTTTTAGCCAAGACTAGAGTCTTTCATTTGGAGGCATCAACTTTGATTTGGACGTTAAGTTACTTAAAGAGAATAGAGAACATGGAGATTCTAGCATTGGCCCAAAATGGTAGCGAAGGAAAAGTTAAATAGAAGAAAGAGTACTTGGATGAAACAAAATGCCAAGTGGATGAGTAAATGGGATATTAGCATGCAAGAACATCCAAAAACTAATGTGGAAATCAAAAGATACGCGAGAGAGAAAGTCAAGGCAACCATGTGGACAAATCAACTTAGTAGAAAAAGAGAATATTATGTCAGACGTTTCAATCTTACACACGGAAATAAAATAGAAAAAAAAATGTTAATAACTCAACCAAGGACTATCTCATATCACCTTAGGTGCAAAACTAAAAGGTGGACAATGCCTAAGGAAGAGTGGCCAAATAGAATATGTTGTTTTTGTACTTTGAGATTATTGGAAATAGAATGGCACTATCACAAACAATGGCTATTCTCTATACAAAATAGCATGCCTAAGATATCATGACTATATTCTCCATACAAAATGGCATTAGTGATGGTACCCATAATAATCGCCTATTTCCTATTTGGTCAAATTGAAATTTCACTTCTGCTCAATTTCACTCTTGCCTAAACCATAAAATAGGTAGCGCCAAATCCAAATAAAGTGAAGCTATGTATTTCAATGTTATAGTTGGATCAGGGCATGCTTGCCATATATAAACATTTGTTCATCACATGTTTGTGTTGAATATTACTACACTTGTTTTGGTTGTTGCAGACACTTTCCTTATGCAAGAAAAGAAATCACTCTATTCTCAATGGGAAACATTCAACAAATCTCTTTTTTGTTTGATTATTTTAGCAGGTACATACTGTCAAATCCAGCACTAAAGCAAACATCCACTTCATCTTTCCCTTGTGTAGAAGCAAAGGATTCAGCTTCATATACTTGTTGTCTCCATGTTCCTACCAATATTTAAAATTTACGAACTTCTCAATCTCTATTTTGTAATTTGAATTTAAATCCTTTTTTCCTTGTGTACAATAGGAATGTGATAAGAGGGAGGGCCTTTGTCCTCGCAACTAGATATATGATACTACAACATACTTCTATGCATCTCCCTAACTAGTTGTCTAATGCAATACTCTGGAGTTCGGGGACTTTTGGAAATGACAAACCTTTGCAAGGTGACCATGTTCATGCTAAAGCAGTCCCTAAAGGAAATATTCTTGCAATAAATCACTACTCCATTTCCATAATCATTCTTTTTAGGGAGGAGCTTTTTTAGATTTATGTTGACAAAGATGTGGGAGTAATTAAGCACGATTAGGATTCTAGTGACTTTTGAGGTAGTAATTTATTCCCTTGTAGCTCCTCCACTATGCACAAGAGAGAGTGCATGTGAGTATTCACTCGATAGAGGGGAAAGTCTTACCCATGTGAGGATAGTCCTCTACTACATCAAGGCCAAGTGAGCAATGTTTCATGTACCATAGTTCTTAGTTGATTCTTCTCTTGCTCAATGGAGAATACAATCAAAATGTTTCCTTTGAGCATCATTAAAATTTTCATTGAGTTATAGGGCCTCCAATTTTCACAATCCCAAGAACATAATGTTTGGGCTTGGAAAAGCTTTATTGAGTTTATAGCTCAGAGCTTTTTTTTCTGCTACTAGATCTTGTTCTCTAATTCAATCATAGAGAAGTCGAGTTTGAGAGGAGTGCTCATGCATAAATAGCATCTATTCACCTCATTGGATGTGGAAGGACCATATTCTAGTAGGTCTTTGGTTATAGTGATGAATAAAGTTCAATAGATCCTTATAAGGTATTTGTGCATAAATAGAATCCATTCTCATTTTTGGAGGGGAAGAAAGGTATTCAAATAGTTTTGTTGGTATAGTGAGGAATAAATCCCAACTGATCCTCCTTGCTGTGTTGTTCAATGCCTTGAGAGGAGGCCATGGCCTTAGAGAAAAGTAGGTTCAAGATTACTAAATTGAGTAAATTTATAGGTGGGTGGGAGGAAAATAGATATGTAGTGAAGGGATAATTCAAGTTTAGTAGGGATGCAGAGACAAAAATGTAATTATTTGGAACTAACTATTCATCCACTCAACATAAACATTAATGTGGGTTATGTAAAAATTGGAAAATGCATATTTACAACATGGCTGTGAATAGCCACTTTTGAGAGCTTTGTACATGAAAATGAAATAGAAATAAAGTGTTATTTTTATCTCTCATTTTCTAATTTACTGTAGTGAAAATGAAATAGAAAATTTGAAAATTTGAATCATATTTATAGGTTTCCTAAATTTTTTATTTTAAAATTTCTATTAAAAATTTATTTGTCCTCTCATTATCTTTTTCATGGAACTTGCAGTATATTGATAATTTTAACTTCTTTTTCAACATTTCTTATTTCATATGGTTAATTACTCAGTCCTCTTCTATATGGCATCATTCTTTTTCTCTAGACTTATTGTTTCCTCTATCTTCGAGGTTTGTTCTTCTCTCATCAAATGTCCCTTTTAATTCACTATTCTTCATTCTAGTTTTTTGGTTTTCACATATAATCAACTTTATTCTATCTCATTACTACTAGTCATTGTAATCTTGTTTCTTGATAATATAATCAAAGTGGTGATATGTTTTGTAGGTTTTTTTCCTGTAGGGGTTTCCAAGAGTAAACCTTGTGTTATTTGTGTCATTATTTTCATTCTATTGAAGTATTTAAGATTTTGTAACCTAGATGGCATAATTCTTCTCTTAAGATTGTTAGAATTTTCCTTTCATGCAATCTCAACTACAACCATGCTATGTTCTATACAATAAGGGTATAAAATGCACAATATCCAAACAATAACAACAAAAATGTAATCCTAGAAATATCCATGCTTGTGTCATACAATAAGGGCATAAAATCTGCAATAGCAAAACAATAAAAACAATCCAACTAATCAAATCAATAATAACCAAACTATGAGCACTTACAAGAACCAAATTAGAAAAAAATCTAAGTTAAATCTGGAATGCATATTAATAAAACAAGAATCAAGGTGGAGAATGCAATCAAAATATTAATACTACAAGAAAGGATGAAAACATTATGTTTTGCACTTGTTTATTCTTACCCTCTTTTTCTTCCACACTCACTCTCCAAAAATCCTCAAAATTTATTTTTTTGTCTTCCTAATACACTCATTAGGAATAAATTGATGTTTAGTTTGAATACCATGTATAACATTCATAATTATAGAAACACGACGTTGCACTCTTTCCTATTTTCTCCATAATTTCTACCTCGTTAACATTTTGTTCACAAAAATGTATTTTCCCTTAACCCTTATAACATGCTCAATTCCATGGAACAAATAAATCAATGAGGAAACCCTACAAGGTGTGGCCAATTGGGATTTTATTTTTTCTATTACAACATGTCAACCCACTCTCACAAGGAGTGCCCACTTGGGTCCCTTCAATTTTTTATTTTTTTAAAACCTTTTTATCCCATGCCTCCAAGGTGAGCCATAAAGACTAAGTGTTCATTATGACTAGGGGGTGTAAATTCACTTTTACATCACTATGACTAGCTTAATTCATCATCATGTTCTATAAGATAGAATACTATATATTTATCATTGTGTAAGTATATTGTGTTATAATAATATTAACACATAATATTTCATTGCGATTACCATCATAATGTACTATAGTTTACGGCACTAACCATTCTCCATACAAAATAGCATGCCTAAGACATCATAACATACAAAATTTCAAAGACATATTAGAAATTAATTTGCAATTTAAAGTGTCACTAACCCTTGTGAAAAATGGGTGCACTTTTTGGTTGAAATACACACTATATATTTCAACTTGTAATTTCTTTCATCAACATTCAATTACACAATATTTGTTTTGTTAGTGTATGAATCCTAATATTTGAGACAAAGCAAAGTGCAAATCAATTAAGAAGGTTTAAAATTTGAAAGACACTTAGAAATTTATTTCAAGTGTTAATGATGGTAATTTGAAAATTAATTTGCATATTGAATTTTTGAATTATTTTTAAAATGAGTTGTTTATAGTAGGGAATGCAATTAATTTACAATTTAAACTATCACATACACTCATAAGGAATAGGTGCATGAGCATGTTGAAATACACAATCTAAATTTCAACTGTAATTTTCTTCATCAACATTCTATTACACAATATTCATTTTGCCAATATATGAATCCTAACAATTGAGACAAAGCAAAATACAAATTAGTTACAAAGATCTAAATTTTGAAAGACATCTTAGGAATTTATTACAAGTGTTAATGATAGTTTAAATTGTAAATTAATTTACATATTAATTTTTTGGATTATTTAAAAATAAGTTGTTTATAGTAGGGAATGCAATTAATTTGCAATTTAAACTATCACTAACACTTGTAAGCAATGGGTGCACTCCCTAGTTGAAATACACACTATGTATTTCAACTTGTAATTTTCTTCATCGATATTCGATTACATAAGATTCATTTTGCTAATGTACAATTCCTAACATTTGAGATAGAGAAAAATACAAATCAACTAAGAAGGTCTCAAATTTGAAAGACATCTTAAAAAATTATTACAAGTGTTAGAGATAGTTTAATTTGAAAATTAATTTGCATATTGAATTTTTTGAATTATTTAAAAAACGAGTTGTTTATAGTAGGGAATACAATTAATTTGCAATTTAAAGTTTCACTAACACTTGTAAGAAATGGGTGCACTCTCTAGTTGAAATACACGTTGTGTATTTTAACTTGTAATTTTCTTCATCAACATTCAATTACATAATATTGTTTTTACCATTGTATGAATGCCAACATTTGAGATAGAGAAAAAATGAATCAACTAAGAAGTTCTAAAAATTGAAAGACATCTTAGAAATTTATTATAAGTGTCAGTGATAGTTTTATTTGAAAATTAATTTGCATATTAAATTTTTGAATGATTTTAAAAAGACTTGTTTGAATTAGGAAATGCAATTAATTTGTAATTTAAACTATCACAAATACTTACAAGAAATGGGTGCATGTGCAAGTTGAAATACACAGTGTAGACACCTGAAATTGACCATGTCTTAACACCACTTTCGACATCACCTTGTGTCACCTTCCAACACATTTATATTAGGACCCCTTCATGTCCCCTTCCATCATCTAGTTAATTAAATAAATTATACTTATTTAATTAGTTAATCCATTTTACCCCTTAGCCAAATTAATCAAATAAATCTAATTAAATTTATCCTCACATCATCACCCTTATCTCATAATCAATTAAATAATTTTATTATTTGATTAATTATTGAGAGTCACATGTCTAGCTAAAGTTAGCTAGCCAGATTCATTGAACTTGGACATTGGCACAAAATTTAAACTAACTTTACATCTCAGCCATTCATTTCATACTACATATCCAAATCTTAACCATTCACATAAGGATATGCCCTAGAAGCCTCCATCCTTGCCCTAATGTTATCTCATCAAATCCTAACCATCCATTGCACCTCTTAATCCTAGTCATCCATCCTATCACTCGCATATCTATAAATCATGCATCAACCAAGCCATTATCAAGAGCTTTCAAGTAAAGTTATGTTGTTGGTTTATTAAGCAATCAACATATTAATATCAAGAGCATATCTAGTGGAGCTAGGGTGCACTCCATTATCACTCTATTAGAGGATAAAGGATTATTTGAGGTAAATATATTGTGTTTGTTACATTATCTTTGTGTATTTTCCTCTAATCATTTTTTTTTTCATTTTGGCACACCCGGTGGGATCCACATCCCTTGATCTAGCTTATTTTTACAGGTTTTGTGAGCTTTTTTGTTGCAAGTTTAGGCTCTTTTTTAATAAATCTTGGGGGTGACCTATCTCAAGAAGCGTCCTAGGGAAAAACAGACCTAACGGTTGTGTCTAGGAGGCCCAAAAACCTTAGGATCCATATAAAGTTTGACCTTTTTAGGAGGTACTTTTAAAAAAAAAATTGATTTTTTTTACTTAATATAAATATGTACCATATGGATCCGTACATTATGGACCATACCGTACGGACTCCTAGTTGTCTGCAGGCACTAGATAGACTATCATGGGTTTAAAAAAATAAAATTTAACCTCTAGTTTTACGTGTTAACTCTCAGTCAATGGGTTTATCCCCGAGTTGTATGGTTTATTCATTGGCCGGTTTGTTTTTAACCACCGGTCTTTCACCAAGTTTTCCTACCCAATTCATAGATCTTTGTTGTTTCTTTATCCACATGTTTCCCTTTTTGGCATGTGATCATTTAAAATCAGTAGTTAACGGCCTTGACTGAGGTGTAAATACCATGGTTTATTGATAAAAAAAGAGGCCTTGGTCATTGAAATTTCTTGCTCGCCATTGCTAGCCCCTGGTCAATTGTTAGTGACCAAGGCCTAATTCCTCCTAGCTATATTATGACCCTTTGAGATTAGATCTCACAACCCTAGTCACATTGGTGACTAGGGCTCACCGCCCTGTCAATCGACCTACCCTTTATTTAATCACCCACATATTTAACTGCCTGTAGACACTAAATGTTGATATGTGACCGCAAAAAGGGTAAACCATCAAGCCAAGATTAGCACTAAGATAAAATGTTAGCCACTTGTTTGTGACATTTGCATGCGAACACCACTCAAACTATGGTCACTAGTAGTCTGTTCGGGGCCAAATCTGCTTGTCACCCTTAACTCTTGGTCATATGAGTGACCAAGGGCTAGCGCCCAATCCTAACTGCCAGACTTTAATCACCAACAAAAAACCATGCATGTGACCACTACAACCCCTACTTTCTAGCGGTTAGCACTAACCGCTAGGACCAGACCCCCATTCATAGTCCTAAAATTAGGGTTTTTTTCATTTTCTCATAACTTGGGCAAATCGTATCGTATTTTGACAAAATTATATGCATTGGAAAACTAGTTTGATGAACTTCATAGAAGTGCAATCCTCTTCATAAAAATTTATTAAAATAATTAGGTATAATCATTTGAACTCATTGTTTTCTTGCAAACTTTAATCGCTCATATCTTTTGCATAACAAATTGAAATCTAGCAATTTTTTTTAAATTGCATAGAAATTTGCAAGGAATCTGATGGTAATATCTAATCTACTGCATCTTATCATCCATTTTTATTTTTGTAGATTTAATCATTTTGAGCTAACACACTTGTTTGTAGCTTTTTCACTTGTCAAATGTCAAATCTCTCAAACTACTAACACGTTCGTTGCAAGTTTCGTTGGTCAAAGACTTATCATTTCCAACCCTTATTTTTTATTTTTTTTTAGTGAGTTTGGTTGTGTCTTGAGGTGTGTGTATGCTCTTCCCTCACATTGCAAAATGATCTTGGGAATCAAAGCACCCTTTAGACACATTCATTCTCATAACACACTTTGATTTCTAAGGAATAATTAATCTTATTTGTGTGGATCAAGTGTGTGTGTATGCTCTCCCCTCACACCACAAGGTGATCTTGGGGATCAAAAACATCTCTTGATTCACTTTTGTCACCCAAGGTGTGTTAGTGTATGTATGCTCTCCCCTTGCACTTCATGCAAGCTTGGAGATAAAAAAATGCCTAACATTAACCTTTCCCATTAGGAGGCCTACTTGGGGATTTCATTACCCCAAGGGATGACCTCAACCACATGTTATAGCGCGATATATCAAATGGGGAGAATGAAATTTGTACCCCAATCTAGTCATCATCATGTCTGGCACAACCTTGGGACCCCTAGTGATTTGGGACACAAGGCAAAGAGATCGTTCAAGCCTTTGCTCTAGTCTTATGCTTGTAGATGGACTAGTGTTCATGGATTAGACCCTACATAACTTGCGTATATAGGGGACCCTTAGAATCTTATTCATCATTTTAAGACCTTTCAACCATCATATCTTGTGGTGCATTATTGTTGGGGAGGAGAAGTGCTCACATGTAGCTCCATAGGTTAGATAGAGCTAACTTTGGTGAGCCCTTTGGCACTCCAAGGTAAGGGATTTTTTGTGTACGTGAACTATCCCTAGCTATCCATTCCAATGTAGATGGTATTATTGGGACAATTGTCACCATTGTGAGTCCAAAAGATTTGACACACCTACTTGGATAATCTAGGGTGTTATTATGTTTGGTGTGTGTATTCATTTGTTGAAACCCATGCACTTCCCTAATCCAAAATCTAAAATCCATTGCAAGCTTGTGCATGTATGTGTGACATCTATTGTTTGCAAAGTTGCCCAAGGTTAAGCTTCAATCCATCCCTAATCACCTTCTAATCATTCATTTTCATCCAAATCCAATCCAATCAACTTCATCCTAATCACCTTATCCACAACATCCCAATCTATTCCCAGTCCATTTAACTTCATCCTAATCACTTCATCCCAACTATTCTAATCACCCTATCCACATCATCCCAATATATTCCCAATCCAATCCAACTTCATCTTAATCCATCTAGTCCAATTTACCTCATCCCCAATCAGCCTATTCACCCATCCTAATCATCCTAATCATCTTCATCATCCATTTCATCCTAATCATCTTATCCTAATTATCCTAATCATCCTAATCACCCTATCCACATCATCCCAATCTATCCCCAATCCATCCCCAATATATCATCCAAGACACTAATCCTAATTAATTTGCCTAATCCAATTAAGGTCCTAATCCTAATCCGTAATCCACCCAATTCACTCCCTAATTACAATCATCATCCTAATCATAATCCTATCATTGACCTCAATCCAACCTATCACCATTTTAATTACCTCCTAATCCAATCCTTAGTCTATCATCCTTCATCCATTATCATCTATAATCCACATCATAATCCACTATCTTAATTTAATCTCATCATTCATCCTTATCCTAATCCAACCCCATCCCTTATCTATCCTAATCCAATTTCATAATTCATTCTGAACCCAATTATCCTCCAACCATTATCATCCTTAATCCACATAATAATCCAATTATCAAGCTTAAGCCAATCCTTCATCATCATCTTAATCCAATCCCTTTATCCACCTAATCCCATTTCAAGCCAAAACCCAATCTAATCCATTTATCCCTCATCCAAAATCAATCACCCATTATCCATCTATCCATTCGAATCAAGCATCCAATTCCCAATCCTTAATAAAAAATCATCCTTTGAAAATCAAAATTGGGTTAAGGATTTATCTTCCTTCACACCCCATCGAATTTCATCAAAATCGTAATCATAATTAGCCAAATCATTATCAAAATCCTTCATCCAAAGGTGCTAGTCCTAATCCTCCATAATCCATTTCAAATCTAATCTTCAAATAAAAAATCAAGACCTTAAGTCAATCCCTTAATCCTTCATCCAAACTTTCTTAAGAACATAAGTCTATCTTAAGTATAGTTATCAAATCTCATCAATTCCTACTTAAGAACTTTGTCTATCTTAAGTAGAAATGAAATCAATCCAATCAACCCTCTTGCTTAAGAACTTTGTCTATCTTAAGTATAAAGAATCATCCCTCATTCAATCAAATCAAATCAATTTAAGGTGTTGACATTTGATCCCAATCATCCATCGTCCTATATCATCTCATACCCCCAACAACATGGATCCTTGTGCAAAGAAATTAAATGTATGTATGCGGGATTATATCCTCTCACTAAGGAAAAATACAAAAATCTCATCGGTCATATGCCCTTAGCACATATCGTCATTGGTGATTCTCAATATTATTCTTATGGCCCTATCACATCAACATCACCATCCCATATATCATCCCCATCAACCTCATACCAACATTCATCCCCTTATGTGACAATGTCATCATGTCAATCTAACCTATTAATACCTCAATTTTATCCAACCTCCATCTATTCACATACCTCACCAATCCCTCCACCATAATATCCCTCCAACCCTATTAATGTTCATCCAGTAGTCCACTTACCTCCCAATCCATCAATTGCTATAGTCCATCATTCATTACCTCCTCCATCAAATCTTCTAAGCCCTAATCCATTAAGCCATTCCTTAACCCACCTAAATACTAAACCATCAAACCATCCATCTCATCCCAATCTTAATCCACTCCTTGAATATAACCCTCAATATTCACCAAGATTGCAAGCATTTGTTAAAGATCCCAAAAATGGAGTTGGTTACCTCAAAGAAAACTCAGATCGTTACTTTTTATTACTAGCTCAAAGAGGTACCAAGTAACCATTTGATTTTGACATTTCCCAACTCAAGAGACAAGACCCTTAAACATCCACCCATGAAGACCCTAACTCATCAACCCATGAAGCTATGAAGGATGTGACCCAAGGACTATTAGTGAGGAATCAAATGCCAACATGTAATCCAATGCCTATCCTTCAAGCTACCAAATATCCTTCAAGAATCATGCATGTCCCTCCAATACCATTATCCAGTCCATCGCCTATCTAGCCCATTGAAGAATCTCCTACCATGGTAGCAAGTCAAGATCCATCATGTAGCCATGTTATCAACCATCAAGAGCCTATCATGCCTATCAAAGACACTTCCACTCCTATCCAAACTAAACAGCTATGTCATGAACTTGTCCAAAATCATGATCAACCTTGCCCATCACCAAATCAAGATCAAAGCACCCCCACTCATCCTATCTATAACCAATATCATAATATCCACATTAATCCTCTCTATGATCAAGATATCATCTATGACCAAGATCCTATCCATGAGAAAAAAAAATACAAATTCCTCCTATCCATAGTTCACTTAATCGTATCCATCATACCATTAGTCCTATCCATCATCCACCAAAATCCTATGATGAGACACTTGGTCCCCAAGAAAACATAAATACTCGAACAAATAACTTGGATCATATCACACTGCATCCTAATGAGCACAGTTTTAATCAAGATCTAAGCATCCCAACTCATTTCATTCCCGATCGCACACCATCTCCTATCATGCCCTACTGATCCTTTACCATCTCTTATCACCCCTTTACCATCCCCATTAGTTCTTCACCATCCCCTATCAACCCTATCCCAAATCCATCATACTATCCTCTTGGACCCAGCGTCTTCATCCATGGTGGTCCTCTCATAGGAGAGGAACAAATATTATCCACCACCCATACTCCCCCATCTAATGATGGACTCACATCTTGTTTCCAAAATAACAAACATCCCATCGCACACCACATGCTCCAAAACATGAAATATCAAGGCAAAGGCTTAGGCCTTCACAAAATATCTTGAATCCCATCCATGTCAAAATACCTCAATGATCACATGGCCTTGGCTATATATCCCAAGGAAAACAATATACACATGTTGGTACCACCCACACACTTCATAAAGGCATCTTCTTCCAATCTAAAGCTAGGTGCCCCTCATCGCACCTCCAAATCATATGTCGCCATCCCCCTCCATCTTATTTCATCCATCAATCAAAACATCCTCCCATCCCTAAATCCACTCCTCCCAACTCCCAATATTCCCATCCTCAAATCCCCTCATCCCTTCATCCACAAGTCTACTAATCTCTCCATCCACACATCCTACTCCCTTAAATTCCCTAAAATTCCTAATCATGGTCAACGAAAGCACACATTGCCTATACACAAAACTATCACAAAAACCCATGGGATTCAAAAATAAAAATTTGGATGCCTCCCCCTATGAAAAAAATCCACAAGAGCCTAAGATTTATCATGCCATAGGGCATCGATACTCAAAATCAAAGCCAAAACCAAAATCCAAAAGGCTACACAAGCCCACACCTCCAAAAGAAAAATCTAAAACAAAATGGTGTGGGTCACCAAGCAAAAAGAAGTCAATCCAAACGGAGAATCCAAATTCCACTTTATCAAAAACCCCACATCCCAAAAATCCCAACAATCCCACACTCAATCAAAAATCATAAGAATCCTACGTCCATTTAGGTCTCTAAATCCCCAAATTGACAATCCCAAAATTCTAGATCCCGATCCTGCAAATCTACCATGGATCCCAAATCTCCATTACTCTCCACTCCCCATCACAAATATAAGCTTAAAACTCCACCACAATGTGTGCAACCATTGGTCTTGGTTCACCTCTAGCCCGTGGCATTCCCTCATGTACCCGTACCCCCATCTTACATCCCCTATCTTGCATATCTCCCCCATCACACCCGTATGATTCATGCTTTCACATAAGTCCACCCACTATCCCTCATCCATCCACAATCCACATCATAATCCAATATCCCCCATCTACCCATTCTCCATCATTACCATCCATGATCCATGTCATAATCCACTATCCCTCGTCCATCCATAATCCACTATCCCCATCCATCTCATCCAATCATCTACCAACATCCATGTGCATGTTAATCACACTTGACATGGTTTATGTGCAACAACTATCCAAAATGGGACACTATCACCTCATTATGGAAATAGACACTTGAGTCCTTCCTCCCCTCCTCCTCATCCACATCATTTTCCCTATCCATATCAACCTATTCGAATATCCATCAAAAAGTAAAAAAAATCAAAAAATAATAAAGAGAAAAATTCATCCAATGGTGAAAACCATTTCATGGCACCTTCGATAAGTACCATGATGAAAACTCATTTATGGGCATCTTGTGTAGATTGATTATCTACGTACCTTACACTTGGGGGCAAGTAGTCTCGTTTATCCCATCCTATCATGTCTCTCCTATCCTACCATTTTAATCCATTATATCCACATACTTATTCCATTGCACAACCTATCATCCCTTCCTACTTGTGATATTGATAAGGACATGAGCAAAATGTTGAAAAATGCTTTGGACATTTCTTGAAATGCTTGATCTTTTCACAATAAATCTTATCACCCTTACCATTGAAAGCATTGTACCACAAAGTCAATCGTGGCATATCTAGAGTGGGGCATGATATTCCTATGCAACATAGTCCTTGGAGATCACATCCTGAATCTTCCATCCTAAACCCCTCCATTCATTATGAATCCCCCATCTATCTCATCTATTATTTTCTATCATTTATCCATTCCATCCCATCTATCCTTTCATCTTTGTCCTTAGACCTAGTTTTCCCTTGTCATTGGTATCTAGCAACAAAGGCTATCACTCACATAATCCAATGCAACCATCCCATAAATCCAAAAAATTACAAGCAATAAATCCAAGTGCAAGCCATCCTTAATCCATACCAATATAGACAAGCAATCTAGCCAATCATCCAAAAGTATCCAATGGTTTTGTTCCTAGCCTCATTGTAAATCTGATCAACTCAAATCCATCATCAAATATAATCAATTATTGCTTAAGATCGTAAGTCTGTCTTAAGTAGAAATCAAATCCAATCAACTCTTGTTTAAGAACTTTGTTTATCTTAAGTATAGAGAACAATCAATCTTGGTGTTGTTCTCAGTTCACCAAAGCTATCCTGATCAATCAATTAGTCAATCATCAGTTTTTAGCTTAATAGGGGAAACAACCTTGTTTGTTTTTGAATCATCTGTGCATGCTTGCTTGCTTGCTTGTGTGTGTTATCATTTTACTTGCATTTGTTTCAGTCCTTGCAACATACTATCACAACGACATCATGGTCTTCCATATCATGGTGCCTAATGGCATATGTTTGCTTGTGACCTTTATCTTTTTGAATCAGTCCTTTATGCATGAGACACATCATCACCCTGGTCTTTATACCTTGGTGCACAATGTCTAGTGCTATATCAAACTTCGTGGTTGCTCACCCAATGCATCATAACATATCATTCATCCATTTCATCCATACCTTATCTTTCCTCCATCTCCTTAACCAATTTGTTTCATCCATTTCGAGAGCATACCCGTGTTCTTCTAACCTACCTATCCCCTCGAGGGGGCATCCCACATCTCATCTCTCCATCAAATTCCTCCTCGTCGCTCATCTAAGTGGCTAGGGCATCCATTTTCTTTCCATATCTTATCTTCTTTGAAATCATGTTACTTCCTCTGGTCACGACATCATTTCAAAGAGGGACAAAATGTAGACACCCAAAATTGACCATGTCTTTCTAACATCACTTTGGACACCACCTTGTGTCACTTCACAAAACACTTATCTTAGGAGCCCTTCATGCCCCCTTCCATCATCTAGTTAATTAAATAAATTATATTTATTTAATTATTTTAATCCATTTTATCCAATTTTCTAAATTAATTAAATAAATTTTATTTATTTAAATTAATTAATCCTTTTCCCCCCTTAGCCAAATTAATTAAATAAATCTAATTAAATTATCCTCCCACCATCACCTTTCTCTAATAATTAATTAAATAATTTTATTAATTGATTAATTATTGGGAGTCACATGTCTAGCTAAAGTTAGTTAGCTAGATTCATTGAACCTAGACACTGGCACAAAAGTCAAACTAGCTTTACATCTTAGCCTTTCATTTTCATTCTACATCTCCAAATCTCAACCATTCACATAAGGATATGCCCTAGAAGCCTCCATCCTTGCCCTAATGTTGTCTCAACAAATCATAACCATCCATTGCACCTCTTAATCCTAACCATCCATCCTATCACTCGAGTATCTATAAATCAAGCATCAACCAAGCCATTATCAAGCGACCAAGAGCTTTTAAGTAAAGATATGTTATTGGTTTATTGAGCAATCAACATATCAATATCAAGAGCATATCTAGTGGAGATAGGGTGCACTCCATTGTTTCTCTATCAGAGGAGAAAGGATGATTTGAGGTAAAGATTTTATGTTTATTGGATTATCTTTGTGCATTTTCCTCTAATCTTTTTATGTCTTTCACAGATTGTGCATTTCAAATTTGAATTTTCTGTTAGAAATGAAAGCAACACTACTTTAATGGAAATCTGATTCGAATAAATTTTAGCACTCTTTAAGTGTGCTTTAACAACGGAGATTGTAACAAAACATAAAACCCACTATAGAAAAAGATGTCAAACATGAAGAACTCAACACAATGACATAGTGTTTATGTAGAGAAAACCCTTGCAGGTAAAAAAACTCCACCAGGAAAGAGGCACAGGTTTGTATTAATCTCAACAAGATTGTACAATACATCAACTACACAACTCTATCCACATGTCTTCAATCCAATAGCATTCTGCTAGCACCTGAGTACCTAAAATCTATATTATAGCAACAAATACATGGCAAATACTTATAGAAATGTTTTCCAACTCATCCTAGGCATTCACCCTCTCTCTCCTAAGATTCTCCAACCTGTAAACATTAATTACCATCTTACAAGCATCTTACACTTGTCCAAAAATAGTCATGCAAAGGTTGGGGGCCCAAGACTAAATCTGGCCTCTTACATCATCTTATGAAGTGTCATAATCGTTATAGATTCCACAAAAGAGTATCTTTCCAAGATAGGAACCTTGGGCTAAAAATAGCAAATATACAACTAACATATCCGTCATATGCGTCATAGAATCTCAGAATCTTATGACAACTTGCAGCTGTCATTGATTCACTTACCAAACATTATGACAGTTGTCATAATGCCAAAAATAGTATATTCTCCAAGGGAGCACGCCTACCCTCATTTAGTTTGAGTTTTTACATTTGTCAATAGTAAAAGTCACTCCGTAATTAACTCCGGTTACTCCAAAATTACCCCTGCCAGTGAAACTAGTACATCTCCTCATGGATAATTACAAATTACATATAATAAACAGAATAAATACAATATTGGGATCTACAAAGTTAATGGTACCTTATCCTAACATTCTCCCACTTGACATTATACATTGTAAATCAACCCATAGGAAATCAAAATAATCAGGCACTAGAAACAAGGCCAATGGCCTCTCTGCACCACATGAACTTCTCTATGCTCACAAACTTGGTCAATGAATCTACAACATTCTCCTGACTGTCTATCTTCTTCAGCTCAATCTCTCCATTTGTAACCAACTCTTGAACAAAGTGATACTGAACATCAACATGCTTAGTCCGAGCATGATACATGGGATTCTTGGCCAAACATATAGCACTTTGGCTATCACAACCATTCTGAATGATCCTACAATCAAAACCAATACCTGTACACAGTCTCCTCAACCAAACTGCCTCCTTAGAGACATGAGTAGCAGCCATATACTCTGCTTCTGTGGTGGACAAAGCAACTGTGGGCTGCCTCTTACTTATCCAACTCACTGCACCTCCAAACAGAGTAAACACATAGCCACTAGCGGACCTTCGACTAACCAAGTCACCTGCCCAATTTGCATCAACAAAACCCTGTATGTCCAAAGATTTATCACCACTATTAGTACCAGAATAAACCAAACAATAATCAGGAGTACTTGCAAGATATTTAAACACCCTCTTCACATAATTCCAATGCTGTCTACCAGGGTTAGACATAAATCTGCTCAAAACTCCCATTGCTTGGGCAATGTTTGGTCTAGTGCAAACCATTGCATACATCAAACTCCCTACAGCACTAGCATATGGCACATTAGACATATCCTCAAGATCATCCTCAGTCTTTAGACACATATCTAATGAAAGCTTAGTACCAATGGGTACAGGAACTCTAACTGGGTTACAGTCCTGCAAACTAAACCTTTACAAAATAGTATTCACATACTTACTTTGTGACAACCAAAGCTTTCTGTTAACTCCACCCCTTCTGATCTCCATTCCCAAAATATACCTTGCAGCACCAAGATCCTTCATCTCAAATGCACCTGAAAGTTGGGCTTTAAGCTCACTGATCATACCCTTAGTATTGTTGAAAAACATGTCATCAACATACAAATAAATAACCAATATAGAATCATCCACATAATGAATGTAAACACAGTGATCCTTCTCACTTCTAACAAAACCCAATTTCAAAACAAATGAGTCAAACTTTTGATACCACATTCTGGGGGATGATTTTAGACCATAAAGAGACCTATTTAACTTGTAAACCCAATGTTCTTTTCCTTTTACCTCAAAACCTGTAGGCTGTTGCATATAAATTTCTTCTTCAAGATCTCCATGCAAGAACTGAGTCTTAACATCCATTTGCTCTATCTCCCAATCATAAGCTGCAGTAATGGATAAGAGAAATCTAATAGAAGTCAATTTAGCAACAGGAGAGAATATCTCACCAAAATCAACTCCCTCTCTCTAGGAGTAGCCCTTGGCTACCAGTCTAGCCTTGTACTTCTCCAATGACCCTTCTGCTCCAAACTTCTTCTTGAAGACCGACTTACAACCTATGACCTTTCTTCCTTTGGGCAAACAAACAAGATCCCAGGTGTTACAAGAGTCTAAAGCCATCATCTCCTCCTGCATGGCTAACTGCAAAGACTCACTATCATCTGCAAAAATAGCTTCCCTGTAGGATCTAGGTTCATCGTTAGTACTCAAAAAAGCATATACACAACAAAAATCTGGTGGGTATACCTGTCAACTAGATTCTGTTGTCTTGTGGATCTCCTCAAGGGTGGAGTAAGAGACTCTACTCATTCTTCTACATGATCATCTGCAACAACTTCTTCTATAACAATAGACTCATCTTCATCAGAACTACTTGAATCTTCTTCTTCTCCCCCCCCAATCCATCATTCTATTCTTCCTGAGGTGCAGCTTGCTGCTCTAAATCAAAGTGCACCTTCTTTACCTTTTCTTCTTTCTCTTTTGGTTGCTTAGGTTCATAAATAGCTCTAAGTTCCCTGAAAATAAAATCTCTAGAAAAGATAATCTTGCAGGTTAGTGGATTACAAAGCTTATAGCCTTTGACATTATCACCATATCCAATGAATGTACACTTTTAAGCCTTTGGATCCAACTTAGATTGCTTTTCCTTAGGCACATGAACAAAAGCCTCACAGCCAAAAACCCTTAAATGTGAAACAAAAGGTTTCTTACCTGTCCACACTTCATAAGGTGTCGAATAAGAGCCTTACAAGGAGATCTATTTATCAAGTAGCAAGCAGTACACATAGCCTCTGCCTAAAAACATTGATCTAACTGTGCATCACTAAGCATACTTCTAGCCCTTTCCATAATTGGTCGATTCATTCTTTCTACAACACCATTCTGTTGTGGTGTATACGGAGTTGTCTTTTGTTTGATTATACCTGCATGCTTGCAAAACTCATCAAATTACTCAAAGCAATATTCCCCTCCATTGTCAGATCTTAATATTTCTATCTTTAAACATGATTGGTTCTCTACAAAGACTTTGAATTCCTTAAACTTAGTGAAAACTTCAGATTTATGCTTCATAAAATAAATCCATGTAAATATGGATACATCACCAATGAAGGTTACAAAATAATGAGATTTTCCAATAGATTCATTATCCACAGGTCCAAACACATTTGTATGAATAATTTCTAACTTCTCTTTTGCTCTATTGCTTCCTGAAGGAAATGATTTTCTATTTTGTTTACCAAACACACAATGCTCACAGAAATCAAAGTGCTCATCAGAATAAGAGAAATCGTCCAACAATTCTTTATTCTTAATAGTTTTTAATACATTATTGCTTGTGTGGGCCCAATCTGTGGTGCCACAACATATAATTATTTTTAGAAGCCTCAAAAACATAAGAGGCATTACAAACTGTAGTAGCTTCAAGCTTAAACAAGTTCCTGAATCTCTTCCCTTTCACTACCACCAAGCTCCCTCTCACCAATCTGTAGCCATGCTTGCCAAATGTCACATGCATTCCCAAATCATTCAACTTCGAAACTGAAATCAGATTTCTAGCTAATCCAAGAACATGCAAAACACCGGGGAGGGTTTTAATCCTCCCATCATTGAAACACAACAATACATTTCCTTTCCCGACAATCAGATATGAAGAGTTGTCACCAAGGTAGATATTACCTCCATCATATTCCTCATATGTGGAACCATTCCTTATGCGGGGTCATATGAAACGAGCATCCTGAGTCAACCAACCAGTTTTCATCAGAAACAACATTACATGCAAAAAGTAAAACATCTTCACCTGCATTCGAGGACTTATCTGAAGCACTCTCCCATTGTTTCTTGGGGTTTCTGCACTCCTTCTTCACATGTCCCCTTTTACTGCAGTTCCAACACTTAACTCTGTTCTTTTTACTAGGAGTCTTAGACCGGCCCTTGGACTTGTCCTTAGCCCCTTTCTGGTCTCCTTTAGATCCCCTTTCCTTAGACCTTCTCCTGATACTGAGAGCATCCCTTGAACTATCCAAACTCTTCTTTCTCAATTCCTGTGACAGTAACACTAAAACAAGAGCATCCAACTTCGGATCTGCAAGGTTAGCAGTGATAGCAAGGATAACATTCTCCCAAGACTCATGTAAAGAATAAAGAAGTAAGATACATTTATCTTCCTCACTAATCTCAACATCTACTGAATCAAGCTGACTCAATAACAATTAAAAGAATTTAAATGCTCTACAACTGATTCACCTTCTCGCATTTTCATGGAAAACAATTTTCTTTTTAAATAAAGTTTATTTATTATACTCTTGGCTTGATAGATCTCACCCAACCGATTCCACAACTTGTGTGTGATCTCCTCCTTTGCAACATTCAATAAGACAGAGTATGAAAGACACAACCGGATGGTTCCCCGTGCCTTCTTATCCAGTCTATCCCACTCATCTTGAGAGACATCATCAGGTTTCTTCTCTTTTTGAATAGCCAACCATTGGTTTCTTTCTTCCAACAAATCTTCCATTTTCAGCTTCCACAACTCATACCCTATTCTGTTGAAATTCTCAATGTCCATTTGAGAGGTTGATGCAATAGTGGATGCAACCATAATAACAACACAAGATCTGGAAAACAAACACAACCAAATCTCCCACTACAGCTATAGCTTCCACTCTACCACCCAAGAGTCAAAGCTATCCAGGCTCTGATACCAAATGTTAGAAATGAAAGCAACACTACTTTAATGGAAATCTGATTCGAATAAATTTTAGCAATCTTTAAGTGTGCTTTAACAATGGAGATTGTAACAAAACATAAAACCCACTATAGAAAAAGATGTCAAACATGAAGAACTCAACACAATCACATGGTGTTTACATGGAGAAAACCCTTGTGGGTAAAAAACTCCACCAGGAAAGAGGCACAAGTTTGTATTAATCTCAACAAGATTGTACAATACATCAACTACACAACTCTCTCCACAAGTCTTCAATCCAACAACATTCCGACAACACCTGAGTACCTAAAATCTGTATTGCAACAACAAATACATGGAAAATACTTATAGAAATGTTTTCCAACTCATCCTAGGCGTTCACCCTCTCTCTTCTAAGATTCTCCAATCTGTAAACATTAATTACCATCTTACAAGCATCTTACACTTGTCCAAAAACAACCATGCAAAGGTTGGGGGCCCAAGACTAAATCTAGCCTCTTACAGCATCTGATGACACGTCATAACCATCATAGATTCCACAAAAGAGCATCTTTCCAAGATAGGAACCTTGGGCTAAAAATAGCAAATATACAACTAACATATTTGTCATATGCGTCATAGAATCTCAGAATCTTATGACAACTTGCAGCTGTCATAGATTCAATTACCAAATATTATGACAATTGTCATACATGCCAAAAATAGTATATTCTCCAAGGGAGCATGCCTACCCTCATTTACTTTGAGTTTTTACATTTGCCAATAGTAAAAGTCACTCCGTAATTACCTTCAGTTACTCCGAAATCACCTCTGCCAGTGAAACTAGTACATCTCCTCATGGATAATTACAAATTATATATAATAAATGGAATAAATACAATATTGGGATTTACAAGGTTAATGGCATCTTATCCCAACATTTTATTCATCAACATTCTATTACAAAAACATCCTTTTGCCAATGTATGAATCCTAACATTGGAGACAAAGGAAAATACAAATCAACTAAGTAGGTCTAAAAGTTGAAAGGCATCTTAAAAATTTATTATAAGTATTAGTGACACTTTATTTTGTAAATTAATTTGCATAAACTAAATTTTTGAATGATTTAGAAAAGAGTTGTTTATAATAGAAAATTTAATTAAATTGCAATTTAAATTATCATTAACACTTTTAAGAAATGGGTGCATGTGTAGGTTGAAATACACATTTTCAACCTACAATTTTCTTCAACATTCAATTACAAAATATTCATTTTGCCAATGTACAAATCTTAATATTTGAGATAGAGCAAAAAATAAATCAATTTAGAAGGTTTCAAATTTGAAAGACATCTTAGGAATTTATTACAAGTGTTAGTGACAGATTAATTTGGAAATTAATTTACATATTGAAGTTTTGAATTATCTAACAAATGATTTTTTATAGTAGGGAATGCAATTAATTTGCAATTTAAAGCATCACTAGCACTTGTAAGAAATAGGTGAATGTGCAAGGTGAAATAACCTACAATTTTCTTCAACAACATTCTATTACACAATTTTTGTTTTACCAATGAATGAATCCTAACATTTGAGACAAAGTAAAATACAAATCAACTATGAAGGTCTAAAATTTCAAAGACATCTTAGAAATTTATTACAAGTGTTAGTGATAGTTTAACTTGGAAATTAACTTGCATATTGATTTTTTGAATGATTTAAAAATGATTTGTTTATAGCAAAAAATTTTTAATTTAAATTGTCCCTAACACTTGTTATAAATGGGTGCATGTGTAGGTTAAAATACGCATTGTGTATTTCAATGTGCAATTTCAATTTTCATCATCATTATTCTATTACACACTAATTGTTTTGCTAATATACGAATCCTAACATATGAGACAAAGTAATATACAAATCAACTAAGAATATTTAAAATTTGAAAGACATCTTAGAAATTTATTATACGTGTTAGTTATACTTTAATTTACAAATTATTTTGCATATTAAGTTTTTGAATTATTTAAAAAATGAGTTCTTTATAACAAGGAATGCAATTGATTTGTAATTTAAAGTTTATTGAAAGTTTACACTCATTACATAACATGCCATTGGAATTTGAAGGAAAGAATGATTAGTCACTTAGTGAAGTTTAGCTCCTGACCAATAAGAGCTTGCCACACAATTCAATTGAAAAGCCAAGCATAAGCAATCTAGTAAGCCCATCATATAGATTACATGGGCTAATGATGAAATGCTAATGAGAAACCTTGAGAATTAATTGATTGTTAATAAAGGGTAGAATCAATGGTCAACGTAATGGGGAGACAAAATATAATGGTTGGTGTATGACAACAAAAGCAAAGAGGCCTATTAGGATATTTAGCCAATGTGGGAGGTTTTCCCATCGTCAAATGATGTTAAGCCACATAATCAAAAACCTTTGTAGAAGGGAAGTGCCAATATATTTTGGTGAGATATAGTAAATAGGGCTAGTAAACAATGAGCAAAAGGGACATAAGCCATTTCTTAAGTTATTTGTGATTAGCTAAAAAAGGTTACTTATGAATTAAAAAACACAAGGTAACACATTCAAAAAAGATACAAAGGTTTTATCAAATTTTAAGTAGGGTTTTAGCCATGAAAAATCAACATTGCATTCAAAGTATTGTCTCAACATAAGATGATCATAACTTTCATGATAACTATTTGAAAAGAGATTAAGAGAATGGTAATACCTTGCCACAAGTTGTTGAAGCAAGGTGTCAAGTTGTCAGGTAGGAGAGAGATTGGAAGATATTGTTTAGGTGATATCAGGGGAAGCTATCACCTAGGCAATGACTCAAAAAATATACTTCAAGTTATCACCAAAGAGATACCTCAAAATGCCTTCATTATTATTTCTTTACCTTTCACTTAGGCAATACTTGTGGACCACTAATCTAAAAGGGGGATATACAAGGGTTTGTGGATGTAGATTAGGAAGGACACATGGATATCAAAGAATCATTTTGGTTTCAATGATTATGAACATCTAATATTGGTTTCTTACAAGACATTATAAGGCTGCATTGTGATGAGTGTTTATGATGCAAGAGAGCTATGGGGATTTCTTCTCTTAATAGTAGTTTATTTTTATTTATGTTTAGACCCTTATGCAATGTATACAAGTAGGAGATTTTTGGGAAAGGTGTATTGTACACCAAGAGCAAAAAACATTTAAATGTTGTGGTAAGTTTTGGTCCACTTAGGGCAAGATTCCACAAATGGTATTCAATCAATTTTCTTTTAGATAATGTTGTATGTAACATTGTAATTGCAAATATCTTGGGGTCACACAAGGAAAAGTAATAGAACAAAGGGAGAGTAGATTGGGATTGCCTTGGAAGTTGGAACAACACTTGGGGAAGGTGGAGAGTCATACTTAGGAACCTTGGGAAATGACACTTGGTTCATGGTTTTAGGAAACCATTGATGACTTTTAATTTCTCTCTTTCATATACAAAGAATGTTTAGGTTAGAGGTTTGTTTTTTATTTTGGTGATAAGGAAGTGCTATTGGAATTCATCTAAAATCAATTTGTGATATCATCCTAAGAAGGCATGACAATATATGTGTAGGTACATGGTGTTGTAACCAATTTCCATATTCCTTTGGGTTGAAAAACATAATGTATATTTCAACCTGCATGTATTTGGTTCAAGATTTGTAAGATGTCTTTCAAATTTAAGGCCTTCTTAGTTGATTGATAATTTGCAGTATTTGAAATGTTTGGATTCATACATTGGGAAAATGAATATTGTGTAACTGAATGTTGGTGAAAAAAATTATAGGTTGAAAAATAAAATGTGTATTTCAACCTACACATGTTTAAGTTATGATTAAATGTCTTCTAGAGATTATTTCAAGGTGGAGAATGTATCCTTTGATTGTTCCAAATTAGGTGGAGCAATTTAAACTATTAGCAACACTTGTAAGAAATGGGTGCGTGTGCGAGTTGAAATACACACAAATTTCTTCATCAGCATTATATTACACAATACTTGTTTTGCCAATTTACGAATCTTAACATTTGAGATAAAGCAAAATATGAATCAAATAAGAAGCTCTAAAGTTTGAAATACATCTTCAAAATTTATTACAAGTGTTAGTGATAGTTTAACTTGTAAATTAATTGCATTTCATACTATAAAAATTTATTTTTAAATCATTCAAAAATTTGATATGCAAATTAATTTCTAAATTAAATTATCACTAACACTTGCAATAAATTTCTAAAGTGTATTTTAAATTTTAGACCTTCTTAGTCTATTCATATTTTTCTTTGTCTCAAATGTTAGGATTTGCACATTTACAAAACAAGTATTATGTAATAGAATATTGATGAAGAAAATTGTAGGTTGAAATACACAATGCGTATTTCGAGCTACATATGCACCCATTTCTTACAAGTGTTATTGACAATTTAAATTTCTCTACCCAATTTGGAACAATCAAAGTATTCATTCTCCACCTTGAAAGAAGCTCTAGAAGACATTCAAATCATAAACTAAACATGTGTTTTTCAACCTACAATTTTCTTCACCAACATTCAATTACACAATATTCATTTTCCTAATGTATGAATCCCATCATTCAAATACAAAAAATTATGAATCAACTAATATGTTCATAAATTTGAAAGACATCTTACAAATCATGAACTAACTAAGTGCAGGTTGAAATACACATTGTGTTTTTCAACCTACAATTTTCTTCTCCAACATTCAGTTAAATAATATTCACTTTGCCAATGTATGAATCCCAAAATTTTAAAATAAAAAAATATGAATAACCTAAGAAGGTCATAAATTTGAAATACATCTTATAAATCATGAACTAAATATGTGCACAGTGAAATACATATTATGTTTTTCAACTTGTAATTTTCTTCACCAACATTCAATTACACATTATTTTGTTTACCGATGTACAAATCCCAACATTTCCAAGATTTATTTCAAATTTTAGAATCTCTTAGTTGATTCATACTTTGCTCTATCTCAAATGTTAGGATTTGTACATTGACATTATTAAAAATAATGTTCACTAACACTTCTTCCCATTATTAAGAACACTATACACTTGAGTAATTTTCCATCTTTTAGAGATGTGCACTCCTGAAAAATTGCCTCTACATGGCATAGATATATGAGAAATACCTCTTCCTTTGTTTCCCTCCAATTCAAATTTAAAAATATGAATGGTCTTGTCCCAATTGTTGTCTCATCCATGGTTCATTGTAAAATCAAGTTTAGCCCTTAAAATAAGCAACGTTTGGTGACAACTAATGATAATCTATATAAATTTTGACAAGTAGTTAAAAAGGAGAAAACATTGATCTCTTCGACAAAAATAATTAGGCCTACAATGTCTCCACTATCCCTAATCCTCTTATTTATCATTGGGAATCCAGATGATGTTACTAATGGGGATGATGGATCCTCTGATCTTGATTTGGGTTTTGAACAAAAAAATGAAGAAACCAAATTCTTTCAATCTAAAAATCAAGTTTATGGGACCCTTGATGACCTATGGGATGACAACGTGTAGCAAGCTAATTTATTAGAGTGTCCTTAGATATATAGAGGAAGTTTAAGTTATTTTTCTAACCCTTAGGTATGTGTAGGTTAAGACTTTCAAATTTTAGACCTTCTTAGTTGATTCATATTTTGTTGTTTTTCAAATTTTATACCTTCTTAGTTGATTAATATTTTGATTTATGTCAAATGTTAGGATTCCTACATTGGCAAATGAGTATCGTGTATTAATAGAATGTCGAAGAAAATTGTAGGCCGAATACACAATGTCTTTCAACTTGGACATGCACCCATTTCTTTCAGGTGTTAGTGGCACTTTAAATTGTAAATTAATTGTATTTCCTACTATAAACAACTCATTTTTAAATAGTTCAAAAAATCAATATGCCAATTAACTTCCAAATTAAAATATCATTAACATTTGTAATAAATTTATAGGTATGTGCCCTTCCAAAAGGCCTCTTTTTATTTCGTTTTCCTCTCTCTGAGGATTGTATGATGGATTTAGTTGGAGGTCCATGGATGTTGGGAAAAGTTTGCCTATCTTTGTGCAAGTGGAAGCCTGGGTCTGATCCTTCAAATGATATTTGCGCTATGGCACCTGCTTGGATCAAACTTCTAGGACTCCCTTTAGAGTACTAGGACAAAGAAATCATTGCAAAGATAGAAAACTCATTTGGACAATTCCTATATGTTGACAATGTCACTAAATGCAAGAGTAGACTTGTTTTTGCACATTATTATGTGAATGTTGCATTCAACAAAACCCTACCATCCATAGTAGTGCTTTAGTCCAAATCGGGCCATTGGATTCAACCCATTTTATATGAGAATGTCACCCTCTATTGCCAAAAATGCTCAAAGCATGGGCACATGTGTAATGCTTTCCCTACCATAAGCATTGGGGTTAGTATTGATGTTAAAGGGAAGAACAAAGAGGTTGAACCAAGGGAACAATCACCTTTGAATAGTGGCAAGGAGGGTGTTTAGTCGAAAGATGTTACGAAACCTTGGAGTGCGAACCCTATCTTGATGGGGGTTTCTCCTCCTCAGGAAGCCAAGCAACCAAATTCAATGTTGTCCTCTCTTAAGTACTATTCTAAGAAACAAGTTACTTCTCCTCATGGGTGAGTCAACCGGGAAGGTGCCAGTGGAACACAAGGAGAAGGTATTGAGGAGAGTGACTAGTCCTTGCAAAATGTGGGGGTCCTTAAGGAGGGAGAGATCTTTCCTTAGGAATCAATTGAGGAACAACAAGAATACAATTGAGATTAGGCTAAGGAGAACTAAGGGTCAACTATTTCCACCCCCTGCTAGACTACTTCTACTGTGCTTGAAGGGATGCCCTCTGTTGGTGCTTCTAGCACCCCAAAACTGGCAGTTGACAACATATTGAATGAAATGCTTCACTCCTCTCCTTTCAAAAAGTTATCATTTTCTGGAAAAGGAAAGCAACAAAGACTCAAGGATAATAGACCTAAGGACAACAGAAGAATAGTGAATGTTGGGATTGACCCAATTAAAAGGAGGCCAACCCTAAGAGAAACTAGATTGAAAGAAGCAACTAGGGAAGTTGCCAGTGGAAAGCAAAGAACCCCATAGATGACCTCTAGAAAAACTAAAAAATGAAGATAATTTCATGAAATATACGAAGGATGAACAACTCTAAAAAATAATCTATTCTTAAGAATAGATTTGAGGAAGTCAAATTGGGCACACTTCTTGAAGAAACTAAAATGTCTTAACAATATTTTGTGAACTGTAGTAACTACTTGTGGCCCTTTGTCCTCCATCTTGCCAGCTCAACAGATGGGGCCTCACGGGGAATAACTATGATGTGGAACAAGGATCAACTGGAGGGAGTTGTCACATCTATGAGCAAAAGCTACACATCAATGGATTTCAAACATAAATGAACTTTAGTGGCCTAGTTTCTTACTAAAATTTTTGCCCCCAACTCTAGATCTCAAAGAAAATAGTTATGGAATGACCTCGTAAACTTCAAAGAAGATATTAGGGATCAACACTAGATGGTGGTTGGTGACTTCAACTCCCCACTTGTCCCATCAAAAAGGATGGGAGGGATGGTTGAATTCTCTAAAAATATGTCTAATTTAGCCTATTTTGTTATGGACGGAAGCCTAATGGACATTGAACTCAAGGGGTCCCTTTATATGTGGTCCAATAATAGAATGGATTCACATCTTATCCAAGTCAAATTTTATAGATTCCTATTTTTTTCTAGTTGGAAAAAGGTGTACAAATGCAACCTATCTACTCTCTTGAGAATAGGGTCAAACCACAAACCCTCCTCTTCCATTGGGATATGGAGAACAATAAAGGAAACTATCCTTTCAAATTTGAGATAATGTGGATGCTTCATCTTGAGTTCAAAGAGAATTGAAAGCTGGTGGGTTTTAGACTCAAAGGGAACAACTATTTATAAACTTATCAAGAAGCTAAATAACATCAAAAGTAGAGTCAAAGAGTAACAAAACATCTTTTGGAAACATTTTTGAGATAAAGAAGGATCTAAAAGACAAAATTTCTAAAATTGAAAAGGAAAACGAATCAATTGGGGCCACTAATGACATTTGGAATGAGGAGAAAGACCTGGTTAGCCAGCTGCATAATATTTATGTCGAAGAAGAAATATTCTAGAAATAGAAATCCAGGGACCAATGGCTCAAAATTGGGGATAACATATAGGAAATAATAAAATTACTAAGTTAGGATGATGGAGTCATGATCAATAAGGAGGACATTAGAAGAGGAGTTAGGTAGTTTTAGTCTCTTCTTAACCATAGCTTTGATATTGACAAATGCAAAGAAGAGGAGCTCCTAGAGGTTATTCCCAATTCTATTTTAGCATCATACCTAAATGACATGGGAAAGTTGTCCCGATGGAGGTTGTCAAGGCTACTATTTTTTCTTTTGATCCCTATAAGGCACCTAGGCTTGATGGTTTTCCCCCTACTTTTTTCCAAATTTATTGGGACCTGGAGGCTCGAGATGTTACTATTGTGGTTAGAGAATTATTTGAAAAAGGTAACCTGCTTAGGGAGATAAATAACATCTTCATTGTTCTCATCCCTAAGAAGTTTGGAGTGGTTAGACTAAATGATTTCATACCTATCATCTTATGCAACACCATCTACAAAATTTGTTCAAAGTTGTTGGTCCTTAGAATCCAACTATTTTTAAACAAGATCATTCACAAAAATTAGAATGGGTTTATTCCTGGAAGATAGATTCTAGATGTATTTATCTTAGTTCATGAAGTTTTTCACTCTATGGATAAAACCAAGAAGTAGGGAATGGCTCTAAAACTTGACATTCCTAAGGCTTATGATAGGGTCTCCTAAGACTTTTTGACAGAAGTTCTTGAGAGGTTTGGATTTTGTGGAAGGATTCTTAGGTTGATGAAATGTTGCTTCACTAATCTAAGCTTCTCTATCCTAATAAATGGCTCCCCCAAAGGACATTTCCACTCCAAAGGTGGATTAAGATAGGGTGACCCCCTATCCCCATATCTCTTCATTATGTTGGTAGAAGTTTTAGGTAGAAACATCTTGAAATTCATAAGGAAAGGCAACCTAAAAGGGTTCCAGCCTACCTCTTCCCTTAATCCATCATCCCGTGAGCAATTTGTTTATGATACTATTCTCTTGGGAAAGACCTCAATTATGGAACCTAAGATATGAAAAAGGCTTTTGGGGGACTATGTTGTTTTAGGGGAAAAAATTAACCTTGATAAAATTGGTCTATACTTCTTCAACATTGGGATTTTCATCTAGAACCACATTACAACTAATCTTGGTTGTTGCATCAACCAACTCCATACTACTTACTTAGGGATGCCTCTATGCTTTGAAAAGATTGATAATGGGATGAAATATGTAGAGGAAAACTAATGTGTTGTAGACTTAAACAAAATCCAAGGTTATACCTAACTGAACAGTCCACTCTATCATTGCATTCCTACATTGAATTATTGACCAGAGAGCGTAAGCTTATGATGATGCTTGCACTATATATACCTTCTGTAAGGGTAAAAAGGGGATTAATCAATAAATAACAAAAACTCAAACATCAATGAAATATGAAGATAAAAAGGATTAAAAATAAATAAGATACTTACAACCTTTTACCTTTTGACTTCCATTGTTCGCCTTTTCTTTCTTGATCTTGATGGTGATAAAGATGGCCCTCAGGAAGCTTGCTTCCTTGCTTTGATTCATCAAGATGACAAGGAGAAGTTGGATCTGATACTTTGTGTGTTAAAGATGAGCTTGAACACACTATTGAAATGGATGATTGATGAAGTGATATGCAATGGGGTGCCAAAGGCGCGCTATAGTTCCTGCAACATAAGTTTACTCGAATGATGGATATGAAATGAAGAAGAAGAGGGTTGTATTTATAGAGTTGGGCGAGAGAAGATCCACGGTGTAGAAGAAATAAGAAGATCAATGGTAGAGGATGTTTGAGAGAATGTGCGCGAATAGAAGAAGGACATGTGTCATTCAAAAAGAAGCTTTGTTGAGTTAACTGGTTTCTTGATGAGGATGAGTTTTTGTTTTTCTTAAATTAAAATATATTTTTCTAATTTAAAACAAAGTTGCTTTAACTCAGATTTAGCTTTTGCGTGACAAGAAGAATTTATTTTTAGAAGATATTGAAGATTTTTTAGAAGATAAGAAAGCATAATTAAATAAATAAATTTATTTAATTACTTGTAGATAATTTAGAGGAATGAATAAAATATTAAATATATTTTATTTTTGGAGATTTAATTTAAATAAATTTGCATTTTATTTAAATTTGGAAGAATGAAAGATTTAATTAAATAATTAAAATTATATAATTAAATAATTAAAATTATTTAATTATTTCGAAGAATAAAGTTGATATAGATGAAATTAATTAAATAAATGTAATTTATTTAATCAAGTGGGAGGAAATGAATCAAATAAATTTATTTATTTATTTATTTATTGATAGAGGAATGTGAAGATGAAATAAATATTTAAAATATTTATTTAAGTAGAGTCATGTCATTTTAAGGTGTATATATTTTGCCCCTCTTTGATGCAATGTGTTTTATCATGTTGTTTCAAAGAATAAGAATTTTTGACAATGATACATGGCCTAGTTTGCCCTTGGTACAAGTTTAATGATAGGATGCCCCCTCGGGAGATTGGATGGGAAGAAGGCAGAAGGTGTGAGACGGACAATCTCATGAAGAAGAAGGCGAAAAGTGGGTTAGGATGGAGAAAAACAAGACATGGTTTAGAGAAACAGATATGGGAAGTAGTCACAGTTGTCATACAGTTAGCTATGGTTCACTTGCTATATATAGGAGTTGGGTCCACAAGTTCTATTCATTTGCACACTTGTCCTTAGTTGATTGGTCTTTGAGAGTTCATGAGAGGATGGCAGCTAGAGCAGTCGATAGAGAGATGGATATTCTGCGCAAGGAGCACCGGTTTGAGCGAGTCTGACGGTTTGATCGACTAGCTGAGGCAGGACCACCAGTATGTAGTTCGTCAAAACTCACAAAAAGTCATTTATTAGGGCAATAAATGCTTAGGGAAAAAAGCTAGGACAGATGCACCAAACTGCCATTCGGCGCATATATGCTCTGAAATGGCACATATGTTGTGAAGTGACGCATATGAGATACCTTATGGTGCATATGATAGTTTGGCACATATGATCTGGGAATTGGTGCATCAATTGTAGAACGGCGCATGTGACATAAGAAGCGACGCATACACCAGAATGTTGCATACATGTCAAGGATTGGCGCATTCACGGTGAAGAGGCGCATATGATATGGATCGACACATTTGCCACCTGGATCGGTGCATTTGCACTAGGAAAATTAGTTGACTTAACGAAATTAACCCAATTGGCACCTTGATCGATGTGTCAATTGATAAGCGATCTCTGAGATTGCTGAGAATCCAGTCAAGAGATGATATGCTTGTTTTGATTAATTTGATATGTTAAGTCAATGATAGGATAGTTTGATTGCCTTGAGTAGGTTTGCTTGGATATGGACTTCTTCAACGCTATGCTTTGCTTGGTTGCAGGAGGATATCCAAGATACCCTTATGTCTCGAGAGCAGTTCCCTTTGTCGTTATTGCAGCAGTACATGTTGACAGAGATTGACTGCGAGGCTCTTGGTGCGATGGGTTTGCACTATGTTTGCTTCATGCCTGAGGTTCGTGCAAACCATGCTATGTTGACTACAACGGTGGAGCGATTCCATAGCGAGGATGGGACATTCCATCTACCGATGGGGGAGATGGCGATTACCTTAGAGGATGTGTATAGGATTTTGCACGTCCCTATTCATGGAGAGTTGGTCGAGTATGAGTCACAGCGTGATGCTGGATTGGCTGAGTGTAGATGGGTGTTTGATGACCCAAAGTTGGTGGAGCAGGTGATTTCATTGTAGGACCTTCATGACTACTATGACTACTTCCTGGGGATAGTGGCGGGATTGATCAGTGGCATAGTATGCCCCGATAGGAGGTCACACGGCTTCTCGATTGGCTGGGGGAGGGTGTTAGAGAGCATGATCATTGATGGGACTTGGTATGCATGGGGTGTGTGCGTGCTAGCACACTTATACAAAGATATGCACTAGGTAGTGTATCATAGAGGAGCTAGTTTGTCAACAGGTGTGTTGCTCTTACAGTTTTGGTTGTGGGACCACATAGCTATCACACGGCTGATATGTCTTTTTCATAGGCAAAGGCATGATCCCTACAGTTATGGCTATGCAGGCGTGATTTCTCAGCACAAGCTGGGGAAGCTCGAGTATTGGAGACATGCGTTTGATAATGTAGATCAGGTTGTCTGGCGCCCATACCTATACTGCAAGGTATGGGATGATGAGGCAGACGAGCTTTCGTATTGCTTCTAGACTCAGTGGCTCATTGGCAGGATGAGATATATATTAGAGTGACAGATTATGAGTAGGGTACAAAGGTAGTTTGGCCGAGTATAGGGCAGACCACAGGGACAGGCACGTTTTGCGAGGACCCATGCAGAGAGATATAGGTGGGGTCTTGTGGCATCATACAAGGAGGCATTGACAGACTTTTAGTAGATTCCTCATGCAGCTTGGTCAATGAGGAGGGACATAGTGGATGCTAGCATGACGCTAGACTACGAGGAGTGGTTTGCAGCTCACCCATTCCCCAGATATTCAGGACCTAGAGAGCTGGCTGCTCATTAAGACGAGGAGGATTCAGATGACGAGGGTGGAGCTGGCAGGAGGAGGGGAGGACGGCGGAGGGGGAGAGGAGATCAAGGGGATGATGGAGGAGACGATGGAGGAGGTGGAGGAGGAGGTGGCAGACCGAGACAGAGGAGGAGGTCGGGGGAGGGGCATTCGGGTCAACAGGTAGTTACGCAGCCATAGGTTGTAGGACAAGCACAGATACCAACACAGTAGGTGGCATCACAGAGACAAATGTCACCACCACAACAGGTGGCTCAGCAGCAGGTGCAGGGGCAGGTGCCAGCACAACAGGTGGCACCGGGACAGGGACAGGTAGGGTAGGCACCATAGCCCGACTTACAGCAGTAGGCCTTTGCGGTGTTACAGGGTCAGATTAGGCAGCTGAGTCTCAGAGGGATGTAGATGTAGGAAGGATATCAGAGATATCCAGAGAGAGACGCGACGCTGGCTAGCGTGCGGGTGATGAGGGCAAAGAGAGATGCAGCCATGGTAGCTATGGGTACAGATGGTACCTCTAGCTTTTTGGTTGTATAGGTGCAACAGGCACAGACATAGTTGGCCCAGGTATAGAGTGAGCTTGCCAGAGCGCAGGCTCAGGCTCAGTATTATAGAGGTTTATATCACGGGGCAGTGTCAGTGGATCATCGTGCGCCTAGCTTCAGGAGCCAATCTGTGGCATCTCAAAGAGTAGGTGGGTCTTGATTTGTAGGCTCGGTGAGGGGCCCACAGCAGTCAGAGGGAGACAGAGGAGAGGGCAGCGTAGGGAGCAATGCTCCACGACAGTAGAGTTAGACAGATTTGGATACCTGTAACAATTTTTGATCTGATGTACACATTTTTTATGGCTGAGATAGCCTGTATATGTATTATTTTTGCCCCGAGACATGTATCACCATCTTGTTGTACTTTGTATACATTTTATGATGACTCTGAGATATGGACATATATTTTTTATATGTTGTACATTTGGACACGTTTTTATGCTTATATGATGATGCAGTTATGGATGTTCTATATGCATATGTTCTATGTTTATATGCTATGGATGCAATCTATCTGATGATGCTTTGTGTATGTGATGCATACTAGATGGATGTAAATGCAAATGTGTATGTTATTTTATATGATTATGCAGCTCTCTTTGTCTATGTTTTTTTATTTTTGATATGATATATGGATGCAAATGTATGTGGATGACCTAATGTATTTGTGATGTATGCAAATGATTTAATCATGTGAATGACTATCTCATGTGATGTGCTATGCTATCTATGCTATGTTTTTGATATGTCCAAATGTACTCAATCGACACAGAGGTGATAGAGATATGGAAGAAAAGAAATGAAAGAAAAATGGGTTTTCAATTGATATGCTGCAGGATTTTATTATTGCATGGTTGATATGGATTTTTCGATATGGGATGGATGTGGATTGTCATCTTGATATTGCAAGTATTTTGCTTTCATCATTGGGCACTTTTTGGTATTTTTCCCTTTTTGAAATGTTGTAAGAAAATACAAGCATCTAGGTATAATTAGACTGAGATGACCTGAGTATTCCTTACATGGATTTTGATATAGCAAGTTGATACAAGCATCTAGTCAAACTTGAATCTAGATGACCTGAGTACTTCTTGCATTTCAACAAACAAGGATTGCCCCTTTTCATGTTCAGACCTCAGAAGTCCTCGATGATCTTTTGCTGATCATGTTGTTAGACAAAAGTCGTCACATTACTAAAGTTTAATCCACAAACAACAGACAAAGAAAAAGATTATGCCCCCATCATAGCATCTCTAGCTTTTAACATCCTCGAGTAGCATAGGAAGACATAATGACAAAAGACCTTGTAAGTTAACCTGTTGACAAAACATTCTTGCATTAGATGTGTCTTTTTGCAATAATTGATATAGAGTCAGTTTGAGTGTTTCGATATTGTGCTCTGCTTTGGACAGGTTGATGTTCTGCGTCAAGATTCTTGCTTTTGTGAAGCTTGCTTTGTTGCACGTGCATGCCTGGTGAAAGGGTGCAGACACAGACAGATAGAGGGACAAACGACAAGACATGGGATGGACGGGAAGCCCCGGGGGTGCATTGACAATGGCCTTGCCTACGTGATGACGCAGAGGTAACGTTGTTTGGAGTTGACTTTGATGGACCTAAGATATGGATTAGATGATATGCATCAGATATGGAATAGATATGGACCATATATGGATTGGATGATACTGATGATAAGGAAACACCACTGATAGATAGATGTATGGGTGACAGTGGACACAGATGGTTAGGTAGAAGGAATTAAGGATGTGACCGCCAAGGACTATGTCGCATAGGAATAACATACCCCATTGTAGGTAGAATACTTAGGATTTTTCATGGCGATGCTTATGATGATAGGAGGATGAAAGGATAATGAAGTATTTGCATGGTTTGGAGGGATAAGGTATGTCAAGAGACATCTAAAAAATTTTTCAACATTGTGCCCCCAATATTTACCAAGATCAAAGAAATAGAGGAATGGAATATTAGGATGGATAGACTCGACAATATAGGTATGTAATGGATAGAGGAATAGGATAGAAAATGGTATGGAAGGAAACTAGTAGGAGAAAAGTGATATGCCGATGAGACAAGGTGCCCCCAAGTGTAGGTGACATAGGAGATCAACTTTACACATGACGCCTGTTTGCTAGGTTTTCATCATGGTACTTATCCAAGGCACCTATTTGCCAAGTTTTCACCATTCGACGAAGGGATTTCTCTTTACTCTTTTTTTTTTTTGAATATTTGGATAGAAGAAGGTGGATATGGATAAGGACTCGAGCATCTAGTTCCTTGAAAGGTGATAGTCTCAATGGATGTCATCACATGGACCAAGTCAAGTGTTCTCATAGATGTTGGTAGGGGATTGCATGAAAGTGAGATATGGAGAAGGTAGATATTGGATAATGGAAGGTGCAATAGTGGATTATGATGTGAATTATGGATGGAAGGCTTATGCAAAAGCATGGACCATGTGAGTAGGATGGGGAAGATATGTAGGATAATAGTTGAAGGAAGGGGAGATGGAGGTATACAGAAGTGTCGTGGAATGGAAGGGAACCATGACCAACGGTTGCACATACCATGATAAACATTGAAGCTTATGATAGGCAGGTGGTGTGGGAAGCAATGAAGATTTTTGCTTGGTAGATGAATGATATGGACCTTTAGGGACCCACATAGACTTAGTATACTTCTGATTTTTTTTTGTCATGTGGGATGGAAGGATTTGATACTTGGCTTTTGTATCCTACGTCATGAAGACTCTTAGGATTTTTGACTTTATAGGTAGATGCATCTAGATTTGTGCTTTTGAATCCCCTGAGGATGGCGAAAGTGAGGTTGGTGGAAGCTCGTTGTTTAGACAACATGTGCATTTGTTGGCCATGATTGGGATATTTAGAGGATTTATAGATGGATGGATAAGGTGTTGGAAGAAGTGGTGGTAAAATGCATGGAGGGATATTAGGAGTTGGAAGTAGCGGAGGTAGATTGGATGGTGGAAGGTGTATGGTCACATGCTCTTGACAATTGTAGGATGATGGAGGTGGAATGGCCACATATGTTTTAGGGATATGATAGGGTTTGTAATGGAAAGTGGTGGACTTAGGAGTGGAGGAAGTACCAACATCTTGAGATTGTTCATCTTGGGGTATGTATCCAAGGCCATATGAGGGTGGAGGAAATTTGACATGGATAGGTTCCAAAATACCTTGTTCATGAAGGCCTAAGCCTTTACCTTGATAGTTCATATTCTGGAGTATGCGTTGGACAGTGGGATTATGTATAGGTGGAACACTAGACATGAGTTCCTTATTGGATGGATAAGGTGAAGAGGTAGATAACGGTTGATAGGAATCACCACTTCAGGTTTAGGATGAATGGAGTTACAATACTGAAATGGGTTGGGGTTACCTTGGATGGTGATCTCTTGACCTTCGTAAGGGAACTTGATACATTGATGGTATGTTGATGGAATTGCTTTCAGAGCATGTATCCATGGTCTCCCAAGAAGAATGTTGTATGCTACCTCCATATCAAGGACTTGGCAAGCCACATCTTTTACTATAGGTCCCACTCTGATTGGTAAAGTAACAATTCCCTTGGAAGTTCTCTCCTCCTCATCATAGGCTTTGATAGTGATTTTCTTTTTTGGATCTTTAGCCTTCTCTGAAAACCCCAATGTAAGGATTAGTTTCAAGGTGCAAATATTCAAATCAGCTCCTCCATCGATTAGGACTCTTTTTATCTTGTGTTTGTGTATGAAGGCTTCGATATGAAGAGAGGCGTTATGGGGTTGGGGGATTGACATATCATCATTTTCAGTGAATGATAGGGAGTGAGGTGAGGTAATGTGACCTACCATGGTTTGAAATTGTTCTTCGGCGAGGTTTGTTGGGACGGAGGCTTCCGCTAAAGCTTTGTCAAGTATGGCCCTATGAGATGGGGATAGACGCAGAAGTTCCAGAATGGAGATATGTGTAGGTGTCTTATGTAGCTGATCTAAGATACTGTACTGATTAGCTGGAGGGGCGGAGGCTCCTCTAAGAGTGACCCTATTACTGTGAGTGGTAACATTGCAATCCAGATCTTTGTTTATAGTGATCACATTGATGCGTGAATCACTTTCTGAGATATGGTTAACAACATAGTCAAAGCTGACGTTTGCGTAATTTGCGTTGTTAGATCCACTATTGTTTTGGTTGGAAGGTCCTCCCTGCTCATAGTTGGGTAGAGGATCCTTGAATGCTTAATGATCACTATTAGAGGTATGTCCGTCAAGTGACACTTTGTTCTGTTTGATCAAGTCTTGGATAGTGTGTTTGAGCGCAATGCAGTCGTTGGTTTTGTGCCCCTTGTTTCGGTGGAATTCACAGAAGTCGTTGTCATTCCACCAATGAGGTTTGACTTTTGGTTCATATTCTCGCGCAGTTGGAAGTGGTATGATCTTACTTGTGACTAACTTCCATAGGGCAGTTTCCAATGATTCTCCCAAAGGTGTGAATTTTCTCCTAGGTTGAAAATTTGTAAACTGTGACTCAGTGTTTCTTGGTTTGTTTTGCAGGGGGGTGTTTTGAGGAGTTGATAAGTTAAAGATTGGTTGCTTAGGTGCCACATTTTTGGCATCTACCACCCCATCATTCACAATGTTTTTGTTCTTTGTCCAGAATCTTGGTTTGTCTACGTTGGTGTTGGTACTAGGAGTGTCTTTATAGAGCTTTATTTGACCTTTGGTGATTAAATATTTTTCGATGATTAGACCCATCTCAATGACATTGCTAAAGGAAGTAGGACATTGGACTTGTATCTGATAGCTTAGGTCGGTTTGTAAGTTATGGACAAACATTTCCAACATTTGTTTTTTAGGCATTTGATGTGGGCACTTACTTGTCAACTGTCTCCATCTTTGTAGGAAGGTGGCAAAAGACTCCACCTTTTTGCTTGGTGTTACAAAGATCTAAGATTGAGGTGTCATGCTCAATATTATAGGAGAAGTGTGTAACAAATTTGTCCACAAGTTCGTTAAATGTTCTAATGCTAGGTGGTAGTCTAGAAAACCACTCCATGGCTTGTCCTCCCAAGCTTCATGGAAATAGTCGCATAAGGTAAGTATCATTGTGGGCACCTTCAAGACAAGCAGCGTTGAATTCCCTAATGTGGTCCCTTGGATCACCCTTTCCTTGATATTTATCAAATTTTGGCACCTCAAATTTAGAGGGGAAAGGTATCATGAACAAGGTTCTATCAAAATGATATGGTGAAATATCCTCTAGGGAGTAATGCTTAGTTGATGCTCCTATTTGCATGTCCATGAATTGTTGTTCTAAAGCTTAGATCTGTTGGGTCATTAAACTCATGGCATCCGTAGAATCAGTGGTTGTTTTTTTTTGGTCTGCGGGTATTTCCTCATGTGTGCTTCCCTCAGGGTGTCTTTCTTCCTCAGATTCTTTTAGAGCTTCTACGTCAAAATCTTTAGGGAGCTTGACTCCTAGATGTGCTAGGTGTAGGAAGAATTTGGTGGGATCTTGGGCAAGTACTCTATCCATTAATCATTGAAATCTTCGGTCTTGTTGCGTTTGAAGGACCTCTTCCATAGAGATTTCCTCATCACTTTCTTGAGAGTTTGGGATAGTTTTCTCAGCCATTTCAATCTGTTTTTGTTTTTGTAATCTTGTTAAGACCATGCAAAGTGATTAGAGAATGGGATGGAATGAGCTTTTGAGAAAGGTGCAAGAATGTGACAAGATTTGATCAAGGTTCTCCTTAGATCAAGTTGGTGTCAAACAAGTTTGGGTACACAAAACGATAGTTGAAGTAAGGATGCTAGAGATCCGTTTACTTGATATGGACTAGTCTTGCACCAACCACTAGTGGAGTTTCGATAGAGAAGGATAAGTGATCCTTGATAGTGGAGACTCACTAGGTTTGTTTGAGATTTAGTGTGATCTAAGAATAGCTTGGTTCTAACCTTGTTGGATTTTGGAAGAATTTTGTGAGATTTCAGATGACGAAAAATAGTTATGGTGTGGAAGAAGAGAGAAATGGTTGATTTGCATGATTCTAATCAGATCTTTGGAAAACTGGGATAAGTTTGAAATAGCTTCTAAAAAGTTTGATAGTTTTTCTCTTGGAAGGTATGGAACAACTTGCTGTTTTGGATGCGCAGTAGTTAAATGCGCCATAACAGAGTGTAAATGCACCACAAGTCAGATCAAATGCGCAACTCTGATATTTTTCAAATGCACTGCAACAGATATCAAATGCACCATAAGTCTATGCAAATGCGCTGCAGGTTGAGGCAAAAGCGTCGTTCTAGTTTTTTCAGTTTGGTTTTGCAAAATTTTGGAACATTTTACAAGATTTTCTGTTTTTGGGTGAAAACTTGGTCTTTTCTTGAATGTTGAGTTTCAATTATAGCAAAAGACACAACAAGCGCATAGAAGTTTTCATTTTTATCTTTTGTTATTTTTTTTTAATTTTGAACTTTTTGACTCAAGAACAAGTACAACCTAGGCTGGATAGGACAATATTTGTTGAATCCTCTAGCTATGCATATTCAAAGGTGTAGCTCTAGGATTTGGTAGCACCAGCTCCCCTCCACGGTACTCACTTCTCACGCATACCAGATCTGGGTTTCCTTAGGCTCACACCCCCACCGAACCTTAGGATTGTCCCTGCTACCTTTACTAAGAATCACATGAATCGAGGCCGCTTCAAAGGCTCTGCCTTTTGTGTCAACAAATAGGGGTTTTTGGTATACTAAACAAGTGGCTAAGTAGTCAAGGCAATCGTTCGAGTGGTTACACGTGCGGCAGCACTACTCTCTGTTATGGAGTCTCCTAGCCTCCAAGGGTTACACCTTGGAGGGTTTTGGGGGAGGTTGGCCATCGGTGTAACACAACAACACTTGTTGCAGGAGGTTTTCACCTCAAGCACAATTTATTTTAAGTGGATTGGTAGGGCTTGGCTTTAGCCTGTTACCACTTAGGGTTGTTCCCACTTGGACAAGCGGGCATCCAAGGGCAGGCCCCTCTAAAGGTTATATAGATGGAATAACAAGTTTGGCGTTCTGGTCACCCAGTGAAGAGGAGAGCATAAGCCTATTGTCATTCAACAAACACAGAGGATAGTGATTAATCCAAACCTAGTTAAAAGGAAAAAAACTAAATGGGCTATCTACTTGTGCACTCATGCGTTTGTTAACTTTGAAGTGTTTAGAAGATAGCAATGTTCATTCCCATTTGTAAGATAGCAATATTCTAAAACTAGGAAAGAAAACAACAATGCAAAGATAGCAGTGGTTCAGTTACTATCCTCCTAGTTAAAGACTACGTGAGATTTTGCATGCATGCATTTTTTTTACTTTTTCCCTTAATTAATCTAAAATGAACTAATTAATGCAACTAAATGATCTATCCAGCTCCTAATCCTGCAAGACAAATGTTAGAATCAACCTGAAAAATTACTAGAAAATCTAAAAACCCTAATGAGAAATCAGATGCGCCGCTATGCAGTCTGTATGCGCAGAAACAGAGCATGCAAGTGTCATTTTACAGATGCGCTAAGATAGATGTCAAAAGCGCAGGAAGATGATACAGAAGCATCATTTTAACAAATGCACCGTGAGATAGTATGAAAGCACCGTAATGTAAGGTGTATGCGCCAGAGTTACGCAGGTGCCAGAACAAGAAGTAGAAGCGCCGGAACAAGGAATGTAGGTGTTGTAATAGTAAAAGTGTTGAAACAGTGAGCAGATGTGCCAGCTTGGGAGGTATATGCGCCAGAAGACTGTATGCGCCGTGACAGGAGGTAAATGCACCAACTTAGAAGATGTATGCACCGAATGAACCTGTTAGAAGCCTGTACAACACTTGTACATAACCTGTCACTAAGAAACTCAGATTTTGATTAGATTAGGGGCAAGGGCCCCATGGTGGGCGCCAGAAATGTAAGGGTAAAAAAAGGATTAATCAATAAATAACAAAAACCCAAACATCAATGAAATATGAAGATAAAAAGGATTAAAAATAAATAAGATACTTACAACCTTTTACCTTTCGACTTCCATTGTTTGCCTTTTCTTTCTTGATCTTGATGGTGATAAAGATGGCCCTCAGAAAGCTCGCTTCCTTGCTTCGATTCCTCAAGATGACAAGGAGAAGTTGGCTCTGATACAATGTGTGTTAAAGATGAGCTTAAACACACTATTGAAATGGATCATTGATGAAGTGATATGCAATGGGGTGCCAAAGGCGCGCTATAGTTCCTGTAGCATAAGTTTACTCGAATGATGGATATGAAATGAAGAAGAAGAGGGTTGTATTTATAGAGTTGGGTGAGAGAAGATCCACAATGTAGAAGAAATAAGAAGATCAATGGTAGAGGATGTTTGAGAGAACGTGCGTGAATAGAAGGAGATGTGTCATTCAAAAAGAAGCTTTGTTGAGTTAACTGGTTTCTTGATGAGGATGAGTTTTTGTTTTTCTTAAATTAAAATTTGTTTTTCTAATTTAAAAACAAAGTTGCTTTAACTCAGCTTTTGATTTTGCGTGACAAGAAGAATTTATTTTTAGAAGATATTGAAGATTTTTTAGAAGATAAGAAAACACAATTAAATAAATAAATTTATTTAATTACTTGTAGATAATTTGGAGGAATGAATAAAATATTAAATATATTTTATTTTTGGAGATTTAATTTAAATAAATTTGCATTTTATTTAAATTTGGAAGAATGAAAGATTTAATTAAATAATTAAAATTATTTAATTATTTCAAAGAATAAAGTTGATATAGATGAAATTAATTAAATAAATGTAATTTATTTAATCAAGTGGGAGGAAATGAATCAAATAAATAAATTTATTTATTTATTTATTGATAGAGGAATGTGAAGATGAAATAAATATTTAAAATATTTATTTAAGTAGAGTCATGTCATTTTTAGGTGTATACACCTTCAAGACTCATTTCTATCCTAAACTATATCATACAAACTTATTCTAATCAACTTAATTGACTGCAGTTTACAGAAATGAAAGAACAACAAAAATAGTTAAAAACCTAGTTGCTACAGGTACCCCCAGCATAGGCTGAAGATAACTATATTCAATAGAGAATCACAAAATTAACTTGAAATACACAGAATGAGAAAAGACTTAACACTAACCTCTGGAGGACTTCAAAGATATATTCTATTCATGAATCTTGACTATTAGAAATATCAATCATGATTTCTTACTTACTTCTCAAAATGTAAAAGATAACATGAAACAGTCTAACTAGAAAAGCATAAATGAATAAATGAATGTATGAAGCGAGAGTTAGTACCTTGAGTGGCCAGCTCAAGGAACTGTCTCACTTCTTCTAGAAACTAAATCTACTCCAGATCTTCCCACATTTTCATAATATTTAGTTGAATTCAATTCATATCAAAGACAGAATCTTCTTCAGATTTTATTCAAAATCAAAACATGTCTGGAATAACAGATAACAGATAACTGTAGAAAAACAGAGTAACGGCTATGTCGATAGAAAGTAAAAAGAACAACTAACTCATCATCAAACTCATCCCCTAACTTATACAAAAATGGGAGAGTTGTATGTAAACTTCTAACTAACTGCAATCATCAATTCATACCTGGATATCAGGATATAGTTTTGAGATCAACTTATTAATCTAGAACAAAGGAAATAGAGTCCTATTCGAACAGAAATCCCATACAACGGCTCATGAATGCAAACACATAAACTGCGGTTAGACTTCTAGAACGAGTCTTATTTTTCCTTACATTTATTCTTCCCTGATGACCACATTCATCTCCCTCGATCTTCATTGCTGGCACTTGGACTGTACTTTAATCAATTCCCTTGTTCTGCACTCTGCTACAATGACTCCTTCCCGGATGCTATGCCTTTGCTGCACAAGGTTAATTATTCCAACATATATACACAAAATAAACTTTCATATTACACTTATGAAATCCTATCTATATTACATGCTTATCAATAATTTAAAACATCCATTTGATAATATAATCACCATATTCTATTTATCAGCATAGGTTCAAAGTCTTTGGAAAGTATATATGAAACAACATAAAATAGAGATAATATCTGTGAAGTCTTTGCAGAACCATATAGAAAAGGTCTTAAAACATATGAAAATAGTATAAAAGGAGGCCAATATTTCATCCAACAAAATAACCTTCTTGAAAGAATCTAGTAGAAGCTTTCAGCCTGGAAAGAAAATATCCTTAGCCATTCTGGTAAGGTTCAACTCATCAAGAGCACCTTGCAAAACATTCCTATTTATTTGTTGTCTCTTTTCAAAATTCCTAAATTTATGGCTGACAAGGTTGAATAGATCCAAAGAAGATTCCTTTGGTTTGGGATCAAGGACAAATAGAGGATGGTCTCAAGGCTTGGGACCAAACTTGCTACTTTAAAAGGTTGGGGGGATTAGGCCTGAGAAAGATTAGATAAATGAACAAAGCCCTTTTGTCTAAAGTGGGCTAGAACCTAATTATGAATAATTTAGAATGGAATGAAATCATACAATCCAAATATCTTAACAACTTTTCTAGCTTGTCATTCATTAAAAAATCAGCTTCGTACTAGATCTGTAATTTGGAATAACATCATAAAATCTAGATTTTTTTTTTTAAAAGAGGCCAAGATGGGTAGTGGGTGATGTGAGGACTATCAGGTTCTGGGAGGACCCTTAGATCCCGAGTTCTCCTATCAATGGTGATCATCCTTGTGCTAGACTGAAAGCTATTATGGTTGAAAAGTATGGAAGCTTGGTTTCCAACTATTGGAATAATGCTAATGGCCATTGAGAATGAAAAAAAATTAGAGAAGAGTTAGACACAACTGATAATACTACTCTTATAGACCTCAACAACATATTAAATGGTTATAGATTTAATATTTTCTATAGGAAGGACTCCATATTTTTTACTACTAAGCCCAATAGAGTTTACTTGGTTAAATCTAGATTCAATCTTCTATTTACCCACATGCCAACCAAATTTGACTGGAAATCAATTTGGAATCCTAACTTGATTCCTAAAATTAATTTCTTTTGGTGGACCTGTTGTCATGGAAAAATTCTAACTATTGACAACCTCATCAAGAGAGGATTTATGTTTGTGAACATATGCATCCTAGGTATAAAATTTGAGGAGCATATCAATCATCTCTTCATTGATTATCCCTTTGGTTGGTACCTCAAGCAAGCCATCCTAAACAAGTTTGAGACACAGTAGATCTAGCCTAGAGATTTTTGCTCCTTGGATAGTAGTTAGATTTCTTAATTCACTCACTTGGTGCTGAAAGAATTGTGGTCCCAATCCCTTCATTAGTTATGCTAGGCCATTTGGAAGGAGAGGAACAATAAGATATTTAAAGAGAAAACCATACCCAAAAGCATTATCATGGAAAGGTCAATCAACTCCATCATTGAAAATGTCAAGGCATCTCAAATCAAGAAACCTAGGGTGCTTCCTTCAGATTTGGAGAATAGTATTGTTTCTAAATGGAATACCAAGCTCCCCCAATGTAATGTTCATTGTTGACATGGACAAAGTGACTAGGAGAAAAAACACTAAGCGGTATCCACCTAATCCTATGCCAACAATCTTGGGATCTAGATAAATAATATAGTGAAGGCCATGATCACCTTGATTGGTCTCAACCTTACCAGAAGTATGGGTTTTCCTAACCTCATTGTCAAAGGGGACTCCAATATCATAGTTGATATGTTGAATAGAAAAGCTTCACCCAATTGGACCATTAAGGGAATAATTCAATATTATTTTGAATTAATCAAATATTTTAAAAAATTTATCATTTTCCATATCTATAGGGAAGGGGATAAGAAAACTGACACCCTTTCCAACTTGCCCACCACCTCAAAGGATCATATGTAATGGTTTGAATTCCCATCTATGCTACCACAAATCTAGGTAGACATCAAAGCAAAGCGGAATAATGATTAAGCCTCAATTCAAAGGGGTGTAGAAAGTACAACACATGAGTGAATTAATGTAGAAGGACTGTGAGGCTAATCATGGTATGGTTTTTTAAACCAAAAGAGAAAATATGAAGTATAATATCAAGAGTATCTTAGAAGATTACTTCATCACCTTTGGAAGAGACCAGGGTGTGCAACTGTGACAAGTAATTTCCTCTATAAAGTCTAGGTTGTCAACAACAGTATGGGAGGGGAAATAGTTAGAGTCGAGCCCTCATCTTGTGATGAGGTGAAAAGGAATGCTATGCTCTGGAATACCTTTGTAGAGGAGGCATTTCATGTTTTCTTGAGGCCATAAACGACCATGAACTAACTTTGTCCAAGGAATTTTCTTGTTCTTGAAAGAGCAGGGATGTTTATATCAGGGGCATCTCCTTGATCGAATAGTTGATCATGGAGGCCACTAGGTTGAAGGCAAAGGGTTTTTTGTATGTAGAAGTACAACAAAGTTGAGAATGTGAAGCATCTGGACAAGTTCCTCAAGGGAAAGGAGAAAATTAGCAAATTTTAAAACATATGCAAAGTGGACTTACCCAAAACCTGACATGAATTGGGAGACATTCTAATCAGGTACATTACTCTTGAAGGTAGATACAAGAGGGTCTATTTGTATCATTTTACTATGCTTAATCACTTGCAACATGGCATAAAGTTAATTTTCCCTTTTTCTTTTCTAATCTCTTGAGAAATTTTTCCACAAAATCTTGCTTGGTAAATTGGAACTTCCTTTGCATGAAGGACTAATCCATTGCCTATATAGGAATCAGGTGGCCAAAACCTCAGCTAGCTCTACCCTCACTAGAATTATCAACTTGACAAGGATTCATCTTAACCCTATTGGCCCTAATTTTGTTGTTGGCCCTAGGGTTCCCCTTACTTCCTTTGCCTCTGAGAACCCTCTTTCATCCCCTAGGAGCAACTCTTTTCGTATTCCCCAATATTTGGAGGTCCCCACTAGGTGTGTTGGGCCTAGCATTATCAAAATAAGAATCCCCAATATTGACCCTGACCCTCTCAAACTAGCTCAAACTATAACTATTTCTAGGAACCCCCTCTAGGGTAAGTATGGATAGAATTGATGTTACCAGTAACAAAGGTAAAATAGTTTTGGAGGCTCCTCATGTTAGCATGCCATTGGCCTCCAAGGAGAAAACCCCCTTGCCTCTATTTGACAACAGTTATAGTGGTTGTCTTGAGTTGTCCAATAGAGTTCTCAAAGTGGAGGAGGTGGTGAATTTACAAAATTATATCATGAAGCAGCTAGTTACATAGATGAATGATATTACCAAAAATCCCAAGGGTTGTGAAGCCTCCAAAAGTCCAAACAAGGATAGTGATACCATTATTCTAGAGGACTCAGATGCTATCTCTTCTAGTAGCAGGGGAACGCTGAGTATTGAAGAAAGGTTGAAGTTTATGGAGAAGAAGCAAGAGGAAATATCTAGGAACCTATAGGATCTATAGTCTCCGTCAACAAGAACACTATCAAAAATTTGGTGACTAGTTTTTTTTATTATCCAAAATGAACTACAAAAAAGAAGAATCTAAAGAATATTAAAAGGCCACATCATTAGTGAAGGTCCTTCCAAGAGGATGTGTGCTAGGCTTGCTAAAGATAACAAGGCTAATGGTATTATGGTGGATGATGACACTATTGAGGCCTCCTTTGAAGATCAAGTCAACTTTCTATCCAATGAGTGGAAAGTTGCCTCTGGTTTTGAAGATGCTAACCGAGCAAGGCTAGCTGCCCTCTTTGTTGTGTTTTCCTTATTCATGCATGTTTTTTTGTTATTCCTTTTGGTTTTGACTCTTCCTTATTTTCTCTTTGTTATTTTTTGGTGATGCCCCCACATCTTGTGGGGCTCATTTTTTGTGTATATTGGTTGTTTTTATCTAAAAGGGAGAGGCCCCTTTCAAAACCTCCTTATCATAATAAAAAACACTTGTAATAAATTTAAAAAAATTACAAGTGGGGATAAAGAGACTTCCTTATTTATGTGGATGCCACGTAGAGATGAGTGTCAGTCTTGGAACACATTTACATGCACACAATCAACACAATCATTAGTCAGTAATGAAATTTGCCAAACAAATCATAAACAACCTCATGACAAGCAATACTATCTTGTGTATCAATAAATTTAAAACATGAGGATTCATTCTTGCTAATTATGAAATTAGGATTAATACCACAAGAATTAATCTCACTACCTTTAGATGTTCCACCATTGTTAGAAAATGTTATACAATATACATGAAAATCTACCTTCAACACCTAATCAAGAAATCTCTACCACTCTTTAGTTTTACTCATCTGGATGTAGTCACCTATCTCCTCTTCAAGTGAAAATTCACTCCTCATTTTTTTGTTCCCACACATAAAGTATGAAAGATCCAATTCAAAACATGAATCATCATGATTTACCTATTCACCTATTGTTTATGATCTTAATGATGATGACTCACCATCCTTTGAGCAAGAATTTAGGTATAAACCACTTCCCTTGAAGTCTTAACCTACACACACCTAAGGGTTAGACAAATTACCTAAACTTCCCCTAAATACCTAAAGACGCTCTAAAAAATTAGATTGCTACATGTTGTCATCCCCTAGGCCATGTAGGGTCTCATAAACTTTATTTTTAGATTAAAATAATTTTGATTCTTCATTTTGTAGTTCAAAACCCAAATCAAGATTATAGGAGTTATCGTCCCTATTGGTAACATCATCTAGATTCCCAATGATACACAAGAGGATTAGGAATAGTGGAGCCATTATAGGTTTGATTAATTTTATTGGAGAGACCAATGTTTTGGCCTTTTCTACTACTTGTCAAAATTTGTATGGATTATCCTGAGTTGTCACCACATGTTGCTTATTTTGAGAAATAAACTTGATTTTACAATGAACCATAGATGGAACAACACTTGTTGCATGAATCAAATGGATGCCCAAAAAGGAAAATAATTTAAACAACTCATTTTTAAATCATTCACTAATGGGGTACCAACAAGGGATTATGTTACATAGGTACATTTATGGAGTACTAAGAATACAATAATAGAATTTGGAAAATGGATACATAAATAGAAACCTAAGAGTGCACTACTTTTTTACTAGTGTTAGTGACACTTTAAATTGCAAAGTAACTGCGTTCCCTACTATAAACATCTTATTTTTAAAATAATTCTAAAATTCAATATGCAAATTAATTTCCAAATTAAACTATCACTAACCCTTTAATAATTTTTTAAGATGTCTTTAAAATTTGAGACTTTCTTAGTTGATTTGTATTTTGCTCTATCTCAAATGTTAGGACAATTTAAATTGTATTTTCCCAATGTATGAATCCTAACATTTGAGATAGCAAAATACAAATCAACTAAGAAGGTCTAAATTTGAAAGGCATCTTTAAAAATTATTAACGTGTTAGTGATAATTTAATTTGGAAATCAATTTGCATATTGAATTTTTGAATTATTTAAAAAATGAGTTGTTTATAGAAGGGAATGCAATTAATTTATAATTTAAAATGTCACTAAAACTTGTAATAAAGTGGTGCAATCTGTTGAATACACACTGTGTATTTCAACATGTAATCTTCTTCATCAACATTCAATTAAGTTTCTTCATCAACTATGAAATTTTCTTAAACATACTATGTTATGTGTTATAAATCATATTATTTAGTATTTATATTTATCTCTTTTTATATGGGGGAGGACCCCTTAAATTGAACTCTCATATCTTTAGGGCATTATATTTTATAGATTTTATTATATAGTCATGATTTTTTTTTGTTTTATTAGGGTTTTATCTTCTAATATTTATAACATTAATAATAGTATTAAGACACTATTTTATTATTAGAGTACTATATTTGATTAATGTATATATCTTAAAAGATAAAATATTAGAAAATAAATACAATGCCATAATAAAATATAGTGCTCTTTATTATATAAGATTTCTAGTGCTGCATTAATAAAATATGGTGTCATAAAATAATATTTTGATTATCATTTAGTGTGCACATTAAGTACTAATGCTTTTTTTTTTGCTTCGTACTAATAAGATTTTATATAAAACTTTGAAAGAAATATACATCTGCTTATGCATAGCATATTGTTCCAGACTGTCTGAGTCCAATACCAACCATGCTATTAAACTAAACTATAAACCTATATATCTATCTATGGCCATGCAGGGCCTGTATCCTCCTATACTGCTAAGCTATAAGGCTTGTTTAAACAAAATGAAGCCATAGAAGTAACAAAAGTATATGACCAACTATCAAAAACTAACAATGCAGGCACCTTAATCACTTTACTCCTTGTCATATTCTACTAGACACAGGTTAAAATCAGCCACCCACTAAACCCTGTCCACCGGTACCATCTCAAGCATCCTTTTAATGAAGTCCATTACAAACTGGGCTTCCTCCTTTAGGATGAACAACTCAAATCCCCTTGTGTCTAGCAGAAAGGGGTAGAGTTTTATTACCTCCCCAGGGTCGAGGAGAAGCTCCATGTCTTTTGGCCTGGGACAACCAACCCCCAGAGTTGCAGCCTGCAGAATCACGTCCAAGTCACCCAGAAGCTCAGGGATAAACAATCCTTTCATGATTACTTTGATTTCTGCCTTGGGAGTGTTCATATCCAACAACATAGCCATGAATCTTGACGGGATATCTGAGTCTACCCTATAACGTTCACTACCCGCCAAATACTTCTTGCCCAAGACCATTCGAACAACCCCAACCATCAATGGGTCATCACACCGGAGAATCCTTCGTAGGCAAAGATCAGATATCTGCCCTAAAAAAGCCATTTGTCTCTTCTTACTCACCAATCTCACTGGAGTGTCCATGCCTCCACACTGTATAGCGTTTGCTGAGAAAATGGCCACAAATCTCAAAGGCATGGAGAACAACTCTGCTTTGAAAATCCTTGCTAAGCAAGCTCTGTGGATACAAATGATTTATGCCCTTTCCAATAGTACTTAACTTGTAATCGCTCACTTGGAGAGGACTCTGGAAGCATGTTGGGTTTATTCTCTCGGTGCAACTTAACTTGCCATTATTAACCTCATCCTCCCTGTAGTCATTTCGAAGTCTGCTAAGCCTAGTGGCACCCTGTACTCCTACCAACTGTCACATCCAGAAACCTGCTTAGTTGTCAAAGGATTTCTCATTCAATAAAAGAATTTGGCCTTACCATCACTAAAAGGATGGTAAGGCACCCGCCCTTCCTCCCACAATAATAATGCTTTTATTATTAAGGTAAGTCTCTCAGATTTAATTTAGAAGTGAATGGTTTAAACATAGAAGATTGCTATAAATTTGTTAGCATTCAATTATAGATTGAAAAAGAGCTTTGCAAGTGAATATGTATATTTTTTACTATTATTTTTAGGGTTTATTATTGTAATCAAGGAACATAGTGTCATCCTTATTAATTAAATTCAACTAGTTAAACTACAACCCTTCAATTATTTCCCTATCTTTATTTAAAACATGAAAGACTTCATTTACTTAAAACATGACAAATTTTACACATTTAAAATTAATGATTTTAGATGATCATTAAATTATTTTTTATAAAAATGTGTCTTTAACAGTAGATGTGAATTAATAAGGGTTGGTTTGCTTTTCATTTTGATTGTGATGGAAGAGTCGAAAGATTCCAAAAGTTTACCATTAACAAAACAATGATAAAGTCTTTCTTTTGGGAGATAATTTTCAGTATATTATCTATAATGGGTCACATGAATAATTTAGTTTTAAAAGATTATTAAAAATAATTTGCATATATAGTATAAATAAAAATTTGTCCTTGCTATATTGAACATAAATGATAATGTCGTGTATATAGAAGAAGAAATAACTAACATACCTATCTTTAGAAAAATCTATCTAAAATACGCCAAGAGATATCCTTCTCGAGGTGCCTATTCAATTTATATATGACAAATTAATTTAAAAATAAGCACCTCAAGAAGGATATCTCTCGACATATTATAGATAGATTTTTCTAAAGATAGGTATGTTAGTTAAACATACCATGTTATGTGTTGATAAATCATATTATTTAGTGTTTATATTTCTCTCTTTTTAGATGGGAGAGGAGCACTTAAATTGAACCCTCATATCTTTAATTAAAGTAAAAAATTTATAAAACAATGTATAATATCTACATTGTCATTAATACTTTAATATAATTAGATTTCTTCTAAAATAAATGTATTATTTAAAAAATTCATTTTTTAAAATTTTAATAAATTGCATGATTTTTTTAATAATTTATAGTTTTTTATTTATATTAATAAATTTTTATTAATCTTAATAATTTATATTTTTTATTCATCTTAACAAATTGAATCCTAATTGTTGATGGGTGTTTTTGCACGCAACAACTTAGATGAAATGCTAAGTATCTCACCTCTCTTGAAAGGAATCTAATCCTAGTAACACAAAAAATGACTACCCCAAGGTTTATACTATCAAGTCTTGACTTGTGAGATAGCTCAGTTGGTAATGTGTATTGTTGTTCCAATCAAGGGGCTTTACGCAAGAACTAGGATTATTTAGGGTTTCAACTAAGGATATACTTCAAAAATGTAGGGAGACCCAAGATGGTATCTAGATGTAAAGTTTGAAACTCAATACTTCATCAGATTTTATAGGATATTGATGCTTTTTTCCTAATCTAACAATTTTCCAAAGAAATTTTAAAAGAAAGGGAGGAGAGAGAGAGGGTGAGAAACTCCTAAGGACAACTGTTGATATCACGTGATGTTTCAGATAGACATGTTCTAAAATAAATTACTTTATGCTTAACCAGACTTCTCATAGCGTTGCAGAAAATAATGCAATCTTCAAAGGAAACACAATATTTTCAAATCATAAGGAATTACTAAACACCCAAAATCTGGTGCAACTTAATCAATTCCTTACAAATGAACTGAAATTTAAGAAATGTTCAGACTAACCATACACGACAACTTACAATCAGTAAACTCCCAATGGTACGAACATGAAACCCATCAAATATCCTTAAGCATTCATCATATCCACAGTTGAACTTTAACTAATTGAAGGTGAAGATGAACCATGAACACCAAATAATCAATCATGCAGCATAAATAAACAACAATACCTGAAATTTGTTTGTATTAAAAAAAATGGCAAAGTTCCAACAATTCTTCTTGTTGATAACTGAGAGGGGGGGGGTAATCAGTTATCCTTAATTTGCTTTCAATTCAAACACTTAAATCCAATTTGTTAATCAATAGCATAGCAATTAATCATTCATGGAAGCATAAGACATAAACAGTAAAGCAGATACACATCAACACATGAGACACCAAGATTTTGACGTGGAAAACCCGGTTAAGGGAAAAACCACGGGGTGATTAACCCAAGGATTATTCTCTGTTAGAAGAATAAGAAAATGAATGGCACATGCCAATTAGGGCTCACTGCCCGAGCACACTGCTCACAAGAGGCACACTGTCTACAAGAGACACATTGTCTACAAAGTGATAAGAATCACAAAATTGAACTGGAGATTTGACATCTTTACCATGCCTGGATCAGTTCCATTTAAGCCCAAAAACTCCTGCTCTACCTTTCACACTTCCCTTCGCTATATCACACTCATCACCGCAAGACTCACTACAAAATGAATTCACAATCCCTTATTTATATAAGGCATCAACTTAGGAACAATCATCTAAGTCAACAAACATCTACAAGATCATTCGCAAGACGTGTAATACATCTGGTCGGCCTATCTCAGGAAGAACACCAACAACCGGTGGTCTTTACATCAAATCCAAACTCTAACTTCAATGCGGACCACCAATATGGACTGGACATGATCCAAGGATCACTACAATCTTTCTTGAATCACCAAGAACATCCGCACTTCATCTGCTTACTGGAATCCTTCTCTCCTTCATCTGGAACTTCAAGAACACAGTATGTCATCACTGTCATAATGCAAAAGGTTCTTCCAGACCTCCAAACAATGCACAAATCAAGTTGTCACTTCACACTGACTTCTTCAACACTCCCTCCAATCCACAAAATGAGAGAATGTAATTCCGCAACTCACCGGACCAATCTGTGACACTCTGTCACCACTGAACGCCTGCCGGAACCGGTTCTATGCAAACAACCATAACTTCTTTAGATCTTTATGAGGACCTCTGAAATCTTAATTGGAACATCTCAAGACTCATATCTACAAACCCTTTAATCCGCATCCTCTGATTCTCAACCCATTGAGTACTTTTGCCTTCTTCTTATCACTGTTCTTCACTGTTCCTGATTGAGACTAATTTTCTCAATATCCTCAGCACACAGCTCATCCAATCCTTCTTATCAATGCAATATGAGTATGTTGACATCAATGACAATACTGGTTAACCTCATACTTGCAACAATCTCCCCCTTTGTCATTGATGGCAACATATGATGTGAAAAACCATCAAGACAAAAACTTCTCTTTTCTGTCACAGCTCCCCCTATCAGCAACAACTCTTCACATGTCTTCTCTTCCTTTATTGCTCCCCCTTTTATCATCAACCACTTGTTTTTCACATGTCTTCTCTCCCCCTTTGACATCAATGGCAAAGGGCTCATACTTGCAATTCTACCACATCAGAATCATACTAGCTGCTCCCCCTTAGTGGCAGCTCCCCATCATCAATCTGAATCACAAGATATGACTGTGATATCCATCAGACTGATGCACATCAGTGCATCCTAGTTCATCACCGGAGGGGCCATGACCCCTAACTTCTCCCTGAGAAACTCAAAAGAGTCCTTGGGAAGAGGTTTAGTGAAAATATCTGCAAGCTGATCCTTGGAGGGCACATACTCCAATCTGACTTCACCCTTGTTCACTTATTCTCTCAAAAAGTGAAATTTGATAGATATATGCTTGGTCTTAGAATGCAACACCAGATTCTTAGAAATATTTATTGCACTTGAATTATCACAGAAAATTGTGATAGGCTCCTCATATTCTACTTGAATATCTCTTAGCATTTACTTCATCCACAAAAGTTGAGTGCAACTACCTGCTGCTGCAATGTATTCAGCTTCAGTTGTAGACAGGGATATTGCTTCTTGTTTCTTGCTTAGCCAAGAAACCAACTTTTTCCCAAAAAGAATGCTCCTCCACTTGTACTCTTCCTATCATCCACATCTCCTGCCCAATCTGCATCTGTATATGCATGAAGAGAAAAGTCATGATATCTGGGATACCATAGGCCATACGCAACTATTCCTTTCAAGTACCTAAAAATTCTTTTGATTGCCATGACATGAGATTCTCTAGGATCAGCCTGGAATCTCGCCACAAGACCAACAGCCTGCATTATATCTGGTCTAGTCTGAGTGAGATACAATAATCCACCAATCATTGATCTATACTTTGTCTAATCTGTCTTAGGAGAGTCATCATCTTTTCTCAACTTACATCCGGTAGCCATGGGAGTGTTCATTGGCTTTGAATCTTCCATTCCAAATTTCTTCAATAGTTCTTTCACATATTTGGTCTGAGAGATAAAGATTCCTTTCTTTGTCTAAGTAATTTGCAGACCCAAGAAGAAATTCATTTCACCGAGCATTGACATTTCAAACTCACTTTTCATTTGGTTTGCAAAGGTTTTACACATACTGTCTCTTCCTCCAAAGATGATATCATCAACAAATACTTCATCAAGATGTTTTCATGATCAATTTGAAAATATAGGTTACTATCAGCAGTACCTTTGTTGAAACCAATCTTCAAAAGATGTTTATCCAGCCTCTCATACCATGCTCTTGGGGCTTGCTTTAGACCATACAGTGCCTTCTTTAATTTGCAGACCATATCACCATGCTCTGATAACTGAAATCCATCCGGTTGTTCAATGTACACCTCTTCTTCTAGGTCACCATTCAGGAAAGCAGATTTGACATCCATCTGATACACTTTGAAATCTTTAAAGGCAGCAAATGCAAGAAATAGTCTGACTGCTTCAATTCTTGCCACCAGAGTAAAGGTTTCCTCAAAATCAATCCCTTCTATTTGAGAGTATCCTTTTCAGACTAATCTAGCCTTATTTCTGATTACTTCACCAACTTCATTTAGTTTGTTCCGGAAGACCCATTTGGTTCCAATCACATTCTTGTTACTAGGTCTAGAAACAAGATCCCAAGTGTGATTTTTCTTAATTTGCATCAACTCTTCCTCCATTACTTTTGTCCAATTTTCATCATTGCATGCTTCTTTTATTGTCTTAGGTTCAATCTTTGAAATCAGACAACATTCATCTAAATTTTGAGCAACATTTCTTCTAGTTTGCACACCTTTGCTTTTGTCACCTATGATCTGATCTTTAGAGTGGTTCAGTCTTACATACCTTGGAACTTTGGGAGTTTCTTGCACTTCTGCTTCTTGATCAGGCTCATCCAGACCTATCTCTTCTTCCTAATTTATCAGATCAGTCTGAATCTGACCTTCAGGAGAGGATGGAGCTCCTTGAACCAGAACATCATTCTGATCATCTTCATCATACTCATAAAATCTTGAGGGCTTCTCAATACCTTCATCAACCTTCACATTTGTACTTTCTATCATCTTTCTCAATCTCTTATTGTAACACTGGTATGCTTTGCTTTGAGTGGAGTATCCCAAGAAAATTCCTTCATCACTTCTAGCATCAAACTTTCCTAGATCTTCATCTCTTTTAATGTAACACTTCTACCAAATACTCTGAAATATCTCACAGTAGGAGTGATGCCAAACCAAAGTTCATAAGGAGTCTTATCGGTATTGTTTTTGATTTGAACTCGATTGAGAGTGTAGACTACAGTGATGACAGCTTCTTTCCAAAACATTTGGGGAACAGTGGCTTCCATCATCATTGTCCTGGATGCTTCTTGGATGGTCCGGTTCTTTCTCTCAACTACTCCATTCTGCTGTGGAGTCCTAGGAGTAGACAACTGTCTCTTTATACCATGCTTCTCACAAAAGTCTATGAATTCACTGGATGTGAAATCACCACCTCTATCAGACCTTAGACATTTCAGTTTTAATCCGGTTTGATTCTCTATCATAGTCTTGAAGATTTTGAACTTCTCAAAAGTTTCTAATTTCTCTTTCAGAAAGGTAACCCACATCATTCGGGAATGATCATCAATCAGTAACATGAAATATCTATCTCCTTGCATACTCTTGATTCTTGTTAGACCACATAGATTTGTATGAACTAACTCCAATAATCCGATAGAGGTCTGATCCTTGCTTTTGAATGAAACTCTGCTTTGTTTACCTAGCTGACATTCTTTGCACATACTATTTGTAGGTTTTACCAACTTTGGAAGATCTCTTACAGCCTGAGTATTGCTTATTTTGATGATGTTATCAAAATTTACATGACACATCCTTCTATGCCATAACTAACTCTGCTCAACTTGAACAAACAGACAATTTTTGTTAGTACCAACTAGATGGAAGATATTACCTCTTGTTTGAGTACCGGATGCAATCTCAGTTTCGGAGCTTTCAAATATCTTGCATCTTCCATCCTTGAACCGGAGATCATAGCCTTTGTCCACCAACTGACCAACACTGAGAAGATTGTGCTTCAATCCTTCAACATACAATACATTACCAGTTTTGTTCTTTCCATCAAAAGAGATAGTTCCCCTACCTCTGATTCTACCAGCAGAATTGTCACCAAACTTTACCATTCCTCCTTCATACCTTTCCAAATCTAAGAACTTGTTCTTGTCACCTGTCATATGGTGAGAGCACCCACTGTCAATAACCCAATCATTCTTTTCTTCAACTTGGGCAGCCAAAGCTCTTTCTACAACCTTATGATTGATAGATTCAGGGAATATTGGATCTTCTTCCTTGATGGCAATGAACACCCATTCATTTCCGGATTTGTCTCCTATCTCTGATTCATCATCTATTACTCCTTCATTATCAGCTTCTTCATGAACATAATAACAATTCTTTTGGAACCTTTGTCTGTTAGAATTTGATCTTGTGGATCTTTCCGGACATCTTGAGGCAAAGTGACCAATCTTATTGCAGTTGAAGCACTTAAAGGGTAATTTTCCTTCATACTTACCGGATCCTCTTGGCAATCTTTTTGCAATGAGGGCTTCAAGTTGAGCTGTTTTTGCTTCTTCCTCTTCCATATCTTTTCTTGCTTGATCATACCATGACAGCTTCCTTAAAGAGTTTTGTCCCGGATCAAATCTTTGTTTGCCTTTCACATAGGCACTGGCTTTGAATGCAGATTCAATCTTGGGGGGATCATCTCCAAACTTGGTCATTTCAAATGCAGCCAGTTTGCCAGCCAATTGTTCTCTTGTGACAGTTGTATGGGCTCTGAATTCATCAATGGCAGCAACCTTGATTTTGTAGGCAGCAGGAAGGGATCTGAGAATTTTGCAAACAATCTCATTTTCATCCAAAACTCCACCAGCATTCCTAATTCCACACACCAGCTCATTTACTCTTGGCATAAAGGTAGTGATATTTTCATCATCTCTCATCTTCAATCTTTCAAATTTCCCTTTGAGACTCTGCAACCTTGCACTCTTAACAAACTCATCTCCTTCATGCAGAAGTTCCAGTTTAATCCAGATCTCATAGGCAATTGGTAGGTCAATAACATTTGAGAGCTCTAAGTCGGTTAATGCACTTAGAAGAGCCTCTTTAGTCCATAGATTATTTTCAGCATCTGTGATTTCATTTAGAGTTGTCAGACCACCCTGTGGAGGTGTATATGCTTTTGTGACCCTGGACAAGTACGCCTTTCCCATACATTCCAAGTGACATTTCATGCGGCCTTTCCAAAGAGTGAAGTTGGTTCCATCAAACTTTGGACTGTCTTTCTTGTATGACGACATCCTGGATCTCCTCAAGCGATTAAGCTCCTTTTAGAGGAACTTGGCTCTGATACCAATTGTTGATAACTGAGAGGGGGGGGTGAATCAGTTATCCTTAATTTGCTTTCAATTCAAACACTTAAATCCACTTTGTTAATCAATAGCATAGCAATTAATCATTCATGGAAGCATAAGACATAAACAGCAAAGCAGATATACATCAACACATGAGACACCAAGATTTTGACGTGGAAAACCCGGTTAAGGGAAAAACCACGGGGTGATTAACCCAAGGATTATTCTCTGTTAGAAGAATAAGAAAATGAATGGCACATGCCAATTAGGGCTCACTGCCCGAGCACACTGCTCACAAGAGGCACACTACCTACAAGAGACACATTGTCTACAAAGTGATAAGAATCACAAACTTGAACTGGAGATTTGACATCTTTACCATGCCTGGATCAGTTCCATTTAAGCCCAAAAACTCCTGCTCTGCCTTTCGCACTTCCCTTTACTATATCACACTCATCACCGCAAGACTCACTACAAAATGAATTCACAATCCCTTATTTATACAAGGCATCGACTTAGGAACAATCATCTAAGTCGACAAACATCTATAAGATCATTCGCAAGACGTGTAATACATCCGGTCGGCCTGTCTCAGGAAGAACACCAATAACCGGTGGTCTTTACATCAAATCCAAACTCTAACTTCAATGCGGACTGCCAATATGGACTGGACATGATCCAAGGATCACTACAATCTTTCTTGAATCACCAAGAACATCCGCACTTCATCTGCTTACTAGAATCCTTCTCTCCTTCATCTGGAACTTCAAGAACACAGTCTGTCATCACTGTCATAATGTAAAAGGTTCTTCCGGACCTCCAAACAATGCACAAATCAAGTTGTCACTTCACACTGACTTCTTCAACACTCCCTCCAATCTGCAGAATGAGAGAATGTAATTCCAGAACTCACCGGACCAATTTGTGACACTCTGTCACCACTGAATGCCTACCGGAACCGGTTCTACGCAAACAGCCATAACTTCTTTAGATCTTTATGCGAACCTCTAAAATATTAACTAGAACATCTCAAGACTCATATCTACAAACCCTTTAATCCACATCCTCTGATTCTTAACCCATTAAGTACTTTTGCCTTCTTCTTATCACTGTTCTTCACTGTTCCTGATTGAGACTAATTTTCTCAATATCCTCAGCACACAGCTCATCCAATCCTTCTTATCAATGCAATATGAGTATGTTGACATCAATGACAATACTGGTTAACCTCATACTTGCAACACTTCTTACACAACTACTAAAAATAAGGAAAGTGACTGCTTTTATATAGTAGAGGCAAGTTCACTGAGTTTATAATGAAGGGTGAGGATTAATCCATCACCAAGGGCTTAGATTCATCATCAATTAGTTCTTGTGGCAATAGTTCATTACAAACTTGATTTTACTTTTGTCCTTTTGCAAAAAGATAAAATTATAACTTTACAACTTATATAGATAAGACAAAATGACACTCTTTCATAAGCTATAATAATAAATCATTTTCAATGAGTTAAAAGACAAAAAAGGAATATATGACATATTTTCGATGAAGGCATACCAGCTGGATTTGACATTTGATGACTAGACAACTGGCACTTGTAAGGAAGCTTAGGTAGCAGAACAACTTCCTACACTAATCTTGAGGGGGGGATGTCAAACTTTTTAGATATTTACAACAGTTACAAAAATAAACACAAATAGAAATCATACCACAACACAGTAATTATGTGGGGAAACCCCTTCAGGATTAAAAAAACCCACACTCCAAAGCCACCCAATATATTATTCAGGAATAAAAAAATTACAATATACTTGTAGGGCAAGCTTTCACAGGAGTATAACCAACCAGAGATTCAAAGGTAACTCAACATCTATAAGACTCTTACACACAACCTCCATCTCAAGCTCCTGATATATAGGAGATACAATACAGTAAGCCATCAATGATAATTACAAAACCATGCAGTAAGCCGTCAATGATAATTACAAAACCATGAGCCAAAACCACCCAAAAGTGGTGCCCAAATTATCTACAATCATCAATGCCTTGTGATGTGCCAAATCACACACCAAAATGTGCAACTCTCCCCTTTATAGCTCTTTTAAGTGTCCAACATGTTTTCACATTTCCCAAAAGAGGAGGTCCAACTTCTGAAGGCCATAACTTTTGATTAGGGTGTCCGATTAACGAACCATTTGATGCCTTTGAAAGCTCGTGAAGAGATCTATCAAGCTATAACCCACTTCATCAGTTACAACAACTTTTGGGGCATTTAGGGACCTTTAAGTGCCTCAAATCTAAGTTTGAAACTTTTTGGGGAGTTTAAAAAAATGGAAACTTTAATATCTTGCAATCCAAGTATGATCTTGAGTCGAAACTCTCTCAAGATGTTTACTTGGAAGTTATACACCTTTTGGGAAAAAATTGGGTCCATCCATGCTCAAATGTAGAGTTACTAAAAATATTAGGCCCTACCATTTTATCCCCTTTTGGAAACTTTGAAAGTTCTAAACCATTCTTCAAGATAAAGGGTATTTGAAAAGACCAAAATTGGGAAGAATAGAAACATTTTGTAGTTGCAAGGTTGAGACACCTCTTGTAACATTATCCCACTTGTCAAACACCTTTCAAGAGAAAAGGGAGTATTAAAACCATGGTTTAATTGCTAGGGGATAAGAGGCCCATAGACTTTGAACACCATTTGAACTTCTCTGTGCTCACAGACTTAGTTAATGAATATGCAACATTCATCAAAGTCTCTACCTTAACTAGCTTCACCCTGCCATCCTCGACCATATCTCTAACAAAATGATACTGTAGATCAATGTGCTTGGTCCTAGCATGAAATGTTGGGTTCTTAGCTAGACATATCACACTCTGACTGTCACAATAAATTGTCATTGCACCTTGTTTTATTCTGATATTTGAACACAACCTATTAAGCCAAATGACTTCTTTATAAGCACAAGTAGCTGCCATATACTCAACTTTAGTAGTGGACAAAGCAACCACAACCTATTGCTTACTCATCCAACTAATTGCACCACCAAATAAAGTAAATACATAATCACTAGTGGATCGTCTACTATTAACATCACCTGCCTAGTCTGAATCCGCATAACCATGAATACCAAGGGAATGCATGTATCCTATCAAATTACCATGATAACACAAGGAATATTCTGAGGTACCCCACAAATATTTGAAGATTCTTTTAATTGCATCCCAATGAACTCTACCAAGATTAGACATATATCTAGAAAGAGCTCCCACTACTTGGGCAATGTCTGGTCTAGTACAAACCATAGCATACATCAAACTTCTGACTACCTCTGGTAAGGCACTCTGCTCATGTTTTCCATCTCTGATGGGGATGTTGGACATTGTGAAGTAGATAACTTCATTCCAACTATCTAAGGAACACATAATGGTCTACAATCCTTCATGTTAAACCACTGTAAAACTGAATTGACATACTTACTCTGGCCAAGCCATAGTTTTCTGTCCACTCTATCTCTTCTTATTTCCATCCCAAGAATGTGTTTAGATGCACTAAGATCTTTCATTTCAAATCTAGCTGCAAGTTGAGACTTCAGTTCTGAAATCCATCCTTTCCCTTTACCAATAAATAACATATCTGTAGACACCCAAATTTGTCCATGTCTTGCAACACCTTGTTAAAACATCATTAGAGAAATCATGTAGCATTTTATCCTAATTTGTCCTATCCCACTCCTAATTCCACTTATCCATTAGCCATTTAGTTAAATAAATCTTATTTATTTAATTAATTTCCCATTCATAATCCCATTTATCCTTCCATAGTCAATTAATTAAATAAATTATATTTATTTAATTAATTTCCACTTTTCCCTCATCTAAATTAATTAAATGAATTAAATATTTATTTAATTAATGTATTCTACATCATTCCTTTCCAAAAATGGAAAATTTCATACTTGTCTCTATCTCCACATTTTTCTCCATGCAAGGTGGAAGCCATTTGTCTCTATCTCCATGCTTGTCTCTATCTCCATATTTGTCTCTATCTCCACATTTGTCTCCATGTAAAGTGGAAGACCATTTGACACTTGTCACATGACTACAATCTCCTCAAGGAGTGGGAATAACTAATCAATCCTAGCCGTCCACATCATTCAATTAGCCTTTTAATCTCAACCATCCATCCAAATCATCCCAAGCCTATAAATCAACCCTCTCCCAAGCCATTTGAGGCATCTATTCTTCAAGTATCCTCATTCTGTCAAAATCACTCTTGAATCTATCACATTCATCTCCATATATCATCATTCATCTATCATCCTCATATCATTGTTATGCTGCAGAAGTGAGCACCCAACATTCCTCCAACAATCATCCTTCAAAATCTTGCATGCTCATGCGAGGTGGAGAAGAGTAATGGAGATAAATTGAGTATAGCATGGAGATTGGTTTGCATTTACATTTTTTATTTTGATTTTCATATTGTCTTGTGCTTCATTATGCAATTGTTAGGGTTTGATCATTGTTGTTTATTCATTTACCCTGATTTGTAATTTTACCCTAACTACATTTGGCACGCCTGGTGGGACTAACCCTTGCTTTTGCAGGTTTGTGTGTTTAAATTTGCATTTTTAACATCAATTTTGTCTAGTTTTAGTGGTCAAGTCTTGCAGTTGCGTCCTACGCCAAATTCGACATCACCATCGCGTTCGGGAAGCCTCGCAGGCCAAGATCGACATATAATTTGGTATGTTTTGCTCATAGGAAATTTTTTGAAATTTGTTTAGAGGTGCAGATCCTCCCATTCGCAGATCGGCTCATTGGCTTTTTATAGGTTTTATTTCAGATCATAGGTTTTATTTTATTTCATTGAGTTATGTTATTTACAAATCCCTGTCGGTCTGTCAAACTTTCCTGTCGATCCCTCATTTCTCCTACTATCACCTGGTATAAACCCTCTACCATCCTCTAATTCACCATACCTCCACCCTCAACATCCACTTAACCACCGCTCCCCTTACCCTCTGCCACCTGCCGTCTCATTGTCAGTGTCATGATTTTCTCTGTCTACATTCTATAAACCCAAAACCCCTGTTGGCATTTCTTACATTGGTCATTTCTTACATGTACGGTAGAGGCTTTTCAAGAGTCTAACATCAACATGACAATGATACTCTAGTAGTCATAGATGAGTCATACATAATAGTTTTTGGTCACTATATACAGTCTTCATATAGACATTTTTTGCTAATATGCTAGTGTCAATTTTGCTTACATCGACCATCCATATTGTGCATCCTCTAAAGCTTGTCGACGCAGATCCACATCCGTTGTCGACATAGATCCATTGGTCAATATCACATTCATCTTTCTATCTCATTCAATCCCCTCTACTATGGTCGACTTCATTGCTGTCTTCGTTGGCTTCGTCACAGCCACTATCAAACTTCCACAACTGAAATCAAATCTCGGCCCTCCAACTTTGTTGCCAACGCTACTGACTTTTTTTTACCACCTTCTATCCACCTTTGTCGCTAACCAATTATGTGTCTAACTAAACCACTCTCTGCCACTGCGTCATAGCCCTATCAATCCCCGTGACCTTGCAAGAAAAGGCTTTGGCCTTTAAGCATTTCGCAAATCTTCTAACATCTGGAGGTCTTCAAGATTTTAGCTTTCGAAGTTGTTTTGTCCAAACTTTCTAGAGATCTCAAATCTTCATCAACGGAAGCCATCTTTTTGCTTATCATTGGACGACCCATTCAAACAACAGACTCTTCCATTCTATTGGCCACAAATCCAACAAATAACTGCCAGCAATCTTTTAGCAAACGGTGTTGTTCATTGTTTGATTTTTGATCGGCATCTATTATTTTATCAACATCCTTGGTGGTTTCTTTGGTGGTCTATACTTGTTGCATTTTCATCGATCTTTGGTTGATATCTTTCAAGCATTTGACATTACTTCATCACCTAATCAGCAGATCTTGCAATTTCATCGGGAGTCAAAGCTTTTAATAGTTAAAGATCAACCTCAGCGAATCTCAAACTTGGTTCGACAGTCATTTATACTGCGAGTGGTTTTCAACATGTCCTTGGAGGTCTAACAATGGTCACAAGAATTAAAATTCATTCGACGACTTCAAAGTTTTTACCAGCGACCTTTGAACAAACTGGCAGTTTTTACTATAAACCAGAGTCTTTTGAATCATGTCTTCTGATAGTTTTTCAATGGGGTTTTGATGTCAACAACCTGGTCAAACACCCATTTGACTGGCTAATCCAATCATCAGTAGTTACGACCTTTATTTGACCACATAAAGTCAGTAGCCCACGCGACCACCTACAATCAGCAGTCCACGTGGGGCTGGGAAGGGGTACAACCCAAGGTTTTATTGGTGATTGGGGCATTGAGGCCTATCTTTTTATTTTTTCCATCCACTTGGCCCTTGGTCACATTAATAACCAAGGGCACTACCAGACATAAACTGCCAACACTGACTGCTAGAGATAAACCATCACATGTGACTGGAATAAAAACTTCACTGCTAATGGTTATGTAAACAACCAGTTTGCCTTGTGCCTTCTTGCACATGCTATAAGGGGGCAGTTATTTTTCTTTTCATCATAACAGGAGTATACGACATCAAAATCGCACAAAATTAGACTCGTTGGAAAGCTGACAGGACGAAATTCATAGGTAAGTAGAAATTATTAGGTGACTATACCATTTTCCTACATTTTTTTGTAGTCAAAGTTAAACTTGCTTTTAAACTTCAAACACTTATAACTTTTACATTTTTTTATCCTTTTTCAATAAATTTTTTTAAAAGTGCATAGAATTTCCTGAAGAATCTGTTCATGCAATTCATGTTTCTATATCAGATCATTTTCATCAGATTTTATCAAATTTCATCTTTTTCACATAATCATCTTCTTTGCAAGTTTACTTGTTTCTTTTTGGAATTGGTGGCCTGTAGGTGAATCAAAGGAGCTGGTGTAGCATTTAGATCAGCCACAATAGCAAGTGGGAAAGTGAAAAACAATCAGGTGCACACATTCCATATTTCATCTCTAATCATTGCTTGTCAAAACACTTCAATTTGGGGCTTAAAAAGAACAACTTGTTTGATTACACATTTGGATTTTGGGCTTAAAATGAACATTGCTTGCAAACACATCAAAAATTGGGCTAAAAAGAAAAAGTGTCTTCCTACACATTTGGCTTTGGATTTAAAAAGAACAAGTGCTTGAACTGTTTTCCACACATCTCATTTTTCTAAGGGTCAATTAACAACTGCGAGTGTGAATCAAGTGACAGCTCACTTGGTTTACTTTTGTTTACCCTATATAGGAGGCCTGCTTGGAGACACACCACTCCAAGGGATGACTTCAGTTGAGGCTAAATCGAAAGACACCCTCATTGGGAGTTGTAAATCTTGTCACTCTTGGCTAAGCCCCAAAAAACTTTATACCTTTGGGAAGTGAAGGTGAAGGGTGGGTTACCCCTTTCTCCCGACTGTGTGGTAGGATTTTGCTTTCAATTCCTTAGTCAACCTTGTGCAATCTAGCCTAAGACCTAATTGGCCATACCCATTTGACTAATTCTAGGGCTTGTTGATGTGTCTTCCATGTGTGCTTGCTTAATCATCATCATATTTTATAGTTCAAATTTTCAAAGTCAAAAATTGCTTATGTGTCTGGCGTGAGTGATTCATGTGTGTATATGCATAATCATTTGTTTGAACATTGCCAAATCAAGCTATAGACACCAAACACATAAACAAATCAATCTAAACATTCATCCTAGTCAACACACATCTTAAGGCCACATCATCCACATCATCCAATCTTGTCATTCCACATCATCATTATCATTTAAATCATAATCAAGCACTTGCCAAAAAGGTCTTAAGACTTAAACACTTGTGTGACAACATGCCAACAATAGAAGACATAGTACCTAACTTCCAAGACCTCTTCCAATCCCTTTATCAAGCACCACAACCCTTAGATCAACACACTATACAAAGGCTCCAAGGCATCATCCAACAACTTCCAACTCAAGCAAGTCAATCACCTCAAATGCAACATCTCATAGCACAAGCCCAACACCTCATAGCCACTTGTCAATCACAAACCCAACAAGCACATCATTCTCTATCCATTCAATATCAACCAATGCCACCTCAACCTTACATGTCATCCCCATCCATTCCATATCAACCAAATCCATCCACATGTCACATCAATCCTTCATCAACCTATCATAACCTTTCCAATGTCAACCCTTATCCATATCAATCTATATCTCAACAACCATTATCTTATGCAACCTCTCCATCATCATCACATCAACACATTCAACCACAACAACATCAACCAATTCAACAATTCCAACCATCACAACAACCCATTCAACAATTCCAACAACAACAAGTTCTATCACAACAACAAGTCCAAACACCATCCCAACCTCAACAAATTCCACATCAACCTTACATGTCATCTGCTCCAACTTCATACCAACCTAATTCATCTACCTATCATGTTAATGCCACATCAACATATCCACCCACATCACAAAAACATGTGAGCCCAAGTCCACCTTGGCAACAAGATCAAATGCCCTCAACTTTATATCAACCCCAAGATCTTTTGTCTACTTATCCTACCATTTCACCCAACTACCAAGATTATCAATGGCCTCCACAACAAGAACATGAGAGTCTAGTGCAACAAGACCTAATATCTTTTGACGAGGGAGATACCAATCTAGCCAATGCATCATATGAGTCACCTTCACCATCCAATCACATGCCAACACATGAGCCTACTAGTCCTATCCTAACACCACCATGTGATCCCAATCCCAGTCCATTGGTCCCTCCACCTTCTAACCCATCAAGCCCTTCATCACCTTCATCACCATGGGACTCCAATCCTCCTCCAAATGAAAATGTTGAGTATATTTTACGACGGATGCTTGAAGCAAAACTCATTAAACTTCCTGAAGTCAAACCATTTGAGGAAAGTACATACAATGAATATCACTATTGTGCATACCATAGGATTAAAGGTCATAATACAAATGTATGCCCCATATTTAGGCCACTCCTCTATAAGATGTACCAACAGAGCCTTCATAAACATGCCAAATCATCCCAATCCCACGTGTCACCCCCATCTAGTCCAAGTCCTAATCCATCCAATCCTCCTATCTCTCCATCTAATCCAAATCCTAATATGCCCAATCCTATTATCCCTCCATCCAATCAAAATCCTAATCCTAAGCCTACAACACCATCCACCCCTATTATCCATCCACCAAATCCCAATCATAAGCCTTCAACTTCCACCCTTATTATTCATCCATTATATTGTCCATACACCCATACACTTGTAAAGGATGTGATCCATTGGTTATTAGCAAGGAATAAACTATCTCCATGTCGAACACCTATCCTTGAGCCTATCAAAGAATTTCAAATGTCATGTCCAATCCTACAACTCCTTTACATAGCCCACATATCCTTGAGCCTCTTCAAGAGTCCTCAATTAACATGCCTAGCCCTTCAAGCCCTTCATGTGGTCCACAATCCATTAAGCCTATTCAAGGACCTCCCATAAGTCCAAGTCAAGAGTTATCATGTTCTCATGTTGTTGACCAAGAACCTATCCAAGGGTCATCGAATTCCATTCAAGCAACCCAAGAGGTATGTCAAAGGTTTAATCCTAAGCATGTGGAAACATTAAGCCCTAGTCCAAGTCAAGATTAAATCACTTTCATGCAACCTATCCATAACATATATCTTTTCCATGATCAAGATGATATCCATAATGATGAATCTATCTATGAGCCACTTGATCCTATCCATCTCCCAACAACCATTCATGAGCAAGCTATCCAAATTCAACCTATTCATAACATTTACCTTCTTTATGATCAAGATGATACCTATGAAGAAGCTATCCATGAGCACCTTGATCCTATCCATAATCCTATATCCATCCATGAGCAAGATATCCACATTGCTCCTAGTCATCCGCCATCTAGCCCTATCCATAATGAGCAAACATCCACTTGTCATGATGAGACATTTGTCCCCCAAGTAGTCATAAAAGATCAAACAAATAACTTGGATCTTAGTTAACACAATGCTAATCAAGATCCTAATGATCCTCCTTCCACATCCACCATCGATTCCACTTCAAGTCCACCATCATATCCACTTGGTCTTTCCACCCTTATACATGAGTGTTCTTCTTTAGGACAACAACGGCCTTTATCCACTTCACCTTCTCCATCCAATAATGAACTCAAGTCTAATGTTCAAACCACACCTAGTCCCATTGTCCATCTTATCCTCCAAAACATGAACTACCAGGGTAAAGGCTTAGGCCTTCACAAACAAGGTATTTTGGAGCCTATCCATGTCAATTTTCCCCCACGCTCATATGGCCTTGGATACACACCCCAAGGTAAACAATCTAAAGATGTTGGTAATTCCTCCATGCATCCTAAGTCCACTTTCCATCACAAATCCTATCATACCCCCAAAACATATGTTGCCATTCACTGCCATTATCCTACAAATGTCAAAAGTATGTGACCATACATCTTCCACCATCCAATTTGCCTCCACTTCTTTCAACTCCTAATTTCCCACCATCCAATTTACCACCACTACTTCCAACTCCTACTATCACTCCATCCACTTTGCCTCCACTTCTACCAACACCTAATTATCCACTTATCTATAAATTCCCTCATATTCCTAATCATGACCAACAAATGCACATATTGTCTAAACATAAAGCTTCCACTCATTCTATCAATCCCATGGGATTCAAAAGTAAAAATTTGGATGCCTCCACACATAAAGCCAAAAATCCTAAAGGTCCTAATGCCTTAGGACATCAATGCAAAAAGTCAAAGCCAAATCCATCCAAAAAGCTATCTAAGCCCAAGCCTTCACAAGAAAAGTCCAAAAACAAAATGGTTTGGGTCCCTAAGCAAAAACCAAGCAAGTCAAATGAGGCATCTCCATCACAAAAATCCCAACCATCCACTTCAATCCAAAATTCCCATTCCACTCAAAACTCTCAAATTCCTTCATCCCACAAGCAAAGTAAAAATCATAAAAATCCAAAGTCTATGTGGGTACCTAAATCACTCCATCACCCATCTCCTAAGAAAACATCCCCATTGCTTCCTGCACCACCTTCCCATCAAAATCTTCAATGTTTATCACGGTGTGTGCAACCGTTGGTCATGATTCCCTTCCATTCCACAATCCCACATACCTACATGTTCCCACCTTTCATCCATTATCCTACATATCTTCCCCATCACCTTCCTATGGTCCATGCTTTTGCATAAACCTTTCATCCACTTTTGCATAAATCCTACATAATCCACATCATAAATCACTATCCTTCCATACATAATCTCTGTCATAGTCCACTATCCCCCATCCATCCATCCATCAATCCTTGCATGAACCTTTCATAATCCACTATCATTCCCTCCATAATCCACTATCTACCTACTCCATCTCCCTTTCATGAAATCCCCTACCAACATCTATGAGCATAATGACATGGTCCATGCGATGACATTCATCTCTAGTGGGACAATATCACTTTTCATGGAACTAGACACTTGAGTCCCTCCTATCCATTACCATGTTGAAAACCTAGCAAACAGGCGCCATGTGTAATTGTCATGCTATCCCATAAAAAAAAAAGAAAAAAAATAATTAAAAAAATTAAAGAGAAATCCTTTTGTCTAATGGTGAAAACCTGGTAAACAGGCACCTTGGATAAGTACCATGATGAAAACCTGGCAAATAGGCGTCATGTGTAGGTTGATCTTCTATGTCACTTACACTTGGGGGCACCTTGTCTCATCCACACTATCTATCCTATCATATCACTTTCTATCATGTCCTACCATTTCCATATCCTATCCTACCATCCTTATCCATTACACCCATGTACCTATCATATCTAGTCTATCCATCCTCCCTTCCTCCTTTTGATCTTGATGAAGACATAGGGGCAAAATGTTGAAACATGCTTTGATATCTCTTGATATACCTTATCCTTTTCCAAACAATCCTATCATTATCCACCTATCATAAGTCTTGTCATGTAAAATCCATCATGTCACCCTATTGTCATAAGACCTTGTCATGTAAAAATCTTGTCTTCTACCTAGTATGGGGCATGTTATTCCTATGCGACATAGTCTTTGGAGATCACATCCTAACTCCCTTATGGTGCATACATCCCACCCACTATAGCCTATCCTCTTATCCACCTATCTATCATGAGCCTTTCATCCTATCCACCATCACCCATCCTTTTGTCCATCCATCCTACCTCCATCCTTGCACCTAGACTTGGTCTTCCCTTGTCATTAGTATCTAGCACAAAGGCTACCTAAATTGTAAATCCATTGACATTCAAAACATGTTAAAAAAAAAAATCCCAAAAATCCAAAAAACATCAAATATCCATTGAAAATCCAAGCAATAAAATCAATCGAATCACATCAAATTCATCAAACTTAATCATTCAAATCAATTCATTGAATCAATCCAAACAATCATTCCATTTCCTTCAATCAAATCATTCCTTCACCAATCCAATCACATCAATCAAATAAATCCATCAATCCCATTCATCTAATCAAATCAATCAAATCAATCCAATCCAATCAAAATCAATCACATCATCAAAATCAAATCAATTCAATCAATCAACTTCATCAAACTCAAATCCAATCAATCCATTTATAGCAATCCATCATCATCAAAATCAAAGCACATCAATCCAACCATCAAATAAATTCATCAAACCAAATCAATCCAATCATCCATTTATCAAATCAAATCAATCCAAAGATTCAAAGTAATAATCCAAATGCAAGTCAATCATTAATCCATACCAATCAAGCTAATCAATTGTGTCAAATTATCCAATCACATCAATGGTCTTGATCCTAGTCTTGTTGTAAATCAAATCAATCCATCATCATCATCATCAATGGGATATACCATTCCCACATCCTAGTGTTGATCTAGGGATATATCGTTCCCCAGAATGATAACACTATCTATCATCGTCAATCAATCAATCATTGGTTTACCACTTGAAATGGACACTACCTTGTTTGTTTTTGAATCATTTGTACACAGTTGCTTGCTTACTTGTGTATGTTATCATTTTATCTTGCGTTGGAATCACATCTCTCTCATCTCATCAAACATCTCACACGTCATCCATAACACTATCCAACACCATTCAATCAATCTCATCAATCTAATCAATTCAACAATAAACCAATTATCAACCACCAACATAATAAACAAGAACTACATCTCATCTCTATCGTTCAAAGCCTTGATCTCGTGGATACAGGGTATGTAGGCAATCTGGGATACGAAGGAAGTACCTAGATTCAGGCATAGGCGATAGACCATTTCAATCTTCCATCCTTCTTTCAATCTTCACCAATCATCATGTTCATCCATCTCTCATATTTCTTCTATCATCTATCTCCCACATCATCAATAAACACCTAAAATCCAATCAATCACATTCATTTCATATCAACTCCTATTCATCAATCTAATCACCTACAATCCAATCAATCACAAATTATTTCTTCAAATCAATTCTTCCACTAAATCACATCATCTCATCAATTCCTCAATCCATTCAATCTAAACCAATCAAATCATTTCATCAAATCAATCCAAACAATGATCCAAATGCAAGTCATCATTTATCCATACCAATCAAGTTAATCAATCAAGTCAAATTATCCAATCACATCCATGGTCTTGATCCTAATCTTGTTGTAAACCAAATCAAACAATCATCATCATTATCAATGGGATATATTGTTCTTGCATCCTTGTGTTGATCTAGGGATATATCGTTCCCCACTATGACAACACTATCATCATCAGTCAATCAATCAATTAGTCATTAGTTTACAACTTGACAGGGGCAATACCTTGTTTGTTTTTTGTATCATTTGTGCATGCTTGCTTGTCTATGTTATCATTTTATCTTGCATTTGTATCAAATCCATATCATTCCATCTAATATTCATATCTTGTGTATGTTGGAATAGCTTTTTACATTATCCTTTGCATCTAAGGTCATATCATACCTTTTGTGCATTAGGACTTCAATGCTCTAAGTTTTCTTCCTCATATGTTAGACAAGGTTGTATTATGCTGGGTGCACCAGATACATCGACACCTTGGTCCTTATACCTTGGTGCATAATGTCTAGTGCTATATCAAACATCATGGTTGCTCACTTTCATTGCAGCATAATGCATCATTCATTTCTTCTATCCATTCTTATCTTTCTTACTTGACCAATGCATTTCATTTTGAGAGCCTACCCGTGTTTGTCCAACCCGCCTATCCTCTCGAGGGGGCATCATTATCATCCTATCCTATCTTTCTATCATATCCTACATCATCTTTCCATCATGATCCTTTCCATTATCCTCATCCTATCTTCCCATCATCATCCTATCATCCCATTTCATCATTATCCTTTTCCTCTATCCATACCTTAGCTTCTTTGAAATGATGTTACTTGACATAAAGCTTATTATCTCGAACATCATCTCAAAGAGGGGCAAAATGTAGACACCCAAATTTGTCCATGTCTTGCAACACCTTGTTAAAACATCATTAGAGACATCATGTAGCATTTTGTCCTAATTTGTCCTATCCCACTCCGAATTCCACTTATCCATTAGCCAATTAATTAAATAAATCTTATTTATTTAATTAATTTCCCATTCATAATCCCATTTATCCTTCCATAGTCAATTAATTAAATAAATTATATTTATTTAATTAATTTCCACTTTTCCCTCATCTAAATTAAATATTTATTTAATTAATGTATTGTACATCATTCCTTTCGAAAAATGAAAAATTCCATACTTGTCTCTATCTCCACATTTGTTTCCATGTAAGGTGGAAGCCATTTGTCTCTATCTCCACATTTGTCTCCATGTAAAGTGGAAGACCATTTGACACTTGTCACATGACTACAATCTCCTCAAGGAGTGGGAATAACTAATCAATCCTAGTCGTCCACATCATTCAATTAGCCTTTTAATCTCAACCATCCATCCAAATCATCCCAAGCCTATAAATCAACCCTCTCCCAAGCCATTTGAGGCATCTATTCTTCAAGTATCCTCATTCTGTCAAAATCACTCTTGAATCTATCACATTCATCTCCATCTATCATCATTCATCTATCATCCTCATATCATTGTTATGCTGCAAAAGTGAGCACCCAACATTCCTCCAACAATCATCCTTCAAAATCTTGCATGCTCATGTGAGGTGGAGAAGAGCAATGGAGATAAATCAAGCATAGCATGGAGATCAATTTGCATTTACATTTGTTATTTTGATTTTCATGTTGTCTTGTGCTTCATTGCGTAATTGTTAGGGTTTGATCATTGTTGTTTATTCATTTACCCTGATTTGTAATTTTACCCCAACTACAATATCATCAACATATAATGTAATAAACAAGAAACGATCACCATCATATTTATAATAAACATAGTGATTAGATTTAGAATGCTCAAATCCCAAACTTAGCTCATATGTATCATATTTTGGGTACCAGATCCCAGGACTTTGTTTGAGGCCATACAAAGATTTCATTAATTTATAAACCAAATTACTTTTAGCTTTTTCCATATAGTGCCCTGGCTGTGTCATATAAATATCCTCCTCCAAATCACCATGAAGGAAAGTCATTTTCACATCCATTTGCTCAACCTCTATATCATAAGCAACAACAATAGAAAGCAAGAATCTAATGGACGTTGTTTTTGCAACAGGAAAAAATATCTCACCATAATCAACACCCTCAACCTGAGAGTAACCTTTTGCAACCAACCGTGCTTTGTACTTCTCAATACTTCCATCTAAACCAATCTTTTTCTTGAAAAATCATTTGCACCCAACAAGTTTTCATCCTTTAGGCATTGACACTAGATCCCATGTCCCATTCTTTTTCAAAGCTGCCAATTGTTTATCCATAGCAATAATCCAAGACTTTGCATCATTCATACCTAATGCCTCTTCTATAGATCTAGGTTCATCTATGTTAGCATTCAAAGCAAAAATACATCTCCAATCATCAGGTGAATACCTTTCAGGTGGTTGCCTATGCCTTGTAGACCTTCAAACAAGTTGAGTTGGAGGTTCTTCCTCCTCTTCAAAAGTTTCAAAGTTAGATGAGCTCTCCTCAACTTCGTGTCTATCTAGGGGCCTTTATTCAACTTTCTCAGTCGTAGAAGGGATTTGAATCACATCTTTCTATTCACTTTGTTCTGGTTGCAATATAATAGAAGAAGACTTAGTTTCTCTAAAAATAACACTTCTACTATATATTACCTTCTGTGCAATAGGGTCCCAAAGCTTGTATCCTTTCACACCATAACTATACCCGATGAAGATACATTTCATAGCCTTATTCTCCAACTTTGTTTTCTTCTCCTTTGGCACATGCGCATATGCCTTGCAACCAAAAACTCTAAGATGTCTCAGTGAAAGCTTCTGCTTCGACCACACCTCCATAGGTGTTTTATCAACAAGAGCTGATGAAGGAGACCTATGAATTAGGTAGTAAGCAATAACAACAGCTTCAACCCAAAACCTTTATTCTAGACTAGCACCACTAAGCATACTCCTATCCTTCTCTATCAGTGTCTTGTTCATTCTTTCTACAATTCCATTATGCTGTGGAGAATATAGAGTTATCTTTTATCTTTGAATGCCACAATCTTTACATAATCTATCAAAATCATTAGAGAAAAATTCACTACCATTTTCAGTCCTCAAACATTTTATTTTATTTCCAGTTTACAACTCAACCATTGCTTTACATTCTTTAAATCGATTGAAAACTTCAAATTTTTTCTTTAGAAAATATACCCATGTCCTTCTACTATAATAATCAATAAATGAAACATAATATAGGGATTTCACAAGGGAAGGAACATCCATAGAACTAAACACATCAGAATGAATAAGATCCAATACACCATAAGATTTATGAGAACTTGAGTAAAATTGAACGCGTTTTGTTTACCATAAATGTAATGCTCATAGAAATCAAAATTAAGGTTACAATTAGTCAACCCTTCAACAAGGTTTTTATTTTTCAAGTTCCTTAGACCCTTTTCTCCTATGTGGTCCAATCTCTGGTGCCATAATATAGTCTTCTCTATAGGCAATTTTAATTTAGAAGAAAGAGCACCCTTAGGTACCTAGAAGACACAGCCATCCACTAAAAATGAAACCCTCTTCTTTTCCAATGAAGTAGTCACATATTTTCTTTTCATAGAAGTACTATTGCATTGAACAATGCATGCCTCAAGCTTATATAATATGCCAAACCTGACACCTCTAGCAATCATCATAACACCTCTTACCATCTTGCATCCTAAATTAGAAAAGACTACTTGCACACCTACATCTATTAGTTTGCTCACAGATGATTTTTTTTCTAATCTAGGGACATGCAACACACCATTAATCCTTTTTATTCTACCATCACGAAGTATGATTATAAATTTACCACGACCAACAATATTTAAATGAGAATCATCACCCAATTACACCTTACCTCCATCAAATTCTTTATATTCAAAAAACTAATCTCTATTAGGGGTCATATAGAAAGATGCACCTGAGTCAATTAACCATGCATCATTACCTGCATGAGTGGCCAAAGGTGCAATGAATGCATCACCATCTTCCTTCTTGGACTCAGAATCATAATCAAATTTCTTCTTTTCTTCTTTACACTCCTTCTTGGACTTAGGGCTTCTTTTGTTGTTGTTATCAGAAAATTGGAATGATTATCAATAGTATCAAAGTAATCCAATAAACTCAATGAAATAAGAAACAAAGAAGATCAAACAAACAAAGAACTCAAACCTTGTAAACCTCTTTACTTCGTGGCTTCCATTGGTCGCCTATCTCAAATGATCTTGTGTATGAATATGGCCCTCAGAAGGTGCACTTCCTTGCTATTTTCCAAGATGTCAATGGAGAATGACTATGATAATTCTTGCTATGAAGATGAGCTTCACAACAATGGTAATGGTGACAAGATAACAAGTTGATCGCAAGCAATGGAGGAATTTGGTGCCAAGGGCGCACTGAAATTCCTGCAGAGTAAGGGTATTAAAAGCTTGGATGATAGAAATGGAGGAATTGGGTTCAATTTATAGACTCACGAGAGAGAAGATCAATGGTATAGAAAGAATAAGAAGATCAACGGTTGAGAAACCTTGAGAGGATGTGCACGAATAGAAAGAAGACAAGTGACACAAAAAGCTATTTTGTTTGAGTTAACTGCTTTATTTTATAAAGATAAGATTTGATTTCATAAATTAGAAAGCTTTTTTGTAATTTAAGAGTTGTTGATAAAAACAAGATTGATTAAATCAGTTAACTCAACTTGTGATTTGCTTTTTGCATGATTTGAGAGAAATTAAATAATAAATTATTTAATTTTGTGTGCATGAAGAAGAAGATTTATTTTTAGAAGATTTGGAAGATTTTTTAGGCAAATTAAATAAATAAATTTATTTAATTGATTGTGCATGATTTGGAAGAATAAATAAAATATTTGATTATATTTTATTTTTAGAGATTGAGATAATTTAAATAAATTTGATTGATTTATTTAAATTTGGAGGAATAAGTGATTTAATTAAATAATGAAAATTATTTAATTGCTTGGAAGAATAAAGTTGACTTCAATGAAATTAATTAAATAAAGGTAATTTATTCAATTAATGGGAGGAATATGAACCAAATAAATAAATTGATTTATTTATTTATTGATAGAATAATTTAGATAAAATAAATATTAAGAATATTTATTTAGATAGATTCGTGTCATTTTTAGGTGTATACATTTTGCCCCTGTTTGATGCAATGTGTTTTATCATGTTGTTTCAAAGAATAGATTTCTCATAATGATACATGTCTCAGTTTGCCCCTGGTACAGGTTACGACGACAGGATACCCCCTCGGGAGATTGGACGGGAAGAAAGGTTTGAGGGACGTGAGATGGATAATCCCATGATGAAGAAGGTTGAACAGTTAGGTTAGGGTGAAGTAAACAGAGGATGCAAGATAAGAGCTGGATGAAAGAGATGAATGACACGTTTTTGCAAGATAAAATGATAACACACAAGCAAACAAGTATGCACAAACGATATAAGAACAAATAAGGTATTGCCCCTGTCAAGCGGTAAACTAGTGATTAATTGATAATGATTGACGATAGTGTTGTCATTGCGAAGAACGATAGATCCCTAGAGCAACACAAAGGATAGTGTTGTCATGGCGAGGAACGATATATCTCTAGATCAACATGAAGGATAGTGTTGTCATGGCGGGGAATGATATATCCCTAGATCAACACGATAGGCGTGGGAAAGATATATCCCACTGATATTTATGATTGATTGATTTGGCTTACGGCGAGATTAGGATCAAGACCATTGATTGCGATTGGATAATTTGACAAGATTGATTAACTTGATTGGTATGGATTAAGTATGGACTTGCATTTGGATCATTGCTTGGATTGATTGGACAAGGATGAAAGAAGAATCGATAGATAGAAAGTAGACTTATAGAAGAAATGTGAATGGTAAATGGATGTATGTATGGATGCGGATACGGATGCGAATTTTGTCATCTTGATATTGCAAGTATTTTGAAGTGCTTGTTTCATCATTAGACTTTTTAAAATGTTGTAAGAAAATACGAGCATCTAGGTATAATTAAACCATGATGACCTGAGTATCCCTTACATGGATTTTAAATTAGCAAGTTAATACAAGCATCTAAGTATAATTGAACCAAGATGACTGGAGTATTTCTTGCATTTCAACAGACAAGGATTGCCTCTTTTCATGTTTAGACCTCTGAAGTCCTCAATGATCTTTTGCTAATCATGTCGTTAGACAAAAGTTGTCACATTACTAAAGATTAATCCACAAACAATAGACAAAGAAAATGATTATGCCCCCATCATAGCATCTCTTGTTTTTGACATCCTTGAGTAGTGTAGAAAGACATGATAACAAAAATCAAGACTCTGTAAGTTAATTTGCTCACGAACACAAAACATTCTTGCATTAGATGTATCTTCTTGCCAAAATTTAGATAGAATCATTTAGAGTGCTTTAGGTACTTGTTTGCTTTGGATAAGTTGATGTCTTACATCAAGATTTCTGTTTGGAAGCGTGCCTTGTTGTGCGTGTTTGTCTAGTGAAATGGTGCGGGCGCGGATAGATAGAAGGACAAATGACAAGATATGGAACGAATGGGTAGCAGAGTGTGAGAGCCTCGGGGGCACATTGATAATGGCCTTGCCTACGTGATGATGCAGAGGCAACATAGTTCAGGAATGGTACCAATGATGGGGTTGCAGATGATTTGCTATTTTTGGGATTTTCAGATAGTAATTTGGATAGCCTAAATGCTAGATACTGATGACAAGGGAACACCATGGATAGGTAAATGGATGGGTGACAATGGATAATGGATGGGTATGTATGAGGATCGGCAATAGTGGATGGAAAGAATGTATGCAGAAGAGGGAAAGGATGTGATCGCCAAGGACTAAGTCGCATAGGAATAACATGCCCCATTGTAGGTAGAATACTTAGGATTTTTCAGGACATGCTTATGACGATAGGAGGATGAGAGGATAATGAAGGATTTGAAAAAGATAGGGTATATCAAGACTTTTTCCAAAACATGTTTTAACATTTTTCCCCCATATTTGTATGAAGATCAAAAGAGGAATGGAGGACGAAAGGACTCAATACGATAGGTATATACAGGATACGGATACTAGGAGGGTGCGGTAAGATAGGGTGGATGGATTCGATAGGATAGGTATGTAATGGGTAAAGATAACAAGATAGGATAGGTAATGGTATGGAAGGAAATGATAGGATAAAAGTGATATGCCAATGAGACAAAGTGCCCCCAAGGGTAAATGACATAGAAGATCAACCTACACATGATGCCTATTTGCCAGGTTTTCATCATGGTACTTATCCAAGGTGCCTATTTGCCAGATTTTCACCGTTGGACGAAGGGGTTTATCTTTACTCTTTTTTATTTTTTCTCTCTTTTTTTTGACTTTTGGATGGGATAGGTGGATATGGAAAGAGGGACTCAAGTGTCTAGAGCCATGAAAGGTGATAGTCCTGCTAGATAGATGTCGTCGCATGGACCATGTCAAGTGTTCTCATAGATGTTGGTAGGGGATTGCATGAAAGTGAGATGGAGAAGGTAGATAGAAGATTATGGAAGGTGAGATAGGGGATGATGATGCGGAATACAAAGGACTTATGCAAGGATGGAGGGAAGGCTTATGCAAAAGCATGGACCATAGGGATAGGATGGGGGAGATATTTAGGATAATAGTGGAAGGAAGGGGAGATGGAGTTATGTGGAAGTGTCGCAGGATGGAAGGGAACCATGACCAACGGTTTCACATACCGTGATAAACATTGAAGCTGATGATAGGAAGGTGGTGTAGGAAGCAATGAAGATTTTTGCTTGGTGGATGAGTGATTTAGGCATGTAGGGACCCACATAGACTTAGTAGAGTTCTAATTTTTTCTTGTCATGTGGGATGGAAGAATTGAAGACTTTTGGATGGAATGGGATATTTGGATGGAAGAGGAGGAAGTGGATGGTTGGGATGCTTGAGAGGTGGATTCCTCACTTGACGTGATGGCTTTATGCTTAAGTACCCAAACCATTTTTCTTTTAGACTTCACTTGTGAAGGTATGGGATTGGGCATATGCAGCTTGTGTGTAGCTTCTGAGGTAATTACTTGTTGCTTGAGGACCCACACCTTTTTCATTTTTGCTTTGAGGTGTGTGGGTGTATGCAGCTTTTGAGATGGGTAATTCTTTGATCCCTGGCTTTTGTATCCGAAGGCATGAGGACCTTTAGGATTTTTGACTTTATAGGTAGAGGCATCCAAATTTTTGTTGTTGAATTCTCTTGGGATGGTGGAAGTGGGGTTGGTGGAAGCTCTTTGTTTAGACAACATGTGTATTTGTTGGCCATGATTAGGATTTTTAGAGGATTTATGGATGGATGGATAAGGTGTTGCAAGAAGTGGTGGTAAAATACATGGAGGTATGTTAGGAGTTGGAAGTAGCGGAGGTAGATTGGATGGTGGAAGGTGTATGGTCACATGTTTTTGGGATGTAAATGATAAGGGAGGTGGAATGGCGACATAGGTTTTGGGGATATGATAGGGTTTGCGATGGAAAGTGGTGGATTTGGAAGGCATGGAGGAAGTACCAACATTGTGAGATTGTTTTTCTTGTGAGATATAACCAAGGCCATAAGAGGGTGGAGGAACTTCGACGCGGATAGGCTCCAAAGTACCTTGTTCATGAAGGCCTAAGCCTTTACCTTGATAGTTCATATTTTGGAGTATGCGGTGGACAATGGGATTATGGGTGCTTTGGACACTAGCAATGATCTCCTTATTGGATGAGGAAGGTGAGATAGAGGATAATGGTTGTTGGTGTTCTAAGGAAGAACATTCATGGATGAAGGTAGTGAGACCAAGGGGATAGAATAATAGATTTGTAATATGGTTGATAATGGATGGTGGAGGATCATTAGGATCTTGATTATCATTATGCTCATTAAGATCTAAGTTATTGGTTTGATCATCTATGTGCACTTGGGAGGCAAGTGTCTCATCAAGGAAAGTGTGTGTTGTTGGATCATCGATAGGACTAGGGGGAAGATGGATAGGAGTAATGGAGGTTTCTTGCTCATAACCATGGAATGCATAAAGTTAGCTAAGAGGATCATCATGGTCTGCTTGATCATAGATAGGCTCTTGATCATAGATGAGATCTTGATCATAGATAGGATTAAGCGTGATGGGATCAATGTGCTCATGTATAGGTTCTTCATTAACAATAATATCTTGATCATAGAATAGATATAGGTTATGGATGGGTTGGATTTGGATTTCTTCTTTATGTATGGGTATGAGATCAGGTTGTTCATGGATATCTTCTTCATAGGGAATATCTTAATCTTGGAAAAGATATAGGTTATGGATGGGTTGGATGGAGTTGTTTTGATCTTGATTTAGATAAAGGGTTGGTGTTTCCACATGCTTGAAAGTGTACTCTTGACATAACTCTTGATTTTCGTGAATTGGAGTGGAGGTAGAAGACTCTTGATTAGGCTCTTTGTCAATAACATGAAGGTACAATGGACCTTGACTTTGGTTCATGATAGGGGGTTCTTCAATAAGCTCGAGGGATTGTGGATTACATGAAGGGGTTGAAGCAATGGACATGTTTGAAGGCTCTTTGATAGGCTCTTGGATAGGAGTTTTATGACATGGACAAGGTTGATTCCTTTCTAATAGCCATTGGATCACATCCTTCATGAGTGTATGGGTAGATGGACAATACAACAAATGGAGAATAATGGTAGATGGTTTAGGCCCATGGAGAGGATTGCTCGTGCTAGATGGGGATGAAATTAGATGAACGGATTTGGATTTCTCCATAGCTTTTCTTTTGTTGTATAAATTTGGAAAAAGTCTTTGGAAAAGATCATTCGAGGATTCTTTGGTTATCGGATTAGAGCTTGGGGAACTAGATGGTGGTGTTGGTGTAGAACTGGTATGCTTTGGGATATGTGTTCTAGGAGATGGTGAAGGAGGACTAGTAGATGGATTGGTATATGATTCCCAACTTGAGGTGGGACTTCCCTTGTCAAGAGTATCATTAAGATGGGCAAAGAATGAACGATCTTGGTGCAAGGCGTAGCTAGTACTGGCATGCTCATGTTGGGAGGGATTTGGTACACGTGGATAATCTATTTCCCTATATTTGTCAAACTTGGGCACATTAAAAAAAGAAGGGGAAGCTATTTTGGCCAAGCTTTTATCAGATGGATAAGGAGATATACCCCCTAGCGAATGTTGCTTTTTGGAAGATTCCATTCGTAAGATTGCCAGTTGTTGTTCTATGGCTTGGAGTTCTTGAGCAAGTGCTTCTAATTGGTTTGTCATATCCTCAGAAACTGATACAAGACCAAAATGGGTACCCAGAAAGGTTGAAAATTTTATCTCAAAAGACCGGGAAATGCTCACTATTGTGGATGCGCAGCTACAAATGTGCTGGAACAGAAGGTAAATGCACAGGAAGTCAAATATATGGGCAACTCTGGTAAATAACAAAAGCACAGGAACAAACAATAAATGCGTAGTAGGTCGAAATGTATGTGTAGCAAGTTGAAATATATACGCAGTTCTACAGTACAAATGCGCACCTCTGGGTTTTTGATTGATTTTGCAATGTTTTTGGCACGTTTTTTGATGTTTTTGGTTTCTTGGCTGCAAGTTGGTTTTTTTGACCTGATTTCTCAATTATGGCAAGTAAGACACAACAAATACAAAGAGTATTTTCATGATTTTGATTTTTTAAAGATTTTTGGACTCTTTTTGACTAAAAACAAGTACAAATCCTAGGCTAGCAAGGACAATATAAACCGAATTCTCACTGTTACGTGAGACATCTTTGGAAGGTGATAATCACCCTTTTTGGCACCAATTTATAGGGGATTTTGGCTTCTAAAACAATGGATGATTAGTAAGTGCAACTGTTTGAGTGGTTATACATGCAGAAGCGCTACTTTCTGTTATGGAGTCTCCCAACCTTCAAGGGTTATGCCTTGGAGGGTTTTGGGGGAGGTTGGATGTCAGTATAACTTAACAACACTCGTTGTTTGAAGCTTTCACTCCAAACACAATTTATTTATAGTGGCTAGGTAGAGCTTGGCTTTAGCTTGTTACCACTTAAGTTCATTCCCACTTGGATGGAAGGACATCCAAGGGCAGGCCTCTCTAAAGGTTATACATGCAAAATGATAGGTTTGGCATTCTGGTCACCCAAGAAAGGGGAGAGCATAGGCCTACTATCATTCTGAAAACACGAAAGACAATGGTTCTTTTCCCCTATTTAAAACGAAAAAGACTAAATGAGTTAAGCTACTTGGGCACACACACGATTTGTTGACTTTGAAAGAAGCAAGATAACAATGGTTCAATTTTATCCTCCTAGCATTGGGACTATATTCAAGTTGTTGATGCAACAAGATTAAGTTACTCCCTTCCTAGTTAGATCTAGATTCGATTTTGCATGAACAATTTGATTACTTCCTTTACCTAATTAGATCTAGAAATGAGTTGACAAATGTAGCTATATGACTAAACCAGCCCCTAACCTGCAAGTAGATCAAAGAATATTCCTGCAAGAAGTGTTAGCATTTAGCAAAATCACAAGAAAGGCTCAAAAGTCACTGTCAGAACAGATGCACAACTACAGAGATCATATGCGCAGAAACAAAAATTAGATGTGCAGGATTACAAATGCATTGAGATAGAGGTCAAAAGAGCAGAATCAGAGAGTATATGTGTAGTTTCGGTAAATGTGTCATATCAGAGGTCAAATGCATTGAAATGGGGTATGGATGTGCCGATCTGTCAAATGTGTGGAAACAGAGCTCAGATGCGTGTTAGAAATGATCAGATGCGTAGAATCCTCCTGTCCACGGAACCTAACGCACAAAAAATTATTTTTGAGGTTAAATTGGTTTAGTGGCCCCACGGTGGGCACTAGAAATGTTATCAAAAAATTAGAATGATTACCAATAATATCAAAGTAATCCAATAAAACTCAATGAAATAAGAAACAAAGAAGATCAAACAGACAAAGAACTCAAACCTTGCAAACCTCTTTACTTCGTGGCTTCCATTGGTCACCTATATCAAATGATCTTGTGTATGAATATGGCCCTCAGAAGGTGCACTTCCTTGCTATTTTCTAAGATGTCAATGGAGAACGGCTATGATAATTCTTGCTATGAAGATGAGCTTCACAACAATGGTAATGGTGACAAGATAACAAGTTGATCGCAAGCAATGGAGGAATTTGGTGCGAAAGGCGCACTGAAATTCTTGTAGAGTAAGGGTACTAAAAACTTGGATGATAGAAATGGAGGAATTGGGTTCAATTTATAGACTCACGAGAGAGAAGATCAACGGTATAGAAAGAATAAGAAGACCAACGGTTGAGAAACCTTGAGAGGATGTGCGCGAATAGAAAGAAGACAAGTGTCACACAAAAAGTTGTTTTATTTGAGTTAACTACTTTCTTTTATAAAGATAAGATTTGATTTCATAAATTAGAAAGATTTTTTCTAATTTAAGAGTTGTTGATAAAAACAAGATTGATTAAATCAATTAACTCAACTTGTGATTTGCTTTTTGCATGATTTGAGAGAAATTAAATAATAAATTATTTAATTTTGTGTGCATGAAGAAGAAGATTTATTTTTAGAAGATTTGGAAGATTTTTTAGGCAAATTAAATAAATAAATTTATTTAATTGATTGTGCATGATTTGGAAGAATAAATAAAATATTTGATTATATTTTAGTTTTAGAGATTGAGATAATTTAAATAAATTTGATTGATTTATTTAAATTTGGAGGAATAAGTGATTTAATTAAATAATGAAAATTATTTAATTGCTTGGAAGAATAAAGTTGACTTCGATGAAATTAATTAAATAAAGGTAATTTATTCAATTAATGGGAGGAATATGAACCAAATAAATAAATTGATTTATTTATTTATTGATAGAGGAATTTAGATAAAATAAATATTAAGAATATTTATTTAGACAGAGTCGTGTCATTTTTAGGTGTATACAGTAGTAATGGATACCTTCCTCCTCATTTCTTCAGAAAGTAAAGAACCCACAACATCTTCAACTTTTAAGAAAACATAAGTACTCCCAATCGCCATAACAAGAGAATCCCACAAATCAGGCAAAGAACAAAGCAAGATCTAACATCTCTCCTCCTCGTTCATTTTTACACCAAATGATGCCAATTGAGCCACCAACATATTGAATTCTTTTAGGTGGTTTGCAATTCGTCCATCCTATTCCATTCTCAAGGAATACAATTTCTTCCTCAAGAAAATATTGTTCACTAAATATTTGGCTTGATATATCTCACTGAGTTTCTTCCATATTTTCTTTACAGAGGGATCTTCATGGACATTGATTAAAATAAAGTCTCTTAGGCACATTTTGATTAGACCCTTGGCTTTACGATCCATAACATCATATGCAACACCCAAGGTAGCATCTGCGGGCCTTGAAACATTCTCATCGATAGCATCCCAAAGATCTTGATCAATTAACAAATCCTCCATCTTCAGCTTCCACATCTCAAAATTGTTACCAAAATTTTTTTCTACCTCTATTCTCCTTGATGTGCTTACCATCTAAAAATTCTTGCAATAAGATCACAAAGCATCTTCTACACAAGCTCCAACTCAAAACAGGATTAGTTCAAAAAAAACCTAACAACCCACAACTAAAACCAAAGGTGATGAAGCTTTGATATAACTTGTAAGGAAGTTAAGGTAGCAGAACAACTTCCTTCACTAATCTTGAGGGGAGGAATATGCAGAACTTTTCAGATCTTTACAACAATTATAGAAATAAACACAAATAACAATCATACCACAATAGAGTAATTACATGGGGAACTCTTTCAGGAGAAAAACCCCACACTCCAAAGCCACCCAATACATTAATCATGAATCAAGAAGATTACAATATACTTGCAGAGCAAGATTTCATAGGAGTATAACCAACTAGAGATCCGGACATAAATCAACATCTATAAGACTCTTAAACACAACCTCCATCTCAAGCTCTTGATATATAGGAGATACAATATAGTAAATCATCAACAATAATTAAAAAACCATAGCCAAAGCCACCCAAAAGTGGTGCGTAAATTATCTCCAATCAAATATGCCTTGTGATGTGTCCAACACATTTTCACATTTCCCAAAACAGGAGGTCCAACTTCTAGAGGTCATAACTTTTGATTTGGGTGTTTGATTAATGAATTGTTTGATGCATTAGAAAGCTCATGAAGAGATCTATCAAGATATAACCTAATTTGTTAGTTATGAAAACTTTTGGGGCATTTAGGGACCTCCAAGTGCCTCAAATATGAGTTCAAAACTTTTCTGTGAGTTTCAAAAAATGGAAACTTTAATATCTTATAATCCAGGTATGATCTTGAGTTGAAACTCTCCTGATATGTTTACTTGGCATTTCCACACCTTTTGGGAAAATTTTGGGTCCATCCGTGCTCAAATGTAGAGTTACTAAAAATAGTAAGCCCTACCATTTTTATCCCCTTTAGGAAACTTTGAAAGTTCTAAGCCATTCTTCAAGATAAAGGGTATTCGAAAAGACCAAAATTGGGAAGAATAGAAACCTTTTGTAGTTGCAAGGTTGAGACACCTTTCCTAATAGCACTATGTAGAATCTATCTTCAAGATGCAAGAGCTTCATCCTCAACAACAATTTTATCACCCTCTTCCCCTTTCTTTCTATAAGCCATCATGCTTGTAATGTTGGATTTATCTCTTCGGAAGGAGGATTCTATACAAAACTAATCCAAAATTTGAGGGTGTCTACAGATTTGGCAAGATTATGGTAGATTATTGACTTGGCCCTTATACTCTTTTTGAACTCTTTGATTTGAATCTTGAGCTTACTAGCTTTATTCATTTCTTCTATACCAAAGCCAAAGGTTTCAGTCATTAACTTTCCTTGCAACAATTGATTCCAAAGTCACTTGCACTCTTCTGCATTTACTTTTGCTTTGTCATCCAAATTCTGCCTTGTCAAATCCTATATCAAATCGGTAAAATTATAGATGGACTCCAAAAGTTATACTTTAGCTGTTGATCCCTCAGCTTCAACCTTGTCAAATGTTTCTTTCTAATACTTGATCATTTCTAGCCAATGGAATGGAATCTTCAACTTATCCCAAGTCCAAATATTCTCCTTTATGAGAATATCAGGAGACAACTTACACATCATTTGTACACAAGGATATATGTGGGAATTATAGTCTTCATATTCTTCACAATCTTTAGTAATAAAATCCCACTCCTCTTTCAAAGAAAAAAAAATCCTTATGCATTTCCCTGGCTTCACATCCTTTTGAATAATTTTTATCCAACCAATCCCATCTAACTCCAGCTATAAGCCTCATCTTGTCAAAATCTTCTAATTCCTACTTTAAAAGAATTGAGGGAGCAATTGCAGTCCCATCTTCCTTATGAATTGGCTTTACGAAAAATCTAATACAAGCACATAATTCCTTATTTTGTTGCCTCAACTATCTTTTTGTCAACTCATCTTTATCTATCCTAGGGATGATGGAGGAAACAAAGTCTTTGAGCTCTTCACTTTCTCACACCCTACTAGTAGGACCAGGATTCACCATTGATAGTGTTGCAAGGTGTGTGCCCTTGGTCTCCTTGTGTTGTGTAGCGCAACACTTGGGTTCGTGACAAGGCTTAACTGCCTCCCATGGATTCATTAACTTTGGCAGTTGTATCGGGCATTAACAGGTCGATCTTTTGGTAAAACAACAACCGTCTTTGCAACAATTGGTATCAGAGCCTGGGTCATGGGTTTGAACTGCTCACTTGCGTTGGGGGGATTGTTATAAGATGTGCACCCTTAGTCTCCTTGTGTTGTGCAGCACAATGCTTGGGTTCATGACAAGGCTTAATTGCCTCCCATGGATTCATTAACTCTGGCGGTTGTATCAGGCATTAACAAGTTGATTTTTGGTGCAACGACAACCTTCTATACAACAAATATGTTAGAATCTTTTAGCTTTATATCATCCTTATCTTTTTGAAGTAGGAGTACAACAACTTCTGCAATCTGCGTCCCCTAGGCATATTTATAAAATCGAGACTGAATCTTTGTCTTCTTTTGCTTCTTTGGCTTCTCAAGCCGAGTGAGAAAGCTATCTAAATCTAAATCAAACAATTCAATTTCAAGTTGTTTCTCTTGTAACCTGACTTGTAGCTATTTAGGTGTTGCAAAAGCAACTATGCTTGGTGGTGGCATGGAGGAGATGGGTGTTCTTGTTGATTTCCCTCTATATGAATTGTAGCATCCTTCTCATGTTGACTATCCTGTAGATTAGCCTCTGGATTCACATTATCTTTTTCCTATATGTCATCCTTTTGTTCATCATCAACATGCATTATGGGGTTCTCTTATAGGGTTTCAAAGTTACTTTCAATCTACAATTTATCCTTTGGAGCCTCAACTTGCTCCAATTCAATCTCGACCTCTTGCTCAGCCTTGTCAAATATCTACTCATGTTGCTGCCTAGGAGGATTGTCTTCTATTTTCATAACCTCTATTATTTCTATGTTGGTGGGAATGTCATCAGATGCATCCAAAATATCCACATCCCCACCTTTAATTGCCATCTTTGCACATACTATTTCAATCATCTCTAATGTTGGCACCTTGGGAGAAGGGGGGTCTGGTGGGGCATGAAATGGCTTGACCAAGTTTTTATTAATGTCGAAGAATACTTGGACAACACTTGTGGGAATTTGAACCCTGGTCAAGTTTTAAAAAGGTGCAAATCCCAAAGATTGTAGTATGGAAGGGAAGGAAGAAATGGAGGAAATGACAATGGGAAGGGATAAGTTCAACTGCTGTAAGGGAAAAGATGGAGTGGAAAGGAAGGGTGAAATGGGTGGTGAGGAAAGAGGTGGAAGTGATAGAGGAGTGAGGGAGGTGAAAAGTTGATGTAGATGGAATGGTGGAGACATCAATTAATGATAATGGAGAGGAAGAAAGAGGTGAAGATGGCAAGGTTAGAAGACTAGGAGAGGAAATAGTAGTTGAAGTGGCAAGAGAAGAAGTAATGGTGGTGGATGACACTAAAATGGAAGTGAGAGGGATGGTCATGGTGATAGGAACGAATGTAATGGGAGAGGTGGAAGGAATGGGTGAAGTGGAATAAATAATAGTGGAAGATACCACAGAAAGAGGGACAACTATTGTAAGAACAGGGGCTTTAGAGGAGGCAACTAGAGGAACACTAGGGGTTGAGATGACGGAGGGGCATGATCTTTCTTGGTCTTTTTAGCCCTTTTAGGCTTTGATGCTTTAACTCCTTTAGTTTGAGCGGGTCTTCTCTTTGATGCTCTTGTTTGGGTTGGAGATATACTACCCCTCATAAATGTCTTCTTTTCTTTTACTTTCTCCTTTCCATTGGCAGTGTGAGGTGCTTCATCCTCTATGGCCTCACTATCAGTATCTATGCCTTTTCCTTAAGGATCTGCATCTCCTTCTTCTGATGGCTCAACATCCTCCTCATCAATATTTATATATTATCTTTGCTCTAGAGGAGTATAAGTCAAAGGAATCCCTTGTGACACTAGTTGAGTAACTTGTGTATTAACCTAGTTCTTACTATACTTCATATTTCTTTCCATTATCTCCTCTAAATAGCCAATTTCTACCTCTGCCCAATTTGGGAGAGGCAGTGGTTGATGAAACACTGCTCTCTAATTTGCTTCTTGCACCAAAACTCCATCATCAACCACTTGGTCTGGAACAACAGTAATCTAAAATTTCTTGATGGAATCTAAAGGCAACATGGAATACTACTTCCTTTTAACTTCATGCTTGTCATTGCAGTTAACCCAAAAATCTCCTAATTTCTCCTTGTGAGAGCACTTCTTGCTAACATTCTTCTCTAATACATGTAATGGATCAAAATGAGGCCTTGGCTTGTAAGAAAGCAAATGAAATTGCTACAGTTCCACATCTGATTCTTCAACAACATTTGTAGTAATGCATGTGAACATAACTTTCCCAAGAATGAGAGGGAACTGAGGAGTTGCCTGATGTAACCCTTTCAACAATTGAAGTCAAGTACACAGCTGCCTTGTGAACCCTAGTAACACTATTTTGTCTATGGGGTACCTTGGCAGTTTGTAAGGTGTCTCCTTGAAACCATGAATTCTCAAATAGGTGAATTTGGGAAATTGGATAAACCAATACCCATACTTCTGCACTACATTGGCAGTTTTAATTGATAATCTCCTAGAGAAATCTCCTTGTAACATACAAGTAATATACATTGTAAAGGCATCATTAACCCTCTTGTAATGAGCCAAGCATTTATCTTTTTGTAGATGAGAGTAGCAATCATAGACCTTATATTGTCCCACACCATTCCCTACTCCTAATTTGGTGAAGCTTGGGTAGGAGAAGTTCCTGGCTAACATATAAATTATGTAGGAGGACATATAAAATGTATTGGAGTTAGGTAGATCCATGAACTCCTTATGAATATTATCACTGATCAACCTTGCCCAGTATATCTTCCTTGTACCTTTGAGAACTTCTTCAATGTACCCAAACATCTAGGTCTCAAAGGTGGAGGCACTTGATAGACCCATAATCCTGTTCAATAAAGTCACCATGTCTCCTACTTTTGCCTTGAAGTCACTCCTGTATAGTGTTCTAGGGAGTTTGGCTAAAGCAACCCTATGCTGTTTCATCCATGTGTCATTGATAATATTCATGCATCTTTCATGATCTTGGTTGTACAGGGCTTGGTTCTCATCCTTTGTGATGTATGTAACTCTTGGATATACTTAGATGTCAAAAGCCTCAGTGATGGCTTGCAAAGACATGTTAGTTACTACTCTTCCATCCCTTGCAATAATTGTCCTTGATTCAACGTGATATCTCTCTGCACTCAATGATGAGTTCAACACATTGCACTACCATTGAGAACCCTATAGCTTGTGTAATGCCATTCTCTGCCATCCTCCAGGATGAGTCAGTTGGATCTTCCCCAAAGACTCTCTACCTGAATTCTTTTATATCCATATGCCCCACATCTATTTCTGAAACATTGTTCTAGTTAGAAGTGATCTTGGAGGCTGGAAGACACCTTTGAACTCATACTTCATCTTTGCCAACCTTGAAGACATTTATCCTGCATGAACATCCCTAATGAACAACATAATCTAATAGCTCTTATGCAATTAATACCAAATTCTTGTCTATTTTCCCTAGAATCGGTTAATTCTAGCAATAACTCATTAAATTCATGACTAATTTCTAAGGAATAATCACAAATCCATAAATAATTTGATCATTTGTAATTAGTAGTAAATCCTATTGCAAGTTCATTTAATCCATTATTCTCATCTTGTGGGTGTAAAGGCTCCAATAAGATATGTGGGAATTTTATCGGCAACAAGATATGGGAATAATTTAATTAAAAGTGGTTCTCAGGCTCTAATAGGATATGCGGGTATTCTATCGGCAATAGGAGTGTACCTACAAAATCCATATTCATAAAAATCTTTGGAAAGCATCACACTTTATGAAAAAATTGGCTACATTCTTGAACAATGTAGGCCACTAGTAACTTGCTCTAATCACCTTGTGAGTAGTAGTCTTTGACATGAAATGTCCACAAATCTTTTGATGACACTATTTATGAAATTAATAGACTACTCATGATCTAAACATTTGAGAAGTAATCTGTTGATGAGTGTTTTAGCACACAACAACACAGGTATGATTGTTGGTATCACACCTCTCTTGAAAAATGTATCCTATCCAAGATAGGACTACCCCAAGGATAATACAACTAGGTCTTAGCTTGTTTGGAATAACTTTAATGGAATGTCTAGCTGTGCCAACAAGGGGTCTTACATAAAATGCAGGGTTTACGGAATATGACAGCAATATGTATGCAAAAACCCTATGATACTTTCAGCAGATTTGAGATTTGTTTGCTGCTATGAAACCTAAATCTAACAACTTGATGTAAATAAAATGCAAAAGGAAAAGGAGAGGGAGAAGGGATAAGATATCCTAAGTGATAGTCACAATGGGGTAAAATGTTGTAGATAGACAAATACTTTCAATAAACCATTCCCTATTTTCACCAGGATAGGAAACAATGTTGCAAGAAATGATGCAATCTTCAAAGGATTCTTATGATTTTTAAATTGTATTCACTCGTTAAACACCCGGACAATGGCGCAGCTTAACTAGTGGAATGCAACCGAACTATATTCAATGACAGGGCCTAGGCTAACTATACATAGCAACTTACCATCAGAAAGCACTAATAGTATGGACCAAAGCATTCATCAGATATCTTAACATTTACCCATCATTGCAAAAGCACAACTAATTAAATTTAGATTGATATGAACCATGAAAACCAAAGAGGACAACACAGAACATAAGTTCCCAGCAACCTGCAAAACTTGCTTTGTATTGATCACAATTTGGCAGAGTCTCAACAATTTAGTATCTAATCTTAGTTACAAATGGGAGAAAAGGATGACCCTTTTATAGACAAGGCACCATACCAAGTTTTTCAATGGATGGTGGAGATTAACTCAACACCAATGGTCCAAATTACATGGCATTTAATAAGGTACATCAGTTAGTTACATTTTCATATTTGCATTTGTCCTTTAGGAAAAAGACAAAATACAACTTGCAAATACATTGAATCTGGACAAAATGGATACCCATTTGGTTGTACATGATGAACAGTCAATTTTCAAGGCCTAATAAAGCCAAAATAGAGTTACATGATGCTTAAAAACTTGAGCTGATGTGGGTTCACGGGATTCCAAGTGTTGAATGGACCAAGAGGAGTATGTGGCACTTTATTAGTGAAGATATATCCAACTAGATGCTTGTTGACTGATTCTTGATGACTGGACTGCTGGGACAGCTGTATGCATGTCTTGGTGATCCGGTCTAGGGTCATTTGAGTGGTATTTTTGGGAAAATATCGAAAATATAATTTTTGGTATTTTCTACATCGTAGTAAATTGCATTTTCGGAGGCCTTCAGAGCGGAATGGGGGCTCGAAACTTCCATTGGTTGGTTAGTGTTAAGCCTTAGCAACTGAGTAGCTCAAACTAGATAATTAGTTTATCTTTCCAATGAGTCCAAGAAGTTTAAATTCTGATAAAATAGCTAGGAGTTATGACCCCCAAACTGGATCACTTGGACAGTAGACTGAATCTGCAGGAACATCAGTGATTTGGCATGATCTTCTATGTATTTCAACTCCTAAGACTCATCTTTATCATCTTGGATATTATATTGACTTCCTTTTTCTTGTGCAACATCAATTTGGTTGATAGAATGTCGACTTTGAATCTCTGGATCAGCAGGGTACCTCTGTATGTTCATCCTTCCAAGATGGCTCCAGTTTGCTCCTTTATCCTCTTAGACCTACAAGCGACAAGACCAAGAATTAATTTCATCTTAAACAATTATTTCCCATCATTTTGAATCAAAATATGCCCATTTGCAGTCATAGATCAGTCAAAAACAACTCATTGTCAATGTTGCTTCCTTATAGACAACTTCATAAATCTAGTGATTTTTGCATGATTTTATGCATTTTTTACCATTTTCAAGTACCCATTTGGCCAATATATTGATCTAGGAAGTTTTTGAGGTCATTAGGATCTATTTGGAAACTTTTATTTTATGTTTTTCTATCCTTTTCTACAAAAAGCGAGATTTTTAGGGGTCACCGACCTTTCATGTGCAGTAGCATTAATTGTTGTAAAACATGCCAAAAATCTACACAAACTTGGTAAAATGTTCATCATGATGTGACAAATAGATATACAATTCAAATCCATCAAGAAAATCTAATTTGCCCCTTGAAAAACTCAATTTTCAGGCTAAAATACCAAAAGCGCTGATTTTGGGGGTCATTGACTTAGCGTTGATTTTGCTTCCAATTGACCTAGCGGGGATTTTGACTTCATCCGACCTTAGCGCGGATTTTGGGTTCATCCAACCTTAGCGTAGATTTTGGGTCCGACTGACTAAAATGATGCTTCATGAGGTCAGTCGGTTCCATTTTTAGCACAGGTCCGTTGGGTCTGTTTTTAGTGCAAAGTTTGTTGGCAGGGTTTTTCAAAGTGACCGACCTACGTGAGTTTTAGTATTGATCAACCTATGCGACTTAAGTCAGTGGAAGGTCATTTTAGCGCAAGTTAGTAGAGGGAAATTTTAGTGCAGAGGTCAGTAGGAGGCAGTTTTAGTGCAAAGGTCGGTTGGGGTCATTTCTAGCGCCAGATTTGGAAAGGTCCAGGGTGAAAGTATATTTAAAAATATATTTAAGTATAAGTTTCTAAACTTATACTTTAAATATTTTTAAATATACTTTTACAATGTTTGAGATAGGTTCCAGATCCATAAGATTTCACATGCAGATTCTAGAATTTTGAGGTTCCACCAGATTTTAGACTTAGCCATTTTTCAGGATTTTCAGGGTTTCAAACTTAGCCAAATCAGGGCTCCAAGATCATGCGACAGGATGAAAGCTTATGGACCCCTTAGTGAAATATAATGGAATTTGACATGATTTTGCAACTGTAAGATCTAGAAACTAAGAATTTCAACATGACACATCCTGCAAAAGTAATCTCAAGGGCAATATCCAGTGACATGGGATTTTGGAGCAAAATACAGTAACACCCAATTTCAGTGCAAAAGACAACAAATGACTATCTTTCAAGCACAAGACCACTCAAGACACTTCCAAATCAATCATGCATGACATCAAATCACTTCAAACATGCCAAGAACTAAAATTCGAAGCAAATCCTGCATTCTAAGCACAATTTCACCTTCTCATCATCATAAGGCAGAAAGGTTGAGACTTCAAGCCAATGCAAAAGAGGGGGTCTCTATTTGGCAAAATGAGGCATGTGTGCAAGGCACAACATAATCCATCGAGGTTTCTCCATATAAGTTAGCCCTGTAATAGCACATACCTTTGGGTAGTTGACTTTAAGGTTCTTCTATTATGCATTCAATCTTGGAGGACAAATCAAGCTCTGCAAATAGAAAATTGTGTCTTTATAGCATGGATCATTCATCAAAGGGCAAGGAGGAAATTATGAACTAGAGGTTACTTGATGTATTTCTACTACATCCAGGTTCATATTCACCATTAGCTTGGCAAGGCCTTAACCTCTAACCAGTTTTATAGTCAAAACCTCCATGTCATATTCTTAGATCTTGTTGATCCATATGTACTTCTTCCCTAATAATTTTTACTAAACAAAGATGTCCCTCACAGTAGTACGAGGCACATAATTAGTGACTTTGGCTCCTTAAAGATAGGGTATATAATTAATGATAGCCTTGACAAGAGCATACACATTTTTTTCCATGATTGAGTAGTTCAACTCAACATTCTATAATGATTCATTGAATAAGGTGACTTGTTGCTCATATCCATCAACATTTTTCTAAAGTAGTATTGCATCAATAGTGTAGAAGGAAGCAAAAGAGAACACTTGAAAAGGATTTGAGTAATCAAGGCTTGCTAATATTGGTGCCTTTTTTAGTGCATCCTTGATATCCATGAAGGAGTTAGTTGATTTTTTATCCTAGCTAGTTGATTGTGCTTTCTTAAAAGCACTCTAGAGATAGACTTCATATTTTTAGCAATTAGGAACAAACATCCTAACAAAGTTAATCCATCCAAAGAAGTACTACACTGCTTTAACTATTTTGGGTTGAGGAATAAGGTCTATTACTTTAACCCTTTCAGGACCAATCCTCACTCCTTCCTTGGACACTATATGCCCAAGAATCTTTCCTTCTTTTGCACAAAATACACATTTTTTAGGATTTAGGGAAAATCCCATATTCTAAACATTATTGGAATATTAGTTCTAAGTGTTTACAATGGTCATTTCTATCCTTGGAATAGGTTGTCTTCAGCTCATCCTCTACAAAAGATGATCCGTACTTGGAAGAGGATAATTATCCTTATGGGATTTGATGTTCAGGTTTCTAAAATTTACACACAATCTAATCTCCTCATTCTTTTTCCTCACCCTGACAAGATTAAATACCTAATCATAATGTCTAATTAGTTTTATAATACCCCCTTCTTTCATCTTTAACAATTCTTTCTACATTTTGGGAGCTATGGTAGGCTTTATAGGCCTTTGCTTCTACCTAAAGGGTTTTGCATCAGGTTGAAGGGGAATAGTGTGCTGAATTAAATCCTCCCTATAAGACTTTAGCTCATCATAGGACCATGCAAAACACTTCTTGAATTTTCTCAGCAGAGCAATCAACATTTGCTTTTCATGAGGTTTGAGCCGCTTACCAATGTAAACTATCCTAGGTGCCAAGGTTAACACCTTCAACATTGTTCTCTTCAATTGGTTTACCTTTGCTTTTCCATCAGTTAGCATTATCAAACATTCTTTCAAGTGCCACCAAACCTTTTGGAATCGTATTCATCTTCAATTGCATGACCTCACTACCAAATAGTGTTTCCTTGCCATCTTCTACCTCTATCATAGGCTTCCAAATAATTAACTGATTGTCAAACTCATCCAAGCAATTGAGGAAACTATAAATCCGATTATTGTCATTAAAAACTTGCCAATTGTACATGTTGTAGACATGATATTTCCACAGTCCATGTAGATGATTGTAGTGCTTCTGGAAAAACTACGTATTGCTTTTTTTGCCTCAAGCACTACAATCAATTGTATATGTTATCAAGAATTGTTGGCCTTGTGGAAATTTTGACTGGAGGTCAAATTTTGAAGCAGCTATAGCCAAGGAATCTGCCTCATCATTTTCAACTCTTTCAACCCATCCAATGCCAATAGCATCAAATAGTTCCACAGTGTCCCAAACTACATTCTTGTATGTCCTTAACCTTATGTCCTTGGTAGAGAAAAACATTTCTAATCTGCTGCACGACTAACTCTGAACCACCATGTATCTTTAAGCACTTGACTCCATGCTTATGAGCAACATTTAATCCTAACAACAATGCCTCATATTCAGCTATGTTGTTAGTGCACTTAAAATCAAGTCTGAAAGATATGCGAAATTGCTCTCCATTTGGTGCTTTCAGAATAATACTAGCACCTGATCCATCCTTAGAACACACCCCATCAAAGTACAATGTCCATAACACATTTTCATTATGCATAGGAGCAACAATATGTGACATATCAACACATAACTTATGTTCATTTTCACCACAAAACTCCATAAAATAATCAATATCAATATCAAAGAAGTGCACTTCTTCTTGGGTTTTGTAATGGTCCTTTATGTTTTGGTCTTCTACCTTCTTCTCCCTGTACAATTTCACTTCCACGCCCTGGACTGGAATAGTGGCATTTGATAAATCCATCTGTATGCTTCCACCCATAGAAGCTAACCACTTCCTAGATAATAACATACCCCATTTAGCAGGGCAATCCACAATAATTATGTCCATCGAGAATGATTTGTCTAGGTATGCAGTGGGTTTGACCTCAACATCTTTGATAAGACCAATCACATTCACCTTCCTAGAATCCATAGCAAAACATTTACCAAAAGACTTGGATACCTTCAACCCCAAATCATTCATGATTTCTAGTGGCATGACATTGCTAGATACTCCAAAATCAAGCATGTAATTATGTAGCAACCATCCATTAATGATCAATGTATTGTAGAAAGGATCCACACCCATCAATCTATTTACCATAGATGACCCTAAATAAACTTCAACTATTTCATCATCTTTAGAAAGAGCAGCAATAGGCTGTACAGGTGCACTGGGGGTTGTGATAAATGAGACAACCCTATCCCTATGCTTAGGGATCCTAAGAAGTTTCCCTATAGGTACTGCTATTATGACTTGGTTTAAGACATGGGCCATGTCAATAAGGCTATAATTTGGTAGAGGAGCTTCACATCAGATGGTAATATCATTTGCACATGGAATGTAAGGTATTACTTGATTGGAAGATACATCCATACCATTCACCTCCTTCTTCTTGTCTTTGTCCTTTTGTTGTTCATTTGATGTTTTAGGTCGGCTCTCTTTGTCATCATCTTTAGACTTGTGAGTATCAATAACAGGTATAGCAACCGGTTGGACCATGTGTGCTGAAACCTTTTGTACATATTTCTTTTTGGTGGCTACTGGTTGCATTGGAATTTTCTTCTTTTCAGAGTACTGTTGTCTTTCTTCTCCACATTTACCTTTTGCTTTACTTTGTCACCATCTAATGCACCATGTCTTGACTCTACAAAAGGAGAGTTCTGCATAGGCACTTGCCAGTTCCTCAGTTAATACCCCCTTGAACCTGCATAATGGTTGCATTAGTCAGGGCTTTCAAATCTTTCTCAGAAGGTTGGGATTGATTGTACTTCTTTTGCATAAGATCCCTCAAGTGCTCAAAATCATGAACTGGAAATTGATATTTCTTTGGGCCTTCATCATAATAATATTGGAAAATATGATCATCTTCTTCATAATTGTCATAGTCAACAACCTGAACCATTTACTCATACCCCTCTGTGTCAAACTGGTTTATCTCCTCTTCATAGTACTCGGTTGCACCTTCTTCATTTGGAAATTCTTCATCTCTACTCATTGAATGGGCCACCACATAATTAGCTACATCATGGGGAAGGAAGCATACATGGCACCATAAAGAATCATCTTGAAAATTGACTTGATCCTTTCTTAATGGATTAGGCAGGTCTCTTTCAAGTTGTTTGAAACTTACATGCCTGGGGGCAACTTGTCTATCATCTTGTTGTGGTCTCTTAGACCAATTTGTGTTGTAAGGTCTATTAGGCAATTGCTGACCTTAATTGAAATGTGTTGCAGAACCCTAAGGTGGCAAACCTTTATCATTTCTAGCAACCTTGTAAGATAGGTCTTTCATAACCCCCATAAGCTTATCCAAATTGTCTTCAGTGGTGAGGGGCTTATTGAAATCCACTTTGTCTAACTGGGACAATTTCACTTCAGACCTTTTGATGTGTTTTCCTAAATCTCTCATAATTCTTACAATATGGATAGCTATAGCATATGCCTCCCTTAATGTTTGTGGACTCTTTTCCCTCAAACAATAACCAATCTTTGAGTCAAATGCATCACAATACAAAACCAAACACATAGATTCATTAGGCCTCATATGAGGAGGTACCTTTCTCATTGTCATGATAAAGCACTTGTTAAAATCAACGATTGTCTCATTTATTGCCTTTTTGATAGCTGTGAATTCATGTATGGTAAACTTGGGATCAATCATATCCCCATACTGTAATCTGAATATTCTCATGAACTCCTCCCAAGAATTAATATTATTATTAGGGAGAGCGTTATACCATTCCTTAGAACTTTCTTCCAATGAGTGCACAGACAATTTCATTATAACATCTTCATCCTCAATCTCATATTCAACAGTGACATTAATAAAGTGCCTAAGGTGCTCTTCACCTATGACAACATTATTTCCTTGAAACCTAGGAATCTTTCCCTTAATCTCATTTGGAATTGGATTTGTAAAATTAGGTATGCCAAAGAAATCAAGTTGTTTATACCTCTCATCTCTCAAGGACTGCCTCAATGGAGGAAATCTCTATGCTTGTCTTCGTTGCGAATGCCTAATGTTCTGAATGTTGCCATATTGTTGGTTAGCCTAGTTCTGCTGTGCATTTTGATTTACTTGGGCCTACTAGGCAAGTTGAGCTTGATGTTGGGCAAGTAAGGCTTGCACCTCTCTTTGCATATTCTTGAGATGATCAAGTAGGTCTAGTTCATCCTGGATTCTTCTGTCTCTTTCCTCATTACTAGGTTGCTCTTGTTGATTTTCCTCATTAGGAATGGTATCATGTCGACTTCCAAGTGATCTTGTGGGAGAAGAAGGGTATCTAGTAGTCCGATATGTCACTTCATTCTCATTGGGCATTCCAAATGCTCTCAAATCTAGACCATGAGACCTATCTCTACTTCCTCTGCCAACCATATTCTCATTTCTTCTAACATCATACTCATTCCTATTCATCCTTCTATTTGTTCTAAGTATGTTATCTACAGAGTCTTCAGAAGTATATTGATATTGGCTCCTGAGATCTTCAAATGTATTATTTCTGCCAGATGTACCTGTTTGGTTTTGGGTATTCAATGGAGGCATCACATTGGGGTTTCTTTCCCTCCATCTACTCCTCCTATTTCCTGTACTACTAGAGGATGTATCATGCTCAGTCTACTCCTGGTTTATTCCTCTATTCATTGTGAAGCTCTTTTCTCTTCAAACTATAATTATTTTCTAGGTTGTTAAAACTGAGTCGCCACTTCCCCTGTTGGGAAGAAAATTTGAACAAACACTATATTTCAATACTACAACAACTAGAAGTAAACTGATAAACTGATTCAATGTTACCAAGGCCTTCAAATTTCTCAACCTTTCAATTCACTCCCCAGAAATGGCACCAATCTATTGGTGTAAGTTGACAGGCTGCCAACTCCAACACACAACAAGCTGCACTTGGCAATAGCTGCGAACTTTCTTTAATGATTGTATTACAAAGGTCTACAAATCTAAACCAAAGCATATTATCCTTAACAATGGCGCCAATCTTTTGGGTCCCAAAATAGCTTATCCTAATCCCTAGAGCATTCTTCAATCTTTGAGGCTAGGATTGTCATCAAGGAGATAAAGAAGGGGTTCATCAATAGGATAAGGATGATTTAGGGCTAATAGTTGGGAATGGGTAATCTCCCCTTCGCTTCTAGCTCAGCTAAACCAAGGAGGGTGTTCCTAGAGGTATCCCTTGACAAGGATTAAGAATAATAGAAGATGTTCTCAAGGTCATATTATTGCAACAATACCCAACTGTTGTGCTAATCCCTAAATTCAGTCACTAGATTAAGACAAGCTTGTTGCACTAAAACCTTTGTTTAAACTGATGAAAGGCACTTCCTATAATAATGGAAGGTGCAGGTATGCTTTTTTAGTTTGCTAGTATTGACACTTTGAAGACTCATTAACAATATTTCTTGGTTTCAACACAGAACCACAACGCATGCATTACTAACTATTTATTTCACACATGCTAAGTTTGTTTTAGATTTTGATGGGTGTGGGTGATCATAGGCTTCTTAGATTGGTGCCTATTAGGATGGGTTACATAGTCCACAATTTAGCAGAAGGCAAGATTAGCATGGTTGGGAAACTTAGCAATATTTTGCAAATATGGCTTGAAAACAGGAATCCCAACAATGTCAGAGAGATAAAAAATTGAATCCATGATAACAAGGGTGTTATTTGTAACATTTTTAGTTCTATTCAACCACTTGATGTCAAAAGCATAAAAATTTTCTATAGCATCCTATTAGTGGAAAATATGAACAATAGTATTAAACAACTAATCATCCAATAACTCAATGGAAATTGATGTAAATACAAGTAATCAAAGATTATACCTTCGAAGACTATTTTACCTCTATGCTTCCATTGTTTTCCTATCTCTTCTTGATCTTGATGGTAATGAAGCTCTCAGAAGTGTGTACTTCCTTGTTGTTGAAGATGACAAGAGTAGAATGATTGTAGGTGGACGATGCAATGGAGATCACACTACAATGCAAATAGTAGTGGAGATGGATTAATGAAGACATGATTGGATGATGATTATGATAATGAGGTTGTGTAAATACAAATGGAGATAACTTTGCCAAAGGCATGCTAGTATGATTCCTGCAGAGTAAGATTACGAATGCTTGAGTGGATACAAATGGGTGTGAAGACCTTGCTTATATAGGCTGAGGGAAGACCAAATCCAAGTGTCAATAGATCCATGACTAGAGGAATTACCTGTGAGGTGTATGGTTGAGAAAGTTTGAGGGAATGTGCGTGAATCAGAAGAGGACAAGTGTCCAAGCTCCTTTCATGAGCTAGGAGAGTTAACATAATAGATTGAAGAGTTAACTGAGATGATTGATCAGTTAACTGGGTTGATTGGAGAAGTAAACTCAATTGACTAATTAGTTAACATATTTGATTGATGAGTTAACCAATTTGACTGGAGGATAAATAGGACATGTGGGTGAGGGAATATAAGCTAATTAAATATTAAAATATTTAATTACATGTGCAACAAGGTGAGGTGGAAAGGTGATGTGGATTTATGAAATTAGGACTTAGGATAGAGGAATTTAGGATTAATTAAATAATTTAGAATTATTTAATTATGTGAGACATTAGAAGAATTAGGGAATTTAATTAAATAAATTGATTTTATTTAATTATTGGAGGGATGTGAATCACTTAAATAAATTAGGATATTTATTTAATTGATAGAGGAATGAGAATAAAATAAATATTAAAATATTTATTTAATTCAACTTAGCCATTTTTAGGTGTATACATTTTGCCCCTTTTTGATGCAATGTGTTTTACCACATTGTTTCAAAGATTAATTTTTTTTTGCGATTGATACATGCCCCAATTTGCCCCTGGTACAGGTTTACGACGATAGGATGCCCCCTTGAGAGATTGGTC